>CM053792.1:943023275-944340775 GCA_028749045.1 Cupressus sempervirens | reverse complement strand
CTATAGCGCGTACGCGCTATGGCTTGGCACACCCAAGCCATAGTGTGTGCGCACTATAGTGCGTACGCACTATAACACGTACGCGCTTTGCAAAACTAGAATGAGAAAAAAAGGTGTCATCTTTTTGGCACCACAACTTGGTGCACTTACCCAATAACATGTTCAATAATTTCTGATTTTTGATTATAGCTACATTTCTACAATCAAGGCAAGGCAAGTAATACAAAATTTCTTACAACTCTACAAAGGCATACTCAAGGAAACCCACGTTTCTTTTATGAGGTCCTGCAATACAATATGAACATTTCAATGATGTTTTCATCTAAATACTCTACTAAAGACTACTATAAATATTTAACCCCTCAACCCATGAAACCTTTTGCAAAATGGACTTAACAAATAGCTAAGAATATTATCATGTACTATATTGATATTTTTTGATTGTTGATCCAAAAGGAAAAACTGGGAATAGATTCATAGCTTTAAACAACTATTATTCCCCTTTGGAAAGGTTCATGTATATTGCTAATGACTTTTATGACCTTAATGGGTTCATTAATGAAATGTAAAACCATATTAAACTGCTTGCAGTCTCTAAAAAAAAATTATTTTGATATTTAATATTGTAGACTGTTACAACAACGGTGCTATTGGAGGCCATTGACTTTATTAATTTTCCTTAAAAGCTGATCTTGGTATAGAATATATTTACCTTTTATGTCATAAAAAATACAAAAATGTTGGAAAGATCTAACAATTTTTAGCACTGGTTGTAGCTTGTTTCATATTTTGTCTTTATTTTTTGTGTTTATATTTTCTACGAATTTCTACATTATTAAGTCCTTTATAAAAGAGGCACATGTAAATATTTTGAGACAAGCAATAAAAAGAATGTTCTGTATAGAAGCACATTGGATTCCTTTTATAGTTAAGTGTCGCCTTCACCCACTTATTGGTGGCCAGTTGCACAAGACTATTGAACAAAAGCCATTTGCAGTTTTTGATTCTTCGACACAAGGAGGAAGTCTTTGCAGAAAATCAACATCACAAACCAATGTTGGAAGTGGATTCACTCTAAGAGAGGGGATGAATCAAAGTGAACAAATAAGATCTAACACTCTGCACATATTTTTACAATTCACATGAAGGAGTCCTTTTACTTGACAATGCAGAGCAAATTTTTACAAGTTAATTGAATGACCATACCAAGGGTAATATTTCACTTTTCTTCACAATATAAATTATGATCATAAACATTAACATTAAATGTTTGAAAGCAAGACCTTAGAATAGTTTAAGCAAAGAAAGATCAAAGATAAAGATATTTAAACTATCAGAGCATGCATATTCACCTAAAATGCATCAAGGACATAAAACCACATAACATGATTTTTGTGGCGAGTAGAAAATCGTCAAAACTTACTTGGTTTTGTTATGGGGAGAAAACTCCCTCCAAAATCTATATATTTATTGATTCAATGAGCACCAACTCATTTAAACTCATTTAACACCAATTACTGCAAGGAGTGCCAAGCAATATCCCATATTATAACTAATACAATATCAAAATGTTACCAACCTCACAAATATCTTGATACTTTTGCAATCATAAGACCAATAAAAGTTTGTTAGCTTAAGATATCAAATTGAATCTAACCTAGATGTAGCCATTTTCCTAGATACATAGACACAGACTCACACACTAAATGTGCATGCCTATACACCCTTCTATTGCTTCAACTGAGTACACTGGTTGGGATGAGAGATGTAGTGGTTCTAGAGCTCATCAAATAAACATGATCACTTGCGAAAAATGAAACTCAATTTGCTTTGTTTTTTGCTTGCTATATTATTAAACCTGATTTGGTAGAAATTTTGACCAAATTGGGAAACCCTAATTTGGTCAAAATTTCAACCAAATGAGGCAAAAAAAAGAAGCATTCATAGGCTAATATTTACATTGGTAAAAAATTTAGGTAAAAAATTAAGGGGAAATGTACTAGTGTTCCTTTGCTAGGATTTCCCCATGTTTTGCTAATAATTCCTTTATGAAAAATTTCTTCATTCATACCTTCCTTAATGAATATATTATTGATATAATCTAATGCATATTTTGTCCTAAGTTTTTCTTCAAAGATATTATTAAAGCATTCTCTATTCCATTTGAAAAGTTTGTTCTTTTGTGCCTTTAATTTTGATACAAAGTAAAACATCTTGAATCCTTCAAAGTATTCTACATTCCATCATTTTTTTGTTAATTCCATGAAATATTTGTGTTGAAGCCACATGTTTTCAAATTTGAAAGGATTTCTAGTTGGTTGGTTAGGTTCTATAATATCTAGTCTTATCAAGAAGTAGTCTAGTTGTTTTCAACATTATTTTGCATCTCTTGTGCTCTTTCATCCTGATGATGGATCACATAGTGTGATTCTAAATGTTGATAGAAAAATCTTAACACAATCTAATCCATAAGTTTTCACTATAATTATAATAGATTGTGAAAATTTGATCTCTATAAGTGATCTTATCCTGAGAGTTTAAAAATTTAAGAGTCTAAAGAATATAACTTAATGAGATCTCCTATGAAGAAAAATATGTCTAACTTTTCTGTTGTTTAACAAAATCCCTCCCTTCTATTGTTCCAAGTGAAGATGTTGTTGTTGATTTTTATATCAATGAAATTGTTGTTAATTACCCAATGGTTAAAATCTTCTTGTAACTGTGAAATAAGAGATGATCCCCATATTTTTTTGTATTTATCTAGAATTGCATTAAAGTCTCTCCCTAAGATGTGGGCCTATGTTTGATATGAAATTAGGTGGTTACCTAATATTTTCCATAAGGCCAATTTGTGATTATTGTGCATGGAGCCATATAAATTGGTGATTACAAAAGTTAAGTTACTATTAATATTTTAATCTAACCAAATAACCAATTTTTTATTTATTAATTATTAGCTCATAAGATACTTTCCTAAGGTCCCACATGATTTCCAATCCACTCGAAGCCCCTGATGATTCAACCCATTCTTCCTGGCATATTCCTATTTTTCTATTCATTTTATTTGCTTCTTCTAAGCTAAGATTGGTTTCTTGGACTGTAATTATATCCAAATTAAATAATTTAAGATGCCTTTTTAATTAATATTTGTCTGTTAGGGGCATCAATGCCCTTAACATTCCATGTTTTGTCCTTCATTGGCCCTTGGGAAGGTACTGCCCCTTTCCTACATGAGATAAGTCAGTGAGTTTGCCCTGATTTTTTGCATCTTCATAATTGCATCTGAGTTCCATTAGTAATTTTCAACCTTTCCATTTTTGTCATTTAACTATTATTGGCATTTCCAACCCATCATTTGTAGCTACCAGTCTAAGATGTCTCTCTAGTATCTCATTCTCCATAGTTTCTTGCAATTCCAAATTCAGTTAATCCTCTTCTTCAAATTTTTCACCTTAATATTCTCTCTACTATCTTATTGGAATTTACTACTTCTTCATCATACTCATCTGGATTTGTTGTATTATTATCCTCTAGTACTTTGTCCTCCTAAAATTCTTCATGTAGCTAGATTATGGATTCTATCTCTCGATGGATGTTAGTCTTTGAAAGGGTTTTTAGTTCTCTATCCTTTTATTTCTCAATTTGAGTTTATATGCTTTGAATTTTTCGTTCAAACTCTACATATAGTCCATTTTGCAATTACCCTAGATTTGGTTAAAATTTTATTTCCCACAGTCTTCAACAACCTCTGCTGTACTTTTTGTTGATAAGAGGTGTGTTACTTTGTTAGTTGATGTCAATTTAGTTAATAACATGTATTCCTTATTAGATTCCTCACTGATTGTGGAATTTCTTGGTTGTTGTGATTTTTGTGCCTCTCGCCATAAGTTTAGTTGATCACATACATCATTGTGAACAAGGGTGATATATTTGATCATTTTGTTGAGTATCCTCATGTTTTCCTTAACTTCTTCTATGCAACTACTCTTCTTTTGGTAAGAATTATAATTCTTATTCTTTTCCTTATTTTTATGACCAATGTTTATGTCTTGAATTACTTTGTGATTCTTTGATAATCAGATTAACCTTGGTTGATTCATTTATTATTCTATTCTTATCACTATAGTCATTAGTATGGTTTGGTGTTATTAACTGAAGATGATGTTGTTATGTATTTGATTGAATCAATTGTGATTTATTTGTTCCTATGTTTTGATCTTTTTTTGCCTCAATAATCTTTTCTTCTTCTATGTCCATGTTGGGTATGTGTATTTGACTGGCTATGAGAACATTTGGTTTAAATTGTTTTCCACTCCCTCCATAATCTAGCCATCATATGACTTTGTAGTTTCTTTAACCTTCCTATTATTTCCTACCTCCAAATGGGGAATTTGCATTGCTGATAATGGAGGATTTAATTTTGATATGCCCTTTAAAAACTGTGGGTGTAAGGCTATAAAGAGACCTATTTGTGATAATCCTAATAGGTTTTATATCTTGAGTTTCAACTATTAGATTAACCAATAATTTAATTTAATTGGAGTCCAAGAAGTAGGTTTCTACACCTAAAAGTTCTCCAACAGAGTTACCAATGCATTCAATGATTTGGTTATGAAGCAATTCTATTGGATTTTTTTTGATAGGTAATGAGATGAAGCCTAGATTAATTATTATTTGTTAATATTAATTATTATTATGTGTTAAGGTCAAGTAGACTTGAACCGAAGACCTCCTAGATAAGAGGCTCACAAATTACCATTGTGTTGTAGGCTCTTGCCTTCGATTGGAATTTTTTTTAATACCAACCATGTCAGAATTAATACATGATTTAGATCATTTATATTGAAATTAGGTTTCAATTTGGAGAAATTAATGTTATAATCACCATAAAAACAAGTTTTCCCATGTATAGTAATTCATTTTTAATTCTTATACTTTTATATTGCATAAAGATCAAATTACTAGAGAGCGAAATGATACTTGCTTGATCGCCTAATGCTTCATTAAACCATTTGGCAATGTTTGACATCTTTGTCCTGGGGCCATTCCAAAAAGAAAAGATGCCAAGAATTTACATTGGAACCAACATTCTTTTGTGTAACTGTTGCTATGAATAATTGTGTTAGTATTACTATTGTTGGCTTGCACTTTCTTTGTTGTGATTTTTGCTAGTGGAATTTTTGTTACAGTTTCAACCTTATCACCAAACTCAAAATTTTTATGATGAATATCCCCCACCTACGATGCATGTTTTTTCCATTCTAAAGTTTTTCTTGATTCCAACTTGTTATTAGAATTTTCCTTTGAATCCTTGTTTAAGGACATATCCTTGCTAGATGGGTATTTTGTAGATTTAATCAAATTATGGGTTTTGATCCTCGATTTAGGTATACTCCTATTTATGCTTAATGGGATTGAATTTGCAATTGTGGTTGTGGTATATCTTGACTTTTTACCTTTCTATATAGTAGATATCTGCTTCTTCTAAACTAGCTTCCATCCTTCTCCTTGGTCAACATTTGTTGTTTGGTGCCAGTGGATTTTAGGGGGATCACTGATGACCACTTCTTTCTTCAAACCTTTTCTTGTTTTGATTGGCTAGGTATTCCTATCAATATTGTCCTATTTGTGTGTAAGACCTAGTTTTTCTTTCCTTTTTCATCACGGAGCTTCAAAAGGGCCTCAAAGCTATTTTTGCAAACTATGCTATTGCCTTTTGACTTTTGAGATTGATCTTAGTTAATTGAGGATTTGTCGGCTTGAATAAGTTTGAAAACCATTATGTTGGGTTTATCCATTGAATGATTTGTCCTTGTTGTCTTTTGTTATGTAGAAACCCTAACATATTATGCCATACTAGGGTTTGATATTTGGTTATTTGCATTTTGTCTTCAACAATATAAGAAATTCACATATTTTTCATTTTTTTTGTCTACCATTTTTCTTGCATGGAATTTTTTTTTTTAACATTTTATTTTTCTTTCAAATAAATTTTTTGATTATTTTCTTCAAAAGTTACTCTAAAAAAAAAATTTGACATATAAATTCAATTACATTCCTAATTCTATTATTTTCTTACCAAAATAGACTAAATTATTCAAAATTCATTAATGATTGATCTTTTTCACATTTTCACTTGAAAAAAGGAAACCTAATAAAAAATCAATTATCCCTTCAAATAAGCACCCTTGTCTAAACAAATTATTTTCCTCTCTTCTTTGTTTTCCATCTGCCTCTTGGTCACCTTACCCCTCCACACTAACTCTTCCTCTCGATATTGTCTACTCCTCTCTTCTGTCAACTTCTTTTTACTCCTATCCAACTATCACCTTGTGCCTTTATCCTACCCCAAGCCCCATTCCTCCACATCCTAGGTCACATGTCCTTTGATCACCAATCAACTTCCCTTTACAATCGTTGGTCTAACACTAAATCACCTCAAACCATTGATCTTTCAACACTATACCAACCCTGACAATATCATTTCTTGTGTCGTCAACAGGGAGACCATTCCTCCATATTAGTCAATCACCTAAACTTCGTAGCTAGTAACCTCATCCTCTAATAGTCTATGACTATCAACATTGGGGATTCAAGATTAGGTCAGTCCTATACATGGGGGATCACAATTACCATTGCATTGTGGGCTCATGCCAAAAAACACAAATATATAATTATATTGAATAAAAAATGTAAGTATATAAGTATATCCATTAACAAATTGTATATATATATATATATATATATAATTTATTTGTTGAATTTATAAATATAAATTTATAATTATATTACATGTAATCACCAAGTTATGAAATAGGTAAAACTATTTGATGAGAATGAAACATTTAAGAAATATTGTTAATCATGATTGTCTCTTTTACACATGATTTAAAGAAATATATCCCATATAATTTATCTTGATTTTCTTCTTCAATATTATATATAGACATTAATTCTTCCCAACTATCAATGGTAGTAATATTTTATATTTTATAAAATTGTATATTCCACAAAAAAAATTATTTTCTTTTAGATTAATTCATTTTAAATCCTCCAATAATTGCATATTTGAATAAAGTGGTAGCATGATACATTATGTAAGATTTTTTTAAAAATAAATTAATAAGATATATTCCTCACTCACTCTTGAGTACTTTCTTGAGGTCTTGACTATGATGGGAGTGGGAGAAGATGCTTGATAGAGGTCTTGCATGGTTAGTAGCCTTGTCTCTATGAGAACTGGGGTCAAGAGAGTCTACCAAGACAAAATTCAAGAGTTAGACACATTCGACGAAACTTCCCTATATATTTTGGGTTTTCGGTATGTGTTGTTGCCTTTGGATTAGTGTATACTACCTTTGCAGTTGAGTATAGACCTTGAGTTATATACCATTTCAGGATTCCTTCCTTAGATATTTTGTGATTGATTTTATGGTTTTATATTAATATGTAGTTTATTGTTATCTTCTCAACAGACATTGAGTGGGCTTTTTTTGGGTTCCACGAGGTTGGGTGGTAGTGTGACCTTTATCATTGAGATATGTCATGATTTTATATTTTGGTACGAGATGGTCCTTGTAGTAGTTGTATTATGTTGACTCATCTTAGAGACATGTTCTATCTTCTCTTCTTATTTTTGTATATTGATTTGTGTATTTCTTATGACACCTTTATGAGATGTTGTATATCCACTTTATACTTTGATTTGTATCTCATACCTTGTGATTGTGCAATGGATGTAGAGTCCTATGTATTTGGGATATTATATTATTTGGTTTTGAGGTTCTCATATGTGACGATGTTCTTGATCATTAATCTACATTATATGAAGTTGTGTATTATGATGATATTTAGTAGATTTAAGTATGTATGTAATTCTATGTTATAGAATCCTTATGATTTCTAATCTATATTTTGAGTTACCTTATGTGCATGTGTTATCTTATTGTTACTCACTTATTCATTGTTGTTACGTTAATGTTTCTAAGCTCTTAAGAAAAAAAAACTCTAGTAAACTTAATTGCATATTTTAGGTTAATCTCTTTTGGGTTCCCTAGTGGGGCATTACACTTCGTGACTTCAATCAAGCCACTAGTCTAAGGGGGAGGAGGGAGAAAAGGGTGGTCTCAACCACATATAGCTCATAAATAAATCTCAAACACAACTTGAGACAATAATATAGTAAATGTATCATTAATTATAAATATGCTCATACATTAAGAGTACACTTAGATCTATCCTCATACATGAGCACACATGTATCAAGGGATAAGTTTACACTATGAACCAACAAACATGACTCCATATATGGGGGAGTTTTTAGGGCCCCCATCCTCCAAAGTCTTGCACTCAATGTAAGTCCTCTATCTCACAACTATTAAGCATGAAAGATTGATTTTGTTGTATGTGGGAGTTCGTCAGTATGTTAGAGAGATGATTGAGTGCTTATGTGTTACATTAGTGATAGCATTTGTCATTTATGTCAACATATCAATTCTTTAGATAATTTAGCTAGAGTTACAAAGGAAGATTCATTTGGCAAGGTTCTTTGTGAGACAATTATGTTTTGTGCACTTAAAGGTATATTCAGATATGTGTATGTTTGGAAAGAGATATGTAGATTGACATGAGTTACAATTTTATTTTGTGAAGACTATTCTCAGAGAGAGTTTCTAGTTAGTGAGTACTAGTAATTGTGTTGTGTCATTTTGATGAGGCTAAAGATCATTCAACAGAGTTGGATTATGGTAGAAGACATGTTCAAGATGCTATGGCTAACTTGGAAAAAATCTGATGTTCATTATGAGAATATTTGTGAAGACTGTTCAGTGTGTTGTTCCTAGAAGATCGACTATTGCTAAGATCTTTGTGGGGAGTGTTATTTTTAATGTAATGTATAATGTAATATATTAATATGGTCTGATACTATTCATTTTAAATTGAGAAAGCCTCAAGGCCGATTCAATACTTTTTTTAGGACTTGTTACAAAGGAAGGTTTGTTTCCTTGGTTGTAATCACTAGTGAGATCATTTTATTGTTTATGCAAACTTTGGATACAAATAATGTATGATTAGAGAAGAGATTTATGTTGAGGATGTACTTTGTTCTTTAAAGGAATTGTATTGGAAAAAGAGTTGTTATTTAGTTAGTTTAAGAACTCAGATATGTTTTCCTGAAGATAATTTAGTGAAGACACTTTGAGGCTATTTGAACAATGGGTTTAGTTATCCTCCTTTCAAGTCCTAACATGGTTCACACAATTCCTAACCAATAGAAATCTAATGGGAAAGTAAGATGCTGAGAGGGGGTTGGTAAATCAAGATCTTCAAAACTTTTACCTCTTCAAACTTAAACCATATAAAACTTATTTCACCACATTAACCTTAACCATGGGTAAAAGCATAAACTTGTGTAACCTTTTATAAAGAAAAATGATTCTAGACCACACACTATTCAACTTTAATGACATAAAAATGGTATTTATGTTTAGAATTTGAAGATGATGTAAACTGATGAAATGTGTGAAATTAGATGAATTTTATGCCTATAATTTTTTTTAAAAAAATTGTGTTAGAATTTATTCATATTTTTTAAAATTTTGAAGTCATTTTTATCTGCAAAAATATAGGGTGTAGTTCCTATCAAATAAGTATATACAAATCACTTTTTTTTGGATCTCATTTGAAAATATGTTACAGATGACATGTATAGCTAGGGAATGAAAAGAGAAATATTGGCTTTTGATATATATTTTCTTTGTTATAAGTACTCGAGGTTGACCTTATCATAAACTAATAGTTTTTTCCTCCTCTCAAAACTTCCCTATCAAATATGCACCTATTTGAAAATAAATCACATATATTCTTGATGAAGACTCTCTCCTCTATGGATAAATATTAAATTTATTTATTTTTACATGATTTACTATTTTTTCTCTTTTTTTGAGGGAGCATATTCTAAAATGTTAAAACACTTACTTATAATATTTTGAAATTATAACATATTATAACAAATCAAAACACTATAAAATTTATATAATGATACTATTGAATCCAAGATCAACAAAAGAGTGTTTTTATTTTTTGAAAAAAATTGAGTTTTAATAGAGAAATGAAATTTGACCAAAACAAGTTTAGAGGTCCTAAAAAGTGACATAGATTCGTACTTTTACCCCATGTAATAATATGTAGTATCAGATCTATCATATAATAATATGAATAAAACACATAAACAAGTAATTAACACATAACACAAGATTTGGTTTGGCAGAAACTCTCCAAGGTGAAGGTAAAGCTACGGTGGGGATTACACCTACAAAATCTTCACTACTGCAGCAATAAAATGCCTGTTAGGGCTACAATTTGATCACTTCTGATGATCTACCCTATGAGGGGTCTGCTCCATTAAAAGATTGCAAGATTTTTAATTCTACCTTGACTAAATGATTTAAATTTCATAATTAAGTAAGCACTTTGTTAAGAGATTCACCTAATACACTTGTTAGAATGTAATACTATCTTGATGAATAGGCCTGTTAGAACCATTCTTTAAGATATTCCCCTAATACACTTGTTATAATGTAACAATACTTTGATCCTTTCATTTGCAATGAGATGTTAATGATAGATTTCTATATCCAAACTGTAATCCCCTCTTCGTGACTAATTTATAATATCTCCTCACTACACTTCTCGAGTGCCTTACTTCACAACTTATTGAATCACCTTTAGCTTCACATTCATGTGTTCCTTTCACTCACAACAACAATTTTTGATTTGAATCCTTCTTTTATAGCCATTTGACAAAGCTTCTAGATTGCAACCAAGAATCCACATTCATCCTTTTTCCCACTTGACCTTGCCAAATTTTTTAATTGGTCCATCACACTACATAGGGATTAATGATGTGTAATCATAGGCATAATTACCTCCTTTCTATTCAGCTTGAACTTAAAAACATGATTCATGCTCGGCGAAATGATTTACATAAGATTTTGTGCCATTCCAATCTTGTATACTCAAACTATGTCACTTGACACTAATACCTTCATGACGCTTAGTTGTGCTTGTTTCTTCATGTTGTCCCTCAACATGAACTATTTTTAACTTAAATTGATTTAACCTTTTGAACTTCTTAGCTATATATATATATATATATATATATATATATATATATATATATATATATATATATATATATATATATATCACTTGACAACAATTGGATCTACATAAATACCTTATCAATGAATCTACCACCAACATAGCCCTTGAGTGTAAGACTTTAATGGGTGTCCTCTACTACTTAACACTTAATTATATAATTTGCATCTCATTGTTCAAGAGTCTCCTTCAACCTACCTCCTTTCATAGTAAAGCTTTGTCTTGGATCCTAGATCCTATATGCTTGGTCTTACTTCCCTGCAACCTAATGTTGAAACCTTTGGTAAGCCCTCATATGTTGTGGAATGAAGATACCATCCCAACCATTCTCCATTCATAAGAAATATCGCCATAGGATTTTTAACCCCATGACCCTAAACCTTGGTCCCTAGAATCTAGATTTTACAAAAAAATAACAAATTTTTGCATGTTATAGAATGATATTTTGATGCTCTTATAGGACATAGGTTGATACAAAATGGCAATGCCAACTCAAGTACTAGATCCAAATTTGGATATGACATCACTGGCTCCCCTCGACAAAAAGATCAAAGATAAATTTTCATGGAAAGAACTCCCATTACATGAATTATATTTTTTGAGGATAGGTTAGAATCTATGAGTTTGATCTAGTAAGGTTAAAATACAATAATTGACATTAGGGAATTCCATTTGAGAGCTATCAAAATTATAGTAGACAATTTACTTGCGAGATCTCATAGCTTCTATAGGGAGCTTGACAAATATTTCCTCTTCAACACAACTTTCTTATCATAATAACTCTAGTCTCTAGAGTTGATTTTAACCTTCGCCAACCACTAATTAGAGGTGGAGAGGTAGTTATTGAATGTTTAAGGTAATATTAGTGTAGACATAACAATGGATGGCTTCCTTTTCATCTTTTGAATCCCAAATAAGGACAATCATTAGTTGTATTGGAGGAAGAACCAGGTGACTATTACAAACAAAGGTCACCACAAGTAGTACTTGAATGGAAACTATCACATTCATCCAAGGAAGGATGAAGCCAAGATGATGAAGACACTAATCCCATAGTTTGACTTCCTCCTACCAATCTAGGCTATTATCACAATGTTGTACCCAAAATGTATGCCCTAATCCTACCATGGAAATTATCAGAATCTTAACTCAAACTCCTATTTGAAAATAACTACGAATGATTTCAATGAGAATGAACAGTTCTTCAACAACGAAAGGTATACTATAGAGGAATGTGGTACATGAATTTCAGTAAGCCTCTATGAGAGAAACAAGCTAGATGATTACATGTCCTACCAAGATAGAAATATTTGAATGGAAGGTCCAATGACATTGGCTTAACATTGCATGTGATTTGATCAACATGGTGTTTGAACACAATCTGGATTTATGAACAACCATGACTGTGAGATATGCACGATATTGGGAAGTTTTTTTTTTCAAATTTCAACAACCTTCATTGTCATCCTCCAAGCTACAACAATGTAGAATATAATAGAAATAAATATGCATGGTATACATAGGTTAGATTTGGGAGGGGTGTTACTTTGATATGATTCTCGATATATCTGAAACTTTGAAATGTGAAATGGAGAAGGAACATAGTGTGTATTTGACCGAGCATTATAGGGACACCATCTCATTAGACACATCGCATTGTAGACAAGGTTCCATGGCCTTAGCAAGCATGCTATAAATTTGTCCAAAAGGTAGGGTTTTAACGAAATGTGCAAACTATTTGATGAAAATCTTGGAAGTTGCTTGCATAGGTCCACAACTCAAGAACATCACAAGTGATCGCAAATGTAAAGAAGCAAAAACTGTTAGAAATTTAATGCAGTTGGTTGGTGTCTCCTAGAGCCAAATGCCCACCTACCCACCTAACCCTCATTAACTTGGTAGGTGAGTTTTAAATCCAAATAAGAGGGAAAAAATTTTGTAGTAAGACAAAAGGAATGAATCTGATTCATTTGATTAGTGGGAGAGACTAGAGAGTTAGAGCAGAAGAAAAGTGTAGAGTACATAACAGAGATAGAAAAATGATCAACAGATTAGATCAGAGGTCAAAGAATAGAAAGAAGATAGAGGTTGTAGTAGTATGGGTCTTGATCTCCTTGTTCTCTATGAGTTTGTATTGGTTTGTCCTGAGTAGTGATTGCTTTATGTGTCATTGTATGCAGCCACTAGAGATGTGAGTTTAAGTTTAAAGTTTTATTAGTTTGGAGTTCTAGTGTTTTCTGGTTGAAGCTGAATGCTCCTAGATTTTGTAATAGTTTTAAACTAGTTGAATAGAAAGCAAGCAAGCAAGTAGGCATACAAATCTTTTTTGTCTCCTCTCTATTTTTCATTGCAAGGTATTTTGTATTTGAGAAGTTCATATTTGAAACATTCATCATTATCTTCTCTGCATTTTAATGGTAGAAAAGTTCAGACAAAAAATTTGTTGTTAGAAGGCTCGGTTCACTCTCTAATCGAGCCCACTCGGTCATTGTGTTGGTTGTGTGGCTCCACCTTCCTTTGTTGACCAAGATCACTTAGCATCTATATTGTTGCATTCACTTGGCACCCTCTTGTGCCAAGTTTCCCCTTTGCTACCAAGCTCACTCGGCTCCTTCATGTGTCGAGTTCACTCAACACCATCTCCCTATCAGTCGACACCCTCTTGTGTTGAGTAGAACTATCACTCGACACCTTTGGTTGCCAAGTGAAATTTGTAAAGTTTGTGATTTATTTTTCACAAAAACCAACTAAGAAACTAGTTACCAAGTCTAGCTACATGGTAAGTTAAGTAAAGGCTCACAGTGCTAGAAGATTGATAGAGCTTCTTTTCAAATCTCAAACTAGTGAGTGTTGCACCATGACTATGGTCATGTGGGAATACACAAAGAATGTAAAGTGTGGGAGTGTTCAAAGAGAACACAAATTGTTTGATATAATGTCCCAAATACACAGCTATTCCTATGTTTTTTGAAGAACCTCCCCATCATGTACCATGATGAAAGTCAAGACTCCACAAATGGGCACAAAATTTGCAGATCTCAATTTGAGAAGCCTAGAGAGAGTATGTGAACTATTTGATACAATGGTTCAAAGAAAATTGGTTTCTTTGAACACAATGACTGGAGGTTATTATTTGTAATGCCTTGCCTAGAGATCCTTGGAACAAGGATGAAATACAAGCCAAGATAAAAAAAATTTACAAGTATGAATACACACAACAATGTCATACAAGGATCACAAAGATTGCAATGGAAAACTTAACCACACGCAAAATGAGGTAAAAACCCCCGAAATTGGAAAACTTTGAAATTAAAACCCATTTGGTCTTTGGGCACAAAGCCTTGAAAATCCAACAAAATTTGGGTTCAGACACCTTATGAAAAAAAGGCCAACATAACGGTGCGAAACCCCAAATCCCCATCCCAAAAAATAGGGAAAACATTCATACCCAACTAACTAGGCAAAACCAACAAATAGAAATAGTGGGGAACACTAGTTCGCAACCTCCAAACCAATAGCTACTAGAAACAGATCAAGAAACACAGCTGAAGCAAGAAAATGGGAGAGCTCTATTTGATAGCCAAAAGGGCCAAAACGAAATATAGCTAGGTAAAATAAATAACCCACAGATATAGCAAAAAATGATAGCAAAGAAAGGTCTCCCCAAGCTGGATCCAATGAGTCCGTCCTGATGAAGATCCCATGCCTATAGCTCTCACAATGAACATAAAATCAATCATTCAAAAAAAGCTCTCAAATTTCCAAATTACAAAAGTGAGAAGTGAGAAAACAATTCCCTTTTTCAATACATATTCACTTTTGAGTGAATAATCGATTAGGGTAGATAGCTAGTTAGACTAGCTAGACTCTAAATCGACCCAAACGAAAATAGGTTATCCCTCGTAATATGAATTCACCTAAGGAAAAGCTATCAAAAATTAAAAATTAATTAAATAAAGCTTGAAAACCTTAAAACCAAAATCACAGAAGACCTTAACAACTTCATGACAAAGAGAAACTCTAAATGCATAGACACACTCACTGGTCTAATCACATAATGCAAATGACTCTGGATTTGACAAATCACTGTAAGGTTTAATTTAATATTTAAAGATACGTCGACCATACATGGACGACATTGGTGAAATATGAATAGATGAATCACTAACTCTATGTGCCACTAACAGGGATATAATTCCTGCACACTAAAACACATGATCAAGTGCAATTGCATATAATATCATAGTCGAAGCACTAAATTCTTAAATGACTAATTTAACCATTTATTCAATTATATTGAAATAATCCATTCACATCACTTATGTTCACATAAAGCATAATGAAACAAGAATGAAGTAAATAATCATAGCATATAATACATCACATAATAGAATCAAAGATATGTCCAAATACCAGATAACTAGTTATCATCATAGACATACTGTCATCTCAAAATGACATCAACATGCAAATATGATAAACTGAACAACATAGCAGTATGGCATCCATGATATGAAAATCAAAGCATAACATCCGACCCTTAGGTCATCTCAAAGTACAAATGATAAGAGTGTAAAGTATTCTTTGAGTCAAAATAAACAAGGTACAGACTGTAAACACAAGAGGCAATACATTCTCAGAATAGAATTACAAATGAAACTTATAAACTCATTAGATGTTGTTGGCCACACGACTTAAACATCACACTCTAAGCACTGACCATGCTTAGGTGGATCGTGTGGGCCCCTCCAACCCCATCTTGTTTTCCATTTAAGATTGTCATTTCAATTTGCTTTAATCCCACCCAAAGTTAAATATATTCGAACTTGTTTCCACCTTTTTATCTCGCCCGTTAGATCTCCAATTCAAACAAATAGATTTCTTAAACCAACAATTTTCATTTACATGGACTGTATCAGAATGGGAGCTTCTGAATAGAGTGCATGGATGTTTTTCATTTCTATTGGAAATGCATTGGTAGCTATGCATACAAATTATGGAAGTGAAGGCAAGGCATGAGACATGTTTGATAGGGTGTTGTCTTTACTACTATGATTACAGGATATGCCCAAAATGTGTTTGTTGACAAGGATTCAAAAGCTTTCTCTCTAACATAACTAACATGTGTGAATCTAGAGGTCACAATATTAGCTAGGATCCTCCCTCTTGTATACCAAAATGGAAAGTTTTGAATGTGGCATGAACTTCTACCACATGATAAAAGAAGGGATTTGCCCAGATGCTACATACATGTAGCAAAATTTGGAAGCATAGACAAGATACTTGATCTAACTAATATAATGCCTCAAAGAATTATTAACAAAATACTATTACTATAGGATATGTAAAATACAGGTACCTAAACTATTTGGCACACTATTGTAGTGGAACATTTGTTTGTAGGATATTAGCAAAAAATGGTTTGTTGAAAAGGATTTAAAAATTTACTTAGGAAACCCACATTGGGAAGCCAAGACACTTCTAGGGGTGATTATAGAGGTTGAAGATATATCCTTAGCCAAAACTAATTTTAGCTAATACCAACTTTTCATTGAACCATTTAATAGTTCTTATACCCTGCATTTTACCAAGTGGCTGAGTTTTTACGTTCAATGTGTGATGCATTCTATCAAAATATAAATATTTATACTCTCCCACATTAGAAAGGGATGCATACAAGAAGTTTTAACTTTTCATTGTTCATGTATTACATTTCGTCTTGGACTTGTAAACAGCCTCTACAAGTGACAACAAAGGAAGGAAAAGCTTTTATGTCACGTAAAAAGCCCCCCTACCCCCAAAATTTTTTTTAAAAAAATCAAAAATAAATATTAACCTCTTGGATTGCATCATAGTCACCAGAAAAAATTATCACAGGCACAAAAACACACAATATTTTTGGACTGCACACAATCGCACTTAATATTTCATTCTTTCCAAAAGACATGCGATAATGTGAAAAGGTTGAAAACACACAATAGTTTCAGTCCGTGTGCACATCAAATGAGAAAAACATGTTGAGTGGGAAGAAAAGGCTTCCTATGATAGTCCAACTCATTCAATGTCAACTCCTATGATGCATGAAAATGCACAATGTTTTCAACTTGCGAATGTTGAATGAGCAGAATGGACTTCCTACGACATGTCAAACTCATTTGACCAACTCCTACGACAACAAAAAATGCTTGGTAATAATTAAGTGTGGTTGGAAAGACTTTTGCACCATCGTGACAAGATTTCCCATCCTTCTCACAGGCATGCAATCATGCAAAAAAGTCATAGTTTTGACTTTTTCATCATCGCACTAAACTTTACATCTATTCAAATTGACCTTGTGATGTCGCACAAGCATGAAAATACACTGCTACAACATCACAACAAAGTTTTCCATCTTTCACAATTGACTTGTGATCCTATGTAGGTACAAAAATGCATTGGCACAACTTTACAGCAAGAAAGCTCTTCCTGCACAAAATACTTGTGATGTCGCATAGAGCACGAAAATACACATTAGTTTCACACCACCACAATGAGATTTCCCTTCCTTCTCATAGGCTTGGGATCATGCAAAAAAGTCATAGTTTTGACTTTTGCATCATCACAATAAAATTTTCATCTCTTCAAATTTACCTTGTGATGTTGCACAAGTATGAAAATACACTATTGCAACATCGCAACATGATTTCCCATCCTTCACGATTGACTTGCGTTCCTACGCAGGGACACAAATATATTGGTGTAACTTCGTAGCAAGAAAACTCTTTGTGCGCAAATGACATGCGATGTCACGTAGAACACAAAAATACACTTTAGTTTTGTACCGTTGCAACAAGATTTTCCTTCCTTCTCATAGGTTTGTGATCATGCAAAAAAGTCATAGTTTTGACTTTCGCATTATCGCACTAAACTTTTCATCTCTTCAAATTGACCTTGTGATATTGCAAGCACAATTTTACATGGGAACAACATTGCAACATGATTTTCCATCCTTTTGTCATGTCCCCTTTTCAAATAATTAAAAAATAATAATCTTTGCTAAGGCAGGCAGGCCCAAGAAAGTGAAGTTTCGAAAAAAGGGGGTTAATCTTTGGAAACTGTTGGACTAATAAATAAAAATTATCATTAAAATATGTTTCATTAACCTCTCTTAGATGTGAGTTATGGTTATGCCCTCTTTTAAGGGGTTTGGAGGCATTTTGGGCTGATTCCAGAACTTGATTTTTGCTCATTCTTTGTTATTCTTCAGACGCTGCCAAACCTGTGGAGAAGGAGACCCAAGAACGGGAGTTTGCAGGTTTCCAGGGAGACCCAAGAACGGGAGTTTGCAGGTTTCCAAGAAGGCTAAGGATGGGAGTTTGAAGCCATTCCATGTGCATGCTCATACAGAGTTTGCCTTTGTGCTTAACAGTGCAGATTTGTGGGTTTTCGGGTGTGTTTTTGGTATGAGTTTGGTGTTTTCAGTTGAGTATTTCATATCAGTTTGGGTTGCTGCTGTATTTAAGACTTTAAAGTGTTAAAATAGAGCTGAATATATGTATTGAGACATGATTAAACTTCTGAGATAGATTATTAGTGTCTTTGTGGTGTTTCTGGCATTTTTGTGTTAATTTCGGGAGCCCGATGAGCATAGTTTTTGTCCTGCATTTGTGAGCTGTTGTGTAAAGGCTATAAGGATCTGGAAATGTCATTTTGTAGGATGTTATGCTGCTGAAATTTCTGTAAAAATTTCCATTTTCAGATTTATTAATAATTTGTGAAGTTGTGAAGCTTTTGGCACTATTTTCAGCATACCCGATTTGGGGTTTCTTGAGAAATTTGGTGGATCTTTGTGATATTAGTTGTTTGATCTTGAAAATCTGATTAGAGGCATGAAATATCATACAAAACCAGTAAAGGGACATTTCACCTTTACGGTTGACTTGCAATCCTACGCAGATACAAAAATACATTGGTACAACTTTGCAACAAGAAAGCTCTTCTTGTACCAAAGACTTGCGATGTATCATAGAGCATGGAAATACACTTTACTTTTACCCTGCACACACATCAAATGAGAAAAACATTGCAAATGAGCACTGAAAGATTCCCACGATACTTGAACTCATTGGATGTCAGCTCCTATGACATCCAAAAATGTACAATATTTTTCAGCCTATGTAACATTGCACCAAGATTTTATATCTCATTGGTTTAACTTGCACTGTCATGCAAGAAAAAAAAATGCATTCTAGTTTCATCCTTTATGCATTGAATAAGAAAAAAAAAGAATCCTTCAATAGCCAAACTCATTCAACGTCAGCTCCTATGAAATGCATGGGTCAAAATTGTAGTGTATTTTTGTAAAAACATTCCATACTTAGTAAAAATATTCCTATCTTATCCAATTTGAAGGAGGATTAATTTTTTTTAATGTGACACATTTTTCATTACAAATGCTCACAAATCTACTGATATCGATCACACAACTTAAACATTTCTTATTCTATTGCCTCATATATGAAAGTTTTATGTAGATCATGGTTGTCTGACTCATATAGTAGAAATTAAATATAGTTGAAAAGGAAAACTAAACAATTGACATAAAAGTGCACAAAACTAAACGAGAGTGAAAGAGTAAGTAGAATTAGGCCCAAATCCACCTAAACAGTCAAAGCTTAGTGTGTGATGCTTAAGGATGGTTGTTGTTGACTAATGTGGAACCAAATTCATGTACATTTGGAGTTCTACTATCAACTCATGTACATTTTGCAATCTCAGTGAAAGGGAAGTAGATCCACCATTGCATGATTGCGAGCAAATTTTAACATGATTTTCCATCCTTCATGATTAATTTGCAATCCTACGCAGGCACAAAATAACACTAGTGAAACTTTGTAGCAAGAATACTCTTTGTGCAAAAAAGACGTGATGTCACATAAAGCATGAAAATACACTTTAGTTTCACACCATTGCAAAAAAATTTCCTTCCTTCTCACAAGCTTATGATCATGTGAAAAAGTCATAATTTTGACTTTTGCATCATTGCACTAAACTTTTTATCTCTTTAAATTGACCTTGTGATGTTGCACAAGCACAAAAATACATGGGCACAACATTGCAACATGATTTTCCATCCTTCATAGTTGACTAGCGATCCTACGCAGACACAAAAATACGTTGGTGCAACTTTGCAACAAGAAAGCTCTCCTTGTACAAAAGACTTACGATGTAGCATAGAGCCCAAAAATACACTTTAGTTTTAGCTTGCATGCACATCGAATGAGAAAAACATGTCAAATGAGCATAGAAAGATTCCCATGATGCCTGAACTCATTGGATGTCAGCTCCTATGACACCCAAAAATGAACAATATTTTCCAACCTACATAACATCACACCAAGATTTTATATCTCATTGATTTAACTTGCAATGTCATGCAAGAACAAAAATACATTATAGTTTCATCTTGTGTGTGTCAAATAAGAAAAAAAAGAATCCTTCGATGGCCAAACTCATTCAACACCAGCTCCTATGAAGTGCCCTGGTCGAAACTATAGTGTATTTTCATAAAAACATTCCATACTTAGTAAAAATATGCTTATCTTATCCAATTTGAAGAAGGATTAATTTTTTTTAATGTGACACATTTTTCATTACAAATGCTCACAAATCTAGTGATATCGATCACACAACTTAAACATTTCTTATTCTGCTGCCTCATATATGAAATTTTTATGTAGATCATGGTTGTTTAACTCATATAGTAGAAGTTAAATGTAGTTGAAAAGGGGAACTGGACAATTGATAGAAAAGTGCACAAAACTAAACGAGAGTGAAAGAGTAAGTAGAACTGGGCCCAAATCCACCTAAACAGTCAAAACTTAGTATGCGATGTTTAAGGATGGTTGTTGTTGACTGATGTGAAACCAAACTTGTGTACATTTGAAGTTCTACTATCAACTTGTGTACATTTTTCAACCTCAGTGAAAGGGAAGTAGATCCACCATTGCATGATTGCGAGAAAATTTTAACATGATTTTCTATCCTTCACAGCTGACTTGCGATCCTATGCAGGCACAAAAATACACTAGTGCAACTACATAGAAAGAAAACTCTTTGTGCACAAAATACACATGATGTCACGTAGAGCACAAAAATACACTTTAGTTTGGCACCATCACAACAAAATTTTCCTTCCTTCTCATAGGCTTTCGATCATGCTTAAAAATCATGGTCATCATTGATTGATGTGAAAGAAAACTTGTGTACATTTGGAGTTCTACTATCAACTCATGTACATTTTGCAACCTCAATGAAAGGGAAGTAGATCTACCATTGCATGATTGCGAGCAAATTTTAATTGGATATTTTCATCACAATGTCCTTAATGGACATGAATGCAAGTAGTGGAAATATCAAAAGGTTGATGGTTTATTTGATGTTTCGAAGAGAGAAGTGGCAATTATTAGAATACTTTGTAATATATGTGTTGGATGGAAACCCCAAGAAGATCACAAGCTAGAATTGGAAGATGAAGAATGCATGCAAGTATTTGACAAAATGTTTTAGAAGAAGCATGATAAATGTATGGCATCACATGTTTGGAAAAGGTTGCAAACTTAGAAGAAAATTGAATTATCATAGCTAGGATCTATTAGATTTCCACAATTCATGCTAATGCTTACAAATCTTTAGATTTGATTGTGTATAGTTTTTTTATCATCAACATTTCGCATCATACTACATGATCCATCATCAGGATGCTAGAGAGAAAATAACATAAGATAGTAGATTGTAGATCCACCAAACCTAAAAGGAGGAAGGGGGAAGGGATTAAGGGAGGGGAGAGAAGGTACAACACAAAGTTGACAAGACCCAATCCCAAACATCAATGAAAATAATTAAAAATGAAGGGGTGGGGGGGGGGAGACACTAAAGCAAATGGAGAAAATCAAATAGATTAATTAATAAATTATACAAGCACATGTGTGCATCTCTCTCTATATATATAAAAAAGACGAGAGTAAATAAATACAATTAAGGAGTCGATATATAATATATGTGTGTGTGTATACATATATACATATACATATATATACAAATATACATATATACATATAGGTATATACATATATACATACATATACATATGTATATATATATATGTATACATGTATGTATGTACATACATACATATGTATATATGTATATATATGCATATACATAAATATACATATGTATATGTATGTATATATATACATATACATATATATACACACACATATGTGTGTACGTACACACACACACACACACACACACATATATACATATATATGTATATAAATATTATTTGGTTAGGTTTTATTTAGTTAGTTTGGTTTTATCTCTTTCTTTTTCTTTTATTTATTTTTTGTTTTTTTATTCTTGTGCTCTCTTACCTTGAGTGTTTTTACCATTGTTTTGTAGGTTTTTACTTTTGTCTTCGATTGTATTTATTTGCTTTCATCTTCTTTATATATAAAAATTTATTGTATCTTTATCTTTTTATTCTTATTTGTTCTTATTATTATAATATTTTTAGTGTCTCTTTTCTTTACTTCTTTTTTCATCTTTTTTTTTTTTAATTCCTTTATTTTTTCATTTATTTTATTTTATTTTTCCTTGTGCTCTTTTGTCTTGAGGGCTTTCATTGTTCTTTTGTCTTCACTTTTATCTTTTATCTTGCTTTTTCTTATGTATGTATGTATGTAGATATAGATATATATGTGTGTGTGTGTGTGTGTGTGTGTGTGTATAGGTATATATGTATATATATGTATATATACATACATACATATACATACATACATACATACATACATACATACATACATATATATATACACACACATGCTTATATAATTTATCAATTAATCTGTTTGACTTTTCTCCATTTGTTTTAGTGTCACTCCTCTTCATTGTCTATTAGTTGCTTGTGCAGGAGAAACATAGTGTGATATTTTACTTGCTATTTGCTTGTGAAGGCAAAGCACAAATTGTTTGATAGGATGATTGAAGACAAGTTGCGAGCAAAGAAGACCCTATTTCATCTATTCAATGCTCGTGGTGATGAAGAGTCCACAACTTACCATGTAAAAGAGGACACTATTCTATTTGCAACACTCATTTAGTGAGATTGAACCAACATTGTCGATAGAAGTATAGGGCCCATTTGGCAGTGGGAATATGAGTGGAATAGGCATATGTACATTCTTAAAATTTTGAATTCTTTGTTTGGGTGCACCAAATCAGAATTGTGAATAGGAATACATATTCCAATTTTGGCCCAAAAATGAGAATTTTCAATTCCACCTAAATAGGTGGAATTGGAATACATATTCCTATTCCAATTTTATTTATTTTAGAAAACATAAATTTTTGGGTCTGTGAATTTCCCATCAAATTCTGATTGAACCAGACAAGAATAGGAATATGTATTGCCTTTTTCTATTCTAGAATAACTATTCCAGAATAACAATTCCAATCCCCATATTTCTAGTCCCACAGCTAAATTAAAACCCAAGGTGAAGGTACACGTTCTCCTAAATGGAACACCTTTTGCATCATTTGTTATGCTTGTGATTTTCATAAATGGCTTTGGAGGTGCAAAATATTTGATGGAAACACTTGCTTGTCATGCTCTCTAGAATCGATATTCATTACAACCAAGGACAGAGTGGCATGGAATTTAGAAATTCAAATGTCAATGTGGAGTGCAAAACTTGCAAAGAACTTTCTAATTCCCCAAAGAAAATACATATGACCAGAGGATGAACACTAACTGTTTGACAAAATGTCAATGTAGTTTCAGTATTTAATCAATTGCGAGCAATTTGACAGAGATATATTATCCCATGGATTGGAATAATTGCATAATATGCTAAAAATCCTATCTTTGAAAAGTTCTACAAACTTCATTAAACTAAATGCAATTGGCAGTAAGGTACAAAGCCACACTCCAAAGCCCTATATGACATTTGGAACATGTGTGTGAATTGTATGAAACAATGTCTCTAAGAAATGAAGTGGAATAATTTTAATTCGAGTACAAAATATGAATCTTAGAAGATACATTTTGAGAAAATGTGACATTGTTGGAACCTCCTTTAAATGATTCAAGTTCAAACACTAGTAGAGGTTAATAGTTGGATTGGTAATGCAAGTAGACACTTGATTGGTATCTAATTTCATCTCTGATCATGTGAGCATCAAAGATTATATATTTATTCCAATTGTAAGATATTTGTTTCGTGTTTTCTGCTATCTGTATGGTGAAATGAAGGAAATTATAAAAGAAGTTAATGAAGACAAAATCTAAGTTGAAAGTGACAATTTTTCTATAATCTTTTGTAAAAGTTAAGATCTTGACTTCAACTTTGTAAAAAGTTAGAGTTAGTTGCAAAAAGCATGGCTAACCTCTAAATTCTAACTTTTGAGGTAGTTACGAATCTAAGAAGTCACTTATGTGAAGAGGCCTATAAATACAAGGCTTATGTAATGTAATAAAGGGGAAGAACTTTTGCGAAAGGGAAATGCTCAAGGAATTTTCAATGAACATTGATTAATTTTTGATTTCGCATTTGTGTAATTATTCTGAGTTTGTATATTCGCTGAGTTAATAAAGAGTGCACTTGTTTGTTGTCCAAATTTCCTCCTAAGTTGTGGTCACTAGTTTCTTGTATGTTAATTTGGGGATTCTTACATACATTTTTTGGGGTCATAAGTATCCTATGTAATATATGCAAAGAAAAACATTCATCTTTTGGTATCTTGATGTCAATGTACTAGGATAGTTTATCTTTTCATATGTTAGGATCTACTATTCGTTCTTTGTCATCGTTGCATTTTGTGCTTAAAACCTCCTTGCAAATTTTTGTCTTTTAGGAATCCAATCAGGTGTTTGTATGTATATTTCTTGGGTTTTTGTCATTCATCATATTTAGTTTCATGTTTTATCCTTTCGTACTCTCAAGTGAAAAGTACATAAAATCACAAATACACCCATCATATGAGGGAGTTGCCCCTCTCAAACACAGAGGAAGATTGCAAATTGGTAGTGATCGATTACAATCTCTCCAATTATTGGCATAATTGTCACTACTCACAATGTGGACAGGGTTAGTTTCAGAGATAATTTCACTATGACAAATTTGTTTACCAACATATTCATATGAGTCATGTGTTGTTATGTGGAGCATAATCAAACTTAAAGGTTAATTTTTCCCTACTTTAATCATCCAACACTAGAACATAAAGTCATAACATATTTCAATGATAAAGGTCACACTACCACCCAACCTCGTGAAACCCCAAATAAGGCCCACTCCCTCTATGCCAAGTAGAGAACAATATACTCCATACAAACATCAAACCATAAAATCAATAAAAAAATATCTAAGGATGGAATCCTAAAAAGCTATCTAAATCAAGGTCAATACTCAATTGCAAAGGTAGTACACACTTATCCAGAGGCAACAACACATGTAAAAAACCTAAGATGTATAAAGGGAAGTGTCATCATGTACGTCTAACCCTTGAGTTTTGTCTCGAAAGCCTCTTTCGACCCCAATACTCAAATCACCATATGTGACATTAGTAAGTCTCTCATATGGACAAGGCTACTAACCATGCAAGACCTTATCAAGTCTCTTCTCCCACTCCCATCTTAGTCAAGACCTCAATCAAGTACTCAAGTATGAGCTTACCACTTTATGATATTTTTAAATATATTTATTCAAATAGTTAAGGTGCATGTTACAATAAGGTTAAGTGATTTGAATAAATTTATAATTAAAAGGAAGACACTTTAAGTTCATAACTACAATGAAAGAATATGTGAAATATGAACTTGTATTTTTTTCCTACATGCCATTCACACAAGATAACACAATTTTTAAAACATTATCAACTTTGAAGATTAGCCATCATTTGTTTCACAAATTTAAAAATTAAAATTTAGATATTCTGTCATGAATTTTAACATTTTTCATCATTTAATTTTTTGCATATTTGTGTGAATGTTTCTCCAATTAATTGCGTATAAGTTTTTCCATCGACATTTGGCATCACACTCTCTGTATAAGTTTTTCCATCGACATTTGGCATCACACTCTCTGATCCATCATCAAAACAGAAGAGAAAATAATATTTGCACTATTTTAATTGATTATAAAAATATGACGATTCATAAATATCTTTAAATTTTATATGATTTTTTTCCCATTAAAACTTTATATTAATGTTTATAATTCTTAATTACCCAACCTTTATCTAATCCTTGTTTATATACTTTATATGATTATCTACTTTCTTTCTATTATATAATTTAGGCTCATAAAATTTTAAATAATTCTAAATAAGAAAACAAAGTTGAAGCTTGCAACTTCCTGTGACAAAAATAGAGTTTTGGGTTATTATCTCTATCGATAGTCATATAGCAATATAGTATAAACTTTGAAATCAATATGGTATCCTTGTGAAATTGAAGATTTTTAGTTCCTACCCATGGCAGGAATACTTATGCATTCATGTCACTTCTAATATCACATTAACACTAATCAATCAAATCAAAGAATTTAAAATATTATATGAAATCTCAAATGTTTATATCTTTTTCTAATTTTTCATTATTTTATAAATCATATTTTTCATTCATTCTATTAGTCCATACTATTTTTGGTGGGGGAGAAAATTAATTTTCTTCAACAAAAATACAAATATTTTCTAACAACATCATGCATTAATTACAACTTTATCTTTTCCACATTTATGGCAAGTTGATAAGATTTTCTTTTTTCAATCATTTTATCTTCCACCTCACACAATATGTCTAATCAATATTAATTCTCAATGGCAATATAATTTCAATATGTTATATCTTTGTATTTGTATTTCTTATTTTTTTAAAACTTTGATCTTTTAATAAAAGTAGTTAAATTATTACTATTATTTTACTTTAATAAAAATAAATTAAACAATATTATTTTCTAATTATATTTTATAGTAGTGTTTGTAATATGTATAATTTATAAGTGTTACAATTTATAAATTATATCATTTATTATTATTATTATTAATTTTTATTTAAACAATTGATCATTTAGTTTAAATATATTTAAAACTTAAATATATATTTAAATATTAAATTAATAATTATATTTTACATCAAAAAAATTTAAAACTTAAATATATATTTTAATATTAAATTAATAATTATATTTTACATCAAAAAACATACTAAAGAAAATAACCAAAAAAAGAAATAATTCAATTCTAAAAGATATATAAATTATTATTAAGTTGTTATTAAGTTTTTATAAACTATGTATTAAAATTAAATAGTTATATTATATTTCTTATTTATTACATCATATTTATTCATCAACATCAAATTTATATGTATTACATCTATTTATTATGTACAAATGTACATATTAAATTATATATATCTATTATTTCATAATTAAAATTACTAAATTTTATGAAAATTTTGGAAATACAAAACATTAAATAGCGAACCTTCTCTAATTGTGTAAAATTAAACAATTAGTTTTACTTATAAAATATTTTTATATTTCAATACATTTCATTTTTTCTTATACAAATGTGAGTTTTAATATAAAAATTAAATTCTTAGTTTCATTAATTAAAATATAATATACTTTAATTTTTTATTATAACCATGATTTTATTTTGACTATTTGTTTTTATTAAGAAAAATAATTATATTTAATTCTATCTCTCACACACACACAACTTATGTTGGTATCACCCTATCTTACTATTTTATCTCTTTTCCTCTTCCTCCCCTATATTATCTATCATTTTTTTCCTCTACATATATGTTTGTGTTGTTATTGTTCTATACTGCTATTTATCTTTATCTAATGATTAAAAATAGTGTGACTTCCATTTGATAATCAAGATGAGAATAATACATAGTTGGGGGAGTTTTTCCAACTACTTATGATTCTCTAGTAGCATGCACAACATGCTTAAACATATAATGTGATACTCCAAATGCTTCATCACTTCTTCAAGTTCTATAATTCAAATATTGGTATGAATATCTTTCCTCATTGCACATATTTCAAGTTGTCAATGTAGAAGGTGCAAATTTGTCTAAAGCATATGTATTGATTGTAGTATGATATTAAGTACATAGTGCCATATTGGGGACTTTGGCCTCTTATTCTTGGGCTTAAATGCCCAAAGATATAATAATATAATACAAGAACTTAACAACAAAATATGAGCCATCCTATCAGATCACAAGTGCATTTCTAGCACAAGAATTTAACAACAAAATATGAGTTATCCTATCAAATCACAAATGCATTTCTAGGCATAAATTAATGCATTCACAATGTTAATTTAGAACTATTTAACCTTTTTCTCACTCATCTACACCTCTACAACCATTACGCACTAGACAGGAACTATGACACATTGCGTCTCTTGTCTACGTTTGGAAACATCTTAATCACCTTTTGTAGTTGATAAGATTAAAGGAACATAACACCATCAATGGTTTCGATCTCTTCCCACATTGATGGAACTCCTTATTAACTACGAAGATTTTATCGACGAGAGATAAGATTTGTTAAAACTTGTGCACGTTCGAGAAACAACCAGTTGTGTTCTCATCATTATCACACTCGCCTTTATCCTTTCCTGATAGTTGCAAATGAGAACAATTTGGTGACTAGGCATTAGGCAAAATAAGTGTTTGCTTTAGATTGACTTTATCCTATTGAACCTTCAATCTCTCAACCGTTGATTTCAAAATTCCCCAAACCCTGGTCGAGGTTAAAAGTTACATTAGGAATGCAAAGTAGACACTTATTGGTATCTAATTTAATCTTTGACCATGTGAGTGTAAGGACTAAAATTCTCAAATGTTGCCCTATATGCAAAACAATCACAAAATGCGAAAATCTAAAGTTTGAAAACTCAAGACAAATGATGTATTGTAATTTTATTACATTTAGTCGAATTGAAACTGGTATCACATATCACCATTACATAAGTACCATAAGTTTTTATATATTTAATTGATATAACATTGTCGACCACATGTCGGTCTCAAAATAAACAATGTCATAAAGACTACACATCAAACAGGGGTCAAACGTATGTTGACATGCATGTCAAACATAAGAATCATGAGTACGTTAAATGAGATAAATATACAATAACATAAAAACACATAAATATCATGCCATCGGACCTATGAGTCCATCTACATGTAGTCCTGTCTAGAAGCCATCAAAATGTTGTCCATCTGCTATCATAAGACAAAAGAGTGGTCTAGGCACTTTTGCCACCCAAACATGGATTGGTTAGCTCCTCGAGGTTCTTTGATTAAGAAAAACTACCCAACCCTAGCACGAGACAACTAACAACTGGACGCAATTGGATCAGAAGGATCTAGTGCAACCATGTGATCTAATCTTCTTACACCTATGTCTAGTAGAAAAATTCACAATGTTGTGGAAGAGGGATAACAAATAATTAACCTTGCACTTCAAACATATGCATAATTATTTTACTAATCATGGCTAAGCTTTAAGAACCAACATAATTGTAAAATATTGGTAGGTAATTTATAAGGAATAACAATGCAAATTTCCCTTAATTACCCTCTTTAAACCCACATTCAACACCCTTCTTAAGAGTCAAATTTTATTCCCAATACAACTTTATGTAAGTCAATAAACATCTATCTCAAAAGGAAAACTTCTAAAAACTTTAATATACGTTGGCTATAAAGCATTATATACATAACAAATCTACTAGATTTAGAAGTGTGTAAAAATAAAACTTAAGTAATTCCAAGTAACTCATCATTTCTTATGATTCAAAATTGACTTTCTAATGCATCCACTGCATCATATTATTGAATCCACTATTGCATAGAGAAGTCCAGATTTTAAGTTGGAGAATTTCAAGACTCCTAAAGTAGGCAATACAAATGACAAAACTAGAGTTGTGGGAACAAATATTTATTTGGCATCTTCACATATACATTATTTTGTTTTATACACCATACAAATCAAACACACATATTGTATAGAAACATAATATAGGTAAAGAACAATTTCGTAATCCACGCTGAGAAATCCATTCATCATAATAAAGTTACAAACAAATAATTTATAAATTCTACCAACAATCACTTATTTATTAGCATGATGACTGACACAGACAATAACACTTCTGACAACCATCAAATATTCATTTGAGTTCTTGTAAGCCTGAAAAGATATTAAGGTATACAAACCTAGTTTCACATATAGTTTGGCCAAAAAGATAAGCTATTTGATCCCTTGTTCTGCAATATCTAAGATAAATCACTTGTTGACAATGTAAACAAGTTTGCTATAAGATATTGGCCCACTCAGGTGATTGAATCATCAAAAGTTAAAATTTTATTCTTTTCAAACAACTAGAAAGTAAATGGAAAACATTTATTTATTTTTCTCCTAAACAATATAGCCAAATGGTTTTCATAAGTTCTCAGCACGTGAAAATAAATTTTCATACATCTTAAGTTTATTGTACATAAATTTTGAAAATCCACGTATCTAATAAAATCAAATCATAAATTTCAAAGCTCGTATAATAAATCTCATCATTTAGATGGAAGAATATTATAAATGAAAGTTCATTATAAATGAAAGTTCAATATATTTAATTCTCTCTCTCACACACACACAACTTATGTTGGTATCACCCTATCTTACTATTTTATCTCTCTTCCTCTTCCTCCCCTATATTATCTATCATTTTTTTCCTCTACATATATGTTTATGTTGTTATTGCTCTATACTGCTATTTATCTTTATCTAATGATTAAAAATAGTGTGACTTCCATTTGATAATCAAGATGAGAACAATACATAGTTGGGGGAGTTTTTCCAACTACTTATGATTCTCTAGTAGCATGCACAACATGCTTAAACATATAATGTGATACTCCAAATGCTTCATCACTTCTTCAAGTTCTATAATTCAAATATTGGTATGAATATCTTTCCTCATTGCACATATTTCAAGTTGTCAATGTAGAAGGTGCAAATTTGTCTAAAGCATATGTATTGATCGTAGTATGATATTAAGTACATAGTGCTATATTGGGGACTTTGGCCTCTTATTCTTGGGCTTAAATGCCCAAAGATATAATAATATAATACAAGAACTTAACAACAAAATATGAGCCATCCTATCAGATCACAAGTGCATTTCTAGGACAAGAATTTAACAACAAAATATGAGTTATCCTATCAAATCACAAATGCATTTCTAGGCATAAATTAATGCATTCAAAATGTTAATTTAGAACTATTTAACCTTTTTCTCACTCATCTACACCTCTACAACCATTATGCACTAGGCAGGAACTATGAAACATTGTGTCTATTGTCTACGTTTGGAAACATCTTAATCACCTTTTGTAGTTGATAAGATTAAAGGACCATAACACCATCAATGGTTTCGATCTCTTCCCACATTGATGGAATTCCTTATGAACTGCAAAGATTTTATTGGCGAGAGATAAGATTCGTTAAAACTTGTGCACATCCGGGAAACAACCAGTCGTGTTCTCATCATTATCACACTCGCCTTTATCCTTTCCTAATAGCTGCAAATGAGAACAATTTGGTGACTAGGCATTAGGCAAAATAAGTGTTCGCTTTAGATTGACTTTATCCTATTGAACCTTCAATCTCTCAACCGTCGATTTCAAAATTCCCCAAACCCTGGTCGAGGTTAAAAGTTACATTGGGAATGCAAAGTAGACACTTATTGGTATCTAATTTAATCTCTGACCATGTGAGTGTAAGGACTAAAATTCTCAAATGTTTCCCTATACGCAAAACAATCACAAATGCGAAAATCTAAAGTTTGAAAACTCAAGACAAATGATGTATTGCAATTTTATTACATTTAGTCGAATTGAAACTGGTATCACATATCACCATTACATAAGTACCATAAGTTTTTATATATTTAATTGATATAACATTGTCGACCACATGTCGGTCTCAAAATAAACAATGTCATAAAGACTACACATCAAATAGGGGTCAAACGTATGTTGACATGCATGTCAAACATAAGAATCATGAGTACGTTAAATGAGATAAATATACAATAACATAAAAACACATAAATATCATGCCATCGGACCTATGAGTCCATCTAAATGTAGTCCTGTCTCGAAGCCATCAGAATGTTGTCCATCTACTATCATAAGACGAAAGAGTGGTCTAGGCACTTTTGTCGCCCAAACATGGATTGGTTAGCTCCTCAAGGTTCTTCGGTTAAGAAGAACTACCCAACCCTAGCACGAGACAACTAACAACTGGACACAATTGGATCAGAAGGATCTAGTGCAACCATGTGATCTAATCTTCTTACACCTATGTCTAGTAGAAAAATTCACAATGTTGTGGAAGAGGGATAACAAATAATTAACCTTGCACTTCAAACATATGCATAATTATTTTATTGATCATGGCTAAGCTTTAAGAACCAACATAATTGTAAAATATTGGTAGGTAATTTATAAGGAATAACAATGCAAATTTCCCTTAATTACCCTCTTTAAACCCACATTCAACACCCTTCCTAAGAGTCAAATTTTATTCCCAATACAACTTTATGTAAGTTGATAAACATCTATCTCAAAATGAAAACTTCTAAAAACTTTAATATACGTTGGCTATAAAGCATTATATACATAACAAATCTACTAGATTTAGAAGTGTGTAAAAATAAAACTTAAGTAATTCCAAGTAACTCATCATTTCTTATGATTCAAAACTGACTTTCTAATGCATCCACTGCATCATATTATTGAATCCACTATTGCATAGGGAAGTCCAGATTTTAACTTGGAGAATTTCAAGACTCCTAAAGTAGGCAATACAAATGACAAAACTAGAGTTGTGGGTAACAAATATTTATTTGGCATCTTCACATATACATTATTTTGTTGTATACACCATACAAATCAAACACACATATTGTATAGAAACATAATATAGGTAAAGAACAATTTCGTAATCCACGCTGAGAAATCCGTTTATCATAATAAAGTTACAAACCAATATTTTATAAATTCTACCAACAATCACTTATTTATTAGCATGATGATTGACACATACAATAACACTTCTGACAACCATCAAATATTCATTTGAGTTCTTGTAAGCCTGAAAAGATATTAAGGTATACAAACCTAGTTTCACATATAGTCTGGCAAAAAAGATAAGCTATTTGATCCCTTGTTCTACAATATCTAAGATAAATCACTTGTTGACAATGTAAACAGGTTTCTATAAGATATCGGTCAACTTAGGTGATTGAATCATCAAAAGTTAAAATTTTATTCTTTTCAAACAACTAGAAAGTAAATGGAAAACATTTATTTATTTTTCTCCTAAACAATATAGCCAAATGGTTTTCATAAGCTCTTAGCACGTGAAAATAAATTTTCATATATCTTAAGTTTCTTGTACATAAATTTTGAAAATCCACGTATCTAATAAAATCAAATCATAAATTTCAAAGCTCGTATAATAAATCTCATCATTTAGATGGAAGAATCTTGCTATGACGCGCAACAAACAAACATGCACCATTTGTACTTTCATTGTCAACAACCGATAACAATTGAAATAATGATAGCAAATCTAAGAAAGAAATTAAAGGAACCTAGAAATGGTTGCAACAGATGTAAATGATTCCTTGAGCTCTCTTCAAAACAATCGAATCTTCACCTGAGCTATTTCCTTTTTCCTTGCCGACTGTCCTCCTCCTCCCCAAAACTGCAACCCCTTCCTCTTCCTGCGATTTCTAGAAGAAGTTTTTTCTTCTTCTATGTTTGTTTTATTTCTCAAAGAAAAAACGTGCCTCCCTTTCTCACCGAATTCCCTCCAATCTTAAGTCACTCTCCGCTCTTCCTCAAACAACACAACTCTTTTTTTCCCCGTTTTATCAACTAACATCATGGTTAAATAAATGAAAGTTCATTATTTCAAACTCCCACTGCCCACCTGATAATGGGTTTTCAATTTCCACTTAGCTAAAGAAGTAAATAAAACTTTCATCTAAATTGAATTTATCTTTATCCAGTCATGACCACTTCAAACTTTTTTCAAAATTTTGAAACAATTATTATTTTCTAATAATAAATGATGGAGTACCTTTTTCTTCATAATTATACATATATAAATTTAAATGTTTTGACAAGATCATGTAATACACGAATCCACACTTTTATTCATTATTTTTATTTCGAAATTGAACTAGCTTTGAAATGAAAAGATAATAAATTTAATACAAATAAAATATCTACATGTGTGTGTGTGCATACACTATACCATCTGAGCTAGCACTGTCAAGGAGCTAAACTCCTCTACCTCAACCACCCTTCTGCCTTCAATACTTGCACACTCACAAACTCGCACAGGCCAAAGCATCAATATTGCCAACATAATGATAAATAAAATAACATTTTTAATACGATATCTCTTATCGAAATTCATAACCTCACATTCATCATACATCACAAGATATAACATGTAAATACAACCAGAATATTAACCAACATATCGCTAACTCATAAATTAATTATATACTGATTATCATAATGACAAGTCAATTGAATTACCCATCTAATAACATCAACAATAAAATTCTGATAAGAGTGTATAAGGTATTCGATTCAAGTCAAATCGTACAAAATCAAACATAGTCTAAGAGTCAAACTCATAACATATACTAATAAATATCATGTCAAAAAGTGAGTCATGACATCCCTCCCCACTAGGAATATACATTGACCCGATGTCCATCAATATTCAATGATCAACATAACATAAAAGAACTACAACAACAATATAAAAGTACTAAGCTAAGTAAAAAGATGTGGAAAAGATTGATGCATATCATCAACATCCTCCCATGTAGCACTATCAACAGAGAACTGGTCCCATTGGACCTTATATTGCAGAATGTCTTTCTCACACACTCGGATAGTGTGCTCATCCATGAGGTGGGTAGGTAACACCTACACCATCCTCGAATCTTGAACTTGCAAAGCATGCCAATCAAGAATATGAGATGCATTAGGATGATATGGCTTTAACAATGAAACATGAAAAACATTATGGATACATGCCAGAGCTTGTGGCAGAGCAAGTCCACAAGCCATAGGATTTATGATCTCCAAAACATCAAACGGTTCAACATATCTCGGTGTAAGCTTAGGAGACTTTCCAAAAGAGATTGAACTCTTATGCAGATGCATACACAGGAACACCTTGTCCCCCACCTAAAACTGTCTAAAACTATGTTTCCTATCCACGTAGCTCTTTTGGCTGTCTAAAAATTCTTTAAGGTGAACACAAATCAAAAACATCTGCTCCTCTATCTCCCTGAGCATCTCAGGACCAATCACAATTCAATCCTCCACTCTATCCCAACTGATAGGTGTGTGACATTCTCGCTCATAAAGTGCTTCAAAAGAAGCCATTCCAAGAGATGCATATTAAGAATTATTATATGTGAACTCAACTAAAGGAAGGTATTCCTCCCATTTATACTGATGATCCGTGCAATACATATAGAGTAAATCCTCTACAACCTTATTTACCCTCTTTGTCTGACCATTAGTCTGTGGATGATAAATAGTGCTGAAATTTAATTGAGTCCCCAAAGAAGCATTCAAGGCCATCCAAAACCGTGATGCCATCCTTGTGTTCCTATCAGAGATGATAGTCTCAGGTACACCATGTAACCTAAATACCTCTTACACAAACTTCTTGGCTAGTGCCAAAGATCCATCCTTCAAACTTCCAATTATAAAATGTGCAACCTTGGTCAACTTATCGACCAGAACTAAAATATCATCATGCCTCTGCCTAGTCATAGGTAAACCTTGTATAAAATCCATAGAAATCACTTTCCATTTGTACTCTGGTATATCGTGAGGATACAAAAATCCTACTAGATGAATGTGCTCAGCCTTAACTCCCTTGCATTCTAAACACTGGACAACAAAAGCAGTCACATCACGCTTTAACCCTGGTAAAAAATAAAGTGGCCTCATATTTGTAACCATCTTAGTCACTCTAGGGTGACCTGAATAAGGAGTACTGTGCATTTCCGCCATCACAATTTTCCTCAACCCTGCATGGTCGGGAATATACATACATCCATGATATCTTAGAAGACCCTCTATGTCAAAATTACATTCATCAAAATGGTGATCACATGGATCAGTGTGCAAAGATGTTTTAACCATCTCATAATGGTCATCACCTATGAGGTTTTCTACAACATGCTCTTGTAGTCATGTTCTAGCAGTAGATATAGCAGAGATATGCCTTCTCCTACTGAGAGCATCATCTACCATGTTTCCTTTACCCTTTATGTACTCAATACTAAAATCATACTCGCTGAGGAATTTGAGCCAACACCTATGTCTGACATTCATATTTGGTTGAGTAAAGATGTATCTCAACCCCATGTGATCCATTTTCAGCTCAAACGGTTTACCAATAAGATAATGCCTGCACATCTGCAAAGCATGAACAATGGCAACCAACTTAAGATCATGAGGCACATAGTTAACCTCACGTTGCTCTAGCTTACGAGACTCATAAGCTACAACTCTACCTTCTTACATCAACACTCCACCTAAACCATTTCCTAAAGCATCAGTGATCATGATGAAATACTTGTTGGGATTGAGAATCACAAGAATAGGAATGGAGGTGAACTTTTGTTTCATTCACATTCTAAGGAATCAGCCATTCAATAATAGCCCTAATCTTAGAAGGATCTATTGAAACTCCATCAATGGTGATAATGTGTCCAAGATAATGAATTTGTTTCTAATAAAAAGTGCAGTTGGTAAGCTTTGCATACAACTTCATGTCATGAAGACATTGCAAAATAATACACAAGTGTTCCTCATGCTTCTCCATAGTTTTTGAATAAATCAGGATGCCATCAATGAAAATCTCAACAAACTTAGCCAGACAATCTCGAAACACACTATTCATAAGATTCATGAATGTTGCAAGTGCATCCGTAAGACCAAAAGGAAAAACCACAAATTCATAGTGCCCATACTGTGTCTTGAAAGTTGTCTTAGCAATATCTTTGTCCTTGATCCTGAGTTGATGATACCCAGATCATAGATCTATCTTTGAAAATACCTTAGCTTCCTTCATTTGATAAAAAAGCTCATCTATCCATGGAAGTGGATATCTGTTCTTTATGGTAACCTTGTTCAGCATCCTATAATCAATACACAGGTGCAAGGTTCCATCCTTCTTCTTTATGAAAATCACTGGTGCTCACCATGATGACATGCTTGGACATATAAACCCTTTGTCCAACAATTCTTGCAACTACACCTTAAGCTTGTACATCTCAGTGGTGGTAATTCTATAGGGCACCTTAGATTGTGACTCTGCACCTAGCTTAATATCAATAAAGAAATCAAATTCTCTCTTAGGAGGTAGTTCGAGCAAATCCTTAGAAAATACATCCTGAAACTCCTGGAATATTGGGTAATCATCTATGGAAGGTATACGATCTTCAAGATCTTTCATGTACAACATAAAGATGACATCCCAACCTCTTAGCTTTCTTCAGCTGTATAGTTGAAATATGCCTAAGAACTATTGGCCTGTAACCCTATTCACCACTAATGGATTCCCAAAGTCATCCAAGCATTCAACTAACTTATCCTCACAATTTACTATTGCTTTATGCTCAGTAAGTCAATTTATGCTAAGTATGGCATCACATGACCCAAGTGGAGCTACATATAAATTTACTTGCATGTAAAAAGTTGAAAGTTCTAACTCACTACAGGATAGGCATTTCTCTACTTGTCACTCTATCTGATTTCCATACTCAACTAACCAAGGGTTAGCCATATAACCAACTCTAATTGGAAGTCTAGATAGTATACCAAGATCTACAAAAGACTCTGTAGCACTAGTATCAATCAAAATAGAAACTTCACAATCGTAAAGCTTACCATCAATTGCAAAGGATTTGCTTGAAACTTTGCTTGCTTATGGTCCACCACTGCATGAATTTGGTGTTGAACCTTTGGAACATGGTGTAGGAGCACCTAACCCTCCATTCTCCAAGAGCATCTATCATTTTAACTCTACATGAGTTCTACTCAAGGGCATTTGTGCCTAAGAGACAAATGTAATAGGTAGAAATAGTTATCTAATAAATCAAGCCTACTTGTAAGGCCTAGTCACCATTGGTGTTTTATAAACCATGGGTTTTTTACTATGGTCATTAGGAGCATCTTAGTCCTAGGATAGGATAGGTATGTTCTTACGCTTCTAAAACTATGTACTCAGCTAACACAGGAAATCCTTTGTTAATTGAGCCAACTCGGCATGGTTTGGGAGCTCGACAGTGCTTAAGAGTTACTGGTGTATAGTTTAGATTGACTTTCCTTTGTTAACCAACCCAACTTGGTCAAAACTATCTCCGAACTCAGTTAACATAGAAATTCTCGGCACATACGGAGGAAATGTCTTCAATGTCCCAGTAGGCTTGGCTAATACTAACTGCTCAACAAGACTGACTATTTTTTGTTACAATTAACAAACTTTCACCTAATCACTCCCAATAGTCAAAACCTTTGAAAATAAGTTGGATTAGATGGGAAAGGTCTTCAAATAGCCCTTTCAGGTGGGTGGAAGACACATATAGAACACAAAATATGTAACTTTGCATTTTGAATCAATAAAAAGATCCCATTTTTCTTGTAAAATGTTGCATTTTCATAGTGTACAGACTGGTACATATTGGCACATGTGAATGATTGATTGATCTGGAACCCTAAACATCTTAGCAGAAGAATGCAAGTGGTTTTGAGGGTTTGAAGTGCTCTGTAACCAAGGTTATTACCATTTGGTGACTAGTTTTAGGAATGATGCCCTAACTTGCATTCCCACCATGGGAATTTTAATGCCACTTGGTAAAATGCAAGTTAGGAAGATGTACCATAAGATCCATGAAGGATGGGAGATGGAAAGCAAGGCAACCAATTTTGCTAGCGAGCCCTAGGCCAAACATCGCTATGTGTTTGGTGCAAGACAATAGGTATTGAAGGGTTGTAGGCACTTGGGGAATGGATGAAACCAATCTAAGGGTGGATAATGATCTCTTATAGACCCTTATATATTTCTCGGTTGATAGCCTAAACTGGTCAACAATTAATTTTGTGTTTCCTTCACAAAACCTAGCAGTTAGACCTAAAAGGCAATTTTGCTATCTATGATCCTTGGGAACAAGATAGGTAGATTGAACCCACTAGTTTGAGTGGGATAAGTATTTTGGAGCCTTTCCACTCCCCTATAAACTCATCAATTTCCATTCAAGGCATAAACCTAGTATTTGGAAATTTTGTGCTTAAGACCTAGTTGTGATCTTTTGGGTGCCTAGGCCATGTTTTTGTGTAACTTTGTTTCAAAGGTGTAGAACCCTCTCTTGACTCCATCTTGGGGTGTTTGAAGTAGTTCAAGGCCACACCACAACATTGTTTCTTGTTTAAGGGAGAGCTCTGCATCAAGTGGTATTAGAGCAACCTAAGGTCCCATAGGGTAAGAAATTTTACAACACCATGGAAGGAGAAGATGAAGGAGGGTTACCTTCAAGGATGACCAATGCAGAGATTGTAAAGTACTTGAGAGACCAGAAACTAAGGCAAGATGAACAAAGAGGCAAAGAGATGCAATTGATGAGGCAAGATATGGATAAGCTTAAAGAAGAGCTTTGTAATAGAAGTAGTGAAAACTCTGAAGAAGTCAAACAAAGGGAGTGATGAAGAACCCCTTGAGCAAGAGGAAGAAGAATGTCTTGCTGACCAGAGGTTGCTTGTGAGGACTCTAAAATCAATGGAGAGGAGAACCATGGATGCTAAGATTGACTTGCCCACATACAATGGGAAGATGGACCCAAAGGTTGTAATGGATTGAGTAGATGCCCTAACCAATTTCTTTGATTGTGAAGACATCCCTGAGAACCAAAGGGTGAAGATTTCCAAGTCTAGACTCAAGGGCTATGCACTCACATGGTGGAACTTCACTCAAGATGATACTGTGAAGAATGAAAAGAATCCAGTCACCACATGGAAGAAGATGGTGACTCTACTCAAAGAGACCTATGTCCCTGAGGATTATGAAGTTCAACTTCATAAGAAGAGGATGAGTTTGAGGTAGAAAGAGATGGACATCCCTACCTACACTGAGGAATTTTAGAAGTTGGTGATGAGATACAAACTTGTTGAACCTAAAATTGTGAAACTTTCCAGGTATATGCAAGGACTAAGGCTTTCCGTTCAAGATGAATTGAGTTTGACAAGTCCTACCACTATAAACTAGTGCTATCAATTAACACTCAAAGTTGAAGAAAAGTTCAAGAGGAGGAATGAATAAAGTGGTAGAAAGAAGGGAAAGAATGATAGAGGAAAAGGAAACTTTGGGGGTAAAGGAACACAAGGAAACAAACCTCAAGGAGATTCTAACAAGGAGAATACCCAAGGTGAGAATAGTTCAAGAGGTGGATACAGAGGAAGGAGAGGAAATGATAGAGGCAGAGTGATGGAAGAAATAATGGGTAGATCAAATGCTACAATTGTAACCAGATGGGTCACTATACAAACAAGTGTCCTAAGAAGAAGACGAACCAAGGAGAAAGAAGAACTAACATTGTTCAAGAGGATGATGATGATGATGAAAGTGTTAGAGATTGTACTGGTGAAGAAGGGACTACTCTCATGATGAAGATGGCATTGATCCAAGCACCTATACCAGTGGGGCCTCCACAGAAAAATTTCTATAGGACCAACTACAAAAGCCATGGAAAGGCATGTAAGGTAGTTATTGATTCAAATTCTATTGAAAATCTTGTTTCTAAAGAAATGGTAGGTAAATTGAATCTAGAAAGAATACCCCACCCTAATCCCTCCCATGTATCTTGGCTAAAAAAAGGGAAACAAACACTAATAAATGAATAGGCTTGGGTAGATTTTCAAATAAAATATTATAAGGATAGAGTCCTTTGTGACATTGTAGACATGGACATTTGTCACCCTTTATTAGGTCATCCATGTCAGTATGATCCTAAGGCCAAACATGATGGTATCACTAACAAATACCAAACCACCAAAGATGGACATAAATACAATCTTCTTCCCAACCCTAACCCTCACCAAGAGAAACCCAAAGAACAATTAGTTGTCATGGTAGGTGAACAAGAGATGTTGAATACCATCAAAGATTCTCAAATAGGGTATGCCCTAGTCCTCAAACCTAAGATGAAAGTAGTCTCCCAAGAAGTGCCTAAAGAAGTAAAGGATCTATTGCAGAAGTACAAAGGGATACTTGTAGGGGATACTCCAGATGAACTCCCACCATTGAGGGACATCTCACACCAGATTGACTTCCTAACAAGTGCTTCTCTACCCAACAAGGCTGCATATAAACTTACCCCTGATCAGAATGTAGAGGTATGTAGGCTAATTAGTGATCTATTGGCTAAAGGACTCATCCAAAAGAGTCTCAGCCCTTGTGCAGTCCCTAGCGTTTTGGCCCCTAAAAAGGATGGAAAATGGAGACTTTGCACTGACTCTAGGGAAATCAACAAGATAACCATAAAGTGTAGGTTCCCTATACCTAGGATTGAAGATCTTCTAGACCATCTGGGAGGAGCATGCTACTTTTCCAAAATAGACCTTAAATTAGGCTACCATCAGATAAGGTTTAGGCCTGGAGATGAGTGGAAAACAACATTCAAAACCACTGAAAGGTTATATGAATGGCTTGTCATACCATTTGGTCTAAGTAATGCCCCTAGCAACTTTATAAGGCTAATGAATGAAGTGCTTCATGACTTCATAGGTAAGTTTGTGGTCATCTATCTTGATGACATATTGATCTTCAGTAGGTCTAAAGAAAAACACATGAAACATTTGGAACTAGTCCTTCAAAGGCTACATGAAAAGAAGTTGGAAATCAACCTTGAAAAGTGTGCATTCATGTAGATAGAATTGACATTCTTGGGCTTTGTCATCTCAAAGAGCACTTTGAAGATGGATCCTTAAAAGGTTGAGGCCATCCTCAATTGGCCAACACTTAAAACAATAGTGGAAGTTAGAAGTTTCCATGGATTGGAAAACATTCTATAGGAAATTTGTCAAAAACTTTAGTCACATATGTGCAGCTCTATTGGCTACTAGCAAGGGAGGCAAGAAGACAAAGTTTTAATGGACAACCCAAGCAGATGAATCATTTGAATACTTGAAAGGTAGGGTAGCACAATATCCAATCTTGGCACTACCTACCTTCAATAAAATGTTCACAATAGAAACTAATGCAAGTAACCTTCCCATAGGAGCGATTCTTAGTCAGGAGGGAAGACCAGTGGATTTCTTCTTTGAAAAACTAAATGATGCCAAGAAAAAGTACAATACATATGACCTAGAACTATATGCTATGGTTCAGGCTTTGAAGAAATGGATGCACTACTTGCTTCCTAAGGAATTTATTGTATATACATAGAATCATGCATTAAGCTTCCTAAATAGCCAAGACAAGTTGAGTTGCTGACACATGAAGTGGGCTGAGCAACTCCAAGCCTTCACATTTTCAATCAAACATAAGAAAGGTATTGCAAACAAAGTAGTAGATGCTCTCAATAGGAGAGTCACCTTGGTGGAAGAAGTCCAAGTGCAAAGTGTGGGGATTGACGCCCTTAAGTAGTTATACAAGGATGATCCAGACTTTGGGGAAATCCATAAGGTTTGTTCTTCATTATCTGATGCATATAACACAATATATTTTGAATATTTGTTGCAAAAATGTCTACTATTGAAAGGACAACTCTGTATTCCTAGATGTTTCATGAGCGAAAACTTGATCAAAGATAAGCATTGTGGTACATTAGGAGCTCACTTTGGGATTGACAAAACTCTAGAGCTCCTAAGGAGAAACTATCATTGGCCCAAGTTACCTATTGATGTAAAAAAATTTGTTGAGACTTGCATAATATGCCAAAGAGAAAAGGGAGTAAGGATAAATCAAGGTCTTTATCAGCCCTTACCTATTCCAACCAAGCCATGGGACAGTGTGAGCATGGATTTTTTCTTAGGTCTACTAAGGAAAAGACAAGGTTTTGATATCATTTTTGTTATTGTAGACAGATTTAGTAAAATGGCTCATTTTGTTCCTTGTAAGAGCTCTAATGATGCTTCACATATTACTAACCTATTTTTCAAGGAAGTAGTTAAGATTCATGGATTGCCAACATCCATTATTTTAGACATGGATGTGAAATTCCAAGGTCACTTTTGGAGGACCTTATGGAAAAATTTGGGCACAAATACTTTCTTTAGTTTTGCCTACCATCCACAAACAGATTGGCTAACTGAAGTAGTCAACAAATCATTAGGAAAATTTTTAAGGTGTCTAACAAAACAACATGAGAAAACATGGGATGTGATCCTCCCTCAAGAAGAATTTTCTTTAAATGATCTAGTCAACAGATCAACAGGGAAGACACCATTCTATGTAAACTATGGATTCCATCCTAGAGGAGTCATGGAACTAAGAGACTTACCAAGTGAATTCAAAACTAATGCACAAGGTGAGGAATTCTCAACATGAATAAACAAATTCATGATCAGGTTAGAGATACTCTAAATTAGAACACTGCAAGATACAAACAACAAGTAGACAAGAAAAAGAGGCATGTTTCATTCAAAGAAGGAGATCACTTATCTAAACAAAGCAAGACTACCAAGGGGAGACACAAAATTGTAGACGAGGAAGATTGGACCTTGCCAGATATTGCATAAATTTGGAGAGACTGTTTATGAGATTTCATTGCCTCCTAACATATCAATTTCTCCTATCTTTAATGTTTCCGATCTCACCCTTTTCAAAGATGATACATGTACTAATGATGTAATGTAGGATGCTGATGAACATGCAGAATGGATCAAGGATCTACCACCTAGCCAACCACTTCAATTGGAAAAGACTTTGGATTCTAAGGTGGTCAAGAAGACAAGGAAGAAGACCTATACAGACTACTTGGTCAAGTGGAAGGATCTTCCAGACATAGATGCTACATGGATGAGTGATGAATGCATTGCCAAGCATGGCACCTCTGTTCAACAATTATCCTCAAGTGAGACTTGAGTTTTTCAAGCAAGGGAGTATGGTGCAGAAGCACCTAACCCTCCATTCTCCAAGAGCATCTATCATTATAACTCTACATGAGTTTTACTCAAGGGCATTTGTGCCTAAGAGACAAATGTTATAGGTAGAAATAGTTATCTAATATATCAAGCCTACTTGTAAGGCCTAGTCACCATTGATGTTTTATAAACCATGGGTTTTTGACTATGGTCATTAGGAGCACGCCCTAGGATAGGATAGGATAAGTATTTTCTTAGGCTTCTAAAATTGTGTACTCGGCTAACACTAGGAATCATTTGTTAACCGACCCAACTCGGCATGGTCTTGGAGCTCGGTATGGTTTGGGAGCTTGACACTGCTTGAGAATTACTGGTTTAGAGTTTACGCTAACTTTCCTTTGTTAACCGACCCAACTCGGTCGACACTATCTCAACAAGACTGATAGTGTCTACTTGGTCATCATTTTGATATTGAGGAACATATTTAAGCAGATGGAAAAACCATTCATTATACTGCGTGACTGACATGACTCCCTGGATCATTGTATAGAACTCTAATGCCTTCTTGTCATAAAATAACTGAGGCAACCATCACTTTCATAAATGTTGCATGAAGTCTTCCCATGATATCTCACTATGCTGTAACTTCTTCTTTGCCATAACATTTTCCCATCATGTTGTTGCTTCACCAACTAGCTAAAAGGTAGCCCACACTACTCTAAATTTTTTGGTGAAATTACGGACATGAAAATACTTTTCCATGGTAGCTATCCAAGCTTCTGCATCCTCTCCTAAGGTCTTACCATTAAAGGTGGGAGGTGTGATCTTCTTGAGGTCCTTACTAAGATCTTTTGTGATCTGGACCCTGTCATGAACTAAACTAGCCATCCTACAGTTAGCTTCTTCCTTCTATTGCTCTTCATTCCTTCTATCTTCCTCCCGTTTCCTCTTAGCCTCAAGCAGTTGATCCTCCTCTCTTTTCTTTCATTCCTCTTCTTGCTGGCACATAGCTTCCTTGCGCTCATTCTCCTTAGCATGTCGTCCTCTCATGGAATTTTCTATGTCATCCATGCACTGTCCCTACTAAGTGAGGAGAGCCACAATTTGGTCCAACCTTTGGTTTTTGGGCTTGTTTTGAGGACCATTGTTGCCTCCACCCCTATTGCCTCTACAGGAATAGATGGTGATAGATTACTCTTGTACCAAGAGCAGAGTACAAAACATTAGCTTCAGTAAGACCTTAGGTCCTAGTGTTAAACTAGGCTTTGATACCACATGTTAGGACTGATATTATCAAATGTTTCCATGTATGCAAAAAAATCACAAAATGTGGAAATCAAAACGTTTAAAAAGTCAACACAAACGATGTATTGCAAATTTATTCCATTAAATCAAAGTTGGAAACGAGTATCACATATCACCATTACATAAGCATCATCATTTAAAAAAAAAATATTTAAGTGATATTACATTGTTGACCACATGTCGGTCTCAAAATAAACAATATCATAAAAACTACACATCAAGGAGTTGTCAAAAGTATGCTGACCTATATGCCGAACATAAGAATCATGACTGCGTTAAATGAGATAAACGTACAATAACATAAAAGCACATAATTTCATGCCATTGGACCTGTGAGTCCATTTGCATGTAGTCTTGTCTTCAAGCCATCAAAACATTGTCCATCTACTATGATAAGACAAAAGAGTGATCCAGGTGCTTTTACCACCCAACCATGGAGTGGTTAGGTCCCTGAGGTTCTCTGGTTAAGAAGAACTTCCTGACCCTGGCACGAGAAGGCTAGCAACTCAACATAATTGGATCAAAAGGATCTGGTGCAGCCATGTGATCTAATCTACTTACACCTATGTCTAGTAGAAATATTCACAAGGATATGGAAGAGGAATAACAAATAATTAACCTTGCATTTCAAACTTATGCATAATTATTTTATTGAGCTTGGCCAAGCTTGAAGAACTAGCATAATTGTAAAAGACTGGTAGGTAATTTATAAGGAATAAAAATGCAAATTTCCCTTAATTACCCTCCTCTTTAAATCCACATTCAACACCCTTCCTAAGAGTCAAATTTTATTCCCAATACAACTTTATGTAAGCTGATAAACATCTATCTCAAAAGGAAAACTTCTAAAAACTTTAATATACATTGGTTGTAAAGCATTATATACATAACAAATCTACTATATTTAGAAGTGAGTAAAAATAAAACTTAAGTAATTCCAACTCATCATTTCTTATGGTTCAAAACTGACTTTGTAATACATCCACCACATCATATTATTGAATCCACTATTACATAGGGAAGTTCGGATTTTAACCTAGATAATTTCAAGACTCTCCTAAAGTAGGCAATACAAATGACCAAACTAGAGTTCTGGGTAACATATATTTATTTGGCAGCTTTTCATATATGTATATATAGTATATGGTTGTATATGCCATACAAATCGAAAACACATATTGTATAAAAACATAACACAGGCAAATAATAGTTTCCTAATACACGCTGAGAAATCCATTTATCATAATAAAGTTACAGACAAATATTTTATAAATTCTACCAACAATCACTTATTCATTAGCACAATGATTGACACACGCAATAACACTTCTGACAACCATCAAATATTCATTTGAGTTCTTGTAAGCTTGAAAGGATATTAAGGTATAGAAACCTAGTTTCACATATAGTTTGGCCAAAAAGATAAGCTATCTAATCCCTTGTTCAGCAATATCTAAGATAAATCACTTGTTGACAATATAAATAGGTCTGCTATAGGCTATTAGCCCACTCAGGTGATTGAATCATCAAAAGTTAAAATTTTGCTCATTTCAAATAGCTGAAAAGTAAATGGGGAACATTTTTTTCTCACCTAAAAAATATAGCCAAACGGTTTTCATAAGTTCTCAACCAGCACGTGAAAATCACTTTTTATGGATCTTAAATTTCTTTTGCATAAATTTAGAAAATCCACACATCTAATAAAATCAAATCATAAATTTAAGAGCTCGTACAATAAATCTCATCACTCAGATGGAATCTTGACTACAATTTTGCTATGATGTGCAAGAAAAAAACATACACCATTTGTACTTTCATTGCCAACAACTGATAACAATTGAAATATTGATAGCAAATCTAAGAAGGGAATTAAAGGAACCTAGAAATGTTTGCAATAGACTCAAATGATTCATTGAGCTTTATTCAAAACAATCGAATCTTCACCTGAGTTGTTTCTTCTTTCCTTGCCAACTATCCTCCTCCTCCCCAAAACCACAACCCCCTCCTCTTCTTGCGATTTCTAGAAGAATTTTTTTTTCTACGTTTATTTTATTTCTCAAAGCAAAAACGGGCCTCCCTTTCTCATTGAATTCCCTCCAATCTTAAATCGCTCTCCCCTCTTCTCAAACAACACGACTCTTCCCCCCCTCGCCCCAACCCCCCCTGTTTTAGCAACTAACATCATGGTTAAATAAATGAATGTTCATTATTTCAAACTTCCACTGCCCACCGATAATGGGTTTTCAACTTCCACTTGGCTAAAGAAGCAAATAAAACATTTAGTTAAATTAAATTCATCTTTATCTACTCATGACCGCTTCAAACTTTTTTCTAAATTTTGAAACAATTATTATTTTCTAATAATAAACGACAGAGTACTTTTTTCTTCATATATATACATATATAAATTTAAATGTTTTGACTAGATCATGTAATAAACAAATCCACACTTTTATTCATCTTTTTTATTTTGAAATCGAACTAGCTTTGGAATCAAAAGATAATCAATTTAATATGAATAAAATAACTACATGTGTGTGTGCATACACCATACCATCTGAACCAACCCTTCCAAGGAGCTAAACTTCTCTACCTCAACCACCCTTCCACCTTCTATACCTGCACACTTACAAATTCGCACAGGCCAAAACATTAGTATTGCCAATATAATGATAAATAAAATAACATTTTTAATATGATATCTCTTATCAAAATTCATAACCTCAATTACATTTAAATAATACAAATTTTAAACATTCATCATACATCACAAGATATAACATGTCAATACAACCAGAATATTAACCAACATGTTGCTAACTCATAAATCAATTATATAACGATTATCATAACGACAAGTCAATTTAATTACCCATCTAATATCATTGACAATAAAAGTCTAATCAAAATCTATAAGGTATTCGACTCAAGTCGAGTCATACAAAGTCAAACATAGTCTAAGAGTTGAACTCATAACATATCCTAATAAATAGCATGTCGAAAAGTGAGTCATGATAGTGAGCATCAAAGATTGTATATTTATTCTAATTGAAAGATACGTGTTTGGCGTTTTCAACTATTTGTATGGTGAAATGAAGGCATTTATGAAAGAACTAGAAGCTGATGAAAATAAAATCTGAGTTGAAAGTGACAATTTTGTTGTAATATTTTTGTATAAGTTAAGATCTTGACTTCAACTTTGTAAAAGTTAGAGTTAGTTGCAAAGAGCATGGCTAACCTCCAAATTCCAACTTTTGAGGTAGTTCTGAATCCTAGAAGTCACTTATGTGAAAGAGGCCTATAAATACAAGGCTTATTTAATGTAATTAGGGGAATAACTTTTGCAAAGGGGAAATGTTGGAGGAATTTTCATTGAACATTAATTAACATTTGATTCCACATTATGTGTAATGATTTTGAATTTGTTATATTCTTAGAGTTAATGAAGAGTGCACTTGTTTGTATGTCCAAATGTCCTCCTAAGTCGTGATGACTAATTTCTCGTAGTTTAAGTTGGTGATTCTTACATACATTTATGTGGGTCATAAGTATCTTATGTAATCCATGCAAAGAAAAACATTCATCTTTTGGTATCTTGATGTGAATGTACTGGGATAGTTTATCTTTTTGTATGTTAGGGTCTACTATCCATTCTTTGTCATCATTGCATTTTGTGCTCAAAACCTCCTTACAAATTGTTGTCTTTTAGGGATCCAATCAAGTGTTTGTATGTATATCTCTTGGGTTTCTGTCATTCATCATATTTAATTTCATGTTTTATCCTTTCTTACTCGAAGGTGAAAAGTACATAAAATCACAAATACACCCATCATACAAGGGAGCTGCCCCTCTAAAACATAGAGGAAGGTTGTAAATTGGTAGCAATGGGTTACAATCTCTCCAACTACAAAGGTAGTCCAGAGGCAACAACACATGTAAGAAACCTAAGATGTATAAAGGGAAGTGTCATCACGTATGCCTAACCCTTGAGTTTGTCCTAAAAGCTTCTCTCGACCCCAATACTCAAATCACCATATGCGACATCAGTAAGTCTTTCATATGGACAAGGCCACTAACCATGCAAGACCTCTATCAAGTCTCTTCTCCCACTCCCATCCTAGTCAAGACCTCAATCAAGTATTCAAGTATGAGCGATGAGTATATCTTAATAATTCGTTTTCATCATTTAATTTGTTACATATTAATGCAAATGCTTCTCAAATTAATTGTGTATAAGTTTTTTCATCAACATTTGATATCACCGTGTGTGATCCATCATTACAATAGAAGATAAATAAATATTTGCATTATTTTAATAGATTATAAAAATATAATGATTCTTAAATATCTTTAAATTTTATATGATTGTTTTCCTATTAAAACTCAATATTATCATTTATAATTCTTAATTACCCAATCTCTATCTAATCCTTGTTTATGTACTTTATTTATATAGTTATCCACTTTCTTTATATTATATAATTTAGGCTCATAAAATGTTAAATAAGAAAACAAAGTTGAAGCTCATAACTCCTTGTGACAAAAATAGAGTTTTGTGTTTATTATCTCTATCAATAGTCATATAGCAATATAGTATTAGCTTTGAAATCAATATGGTATCCTTGTGAAATTGAAGATTTTCTGCCTTTGGAAACATCTTAATCGCCTTTTGTGGTTGATAAGATTAAAGGACCATAACACCATCAACGGTTTCGATCTCTTCCCACATTGATGGAATTCCTTATTAACCGCGAAGATTTCCCGGGAGAGAGATAAGATTCGTTAAAACTCGTGCACGTCTGGGAAATCACCAGCAGTGTTCCCATCATTATCACACTCATCTCTATCCTTTCCTGACAGCTGCGAATCGAGAACAATTTGGTGACTAGGCATTAGGCAAAACAAGGTGTTCGGTTTAGATTGACTTTATGCGATTGACCCTTCAATCTCTCAACCGTCGATCTGAAAATTCCCCAAACCCTTTACTTACAGCAAAAGGAATACAAAACTCTCTCCTAATTAAGTTTTCTGTTTTACAAAACGAGTCTGCTCATCGAGGCCGGCCACAAGTTAGGGTTCGCACGAACTAGGGTTTTAGGTTTTGGTTTTATATAAACCCTATCGACGTTCGCTCTTTGGAGAATCTGCCAAGCAGGGAAATTGGCTTGCAATTGAATACTTGGTAAGATTACAAGGATACATGGTCGAATTTGTTAGTTCCTCGTTTCTTACGATTAGATCAGGCCATTTCTTTTATTCCATTTTTTGTGATCTAATGTTGTTCGCGTTTCTGTCCTCCAGTTTTTGAAGGATTTTATTTTTAAGTTCTATAGATCAGCCGGATGATGACGATAATCCTAGATCTGTTCCGATTATTCATGACGATTCAACATGCATCACCAGCTGACGGCTGCTTATCTGTGTTATTTAGTGTTAATGCCTTTCCAGCATTCTGTTTTAGTGGTGCAGAAAAGGTTTTCCGTCTCTGTTTTGCATTTTCTTTATTAGTTTTTCCTTTTCATGTATCTTTTGCACAAGGGTATGCCGGATGAGGACATAATTTCATAGACCTGTTCTGAATCGTATTGAGGATTCAACATGCATCACCAGCTGACGGTTACCCATTTGATCTGACTGAGTATTTGATTTTATTTTGGATTTTCTATTTGTGTTTGTCCTATTTTGTTGATATGGGTTCTGTGATGATATTTTCTGATACTCTGCGTTTCGCTTTCGTCCAATAAGTTTTTAATTTTTTGATTACTGACTTGTTAGTTCTGATCTGTTTTTCCTGTTTGAAGTCCTGCTCTGTCTTTGTTAGATCTTAAACGCGTGTTCTAGCTTCTGCAATCGGCAAATTGCTGAACGGAAGTTTTAACTCATTCATAATTTTTTTGATGTGCTCTGATTTTCGAATCAGGATGAAAAAAGTGTAAATGCAATATGATAGGAAACATTGGTGCATAAATTGAAAATTAAAGTACAAAGGCAGAATATTGTAGGAAACATTGCTCAAATTCTTGTTTAAGGTTTCTGAACTCTAATACCTAGCAAAGGCTGTAGAATTATAAGCTAAAGAAACATCAAATCTATCTGAAAGTACAACAGATACAGGCAGTTGTACGTAGGTTACATACCCCGATCCAGCCAGCTTAACAGATCCACTATAATCCACTAACTACAATATCTTGCCTATATCAAGGGTAGGCGAACGCCGGGGCCAAAGTAACTAGTAGGCAGTAGCCGAACGCCGCGATTACAGAGAGGAAAGTTTGGCTCTGCTTTTCTGTAATAAGAAAAGCAGATGTGAGCCTTTAGCCAAACTTGCTTCTTTTAACACATGACACAACAAATTAACAGACAAAGTTAGTGTAAGGTATTATAGTTTGGTATTTTCCGTGCAATCTTTGCACCGCCACAACATACTTAACGAATAGTCAGACAGATTTAGGATAAGGTAGTTAGGTACTATGGACCGGAGCCAGAAGCCGGAAATATGACTTGTGTGATACATTGGCAGACAGGCTTAGGGCAAGTTGCGTACACAGGCGTTTGATGGGCTTTTGTCTCAAATGGATTGATAGACGTAGGATAAGGTCTTATGAAGGGGTGTACTGAGGTGCTATAGAGCGGGGTGTCTCGTAATTCTGAAATATGACATGGGACAATGAATGGGCAGACATGTTTAGGAAGAGGGGCAAGGATACGGTCTTATGGAGGGGGTCTGAGAAACAAAGGGGGTGTTTTGCCCTCCGCACAGTGTACACAGACCGAGTGAGGACATTAGAAGTAAGGTAAGGTAAGTTGTGCCCTGTAGTCCTACTTAGGGTAGGATCATTGATTTTGTAGAGGAATTTGGTTTTCACACGGTCATTGCAAAACTTTAAGGGCCTGTTTGGTCGCTGATGGTTGCTGGAATACAATTGGAATAGTCATTCAAAATTAGAATATGATTCTGGAATACAACTGGAATAGTCATTCAAAATTAGAATATGATTTTTATTTATCGTTCGGTGCACGGAATTGGAATGAGGAATAGGAAAACGTATTTCCATTTTAGTCCCAAAATGAGCATTTGTCCATTCAAAAAAATATTTGTTATTGGAATAGACCATTTCTATTCTGGTTGATTTTTTTAAATTTAATTATTTTTAAGTCCGTGGTTACAGACAGGTAAAGGTTTTCAATATTTTCAATTCAAATATTTCAGCGATTTTTCAATGGCGCCGCATTCGTCATTTCATTTTATTCGCCTACGGACTTCTACGCTATTACCACAGACGTCAACGCAGAGTTGCATTGACTTGGACATTAATCACAAGTTTTTTACATCTCTCTGGCATATTGCTTGTTAGCATATGAAAGAGATGACCTGCATGATGGTTAGATATGTCGCTGGATAAGCAATAGGGTGAAGAGAGTACCATCGGAGATGCCAAGCTGAATAAACATACAAACATGCCAAGCTGATTAAACAAACAGAAATGTTCTGCAAGGTTGGAACGCCAAGTTGATTGAGCATACCCAAAAGAAAGTTCTGCAATAAAGCAATATATCAGGGAAGAATGCATGGAAGAATATGACGGAAAGAAGATTTAATATAATATATATATGAATTTAACCCTATTCCAATTTAAGCTTATATAATCAAACGAGGGATAGACAAGATTGGATTGCAGTTTTCCATTCCTATTCTTCATTCTTCATTCTCATTCAAATTTTTTATTTTAATTCTCAATTCTTATGCTTGCAACCAAATGGGCCCTAAGAGGGGATTGAAAGAGAAAATACACTAGTATTAAATATTATATTGAAAACTATAAATTTTTAAAAAAAAATCATATTGAAAATTTTTAATTGGGAAAAATATAATAATTTAGTATATTATAATAAATATAAATAAATATTTTGGGTTTTCCAATTGACCATCTTTCTTCTTATCTTATCTTAGCATTCCTTATTTTGTGGGGACAAACAAAACATGTTATTGGGCAACAATTATTGAGAGATTAAAATTAAGAATTCTATCATAGAAAGCAAGATGGCTATCTTTTGCTGGACGCATTTGGCTGGTTAAAACTGTCTTGTCTACCATTCCTAATTACTATTTTGCTGTTGTGAAGGCTCCTTCCTCAATTATGAAACAAGTTGAAAAGATCATTAGAGAATTTCTTTGGAATGTTAGATGATAAGAAGATATCTTGATAAGAAGATATGTTGGGGATGCAGGTATCCATGATCTATCCCTTAGGAATAATGTATACAAAATCAGACAGCAAATGGTGTTGGGATATGCAACGTAAGTATTTGGATAGTAGTGACCCTTCTAGAATTTTTTTCTTGTCTAATGGAATTTCATGATATCTTCAAGGAAGGTAGTGGTAAACTATATCTCATGGACTATTCATAATGGTGATAGTGTTAAGTTTTGGTCCGACTCTTGGAATGGTCTCCCACCATAAGCGATTTCTAACCATCTCAAAGATATTATGTCTCTCACCATTGACTTATGGGGCTCACAACTTTTAAATTATGTGTTCGCTATTGATATTTTATCGGGTAAGGTTATATGGAGGGATACTATAGATCTTCCAATTGATGTAGTTCACAGGGATGCTTTGCAACAAGTCTTTTCAGAAAGAGCAATATTTCTTTCTAATAAGTAGGATACTTTATTTTGGGCTATTTCTAAAGATGGAAGATATACAATAAAGGAGGGTTGCGAAGTCTTACATCGGTCAAATATCAGCAAAGTCCCTAACCATGCTTTCTCTTTTTGTTGGAATAAATTTGTTATCTCCAAAGCTGGTTGCTTCACTTGGTTGGCTCTGAGGAAAAAAAATTCTTACTAGTGATCAACTTGAAAAACACCACATTACGTAGCCTTTCAAGTGTACTCTTTGCACGGTTGAAGATGAAACTATGGACCACCTTCTTCTAAGCTGCCCATTTGCTCATGATCGTTGGACTTTTGTGTTAAACAAGTTGAGTCTCTCTATGCCTCTTCCAAGAAAACTATGGGACTTGTTTCAAGCATGGCTTGTGTTTTTTTCTAAATCTCTTTTTTCTTCTATGTGGAGTTGTGTCCCTACTGCTATGGTTTGGGCTCTGTGGTGGGAGAGAAATAAACACATTTTTTGCCAAGATTTTAACTCTTTATAAACAGTCCAAGATGGCATTCAAAAATCAATCTCTGAAGTTGTTAACAACAACATCTTAAATGCTAAATGCAATTATCTGTTCTCATCTTGGGATGGAAAAATTATCAAAGAATGGGATGGTTTACTTGCTCCTTTTGGCTTTGTTTTAAACATCAGTTGAAAGTATCCTCTAGATTGTTCATTAACCAAATGGATCCCCCCTTCTACTGATTTTGTTAAGCTCAACTTTGATGGTGCATCAAGAGGTAATCTGGGTAAATCTGGCATTGACATTTGCATTAGGGATCATGGTGGTATAGTGCAAGCAATTAAAGCTGTTCCAATTCCCTTAGGCACTAACAACATTGCTCAAGCTCAAGCTTTGCTCATTGGTCTAGTGTTGGCTAAGCGAAGACGGTTTAATAAAATTCATATTAAAGGCGATTCCATGGTTATTATTAATGCATGCATCAAGAGATCACTCCTGGATTGGAAACTCATGTATATTATGAATCAAATTTGGAATCTTGTAGATTCTTTTGATGACCATTTTATCTCACATATCTACTGTGAAGGTAATGGAGTCGTAGATTATCTTGCTAATCCACAAAGATTTCAGAGACAATAATGTCTTTACCTTCTTCTGCTTTGATGTACATTTTGCTGTTAACATCAGTTCTTTCAAATCTTATTTGCATTAGATACTTGTGAAGTCTCTCATACCATGCTCTAAGTGCTTGTTTCAAACCATAGAGTGCTTTATGTAGCTTACAAATCATATTCTTGTTATTCTCATCAACAAATCCTTCTGGTTGTTCAATGTAGACTTCTTCTAGTATACCATTTAAAAAAACAGATTTTACATCCATCTGATAGACTTTAAAATCTTTATAGGCAGCATATGCAAGTAAAGTTCTTACTCCTTGCATTCTAGCAACAGGGGCAAATGTTTCCCCATAGTCTATTCCTTCTTTTTGAGCATAACCCTTGCATACTAGTCTAGCTTTGTTTTTGGTAATCTCACCATTTTCATCTAGCTTGTTTGTGAATACCCATTTGGTGCCAATCACATTCTTGTCAACTGGTCTGGGAACCAAACTTCAGGTTTTGTTCTTCTTTATTTGATCAATCTCTTCTTCCATAGCTTTGTACCAATCATCCTCTTGTAATGCACCATATACTATCTTAGGTTTAGATTTGCTAATCAGACATGATTCATGTCTTAGTCTGTTTTTTGTCATTGGTCTTGCATCTTTGTCACCAACTATCTGTTCAGCAGGGTGATGTCTTTTTACATATTTGGATAATCTTGGCTCTGTCCTTGTTTCCATGTTTGATCTTTCAAATTCAGGATCACTATGCACTTCGTTGTCAGGTTATTCTTCATCATGTGTACTGTCTTCAGAATCAGATTGTGCATTTTTCTCATTCTGCAACTCGGCTTCTGAATGTAACTCGGCATTCACTGGTTGGGACTCGGCTGAGACTGAAATTTGTTGTTGAGTATCAATTTGATTGACGACATCCTCATCAACAGGCATTCCTTCATAAGAATACACAAAGGTTATGTGTTCATCCATTCTCTTTGGTTCTTCAGCTTGGACTTCTGTGTTCTCATCAAAGTTTACATTTGCACTTTCCACAATTTTGTTAGTGTTAGTATTCAAACACTTAAATGCCTTATTTCTAGTGGAGTAGCCAAGAAATATGTCTTTATCACTTTTTGCATCAAATTTTTCATTTCTAGCATCTTTAAGGATAAAGCATTTGCAACCAAACACTTTGAAATGTTTTACATTGGGTGAGTGACCATACCATAATTCAAAAGGTGTTGTATTTGTACCTTTATTGACTTGTACTCAGTTCAGTGTATGAACAGCTACACTTACAGCTTCTCTCCAGTATTTTAGAGCAACAGTCTTTTTCATCATTAATGTTCTGGCACAATCAATCACATATGTATTTCTTCTTTCAACAATTCCATTCTGTGGGGGAGTTCTAGGAGCTGACGTTTGTCTCTTGATTCCTTAATCATTACAAAATATCTTGAATTCATTTGATGTGAATTCACCACCTCTGTCTGATCTATAAGGCATTTCAAGCTTTTTTTTGTTTCCTTTTCAACTCTAGCCACATACCACTTAAACATTTGAAAAGCATCGGATTTTTGTTTTAAGAACATAACAGTCATCATCTTAGAATAGTCATCAACAAACAACATTATGTATTTGTCTCCTCTATAGCTTTGTACTTCCATTGGACCACATAAATTAGTGTGAACTAACTCAAGTATTTCTTTAGATGTATAGCTTTTGCCTTTAAAACTTGACTTTGTCATCTTTTCTAGCTGACATTGTTTGCACATGATATTATCAGGCTTCTTCAATTTTGGTAAACCTCTGACTTTCTTCATTTTACTGATGTTGACCAGATTGTCAAAGTTGACATGACATAATCTTCTATGCCATAACCATTCATCATCAAATTTTGCAATAAAACAAGAAACATTATCCATATCAAGATAAAATAGATTACTCCTTGTTTGATCTCCTTTTCCTATCAGTTTACCATCAGTATCATAGATTTTTGCAGTTTTGTTTCCAAATTCTACTTTGCATCCTATATTGCCTAACTGTGAGACACTCAACAAATTTTAGTTTAATCCTTCAACATAGTATGCATTATCACGTGAAATTTGTTCTGTGAGCTTAATGGAACCTTTTCCTTTGATTTGACATGGAGCATCATTACCAAATCTAACACTATTTTCATCATATTGAGTAAAGTTAACAAACTTAATTTTGTCTCCTGTCATGTGATGCGAGCATCCACTGTCTATGATCTACCTGTCATTCTTGTTTATACATGTTACCAGTGTTGTGGGCTCTTCTTCATCAAATTGATCCTTCATGGCTACATAAACAACTTCATCATCATTATCATCAAAATTTTCTTCAACAATATAACATTTCTTACCTTTTTCTTTGTAATCTCTTTTGTCATCATCTCTTCTGAATTTGTTTTTGTTGCCTTCCTTGTAATCCTTTTTCTGTGTACACTTGGCAGCAATATGACCTACTTCATTACAATTGAAACAAATGATAGGCATCTTACTTTTGAATTTTCCTTTACCTCTGTGAAATCTTCTAGCAAGTAATGCTTCCAATTGTTCCACATCTTCCTCATCAGTGCTACTGTCACTGGATACATATTTCATTTTTCTTCTTTTCTTTGATTTCACCTGTTCAACATCTTTCAGTGATAACTTGGCCTTAAAGGCAGATTCAACATTCTCTGGTCTGTAGTTGTCAAAATTAAATAACTCAAATGCAGTGAGTCTACCTATTATACCTTCAAAACTTAGATTGTTTCTTGGTATACATCTTAGCTCTTGTATTGCTGATACTCTAATATCATAGATAGGGAGCAAGGTTCTTAGGAACTTACTATTAATAGTATCTTCATCCAGTTGACCACTCAAGCATCTTATTGCACATACCACTTCCTTTATTCTTGCGCCATATTGAGCAGCATTCTCATTTTCCTCCATTTTCATATCATTTAACTTTACTCTGAGACTTTCTTTTTTTGCTCTTTGTACATTTTGATCTCCTCCATAGATGTCTGATAGGGCTTTCCACATTTTGAATGCAGTATCACATACTTTGATATCATCAAATTCAGCACAGTTGAGTGCAGAGGCAATTTCCAGCATTGTTTGATTATGTTCCTGCTTGTTTTTCATGTCTTCTGCAGTAAGAGTACCTGTTGGATTTACATGTTCAGTGACAATTGAATTTTGGGCATAATCTCCTATGGATCTAAGATGTAGCTTCATCAAGCTTTTCCATGCAACAAAGTTGTCTTTGTTGAGCTTGGGAACTTCTCTCTTAGGCATTTTGATCTTTTCTGCTTATAGTCCCTTTAAACTGAATCAACAGTCTAGCTCAGATACTAATTGTTAGAATTCTTTAGAATAACTGAGAGGGGGGGAGGGTGAATTAGTTATCCAAGGTCCAAATGCCCTAATAATACTTTTTCACTACTTTTAATGAATCCATACACTTTTCATCCATCCAAACTTAAATCAACCATATTAGCAAGTTACAGTAAATCAACATGCAGAGATAAAACATGCAAGATCAACACATGACACAATGATTTACGTGGAAACTCAATTTGGGAAAAACCACCAATAACATGCTACTTGATTCTCACTCTTTTAAAGTGATGCCCTGTTAAAAGCCTGCCCTGTTAAAGGCTTACAACACACTGTTAAATGTGATTTTGTTAGAGGATTTCACCAAACTATTAGGAATGGGCCTGGTTAAAGGACTTTAGAACATTCACTTGGAATGTCACCCTGTTAAAGGATTTATTTCATGGCTATCAAACCAACCTAAGTCCATAAGATTTAAACTAACTGTTACAATTGCTAGAAAGTAACGATAATGACCTTTTGATCTGATATAACTTACAACATACTTTGCAGATTTTAAATCACACTTTCAGTTCAATTCTTATGCTTGGCTTCAATCACTTCAGCTCTGATTGCTTGTCTTCTTATCAAGTTTCGTCTTCTTGAGTCTTCTTACTCATCATGCCAATGCATGCATAGCTGGGGTCTTCTTATTGAAACAGAGTAACTATGCTCTCTTTCCTCCTTAGCACCTCCTTCAACATTTTATGAACCGCCTCTCTCTCTCTTCTTCTTGAACTTATGACTCCTTTAAATAGAAATCTGATTTGCCTTTGCCGCTCAATTCTCCCTCTTCAATTTTAGGGTTTCAAATGGATTAGGTAGGATACAATGTATCTACCTCATATCTTGTTCTCATCTAGAAACTTCGTCAGTTGTATCCTGAAAAAATGTTTTACATGGTGTTCTGTGCCACTAGCTCATCATTCTTATCTTCCATTTAATTCACAAACTTCTAAATAACAACCTTGTCGGCTTAAATTTGGCGAATCTTCGATTTTCAAAATAATGTAGCAACTCGACATTATTGATTTACTAGTGCTTGGCATCTCTGTGTTACTTGGCACTGTTGGTTTTACTGGTGCTCGGCATCTTTGTGTTACTCGGCACTGTTGGTTTTACTGGTGCTCGGCTCCTTCTCTCTAATGAACTTTAGTTAGGCTTAACAGATGTCTTAGCTAAAACCTTACATCTTTGATATGTTTCAGTGTGCCCATTCTTTGTGTCTTATAGTATGTCATCAAATACACTTTTTCATCAATGGCTTAGCTGATCCTTGTACTTCATTACAACATCATAACTTCAACCTTTCTCTAGGTGTTCTAGTTACTTCTTATTGATTTACTCCTTCTTGACAATCAACTAATTGATAGTATTTGGATCACTAAAGCAATTGTCATTCCTGCAAGTAGCAAGTTTGACATCAATGACAAAACAATGATTGAGAACATTCTTTACCAATTCTATATGATTATTCCAACAACTTTCCTCATGATCTTTTCAATCATTGCCAACAGGATTATGAGTTTTGCTCTTTTTTGTGAATTAGATTAATGTTATTTACTATTTTCCAAGTCTCATGAAATGTTGTTACTAATAAAATATTAGCCTGAGCTATGCATTTGATGCAATGTAGGTAGTAGGAAGTACTTATGTTCATTTTTGTTATATCTCTTCTAATGAAATGTTGTTACTAATAAAATATTAGCTAGAGTTATGCATTTGATGCAATGTAGGTTGTAGAAATAGGAAGCACTTGTGTTAATTTCTCTTATATCTCTTCTAGGCTACCAAATTATAGTATGCTTGAAAGTTGATCAGAAGGGATGCTCTTTCGATGGCCTTCTATGCCATGCACTCAAACGTTTTTATTCTTAGTTAACAATGTTAGCTTGACTTTTCTAATTATCATTATATAGGGCATGTTGTTTTATCATGTTGAGTATTGTTTCTTTTATGCACACTACAATACCCATCCTCTTTTCTTATTTTTGTATATATATTCCCATTTGTGTAGACTCAAATAAATTGGGGGCTTTTTGTATTTCTTGTGAGTTGATGTCTACTAAGACCTACCCTTCGTCCTTTATTCAGGTACCATAATATTGTATTGACACATATACGTATTAACTAATGCTCTTCTTTCCTTGTCACTCACACTAGTTTGTGTCTCACAACTATTATGTTCTCCATGTACAATTTTATTGAGGTCAATTACTTCTGCCTAACAACACTCCAAAATTCATTTTTATGATTACTATTAACTTTTATATGCACAACCATGAAAATTTTGTCAAATTATCAAGCTCATCATTCCAAAATCATGGTTGAGTTTTGTATTTTTTTTAACATTTTTTTTGAGAGATTAAAATAATCAAGAGATAAAAAAGTGGAACCAATAATTCACATACATACATAAGCAATATAATAGCAGTTACATCTCTCAAGGATAGAAATGCTAAAAGAATATGCATCATGATAAGATACAACATCTTGTAGGATACATCTCCAATTTAGTGTGAAATCTTCTTATACTTCCCTAGTTGGCGATATAGGAAATCTAGAGTGGAAAATGTCTGGCACCCTCACTTTCTACCCAAAATCAATTTCTTCTAGTGGTCTGTCATGCACAATAGTGTTCTTACTATTGATAACCTCAAGAGGCGTAGCTTCCAGATGCGTAATAGGTTTGTGCTATGCTAGTAGGAGGAAGAGTCCACCCCACACCTCTTCATTCATTGCCCTTACTCTACCCAAGTTTGGCAAAGTATTTTTGGGCAAATTGGTTTATCATGGGTTTTCCACCATTCGATCTCCCAATTTATTCTTGGGTTGGCAATGCCCTCTCCACCACCCCCTGATAAAAATGGTCTGGAAGGCTCTCCCCCCATATGTATGCTCAAAATCATGGAGAGAACAAAATAATTGTATATTTAGAGATACAAGTACCCCCCCAAGGGTGGTCATTCACAAATGTATGGGAGGAATAAGTGAGGGACACCTGATATGGAAGTGGAAACCTCCTCCCCACTCCCTGAGCTGTTCTAAGCAAGCTTGGGCGAGAAGGTAAGGTATTAATCAAATTATCGAGGGAATCTACAATTCTAAGATAAGCCAGAGGATGCAAACTAAATGGAAGCCCCCACCCCCCCACTGAACTGGTTGAAGTTGATTTTTGATGGATCTAAGCAGAAGGAGGAGTAGCTACAAGAGGAATAATCCAAAATTTTGTAGGTTTTGGTATCAGCGGATACTCTAGTAAATGCGGCAGTGTCTCAAGCAATGAGGTTAAGGTGCTTGGGCTTCTATGGGGGGTCAAGTTAGCTAAGCATGGGAATTCAAAATTTGATTGTGGAGGGAAACTCTATCATAGTCATTAAAACAACTAAGGGAGGGAATAAGATGAGTTGGAATGTGATATCAATCATCGGGGACCCTAAGTGTATCCTGAATAGCCTTAATGATGTCAAGATACAACACATATATAGGGAAGGGAACTAGGTGGCAGACAACCTGATGTGTTACGAACATGGACTTGTTAATGATCAAGTTTGGCGGGACGAGCAAGATCTCCCAGCAATGATCAAATCACTTGTTCATAAAGAGTCATTTAATTAATGATGTACACTCTGGCGCATGACAAGGGTTGTCCTTCCATGATGGGTTTAGTTAAGGTTATTAACTATCCTACTATTTTAGTTGGGTGTGCTATAATGATGGTGATTTTAGAAGAGGCCTTTATTTATGGTGCTAAATCTAGCGAAGAGATGGTAATCATTATGCATAATGGGCAAAGGCAAGTCAATACTCCAAAAAAAATTTGGGGAGATTTTTCACATCACCAAAAATGGGTTTCCAAATCTCGAGAGGGGGTAATGAGATGTCACGAGGATTTGGTGATCTAGCCATTTAAGATTAACTTAATCGCTACGATTCCCAAAAGGCCTTTATTCATTTGAAGGTTTATTAGTTGTAAAATCTATTGCATGATTTGTAAGGGTTTGTCTTTGGTTTTTTTCCAAAAATCCGATCAGTTGTGTGGGGAAAATGGTGACCGAGCTTAATGACGGAGACAAGGAGTTGGTTGTAGATCTAGATGATGATGAGGTCATGGAAGGGGCAAATTTGAAATTTAAACCATCGAGAATTGAGAAGATTATTAGGGACGACAAAGTGGCATGCTCCTATTTGAAAAAGGGTGGATTTATTTTGTTTATGGAAAGCATTGAGGGCCATGATGAGATTGTTACCTAGCAATTTGTTGATTCCTAGAAGAAGTGTTGGGTCACCTTTGATGGGGTTACTTTTGAGGTCGCAAAAGAATTGATAGCCAATGCCACTAGACTCTTGTTGGAAGGGAACTTGTGGAGGAAGCAACCTAGAGTTAAAGAAGAAGTGAGCCTCAAGAGTTTCTTCTACTCCGACGAAGCCCCATTTCGCTTCCGAGGTGGTTTTGCTAGCGAGAATCTTCCTAAACCATGGAATATGGTCTACTATGTTATCATGCACTATGTTGCCCTAGAGGATAGAGTTAAGGTTTTCTATTACTATCATTTCTCTATTTTGAACCATTTTTGAATCAAAGAACACATTTCTTTTCCTTTTCTCTTGTTACACTCTATGAAGGATTGTGTTTGGAATATAAGTAAAAAACGTGAGGAGTGAAAAAATTACACAGTCTACCATCAAGCCTTGATATTCTGTCTTTTTAATTTTTTCAAAGGTCTCCGCCCTCAAATTTTGAACGTTTGCCCTCCTTTGAAAATAACTTCTCAAAGCTCATTTCCTCCTACTAAACCCTTCTCCAAAGAGGACCCCACGACTATGGCCAAGAAAATTAGGGAAGATGAAATTGAAGTCGTGAATGTTGAAAAGATTGGAAACATAACTAAAGGCACAAACCGGACAAGCAAGAGTCTAAGAGAGAAAATACCCTCGACCAACTTTGCCATGCCTAAATAGGACAGCTCTGGGATTAAGTCTGGGCCTTGTCCCAAATGTAAGGTCACTAAAAGGAACTACGAAGAACACGAATAAGAAGAAACAAAAAGTGAGGTTAAAATCAAAGATATGGAGGAAGCCAACCCTTTGCCCTCCAAGATTTCAAACACATTTAAAATTGTTACTTCAGATTTTGGAAAGTCTAAGAATGTCGAGCATAACACTGTCACCAGTTAGGATGGTCACTCTCGGTAGCTAGGCCTAGGCGAAAAGCGCCAGGGGAGAATAGAAGGTTAAGGACATAGCATAGGGAGGAGACCACACTCAACAAAAGGAAACTACGGCTAAAAATGAGAACACAAAGCAAGGGAACTAGGTGGTGGAGAAACTAGAAAAGTTCATTACGAAGTTAGTTAAACAGAACGAAGACCTAGGATAAGTTCGATATGGTTGCGAATTTCATGGTTTGCGTCATGGACTCGGTGAGCACTACGCTCCATCGAATGCAAACCAACAAAGATTAGGGGACTGATGATAAGGAGGTGGAGACAAATTGCGCCCTATATGGCTTCCTAGCTGACGACTAGCTTCACCTGTTGTTGGAAAATCTGAGGAACCACTGATAGTTCCCTTGCTGACGTGGTTATATTTCATTTTGTTTATTATGATGCTTAGTTATACTCCATGCCTCCGAGCCCCTTTTGGATTTTGTCTTTGGACTGATAGTAGGGCCAATATTTATCTGATGGCCATGTTTTTGTATATTGTTAAGACTCTCGATGCTTATGGTAGTATCTACTTCACTGGAATGGTTATGGGCAGTTTTTTGAATTTTTGAAAGGGGGTGGGGTAATCTTGTGGTAGTAATTATTGACTGGTCTTTGGACAATTGTTCTTTTTTGTATTAGGCTAGCCCCATTTCGGCTACTTCTTAATTTCAGAAACATAAGATTTAGAAGAATGCTATCATGTTAGGTGTCCTTTTTTATATTATTATTCAACATTCTCATGTTTCAATTGTAAGGAAATTTACTTGAATGTTAGTAATTTTTTTATTTTTTATTTTTTATTTTTAAATTAAAATGATCACTATTATAAATTATAATTATTAATAAAAAATATAAAAATTACAACAATATAAGCATAATAATAAAAATAAAAACTTTCACATTTATATATGGACTTTTAAGATATGTTTCTTAGTATTATAAGAAATCTAATATAAAATATTTTTAAAATTTTTTTTTATAAATTCAAATAAATATAAATATAATCATAAAAAATCTTATTTTAATTTTAATAAGATCTAACTTAAAGTTTGGCATATTCTAACTAAAATAGTAAATGGTAAAAATTATGAAATTCTATATTTAAAAATTTAAAATAAAATATTCATTTTTATCAAAATTTTTAATTTTAAAATTATTTCTTAATCAAAGAAAAAGATAAATATCATAGTAATAAGACTATGATTGAGAAGTTGGGTACTTTGCCTCGGATCGAAGTCTAAATATTATGACAAACATGAATTGTTTTTGTATACAACCATTTTCTACTATATCTTGCATATTCCAATCTATTTTTTGAGACTCTGATTTGACAATTTTGTCTCTAGTGCATGCGACATGGCATGTTAATATCATGAATAGTAAAAATTTCAATGGTGGAGATGTGTTCAATGGTTTTCTAATGTTATCAACCAATATCAACCATCTGTTGTCCTAACTAGGGAGTGCATCTCATATAAGAAAATGTCTACGGCGTAATAAATGGAGAGTTGCATAAAAATATGATTAAGATATATACTATGCTAAAAAGAAGTATTAAATGAGTCTTAAATAAACTTATATAGAGATTAAAATGTTTATAGCTAAATTCCTTATTTTCTTACTATATTTCTAGGAGTTGATAGTTGGTGTTATGTAGAAAGAGGCAGAGTAAAACTAGAGGATATTCTAGTGTCGAGCACCCTAAGACGAGTAAATCCACACTCTCCTTAGGTTAGGTATAGGAGGGAAATAAGGGTTACATGTGTAAACATGTTATTTTCTGGATGTATTATAAGATGTTTATTGTTTAGCTAAAAATAATTAAGTTGTTTATAGAGTAATGTATGTCAAACTTTGATTATCAACAACCTTCAAGGGTCATTACAATTTTGCAGTAGTAGTTTAAAATTTTTTATGGATCCTTATAATGGAATGTATCAATTAGCTATTGTAGACCAAATGTAGAAAACAATTTTTAGTGTTAATCTAAATTACAAATAACAGATTGTGCATGGTTAATAGATATTTTTAACTCCTATGTTCTACATTTGGCTCTTTTGATATTTTCTTTTAGTGAGACAACAATAGTTAGTAATGTTTTTATTTTTTAATAGTAATAGAAAGAGCTCTAAAATGATACAATAATTTTTTAGGTGTAGTAAATCATGTTTAGATTAATAAGATCCTCACATATTATACAACTACTCCTCAAGTCTTTGAATTGATAAAATGCACATTCATCTATGTTGGTGTAAATAAGTATTTACTTATTACACTTAAGTTTTACTTAGGTTAATGCATTATTTAATTATTTTGCATTATTTTATTATTATTTTAGGTGAGACACTTAAGAGTTTGTGTACTCTCATTGAGTTACGCAACTCTAATTATGCACATGGTGTCTACAACATAGGAGTATGCATCATTCACTGAGTTGTCATGATGACAACACAGTTATACACACTCCTTATTTAGCACATGTTGTCTACTCCACTTATTTGCGTGCTACACCATTGTAGGCTTATCCTCACATCATCACACTTAATCCCGTGCTTAATAGAGGATAACCCATATCTGGTGGACATGTGCCTGGTTGTATGACATATCATGATGCTGACTTCTATGTATTCTAGAAGCTCTCGTGAGGCCTTTATATTCAGGCACTCCTAGTGTACTCTCAATCCAGTTATTGAATGAATATCGTCATTCTGATCATACTTTGTCTATTTTGGTCTACTATGTGCTTGTGTTGAGTTCTTTAGTTCTTGGGTGAATTCTGGCCTAAGAAAAATTCTTACATGGTATCAGAGCTAAGGGAGATTCTCATCACGTAGCCGTTCGAGACCGTTCATGCTTCAGTACCTCGACCTAAATTTGGAGGATCTGCAAAAATTGGGAGCGTCTAGAGCTAGATCTGACCTCACTGTTGCGTCTGGAGCATCGATTCGGTGAAGATCGACTATAAACTCGCCTATATTGGATGAAAGTTGATTGTGAGGCAAATTTTTTTGCAAACCGGCACCCGAAGGCACCGATTTGCAATTGGGTATGATCGTTTATTTGATCTGATTGTTCGATTTTTGAATCTATATTTCTCTGTAATTTTTGGAATTATTTTTTCAAAATTATTTTCCCTATCAGGTGTACAGGCAGAGAAATTTTTTTTGCCGAACTAGGCAGTGACACCCCGGCTCGGTGCTATATATTTGTGGTGGAATTATTTTTTATATATCGCAGGGTTTATTTATGCTAAGGGCTTATTAATCAAATTTGTGGCCTTCCTTAATTCGCGGCCATACACAAACTGCTCACAATACAGAGGCTTCAATTTAAAATTTGGGAGGCTCGCAACCCTCTCTCCCACAATTTTGGCCGACCCTGCTACCAACTACCCACCAGCAACAAGGAAGATCTGGCCACCTCAATTTGTTTAAGTCTGCGGTGGCCTTCTCTTTTTAACACCTATCCGCACAGTTTTCCCACTAATGTGGGACAAAACTTAAGAAAATTGGCAGTCGCTCTTGAAAACCTGCCGCCTGCAAAAGATTTTCGGCAACCTACTATGCTCAGTCTCTGGCACTGCAGTGAACTTCACGCCTGTGCACAAGACACGTGGCATGATCCACAAACTGACACACGTCGCCAACCTGCCATCACAGTCATCGACAACGTTTGACACATCACATCTCTGTGACACCTGTCCAGTGATTGCATTGCCCAATCATCAGACCTAGTCATCCCACACAGCGGTATAGTCAGCAGACCATATGCCTACCCAAAGGCCACGTATTTCTTCCGTACAAGTACAAAAAACAATGTTAATTGCCACATCATCAAGTGGGCCGATTTTCATGCTAACATCATCCTTTTACAAGCTCAAATTTGATGCCCGTATGGACTTCATTCTTGGGCAATTTATAACTGGTGCGATGACCGTATGACCATCAAATTTAACCTCGTATTTCACTGATGCAACCCCTCTCCAAATCAATTATGATTTTTGCAATCCGACTTTAAGAGGCCATAACTCGCACATCTGGACTCCAAATTAGGTGCAATTTTTTTTGAAATTGGGTGGAATTTTAAAATTTTTCAGTGGTGTAGCTATTTTTTTGTTTTGGTGCACAGATTGTTCAAAATTTGCATTTTTTGGTGATTGTACCTAGATAATCCTGCATTTTGCAACTTCAAATGCTCCGTATGGGCACATCTGGAGTCAAAAATAGGTTCCATTTTTTTTTGTCTACTTTCTAGATCTGGCATCAGATTGTAGTGTTGTGTGGAAAAAATTGTCACTTTCAACAATAGGGCCTTTCTTTGCTTTGTAATGCTTCAGAATTGTAGCACATTGTAAAGTTTCAAATTTGAACTCCATCAAGAGGTTGTAATAAGCAAAATCAAAAGTCCACGAAGGCCAAAATTGGCAAGTGGCCCATTGTAATCGCACTACTAATAAAGTGCCCAAAGCATCTTTTTTCAGGGGGTTTCTTGATTTAGTGAAAAGGGGGGGTGTTCTTGGTGTTGTGTTTTCTCTTTTATGCAAATTTCTTTCATTTTTTGCATTATGGGAAACTTTAAGTTTCCTAAATTAACTCCTCATAACTATGCTTCGTGGTCAATCAAAATGTTGTACCACTTAATGCATAATGGAGTTTCACAATATGTAGATGGTACTCTTCCTAAACCAGCAGGTGATAATGTATCAATAAGTGAAATTTTTAATTGGGTAGCCATGGTTAGGAAAGCCCTAGGTGATATATGTTTGGGGATAGATGATAAGATCATGTATCAAATTAACAAATGTACTACATCCAAGGAAGCTTGGGATACCCTTGAAAGCCTTTGTGGTAAAGTATTTGAAGAAGATGTGTTCAAAATTGAAGATGAGCTTGTTTCCTTAGATCCTAAGTCGTATGACTCAATACAGGACTTCATCATTAAGGTGAATGAATTAAGGGCAAAGCTTACTGATTGTGGGAGTTCTATCAAAGATGATAGACTGATCTATCTCATCCATAACAAGCTGCCATCAAAATATTCCACATTTGTATCTTCTTTTAACACCTCAAAGACTACATTAGGGTCTGCCTACAAGAAAGTCACTTTTGATGAATATGCTAAACTATTGGATGATGAAGAAAAGAAGTTGAAATCAATGGGGATTCTCAAAACACCTCAGTCTAAAGCATTGATGGCCAATGAAGCTCTCCTAAGGCCTTTATATTCAGACACTCCTAGTGTACTCTCAATCCAGTTATTGAATGAATATTGTCATTCTGATCATACTTTGTCTATTTTGGTCTACTGTGTGCTTGTGTTGAGTTCTTTAGTTCTTGGGTGAATTCTGGCCTAAGCCAAATTCTTACAATCTATTTCTAAGTTTATTTTTCTTTTTAAACTTAAGAACATTAAAAATTAAAGTAAAAAATATTAAATTAATATAAATCATAATAGCAAACCTTAGACATAATAATAATAATAATAGTAATAGTAATTATTAATTATTAATTATTAGAATCTAAAAGTTAACTTGCTTTATTTTCTCGATCATCTAGAATATCCATGTCATCTAAAAGAAATTCTTGAATTGATTAGCATATAGCTTGGAAGTTGAAATATATTTTTTTGCAATTTAGATTTTTCTAACTAGGTATGTTTTTATGTCCCACGGTATCACAAGTGATAATGAGACTCTACAAATAATCATTTTTTCAATTTAGACTTTTCTAAATAGATATATTTTTATGTCCAATGGTATTAAAAGTGATCACAAGACTCTACAAATAATCATTCCTACTTTATTAACAACAATGAAATGTGTTTTATCTTTTTTTGATGTCTTATAATAGGAATGAGAAGAGTTGTTAGACATAAATCCTTTATAATAATGTAATAATTCATATTAGTAAAATCTTAAAATATACATAAAAAATATTTTGAGGTATATCAAGGGTACTTTCATAGAGTCAAGATTAACAAAAAAGGTATAATATAGAAGTTGGTAAATCTATGAATTTGACAAGGAAAATACTTTCAAATTCAATATAATAAGTTACAATTACTAGATCAAAATTTATATTCAATTTCTTAAATGTAATTTCAAGGTTTTCTACTAAAAATTGGAAGAAAATTAAGGTATATTACAAATATTATAATTCAATGAATTTGATATGGAAGACATTTTATAAATCCTACATTCTTTGCACTTTTTTTTTGGCAAATAGCTTCCAACAATTTTTGCATAAGTCCTAGTAACAATTCTTGCACCTATATATCCTTTGGTGATCCAAGTATACATCATTGAACGTTGAGTACCAAACATCACAATATCTATTTGTTTGTGTTGTCATTAATGACAAAGGATGTTGTGGATTTTGAGGGTGGTTTGATATTTCATCACTAAAATATGTTAGCACTACTTTTGTACACGTTTCACTTTCTAAATTAGATTTTATAAATTCATTCTTTATCATAATTTCTATGTCATTTGTATTTTCATTAGTTAATTGACACATAATATCCACAACCTCTTTTCCGCTTCCAGTAATGAATCCATCACCATCCAAGAAAATTGACCATCTTTTCTCAACATATAATTGCTTCACAATATTTGTAAGTGTGAAATGAAATTTTTTTTCTATGTAAAATTACTTGATAAGAACTTACACCTGTCCCAAAACTTCACCATATCCCAAAATGAAAGTTTAAGCCATTGCATTTTGTGTATTGAACCTTCATATACCTTTTTGAATGCTTCCATATCTTTATCTTGCATGACAGAGTAGTACCCTATATATACAACTTTGAAATACTCATGCACTTGTGCTAATTGGTCAAACTCACACTTCATTTTGAGCTTGTGCATGGGAGGTTCAACATAGAAAAAGATAGGTTTCTTGTAAAATAATTGTTTCTCCACCTACATATAGACCAAAGAAATATGAGAATTATATAAATTGAAATAGTTATATTTTAAAAAATAATGAACTAATGAATGTTAGAAGATTGCTTACTTTTTTCCCTTCATGATCTAGAATATCCATGACTTGTAGAAGAAATTCTAGAGCTGATTTGTCATTTAACTTGGAAATGATTTCTGTCACTTCAAGTTCCATAAATGAATGTGATTTTATGTTCCATGACATCATTAGTGATAATGGAGCTCTACTAATTATCTTTCCTTCTTGGTTGAGAAGAACGAATTGTGGAGTAATTTCATTGTTGCCATTAACTATGAGAGGATGTAGAATAGCTACCGAAGACATGTAACTATATGTCCTTGTATAAGTGCCTATTCCATACTTTTCATTGTTTGATATGGGAATCCACACTCCTTGAAAATTGAAGCTTTGAAAATCCTTGAAGAATTGTTGTATACTTCTATGTTCTAAAGTCTTCAAGTTACATATAAAGAGACATATATCTTTTCCTTCTAATTGATCTATTTGAACCTGCATTGAATTACATTAATTAAATATATTTATATAATTTTATTTTTTTAAAATCGGTAAACGACCAAGGCCTTGATTAAATTTTATTAAATCAAAAGAATAGGTACATAGCATCCCCCGTTCAAAGGGGCACTGGTAGGAAAGAACAGGGAAGAAAACCTCCAGTCTTGCTCGGGACTTGCATCCTATATAATTACAATATAAAAGGGGCAATACCCCAGTCGAAACATAATTACACAAATACAGGGGCATTCCCCATAATGTATAAGCTTTGAATACATAAATCTGCAACCCTATCTCATTCAAAGAATCCCAATTTGACTCCATAAATGAACTGCATATACCTGTCTCAAACCATAAAACTCTACATCTTGAAACGTTAAAAAAGTTAGAGCATCTTAAGAAAAAATCAACAATTGAAAAAGGATCATATAGTTCTAAATCACACCTAAGTTGCATTAAATACTCGTCTCTAACCATAAAACTCTATACATCTTGAAACATTATCAAGGATAGAGCATCCTAAAAAATCAGCAAATGAAAAAATATCTTATAGTTCAAAGTCACACCAAAATCTCATTGAATTTATCTAAAAGGAAGAGGCAAAAGGCCCAAATAATGCTCCCATGCCTTATCTCAAAATGACATGAGAGAACTGATGAGAATAAATAAAACTATTATGGCAAGATCAAACCATCTAAAATTAAATTAATTAAAAAAACCACGACTAGAAATATGCACCAGAGAAACTATTAAAGACATGAACATCTAGAACTACACATTATAACTAACTACGAATATGAACTAAAATTGAATAAGCTTCCACCAGATTTAACATTTAAGTAATGAAATCTTAGTTCAACCCGTAGCCATATAAGTCTCATTCATACTAGTGACCAAGAGCGAAATGACTATCATATATTCATAAACCATTCTCTAAATTACTAAGACTATGATGTACCAAGGAATGTAGACACAAAGATTCCTCAAAAAGCCAAAGACCTAGACGATAGATGACCATGACTATGCTCTAGCATCAGTAGTCACTAAACCTTGCTAAAATTGAATAACTTCCCCTTACAGCAACCACTTACGGGAATAACTTCCCACAACTATATATTGAACTGACTTTATTTATCTAATCTAAACACAAAAAAAACCTAATTAATGTAATAAACCTAACATGCCCCCTTATTACATTAATTCAACAATCATTCTTGCTAACCTAATTAATGTAATAAGTCCAACATTCCTAACCTAATTAATGTAATAAGTCCAAAATTCCCCCCCTTATTACATTAATCTAAAAAAATTGAAAAGCCTTCACCAAGATGATAAACTTTGATGAAGCTCCTTCACCAATCTTTGAAAGTAATCTGCAACTTCAGATTGCAAAGCCTAATCCTGAAGTTGAGCTCCTTCACCAATCGTTCTCTACAACTTTTGATTTCAAATCCTAATCCTGAAGTTGCCCTCATATCCCAACTTTAGATTGCAAATCCTGAAGTTGGCCTCATAAAAACATTGTTTCTACCTCTTTTACACAATGAGACATAGTTCCTCCACATTTTCACATCTCCATGGAGTGTGCTTGATGCCTCCTTTGGTGCTGCACATGAGACGCCTTTCCTTCGAAAGTCGACATTTCCTTCGAGTATGTCTAACGCCTCCTCAAATGCTATAGAAAAAATCACCACTAATATGTCTGGACGTCTTTCCTTCGAAAGTCGACATCTCCTCTGAGTGTCTCAAACGCCATTCTTGAAATCCTGCCCCCCCTCACTCAGTAGAAGGACAATCACGTAGCCAAGCCCTCTCTTTTCTTTAGGGACACAAATCTATCAATTCCCCTCTTATCTCTAGGGAGGAATTGGCCAAGCCCCAACTTTACAGGGACACAAATAGTTGCCTCTCACGCAATAATCATCTCCAAGCGAGAAGCTAGCTTGAGATGATAAAAATCCTCCAACCTCCATTTCCTCCAGCCTCCTATTTACTTATTTGAAATTCTTTAAAGCACAAATCTTGTATCAAGTTCAGGTGTATTATCACAATTATTAGTATTTGAATGTATTGTGAAATCAAATTTTTTTTTCTCACCTTCAACTGCAATGAAGGTTGCATTTTTCTTCAACTTCCCATCAATAAGATCTTTGGCCTGCTGAAAACAATTCATTTGTACATGTCCGCTTTTCTGACAATAAAAACATTTTATTTCTCTTTTGCCAGGAACACTAGATTTCTTTCTAGCAAATAAAACACAATCCTCAGTAAAATTATGACTCTTATGAGCTCTATTTCCTTCATCAATTAAAGAAGAAATTATAGTTTCTAGGCTAGGATTCATTTTTTTCAAAGTGAAAACAATATGATCAAAGCTTGAAGGCATGCTACTAAGTAGGATTGCTTTGGCATCATCATCATCAATTTTAGAGTTCACACCTGCAAGTTGATTAAGAAGTGAATGAAAAGTACTTATATGTTGAACAATGTTATCACCTTCATTCATCTTCAACCTAAACAACTTTTGCTTTATAGACATTTTTGCACTAGAAGCCTGTGAACCAAACAAGGTGTTAAGCCCATCCCATATTTCGTTTGAAGTCTTTGAAAGATCAATATGGTGCAAATATGCATTTGATAGACCAAGTCCAATCAATGCAGAGGCTCTATGATCTTTGGATGTCCACTTTGTTATTTCATCTGCATCTTGGGGTTTCTGAACAATTCCATTAACAATGTCCCATAAATCTTTTTCAATCCAAAGTAATTGTATCTTGATTTGCCATTTGTGAAACTCAGGCCTTTCAAATTTAGGAATTGTAGATAATTTATCCATTGTTTAGAAAACAATGTTGCAGAATATATAATGTAATTGAAAAACCGAGAAGAAGAACGATCACACGATATTCATGACAATATAACATTGTAATATCTGCATAATATATCTCAAACCTCTCTTCAATAAATCTACAGAAGTTAGGGTCCTCTTTATCCAAAATCCATTTGCACTCTTCTTCCCATTGATCAAACCCGCTCTGATACCACTGTAACAGGCCCAAAGAATGTGAAACTAAAAATATGAAACGAAAGAGAAACTATTGATTCAGACTTTCAAGATACATTCAAAAACATAAAGAATTGATAATGAAAATGACATTGAAATGATACTAGAATAATACGAATAATATTGAATAATTTACATTGATGTTTGGGCATCTTTATATAGTTTTATTTCCCCTTACAACAACCACTTAAGGAAATAACTTCCCACAACTATATATTAAATTGACTTTATTTAGCTAATCTAAACACAAAAACTAACCTAATTAATGTAATAAACCTAACACATCTGATGTCGGCAACATGATCCTTGTGGTAGCCACTTTAGAGCTTTTCTAATCATCTCTTCCCCTACCTCTTCCTCAACAATTTCTCTCTGCTTATCCAATCCAATTCCCTTGAGGCATATAAAAATCTGAAGCTGCCCCGAACAAAGTATTCTTGATCTTTTCTTTGCCAAGTCGCACATATTCTTCAAATGATCTACATGATATGATTGCAAAGGGAGAGGGAGTAAAATGATTGCTACCGTTGTGTCCACGTTAATGGAAATGGAAGGGCCATTCATCAGTTTATCACTGGTGGCAATCACGTACTCTTTGCCATTTAGACCGAACAACACTGCTTTTACAACTCTTTGCCAGTCCTCATCCTGAGCCAAAACAAAATTGCATGACACGAATTAAAAAATGTTAACTGTAGCCCTTTGCTAATCCGGTTATTTCTCGACATGAAACAAAACAAAATAGAAGGATACCAATTGAAATAGGTAAACAGAGAAGTAGCAAGGAATGTAATTTGTACCATAAAGGAAGTATCATCTCTCGTGGTTTCAACCAATATAGCTGGCCAAAGTCCTTGGGGAGAGTAGCAAGCTTAATGCACCTTTTTATTTTAAAATACTGTAACATTTTCAATTTCACAAGACTAATGGGAAGAGTAGTTAATGAGTTGCAAGATTCTAGTATGAGGCGAGTCAGAGAGGACATGTCTCCAAAACTTTGTAGAAGTTCATCTAAACTAGTCAAGAATTCCAAATGAAGGGATTTTATGGAAAGCTTTGAAAAACTTTCTGGCAGTCACTTTAAGCTGATACATCCCTTTAGATCCAAGTATTCAAGAGAAGATAAGCCGCCAAAGTCTTCAGATAGTGTCGTCAAACCCTCGCATTTTCCCATCGAGAGCTGTTGCAGTGCAATCAACCTTCCAAAGTCAGCAGGTAAATTTTCTAAACAGCCGCATCCCTCTACACTCAAATGACTCAATGAACATAGTGAGCCGAATCCTTCTGAGAGAGATTTGAGTCGGGGACAATGCTTCATAGACAACCTTTTCAATCTGGCAAGTCATTCAAATCCTTCAGGCAAAGATTCAAAATCACTATTGTTCAGTTGAAGGAACTCAATATTTATGAAGTGGCCGAATGATTCTGGTAATACTATGCAGTTGAATAAGCTCAGCCGTCGTAGAGATGCAGGAAACTTGAACCTTTCCGTGAGTTTTACTGGTTTGGAGGAAACGACACTAAATCCGTTCAAAATTTTTAGATTTTCAAGTGGAAGTGTTGCAAGCTCTTCGCAACTTATATCTTGTAGGTGTATGGCCCTTTAGAGTCTTAGGGAGCTGTCAGCATTGAAGATTGAGAGAGTTAATATTTCAAGGCAAGCTGTCAAATCATATTTGGTAGGATGATATTGAAAATATTTATTTAGGACGTCCTTCTCCTCTCTAGTACTATTGGCTAAATTTCAAAAAAATAAAAAATATAATGATTTTTTTTGAAATTTTCAACATTTTTTTTTGTATTAAGTATAGAAGGATAAAAAAAGTACAAAAACGAATGGAATCAGTTCAAAGGAGGCCAAGCCTCACCAAAAGACGAAAGGAATTACATTTCAACCAAGCAAAAGAAAGAAGAGAAAGAAGGGCAACTAATGGAGAACATCAACAGTATCCATCCATGTTGTCCAACCTAGATTTCCTTCCATCCAAACTAGGTTTTTTTGATCTTGAATCTGTTTCAGCATATAAATCATGTCACTAGTGAAGCTTTGAGGTGTTCTCTTGATCTCCTTTTTAATGGCTTGAATGGTCTGATTAAAGAGCTTGACATTATCCAAATGTTGTCTCCAAATGTGTCCATCCTTAAGCTTGTTTGCAAAGAAGGTAGCATATCCATCCTTAAGAAGCCTTTTGAACTTGAACTTATTGGTTCTCATTGTGATTTGGACCTGTGAATTTTTTTAAAAATAAGTGAGACTTCGAAAAGACTCAGTAAGCAACCTAGGTTTATTTTGGAATCTTTCTTCATTTCTGCATTTCCAAATTTTCCATAAAATGTTAGCTGAGAGAATATTCCAAAATATGTTAACATCCTTTTTAGCATTTCAGATAAAACTAGAAATAATGTCAAAAATAGTAAAGGAAGTAGGAACAGAGATACCAAACATAAGCCAAATTTCTTTAGCAAAAGTGCATTCAAATAAAATATGCCTACCTGTTTCAGGGACCTTGCAAATGTTGCAGTAATCAACAGTAGAGAAAGAGTTCCTAATAGGAAGCTTGTTAAGAATAAGCAACCATTTAAAACATTTGATTTTTGGATCAATAGAGCTTTTCCACAGATAATCAAACTTTTTCATCCAAGCATGTTTGTCTAAATCAGTATACCAAATCTTATTAATATGACTTAAGATGTCTTCATTATGATTAATAACTTTGTATATATCTTTAGCTTTGATATTAAGAAGAGCAATACCACTAGGCCATTTAATTTTTTGATAATTGTCGGAATCAACGTAACATATAGTAGGGATGTTTTTACTAGCTTTAGCAATCATATTGTAAGTCCTCTTATGAACATCAGGAAGGTTAAATTTGGCTTTTAACTCCTCCCACTTAATAAGAGAATCTTTCTCAAATATATCAACAAACTGTTTGATACCATTATTAGCCCAAATTTTGGCAGAACAACATTGAGTAAGAGCAAGGGGTTTATTTCCTAGCTTAAGGTTCCACCAAATGGACCTTTCACCATGAAAGGTATCTTTACCAAAAAAATCCTTATTGGTGATAAGCTGCCTGACATAGTCCCAGGCTTTCCAAATAGACTTAAAAATAGTAGAGCCTTGAACTATGGTAGGGAACTCACCACAAATAAGGTTAGCAAGGGGGAGGTTCTTCCAAAACTTAGCCTTTTTAGGATAACCTCTTCCAATATTATTACGGATCAGAACCTTCCAAGGTTCCTCACCCTCCAAAGCATGAAAGATCCATTTGGAGGCCAAAGCTATGCCACTTAACTTAAGGTCCTTAAGACCTAGACCCCCAAGCAGCTTGTCAGTGTGGCACCAAGTCTAGTCTATGGAGTGAATTTTTTTATTACCTTTTCCATCAGACCACAAATAATTTCTAATGGCTTTCTGAATTTCAAGAACTTGATAATCATTAAACATCCAGGCAGAGGCATAGTAAATATTATAGGAAGAAAGGATTTTTTGACACACTTGAATTCTGCCTACAAGCGAAAGGGATCTATTGTGCCATTTGTTAAGCTTGTTGTGGATTTTATCTTTGACCCATCTCCACATTTCTTTTAATGAAGGGTCAACTAAAAAGGGAATACCAAGGTACTTAACAATCTTCGAGGGGCCACCCCATTGAAAACCAAATTTCTCAAACCAAATTGGGGGGTGGGTATTCCACCCAAGACAAATAGATTTAGACTGGGATAATCGAGCTCCGGATATTTTACAAAAGAAGTTGAGTTCGCTAATCATAGCATCAAAGTTTGACTTAGAGGCTTCAAAGAAGATGGCATTATCATCAGCAAACTGACAGTTAATAAGGTCATTATTATCTGGGAGAGTGATACCTTTAACAGTAGGGGAGAAGGTATTGTCTCTAAGAATATAATAAAGAGCCTCAGAGGAGATAACAAATAGGGCCGGAACTAGGGGACATCCTTATCTAATTGATCTACCGAGGGGGAAGGGAGCTGATAGGGATCCATTGACATCAACCTGGGCATAAGCATCTTTGAGGAGCATTTTAACAACATTACAGAAAAAGGGGGGGAATCCGAAAGCATCCAACATCATGATAATGAAGTTCCACTCAATTCTATCATAGGCCTTTTCAAAATCTAAAAGGAACATAGCAGCATCTTGATTAGTATGATTAGCCCAGTTAAGAGCTTCCCAGCTAGTAATCAAATTTTCTAGAATAAACCTTCCTTTAACAAAGCCAGTTTGAGAGTGGCAAATGAACTTAGGAAGAATCTTCTCCAGCCTACGAGCCATAACCTTGGCAAGAATTTTATAGGAAAGATTTAGCAGGGTTATGGGACGCCAATTTTTAATGAGGGATTTATCCCCTTCTTTGGGGATAAGTTTAATAATGCCAAAATTAATGTTCCTACCCAATGTACCAATATCAATAGCTTCATTGTACAAATCAACAAGAGCATTGCATATCCATTTGCTATTAGCCTTATAGAATTCAGTAGGGAGCCCATCTGGACCAGGGGCCTTATCGTTCTTAAAAGAATTAATGGAAAGCTCAATTTCTTCAATAGTTAAGGGTTGCTCAAGGAGAGAGGCATCATTATTTGAGATCCTATTGGGGATAATGCCTCTACACTGGTCACGAAGAATATTAGCTTCCTAGGAATCCTCAGAAGTGAAAAGATTAGCATAAAAGTGGGAAAATTCATTTTTAATGGAGTCCACATCAGTGTTCATCTCATTATTAATTAATAATTGATCAATATTTTCCTTAGCATGCTTTTGTTTAATCAGATTAAAGAAAAACTTACTACCTTTATCCCCAAACTGGAGCCAGTGGGCTCTGGATCCCCCATGGTCTTAAGTTGCCGATGCTTTCGGAGAGCATGTTTAGCATTAGCCAAATGAAGATAGAGATGGGGATCATCAACTTTATTTTGAATATCCATCTCAGCAGAATAGAGATTACTATTTAACTGAGACTTGGTAGATCTAAAATCTTTGGCTTTCTTTTGACCCACAGTCATGAGTAATTTTTGCCAGGCAGCCACATTCATCTTCCATTTATTGATGTGAGAGAGGGAGGGGTATTGCAAATTATTAATAAGCCTTATTATGGAAATAGCAGCAAGGATATCTTCATCTTTCAGAAGATTGGTGTTAAGCAAAAATTTATGGTAATCTTGTTTATTGCGGGCCTGGAAGGAGCCAAAGCTAATAGAGATAGAGATAGGATGATGGTCTGAAAGGGTAGAAGGGAAGATATTCACATTTCTATTATGCTCATTAGGAAGAACAGAGAAGAAGTTACTACTGAGATAAAAATGATCAAGCCTGGAATAGATCTTGGCTTGACCTTTTTGAAAGTTACACCACGTGAACCAGAGGCCTGAGTTAGAGTTTATGTTTCCACTTAAAGGATCAAACAAGGATTTAGAGATCTTGAAGTTATACCAAGCCTTTCTTTCTTGTTCTTTCCAGGAGAAAGGAAGACCTCCCATTTTGTCCTCTTGGTTTTCAATCATATTAAAATCACCTCCAAAGACCCATGGTATATCAGGCAAAAAACTAAGCCAAGACCAGAAAGAAGCTCTTTCAGAATAATCATTAGAAGCATAAATAACACATATACCAAATTACCTATTATTGATTTCCAAAATTAACCAAAGAGCTCTATTACAGGGAGAGATGCCATGGCATTTAATCTGAGGACCCCATTTTGGGCTAAGTAATATAACCAGACCTCCTCTTCCATGAGGGTGGTTAGTGTGAAATTTCACCACATCCTTCCAGATAAAATTAAGGTTGTATTCCAAACAGAATCCAGTGGCTTTAACCTCCTGTAACATAATTAAATCTAAATTTTTCAGACCACTAATAAAGTTTCTAACAACATATTTCTTGTCGGGACATTCAAGTCCTCTGATATTCCATGTGATGCAATTCATTGAGAAAGATTTTTGGTAATGGGCGCTTCCAACTCCATGTTATCTTCCAAAGATGGAGTGTTAAAGGAATTAGCATTACTATAAACTTTATTACTTATACCTTTGTTTTTGGAGCCAAGTGGTCTCCCTTTCTTCTTTGAAATGGGGATATCCTCACTTTTCGACAAGAGAGGGGAGATATTTTCCAGCATTGAAAGCTAGTTTTTATCCCTAGTGGAAGTAGCTGGTATAACTTCCACATAATAATCATCAGAAATTTCCTGGAATCTTTTGACAGGGGGTTTCATCATAGAGAGGGAATTTAAAGCTAGAGATTCAGAGGTATGAGACTTGATAGACTCCTGCACATGAACAACTCTATTGTCTGTAGAAGTAGGGCAACTTGGCTCCTTAGGAGGAGCATTATTTTTACCCGACCGGTTCTTCCTTTTCTTAGTAACAGTTTGAAACCCATCTGTATCCACAATGCAAGTAACAGAAGAAACTTGCAAATATGGGGATGGCTTAGTGATAGAGGGGGAAGAATGTGAATTAACAACTGGAGGAGGTGATGAGGTGGGATTCACGGTAGTGGAGTCGATGATAATGGGGGCGGAAGGGGTATTCGAGGGAGCATCCAAAGTTTTAGGGTTTTGGGGAGGTTTATTCTTAATAATTGGGCACTCTCTTCTAAGATGCCCCTCTTTTTTGCAGAGGAAACATGCATTTAGTCCTCCCAAAGTTTCAACAGGGCAAGAAATAACTTCATCCATAATGCAAATGGTGACCTCTTTAGGGAATATCATTGCCAGGTTTTAGAGCTAGAAGAATTCTGGTGTCTAGGTGAGGAACCAGTCTTGATGAATTATCCATGTGCAGGAATCTGCCTAGGGGTTCCACAAGTTGTGGGATGAATTTCCAAAGAAAAGGAGGAATGTTTTTTATAACGACCCATCTAGGGGCCGAAAGAGCAATAATTTCTTCAAGATTAGCTTCAACACTCCAAGCCAAAACTCAAAAAGTGGTATTACCCACATTCCAGAACTCTTTTTTAAGAACCGCCAATTGAGAATCAGGGTTTTTGAAAAACAAGACAAATAGACCTCTTTGAATCTGACGGCAAAAAGAGATTTGGTAGCCAAGCTTAAGATACCAGAAATTATAAAACCAGTCATCTAAAAATTTCCTTACAGGAACTTTGTTTAATTCAACTGCAGAGAAAAAGATGGCGATATTTCTTAGACGTTCTTTTTCATTCTTAATCTCAGTCAACATTTCATGGTTAGGAAAAATATGAAACATAGAAGGGTCCCCAGGTTGCTTACCATTCGCGAAGACTTCAACATGGGAAGATTTGGTAAAACAAGCACCATAGCCCACCGTAGGAGCCGAGCCTGAAACTGCCTCAAGGAAGGATTTAGGTTTACTACTGGCGGTTTCATTGCCACTGGTAGCATTGCTACCATTATTATTAGTGTCTTTTGAACTAATTGTGGCATTAAAGGAAACATTCGGCACAGAAGAAATAAATGCAGAATTAAAACCAGATTCTTTGGGAGAGGAATGTTCGCACCTTGGGCCATCCTTACTTGACAGCGAATGCTCAACCTTACCTTCCATTTTTGCCACCTTACCATCTCCCTGATCACTAAGAAAGTAGGTGCCGCTAGCCAGCTTCTCCGTTTGATCTTGGTCAGACATATAGAGGAGTATTGGGATCTGTTCCCCCAAGATTTATCGACATTCATTTTGAAGGGAAACATAAGGAACTATTAGGAAAAGCATACACTCGGCTATGAAACACACACTGCCAAAATTGGCACTAGTTCAGAACACTGGCTTCCTGCCCTCCACAATTAGAAAAAAAAAATTAAAACTTCATTATAGTTAGTCACAACTAAAACTCATTTTCAACATTTGATCTTTACGATCTGTATATTTTGTGATAAAAAATAAAAAAAAATTGAGAAAAATTTGTGAGACCGAAAAAGAATCATGTTTAACTTTTTTTTGTGTTTCGTGCATTTTGTTTGGAGATTAGCCAAATGAATTTTGAAGAATTCTTTATAGATTATTTCCATAGATTGCTAATGCACTGTAATATATGTATGAGCAAACATTTAATCATGTAACTTCATTCAAAGAAAAACTTTAGAAGAGTTCATTTCTAATTCAAGTTCCATCATATATCTTAGTAAAAGTAATTAAATATTTAAATATTATATAAATTGAGTGAAAATAATTCATCTAGAAAACCAGCATGTAAGGAACAATTGAAAGTACTAAATTAAACCATTAATAATTTAAAAATAGCATACTTGTAAGGTTTTTCCATTCATAAATGACTATGTTGAGACAAATAGCTTTGGTTCAAAATTTTTTTTTGATCACATGAGACCATACTCATGTATATATACATGTCGATATGAATACCGATATGTATATGTACATGAATATAGTCTAAATTTTATAATGGAGATCGCAACATTCAGAACTACCGATGCATATTCTTATTGAAGTAATATCTCAGATTTGAATTTAGTAAACAATCATATTTATACTGATTGTTACCGATTGCAATAGACTTAGTTAAAGTCTTAATGGTATTAGTTCTTGTTATGACTAATCATCGAGTGTGACCATTCCACCGAAGAGGTACATCAGTGAATGGACATGTCTCCATTTGGAGACATGCCCATTCACCCATGTACTTATCCAAAATCATATATATCTAGTATATGCCGCCTGATATTGCAACATAGAAATTGATTAATGTGTTCAGATTGAAGGTAATACAAACGTTGATCTTGAATAAATATTTATCATCATTTGCATTGAGTTTTATATATACTATGCAACACTTGCATACTTCATTGGCATTGACTGTACCTACAGGAAATATACATACTTCAATAGTGGAAAAGGAAATCTATAAGTAAACTTTACATGGTATCAGAGCTTGGCTAAGGAAAGATCACACTAAGTTATTTGAGTCAGATTTTTGCTTTAAGACAAACAATCCTTTCTCCCTACAAAATGAAAAACACAATGAGATTCAAACATCACCTTGGAAATGTTGATAACTTCAAATCCTGAAAACTTCGAGTAATGATGTTGTTAAAAGAAAACAAATTGGAATCATTTATAAAAGAGGACAAAGAGGAACCTAAAGATGATATTGAGAAATCAGAATGGATTGAGAAAAGTGAAAAGGCAATGAAGATAATTGTAGATACTATTTGAGACCACATAGTACCTATTGTGGCAAAACATACCATAGCTTATTGTATGTTTTGAGCTCTTGAAAATGCATTTATAATGAATAATACTAGCAAAAAACTTGATCTTAAAAGGAAAATGAATAAAGAAGAAACTATAAATGCTTTCTTTATGAGAATCACAGACTTAAGAGATCAATTATCTGCACTTGGTTATGAGATTGAAAATCAAGAGTTATCCTTTATAGCATTAGGAGGACTTCCAAACTCATGGGAATCCTTTGTACAAGGCATAAGTGCTAAGTCTAAAATCCCTAAAATGGATTGTTTAAGATCAAATTGTCTTCAAGAAGAATCAAGATTAATGATTAAGGAGAAACACAAAACCCTAGATAAAGATGTTCAAGTTCTTAATACAAATGCTCATAAGAAAAGAAAGAAGAAAAACAACAAAAGGAAAAGAAATTTTCATGGAAAAGGACAATCCAAATAGAAGAAAGATTTGTCCAAAATCCAATGCTTTAGATGTGATCTATATGGACATTATGCAATAAATTGTCCTGATAGATCTAAACCTCAAGCATCTTTTGCAAAATTTGAGAAGTCAAAGGAAGGAAATGAACATGATAAATATGCTTTCTATTTTGCATTATTAGCCAAATGTCAACAAAAAAGAATACATGAATAGTTGAGAGCAGGTCTTCCAGACACATCACTGGATATCTGGATAACCTAGGAAGCATGAAAATAGAAACAGATGAAGAAGTTACAATTGGTGATGACTCTGCACACTCAGTAAAAGAAATTGGGACCTACACCATAAAATTGAAATATGAAAATTCTATTCAACTTACTAGAGTTCTCTATGTACCAAGTATTAAGAGGAATTTAATATTTATATCCACTCTTGAAGACGATGGTTAAAAAATTGCTTTCATGGAAGGGGAAGTACTAGCATGGCCTAAAAATTCAACCATTAAAAGGGCTCTAACAATAGGAGTATGACAAGGACTCTTATATGAGCTATGTGCTAAGACAAACTTTGCACTTGGTCTAAACTTGGTACTCAATAAAGTCACCAACTCAACATATGCATCCTGAAAAATTTATGCAACTTGACTTTGTTCAGTAAGGTCTTATGACTTGGCCTTGCTTAGTAAGGTCTTGAGTTTCCATCATCACTTGGTGATCCTTATGCATCTTGAATGATGATATGGATCTTTCTACTTGCTGGTTGGAACTAATGTTAGATAACTTCTTCTGAATCACAGTTTGAGTGATCTCCATAGGGAACTAAGTTGAAATGCTTGAGTCACCCAACTCATTAACTTGGGTGTCAAAAACTTCATGAATTTAGCTTGGATTCTTTGGAGATTTCTGCACCCATTGATGCCTCATTTTTTATTTGATGTTGTCAGCTTTAGCTTTCTTTTCATCTTCATTTCTACCTTTGTTTATACAGTTCTTGGCAAGATGTCCAAGTTTTGTACAAAACAAATCTATTTGTAATATCTCTTTTCCTCATGTGATGTTTTACACAATTTTCTCCAATGTGCCCAAATTCACCACAGTAGTGACATCTACAGTGTCATGTGTTGTAATTCCAACCAAATATTTCTTTCACAATTTGTTCTATTGGGTTCCACTTCTTGGATTTGCACTTTGAAGAATTGTGTTCTTGTTTGTTGCAATTGTGACACTGTTCTTCAAATTTAGGTTTCTCTTTGCATTCACTTGCTCTATGACCATGCTTATTTCAGTTGTAACACTTTCCATTGAATTTTGATTTACCATTACTAAAACACATTTGATGTATGACCCATTTTACCACAATGATTACAAGTAGGTCTTTTGTTCTTTTGGGCTCCTTGTTGAGATGATTCATCTTCATTTGTATATCCTAATCTAGTTTTTCCTTTGTGTCTATATTGACTTTTCTCATTCAATTGATTCATGCTTTCTTGAGATTTCATCATTCTCTCATTGGTTTTCTTTTCTATAATAAGATCATATTGTAGTATTTCATTCTCTGATCGTAGGTTCATAAGTTCTTGATTTGTATCATTGAGTTGATCAATAAAATCTATTTTCTAAAGGGGTAGTTGTTGAATTTCATTGTCCTTTTCTTCTATCTCTTCTTTGGATTTGTTCTTTTGTTCCATTACTTCACACATTCTAAATGATTGGATTTCTTACTCTCTTTTCAGCTTTCTAACTTCTTCTTGCAAAATGAGATTTCTCTCAAGTAGGTCTTTGATTGTTGCATTAGCTTCATTTGAATTTCTTTTTGGGCATAAGTCTTCAATTCTTTCTTCAATGTAGATATTGTCATTCATTTGTGCTGTGAGATCTTTCTTTCTTTGCAAGTATTGAGAGAGTTTCTCCTTTTCCTTCTTGAGTTGTCCAATAGCTAATTCTAGATCTAAATTTTCATTCTCAATAGCCTTTTCTAGTATGTATACCTCTATTGCCCTTGATATTTTCTCAAGCTATTAAACTTATAATGTGAGAACCAAATGCTCTTATGCCAATTGTTGGAAATAAAAGGTAGGCTAGGTTACAAAGAGGGGAGGGGTAGATCAGGAACCAATAAAAATTTAAACTCAATTCACCAATTAATCCTTTATATACTATTTGATCTAATTGTATGCATGAAAGAATGAAAGAAATAACATTCATAACACTTTGACACAAGATATAGTGACCCAAAAACCTTACAAATAGAAAGTAAAAATGGGGTGGGGATGATACTCATAATATTTAGTATTACAGTATAAAGTTGGCCTGTTAAGGCTTACAATTGCCCACTTCTAACGATCTTCCTTGTTAGGAGCAATAATGACTGTTAGGTCCACCTTGTTAAAGGATTTACAAACATACAATGCAGTATGCACTATGTTAGGAGATTTAGCAAAAGACTGTTAAGTGCACCTAGTTAAAGGCTTTGACTAATGCACCTTTCACGATGAATCTATGACTGATCTCTGATCTGCAACCTTGATTTTCTGAATGAGATTCCTTAAATTGCAATGATCACCTGACTGTGATAGATAAGTTGACATAGGCAAGGGCTCAAAACTAGGGCCAAAGGCTCACCCAACTATCCAAACCACCCTGCAAGAGTTAACACAACGAAAGCAAACAAAAAGAACAACAACCAAAGGAGGAAGAAGAGTAAAACACTTTTATTGATTCATCAAAATATCTTCATACATGCCTAGCTATAAGGCCTTCTGGGTTACAACTAAATACAAATACATTCACATTCAAAGATCCAATAATAAATTCACACTTTCCAGTTCTGCTCTCAATCCCCTTCCCAAAAACTTGCCTAACTCTAAGCCTAAACACTCTATACATACTCACCAAAATGACTTATAGATCATTCTAGAACATTACATAAGAGGAAGGCTAACTCAACAATGGCCTGGACACATCCCAAAAAAATATCTTAACATAAATGTCACGATCGAAATAAATCCCACAAGTCGGCCAGTTGAAATCACGTCCAAACGCTAACACTTGGCATAAGTAGGAAAACTCGACACATGAAGGGTCACTCGACATACACTAGGTAACTTAGCACATGAAGAGTCACTTGGCATACACTGGATAACTTGGCACCAATTGAGTACTACAGTAACTTGACACCAACTAAGTGCTATAGTAACTCAACACCAACTAAGTGCTACAGTAACTTGGCTCCAACCAAGTCCTACATAAACTCGGCACCAACTAAGTGCTATAGTAACTCGACACCAACTAAATGCTACAATAACTTGGCACTAGCTTTCAAAATGAACAAAAATGAGTAGGATAACAAGGCAACCCAAGATGCTCCTACATCAGACAACCAGGGTTGAAAGAAATGATTCTCTTGAATCATTGAGATGTCACAATCTGAGTTGAATCCAAATCAAATTGAAAAATCCATGAAGCATCTTCAATAGGCTTTTTCTTCCACTTCACCAAATATTCATAGTAATCTTTTCCTCTTGTGCTCTTGCCAACTCTCTAATCCAATATCTGTTCAACTTCTTCAATCTGCTTCTTAGGATAATCTTCTGATACAAAAACTTCATCATCTGACTCATGATACTTATACAAATTAGCAATATTGAATATAGGAGATATATCCATGTCATCAGGTAACTCAACTTCATAAGCATTACCACTATCAAACTTCTTCAAGATCTTGCAAGGTCCAAATTTCTTCATCTTCATCTTACTGTATGTTCCAATAGGAAATCTTCCTTTCTTTAAATGAACCATCACCTCATCACCAACTTCAAAATCACAATGTCTTCTAGACTTATCAGCATTCTCCTTATATTTCTGATTACTTTGTTCCAACCTCAACTTTACTTCCTTATGCAAAGACTCCATGAAATCAACAAATTCTTCTCTTGCAACGATTCTCTTTTCTTCACCAACAACATCTCTCAAATTTGATATACCTCTAGGCTTCATTCTAGTAAGACTCTCAAGAGGTGTTTTCCTTGTATTCCTATTCATAGAATTATTATATGAAAATTCAACTTGTGCCAATACCATCTCCCAATTGCTTGGCTTATTCCCAACTAAACATCTCAACAAATTACCCAAGCTTCTATTCACAACCTCTATCTATCCATCTGTTTGTGGATGTAATGTAGAACTAAACTTCAACTCAGTACTCATATTCTTCCACAAAGTCTTCCAAAAATAACTAACAAACTTACTATCTCTATCAAAAATAATGCTTCTTGGTAATCCATGCAATCTCACAATATTTTTAAAGAAAAGTTCAGCAACATGCTTAACATCTGATGTCTTCTTACATGGTATGAAATGAGCCATCTTAGAAAATTTGTCTACAAAAAATATGGAATCATACCCTTTCATTGTCTTAGGTAATCCAAGAACAAAATCCATACTGATGTCACTCCAAGGTTTCTTAGGAATAGTAACAGGTGTATACAAACTAATATTTTGACTTGTTCCTTTTGCAATTTGACAAACTCCACAACTCTTTACAAATTTCTGAACATCCTTATATATTTGTGGCCAATAATACTTCTCTTTCAGCAAACTCCATGTCTTATCAGTTCCAAAATGTCCAACCAATCCACCACAATGCTTTTCCTTAATCAAATTCAACCTCATAGAACTTCTAAGAATACACAACTGAATGCCTTTGAACAACATACCTTATTAAATGAAATACTTAGCATACTTACTTATGTGATCTGTTAGATTTGGTGCTTTGCACTCTCTCCATGCCTTAGAAAAATTAGGATCAACATAATACAACTGTTTCATTTCATCAAAACTAAGAACTTCAACCTTCATTTCAGTCAACAAAGAACATCTTCTACTCAATGCATCATCAACTTTGTTAGTAACTCCACTCTTATGCATAATAAAAAATGTGAAAATCTGTAAGTACTCAACTCACTTCATATGTCTCTAATTTAATTTATGTTGGCTTTCCAAGTATTGTAAAGCTTTATGATCAGTATACAACACAAACTCCTTAGGAATCAAATAATGTCTCCACTTCTTCAATGCTTGAACAATATCATAAAATTCTTGATCATACACAAAATACTTCCTTTTAGCATCATTCAACTTTTCACTAAAGAAAGCAATAGACTTACCTTCTTGACTTAATATAGCTCCAATTGCATTACCACTTGCATCACATTCAACTTGAAATACTTTGTTGAAATCAGGCAAAGCCAATACAGGTAATTCAACAACATTTTGTTTCAAAGTTTCAAAACTCTTATCAACTCCATGTGTCCACTTGAATTCCTTTTTATCTCCCCTCATTGTTTCAGTCATAGAATTACGAACATAACTGAAATTTCTCATAAACTTCTTGTAAAAACTAGCCAAACCATGAAATGATCTTACTTCACCCACATTTTCAAGTGTAGGCCATTTCAAAATAGCTTTAACCTTCTTTGGATCCATCCTCAATCCATTAGCTGAAATCACAAATCCCAAATACACAATCTTCACTTGCATAAAAGAACACTTTTTCAGATTAATCAACAACTTTTCCTTTTTCAACCTCTATAGTACTTGTCTACTATGCTCAAGATTCTCTTCCTTAGTCTTACTAAATATCAAAATATCATCCAAATAAAAAATCAAAAACTTACCCAAAAATCATTTCAGAACTTCGTTCATCAAACTTATGAAAGTACTAGGTGCATTAGTCAAACCAAAAGGCATAACAAACCATTCGTACAAACCATATTTTGTCTTGAAAGTAGTCTTCCATTCATCATCTTCTCTGATTCTAATCTAATGATAGCCACTCTTCAAATCAATCTTGGTAAAATAATTTGCTCCACTCAAACAATCCATTATGTCATCCATCCTTAGCATAGGAAACCTACATTTCACTGTTATCTTGTTACTAGCTCTGGAATCAGTACACCTTCTCCATTCTCTATTATTTTTAGGTGCTAATATAGCAGGTAAAACACATGGACTCAAGCTTTCTCTGATCAAACCTTTTTACAACTCATGCACTTGTCTATTAAGTTCTTCATTCTCTATAGGTGTCAATCTATATGGTGCTTTATTTGGAAAACTAGCTTTAGGAATTAGATCCATAAAATGACTTATACTTCTCATTAAAGATAAACCATTAGGAATATTCTCAACAACAATATCCTTATACTCATTCAACAATTCTATAATTTCTATTGGTACTCGGCTATCACTATCTATTGTTACTCGGTCATTACCAACTTTTGCTGCTTGGTCATTACTACCAACACTCGGTCCTTTAGGGACTACGACAAAACAAACTTGATTCTTCTTCACTTCCTTTTCAAATTGTTTTCCATTAACCATGCAAACTTTTATTATAGTACAACTGACCTCATCTGGACTTTCAATCAAAGGTAACAATATTTGTTTCGTCTTATTTACCCAAAGAGTATATTGATTCAATCTTCCATCATGCATAGCATATCTATCATATTGCCAAGGTCTACCCAATAGAATATGACAACAATCCATAGGCATAATATCACACAAAACTTCATCAAAGTAATGTCCAATCTTGAACTTCACAAGACATTACTCACTTACCAATATCTTATGCTCATCTTTGATCCATGAAACATGATAAGGTTTGGGATGCTTCAGCCTCTATAATTGCAACTTTGTAACTAGCTCTTTTGATGCCAAATTTGTAGAACTTCCATTGTCAATGATCACTTTGCAACATTTTCCAACCATCTTACATCTTGTCTTGAAAAGACTTCTCCTTAAAACATGTTCCTCATCACTTCCCTTATTACATAAGGTTCTTCTCACCATCAGATTTTCTCCAGCCTTAGGTCTATTTGGTGTGCTCTCATCATCTCATTGAATCAGAGCATTCTTGTTACCTTGTCCACTTTTAGAGGATCTACATTCAAAAGATGTATGTCCCTCTTTACCACATCTGAAACAATTACCATGAAATCCACCTCTAGAATGGGAATTACCTCTTCCTCGATAAGAATTAGTACCTCCTCGGTAAGAATTACCACTTTTCCATTCGGTCTTGCCTTTGTCATCATTCTTCTATTCATATTTTCTTTTATCCTGCACAAAACTTTTAGATCTGCCACCTTCACCATAAGATCTACCTCTGCCTCTCTGGAATCTACCACCTCTATCTCTTTGTCTTTATTCATGCTTCTTTGCTAAGATCTCCTTAGCTTTCAAGGCATATTGATATGCTTCTTCAACACTTTCCAACTCAAGAAAACTGATTTAAGCTTGTATTCTAGATCTCAATCCATTTATGTACCTTACAATTTTCTCAACATCATCATCCATATGTCCAGATCTGATGTAAAATCTATAGAATTCCTCGATATACTCTTTCACAGTCATGTCCTTTTGTTTCAAATTTTGCCTCTTTCTCAACAAGCTAACTTGGTAATCAGTAGGAAGGAATTTGTTCTTTACCTTGTTCACCATCTTTGGCCAAGTTCTGATCTTCTCCTTTCCTCTCCTTTGTCTATCCGTTTGCAAGTGCTCCCACCATAGTGATGCATGACCTTTCAACCTACGACTGCAATCTTCACCTTTCTATTATCAGGAATGTTTTCATACTCAAAGAACTTCTCCATATCTGAGATCCAATCTAACACATCATTGGTATCCAATTTTCCATCATAAGGAACAACTTCTACAACAGGCTTTGAATTTTCCCTAGAGACAACACTCGCAACAATCTTTCCTCATCTTGATCTTCTTCAAGTTCTGGATTATGGTTTGGTGCTGCTGCTTCATCATCACTTACATCATCAAGATGTGCTCCTCTCCTCTGGGCCATCTCCACAACATCTAATCTAGCTTCAATTTGTCTCAACTGATACAATATGGCATTATCAACATTTCCTCTACCATGAACCATCTTTACAAATTAGGTTCCTACAAGATCATAACCCTCTAAAAGTTATAGGTCAAATCCTTAGATCTACCACCCTAGAACCAAATTTGAATCAAGGTTTTACACGATCCAATCTCCATGAGGATGAACCTCAAGCTCCGATACCACCTAGCACAAGTAAGGGCTGAAAACTAGGGCCAAAGGCTCACCTAGCTATCCAAACCACCCTGCAAGAGTTAACACAAAGGAAGAAAACACAAAGAACAACAACCAAAGGAGGAAGAAGAGTAAAAAACTTTTATTAATTCATCAAAATATCTTCATACATGCCCAACTGTAAGGCCTTTTGGGTCACGACCAAATACAAATACATTCACATTCAAAGATCCAATAGTAAATTCGCACTTTTCAATTCTACTCTCAATCCTCTTCCCAAAAACTTGCCTAACTCTAAGCCTAAACACTCTATGTATACTTGTCAAAATGGCTTACAAATCATTCTAGAACATTACATAAGAGGAAGGCTAACCCAACAACGGTCTGAACACATCCCAAGAAAAGATTTTAACATAAATGCCATGATCAAAATAAATCTCGCAAGTCGGCCTGCCAAAATCATGTCCAAATGTTGATACTTAGCATAAGTAGGAAAACTTGGCACATGAAAGGTCACTTGACATACACTAGGTAACTGGAAACATGAAGAGTCACTTGGTATACACTAGGTAACTTGACACCGAGTGTTACAGTAACTCGGCACCAACTAAGTGCTATAGTAACTTGACACCAACTAAGTGCTACAATAACTTGACACCAATTAAGTGCTATAGTAACTCAGCACCAACTGAGTGCTATAGTAACTTGACACCAAGTGCTACAGTAACTCGACACCTACTAAGTGCTACAGTAACTCTGCTACAACTTACAAAATGAACAAAAATGAGCAGGATAACAAGGCAACCCAAGATGCTTCTGCATCATAAGTCTCTACTGTACCATATACTACATGTAGCCTTCTTCAATTCGCACTCATCTACTTTTTACTTCTTCACAAACATATTGATTACTTCTTTAGATATGATACAATGCTTTACATATATACCAATCCACTTAATTACTTACTAGAGTCGACTACAACACCAAATTCATCATAATTCACAAAGTCGGCTCATTGTTGTGACTCAGGTTCTGAAGTCAACTTGGTGATGTTCTGACACTCAACAAACATTTTCAACACTAGGAAAACTCTGGCACTTGGTTGACATTGAAGCTTAGTCCATACTAATCACTTTGAGTAGCATGAACTTGGTTAGCACTATATGACTTGGTGAACACTAAGAAACTTGGTAAATACTGAATCACTCAGTTGACACTACATGGATCGGTCAACACTAGAATCTCTTAGTTAACACTACAAGCTTGGTAGACACTATAGAACTTGCTTAATACTACAGAGCTTAGTTAAGACTAAGATTTCATCACTTATATTGGCTCGCTTGGTAGACTCTACTACACTTGGGTGATACTGTAAACTGTTTCAAATGCTTGGTAGACACTATGAAGCTTGACATGAACTACAATATGACTGTTTAGGTTGGTAGCAACTAAAACACTTGGTTAACACTACTAGATGAATGATAAGGTTAGTATAAATTGTAGAGCTCAGTAGAAATGTAACTAACTGACTAAGTGTTAAGTCACTAATAGACAAATTGACCTTAATGTCAACAATATATCCACATGATTGATCCAATGTTTATATATATGTGGAATTAGTTGGCCTTCTCTATGGTTGTTAGTGTATTATTAGTATATTATTTTCATGAAATCATTGATAAATAATTTCATATCTAACATTTTTTGATATTTTAAGCATATGATTTATCTTGATATCTAGTTAGCTCCATTGTTTAGTGTTGATAGGGTACATTTATCTGTATCATACTTTACTCTATGAGAGGTTTCTTATAACTTTAACATTTTAAAAGGTTTCCTAACTTGAATATAAGATGGATTTCTTCTTGTTTCTTGTTTCTATTTTTTAGGTCATCCATTGAGGCACATACATGAAATCATTATCTTTTACATATTCTATGAATCCATTTTAAGAAATAACACATTAAAGGTCCTACAAAGATGACTATACAAATGTACCCATGCTAAAAAAAAGTCCTCGTGCACACTTGAAGACATTTCAATTTCTTCCTTATATCAAAGATCAAGTCACAAATTTTATAAAGTGGGCATGATATCTCTTCTTGTGATATCTCTAAGTAAATATTAAAGGGTGGTATTAGGGTTAGTAATATTTCCTTGGTTATATTTATTTACTTAAATGGGATAAACCAAGGTATCCCTTATGTAATTTATGCCCTCTTGTCCATGTGTGAAGAAATGTCACTTGTTTGTCTTATTTTCCATGTGTGAGGACAAGTCACTTTTTTATGAAAGAAAATAGTGTATTCCTCCTTAAGAGGATTATGACACTTGTTACACACAAACTTATGAATGTGGCATTAATTCAATTGGGAGTTACTAAATAACTCCTTTTCTCATCTCTATATTAGAGATGCTCCTTTCTTATTCTCTATACTAAACACACACATGTTATCCCTAATTGATAACATTGCTAATGCAAGTGAAAGAGTCATATTAGTTGTTATGTTGTCATTGATGTCAAGTCTTACTTGGTTAGACATTATGCTAACTCAGTAGAGTGTGATACCATTTGATTGATGAAGATGATTTGAAGAAAGTATGTTGAGTTAGAGTGTTGATATGTATGGTATTCAATGGGAAATTGAATGAGTTGGCCTGTGATAGTATAATGTTGATTTTATTGTGTTACAATTATGTAATATTGTGACAAAGTTCATGTATTCACCGAGCTACACCAGTTACACTAAGCCACTAGGTGAATAATAAAAATATAGTATTAACCAAGTGCCTACAATCATCACCAAGTTCCTGGAAAAGAAGAGTTAAAGTTTAGTATTAACTAAGTCATTCTAGTTTTAATTGAGTGACATATTGCCCGAGTAAAGTTATAATATTCACTGAGTATTTTCTAGAATAACAAGTTAAGAAAGATTGAATAAGAGGCCGACACTTGATGGTAATGAAGAATATCCAAGAAGTTCATAGGTTAAAGTCAAAGTTTGTTATGAGATCAATAGTTGGAAAAATGTAATAAAGATTCGATGAAGGAGAATTTAGATGGAGATAAGCACAAAGTTCAAGGAATTTCTACTTGTTAGTTTGTGGTGACTGATCAAGGAAGTACTGTACATACTTAATAAATTCTTTATCCACTACAGAGGCAGAGTATGTTGCTACTACAAAGCCAGGTAAGGAGATGATATGGCTTCAATTCTTCTTGGAAGAATTGGGACACCTTCAGAAGGATAATTATTTATTTACAAATAGTCAGAGTGCCATTCATCTTGCAAAGAATTCAAATCTACATTCAAAGACAAAACACATATAGTTGCGGTACCATTTCATTTAGTCAGTTTTGGATGATGGACAATTAAAGCTGGATAAGATACATAGTAATGACAATCTAGCAGATATGTTTACAAAGGTCATGACAAGGGAGAAGTTGAACTCCTCTTCATCTTGAGTTCGTCTTCTAGTCTGAACACGAATAAAAGAACAATAGAGTTTAGGGTGGTTTGATCCAATGGGAGTCCCATGTGGTAGCGGTATTGCTATAGGATCAGTCTCCAACTGGGAGATTATTGTCTAGTGTGAAGTCTAATTAGTTCCCAAGTGGGAGATTGTTAGTTTGTGGTAACTAATTAGGGAAGTATTATACATACTTCATAAATTCTTTGTGGTTTAGGGCATCACCCCAAAATTTTTTTGGGTCATGGCCGATGTTGTGGCTGACATATAGCCGACATGTTGTAACCCTAAAGCAACATAAAATTAGTTGTATAAAAGGGCTTAGGGTTAGGTGTTTTCATATTGGAGTGATGTGAAAATTGGTTCTTGCGATGGTATTGAGTTGTAAGGGATTACAGATTGTAATTAGGTTGTAATCATTGGATTGTAATAAAATTGGACTTGCTATTTGGTGGACGTAGCCTAGGGATTGGGTGAACTACATTAAATCTTGGTGTCTTGTGTTCTTTTTTCTATGATCTATTATTTTCTATTATTGGTTATATTTGCATGTAATTTTTATTTCTATTTGAGGTTTAATCCTAACAGTACTTTCTAAGATTCTACATTCAATGAATTTGAGATCTACAATCATGATTAAGCGGCAAAATCTTGAAGACCTTGGAATGGAAAAGTTTACTATTTAAGGGGACGAACAAGCAACTTCTTGTTGCTGATTGTTCAAGGATCATTATTGATTGTTGTTGAACTTGAAGAAGAAAGAAGAAGCAAGGTGAATGGAGAAGAACAAAAGTAAGAAGATCAAATAGAGTAAGTGAAAGAGTAAGTGTGTGAATCAACTAGAAGGAGATCAAAGGGAAGAGACAAAGTAGAGTAGAGATGTGAAGAAGCAAGGTAATACTAAACCTAACAAATCATTTTACTTTTACTTTCTTACCATTGTAGTAGATGAAATCTCTTAACCAAGTGGAACTAAAATGTATTTGAAATCTAATATGGAAACATTGATTAGTGATGTACGTAAGTCTTTTAGAACATGCCATTTCTTAGAAATGTTAAGGAGTGATAAGGTCTAGATGATATTTGGTTAAAATCCTCTAATCGAGTCACACTAAAAATGTGCATATAATCTTTAATAAGGTTGGCTCCTAGAAGAGCTTACTTTAGAAGAGTGAAATTATTTCGGTTGCAAATTCAGAGGTGATTTTTCCCTTTATAGGGTTTGCATGTTAAAATATCAGTGTCAAATGTGTGATTGCTTATGTGTTACAAGGTTTTTTTCATGCTAATTTTTTATTACTGCTACATGGTATAAACTAAGTTATATCTTTGATAAGTTTGGTAATAATAAGGAATAGTAAAATAAAAATTTGATGCAAAATGATTGCAATTTTTATTTGAGAAGTTGAATGTGACCACCGAGTTATTATTATGAAAGTTTATGAAGTTTGAATTGGTATTGAAGTGTTTAAAAGGCTTGTAGCATAACTGGATATAAATTATCCACCCCCCTCTCATTTATCTAACAACACACACACACACACACACTTTCTGCATTCATATAATTTACATGGGGTTTTTTCTTGTTTTTTTCCCTTCAAAAATCTCTTCTCTCGCTGTGTTGATGTTTGCATTTACTATCAAGCTTATGGATTTATGGTAATTATTTCTACACAAAACTCTCTTTTATTCTTTTTGTTTGATTATTTCTTTCAAGCTACTATCATGGTGGTTTTATGATTTGTTCTTTATGTATTCATTCTATTGATCTTGAGGTTTATTGTAAAGGAATTTATGCTTACTTATTTTTTTCCTTTTTATTGGCTCATGGACTAAATCTTTAGGCCAAAGTATAGTTTAACATCTCCAATCTTGATTATTTGAACAAGTGGCACTAATTCATGCTTTATTATGCACTTTCATGAAATATATTAACTCAATATATGTAGGTTCCTAGACAAGGACCATAAAGAGGAGGATTTGAATAAGAATACAAATAATATAAAATATTTTGTAAATTTAGTAATTAGTGGCAAATATTTTAATATGGAGGCATAAATTAAAACAAATGTACAAGCGTATAAGAGATTGAACAAGTTGTTAAAGATAAAGTAGATGGACCAGAGCAATTTATGAAACATAGGCTAGATTTTTAAAAAATTGATAATATTTTGTGCAAATGAGTATCCAATTAGACTTTTCCTAATTTCTTGAATGATGAAAATTCCAAGCAATATAAAGAATTTGTGCGGAGACCTACATTTACTCCAAGAAGAAGCAACAACACCTAAACCAAATTTTGAATGGCTTTAGTTCTAAGCCAACAATTCTATTTTTATCATACCAAGATAATTATTTGTTCATTCACCATTATTTCTCTTGCAATAAGTAGTATATGGATCTCACTCAACTTGTAACGTGGTCCTATAACATTTTGTAGCAATATTTAAAAAAATTATGGACCTTTTAATGGAATGTGTAAATCGGCTATTGTAGAGCAAATTTATAAAAATAATTTTTAGTGTCAATCTAAATTTCTAATACTTTCTATAGATTATGAATGATCAATATATATTTTTATCTCAGCTATTCTCTATAAAAGGAGACATTTTCAATTATACAAGGTTTTGTTCTTTTGATGGTTTCTTTTAGTGAGACACCAATAGTTAGTAATATTTTGATTTTTAACTAGTTAGAGAAATAACTCTAAAACAATAAAATCAAAAATTTTGACTAGTAAATCATGTTTTCATTAATGAGACCCTCACATATTATTCAACTATCCCTTGTCTTTGGAGTGGTAGAATGTTCATTCCTCTATTTCTAACTCTAGAATTCATCAATTTTAAGAACATTCAAAAAAATAAAAAAATATGAAATTAATATAAATTATAATAGTTAACTTTAGACATAATAATAATAGTAAGAATATTAATTAGTCATTATAATTTTTATCATCATTATTAATTATTATTATTACTTATTAAAATTGAAAGGTTAACTTAAATTAATTTCTTGACGATCTTGTGAGGCCTCGCCTCGACCCATCCTAGCACCGATGTTACATTGTTATTTTGATACTCCTGCTTATTATGTCAGAACATTATTGGATACATTGAACATTGTTAAGCTATTTTTACGATGTGTGATGTTTACTTGAGTTATTTGATTTTGTCATTTAATGCTTATAAATATGCATAATGATGAAGAAAATGTATGCAACACTAACACATTTGGTTATGCAAGTCAAAAGGTTAGAAATATGAGTAGAATTAGATAAAAAAATTATTTAATTGAGATATGGATGCTTTAATTTATATAATTCCTCTAATATGTAATTCAAATTATGCATGTGGTTTTGGACCTACTGATGTGTGCAATGAGTGTGTAGGAAAATTAGCCGAGACAACTCAACGGAAAAGCGGAGCTAAACTACTTGTTAATTTTGGGCTAACCTTATATTGTAATCCTTTAAAAGTTGTAATTTGATCTTACTATTCTCCTAACTTTTAATTGTTCCTAATAAGCCTTTAAAGGCTTAGAGACATTAAATTTAAGTACCCCTATGGGTAAGGGTATGGGTGGGGGTACTTTCCAACCCTATAGCCTCCTAGGTTGACTCTTAGGGTCTCTTAAAAACCCTATTATAGGTTGATTTCGAAAATGGGTTGCTCTTTACTTGGGTTAGTGAAACCAAACCTCCATCTTGAGTTACATGAAGCTTAGTGGAGTTAAGGACCATACTTAGAGGCATTTTTGGGGAAGTTTAGTTTGGTCACCCAATCCTCTAGTTTTGGAGGAAGTCTTGAAGATTGAAGGAAGAAAGGGAAGCTCTTCTCAAACCACCATTGCCATAACTATTTTATGAAGGTAGGAGTTCTTCACTCCATGAATGGTCCTTTATGTGTGTGTTCATGTTTGAATCTTGCTTGAATCATGCTGGAGACATTGTGTAGTTATACATTTCTTGCTTGTGTGTTGGGGGTGGATTTGGGAGGGATTTTATCTTGTTTTCTTTGGATGTTATTTATATGCCTCCTTGATGTTTTGTTTGTTTTTGAGAAGTTTTCATGGGGATGTTTTGGCAACACTCACCCTTGGATAGGGAAGAAGTGGCCATGTTGGGGAAAGGGCCTTAGTTGGACCTCAATGGTGTAGAGTCTCCTCTCATGGTGAGAGGAGGGAGAAAGGGTAGGTTGTATGGGCCCCTACTTGTCATTCCATACCTTGTTGTTATTGAGAATTCTTGAATATGGAATAGGAATGAAAATCCTTGTGGATATAGCCTCGAAAAGGCCTTGTGAAAGAATGGAAGTTCTTGAAGTTCTAGCCCCGAAAGGGCTAAGTGAAGGTATGGTGATTGACTTCTCCTATTGAGAAAATCCACCTTTCCCCTATATTGGTCCATTGTTGGACCTATTGTGCAACCAGGTGGGAATGCATGTTCAATTTGCTTATTTCCTTGTGATGTTATCTCCATGTTGGTTCTTGTCTCTTCCATGTTTATCCTTGATGCAATGAAGACATTTGATAAAAGTTCTTTTGTGGAATCCTTGAAGAAAATTCAATGAATTGTAATATTATGTAAGTTGTAATTGAATTTGATGTAGTGGCAAAGACATCGGGTTTTCTTACTAGTTCTTTCCCGATGGAGCCTTGAACCAGGATGATTAATAGAGGAAAGAAAAAGATTATGAAATTATTCTTGCAATTCTCTCATGTGTTTCCAAACTTTGGCATATGTATGTGAGAAAATTAGAATGATAGTTAATGTCTTAAATTGGGAAATTCTGAGTTTCAATTATGATAATGAAAGGCAAATGGATGTGTTGAAGTTTCATTTCAATGTTTTGAACAATAGCATGTAATAATAATCCTACATTGTGATCACCAAGTTATCACATACATGGTTAAGCTTCATTAGTAATACAATTAAATTTGATAAGAATGATTCATCACCTTTTTCAATTCTGAATATAGGATCGCAATTCCTTGCTAAGTTTCATAAAGAACAAAATCAATATGATTAAGAGGATTATAATCCTTTGCATGCTTTTGTATCAATTAGATTTAGAAGACTATAACTCCATATTGCCTCTAAGAAATGTTTAACTCATCTTGTGTATCAAAGAATTTTAGCAAGGAAACATGTCAACACTTAGCCAAAATTGGCCTCTTAAGAGAAAAATGTGCACCTCCAGGTCAAAAAGGCCCTCTGGAAAATGTATGGGAGAGATTTTAATTTCCCCCAAGTCACAGAGAATATTCTCTGTATTATTCTTTTGGTTTGCAATAAAAATCAATATTAAATTCTTTAAAAAAAGAATATAAATTAAATGCATTTGAAACTCTTAAATATTTAAATGGAAATTTGGTTGACATATCTCAACTACAAAACTTTTTACATTAACTCCTAGAAGCTAGGAGGCAAGGCTCAAAACTAGACTCTATATCCATCTTTAGTTATATAATCAAATTAATCCATATCACCCCACTTTTATATTATTTTTCTTCTTTACTATTTCCTTAGCCATATCAATGCTAAGCGTGGGCTTAACCACCACCTGCATTATACCCGAGCCACTTAATGGCTAGGTCGCATCTAAGGGAGGCAAGGGAAGTATTTTAAAAAAAGAAAGGTAATGCTAGGCCGCCACCCTTCTCCCAAGCGCTGACTCCGTCCTCCCATACACACAAGACTTAATGAGAAGGGGGGGACAGGTCTGTGTACCATAGATCTAGGGCAGTGCGGGACAAGTCTGCGTACTGCAGACCTAGGGTAGCGCGTCCCCATTGGTGTGTGGGGAAACGTGGGTAGATAGCCCACTTGGCCTGGGATAGGGGGGGGTAGGTGTAGGACATGTGTAGTAGTAATATTATTACTTGGTGGGGTAGATAATATAGCATTGTGTTTTCTTTTGTATATTTTTAATTTTGTATGACTTAGGGTATTAGTTGTTTAATTAGTAATTAAGTTAGTTGTGTAGATGGACTTGCTAGATTTTAGTTAGTTAAGTTGTGTTTCAATATGAAGTTTAGCTAGGATAGTTTAAAATTTGTTTGAGTTAAATTTAGTTGTTATATTGTTAGGGTAGTGCTAAATCATGTTAATTTAAAATTTAATTTATGTTAATTTATATTAATAGTTTTTAAGTAAATTTAGCATTAGAATGTTAATTAGTTACTTAGTATTTTAATGAATATAAATTTTTAATGGTTAATTTGAATTTAGTTTTCTATATTGTCTAAGTCTTGGAGAATTAGATGTGGATTATATGTCAATGATCTAAATGATAGAATGCTAGTTACATTATTAAATTAGTATTAGTCTTGTTTAAATTAGAGTTAGTAGCTTAAATGACGTTTAGTTGACTTGTAGATTTATCTGAATTAACCTTCGTCTTAGTTTTTTTTTAAATTGTAAAGATAGACTAATATAAGTTAGATTGTTATATCTTGTATTGAGGATTTCTCTAAAACCTATATTTAGATTTTAGTTGTTATTGTTAGAAAGTTCCAACGTGAAATTAAATATAGTAATTTAAACAAATTTGATGTCTCATTAATTGGTTTTATTCTATTACGAGCTTCATAGATTAATTTTAATATGGACTTAAATTGCGATAATTTGAATAAAGCTTAGATTAAAATATGGATTCATTGAACATAGGCACCAACCTTAATAGTGAACATTAAATTAATTAATTAGATCGATATGAGAACAAAGGAAATAAGTTGAAAATTTAAAACATAGGAAGTAAAATCGTTAATATTGTTATCTCCTTGGCATGTATAGTAAAGGTTAGTTGGATTCTGGTTTTCGATTTCAAAGGGTAATCTAAATGAAGTTGAAAGAAGTTAATTCATGACATTAAGCCTAGGGCAATGGATTTAAGAGGTAACAACAATCAAGCTATTCATTTAGTAGTAAGGGCCTAGTTAATTAGAACATCCTTAAGGTCGTAACAATTGATCACGATTAGTTCCATTATAGTTTACCCTAAAACTTTTCGACCATGTTGACTTGCTTAATCTTAGTTAATCATAAGAACATTTGTCAACCCCATCATCTTAATTAGTCAAAAAAAAAAAAAATTGTGTGTGTGTTTTTTGTCCTTACCTTTTTGGGCATGACAGATCTAGAATATCCATGCCATCTAAAAGAAGTTGTTGACTTCATTATCATATAGCTTGGAAGTTGGAATTGATTTTTTTTCAATTTAGATTTTGTAAATAGATTAAAATTTACGTCCCATGGTATCACAAGTGATAATGGAACTCTACAAATCATCTTCCTCCTTAATCGATGATGGTAAATTTGTGTTAACTTTTTTGATGTCTTATCATAGGAATGAGAAGAGTTGTTCAAAGACACGTACTCACATGCCTATATATAAGAAGACTTTCCATACTTCTCATTTTTTCGTAGAGGAATCTTGACCACATATAATAATACAATAATTCATAATATTAAAATCTTTAATTATACATCTAAAAATGTCAAGGTAATATCAAGGATACTTTCATAGAGTCAGTTAGAAAAAAAAGTTATAATATAGAGGTTAAAAATCTATGAATTTGAAAATAATTTCAACTCCAAGATAATAAGTCATTAATATACAACATCAGAATTTATGGTAAATTTCTTAAACTAATATCATGGGTTATCTAATAAAACTTGGAAAAAATAAATTATATTACAAATATTGCAACTTCATGAACTTGATATGGAATACATTTTAAAACTCCAACATTATTTGCACATTGTTTTTAGCAAATAACTTCCAACAATTCTTGGATAAGTCCCAATCACAACCCTTGCACCTATACATCCTTTGGTGATCCAAGTATACATCTTTGAAAGTTGAGTACCAAACATTACAAATTCTATATTTTTATGCAATCATTAATGACAAAGGATAATGTGGATATTGAGGGTGATTTGATATTTCATCACTAAAGTATGTTTGCACTACTCTTGTACATATTCCACTCTCTAAATTAGATTTTATCAATTCATGCTTCATCATAATTTCTATGTGATCTATATTTTCATCAATTGATTGACATTTAATATCCATCACCTTTTTTCCACTTCCAGTATTGATTCCATCACCATCCAAGAAGACTAACCATTTTTTCTCAACATATAATTGCTTCCAAAGCTTTGTAAATGTGAAAGGAAAGTTTATTTTTTGCACAAAATTAGTTGATGAGAACTTGCACCTATCCCAAAACTTAACCATATCCCAAAATGAAAGTTTAAGCCATTGCATTTTGTATATTGAACCTTCATAAACCTTTTTGGATGCTTCCATATCTATTTCTTGCATGATATCTAGTAGTTCCCTATATATAAAATATTGAAATATTCATGCACCTGTGCTAGTTGGTCAAACTCATGCTTCATTTTGAGCTTGTGCACTAGAGGTTCAACATACAAAAAGATAGGTTTCTAATGAAATATATGTTTCTCCACCTGCATATAGACCAAAGAAGTGTGAGATAAAGGCAATTTGAAATAGTTAGATTAAAAAAACTAATAAAACAATAAATGTTAGTGATAACTTACTTTATTCCCTTCACGATCTAGAATATCGATGTCTTCTAGAAGAAATTCTAGAGCCAATTTGTCATCCATTTTGGAATTTTTTTTTCACTACAAATTCCATAAATGAATGCGCTTTTATGTCCCATGACATCACAAGTGATAATGGACCTCTACTAATTATTTTTCCTTCCTTATTGAGAAGAATGAAATGTTGAGTAATTTCATTATTGTCATAAATTATGAGAGGATATAGAAGAGCTACTAGAGAAATGTAGCTACATCTCCTTATATAAGTGCCAATTCCATTCCTTTCATTGCTTGATATAGGAATCAAGACTCCTTGAAAATCAAAACTTTGAAGATCCTTGTAGATTTTTTGGAATTTTTTTTTTAATGTTCTAAAGTCTTCAAGTCACATATAAAGACACATATATTTTGCTTCTAATTGATCTATTTGAACCTACATTGAATTACATGGATTAAATCTATTCATGTAATTTAAAATGTTAAACAATAATTGAACTTACTTTAAAATTACATAATTTCTTAATCAATAAAAATATAAATTATTATTTATATTTATATAATAATATGAAATTATACATCTTGAACCTCATATATATCTAACCTTTAAAAATATAAAATAAATATTTTCATTAAAAATTATCCATAGTGAAAAGTAAACTTGAACATAATTATCAACCCTATTGCCTCATCCAATCTTGTTCCTATGTAGCATGACCTCAAAAAGCCTCTATAAAATTGGTTGTACTATGTCTAAACAAGACCACAACTATTTTGATCAGAGAAGCCATGTCATCAAGGTCTTCCAAGTGTGATCGTTATGAGGGGTCAGAAGTTCTAGACAAGAAGAGGTCTCAACCATTATTTTAGAAGGTATTGAATTGTTTTTGAATAAATTTATGGTGTACATATGCAAATAACAAATACAATATGATAAAACACTCCCCACAATGTAAAAATCTGAACCCTAACTGCTAGAAGGAATGCTTAAATGAGAGAAGAGAAAAATAGCTTCAAATATGAATAAAAAATGCCAAACACAAAATACTTGTGAAATGACATATAATCTAGAAATTTCTCGACAAGAGCTTTCTGGTGCTTTTTGTATATACTAATATGTTAACAAGAAACACTAATCTATTAAAAGAAACAAAACGTTAACTAACAACACTAATATAACCTTATAAGAGAGACTAAAGAGGAGCCCCTAATTAGGAATGTGAGCCAAATGAATGGACTCTCCCAATAGGAATTAGCTCTTTGCTTGGTAGATGAGTCTAAGTAAAGGATTGGTATGTATGCTCAAAGGGCTTCAAGTTTGCTTCAATGGTGGGGATGGGTAATGGCAAATTGGTAGCTTTGTGAGCTCTCAATTTGGCATTATAAGGGTATGGTTAAGGGCTTTGTTTCTCAAACTAGCATTATAACTTTAGCTCAAGGATTGTGTTGAAATGGCTTGGGAGGGGACCCAATTTATAGGCTAAGGGCTTGAGGGTTTGAGGGTTAAGATGCAAGGATGGGGAAAAGCTCATGGAGGTCTTAGATTGCATGAGAGGAGAGCACATGGATTGTGCTTCCTTACAACCAATCATGGAGTGACACATGTCACAGGGTGAGTGGATAGAGGAAAGGGCAAGGATGAGTCAACAAAGGAGGCTCAAGGTGTTAAAGACCCTCATTAATGGATTGTAAGAGCAATGAATGAGTTTGTAAGAGTCTTTATGGCATTGTAAGAGCATTCATTGTTGGGTGGTTGGGATATTTTGGAGGGAGTTGAGATTGTTGACTTTGCTTGGTTTAGGAAAGTCATAAGCTTGCTTAGGGAATGTGACAAGGTTGGGGGGGGGAGGGGATTAGAGGTGATTTAGGATTAGATTAGGCTTGTTAGAGATATGCAAGTGGATGGCATTCAATGAGGGTGGGTGAGTTAGTAGCTAAGCTTGGTTAGTATGGGTGGATGGGGTGGATTAGGCTAAAATGGAGGTTTAGAGATAGGCTTAGGGTGAGGATGAAGACCTTCTAGAAGAGTCTAGAATTTCTTAGGATGAGGATAAAAGGTTTTTAGGAAATAAATAAAGTTTTATTTATTTCATGGGTTTGGGTTGAAGAGATATTCATTAAAATATTTTTAATAAACATTAGGATTAATATTTAACCTTAATTAAATATTTTGAGTTGGGATTAGAGTAAAGAAATGATGGGATTAGCCTTTAATCAAAATTAAAGAAGGATTAGAAGATTTTGGAAGAGGTTAGTGATCTTAAAGAAATTGACCAAGTTTTGGGCAAAAAATAAATTAAATATTTATTTTGGAATTTTTGGTCAATTTATTAATTAAATAATTAATAAATTAAAAAAAAATGTTTAAATAAGATTTAAACATTTTTGGGAGGGATTCTTTAATTAAATATTTTTAATTAAGACAAGGGGATTTAATAGCATAAAAATAAATAAATACTTAATTAATAAATGATGATGTCATCAGAGACTTTTCAGAAAATAAAAATACTTTATTCTCTAAGGGATTTTAGGTGTCTACATTTTGCCCCTCTTTGATGTGATGTCACAAGTGGCATCGCATCAAAGATAAGAAAATAAGATGCCCAAGGCTAGAGCAGAAGATGAGAGAATGGACTGTGAGATGCCCCCTCAAGAAGGCGGCGGGAAGAGAAAGCGAGGCTTGACGGCTTCTTGAAAAATTCAAGAATCTAGGATGAGCAAGGAGACTCAAATTGGCAAAGAGAAGGGGTTGAATTTTCTCAAACTCTCACTATGGGAGAATGATAAAGGGCTATCAGATGCACAAGAGGAAGCAAGCTTAAGACTTTAGGGGAGATGGAGGATGAAGGAGCGGAGCGGTATAAAAAGGAAACTAGGATAGGAAAAGGATGAGGGGATTATAAAGCTGATGCAATAGGATTTCAAAGAGCCAGATTGGCAGAAGATGGGTTTTGGAGATCCTTAGGACTAGGATTGTGGATCTCGAAAGATGAGGCTTGGTGGATTGATTGGATTGGTGGATCCCTAAGACTAGGATTGTGGATCCCTAAAGCTAAGAGTGATGATTGATTATGAGAGATACGGTTGCATAAGTTGGGGTAGGAGAGACAGATGCTAGATATGGATGGGGGATAATGGAGGTGAAGGAAATCCATTGAAGCTTATTGAGCGGGGGGATACTTCAAAGAGAAGTACCACCATGTGGTTGAGCACTAGATTTGCTATAGGACTGTTGGTTAATTGCCAAGGTTACTAAGAACATCAAGGCCTTTTCACCAACCGTCTAGAGGATCGACAAACTTACTCAAAACAAACACGCAAGGATTGCCCCAGCATCACACATGATTCCCAGAGGAAGCAGCGTGGAACTGACACTGGGTAACCCACAAGCAGAAAAGAAAAACAAAGAAAAGACTTGATCAAGACTTTACGCTCAGATTGCCCCATTCGCAGTATACCATGATATGGAAGATTGTGGCAACCTTGAGGAGGGAACAAAAAGATTGCTTGAAAAAGATACTTCAAGACCCAAGAGGAAAGATTTCAAATCAAAAGAAAGTGAAAATCCAAAAGAGAATTGTTTGCCAATGAGATGGGTAGGACAAGGTACTAACAGACCAAGATCGGACATGAGGAAAGCTATATCTTGCAAGGATCTATCAGAGAGCACCTAAGCTGGTGGATTGGGATGAGTGATGCATCTGGCAAGCTGAACTAAGAAGTATAACACTTTGGTAACAGGAGATCTAGCTAAAGGATGCATTGGAATAGCTAACCAAGGGTTGTGTGATGTGTGCAAGATGCTGATCAAGGAGGAACTGACACGAAAGCTGGATAGATACAATGGTACTAAGCTAAAGAGGATGTACAAGCTGACAAACCAATATATGTTACAAATGTACAAAGTTGTTCATGCTTTGGTTTTGTGAGATGGAAATGTTTGTAAAGGGTGGGATGTCTGTAATAGTTGATAGGCGGATAGGTAGATGGTTTGCGAAAAGCTTAAGTGAAAATGGGGTTCTTTGTGTGCATGTGATAGGATACAAACTAGGATACAAGCTTATTTACAAGCTGGAATATGGTACAAGCTTTGGACGAGATTTGGATATATGAGCTATGATAGAAGAGATGATACAAGATTGACAAGCTGGGGTACAAGATTTACAAGCTGAGATACAAGATTTACAATTTGTACAGGAGGTATTTACAAGCTTGATTAGATTTTGGATATTTTGTTAGAACACCAAAGGAATGAGCAAGTGTTTTATGGGATGGTGGGTGAATGGATGAGGGATAGGATAGTGATAGATAATGGATTAGTTTTAGTACACAAGGCACCTGAATTACCAAGTTTTCACCAAGGTACCTATCCAAGGTGCTTGAATTGCCAAGTTTTCACCATTGGACGTTTATTTCTCTTTACTATTTTTTTGTATTTTTCAAAAGCTGGGTATACCAAGGATCTTCAAGCATAGAACTTCTTGGGATGAATGATGTTAGTAGGATCATTCAAGAATTCTCCTTCTGGTGTAGATAGCTGATAGGCTCCGGAGCCAAAGGAGGCAGTGACAATATAAAGACCAAGCCATGTAGGTTCAAACTTGCCTTTCTTTTCTCGATTAGCTTGGACTTTCATATTTTCTTTGAGGACCATGTTGCCCGCCTAAAAGTGTCGTGGAAGCACCTTCTTGTTGAAATTCCTTTTGAGATGAGTTTGATAGACTATGAGATGATCATAGGCTTGTTGTCGCTTCTCGTCTAAGAGATCTAGCTGGGTGAGTTTGGCTACTCTGTATTCTTCATCTGATATTTGCCCTTGCAAAGATATGCACAAGGAGGGAAGTTCAACCTCTATGGGTAGTACCACTTCGGCACCATAGACGAGGGAGTATGGAGTTGTGCCTATGGATATATGGAAGGAGGTTCAATAGGCCCATAGGGCTGGATTTATTTGTAGGTTCCAATTGCGGCCGAAATCATTGACAACTTTCTTTAGGATTTTGAGGAGGGTTTTGTTAGTTGCCTCTGCTTGGCTGTTACCTTGTGGGAAATATGGGCTAGAAAAGTGGTGATGGATGTAGAGGGAAGTGCATAATTCTTCCATGTTGAGATTTTCAAAGTTACCTCCATGGTCGGTGAAGATGGTGGATGGGATGCCGAAGCGACAAACAATGTGGTACAAGATGAACTTGGAGACCTGAACTCTTGTAGCTGAGACTAGGGGGACTGCTTCCACCCATTTAGTGAAATAGTTTGTAGCTATTATTATCCATTTATGTCCATCAAATGAGAGAGGTGTGATAGTTCCAACTAGATCAAGGCCCCAACAAGCAAAAGGCCAAGGTGGTGCAATAGGCTGTAGATCTTGTGCTAGAGCGTGCACAAGATTTGCGTGCTGCTGACATGGGAGACATTTTATGACAAAGTCATAGGAGTCTTCTTCAATGGTAGGCCAATAGTAGCCTACTCTAAGGATTTGTCGCGCTAGGACAATACCACTTGTGTGGGCACCACAAAGTCTAGAGTGTACTTCTTTTGATGTCATCATGGCCTCGTTTTGTTCTAAACACCTAGAGAGAGTATCGTGATAACCCCAACGATATAGGATATTGGCTATGATGACATAGCAGGATGATTTTCAAATGAGGTTTTGGCATTGGGTTCATGTGAGGTGAGGGGATATGATACCATCGTTAAGGTAAGTGTGAATTTCATGGTACCAAGGGGATTGGGGACCAACTAAGATACAAACACGGTTTGAATCCTCATTCGCATAGGCAGGTGTGAGGAGCTGTTCGACTAAGAACTCATATTGTGTAGCTGCTCAGGGAATTTCCAAGAGCAAGCCGATAGTAGCCATAGCGTCCGCTGCTTTGTTCTGCATTTGAGGTACTTGGGTAAACTGAAGCTTTGTAAAATAATGGGTTAGCTGATCAACTAGCTCTTTGTAGGGTAATAGCTTTTTGTCTTTGGTTTGATATTCATTGAGGACTTGCTTGATGATGAGTTGAGAATCGCCAAAGGTTTGTAACTCAGTGTTGCTCCATTCTGCAGCTATCTTTAATCCTGCTACGAGAGCCTCATATTTAGCTATATTGTTGGTGCTAGAGAATTGTAGCTTAAAAGCTTTTGGAATGTAATCTCCTTGAGGTGTGAACAACAATATTCCTGCCCCTGATCCATGAGGTGTGTATGAGCCATCAAAATAAAGTTTCCATGGGGGTTGTTCTTCAATGAGACAGATATGTTCATCTGAAAATTCTGTGATCAAAGGATATGTATCTAGTAGAGGTGCATCAACTAGGTGATCTGCTATAGCTTGCCCTTTGATTGCCTTTCTGTCCACATACTGGATGCCAAATTCGCTAAGGAGCATAACCCATTTGGCCAAACGGCATGTAAGTGTTGTTCTGGAGAGCATATACTTGAGAGGGTCGATCTTGGAGACTAGTTGGATGGTATGACTTAGCATGTAGTGGTGAAGCTTTTGAGTTGAGAAAACAACTGCCAGACAAGCTTTTTCCATAGGAGTGTAATTGAGTTCATAACCAACTAGGGTTCTACTGATATAGTAGATGGCTCTTTCTCTGATGTAGTCATCGTGCTATGCTAGAAGTGCCCCTAGAGTAGTAGGTGTTGCTGATATGTACAAGATCAAGGGGCGACCGGGAACTGGTGGAACCAAGATAGGGGGATTTGTGAGATATTGCTTGAGCTGATCGAAGCTGCATTGACATAAAGGATCCCACTTGAAGTTTTCACCGTTCTTCAATAAATGTGTAAATGGTGTACACTTATTTGCAAGCTGGGAGATGAAGCGCCAAATGGATTGAAGCTTTCCTTGAAGAGTGTGAAGTTGTCACAGTTTCTAGGGAGGAGGCATGTCTAAGATAGCCTTGACCTTCTTGAGGTCGATCTCTATACCTCGTTTAGAAACTATAAAAGCCTAGAAGCTTTCCAGATGCGACCCCAAAGACACACTTCTTGGGATTCAACATGAGATGATATTTGGCTAACCTATCAAAGACTTTCTCTAGGTCAGCAAGATGATCCATGAAGGTATGAGATTTAACCAAGATATCATCCACATAATCCTCCAAAATGCTATGGATAAGATCATGGAAAATGGCTGTCATAGCTCTTTGATAGGTAGCCCCTACATTCTTTAGGCCAAAATGCATCTTATTGTAGCAAAAGGTTCCCCAAGGGGTAGTGAATGCTATCTTATGTTGATCTTCTTCTGCAATCTTGATTTGATTATACCCAAAAAATCCATCCATGAGGGATAGAATTTCATGTCCAGTAGTAAGGTCTACAATCATATCTATGTTGGGCAAGGGAAAATCATCCTTTGGACAGGCTTTGTTAAGATCTCTAAAATCAGTGCAGATTCTGATGTCACTAGAAGGCTTAGTGATGGGGACCATGTTGGAGATCCACTCTAAGTAGTTGATAGGTCTTATAACCTTAGCAACTAACATTCTTTCTAATTCAGCTTTGACTAGTAATGCCACCTTGGGGTGCATTTTTCTAAGCTTTTGTCTGACGGGCTTGATCTTTGGATCGACTACAAGATGATGAACTACAAGCTTTGGATCAAGTCCTGGCATGTCCTGATATGACCATGCAAATCAGGCAATGTTCTCTCTTAAGACCTCAAAGAGGAGGTCAGCTTGGTCTTGTGATAGGGATGCAGCAATGTGAACAAGTCTGGGGATCTCTGAAGAACTGATGTTGACTTCTCTAGTATCCTTAATTAGAATAGAAGACACCTCTGGTCAATTATTTTGAGGAGGCAATGCTAAATCCTCATGTTTTGCTTGTGACTCTAGGTTTTCTCGCTGAGGGGTTCTCTTCACTGCCTAAGCTAGTCCTGGATTCACCTTAGTTCTAGTTTTGGGTGTATTGAAACTAGGTTGGGGATTTTCTCCAAAATACCCTTTGGGATCTAGCTTATAGATATAGGCATAATCTGGCTTTGTTTGCTTGTGAGGAGTTTTAGCTCCCATGAATCTTTGAAGCGCTTCCTCTGATGTGAACTCATCAATGTGTATGATGCTTGGTTGGTCCCAATCTATGAGTTATGGATGGGCGAGTGGTAGGTCAATGAAATGGATGGATAGTTCTTAGAGAATAGAGTCTCCAAGGGAGATTTGGTTTGGGATATCGTCATAGGCTCTCCTTTCAACTTCCTCAGGAATGCCTTCAATTTTGACAAGGTCACGGTGAATGTTCAAAAAAGCATGACTTGACTTCACTTCGATGGTATGCCAAAGCCAAGACTTGACTTCATTTCCCACTTGTGTGCTTCGATGGGGCACTGCATGCCTCTTTCTTCTGGTCCTAGACTGCCACCTTGATAGTTCCATTTTTTAGTGATGAGCTTATGTTCTTGGGGATACTTCTGGTTGAAGTGATCAAGACATGCTTGATTTCTTGGAGGTGCATCCTTATGTAACCAATTGTTGATACCTGGAGTGAGCTCCTCATGAAGAGGGATTTTCGAGGATACAAAGGTTGTTGGGCCAAACTGTTTGTATCAAAGAGGTGGAATCTCCTTAGCTTTTTGATATGTCGGTTGTCCATGGGTGTGTAGATCAAGTGGGAGTGCCTCGACAACAAATGCGTCTGACAGACTATACTCTCCACGGCCTTTATTATTGATCTTCATGGTAGACAGGGTGGAGGTGAGGATGATTTCTGGTTTATTATAAGTGTGGGATGAACTGGCGATGGCTGTGCCGATATCAATTCCTGGGCAATGGTTTGTATATGAAGCTTCAACCGCATTGCAGTAAGCAAAGGGTTCTGGATCGACATGGATGGTTACCTCAGTGCCCTGATGCAGAAATTTGACGCACTGATGATATGTGGATGGAACGACCTTCATAGCATGAATCCATGGGCGACCGAGGAGGATGTTAAATGGTAGGTTTAGATCAATAACATGGCAGAGTGTTTCTTGGATGATTGGCCCAACCTTGATTGGCAACAAAATAGTTCCTTTTGTGGTTCTTTCCAAGTTGTCATAAGCTTTGATGGTGATAACTTCATTGATGATATCTGGCTTAGTATATCCGGCTTGTTTTATGAATTTTAGGGTACAAATATTCAAGGCTGATCCATTATCTATCGTTACTCTTTTTATGGCAAAATTGGATACCATGATGGCTATGCGAAGCAGAAGGGTATGATCTGGCTCAACCACAGGTATGTTAGTGGGTTTGAATGATAGGGCACATGAGGAGGATAGGTGTCCAACGAGATTACGAAAATCAGTAGCGTAGATATTTGAAGGGACATGGGATTCTATGAGAGCATTGTCAAGGATGTTTTTGTACATAGGACTAGTGCAAAGAAGATCTAAAATGGAGATTTGGGTTCGCATGTTCCCGAGGTGTTCCAAGATATTGTATTGGCTTTTGGACGGAGCTGATGATACTACTAGGGTTGATAGTGCTGATGGGACTGATGGGGCTGCAATGTTCAATCATGCTCTTCTAGTGGTGACTGCACACTCATTGTTTGGGCCTTGGATATTGATAACATTGATAGAAGGCTCCTTTTCAGATATACAACTAATGAGGCTACCATAGTCTATGTAGGATGAAGTGTGGTCATTGTTCTTCCCATGTTGTTGGTTTGGCTGGCGATTGTTGGTATTGTTGTTGTTGGTTTGGATAGGTGCTTTTCCAAGATTTTGGTTGTTGTGAGGAGGAAAAGCATTTTGATAGATCTGTAAGCCTGCATTGGGAGAGGTTTGGACACCAACGATGATTTCTTTCCGATCAATGAGGTCCTGCACATAATCTTTCAGTTTCATGCATCTGAGGGTGGTGTGACCTTTTACCCTATGAAATTCACAGTACTCATTGTCTTTGTACCATGCAGCCTTGGATTGGCCTGGGTCAATTTGCTGGGTAGGAGGAAATTTGATGAGATTTTCCTTAGTCAATTTCTCAAAAATGACATCCAATGGCTCACCAAGGGGTGTATAGTTTCTAGGTGCAGGTTGGAACTTAGGCTTTGGTCCTGCAGCTACATTGATGACATTAGCTTGATTGCTAGACCCTTGAAAGTTGGGTCTTGGATTGTGGCTTTGATAGCTTTGGTGATTCTATTGTTGGTAGTTGATAGCTTGTTGATTGTTTGATTGATATGGTGGGTTGGATTGATTTTGGGAAGAACCAACAATATTCACATGTCTCGTATCAGTAACCCCATCTATTGCAACGTGCTTGTTTTTGTTCCAATACCTAGACTTGTCATTTGAATGTGTTTGATTTTGGTTGGCTTCCTTGTAAATCTTGACCACACCATCTTTAATGAGTCCTTGCTCAAGGATCATTCCTTTCTCTTTGATATCCTTGTAGGTCTGCAAACAGTTCATGGTCATGTGGTGAGCCAAGCTAGGATGGGCATTATCAATAAACATTTTCACCAAATGGCGCTTTGGTAAGGTGCAAGATATGCGGGTGGTAAGGGTTTGCCATCTTTGCAGATATTTGGGAAGGCTTTCTCCACCTTTTTGCTTAGTGTGGACAAGATCAACTACTGATAGTTCTGTTTCGACAAGATGGGCATATTGGGCTACAAATGCCTCAGACAATTCAGCAAAGTTTTTAATTGTGCCAAATGGGATTCTATAAAACCATTCAAGAGATGGTCTGACCAAGCTTTTGGGAAAGAGACGCAAGAGGAAGACATCACTGTATGCCACTTCTTGGCAGTGCATATAAAATTCTTTGATATGTGTGACAGGGTCTCCTTTTCCTCTAAATTTGTCAAACTTGGGTATCTCAAAGTGTTTGGAAAATGGTGTCATGGTAATGGCTCTGTCAAATGGGTAAGGACACACATTTTCAAACTTGAAGGTTTTTGGATCATTTCCCTCCTAGATGTTCTTCAAAGCTGTCTTCATGGCTTCCCATTCTAAATTAATGGGTGATGGCTGGGGTGCACCTAATGTAAGAGTGCCCTGAGGTAGGTATGTGTTAGATGGGGCAATGGAACATGGATGGCTTTGAGGTATGGGCTGGTAGGGATTGTACATGGCTTGGGCAAATGAATGGTGGATGATGGGTTGCTAAGGTGGAGGAGGCACATATTGTTGCATGTGTTGTGAGGCTTGCTGCTGATATGAGATTTGGGATAGGGATTGAGGGACGTAGACTAGCTATGGGATAAATGGATTGCTTTGTGGAGGTAAGGTATAAGATGGTTGTGAAGCTTGGAGAAAGGATCGGGGAGCTTGTGGAACTTGACTTTGGATTTGAGGAGTTTGACCAATATATGTGGGTTGTGCCCCCATTTGGGAGGGTATCATGGAAAAAGAGGCCAAGTAATTGGTGGTTGGTGGTGGTGGATTTCCTCCTAAAAATGGCATAGAAAAATAGTTAGTAATAGGAGGTAATGGATTAGTTGGTGGTGGAGGTGGTGGGAATTGAAAGCTTGGGAATGGAACTGATGGGGTTTGATAGCTTGGTGGCTGGATTTGAAAGCTTGGTAGAGTTGTGGCAGGAGCTTGGGTCACTTGAGAGCTTGGCAGAACATTGGTAGTAGCTTGTGGGGTTTGATAGCTTTGTGGAGTGAGGATAGTAGCTTGTGGATATGTGGCTGATGGCACTGAGCTCCAAGGACCTAGTGGAAATGATGGAATTATGTTTTGAGCTGAGGTAAACAAGCTGGGGGTGATGAAAGGTTGATTACTTGGCCCCATGGGTGGCATCCCTATTGTATATTGTTGAGGTTGGCTAAAGATGCTACCACTGATTTGGGAGATGGGTGGATTTGGAAGGCTGGGTTGGAGAGCAGTAGCCGCAATAGTGAAGGGAGTTAATGGTGAGGTGTTTTGGGCAAAGATAGTTTGGAGTGGCGAGGTATGAACCAAGGATGGAGTGGTGGTGGTTGGATTGGCTTGCGGAATGGAGATTTCAACTTGAGTGGAGGCTAGTATGTTGGGGTCTGTTGGATCATAAGGATTGGCTTGAAGTTCTTCTTTTGGAAAATATTGAGGATAATTTGAATCATAAGAGCCTATCAGGAGTGGTAGTTGTCCAAACAATGGGTGAGATGAATCTGATAAGGGAGGAGGTCTTCCAAAGTCAAAGGCTCCTATGTTGTCTCTTCGAAAGTTAGCCATGATTGTTTCTTTGTTCTTATCTATAATGGCGTTCACCAATACTGCATTTCCTGGTTGATTCATGAAAGCTTCAATGTCAGTAGGTGATGGTATAGTGTTCTCTGGGCTAAAGGATGGTTGACTACTCAAGGGGAGCGAAGCTGTTTGATCCAAATGATAGGGCTCTATTGTTCCCTTCTTCTTCTTGTCTAAGCGAGTGACGGGTGGCATGAAAATGCAGAATGTTTCCTAGGGATGAGATGCAACAATGCTGATCGATGCAAAAGGGGAATGCTTTTCTATGCGAATGATTTCCTAGGTTGAGGCAAAGCTATATGACAAACCTAAGGAGAATTGGGTTGGGGATTCTAACTTCAAACATATGTTGCCAAATCATGAAAGGTCTGCTTTCCTATGTGCAAGTTTGGTGGTGATCGTGTTAACTTTAAGGATAGACTGATGATTCTTTAGGAAAAAACACGAGATTGACCACTTGTAGATCCCAACCTTTAGCTCAAGGTGATGAGGGATAACAAGTGACAAAGCTAGATTACCCTAGACAAAGCTCTGTCAAAGGGATAACCTTGGTGAGATTGGTGGATTTGGAAGATGGTAGGAATAGCAAACTTTTGGCAAGGTGAAAACAATTTTGAAGGCTTGGATATGAAGTTTAGGCTTTTGGGATGCTAGCTAGGTTTGAGGGGATTGGTTTGGTTCTAAGGCAAAGATCTAAATGAGATGGCGAACTAAAATGCTTAAGGGGATGACTAAGGATGGCTGGCTAGCTTACTTACAAAGATGACTCTAATGCAAAAGTGAAGCTTATGCAAGAAGATGTGGAGAAACAAGGGGGTCTAATCATAGAAATCATGCCTAGTTGGTAGTGCATAAGTAGGGTTAACTCCTGGATTTTGGTTAAGTTGGATGGTGCGATCTAACCAGGCATCTTGAAGGGCTTCGTCAGCAACTTTTTCCTCTACTTTGTGGAGTTTGGAAATTCGAGGGCTTGGTGTTATTTCCTTCTCTTGGCTGAAAGTTCTTGGTATGCCTGAGATGGCTTGAGTTTGGCTTTGTGAAACTTCTATTTGGGTTTGGGTTGTTCTGACATGAAATCTTGAATCTGCTTGGCTTTGAGAGATCTCGGTTGTTTTGCTTCGACTTGTTCAACTTTTGAAACAGGCAGTGACTATGCTAAGTGTGCCCTAAGCTAGGATTGACCAAGTTTGGCAAACATTCATTCAATAAGTAAAAGATCAAGCAATAGATAGGAACAACTAGATAGAAGTTTTTGATTCTCAGAATGTGATACTTGCGCCAAGGAGTGTGTATGTTTTACAAATGTTTCGATCAGTCACTTCAAACACATTAACACCCTAGATGGTTATTTGCAAGGCCGTCAGTTGGTTTAGCTAAGGAGTCCTCGATATACCCAAGGTACGTGAGGCCCAAATTCGTAGATGAAACCAAAAAGATGTCACACAACCGAGAAGAGCGGTAACCCACTTCTCCTCTTTCACTTCTCAAGGGTATAAAGTTCCTTGAGGCTTAGCCCGAGTGACAAAATCTTGATTCCAAGAGAGGTGTTTTTGGATTCACCTCCCGATCTTTATACTCCATCGGAACGTTGAAGTTGAGGTCATCCCAAGGGGTGATGAAATCCCCAAGCAGGCCTCTTAAAACTTAAACAAGATTTTGGATCCTAATCTTATGCATCCAAGATGGCCTCGAAAGACAAGGGGAGAGAAGACTTGGATGATCTTGGACTAAAAGACAGAATTCTTTTTAATTGACGCTTAAGTTTTCTGATCTAGACCTTGCAAACACACATGTTTAGGATGCAAATGTTCAATTCCAACTTGAAGTGTTAACAAAAGTAAAATCGATCGAAGAATGAATACACTAAGAAGATTTAGGGTCAACAAAAGTAAACTCACGCGCTCGGAGGCCCTCCACGTCAAGTATCGATTGATTTTTTTTAAGGCATTCAAGATTGAGTGTAAGTTTGTTTTAAGTCCAAAACAAAGATGTGTGAAACTCGGTTTCAAGTGCGCGCCCAGAGGCCCTCCATGTCAAGATTTGTTCCATTTTTTTTATGCCCAAATGAAGTGTTAGCGAGACTAATGTGCATTCAAAGAATTTTTTAACTTAGAAAAACTAATAAAAACACAAGTAAGTGGAGTTTGATTTTTGTGGAGCACTTAACACCCTCTTAGGTAGACCCATCCCCATAGATAGCACTGAGATTGCAACCAATGGTTAGAATGATGGGTGATTAAAGGAGGTGAGTCCAACAACAAACTCACTCAAAGCATCTTTATTTGATTTTTATAACTTAGAAAGTTTCTAAAATGTGGATTCTTTTTATGCTCCAAAAGATGAAGTGTGAGATATTGTAATGATTAATTGACCTTTGCATTCAAGATTGTGTTTGTTGTTTTAAGCATGCATTCCAAGAAAAACTTGATTTTGATCCATGGCATTCAAGATTGTGTTTGAGCGACATTTATTCAATGAAAAATGTTTAAACATTCAAGTTCATTTTAGCAACATGCATTCAAAGACAAGTGTTTAAACATTCAAATTCATTTTTCAAGAGCATTAAACCATGTAAGGAGAACCTGCAAGAAACATGGTTAGTGGTTTCATAGATGCTCCAACCTGCAAAGCTACAAAAGCCAATTTGATTAGTCACCCAAAAATATCAAAAATTGAAGCTTAACTATGGAGAAAATAAAATCAACTTTTTTTGTTCTTTTTCCTAGGCGTAAAAATGCTTAGAAAAACCTCTACTCTATGGAACCACCAAAATTTAAAATTTGATTTATACTCTTTTAAAAAAAAATAAAAAATAAAAATAAAAGGTGCAGGAACAGAGATGCTAAAACATAAATGATGATGGTGCAGTTAGGCAACAATAACAGGCGGAGACGCCAAACTGTGGAGGCGCTGAACTATGGAGATGCCAATCTGCGGAGATGACAGAGAAAGAGGCGGAGACGACAGTTTAGTTTGGCGGTGCAGACAACTGAAAAGCAGGTGGAGACGCTAAACTGTAGAGACGACAGTTGAGTTGGCAGCGCAAACAATTAGAAAGCAGGCGGAGACGATGAACTGTGGAGATGACAGTTGAGTTGGTGACACAGACAACCACAAAGCAAGTGGAGATGCTGAACTGCGGAGACGACAGTTTGGTGGCGGCACAGCCAACAGGAGACCAGGCGGAGATACCAAACTTCGGAGACAACAATTTGTCAGGTAGCGATGACAGTTGATCTGGCGGAGACAACAGTTAACTAGGCGTAGACGCCAACCTGCATAAACGACACTGCGCATGAAACTTATGGGTGCGGTTTTTTCCAAAAAAAATTATTTTTTGATTATTTTTGGATTTTAGAGGGTATGTTGTCTTCCCAAATGCATCTTTCAACCTGCAAAAACAAGAGAAACACCCTACAATCCACTCAAACAACAAAAAATGTTAGATTGTTAGTTTACAACAACAAAACATGGATACAAATGGATGAATGAATGACCCATCGTGGGGTCCCACCAGGCGTGCCAAAATGTATATACTAATATGTTAGCAAGAAACACTAATATATTAAAAGAAACAAAGCATTAACTAACAACACTAATATAACCTTATAAGAAAGACTAAAGAGGAACTCCTAATTAAGAATGTGAGCCAAATGAATGGACTCTCCCAATAGAAATTAGCTCTTTGCTTGGTAGATGAGTCTAAGTAAAAGATTGGTATGTATGCTCAAAGGGCTTCAAGTTTGCTTCAATGGCAGGGATGGGTAATGGAAAATTGGTAGCTTTGTGAGCTCTCAATTTGACATTATAAGGGTATGGTTAAGGGCTTTATTTCTCAAACTAGCATTATAACTTTAGCTCAAGGATTGTGTTGAAATGGCTTGGGAGGGGACCCAATTTATAGGCTAAGGGCTTGAGGGTTTGAGGGCTAAGATGCAAGGATGGGGAAAAGCTCATGGAGGGCTCAGATTGCATGAGAGAAGAGCACATGGATTGTGCTTCCTTATAGCCAATCAGAGAGTGACACATGTCACAGGGTGAGTGGATGAAGGAAAGGGCAAGGATGAGTCAACAAAGGAGGCTCAAGGTCTTAAAGACCCTCATAAATGGCTTGTAAGAGCAATGAATGGGTTTGTAAGAGTCTTTATGGCTTTGTAAGAGCATTCATTGTTGGGTGGTTGGGATATTTTGGAGGGAGTTGAGATTGTTGACTTTGTTTGGTTTAGGAAAGTCTTAAGCTTGCTTAGGGAATGTGACAAGGTTGGGGGGGGGGAGGGGATTAGAGGTGATTTAGGATTAGATTAGGCTTGTTAGAGATATGCAAGTGGATGGCATTCAATGAGGGTGGGTGAGTTAGTAGCTAAGCTTGGTTAGTATGGGTGGATGGGGTGGATTAGGCTAAAATGGAGGTTTAGAGATAGGCTTAGGGTGAGGATGAAGACCTTCTAGAAGAGTCTAGAATTTCCTAGGATGAGGATAAAAGGGTTTTAGGAAATAAATAAAGTTTAATTTATTTCATGGGTTTGGGTTAAGGAGATATTCATTAAAACATTTCTAATAAACATGAAGATTAATATTTAACCTTAATTAAATATTTTGAGTTGGGATTAGGGTAAGGAAATGATGGGATTAGCCTTTAATCGGAATTAAAGAAGGATTAGAAGATTTTGGAAGAGGTTAGTGATCTTAAGGAAATTGGCCAAGTTTTGGGCAAAAAGTAAATTAAATATTTATTTTGGGATTTTTGGTCAATTTATTAATTAAATAATTAATAAATAAGAAAAATAATGTTTAAATAAGATTTAAACATTTTTGGGAGGGATTCCTTAATTAAATATTTTTAATTAAGACAAGGGGATTTAATGGCATAAAAATAAATAAATTAATTAAATAATTAATTAATAAATAAATGATGATGTCATCAAGGACTTTTCAGAAAATAAAAATACTTTATTTTCTAAGGGATTTTAGGTGTCCACTTTTGTCGGATTGAAAAACAAAGCTATAACAAAGAAGTTATGCCCCCTAGAAGATAGAAGTCATCATTAGACTTCAAGTGCAAAAATAGGTACCAAATTGGGAAAAAAATCCCAAAAACTCTTGCTCCGTCATCTCTGTCTCGTAACCAACTTTTTGGCACTTCTTTCATAATTAAAAAGTACTTTTGTATGCTCAAAATATCGCTCCAGAAGCAATAAACAATAATTAAAAATTAAAAAATTAAAAAAATGCCACTGCTAGCGGGGCAATAGTGGTAGCTAGGCAGGAGGAGGGTGGTGGAGGCAAGTGGGTGGTGACACTAGCAGAGGTGGATGACCAAGCGATTGGTGGTGACTATGAGCCACAACAGTCAACAGGACCACTCGCGGTTACCGTGACTGCTAGTAGTTTCAGTTAGTGACTGCTAGTAGGTTTGGCTAACAACAGCAGCCCGTTTTTCATTTATTTTACAATTTTTTTATATGGAAAAGTGCCCCAGAGTGCATGGAGAGGCCATACGACCCTACTAGGCAACATGTATTTGACTTGCAGCTCAACATTGTCCAAAATTGGAAAAAATTATATGAAAATGAGGGTTTTGACGCCTTCTGAATCCAATTGTAAGGTTTGTTTGGCCGCAAAGTGCTCCAAAAATTAGAGACCCTCCTTTTTTAAGGAAAAAAGCTTTAAAAATACCAAATCTGTTCTGTCAAACCCTCGTTCTTCTTTTTTCTCAAATACCAAACAAGCTACAATAGATCTAGCTCTGATACCATGAACGATTTGAGCAATACAAATCCACAAAGCTCGAAGAAAAAGTGCATATAACATCTATCACAAATAAGAAAAACATAATAAGAGGTAAGGGTTTTCTTTGAAAATATGCAAATTGTATTCTTAGAAATGAAAAAGATAAGAGATAATTACAAAAGATCAATCCTTAAAGAAGGAGATCAAAACCCGAAAAAAAGGGTAAGCTAAAAGATAAAAGCCATTTAATAATTACTAATTAATTATTAAATGTGAATGCAAAAGTGCATAAAGGTGAAATCTTAAGAAGGGAGTAAAGGTAATTTAATAAATTAAATTAAATTAACACTTTACTCTAACACATTCTTCATTCATATAATTTACATGGGATTTTTTCTTGTTTTTCCCCCTTCAAAATTCTCTTCTCTCCTTGTTTTGATATTTGCATTTACTTTTCCTTGTTTTAATATTTGCATTTACTTTCAAGCTTACAGATTTATGGTGAATCTTTTGGCTTAATGGTAATTATTTCTACACAAAACTCTCTTTGATTCTTTTCTTTATGTCTTTTCATTTGATTACTTCTTTCAAGCTCCTATCATGGTGGTTTTATGATTTTTTTTTTCAATGTATTTATTCTATTGATCTTGAGGTCTATTGTAAAGGAATTTATGTTTACTTATTTTTTCCCTTGTTATTGGCTCATGTACTAAATCTTTAGGCCAAAGTATTGTTTCACATCTCCAATCTTGATTATTTGAACAAGTGGCACTAATTCATGCTTTATTATGCACATTTCATGAAATAAAATAACTTAATATATGTAGGTTCCTAGACAAGGACCGTAAAGAGGAGAATTTGAATAGGAATACAAATATTATAAAATATTTTGTAAGTTTAGTAATTAGTTCCAAATTGTTTAATATGGAGGCATAAATTAAAATAAATATACAATAGTAGAAGAGATTAAACAAGTTGTTAAAGATAAAGTAGATGGACCAGAGCAATTGATGAAACATAGGCTAGATTTTTTTTTAAATGATAATTTTTTATGCAAATGACCATTCAATTAGAATTTTCCTAATTTCTTGAATGATGAAAATTCAAAGATTTCCTAATTTCTTGAATGATGAAAATTCAAAGAAATATGAGGCGTTTGTGTGGAGACCTACATTTACTGCAAGTAGAAGAGATAACACCTAAACAAATTTTTGAATGTTCTAAGCTAACAATTCTAATTTTACCATACCAAGATTATTATTTATTCATTCACCATTATGTCTCTTGTATTAAGTAGTATATGGATCCCACTCAACTTATAAAGGGGTCCTATAACATTTTGCAAGAGTCGTTTAAATTTTTTATGAATTCTTTAATGGAATGCGTAAATAAGCTATTGTAGAGCAAATTTATAAAAATCATTTTTAGTGTTAATCTAAATTTTTAATATTTTTTTTAGATTTTGAATGATCCATATATATTTTTATCTCATCTATTCTCTATAAAAGGAGACATTATAGATTATACAAGGTTTGGTTCTTTTGATATTTTATTTTAGTGAGACACTAATCATTAGTAATATTTTGATTTTTAAATAGTTAGAGAAATAACTTTGAAAGGATAAAATCAAAATTTGTGTAGTAAATCATGTTTGCATTAATAAGATCCTCACTTATTATTCAACTACCCTTGTTTTTGGAGTGGTAGGATGCACATTCCTCTATTTCTAACTCTAGAATTCATCAATTTTAAGAGCATTACAAAAAAATATAAAATTAATACAAATCATAATAGTAAACTTTAGACAGTGTAATAGTAAGAATAATGATTATTCATAATATTTTTTATCATCATTATTAATTATTATTATTACTTATTAAAATGTAACTTGGTTAACTTACTTTAATTTCTTGATGATCTAGAATATTTGTGTCATCTAAAAGAAGTTGTTGACTTCATTATCATATAGCTTAGAAGTTGGGATTGATTTTTTTTCAATTTAGATTTTCTAAATAGATAAAAAATTATGTCCCATGGTATTGCAAGTGATAATGAGATTCTACAAATAATCTTCCTGCTTTATTGATAATGGGTAAATGTTTGTTAACTTTTTTGATGTCTTATCATAGGAATGAGAAGATTTGTTAGACATGTACTCAGATGACTTTATATAAGAAGACATTCCAAATTTTTCATTTTTTCATGAAGGAATCTTCACCCCTTATAATTCTACAATGATTCATAACATTAAAATCTTAAAATATACATCTAAAACTTTCAAGGTAATATCAAGGGTACTTTCATAGAGTCAGATAGAAAATATGTTATAATATAGAGGTTAAAAATCTCTGAATTTGATAAGGAAAATATTTTCAACTCCAAGATAACAAGTCATTAATATACAACATCAAAATTTATACTAAATTTCTTAAAAGTAATATCATGGGTTATCTAATAAAACTTGGAAAAAATAAGTATATTATAGATATTGCAACTTCATGAACTTGATATGGAATACATTTTAAAACTCCAACATTATTTGCACATTGTTTTTAGCAAACAACTTCCAACAATTCTTGCATAAGTCCCAATCACAACCCTTGCACCTATATGTCCTTTGGTGATCCAAGTATACGTCCTTGAAATTTGAGTAGCAAACATCACAAAATCTAGATGTTTGTGCAATCATTAATGACAAAGGATGATGTGGATGTTGAGGGTGGTTTGATATTTCATCACTAAAGTATGTTCGCACTACTCCTATACATATTCCACTTTCTAAATTAGATTTTATCAATTCATGCTTCATCATAATTTCTATGCGATCTATATTTTCCTCAATTGATTGACACATAATATCCATCACCTCTTTTCCACTTCCAGTAATGATTCCATCATCATCCAAGAAAACTAACCATCTTTTCTCAACATATAATTGCTTCCCAAGCTTTGTAAGTGTGAAAGAAAAGTTTATTTTCTGTGAAAAATTAGTTGATAAGAACTTGCACCTATCCCAAAACTTCACCATATCCCAAAATGAAAGTTTAAACCATTGCATTTTGTATATTAAACCTTCATAGACCTTTTTTGATGCTTCCATATCTATTTCTTTTGTGATAGAGTGGTGTCCTATATATAGAATTTTGAAATATTCATGCAGTTGTGCTAATTGGTCAAACTCACACTTCATTTTGAGCTTGTACACAAGAGGTTCAACATACAAAAAGATAGGTTTCTTATAAAATATTTGTTTCTCCACCTGCATATAGACGAAAGAAGTGTGAGATTTATGCAATTTGAAATGGTTAGATTTAAAAACTAATAAACTAATAAACGGTAGATGATAGCTTACTTTATTCCCTTCATGATCTAGAATATCCATGTCTTCTAGAAGATATTCTAGTGCTGATTTGTCATCCATCTTGGAAATGATTTTTGTCACTTCAAATTCCATAAATGAATGTGCTTTTATGTCCCATGACATCAAAAGTGATAATGGACCTCTACTAATTATTTTCCCTTCCTTGTTGAGAAGAATGAAATGTGGAGTAATTTCATTGTTGTCATAAATTTTGAGAGGACATAGAAGAGCTACTAGAGACATGTAGCTACATGTCCTTATGTAAGTGCCAATTCCATTCTTTTCATTGCTTGATATAGGAATCCACACTCCTTGAAAATCAAAACTTTGAAGATCCTTGTAGATTTGTGGTATTTTTTTATGTTCTAAAGTCTTCAAGTCACATATAAAGAGACATATATCTTTTCCTTCTAATTGATCTATTTGAACTTGCATTGAATTACATAGATTAAATCTATTTATATAATTTAAAATGTTAAACACTAATTTAATTTACTTTAAAACCACATAATTTTTAATCAATAAAAAATTTAAATTATTATGTATATTTATATAATAATATGAAATTATACATTTTGAACCTCATATATGTTTAACCTTTAAAAATATAAAACAAATATTTTAATTAATAATTATAAAGTGAAGAGTAAAATCTAACATAATTATCAAATCTTATTCCTTCTAAACCATAAAACCTTCGACTTATTGGATTTGTTAATTTAAGCAACAATAATCAAACGTACCTTGTTCATGTTGCAATCAATGAAGAAATGAATGTCTTTTTTCTTCAATGCTTGTGCCAACATCTTAAACATGCTGACTTCACTCGGAACTGGGGATAGGACGGACGTCTCACCCTCACTCTGTTCTTCTTCGTCGTTGCAAAGAAGTTTTAAACATTCTTGGAGCTCGTCAGCAGTCTTCTTTCCTCCCTCCTCACTTTTGGACTTCTGAAAGTTTTGCTTCAGCTTTTCTGAAATCTCATCTTCTCCAATTGTTTGGCAATCCTGAAATGATGATATCTTACCCTGCACCCGCACATCCGCCATGAAACACACAAGCTCGCTTTCTACCGAATTAGACCAAAAGAAGACGTCCTTTACTAAAAAGCGGAGTCTGATGTCAGCAACAGGAATCGCACACGATCGTTGTGGCAGCCGCTTGAGAGCTTTTCTGATCATCTCTTCCTCTTCCTCTGCACTCGGTCTCTGCTCATCCAGTTCAGCTCCTCTGACACAAATTATAATCTGATACTGCCCTGAACAATATGTCCTTGATCTTTTCTTTGCCAACTCGCACATATTTTTCAAATGATGTTCATGATGGGATTGCAAATGAAGAGGGAGTGATATGACTGCAACAGTTGTGTCCATGTTAATGGCTATGGAAGAGCAATCTATCAGTTCATCACCGGTGGCACTCAACTCTTTACAATTTAGATGGAACAAGGCCGCTCTTGCAGTCCTTTGCCAATCCACATCCTGAACCAAAACAAAACAGCATTACGCGAATTAAAAGAATGTAAATTTCAGCTCTTTGCCAAGCCACATATTTCTAGACCAGAACCGATAAATTTTTAATATAAAAGAAAACACTAGAATGATAAGAATTGAAAAAGGTAAACCGCTCTTTCATCGTAATGGACTTTATACACACCTTAGTGGAAGGATCCTTTCTGCTCGTGAAAATCAACATAGGATATTTTTCCTTGTTCTGCATTCCTTCCCACCATTGAATCAATTTAGCACTCAAATCAATAGATACGTAAGAACAATTTTGCAATTTCACTATGTTTTCCATAGTTGTCCCATCCAATATAGGACATAAGCTCAATTGCAGTGTCCTCAATGTGACCAAATTTTCAATATCATCCGCCAGTGTTTCCAATTTGAATCCGTTGTATATAGATAATTTCCATAATCTTTTCAAATTGCCGAATCCTTTCGGAAGACTCGACAAGGGCAAGCTGTCAATATACAGCTGTTCTAAGCAGGTGAGCTTGCCGAGTCCCGGTGAAAGATTGACTAAATTTCTGCATCTTCTCAGCACGAGTATTTTCAACACGGGAAGTGCTTCAAATCCATCAGGCAACTCCTCCAGAACAGGGCAATCTTCCACAATCAAGTACGTTAAGGAACTTAGCTTGGCAAAGGCCTTGGGAAGAGCAGCAAGCTTGACGCAGTTACTTATTTTCAAATACTGTAACATTTTCAATTTCACAAGGCTATTGGGAAGAGTAATTAACGAGTTGCAAGATTCTAGTATGAGGCGAGTAAGAGATGACATGTCTCCAATACTTTGTGGAAGTTCTTCTAAACTAAGCAACGATTCCAGAATAAGGGATTTTATGAAAAGCTTTGAAAAACTTTCTGGGAGTCGCTTTAAGCTGATACATCCCGTTATATCCAAGTATTCAAGAGAAGATAAGCCGCCAAAGTCTTCAGACAGTGTCGTCAAACCCTCGCATTTTCCCATCCAGAGCTTTTGCAGTGCAGTCAACCTTCCAAAGTCAGTAGGTAAATTTTCTAAACAGCCGCATTCCTTTACACTCAGAGTAGTCAATGAACATAGGGAGCCGAATCCTTCTGAGAGAGATTTGAGTCGGGGACAATAGTTCATATACAACCTTTTCAATCTGGCAAGTCGTCCGAATCCTTCAGGCAAAGATTGGAAATCACTTTTGCTCAGATTAAGAAACTCAATATTGAGAAGTGGCTGAACGATTCTGGCAGCTCTGTGCAGTTGTTTAAGCTCAGCCATTCTAGAGATGCGGGAAGCTTGAACCCTTCCGGAAGCTTTACTGACTTGCTTGCACTCACACCAAATATTTTCAATTTTTTCAGATATTCAAGTGGAAGCGTTGCAAGCTCCTCGCAACCTGGATCTTGTAGTGTTATGGAAATTAGAGACGGAGGAAGCTGTCAGCATTGAAGATTCAGAGAATTAAAATTTCGAAGGGTAGCTGTAAAATCATATTTGATAGGACGATATCAAAAATATTTAGCATGAAGTTCGTATTCTTCCGTTTTCGATGTAAAATATAGACTCTTTAAATTTTCTGTATATATTAGTTGCGTGTAAATAGACTGCAAATGTACTGTAAACAACAGTCAATTGTGTTGTGCTTGAATGAATAAGATTCTTGCTGAAAAACTTTGATTGTCAACATTGTATGGTTTTTATGTATTGCACTTCACATCTGTTTGTGATCATAATTGAGATTATGTATCGTGAAAGTGTATTATTTGAAATGTAATCATATATTATATTTGGCAGAGCATGGTGTATTATATATTTATATTAAAATGAATACTAAAATGAGAAATGATATAATCTTGTGTTTGACTCTTGAATTTAAGATTGAGTTATTTTATTTTTCTTATGCCCTTATCTACACTAAATTACAACTTCAAAATATTATAAAAAGTTTCCAATTAGAATTGACCGGCCAATTTAGACCCTTCCAGTAATAACTTGACTGTTATTCAAAACTTTCAAGTTCCATCATATTGTCTAAACATGAATAATTAAATCTTTAAATATTCTATAAATTGAATAAAAAATCATTCTTCCAGAAATCCAGCCTAGAAAACAAATTCGAAAATACTAAATTAAACCATTAATACTAATAAAATAGCAAATTCTGGAGCTTCCGCTATTCGTAAACGGCAGATAGCACTTTCGAAAGCTCTTAGATTATGGAATAAACAATAAAACTTAAATGATGACACAGCTTTAAATTGCACGCTTACCTGACGTAAATCAATGCACGTCTTCGATTTAGTGTGGAAACGTGTGAGCTTCTCCATTTTGGAGGCATCTGTAAACGGAAAACCAGCGACGTCACCCTTATAGAGATATCTGAGATTTGTGAAACCTCCATCGCAGAGGCCGTTTATTACCACCCAATCTCCAAGCCTGAGGACCCTCAAAGAATGTCGCATGGTATTTAAATGCGTAGATTCAATATAAGCTAAACAGGAATTGTCCAGAAGGGTTACGCCTTTCACATTTTTCAGCTTATATTCATCTTCCACCACAGCCAAAAATTCCTTATAATTTGTAATTCTAGTTTCTTTTGCCGCTTTACTTCCCATCAACCGAAGGATGTCATGAACAATCACATTCCCTGCCTCATCTTTCTTTACTAATCCTCTCTTCTGGAGAACTTCAAGCTTACTTGAATCCACAATAAAACCAACCTCTTCCCATGGCCAACCATGAAAATATGTACAAATATCAAGAAATGCTTCTTTAGCTTCTTGATCTCTCATTTTATCATACACAAACATAAGCTTTTCGCTCAGGTTGCCTTCATCATCAAATCTATCAATGTCTCCCTCCGTAAGGGCATTCAGGACTTCCTCGTAAGCATTCTGACGCCTTTCACCCCTCAAGTGATTTCCAAAAACAGACAAAAGCAGCGGGACACCTTTGCATGCTTCAGCAACGGCATTTATACGCCCCTCTTCATCGAAGTCCCCTTTGAGTTGGCTTTCATCTAAAATTGTTTTGCGCAGGATGACTCTGGCCGCAGGATAAGACATGGGATCTACGTGGTAGTCACACAGTTTTTTTATTCTTAGCAAATGTTTTATATCATTTTGTCGAGACGTTATAACAATCCTTAACCTCGCCTCTTTTGATACCTCCACTGAACTAGTTTTCTCTTCCTCTGAGCAATCCGTTATCTCTTCTTGCAGAAATTCTGATGGCAAAAGATCTTTGATGTAAGAAGAGTCAACCACGTTGTCAATAAACAATAAACACCGTTTGTTTTCCACAACTCGCTGCACTTGTTGTCGCCCTTCCTTTGCATTTCGCAAATCCACTTTGCCTCCTCCAAAATCATTAATTATATCTTTTTGTAGCTTGAGGATGTGAGATGTCTTGTCTGCCATTTTGTCGTCAATTATCACCATACAAAATATAAAACCTTTGGAAACGCAGTCCAACTCTTGAATGACTGTGGATGCCAAAACACTCTTCCCAACGCCTCCAAAACCCCATAATATAAGCGCTGCAACTGCTTCACTGCCTTCCAAATCCACCATTTCTTTCACTTGTGCTACTCTCTCCTCTATACCCTCTGCATATATTTTAAACAGGAAAGACAATAAGAGGATAACATGATAACAAATACAAACACCTTCCAATACAAATGGAGGCTACTAATGGTGCATGTGGACAAATGCGCACCTGGCTTGAAGTCGAGAAGCTTCTGAGGAGATTGCTCTATACGCCGAGTAAGTTGCCTTTTAATGTCTGCAACGGTGGAGAGAGTGAGAGAAGATGTAATATCTTGAATACTCTTACCAGTCTTCTCAAGTTGAGCTTGGATTGCGGTAGCAAGCCAGTACCTATCAAAATCATCCAATATAATCCATTATTGCTATTTCTCATCTTCATGCAAAATATGGTTAGAAATATTCTAAGGTTATGATTGCATTAACTTCTCTTCTCTTATTAGTTTGGATTAGATCATGTTCTATCTTGCTCAGTTGGGACTGAAATAAGACTAGGAATATTTCTTCCAGCTTTACATTGATGTGGACATATTATCCAAAAATTTAAAGATCTCCTATCTCTTTGGCGGACTGCACATGTCCAGGGTACAACCTTGTTGAAATTGGTGATTAAATTGAAGCTTGTTAAGGCCAGTTTAAGGGATAGGAACAAGTCCTCATTTTGAAACATTTTCCTTAGTAAAAACTAGTTGAGGGAATAAACTTCGAAGATTCAGTCTACATTGAAAGAGATAGATGAGATTTATATGAGAAGACCTTCATGACTAAAATTCAAAATATAGCTTACACAGGACGATAGTAATACTAAATTCTTCCATCAATCTTCTTTAGCTTTAAAAAAAAATTCATTAATGAATACATTTTCTCTCATGACTGTATTGTCATGAATAAAATAGAATTTATTAACAAGGAATAAGTTTATTATTATTATTTATTTAAAGTCTACCTTTGATATTTATCTTGTCTTTTTCTAGATTTTTTATTCTTTATTATGAAATATTTCTAGACTCTTTTTCTACAACATATCAAAAATGTGTGTAATGATACAATATTCCTGTTTCCTTTTTGATTAAATTTATATTAATTATGAAATAATGTTTCAATATAATTATATACTGATAAATTATTTAATGATTTATAATATCTATTTTGTTATGCATTTATATTCTTTTATTTTATGCATATCTACACACTTCTTCATATTACTCATATTCATTGAGTCAATCTTTTATAGCTAATTACTTTGTACATAAAACTTTCTTTTCTATTATTCCATTTCTAATAGAATCGTATTTATAGAGTAGATAATAAACTTGTTAGTTTTTCATTTCTCACTATCCCATCCATTATCAATATTCTATATGTGCATCACACTTTGCAATATATAGCTAGAACTTATTTGATGACCTATTTGTATTAATGCTTACAATCTATATTTTTGAAGGTAAAGGGAGTATAAACTTATTAAACTACCAAGTTCTATAAATTTATCCTATTATTTTTAAATAGTAATTACATGTAACAGTTATACATATAACTATATTTTAGTCCAAGTATTTATTTTTCTTAATTCATCCCATGATCATGTCACATTACAAGATCATCCCATGGTTCACTCTAACAACCAAATAATTTCTCCTTTTTATTCTTTTCAAAACACTTGGGCCTTTTAAATCCATCATTGTGTACAATATCATTGCACCAAAACTAGGTTTACATGTAATTTCTACATGACACACCAATACTTTGATTTGGAATTCTCACCATCAAGATCAAATATTAACACTCTACAGGTAGAAATATGAACAAAGTTAGTTTGAATTATATACAAAACCTAAGATTAGAGACCTCTTATGCCTTAGTTAACTACATGTTCCCATCAATGTAGTAACTCAATTCAAAAAGATTAGTATCATCCATATTCTATAAAATTAGCATCAATGCAGTAACTCAACCCATATTCTATAAAATTAGGTTGTAATATAGACACCTAACATGTACACGATTTCAAACTCAACCCATTTGCAATTTTAGATCAAGCCATAGTTATGTGCCCATGTTTTTTTTCTTCTTCTAATAATTTTTAGTTTTCTACCCTTCAACACAACTACAAATTCACTATTTATAGATTTAAACATTCAATTTCACCACTTTAGTTCAAATTCATTTTCATTTTTGTGTTTATTTGTAGTACTAGATTAATAAAAATGTAGATTTATCGTTTTAATACCAATTAAAATTGAATTATCATAGTATGAATATATTTTTATTTGTTTATTTTTATAGTATCTTATCTAAAGCTATATGTATGTATGTATGTTGATTATGAATGTTATTATAGAAGAAATAAAATAATAAAATATACTAGAAATATAAATATTTATAGTGAGATGCAAATGATTATAAAATATGAATTTTGAATATATAGTTAAAATAGGTTATATTTGAAAAGAAATTGTGTGGTATAAATGATCTAATAAGTCTTATATTGAAAGATTAAAAATAAAATAAGTACTAGTTATGATTCTATCAATACAAATATTTTAATAAAATTTATTATATGAAAATGATTATGATAAAAAATATTTTATATTCACAATAAAAATATTCAAACGATTTATCTCTACATCCTGCTTTCTTTAGTTTTAAAAGATATTTTTGAACTCCTATTTTAAGTTTTTTTTTTTTAAATAAATAAATTGACACCTTCTAACCTTTGATACAATTTAAAGCATTATGGAGACAAAAATATTAATAAAAATTATAATCTCATTCTTAATTATAATGAGTGTTCATTTATATAATAAAATATTTCTATGAATATGTTGTTGAGATAATGGGTGTTGCACACATTGCATAATATTGTTATTTCATTATTTTATTTTATTATGTAATGTTGTGCCTAGATGGACGTGCAACATGTAAAGATTCTCATGAAATATTCTTGATGAGTTGTATTGTAACATTGTGAAAATATTTCATGTAACTATTTAATATTGGAGAAAAGAATTAAATGCCCAATATTAAATGTGGGGTCAGTGGGTTAGGTAGCACATGGTTTATGTAATACCACTTGGTGGTTTTGTGGGACTTGCTACTATATAAGCAGCCACAAGGGTAGTTGTTGTAGAGAGAGAGTAAGAGTGAGAAATGCAAGAGTCAAGCGGGACAAGGCTTGACAGGTTAGCCAAGGGAGCATTTGTGAAGGTTGGAAGCATGGCATGGGATGTGTCGATTCATGCTTGTTCACATAGTTTGCTCAGTTGTGGCTATGGCCATGAAGGCTTCCATGGTTGTATGGCAATGGTATTTTTTGCTGAATAATATATAGTGATGGATGCTTTTGGAGGCTGGGTTTTTTCCCTCAAATTTTTGGGCCCATTTGCCATTGCACCAAAAGCCATGACTTTTAGTGAACATGGAACACCTTATAATTAACCACTTGTGGGCAAGGGCACGTTGCATCACCCAACAATCTCCCCCTTGACACGCATACCAGGTGCTTACGCGGGTCGGGAAGGCACCGGGAAGATTTGAACCCATGACCAGGCCAAAACCAAGCTCTGATACCAATTTTTGGGCCCCTTTGCTATTGCACCAAAAGCCATGACTTTTAGTGAACATGGAACACCACATAATTAACCACCCATGGGTAGGGGAGCGTCTCACATCACCCAACATATGCATGTCTGATTTTAATAATTATATTATAAAATATTTTAACTCTATGCACAACAATTTCAATCAAATTTTCTTCAAATTCTTGTAAACATTTCAAATTGAAACTACTCCTCTTAGTTCTTGCTTTTTAAATCTTTGTTTAGGTAGGTAGAATCTCTCTATGTGAGTGGAAGGCACTATTGTCCACCATTTCTAAGGTTTTTGATATTAATAGTAGTAAAGAATGGGCATATGGTCTAGTAGAAACAACCATAGTGATTCTAAGGATATGGAAGGATCACTTAAACATTACATACAAAATTTAGATTCTTAGATGAAAGTGTTAAATAATCAAAGTTGAATTACTTTTTTCAAACTTCATTTTTTCAATAGTTACGCGGTAGGCATTTCCTTTCTACAAGGTTTCTGCCTATTTTTTGCCAATTTAAGGGTGTAAATTTCTCTACATCAAATGTACAACCATATAAATCTTGTGGGAATAATCCTTGAGTCACAATTCTACTACCTTTACTAGAGTTCATCATTGGTTTACATGGACCGGTTTGATTGTAATTTAGAACTTAGACTATCAGATTGTACATGTAGACCAGTCAACATGGAATTGCTACTCCACTCCCAGTTCTACCATTAAGTTAATCTGCCAGTTAGCTAGTCTATATTTTAGCTAGTCTATATTGTAATTTAGAACTTAGACTATCAGATTGTACATGTAGACCAGTCAACATGGAATTGCTACTCCACTCCCAGTTCTACCATTAAGTTAATCTGCCAGTTAGCTAGTACATATAGTGCCATGTGTAGTTTTAGTACAGTTCTTTGGAGAGTTAATAGTTATTAATCCTTAGGCATTTATTTATTATGCTATGCATTATTTAGAAGTTCTAATTGTAGTTTGCATGATTATGAGATGCATGTTGAATGCATGAGATGTAAAAAAATAGAGTCAGCTACTTTTTAGAGATATAATCTCATATTATTGTTTTATTAAAATGTATAATAGAAAGTGTAACATAGAAACCATTGTGTAAAGACCTCATCTTGGAGGAAATATGTATTCAAAGATATAAATAAAATATTAGTTTTTTTAGTGTCAAATTCTGTGTTTTATTGTATGAATGTGCTGCTCTATTTTTGTCCCCTCTTTTATATTTTACAATTGGTATCAGAGTTATATGGAAAGATCTAGGGTAGGATATTATTAGAGCAGATGAAGATGCTAAGAGTGGGAAGATTGTTCATGAGATTACCAAGGCTGGAATTTTTTGATGAAGATGAGAGCCTAAAAAATAAATTTCCAATATGTGATTTGGGAAAAGGCGTGTAAGAGAAAATTAAAAAAGAATTCAAAGAAAGTTCATCATAGAAGACAATTGATGCCTTCCAGATTTGGTTCAAGAAATATTTTAGGTATGAATATTGCTCACCAACAGAGGTAAATTACTTATATGAAAAAATTATTTGTTTCAATGGGGAAGAAAGGAAAAAAAAGTAAAGAAAGAAAATGAAATTATGATTTGTGAAAAAGATATTTTGAATGAAGAATTGAGAAAATTAGAAAATTGTAATTTAGAATCGGTGGAGAGTTTGAAAAGGTTTGAAAAGGAGAGAGATGAATAATTATGTCAAACTAAAAATCCTGAAAAGGTGTAGAAAGGAAAATTATGAGTTGAAAGAAAAACTAATACTCTTTGAGGAAATCAAGAAGAGGGATGGATATTTGGGTAAAAAGGTAAAGGTTTAAGAAAGAGATGATGATATATTGAAAATTGTTTTTGATGTTGCATGTGATACACATGATTTATGTCCATTTAATATAGATTATATAGACAAAGCTTCTCTAGGTAAGGAGGATGAAGATGAAGGTATGAAGACTTCTACATGTATAGATGAAAATTGTCATGATGATAACAATAGATGTTTTAAAAATAATATTAGTTTGAATATTATGCAAAAATAGGATTCAAAGGAAGCCTATTAGGAAAACATGGGCAAGGCATGAAGGAGCTCATTTTAACCCATTTCAAGGCCAAAACTGGAAGGCCTTGGATTTGGTAAGTGAGATAGATCTAGTGTTGTTAGTATGAAAAGTTTAGAAAAATTGGCTGAAAGAGTGCATTGTTCCCATTGTCATAGGGAATGACATCTAGTAGATAAATATTGGGATCTTCACCCTTGTAGGATTTGTGGGTTGAAGAGTCAAAATGATAAGACTTGTTGGAATAGATATCATGAAGGAAAATTTACAAAAGGTTATATGCAGATTGATTAGGGATGGATCAATGGATCATGTTGGCAGAAGGTTACAAAGATGTTGAAAAGGTTGTACAAACCTCAAAGCTTGAATGTCAAAAGTGACAGTGGTGGATATAGGTTCCAAAGTTTAAGTGAAGTAGTTGACGACTACTCATTTTTAGTGGCACATAGAAGTGTCATGTGTCTTCTCTTTATTAGAGAAAGGATGGGAAGATTGACCCATGTGATCTCTCATGAAAGAGAGAAATTAGTAAAATGATAGTTGACTTCTACTAGAAGTACCATGTGAGTCTATAAGACTCTAGTGATGAGAAGTTGCATGAGTCATGTTTGAGTGCCTAGAGATCAAATTGTGAGTCTCGACATCAAGGGGGAGTATGTAGGAATTGATGCTCGAGTCATAGTTCTACCCCCTTTACTGGAGTTCATCATTGGTTTACATGCTCAGTTTTCTTGTCATTTAGCACTCAGGCTATCAGTTTGTACATGCAGAGTAGTCAATGTGGAACTATTGCTCCACTCTCATTTCTACCATCAAGTTAATCTACTAGTTAACTTCTGCATTCAAACTAAATTTGTCTTCATGCATAGGAAGTTGCACATATAGTGCCATGTATAGTTTTTGTACAGTTCTTTGGAGAGTTAATAGTTATTAATCATTAGATATTTATTTGTTATGCTATGCATAATTTAGAAGTTCCAATTGTAGTTTGCATGATTATGAGATGCATAATCAAACATATTATGATCAAATCTATTTATTCTTGCATAATCAAACATATTATTAATCCAATATACACATATTGGATATAACGTTAATATTGATGTAAAAATTACAACCGTTATATCTCACAAATTGTCAAAAGCTTCCTCCATGCTTACATAAAGTAATGATTTTGGCATTATCGAGGAGAGACATTATTGAAGTTGGGGAGTCTATAACACTGACATTCATTGAACAAGCACTGGAAGTGTTGTTTGAAATAGCCCAATATTAGGGACGTGCACAATTAACTCTAAGAAACTTGATTTTGTATTTATCAAAAGGCTACAAAATCAAGATTTGATATCACTGGGTCAACGCACCTTGATGATAGTCAACATCGCATTGCTTCCTCTTCACAAGGATTGATAGATAAACTATTTACCACTAATAAAGCTAAGAAAAAATATTTATCAGTCTTGATAGGTGCTTGGTAAATTCATAAGTCGACTACTACAGACTGGTGAAGACTAGTATAGGTTGTTTAGCAATCAAGAGAAACGGGTAAAACCAATATAGGCAATCACTAGAATATCATATCAATATCAGGAGATTTTATCACAGTGAGTTGGGCACATTAGTTGTAGAGATTCAATTACATCAATAACGCATAAATTTATCCCTCCTACTACATAGTGTGTGTAGTATATCAGTGGTGTGAATTGAAAAATAGCTTCAATATACATAGAGCCTGTGGTTTTGTCTGTATATATCACAAAATCATAAATGAGAGACAAGAAATTAAACTGGTCCAACATGTAAAGGTTCCCATATTATATATAGATAGATAGATATCTTATATGCAACTTTTTAATTTTTCAATTCTTATTGTGTTGTTGTTGTTCTATTTCTCATTTCTTGCAACGTTAGTTTCACATAAAGAGTTGTTGCCTATTACTTTTGCTAAGGGCAAGTTGTGTCAAACATTTCAATAAACACTTTAGTGCTTAAATGTTATCTTCTAACTTGGAAATGTGAAGTAAGAGGAAATATCATAGAAAATCATATGTTTTATGGGAAATTTTTCTCTAAGTCCAATTAAATTTGTAGATTAGACCATAAGAAATACTGTCAAGTCATATTAGATATTCTAGGAATTAAAAAAATTGTCATATAAATTTATTTTTGATAAAATAGGGAAGTGATAAATAGGAGATAATTTTCGCAAGTAGTAAAATTGTGATATTGCTATTAGGATTTAATTGTGTGATTTTGAATCAAACTCATTGACCCATGTTTTATGAGTAGTACTAGGATGGGTGACTTCTTGGGAAGTCCTGACGCTTCACCCCTATGAGCATCGCCTAGATCCAATGAGTGCTAAGTGTTCCATTTATTGTCATGAGAGGTGGATTCATGTTGAATCACTACTCATGAAACATGGGTCAATGAGTTTGACTCAAAATCAAACAGCCAAATCCTAATAGCAATATCACAAAATAGGGAAGTGTTGCAGAAAAAAAATGTTTGTGTACATGTCAGTAATATAATTGAAATAAATTAAATTAAAATATATCAAATCAAATATTTATGAATTTCAAAAAAATTGTACATATTTTGTATATAGATTTCATGTAGTTGTTCATAAGCTAACAAGATAAAACAAGAAAAGAAAGATAAATGTAGGTATACAAGGTGAGTAGAGATGGACTAATAATCGGACGAACAAGTGGATGAATGTAGAGATGGATGTGTATTTTGGGTTAGAGAGATGAAATAGTGTGATAACCCTTCACTGCTAAGCCAGGAAGCTTTACATGAAAAACTATATTTCATTATTAATGTAGTAAATCCAATTCTTTTAAAATTATTCCAAGCTGAAATTATGTCTTTTATAAAATTAATTATTTCAATAAAAATTATATCATTATTGACTTTAATTAATTCATAATCATTATTAAAATCTCAAGACCAAGATTATCAATAATCTAGGATAATCTCAATAATAAAATAATAAATAAAAGATAAATATCTATATTTATATTTATAATTGTACTTATATTTAAATATTAAATTATTAAGCACTCAACAGTATAATTGTTACATAATAAAATCAAAATATAACACAATTAAACAAATAATACATAACATAGGCAATTAAGGGAGGAGCACAAAGTTAAAATTGATTAATTGATTAATTAAAAACCTGTCAAAGGTCACAACTGCTGAATGCGCTCAAGGAAGCATATAAGACTCCCAATCGCACGGAATAGGAAGGAAAAAAAGGTAGGAACGTTACAAGAAAAGAACAGTGAAAAGATAACAACGTTGGTAGGAAGCGACATTTGCTAGGCCCAACATACAAATGTCCCACACCGATATATCCTAGTGCAGATAGAACTACGGTAATCACTATTGTTGTAGTCGAAAATCACCATTACTAGGAGTTGGAAAATAACCATGATACGACCAAGGGCTTACAAGTAACATTGCAATAAAGGAATAGAATACATACAAAGGTTCTTAGTATCGGCAATCTATCCAACTTAGGTCCAGTACAACATCTACAAAACAAACATATATCATTACTTTATATACAAATGTAAAGAAAAAACACAGATATAGAGACAAAAAGCATCTTAAGTCAAAAGTAAGTCTTTCCAGGAGACAAAAAGGAAGACCCTACTATAAAAGATCAATACTCCAAACTCTTGCTTCTATCAGCAGAAAAGGGCAAATGAGTTCATTATAATTTCCTTGGAAATTAAGATAGAGGATTAAATATCTCTTAAGGGCTTCAATAAGATATTCAATAGTGAATATTAAACTAAAGCAAGGAAAAGATTGAACATCTTTGAAAGGTTAGTATACTGAAAGGATTAATCCATATGCATATGAAAGGATGGATACACCATAAGGGTTATCCATAAGGCCTAGATGGCGAAAGCTTCTAGGAAGGATGGATGTTTCGGTAATGAACATCCATAAGGCTTAAAGAGGGATCTTGTGTAAATGACGATACTTAGTGGAGAATTAGTCACAAATAGCTAAAACTCCCCCAGAAACTGAGTATCAGATCACAACCCATCTTTAAGAAGGAAATAATTAGATTCGAGCTTTAAGTTATTTGTTTTAATAAATGTTTCTTTAATTTCTAACCCATGAAGATACTAACCATCATGCAGGTGCAGAATCAGGAAATAGGAAAAAAATCAATCCATAAACAAGGGAACATATCAGTGGTATCAGAGCATCGATCTTGCCATCCTGTGAATAAAGACTTATGCAAACTTATGAGAGGAGGACAAATAAAACCACAATGAATGACCTAGCAAATGAAGTCAGTTCATATATGGAACAAAACAATCAAACTAATCAAACTATATTAAATCAAATAGAGAAATCCAACCAAGCCCTTCTAAATGCTTTACAAAATATGGGAAACTCTATAAAAAATAACTCATCCCATGCAAAGAATATCAATTCAAATGAACCGGTCAATACTGAATCATCATCTTCCTAAATTCCAAGACCTCCCTTCTTGCCAAGAGAAGAAATACCTAGAGAAGAAGAATGACTAGATCAACCCAGTAATAGTACAGTTGAAAATGCCAGAGCCTATGCAAACCTTGAACCTGAAATTAGGGAAATTATAACATTTGCAAAATTTTTTAAGGGCCAAAAGCATGAAGCCTCAAGAAATATAGGGAGATGTATTAACAAAGATTTGAAACACAAAGTGAACAAAGTGGTATTGCCCAACTTTGATGGATCAAGAAAAATGACAGCCCATGCCTGGCTCCAAAAACTAAACTCCTACTTTACACTTAGTCCGATGACTGAAGAAGATGCCCTTCAATTTTCCATTCTGCATTTAGAAGGGATAGCTCATGAATGGTGGCACAATGGTCTTCTTTCCCTAGGCCATCAACATGCAACCTCATACCAATAATTCTCTCAAAAACTCATTAAACATTTTGATCAAATTGAACGCGAATGGTATTTTAAGGAACTAGCTCATCTAAGACAGCATGGAATAGTTGAAGAATATGAAAGTGAGTTTCAAAGACTTTCAGTTATGGTCCCTGACATATCCCAACAAAGACTTACTTACCTTTTCATTGAGGGTCTAAAAGATTCTATTAAAATATAGTAAACCCCTTGGAGCCACAAACAATAGAAGAAGCCATTCAAAAGGCTCGAAAGGTAGAATCAAATGTGTCAAAAGAAAGGTCCCAATCTTATACCTCAAAAAATCAAAAAAAGAATGAAGGACAAAGGAAAGAAAGTAGGAAAAAGCCATGCTATTTTTGTAAAGAACCTTGGAATCCAAGGCATCAATGTCAAGGAAAAGAGAGGAATTATCAGAAAGGGGGTTATGTTTCAAATGTAAAGAACCCTGGGCACTAGACCACCGATGTAAGAAAGGAAAACTTCATAGGATAGAAGAAGGGAGTAGTGATGAAGGGCCAAACAAAAGATGAAAGAAGAATGAGAATGAGCATGGAACACTAGCAGTAGTCACCCAAGAAGGAGGAAATAGACCATTCCACATCAAGGGAATGTTAAAAGGAAAAAGAGTGATCACACTATTTGATTCCGAGGCATCTCATAATTTCATTAGCAAAGACCATTCCACCTCATATCAAAAAGAAGGCTGAAAACTCAAAAATTCAAAAGCTTCAAAGTAGTAATGGGCAACGAAACCATGGATCAGTGCATGGAGATCATTCCACAACTAGAAATTTCTCTGAATAACCACACCATTAAAGCAGATTTCTTTGTGGTGAAATTATAGAATGATATTATTCTGGGAATGCCTTGGATTGACTCACTAGGTCACTTCACCATTGATAATACTAATTTGGAGGTATGCTTCAAACATGAGGGGAAATATAGAGTATTAAAAGGATTACCAGAGGGGTCTTCCAAAATTGTATCTTGTAATAGGATTGAATGCATCCTCGGACATAATCAAGGAGAATGGATAGCTGAATGTTTAGTTCTTGATAAATCACCCAATATTACACATAAAATACATATCGATATACGTCCCATTCTAGAAAAACACCAAAAGGTCTTTGAAGAAATCCCTCCAGGCTTACCCCCCCAAAAGGGGATTTGAACATTCTATTGAATTAAAAGAAGGAACTAAACCAGTTATAACCACCCCTTACAAGCATCCCCATAAATATAAAGAAGAGATTGAAAAAACTATCAAAAAATTATTGGAAATGGGACACATCCAACCAAGCTACAGCCCATTCGCTTCTTTAGTGGTTCTCGTCAAAAAGAAAGATGCAACAATGAGGATGTGCATCGACTATAGAGCCCTAAATAAGAAAATAATTAAAAACATGTATCTGATCCCAAGGATTGATGAATTAATGGATGAATTACATGATGCACGATATTTCTCAAAAATTGATCTAAGATCAGGATATCATCAAATTAGAATGAGAAAAGAAGATGTTCCCAAAATAGCTTTCGGATGCCATTATGGACATTTTGAATTTTTGGTACTTCCCTTTGGTCTTACAAATGCTCTTGCTACCTTCCAATGTCGTGAGGAGTTGTTTCTCCCAGCTTCTTCACATCTTTTGCCAGATGAACTATTTTCTCCAATAGCTCGTTGCACTCTGTCACATTAGCACTCACCGTTACGCATCTCTCCAGGGCGTATGCGGCCATAGACAATCCCAGGAATATCCAGTGAGACTCTCCCACCAATTTTATGGCTTTTAAAGCCACTCTTCCTAATTCTTTCGTCGCATCCTGAAACATAAACAAAGTAATATAATTCAATTACCCTAGTTTCACAGGACTGAAACTCCATAACCAACACAAACCAATGGTAAGCGCCTTACCGAATTCTCTAACTCATTGGCTTCTTTTGAAATGGTGGCTATGATGTCAGAGGCAGCTCTGGTTCCCCAAGCCACAGATTCAAGTGGAATAGCGGAAGAGGAGGTTGATGCCTCTTGTAATTCTGAAGGGGCCTGCAAAAACAAGAACACGCACAGCTAATTAAGTCAACATTAACTGATAGCGGAGAACGGTGGTTGAGAAGTGAAGGGTAATCACCTTCAGTTTCAGGAGCATGCTGTCAACAAACTTGATAAGTAACTCAATATTGTGAGTTGGGGTTTCATTGCGGATGGATTGTTTGATTGATTTAATGACCGTCTCAAGGGAAGTGGGGGGAGGAGGAGGAGGAGGAGGGGATGATCGATCCACAAGATCAGTTTTAGGGTTGTTATTATTAGAAGACGGAGGGTTACAGCACGCGCAAGAGTTACCCATAATTAGGTTATGAGCAAATTTGATCTCTGCGCTCAGACCATTAATGAACAAATGAATGAATGGGAAAAGAAGAAGTTGTAGGAAATGGAGTGGAAGAATGCAGAACAAAGCACTTGTACCCACTGCAGATGAAGCAAAACCAGAAGACTCCTAAATATTGAAGGAGGGTAATGCTGGTCAACGTTTGAAGAGGGAGCATTATTATGGTGTAGTTCAATTTTATATTTAAATGCCAACGTCTATCCAACGTATTATAATCGTCAAAGCACGTGACGACAAGTCATTAAGCATGTGTATCTTTTATATTTAATGAGGAGAATAAGACCGAGGAGGGAATGGTCAATGTGTTTTTATACAAAATGTGGTTAAAAGCAGGAAAAGGGTGAGGGAGGGTTTGGAGCGAGCATAGTCAGTATTGTTATTTTAGCCTCTTTTGTGGAATGAAAATGTTTCAAGGTGTCGTGAATTACAAGTTCAATTTTATCATTAATATTTAACATTTGTTATGTCAAGAAATATGTGTTTTTTGAGTACTTTTTTTCGATGCTTCGAATAAGGGGCGCATGCGTCAAAGTTCCTGTCTTTAACATTTTATGGTTGGTTGAAGTAGATTTTAGTTAAAATATAATGTATTTAATTTAATAAAATAACAAATAAATAGTAATGAAAAATATAACATTATAATGCTAAACTAAATTAAATTACGAGTATAGTTAGTATATTATTTAATTATAAAACTGCAATGATGTATATTAATTAAAATAGTAAAAGAATATATAAATAAACATTATAGTATCATGCTAAATTAAAATTAGATGACATCCTAAAAAACATTTATCATACCAAAAATATTTATCAACTAATTATACATGAGATATATATAAAATTGTATAATTTTTTTTAAAAAGAGTTAAATTGATTAATTTTAATTATTAAATTGTTTGATATATCTTGTTCAAGTGATAAATCCATCCAATTGCAGAAGCTGGATAATATTCTTAAGGTTAAATATAATGCATAAAAAAAAAACATAAATTAATTTAAAAATAACATTTATGCTTTTAAAAAAACCAAACACACTTATAATAAATAAAGTTGATAGTATACCAAGCTAAATAATTTGAACTTTATTAAAATTGATACAAAATTAATATTATGTATTTTAAAGTATAAATTAAAAATATTAATATAGTAAAAATTATATATGTTAAATAAATGTATAATCTAATAAAATTATATATATATATATATATATATATATATATATATATATATATATATATATATATATAAAGCATTGGTTTAGATATGTAAAAATAAAAATAAAAAATTATAATTTAAACTTATATACAAATTAAAATTAAAATAAATATGAAATTAAACTATACAAAAATAATTTTTGAAAATTGACAATTTAAAAGAGTTAAAATGTCTACATTTGAATAACATTTTACAAATTACAAAGATAAACATCAATTAAAATTAATTGTCTTTTTAAGAAAAAATTTATCCACTTGTCACAAATGTGGAAAAGATAAAATTGAAATTAATGCATTCATCAATAGAAATGTTAGAAAAATGATTATTTAAAAAAAAAGTTTATCCACTTGTCACAAGAAAAGATAAGGTTGCAATTAATGCTTGCATTAATAAAGGTGTTGAAAAAAATAGTCGTATTTTTTATGAAGAAAATTGAATTTTTTCATTGCCTTTTACATCATGAACCAATAAAGTATTAAAAAAATTGTATTTTTCAATTTTTAAAAAAAATGCAAATTAATTAACCTTTTGCAAACATTGGTATATCAATAAAATTTTTAAATTATAGAACTAATATGGAACTTGGTGATTCCATTAATTTCCTGCCAAAGACAGGTACTAAAATATCGATCTACTGTAAGTAATGCAACTCATCTTTTTAAAGGGGGGCATAACTGTACTCTGCACTTCAATTTTAAATTATAAATATCAACGTCTATCTAGTGTAGCATGCGAGGACAGGCCATTCAAATATTTATGTGTTTTAATTATTTAAATAAAGAGGATAACGATCATAAAGAAATAGCCAATACCAATGAATAAACCTAGAATTTTAAATTTTAAATATCAACATCTATCCAGCATACAATGAGAGGACAACCATTCAAATATTTATGTATTTTAATATTTAAATAAAGAGGATAACGCGTACACAGAAATAGCCAATACCTATGAATAAATCTAGAATGGAAACCTTACCTTGTTTTAATAAAAAATAAAAATAAATCTAGAATGAATGGAAAATATTGCACTGTACAATGTGCAATTCAAATTAAAACTTTATATACAATAAAATGTCAATGTTGTAAGAGGGAGCACTATCGTGCTGTGTAACGGTCAATTCAATCAAAATTTAACCTGTTAATGGCTATCAAGCGGAGCACCATTGTTAGAAGATACAACAAGAACAAGCTACCAAATATGCTGTGTGTTTCATTATTTAAACAGGAAGAAAAACTTGCATAAAGAAATATTCAATGTCAGTTGATAGATTTATTGACTCTGTGGACCACTCTTACTTTTGAAATGTTAAAAAGCATAAGATTCATTAGGAGGGTTTGGAGTGCATGTACTCAGATTTGCATTAGGGTACAATTGTTTATAAGTTGAGTTTATTTTAAGAACTTTTAGATCTTTCAATTAATATGGAAGGAAACTATTTCAAACTCTTTAATTATTACTAATCATTATTATTTATTATGAAGTCTCTGAAAAACACATAGGCAATAAAGAAGAAAGAAAATATATAGACCAGTATAATGTTTGATATAAGATGTTGAAATCCAGTTTAGCAGTCCCATCTATACAAGATAGGGAATTAATATATACAAGATAGGGAATTAATATTTTTATTTTATCTGTCCTTGCCTATTAATTTATGTAACAAATAAAATTTAAATTTCTAAAATTTCATAAATTTTTATTTTAAAATTAATTTATGTTGATTTTTATTTTTTAATTGATCCCTTCTATTTTTTTTGAGTTTAATTTATTTTCTTATTTTTTAAAAAAGATAAGAAAATAATGGACATCATTAATTATATTAATTATCTTTACTAATAGTTGTCATTTGTTTGACACCTTTGTACGTAAAAGCACAAGATAATCGTGAGTGTCCACTCTCCCATGATCTTGAACAAATCTAGAATATTTCTTGAGACAAATATTGCCATGTTGGTGACCAATATTTAAATGGCATGTTCAAATGTCAAGATATTATCTACAAAATTAAAAAGTGAGTTTGTTTACACGATTGCTTTTTCCATCTATATGTGTGTTGAATGGGTTTTACATAGTAATTTGAAAATGTGTTGCCACCCTTTGTTCAGCGAAAAAGGTTTTTTTTTTCTTTCTTTTTTTAAATTCTTTTAAATCGGTCCCTTTCTTTAACCCACTATTTTATGCATTTAGAGAATGATGTGTCTTTGTAGTGTCTACTCCATTTTACTTTTAGTTATATTGCTGAACACTAAGGCCAGTTTTCATGTCATGTTATTTCATTGGTGATGTTTGGTTACTTGATTAGTTGACACCATTTTCATGTATAGATCATATATTTGATGAGCTACTTTGTATTCAAAGTGTTCCATGTGTTATTATGATTCATAGTCATTCCTGCACGATGATGATTAAATGTTTTTATATATTGAGTATAATTAGGTTCATAATGATGTTTTATATAGATTATAGATACTTACCCCATACTTGAATTTGTATTCATTTCTATTTGTCATGTCTGATATGATTGAGGGAGGGAGTGGTAGTCACCTGCTAGTTAGGATCTACACGATGTACCACTCTCTGTCATTGCCTATTTAGTTCATATATATATGTATGTATGTATGTATGTACGTACATGCTCAACTTTTATGCAGGTTGCCGATATCAAACACAACTTCCCAGAATTGTTAGGATGAGGGTGCCTATTGTAGTATCTCAATGGTAAAAGAGGGGAGATAGTTTTCAAGTCAAAATCCTTACCCCAAGCCTATTTTGTCTTGTGGTAAAGGACAAGTATATGTTTACTCTACCCTTTCAAATTCGTCAAGGTGATGTGAATTCGAGATCTTAAAGTGAGTTTGGTTTTGATGCTCTTCCTATTTGTCTAGTTTCTTTTCAGTATGTGCGCTACTTTGTGACTTTAAATGTAATTAGTCATCTAAGAGAATTATTTAAATAAATAATTTAAATTGAAAATTCTAGGAAGGAAAAAATATTATAATATATTAATTAATTGAGAACTAATTAAATAAAGTTGTTAAAATTAAAAGAATTAATATAGGAATTAATAATAATTAAAAAATTGTTAAATCTAAACTTAGCATAATTATAATTATTCAATTTGATATTATTATAAATTTAGAAGTTATTTTTAAATAACAAAAATTAAATATTATTTGTAGTTAAATAATATTATTCTCTAAAAGTATCTCACTAAATTAAAACAATTGAAAATTATAAAATAAAATATTATTTTATTAAAAGGCACTATGTGTGCATGAAAGATTTAGTTAAAATAAAATAATAAGAAAATAAATAAAGTGAGGTCATTTGGAAAATAGAAACCCTAACTAGGGTTGGAGGCCTTTAATAATGAATTTTAGCTTATTTCTCCACACATAGGTTTAGAGGAGCAACTTGAGAATTGAAATGCAATAAATTTTTTGTGGGCTTTTGGAGACAAGATTTTTGTGATCACAAAGATTCACCAAATTGTTAGCATCAAATTGACTTAGGGTCTTTACAAATTCATTTTAGAAAATCTCTGATGAACTTCTATTTTCTTTGTGCCTACAAGAATATTGTTGTAAATATGTGAGAATTTATGTTGTTATTGTTACCATTAAGTTGAAGAATTGGGAAACCCTTCTTTAGAAATTATTTTTTCTTTATTTGGAAACAAATGTGAAAATAAGAGAGTGAAACCCTTATTAGATAAGCTTGAATTTAGAAAACATGTGCAATTGGGGTTTGAAAAAGAAGTTTTGTTTTAGACAAAAAAATGATTTTTGGAATCAATGTCCCTATAAGATGAGTTTTATTGTGGTAAATATTTTGTATTTTACCAATCTTTTGGATATTGTGCACTTTTGTTTTAATGTGGGGCGTGGAAGATTAATTATAATATAAAAATATAAATTGAAGGGCAAAGGCCACCATACCCCAACCCCCCTTCTCCTCTCTTCTCCCTCATGACAACCTTAAAAGCTATCGCACAAGCTCATGTGCTACTACTGTAGTCCAAGGCTACCATATCAGTTGTGAGTGTTGTGTGTAGGCCCATGGGCTACTATGGCTAAGCCTAGATGCTTATAAATAAAATATATTTTTAAAAATTAGTTTTTAAATAAATATATAAATTTGTTTTTAAAACAAATACCTTTATTATTAACTTTTTATTATATTTAATATCATTTAAATGCAATTTATTTCTATTTAAAAATTAATTTAATTTAGTTTAGTTTGTATTGAATTGAATTTATTTAAAGGCTTTATCATTTAACGTTACTATATTTAGATTTAAATACTATGAAGGATTTTTTGTGTATGTATATATATCCCTTTAAGAATATTGTTTTAAATTATTATAATTTTGAGCAAATAATAATTGTTATTATTGTAGATTAATTTAAAAGGCACAATTTTACTAGAAATGGGTTGTTTGAAACTATAAAATTGGGAATGATAATGATCAACATAAACTTGGAGATTATATCAACTAGGGAAAACTATGAAAATGAAAACTCCAACATCTACTCAAAATAAACATTATGGAATTATATCGAAGTACTACATGGATGATAAACTATACATGTTTTAAATACGCTTTGTGATGTTTTGTATGAGCCATGATGGTTGTTTTGGAGAACCTCATGGTTGGCCAAATAGGTACATATACTAGAGGAGGGGAATTTGGTTTCATTTCTAGTGACTTATGTCAAGTTTGATTGCATTGATGTGATTCCTATGATGAGATCCAAATCTTTATGTAAGATCATATGTTGTGAATCTTTTAATGTAACCTATGGGGTTTTATTTATTTATGATTTTTGTGTTATCTAGTTACACAAATTTAATTGATGTAACTATGGGGATTTTATGAGATGCATTTCTATGAGCTTAGGGTAGGTTATCTATGTGTATGTTTGGAAGTCAGTTGTAATGGGGGCTAGATGATGTAGGAGCATTGAGTTTGGATATTGGTTGAGCTATGATTTTCATGGTTATGGATGTGTTGGAGACACATTAGGGAACCTTTCCTCATGATTTTATAGAGATTGGATGGATTGGGTGGAAGTTTGAACTATTTTTACCATGTTGTTGGAACTGCATTTTTTGGGTTTCTAGGTGCTTGTTGTAGAGCATGTAATTAATTATTCTTAATGAATGAGGAGCTGCACACTTGAAAGATTGAAGAGGGCCTAGAGTAGTTCCTTGTATCAAGTTCACAAGTTCTAGCACCTTATAGGTTGGGAGTTGTCCAATTCTCCTATAGTATCGATTTTTGGCAGACTGCGTGTTAGGTTTCTGTGCATGACTTTCAAGATGGATGCACACTTTCCTTGAGGAATCAAAATTTGTGCATTTACGGGGTTGTAGAGGACCTAGACTACTATTGATAGTTCAAAGCATGAGTTCTAATTCAATAGGAGCTAAGAGATATCACAATTTTTCTTGGATATCAATTTTTGGACATTTAATTGCTATTACAGGCTGACTTGTGGCATTTAATTTATGTATTTGTATTTAATTTGTGTTCTAGGATAACTTGTGGCTTAGATTTGTATAAGTAGGCGTTGTGTTAGAGTATTTGGTCATTATTCATGATGGAATAATTCATGGGAGCAACTGAAGGGTGAATTTTCCTAAGTTTGTGAGCAGAGTGCCAAATGTGAGGCAATTTACAATAGGATTATAATGGAGTTGTGAATGTGTAGACAGAGTGCCAAATGTGAGGCAGTTTACACTTGCATCTTGGATGAAGTTGGAGCAGAGCTAGGCTTGTAGCTGGAAAACAAGGAGATTGCTTGGTGGGCTTGCGAGCACAAGTTTAGATTTCCTTGGTGGTTTCTTCCAGATTATTGTGATGTTACAGATCTAGACTAGCTAGGATAGTGTGTTGCTTGGATCTTGAGAGATCTTATAGAATTGATGTTGTAATTGCTATTTGTATTTGGCCCTAACTTGGAAGGCCTTACAGTTGGGCATATTACATGTAATCAGTTATATGTTATGAATGAATTGTTATAATTTGGTATTAGATCTTACATTATTGTTTCTTGTTATTGTGTTTCCACTGTGTGGTTATACTGCTAGGGGCTAGGACATCTTCTTTGGGGATTGTCCTACCTTGCATTGCACCAAATGGTATGAGTGCAAAGGTTGTTCCTAAGTGTGTAGATAGATCACTGAAGTTGAGGTAGTTTGCACTAGGACTTGGGTTGGAGAAGTGGATTTGAATTGATCTTGATCTGATGGTAGATTTTCTTTTTGGAGTCCTAAATCTCTTGGTTGTGAGGTGGAAGATCGTGGTTTTGACTTGCAATTACAGAGGGCTTTCAGATGGATCAATGGATGCAAAGATGGAAGGTTGATCTTGTTGAAGCATGATCATAGAGAGTTTTTGGATTGCAAATCTGTAGTCCTAGACTTGTGATGTGGTCCTTGATTGTTCATGCAAGGTGGCAAGTTGCAATCTGACTTGCAAAAAAATTGAGGTTATCACAAGGAGCATGGGAAGGATTTGTTATAGAGGGTTTACAAAGATCATGGAAGATGGATATGAGAGGATTGGATCCTAAGATGACAACGAATCTCCATGGTGTGGTGGAGAGGAGGTTTTCTAAGATGTTTTCTCAGTTTGAGACTAGTTTGGTTGATCGAGTTAAGGATGGGGTAAGGAAGGAATTTCATATATGTTTGTGGAGCTAGAGCCTATTGATCTGATAGAGAGTTATTTGGCTAGTTAGAAGACTTGTTTGAGAAAGAAGATGGCATAGCAACGTTGAGGTGGAAGAGGTTGATTTTGTTGATCAATTTGTGAGGTCTGATATAGAACCTATAGAGCAACTAGAGGTTGTTGCTAAAGATATTCCTAACCTTGCTGATGTGGAGATGGAGGTTGGTTTTCATGATCAGCTTGTTGGATCTAACATGGAAATTGCAGAGACCTTGGTCATGGATGATCTGGTTGCTATTGGTGATAAGTTGTGTGTTGTAGAGCATCTTGTTGTGAGTAATGAGATTGCTAGTGTTGAGAGTTTGGCACATGTTTTTGTTGAGGATTTACATATTGCTGCTAATGTGGGTTTTGTTACTGCTAGTGTGGATTGACTAGTTGTTGATGTGGATGAGGGTTTGAAGCATTATGTTCAGTTTGTTCTTAGGTGTGAGCATGCTGATTGGGTTGCTGATATGTATTTGATTCTAATGTTTCAGTGGATGGCTCATAGATGGTTGATTGTTAGATTTTTTCTTTTGACTTTGATGAAGTGGAAGCCTTTGGTAAAGATGAAGTTGGTTGTAGATCTTTCTTTGGGCATCAAAGTATGAGACATACTTTTCTATTTACCTAGGGAATCTGATCCAAGAGCATCAAGTTTGGATTTTGGTGTAGCTATGATTTTCATGGTTATGGATGTGTTAAAGACACATTGGGTAACCTTTCCTTGTGATTTCATAGAGATTGGATGGATTGGGTGGAAGTTTGAAATATTTTTATCTTGTTGTTGGAACTACATCTTTTTGGTTTCCAGGTGCTTGTTGCAGAGCATGTAACTAATTATACTTAATGAATGAGGAGCTATGAACTTTAGAGACTGAAGAGGGCCTAGACTAATTCCTTGTATCAAATGCACAAGTTTTAAATCTTTATAGGTTGGGAGATATGCCAATTCTCCTACAATATCAATTTCTGGCAGACTACATGACATGTTTCTATGCATGACTTTCAGGATGGATGGAAACTTTTCCTTGAGGAATCAGCCTTTGCACAATTAAGGGGTTGTAGAGGAACTAGAATAATATCTATGGTTCAAAGTGCAAGTTCTAATTCAATAGGAGCTAGGAGATATCACAATTTTCCTTAGATATCAATTTCAAGACATTTAATTGCTATTGCAAGCCGACTTGTGACATTTAATTTATGTATTTGTATTTAATTTGTGTTTTGGGTTGACTTGTGGCTTAGATTGGTATAATTAGGGGTTTTGTTGGAATATTTAGTCATTATTCATGATGGAATGATTCATGGGAGCAATTGAAGGGTGAATTTTCTTGAGTCTATGAGTAAAGCGCCGAATGTGAGGCAGTTTATAGTAGGATTATGATGGAACTATGAATGTGTGGATAGAGCAATGAATGTGAGGCCATTTACAATTGGATCTTGGATGAAGTTGGAGTAGAGCTAGAGCTACAGTTGGAAAATAAGGAGATTTATTGGTGGGCTTGGGAGCACAAGTTCAAATTTCCTTGGTGGTTTCTTCTAGATTGCTATGATGTTACAAATTTGGACTAGCTAAGATAGTGCGTAATTTGGATCTTGAGAGATCTGGTAGAACTAATGTTGTAATTACTGTTTGTATTTGGCCCTAACTCAGAAGGCCTTACAACTGGGCATATTGCACATAATCAATTATATGTTATGAATGAATTGTTGTAATTTGGTATCAGATCTTGCATTATTGTTTAATGTTGTTGTGTTTCCATTGCATGGCTATATTGTTGGGGCTATGACATCTCCTTTGGGGATTTTCTTGCCTTGAACTGCACCACCAGATCCCTAAAGAGGTTGCCAAGGTAACTCTCCTAGAGGCAACAAGACACATAAACATAATATGCATATGGGAAAGTTTTATCACATGAGTTAACTCTAAGGTTACCATGGAAGCCTCTTAAGACCCTCACCCCTCTAGTGACTCTATGTGGCATCAATATCCTTTCGTATAGACAAGACATACCAATGAGGCAAGGTCACAAACAAGAATCCTCTCTACTGTCTCATCCTAGTCTATACTAGCACTCAAGGAATGAGTGAGGTATCAAACCGACTCTTGTTAATTCATTTTAACTCCATTAATGAGAATGTTATAGTCTTAATAATTGATTAAATTCTCTTTAATGGGGTTAAAATGATTTAACATAAGTCACTTTGATACCTCACTGATGCCTTGAGTGCTATTACAGACTAGGATGAGAGTAGAGAGGATGCTTGGTTGTGACCTTGCTTCATCAATATGCCTTGTCTATACAAAAGGATACTGATGCCACATAGAGTCACTAGGGGGTCAAGGTCCAAAGAGATTGTCATCGTAACCTTAGAGTCAAGACTCAAGTGATGACACTTTCATACATGCATATTATGTTTCCTACCTATCTTATTGTCTGTAGGATTAGATGGTACCTTATATACATAGTACCTATGAGTTAGATTGCTTTAGGAATTCTAAGACATAGATTCTTGTTGTGGCTTTTGGATTGCTATCTATTTGGGATTTGAGATTATCTCCTTAGTATGGTGGAAGTGCGACCACTTAGGTTTCATGAGGTTGGGTGGTAGTGATTCTTTTACCATTGAAATCTAATAGTTGGACCATGATGCTGGGTGTACCTCTCATACAGATGTACTCTTCTTCTTACCTAATGATTATGTTGTATGTTCATACTCTAATATTTTGTACTTCAATTGTTGAGATCCTACAAGATGATGTATCTTATCATAATGTATGGGTTGATGCACCAAGTTGTGATGCCAAAAACATGACACAAAAAAACAAATTTCTAAATTTTTAAAATCCTACACATGCTATAGCACATGCACTTTTTAAAATTACAAGTTTTTATATATGGGCTACAAACCCACAACCCATTCCATTCCATTTCATTTCTTTTTGTTGTTGCCTTCTTTCTCCTCAACAACAAGCATGTGGTTTGTAGAACTTGAAGAATTTTCTCACTTGCCTCCTCAAAATGCCTCCTCATCATCGAAGATCAAGATTAGGATCATGCTTGTGGAGCCTAAGCCATAGCACGTATGTGCTTTTTAAAATTACAAGTTTTTATATATGGGCTATGGGCTACAAACTTGTGACCCATTCCATTCTATTTCATTTCTTTTTGTTGTTGCCTTCTTTATCCTTAACAACATGCATATGGTTTATAGAACTTGAACAAATTTCTCACTCACCTCCTCAAAATGCCTCCTCATCACTAGAGATCAAGGTTGGGATCATGCAGTATGTTTTCCACTCTTTTTTTTTTGTATTGTTTTATATATATTTTGAATTGTTTTGTAAGTTTTTATATTGTTTAGTAAGTTTTTCAATTTTTCTTTAAATTTATTTATTTATTTAGAATACAATTAGTTTCTTATCAGGAAATGTGAATAATCAACTACCAAATCTCCCATCCTAATCAAAATAATAAAAATGAAAACTCTCCACAAGAAGAGAAAGAAATTCCGCAACCTCCATCTATTGAAAGACCTCCTCTTGGCACCCAAGACAACATAATGAATGGAATAGAAAGAGGGAATTAGAAGCAATCATTGGTAGTTTAAAATCTTGTGGAAAAATCAATCCTATGAGAGAACAATTGGCATCCTCCCTTGAGTCCGTTATGAGCCATGTAGCTTTTGTTAGTGGTTAGTTGGATATTTGGCATGTTAAGAGAGAAGAAAAAAGAAGATATTATGCAAAAAAGTTATCCTATAAAGATGTAAAAAAATAGACATAGAAAAAGGTAGGATTTGTGCATTGTTTAAAAATCCTGGAGAATAAGACACTGTTAAACATGCAACTAAGGTTCTACATCCATTGGTGCATACATGATGATATTTGAAATAACTTTTGGGATAGATGATGGATGGTCTTTGATGCCCCTCCCTACAATAATCACAAGGTTCCAATGTATTTCTTAAAGAAATTGTATTGTGAATTTGTCCTTAGGGAGATCCCCAATTATTTCGATATGTTAGAATCTCAGGGTAGAGGTGGGGGCTCATCATTTGAGAGTCCGGGGGCATCTCATTTCCCTAATGTAGTTAGGGCATCTAATCTATTGGCAAGCCACATGGTGAGCATGTGATTATTCCTCCAGTTGTGAAGGAACATGTAGAGACCAATATTCTAGGGACTACCAATGCTTTGATACAAACCCTCATTTATTGCCTCATTCCACTAGTTGAGGAGGACCCTTCTTTGCATCGGGGTTACATGTGCACATCATGTGGATCCTTATGCACATTTATAGTCATGTTGGAGATAGTATGGATGATGGGCTAGTCATTGATGAGTTTTTGAAGGACACATTTGGCATTGACACACACGTAAATTAGAATTATAATAAACTAATTTGATCACATTTCATATGTATAGTAAATGACTAAATAATTATTATATCTTAACATTGTTCAAAATTCAAGGTAAGAGTGTTGATGACACTAGTATAGATTCCTTGGCCCTATTTTACATCTTGTTGACTAGTCAAGAGGTATGCATCAATTTAATCATTTAAACTATTACATATATTTGTTAAGTAATCATATGAAGTATTGACAAAAAATATTATGCATTAGTTCTCTACTGGACCATCAACAATCACAAGGAACTTTGATCCTAGGCATGATATGAGCTCCATAGATGTACATTTGTTTCATGTTAATTTAATTCATTTGATTATATTTGTTACATGTTACATGTAAATTATATTATATGACATGCAGTTGTTGATGTCTGAGACTCCTCATCTTTGCTAGTCCATCGATAATGGAGTTGTTTCCATGAGGGCTAGTTTAGAGCCATTGACTGAGGTATGAAAGAGTTTCCTTAGTTTTAGTTATTATTTATACTAGTTAGTATTGAAATTTCAAATGTTATTTATAACTAATTATATTGATTGAATTGTTGTAGGGCCTTGCTACACTCGATCATCTGCGACCCTTTGAGGTTGATGTATAGAGTGACTTTTTGATGGTGGTAAGAAAATAATTAATTTTGTGTGTACATATATTTGATTTAAATTTATAATAATTATTGATTCATATCTACTTTGTTTTTATCAGATCCAGTTAGAGAGGATCCTAAATAAGAGGACGAGTGAGTGCGTGAGGAAGACCCCATCATCCCCATCATCTCCATCCATTCAATGATCGAAGACCTCTAGGGATTTGTTTCCTTCCCCTCATGGGAAGGAGAAGATATAGGGATAGACACACATGTATAGGCATTAGTGGACATATATCTTAGATTTTATGTTAGTGGACATATTCAACATACATTTGATATATATATGATATTTTATATTTGATGTATGACATATATTTGATGCATGACATTATTAGACGTATGAAATTATTGGTTATCATAATATGTGATATGTCTATTCATGTATGAAATTATTGGTTATCATAGTATATATCTTGTTTTTTTCATTTACATTTTAAGTACATTTCATGTTTTTCATTTAATGTAATTTGCATCCAAAATGATGTAGGGTGCTCACACCAAAAGCTAGTGGATTCCCAAGAAGAACACTTTTAAGGAAAAATAACTATTCTAAATGTCTCTACCTAACACTTCACAAACTCAACCAACTACCTCTCAAAATACCCAACACCTCCAATACCTTACACCCTCTAGGATCTTTCACAACACCACACCCCTATAAGATTTTGAAAGGCTTAACTCATTGCCATTTAAGTGGTTTCAACATTCATAAGGTGCTATACACCTTAGTGGACTTCAGAACATTAATTCTCACTAATAAACCTAAAGAGGCTCTTTCTTGTAGCCCTACCTTTCAGGATTTAAGGTAGGAAATAAAAATATCTCCAAAAAAAAACCCAAAACCAATGAGGGATTAAGATACGCAATACTAAGCTTGACTAAATTCCAAAAACATAGACTCCCAACTATTCAATAAAGCATATAACTTGCAGGCCTAAATCTAGACATATAGGCCTAAAACATACCTTCTAACTCCCAAATCATTAAACTTTCAAATAAAAATAACAAATGAACTTGTTTATAATTTTACCTTACCAACATCTTACAAATTTCTAACTTTCAGAGTCCTAATTATTGAGGAGACACACAAACCTCCAAACTCTTGTTATAATGAGAGTTTCCTTGCTGAATGAGATAACTATCTCAAAAACCTCAGTCTCTTATCCATTCCATCCTTCCAAGAGATTCTTCAACTATCTCACAAAGTTCTAAAATAGATTGAGTAGTAAACTGCATCCTTCTTCAAGTTAAATGATCACAGTACCTCAATGTTATCTTTATATAAAGTGGAGGAAAATTTAAAGGTTCCCTTGGTTGTTTTAGATCACCATCTTATAAGTTGACACTATATCTTTGTTTCTTACTATGGATTGGTCAAGAATTAGTAAATACCTTCTGATTGCATGGAAAATATAGAGAATTAACAATTGAAAATGTGATAGTGGCTTGGTTAAAGTTTTCATGTGTGTTAAAATGATTTGAAGGCAAGGGCTTGAAGAACTTGCCTTGCACTTAATGACTATGAGCCCAAAAGTTAGTAGTTGGAAAGATTTTGATAAGGTAATAGAGTATTGGAGTTTTTTTGTTCAAACTTTTTGAGATTTTTGAGAGTTTATAGTTTATTGTTTAGTATTGATAGGTGATTGGAAGATTTCCACACCTTGCACAAGCTCCAAGATATGCACTATCAAAGATCGCATCCCTATGACATTTAGTGACTCTTAGGGTCAATTTAGTTCAACATGCCTAAGAATGTTTGAATGATCAATGAGATGGGACAATCTTGGGACTAGGGTTTAGCTAGCCACTTAGAGTTAATGGAATAGATAGTTTAATCCCATGACGAATGGTGAGAGAGATTAAGTAGTTGACAACTTTGTGCAAGCCAACACTACAAGTTTCAGCATGACCTAAGATGGGGCTGCAAAATCAAAATGGAATTTAATCTCTAAAAAGTGAGAGAAGTTATTGTAAGTCTCAGAAACACATTCCTATAGCATCTATAATTGCATCCATACCTCACACACACACTTCAAGATATGCCCTGTCAAAGATTGCTACCCTATGGTATTTAGCAACTCTTAGGGTCAATTTGATTCAGCATGCCTGAGAATGTTTGAGCACTCAATAGGATGGGATGAACTTGGAACTAGGGTTTACCTAGCCACCCAAAGCTAATAGAATAAATAGTTTGACCCCATGGTCCAAACAGTGAGAGAGATTCAATAGTTGGCAACTTTGTACTTACCAACACTACAAGTTTCAGCATCACCCAAGATGGGGCCACAAAATAAAAAGGGAATATGATCTTGAAAAATAATGAAAGGTTATTGGAGGTATCAAGAACATGGTTTTATAGCACCCAAAACCACATCCATACCTCACATGAGCTTCGAGATATGCCCTATCAAAGATCCCTACCCTATGGCATTTAGTGACTCTTAGGGTCAATTCAGTTTGGAATGCCCAAGAACATTTGATTGCTTAATGAGATGGGATGAACTTGGGAATAGGGTTTACCTAGCTGCCTAGAGCTAACAAAATATTTAGTTTGATCACATAATGAACATTGAGAGAGATTCAGTAGTTGAAAACTTTGTACTGGCCAACACTACAAGTTTTAGAATTACCCAAGATAGGGGCACAAGATCAAAATGGAATCTAATCTCCAAAAAGTGAGAGAGATTATTGTAGGTCTTAGAAGTATAGTCATGCAACACCTAGAATTACATCCATACCTCACACAAGCTCTAAGATATGCCCCATCAAAATCATTGCCCTATGACATTTAGTGACTCTTAGGGTCAATTTGATTTGACATGATCTAGAATATTCAAGTGATCAATGGGACTCAACAAGTTTGGGACTAGAGTTTACTTGGCCACCTAGAGCTAACAAAATAGATATTTTGATCCCATGAAAAAATGTTGAGAGAGATTCAATAGTTAGAAACTTTATACTAGTCAACACTACAAGTTTCAACATCACTCGAGATGGGGCCACAAAATCAAAATGGAATCCAATTCCAAAAAGTGAGATAACTTATTGTAGGTATCAGCAATAGGATCTTGTAACACCTAGAATCACATCCATACCTCACACAAGCTCTGACATATGCCCCATGAAAGATCACTACCCTATGGAATTTAGTGACTCTTAAGATCAATTCTATTTGGCATGCTTGAGAATATTTGAGCACTCAATGGGATGGGACAAGCTTGGGACTAAGGTTTACCCAGCCACCTAGAGCTAACAAAATAGACAATTCAATCCCATGATGAATGGTGAGAGAGATTTAGTAGTTGGCAACTTTGTACTGGCCAAAACTGCAAGTTTTAGCATCACCTGAGATGGGGCCACAAAATCAAAATGGAATCCAATCTCCAAAAAGAGAGATATTTTATTGCAGGTCTTAGGAACATAGTCATGTAGCACCTAGAATCACATCCATACCTTGCACGAGCTTTGAGATATGTCCTATCAAAGATCACTATCCTATGGCATTTAGTGACTCTTAGGGTCGATTCAGGTTGGTGTGCCTAAGAATGTTCAAGCACTCAAAAAGATAGGAGAAGCTTGGAACTAAGGTTTACCTAGCCACCCAGAGCTAATGGAATAGAGAGTTTGATACCATGACAAACGGTGAGAGAGATATGAGCAAGATATGTATGCCTATGCCACTTTGTGCAAGATATGAGCAAAAGTTGCTAATTACGAAAAATTGGGTCTTTTTGAGTTTTTGGTCAAGATGACCTAGGATTAGGTTTTTTTAGTTGTTTAAAAAAATTTTGGAATCATTTCCAAGTCCTAGAAGTGACATCTAGTGAACGTTGCAAAAAAGTTGCACTTTTTGTGCAAAATTGTAAAAGTTGCTTAAAAATGCAAATCTGACTAGAAACCTTCTAACCTTCCAAAATATGTTTCCCATGCTTATATACCCCAATATGGATGGTTAAAAATTCCCAAACCTCTATTTACAACTTTTTGCAAAAATTGTAAAAGTTGCTCGAGCAACTTTTTAAGCAACTTTGCAATTTTTGAGCAATTTTTGCTCTTTACATATTTAGGTCAAATGACCCCATCTAGGACTATTATAGGACCCTAGTTAAGATTCCTAGGACCTATTAGGTAACCAAATACCTTAGTTTCCCATGAATATTCAAAGGTGATGAATTGTTAGTAATTGTAGAATGAATGATGATATGAAATATCACTTGATATTTATGTAAGAAAAGTGAAAAATAAGTGAACAAGCAATTGGCTACCAGCCACAGATATTTCAAAGACATTGTAAACAATATATTATTCTTTTAAGAAAAATGAGGTACTGACTCTAAAAATAAGATTGAAATGATTCCCATCAGTGGCATGGCCGAGAACTAATTTTTCAGTGCAGTGACTAATAGTTGGCATGACTCCCCATGCCTTCTCATTCCTATGGGACATTTCAAAAGAAAATGGTTATCTTGGTGCCATCTAGGGTATGCCAATTACTTAGGATAACAAGATAAAACCTACAACTTTTGGGAAAGCGTGTACATGTACATAGACACAATTTTTTTAAATAGAGATGTAAAAAGTGGTATAGAATTATCTGTAGAGAAATGTGAAGTGAAGCCTCAAATTGGCTCATTAGTAGGCAAAGATTTTGGTCACACACTTCATTCTAGCACCACAAATGTTTCAATTAGAAATGCCTATTCATCGATGGCCTTGCATTTACAGGACTTGGGAAGTCAAGATACTCAAGCTAGGCATGATCCCTCAAAGTTCTCATCAAAATATATTAATGATCTTAATAGAACAAAAAAAAGCTCATTGCCACTTTTGGTGAGGCAATCTCACTCTTTTACAATGAAGGCCAACCATCTATGATCCAAGGTTTTAACTCATATAACAAATGGAGAGCTTCTCAAGGTACTTATTCTTTCACGTAGTTCCTAATAAATATCAAGGTTCTCATTTAGGTGATCAACTACCAGGAGGTCCACGATCATAGAACATTCCAATCAAAGAGAAGTGAAAATCCTAACGAATTGTTGTTTATAATTGCTTCTAGAGACTTGAGTTTAAATGGAGATTGTCAATTTTGAAACATGTCCCAGTCAAGTAGATGACCAAGATGTTTCTTGAGTGAAGGGGATACTAGTTTATTAAGGTATCTTTATGATCTCACTTGAATTTAGTTACTATTTTTGGAGCTACTAGCCAGCTACTTTAATGTTGTATTTTTGAAAAATATAATGTCCTGATACAAGTACATGCCATTTTTAAAAAATATTTTCTATTTTAAAGGATTAGTGAACAATATCTTTAATGCCCCTTTTTGGGACTACAAAATATAACTATTAAAATCACAAACCTTCCATGTTGTTGTAATGGAGATTATGTGAAATATCATTTTGCTAATTCTAATTTGGTCAATAATAACATATACATATTTGGTGAAATATCATCTCTGTAATATATAATGTCCTCATACAAGTACATGCCCTTTTTAAAAAACATTTTCTATTGTAAAGGATTAGTGAATAATATCTTTAATGCCCCTTTTTGGGACTAAAGAATATAACTATTAAAATTGAAAACCTTCCATGCTATTGTAATGGAGATTATGTGAAATATCATTTTGCTAATTCTAATTTGGTCAATAATACCATATACATATGTAAGAATAATCTAGTGCATATATATCTAGTTCTTAATTGTCTGACTATTATGAATGACTTATTGCCTTTGGTTTGGAAAAATATTTGTTGTATGCATTACTATATATTGGTTTTCCCTTATATTTTTTATTGGTTAATGTTCATATATGTATATATATCCTTCAATGATGTGCCTTTTCTTTATTAGATGCACTTGCTTCAGATTCTAAAAATGACTATTTATTACCAAGTGGAGGGTTGTGTCTCTTCACTGTCTCATTAAGAGTAGTGTCTCTTCCATTCATGAATCCATCTCTACCATTTCCAGTGCTTGTGGGGGACAATAGGTATCAATTGGGTCCAAAACTTGTATATCCCATTTGTCCATCCATTCAGTCAACTCATACTCATCCCAGTTTTTCTCTACACATGATGGACAATAGCATGCCATTTTTCATGTGCAGATACTCCATGAACTTGCACCAAGGGTTCTAAAAGAGTGCAACTTAGTTGATCTTATTAGTGTACAACAATCCTTGTATAGTGCAATGTTAGTATTATCTATCAACAAAAAATATCTATGAACCATAGACTCACCTTCCTTACCTAGACCCATAGTAGCATTACACCACCGGACAAAGGATTTTGCATCTGTCAATATTGCTCCATCTTTGTACTTTAGTTCTTCATGAGCTAAAGCTCTTTTTATGTATGCACCTATATCATCATGCTCTCCCTTTCAATGACTAGCCCATTTGAAATTCCACATATATTGAATTCTAGACAACATGTGCATCATACATGAGAGAGAGAGAGAGAGAGAGAGAGAGAGAGAGAGAGAGAGAGATTTTCAGATTATATGGTTAGAGAGTGGTTTAGGGTTTAGAGAGAAACTTAGGGTTTAGAGAGCAATCATATTTGGATTTAAAGTTCAATATATGAGTTAGAGTCTAATTTGATTCAATGTGAGAGTTTTAGTTCAAATTTGATTAGGTTTAATGTTGTGATTTAATTATATTTAATGCTAAGTTTTTCTCTTTCTTAAGGTCAATGTTAAGGTTTCAATTAGAATTTATTCTTGTTCATGGTAAGAGGTAAAGTCTAATTTAGTTCAATCTGATGGTTTTAGTTACCAGTTTACAGTTGTTTCTAAATCTTTACCTTTATAATAATTTCTAATGATTTGTATGAAAAACAAAAAAATATATTTAAATTCTCTAATTTACATCAAACTAATTTTCTATATATTTAATATTTTTTTCTATTGTTTTCTAATGTTTCAAAACTTTCTATATGTTGTAGTATTTTCTAAATTTTCTAATATTTTCAAAAAGTTCTAAAATTTTCTAAATTTTATAAGATTTTATAAAGTTTTAAAATTTTCTAACTTTTATAAACTAATTGAATCTAAATTTTCTACTATTTTCTATAAATAATATTTTACAATTTCTTTAATAATTTCTAAGTTTCACTAAATTTCAATACATTTTCTAAACTTCATCTCATATTAGAGTACTTAAAAATATAAACATATAATAATATTAAAAAAATTGAATTCTTTAAAATAATCTACATTAAAAACTATATTTCTACCTAAGAAAACATAAAATAAAACATATTTTTTTGATGAATAGTGACCTTTTCTATTAATAAAATATACTCAATTTATAATTCACAAAAAAGGGGTTAGGGATACAAGATCACCCCATGAAAGAGTTCACACAGCCAAAGTCAGACTAAAAACACGACTGCAGCTAGAATTAGAAACTATTCATCAAAAAAAAAAAAAAAACATATAAGGCAACCTCAAGCTGCCAAAGTAGTGCCAGTCGAGGGTGGTGGATCATCTTTATCTTGAAAACCCCAATCGTCTTTAGGATTGGGGGATGGGCTAGGAATAGTCTAGCCATCGTCAACAACAACAACAATAGTGGCAGCCTCTGCATCTTTAACCTCTGGCCACGGAGGAGAAATTGCCAGACCCAAGCAAGGCCACTTCCTTGAGTGCGCACAATGAGAAACAAGAGGAGGAGGCAGGGACCAACTAGTACCACCATAGGGTGGGAAAGCTGAGCAATGCCTCCATCTGCCATCACCATAGCTGGGAGAGTGGTGGTTGGAAGCCTAAGAGTGCAGGGTGTGTGAGTGGCAGCCGGAGGAGTGGCGCCAAGGACAACAACCACGGGGCGTTGAGGTCTCTAATAAGGCATCAAGAGGAAATCTGGTGATAGTACAAGGAACATTGCCCTATTGATTGAGCAGTTCCTACAGGTGAACAACTTCAAGTGCTACTTTATTAGCTTGCACATGAATCTGCATAATTACATTATTACAAATGCATGCCTTAGTATACATAGCAATGTTAACATCCAAAAAATTGTGTGTGAAAAGAACAACATTTCTATCTTTCCACAAAAAAAATAGGATCTCTAGCTTGAAGATATGCCAAATTTGGGTGAACTTCTAAGGAAATTTGGGAGAGTCACCCAATAAAATCACATGCAAAGAGAAAGACTCAGGTCTGAATGGCTTGAAAAAATCATGAATCCAGTGCCAATAATTTTCAGCACGCTTGCAGAACCAAAAAATATGCAAGAAAGACTTTGGTTGTCCACAAAAGGGGCATCTAGGTCAGGAACCCCAATGTATTTGAGCCAAGGCCTTAGGGGAAGACCTTGGAAGGCCAGGCATGAAGCAAAATGCACAATCTTGGGTTCAATTGTAGCATTCCATATGGTGTCAAAGCATTTTCTCCATTGAGAAAGAGAAGATTGCAAATAGCATCTATGGTTTAGCGTATCCACCATGGGAAGATGAGGTGAAAGCCATCTGTAACCCAAACCTAGCTTGTAATTAGAAAAAGGAGTTGTAGGAAACCACCTCCAATCAAGCCACCAAGGGTGAACAGACTAAATCCCCACTTTATGAACTAAGTGAACAGGGATGGAAGAAAGCAAAGGTCAAAAGTCTACCAGTCTGAATGGACAAGGTGGTACTATACTTGCATATCTTCCTAGTTCCTAAAACTCATGGTAACCTATGAAAAGAGGTCCTTAGGAGTTCTGATGCCACATTTGAAAAAATGTAGAGCATTGGCCCCTTGAGTCTTGGCGAGGGGAGTACCCTGAATGGCAAACAGGGGAGACCACCATATGTTATGTTGATTCAAGGAGAGGCCATTGTAGAATTCAACTCCAACCCATTGAAGCTAGGTCTTAACAGGCTCCAAAGCTTTCCAAATGCTCTTGATGATGAAGGAGCCCTGAATGACCACAGGATCACACATAATGAGAAGGGTTTGGAAACCAATTGCCTTCCAAGCAAGCCTATTGATAGGGAAACTGGAAGAAATGTAGTGCCGAACTAGAATTTTCTGAGCTTCATCTCTTGAGAGAGCCCTAATAATCCATTTTGCACAAAGAGCAAGGCCTTGTCTTCGAGTGGAGAGAAAGCCAAGACCACTGAACTCTTTTGGGAGACAACAGAAATCCCAGGCCACTTTGTGAAAGCCATGGTGGTCAGAACCAGAGGCCCAGAGAGAATCCTTGAGCAATCTTTCTAGCTCCATGTAAGAAGCTTTGGATGGAGCTCAGTAGGAGGAGTAATACACATGAGTGGCCACAAGAATCTTAGAGAAAATTTGGAATTTTCTCATGAGCGAGAGCAACTTTGTGATCCAATAGTTGAGCTTTTTATTAATCTTAGCCAGCACAACATTCCAAAGTTTCACAAGTGATGCCTGGAACAAAAAGGGAAAGCCAAGAAAGTAGAAGATTTCTTCGTGAGCAACCCATTTCCACTAAAACTGGCTAAGCCAAGGTGGAGCTGAAAAAAAGGACTGGTGGAAGTAGAGCATTTTATGCCATTGAATGGTAGAACTAGATGCTTGACAAAAGGTGTCTAGGCAACTTAAAGCATTATTGATGTTTTCTTCAGCCTCTAAAAGAGTGAGAAAAGAATCATCAACAAAGTGTCCATTAACTAATTGGGAGGATGATTCAGGAAAGGAAATGCCACAAACCAATCTTGAGGACACATAATGCACAAGTAAATATCCAAAACCTTCCACAACAAGGACATAAAGTGCAGGAGCTAGCAGAAAACCTTTCCTGATGGAACAAAAAATTCCAAAAGCCTCAGATTGCAACTTTTTGATGCTAATGCAAGCATTAGCATCCCCAAAGAGAATCTCCATAGACTTGATGAAGTTGGGGTCAAAACCTAGAGCCTGGAGCATAGCCAAGATGAAGGGCCATTCAATGCAATCATAGGCTTTAGCAAAATCTATCTTTAAAAAGATGGCCTTCTGATTGGACTTGTGAGCCCATTCCATTCCCTCCTAGATAGCAATGATGTTGTCAAGAATATATTTGGACTTGATGAATCCAGTTTTCTCTAGTCATACAATTAAGGGCAACATGTGCTTGATTTTGAGAGAGAGTGCCTTGGAAATGATCTTATATGACACATTCAAAAGGGCAATGGGTCTCCAATTACATATGTCCTCTGGATCACCAGCTTTAGGTATGAATTTGATATTTCATTTATTTATAGTGGCTCCTAAGCTTTTAGAGTGATAGGTTTCAAGACAAACTTTGTGCAGATCAGGAGATATATGCTCCCAAAGGTGTTTGTAGAATTTACAAGGAAACCCATCACACCTAGGGGACTTGTCATCCGCCATGGAGTAGACAACCTCTTTAAGATCTCAGAGGGAAAGAAGTTTCTCATAGAAAGCACGTTGCTCAGCTGCTAGACGGTTTGGAGTAATAAAAATACACTTTCTGAGAGCTTCCTCCTGAGCATTCAAATTTCCCTGCGAAGCAAATATGTTCTCATAGTGATGAAAAAATGCTTGCAGGATGGTGAGGAGACTAGATAGAACAACATTTCCTTGTTTGATTTTTTTAATCCCAACATTGGTATGACGGGCACAAATAGCCTAAAAAAACTCCTTCGAGGCTTTGTTACCAACCTCCAACCAGTGGAGACGGGCTTTGATTTGGGGTCCTCAGGTAGCATAATTATTAGCAATTTATTTGTCATGGCAAAGCTTAGCAAGCTGAATTTGCAAGTCCACATCAAAGGGATTGAGGGTGAGGGCCTTAGAGGCTTTTTTGAGGGCAAGTGTGCTGGCTTCATATGACCGTTTATGGAACATAGCCAAATGTTACCCATAAATGCACAAGAATTGAGCAGTTCTGGTAATGTCATCATTCCACCATTGAATCCATCCCCTTTGAGAATGTGGATGTGGCTCCAAGTTCAAAACATGTAGGATGTGCCAAATGGTGGAAGCATGCATCAGCAAAGATGTGTTGAGGAAGAACTGAGAAATGGCCACCTTTGGGACAATAGTTTGCCAAGAAATGACAAAATAAATGGGGTAGTGGTCAGATAACGTCACATCTGACAGGGGAATGACAGGAAAATCTCAGTCCATAGAAAAAGAGAAACAAGATTGCACAGTGTTCATAGCATGACCAAGAAATTTTAATATGTGGTTAGAGCCAGCTCGAAAGTTGGACCAAGTATGGCAAACCCCACTATCTTGGTGATGGTTGGTATTGGGATTAAAAAAAGCCCAATTTATTGCACATGTAATACTAGGCTTGTCTTTCCCTAGCTATCTAGTGAAAAGGTAGAATGCCATCTTTGTCAGAGGTCACTTCAACCATACTAAAGTCCCCACACATAACCCAAGTAGCTGGAGGCAAGTTGTCAGCCAGCGAGGGCCATATTTGGGATCTTTCCACAACATCATTGGAAGCATAAACATTAATGACTCCAAAAGAATGATTGTTAATGAAAAGTAGAAGCCAAATAATTCTATGTGTGGGGTCAAAATTGTGCAAAATAACAATAGAATGAAGGTGAGGTGATAGGAGAGTAACTACACCACCTTAGCCAGCTTCATGCTAGGAAGAAAACATCATGCCATCCTGCCAAATTATGTGGCATGCGAAAGAAAGCATGAAACCAAAAATTTTAACTTCTTGTACACAGAGAAAATCTAAATTACCAAGGCTATGATGGACATCCTGAACATAGTACTTTCTGGGGAGGTCTGTGAGATCTCAACCATTCTATGATAGGAAGTTCATGAGAACTCTTCCATATCATCTTCATCCTCAAGAGAGGAGTAGCTATTCTGTAAGAAGGTAGAAACATGGTTGAAGTCAGACAAAAAACCCTTTAGACTTACAGCCTGACATTTCAGCTCTGGTATCTCCGCACATCTAGGAGGACAGCGAGAATGCCATGTCGCTGGTGGTGCTATTAAAGAGGCAGCAAGAGGAGTTTGCACCCCAACCAAAGTAAAAACCCTAGCGGCTTCCTTAATCCCCTATGAGCCAGTAGGGTTTGAAACCTGCAAAACTTTGAAAGTTGTTCCTTTGTCTGCCGCTTACATCCCTATGCTAGCTAGAATTGATGCTCCTGTAGGGATAGGAGGAACCGCAGTGATCATAGCATAGGACTACTTCAGGGGCAAGGGATTCGAGGGAGCCTTTCCCTTACGCCCAATAGTAACCCATTCTTCTTTTTTCCCTTCGGCCTATTTGATAGGCGCTTCTTTAGGAGTGGGCTTGACCCTAGGCGTAGCCAGAGGGCAGTCCTTGATCTTGTGTTCCACGGATTGGCACCTATAACAGGTGTTGGGGAGGTTCAAGTAAAGCACCTTCTGAAAGAAGGTTTTAGTCCTAATATGAATTTCCATAGAATCATTTAGATCCTTGGAAAGATCCACCTCTATGCAAATGCACCGTTGCAAGAAGGCATTGAAGAATTTCTTAGGCTCCTTGGTGACAACTTTACCAAGGGCTTTTGTAATGGATTCAATGAAAGGCCAACAAGATAGGGGTAAGTTTGGGAACTCGACCCATATAGGAACCCTAAGCTTTTTATCATCCAAGACTGTGAAATCGCGTTACCATTTTTTAAAAACAAGCAAGGAAGAACGCACAAACCATGGTCTGTTGTTAAAGACTGTGTCTTCCTACAAGGGGTTAGCGAAGAGAAATAAAAAAAACCTTTGGTAAGGTTTTGCACAGCATCAAGGTGGACTCCATGAGGAGTCTAGCTCTTGTTAACCCATTCTCGGAGCATAGCTTCAGAGGGAGTCCTACCCAAAAAATAACCTATCAAGGTGTGCTATTTTAACCAATCACATGCAGCATCAAATTCTTGCAAAGGAAGGATAATGTTAGGATTACCTTGTGGAAAACCTTTGGGACAAACTTGCGTGAATGTTTGTTCTGTGGAGGTGCCATGGTAGACTAAAGCAATAGCGTGAACACCAGAAACAACTGGTTCACCGCTAGCTGGAGTCATTATATCCCAGCCTAAAAAAATCTTATAGTAAATGTAGTGTGATGAGTGGAGCTAATAGAGCAAAAGTTCAGACGAAAAGTCATACACAAAAAATTAAACGATTGCATGAAGCAAGAAACCCTAGCAAAGCAAAAAAAACTCCTGGAATGACTTTTGACTTTCTCAAATAAAACATGTTTAACATATTATACACATTAAAAAGCATAATAAAACATAAAATAAAACATAAAACATATTAAAAAATGAGGGGGAATTGCTGACATGCCTGATCCGGCCAAATGTCTCCTGTAGCTCTTCCCACTCCGCAGTTCCCAGAAGTTCAATTGATGAAAATGACACACGGATTTGTCTTTATGCAAGTTATATAATTTAAGGATTTTCGACTGGATCCCTTTTGGCCAGACCCTTGTCAAGTTGCACATGCCACTTGGTGCACAATTAGCACCATGTGTTTCGGGCTAGATTCTATCCCCCTGGAATGCATTCGGCTAGACCTAGTCCAGCTGGAACTTCAAAGTTAGCCCCAAAGGTGACATAGATCTGTACTTTCAACCATTAACCAAGTGACTACAATCATCACCAAGTTCTTGGAAAAGAAGTGTTAAAGTTTAGTATTAACTAAGTCATTCTAATTTTAACTAAGTGACATATTACCTGAGTAAAGTTATAATATTCACCGAGTATGATCTGGAATAACAAGTTAAGAAAGATTGAATCATAGGCCGACATTTGATGGAAATGAAGAATATTCAAGAAGTTCAAAGGTTAAAATCCAAGTTTTTTATGAGATCAAAGGTTGGAAAAATGTAATAAAGATCTAATGAAGGATAATTTACAAGATGGAGACGAGCTTAAAGTTCATGGAATTTATCTTTTCTAAGTTTCTACATTCAATGAATTTGAGATCTATAATCCTGATTAAGCTGAAAAATCTTGAAGACCTTGGAATGGAAAAGTTTACTATTTAAGGGGATGAGCAAGCAAGTTCTTGTTGCTAATTGTTCAAGGATCATTATTGATCGTTGTTGAACTTGAAGAAGAAAGAAGAAGCATGGTGAATTGAGAAGAACAAAAGTCAGAAGATCAAATAGACTAAGTGAAAGAGTGAGCGCGTGAATCAACTAGAATGAGATCAAAGGGAAGAGACAAAGTAGAGTAGAGATGTGGACAAGCAAGGTAGTACTAAACCTAACAAATCATTTGATTTTTACTTTCCTACCACTGTAGTGGATAAAATCTCTTAACCAAGTGGAACTAACAAGTCTTTGAAATCCTATATGGTAACATTGATTAGTAATGTACATAAGTCTTTTAGAACATGTAATTTCTTAGAAGTGTCAAGGAGTGATAAGGTCCAGATGATATTTGGTTAAAATCCTCTAACTGGGTCACACTAAAAATGTGCATATAACCTTTAACAGGGTTGGCTCCTAGCAGAGCTCACTTTAGAAGAGTGAAATTATTTGGGTTACAAATTTGGAGGTGGTTTTTCGCTTTACAGGGTTTGCACATTAAAATATCAGTGTCAAATGTGTGATTGCTTATGTGTTACAAGTTTATTTTCATGCTAATTTTTTTTTACCGCTACTTGGTATTAACTAAGTTATATCTCTGATAAGTTCGGTAATAATAAGGAATAGTAAAATAAAAAATTGATGCAAAATGATTAAAAATTTTATTTGAGAAGTTGAATGTGATCACCGAGTTATTATTGTGAAAGTTTGAATTGGTATTGTGAAAGTTTAGTATAACTGGATATAAATTATCCACCTCCCTCTTATTTATCTAACAATACACACACACACACACACACACACACAACATAGTGCATGTAATGAGCTTATCTCTCTCTCTCTCTCTCTCTCTCTCTCTCTCTCTCTCTCTCTCTCTCTCTACCACACACAAACACACACATTCTTCATTCATATTATTTACATGGGGTTTTACCTTGTTTTTTTACCCTTCAAAAATCTCTTCTCTCCTTGTGTTGATATTTGCATTTACATTCAAGCTTATGGATTTATGGTGAATCTTATGGATTAATGGTAATTATTTCTACACAAAAATCTCTTTGATTCTTTGCTTTATGTCTTATCATTTGATTATTTCTTTCAAGCTCCTATCATGGTAGTTTTATGATTTGTTCTTTATGTATTAATTCTATTGATCTTGAGGTCTATTGTAAAGGGATTTATATTTACTTATCTTTTGCCTTGTTATTGGCTCATGTACTAAATCTTTAGGCCAAAGTATAGTTCCACATCTCCAATCTTGATTATTTCAACAAGTGACAGTAATTCATGCTTTATTATGCACTTTCATGAAATATATTAACTCAATATATGTAGGTTCCTAGACAAGGATTGTAAAGAGGAGGATTTGAATAAGAATACAAATAATATGAAATATTTTGTAAATTTAGTAATTAGTGCCAAATTGTTTAATATGGAGGCATAAATTAAAATTAATGTACAAGAGTAGAAGAGATTGAACAAGTTGTTAAAGATAAAGTAGATGAACCAGAGCATTTGATGAAACATAGGCAAAAATTGATAATATTTTGTGCAAATGAGTATCCAATTAGACTTTTCCTAATATCTAAAATGAAAATTCCAAGCAATACAAACAATTTGTGTGGAGACCTACATTTACTACAAGTAGAAGCAATAACATCTAAACCAAGTTTTAAATAGATTTAGTTCTAAGCTAACAATTCTATTTTTCTCATACCAAGATAATTATTTATTCATTCACCATTATTTCTCTTGCAGTAACTAGTATATGAATCCCACTCAACTTATAAAATGGCCCTATAACATTTTGCAATAGTATTTAAAAAAAATTATGGACCCTTTAATGGAATGTGTAAATCGGCTATTGTAGAGCAAATTCATAAAAATCATTTTTAGTGTCAATCAAAATTTATAATACTTTCTGTAGATTATGAATGATCAATATATATTTTTATCTCATCAATTCTCTATAAAAGGAGACATTATAAATTATACAAGGTTTGGTTTGTTTGATAGTTTCTTTTAGTGAGACAACAATAGTTAGTAATATTTTTATTTTCGACTAGTTAGAGAAATAACTCTAAAATGATAAAATCAAAAATTTTGTGTGTAGTAATCATGTTTGCATTAATGACACCCTCACATATTATTCAACTATCCCTTGTCTTTGGAGTGGTAGAATGCACATTCCTCTATTTCTAACTCTAGAATTTGAATCAATTTTAAGAACATTAAAAATAATAATATAAAATTAATATAAATAATAATAATTAACATTAGACATAATAATAATAGTAAGAATAATAATTATTCATAATTTTTTTATCACCTTATTAATTATATTATTATTACTTCTTAAAATCTAAATGTTAACTTACATTAATTTCTTGACGATCTAGAATATCTATGTCATGTAAAAGAAGTTGTTAACTTCATTATCATATAGCTTGAGAGTTGGAATTGATTTTTTTTCAATTTAATTTTTGTAAATAGATAAAAATTTATGTCCCATGGTATCGCAAGTGATAATGGGACTCTACAAATCATCTTCCTACTTATATGATGATGGGTAAATGTGTGTTAACATTTTTGATGTCTTATCATAGGAATGAGAAGAGTGGTTAGACATGTACTCACATGCCTTTATATAAGAATACTTTCCATACTTTTCATTTTTTCGTAGAGGAATCTTGACCCCATATAATAATACAATAATTCATAATATTAAAATATTATAATACACATCTAAAACTTTCATGGTAATATCAAGGGTACTTTCATAGAGTTGGTTAGAAAAAAAAAGTTATAATATATAGGTTGAAAATCTATGAATTTGATAAGGAAAATATTTTCAACTCCAAGATAATAAGTCATTAATATACAACATCAAAATTTATGCTAAATTTCTTAAAACTGATATCATAGGTTATCTAATAAAGCTTGGAAAAAATAAAGTATATTACAAATATTTCAACTTCATGAACTTGATATGGAATACATTTTAAAACTCCAACTTTATTTGCACATTGTTTTTAGTAAACAAATTCCAAAAATTCTTGCATAAGTTCCAATCACAATCCTTGCACCTATATGTCCTTTGGTGATCCAAGTATACATCCTTGATAGCTGAATAGCAAACATTACAAATTTTATATGTTTGTGAAATTATTAATGGCAAAGGATAATGTGGATGTTGAGGATGGTTTGATATTTCATCACTAAAGTATGTTTGCACTACTCTTGTACATATTCCACTTTCTAAATTAGATTTAAATATCAATTCATGCTTCATCATCATTTCTATTGATCTATATTTTCATCAATTGATTGACACATAATATCCATCACCTCTTTTCCACTTCCAGTAATGATTCCATCACCATCCAAGAAGACTAACCATTTTTTCTCAACATATAATTGCTTCTCAAGATTTGTAAATGTGAAAGGAAAGTTTATTTTCTATGCAAAATTAGTTGATAAGAACTTGCACCTATCCCAAAACTTCACCATATCCCAAAATGAAAGTTTAAGCCACTGCATTTTGTGTATTGAACCTTCATAAACCTTTTTGGATGCTTCCATATCTATTTCTTGCATGGTAGAGTAGTTCCCTATATATATAATTTTGAAATATTCATGCACTTGTGCTAATTGGTCAAACTCACACTTTATTTTGAGCTTGTGCACTAGAGGTTCAACATACAAAAAGATAGGTTTCTAATAAAATATGTGTTTCTCCACCTGCATATAGACCAAAGAAGTGTGAGATTAAGGGAATCTGAAATAGTTAGATTAAAAAAACTAAAAAACTAATCAATGTTCGATGATAGCTTACTTTATTCCCTTCATGATCTAGAATATCCATGTCTTCTAGAAGAAATTTTAGAGCTGATTTGTCATCCATTTTGGAAATTGTTTTTTTCACTATAAATTCCATAAATGAATGTGCTTTTATGTCCCATGACATCACAAGTGATAATGGATCTCTACTAATTATTTTTCCTTCCTTGTTGAGAAGAATGAAATGTGGAGTAATTTCATTATTGTCATAAATTATAAGAGGACATAGAAGAGCTACTAGAGACATGTAGCTACATGTCCTTATATAAGTGCTAGTTCCATTCCTTTCATTGCTTGATATAGGAATCCAGACTCCTTGAAAATTAAAACTTTGAAGATCCTTGTATAATTTTTTGTATTTTTTATGTTCTAAAGTCTTCAAGTCACATATATTTTGCTTCTAATTGATCTATTTGAACCTACATTGAATTACATGGATTAAATCTATTTATACAATTTTAAATGTCTTCTAGTAGTAGTTTAAATTTTTTATGAACCCTTTAAAGGAATGCATAAATAAGCTATTGTAGAGAAAATTTCTAAAAATCATTTTTAGTGTTAATCTAAATTTGTGAATGATCAATATATATTTTTATCTCATCCATTCTCTATAAAAGGAGACATTATAGATTATACAAGGTTTGGTTCTTTTGATATTTTCTTTTAGTGAGACACTAATAGTTAGTAATATTTTGGCTTTTAAATAGTCAGATAAATAACTCTGAAAGGATAACATCAAAATTTGTGTAGTAAATCATGTTTGCATTAATAAGATCCTCGCTTATTATTCAACTATCCTTTCTTTTTGGAATGGTAGGATGCATATTCCTCTATTTCTATCTCTAGAATTCATCAATTTTAAGAATGTTAAAAAAAATATGAAATTAATATAAATCATAAGTACACTTTAGACATAATAATAGTAAGAATAATAATTATTCATAATAGTTTTAACCATCATTATTAATTATTATAATTATTTATTAAAATGTAACTTGGTTAACTTACTTTAATTTCTTGATGATTTAGAATATCCATGTCATCTAAAAGAAGTTGTTGACTTCATTATCATATAGCTTGGAAGTTGGGATTGATTTTTTTTCAATTTAGATTTTTTAGATAGATAGAAATTTATGTCCCATAGTATTGCAAGTGATAATGAGACTCTACAAATCATCTTCCTACTTTATTGATGATGGGTAAATGTTTGTTAACTTTTTTGACATCTTATCATAGGAATGAGAAGAGTTGTTAGACATGTACTTGGATGACTTTATATAAGAAGACATTCCATAGCTTTCATTTTTTCATGGAGGAAACTTGACCCATTATAATAATACAATGATTCATACTATTAAAATCTTAAAATTTATAGCTAAAACTTTCAAGGTAATATCAAGGGTGCTTTCATTGAGTTGGATAGAAAATAAGTTATAATATAGAGGTTAAAAATCTCTGAATTTGATAAGGAAAATACTCCAAGATAATAAGTCATTAATATACAACATCAAAATTTATAATAAATTTCTTAAAAGTAATATCATGGGTTATCTAATAAAACTTGGAAAAAATAAATATATTACAGACATTGCAACTTCATGAACTTGATATGGAATACGTTTTAAAACTCCAACATTGTTTGCACATTGTTTTTAGCAAACAACTTCCAACAGTTCTTGCATAAGTCCCAATCGCAACTCTTGCACCTATATGTCCTTTGGTGATCCAAGTATACATCCTTGAATTTTGAGTTGCAAACATCACAAATTCTATATGTTTGTGCAATCATTAATGACAAAGGATGATGTGGATGTTGGGGGTGGTTTGATATTTCATCACTAAAGTATGCTCGCACTACTCTTGTACATATTCCACTTTCTAAATTAGATTTTATCAATTCACGCTACATCATATTTTCTATGTGATCATTATTTTCCTCAATTGATTGACACATAATATCCATCACCTCTTTTCCGCTTCCAGCAATGATTCCATCACCATCTAGGAAAATTAACCATTTTTTATCAACATATAATTTCTTCCCAAGCTTTGTAAGTGTGAAAGGAAAGTTCACTTTCTGCACAAAATTAGTTGATAAGAACTTGCACCTGTCCCAAAACTTCACCATATCCCAAAATGAAAGTTTAAGCCACTGCATTTTGTGTATTGAACCTTCATAGGCCTTTTTGGATGCTTCCATATCTATTTCTTGCATGATAGAGTAGTGCCCTATGTATAGAATTTTGAAATATTTATGCACTTGTGCTAATTGGTCAAACTCACACTTCATTTTAAGCTTGTGCGCAAGAGGTTCAACATACAAAAAGATAGGTTTCTTACAAAATATTTGTTTCTCCACCTGCATGTAGACCAAAGAAGTGTGAGATTTATACAATTTGAAATGGTTAGATTTAAAAACTAATAAACTAATAAATGTTAGATGATAGCTTACTTTATTCCCTTCATGATCTAGAATATCCATGTCTTCTAGAAGATATTCTAGTGCTGATTTGTCATCCATCTTGGAAATGATTTTTTTCACTGAAAATTCCATAATTGAATGAGCTTTTATGTCCCATGACATCACAAGTGATAATGGACCTCTTCTAATTATTTTCCCTTCCTTGTTGAGAAGAATGAAATGTGGAGTAATTTCATTGTTGTCATAAATGTTGAGAGGACATAGAAGAGCTACTAGAGACATGTAGCTACATGTCCTTATATAAGTGCCAATTCCATTATTTTCATTGCTTGATATAGGAATCCACACTCCTTGAAAATCAAAACTTTGAAGATCCTTGTCAATTTGTTGTATTTTTTTATGTTCTAAAGTCTTCAAGTCACATATAAAGAGACATATATCTTTTCCTTTCAATTGATCTATTTGAACCTGCGTTGAATTACATGAATTAGATCTATTTATATACTTTAAAATGTTAAAAAATAATTTAATTTACTTTAAAATTACATAATTTCTAATCAATAAAAAATATAAATTATTATTTGTATTTATATAATAATATGAAATTATACATTTTGAACCTCATATATGTTTAACCTTTAAAAATATAAAACAAATATTATAATTAATAATAATAATGTGAAGAGTAAAATGGAATAATTATCAACTCTTTTTCCTTCTAAATCATAAAACCTCAGATTTATTGGATTGGTTGATTTAAGTAACAATAATCAGACGTACCTTGTTCATGTTGCAATCAATGAAGAAATGAATGTCTTTTGTCTTCAATGCTTGTGCCAACTTCTTAAACATGCTTACTTCTCTCGGAGCTGGGGATAGGACGGCCATCTCACACTCACTTTCTTCTTCTTCGTCGTTGCAAAGAAGTTTCAAACATTCTTGGAGCTCGTCAGCAGTATTCTTTCCTCCCTCCTCACTTTTGGACTTCTGAAAGTTTTGCTTCAGCTTTTCTGAAATCTCATCTTCTCCAATTGTTTCGCCATCCTGAAATGATATGCAGTTACCCGGCACCCGCACATCCGCCATGAAACACACAAGCTTGCTTTCTACCGCATAAGACCCAAAGAAGACGTCCTTTACTAAAAAGCGGCGTCTGATGTCGGCGACAGGAATCGCACAGGATCGTTGTGGCAGCCACTTGAGAGCTTTTCTGATCATCTCTTCCTCTTCCTCTGCACTCGCTCTCTGCTCATCCAATTCAGCTCCTCTGACACAAATTATAATCTGATGCTGCCCTGAACAATTTGTCCTTGATCTTTTCTTTGCCAACTCGCACATATTTTTCAAATGATGTTCATGATGGGATTGCAAATGGAGAGGGAGTGAAATGACTGCAACAGTTGTGTCCATGTTAATGGCCATGGAAGAGCAATCTATCAGTTCATCACTGGTGGCACTCAACTCTTTACAATTTAGATGGAACAAGGCCGCTCTTGCAGCCCTTTGCCAATCCACATCCTGAACCAAAACAAAACAGCAGTACGCGAATTAAAAGAATGTAAATTTCAGCCCTTTGCCAAGCCACATATTTCTAGACCAGAACCGATAAATTTATAATAAAAAAGAAAACACTAGAATGATTAGAATTGAAAAAGGTAAACCGCTCTTTCATCGTAATGGACTTTATACACACCTTAGTGGAAGGATCCTTTCTGCTCGTGAAAATCAACATAGGATATTTTTCCTTGTTCTGCATTCCTTCCCACCATTGAATCAATTTAGCACTCAAATCAATAGATACGTAAGAACAATTTTGCAATTTCACTATGTTTTCCATAGTTGTCCCATCCAATATAGGACATAAGCTCAATTGCAGTGTCCTCAATGTGACCAAATTTTCAATATCATCCGCCAGTGTTTCCAATTTGAATCCGTTGTATATAGATAATTTCCATAATCTTTTCAAATTGCCGAATCCTTTCGGAAGACTCGACAAGGGCAAGCTGTCAATATACAGCTGTTCTAAGCAGGTGAGCTTGCCGAGTCCCGGTGAAAGATTGACTAAATTTCTGCATCTTCTCAGCACGAGTATTTTCAACACGGGAAGTGCTTCAAATCCATCAGGCAACTCCTCCAGAACAGGGCAATCTTCCACAATCAAGTACGTTAAGGAACTTAGCTTGGCAAAGGCCTTGGGAAGAGCAGCAAGCTTGACGCAGTTACTTATTTTCAAATACTGTAACATTTTCAATTTCACAAGGCTACTGGGAAGAGTAATTAAAGAGTTGCAAGATTCTAGTATGAGGCGAGTAAGAGATGACATGCCTCCAATACTTTGTGGAAGTTCTTCTAAACTAAGCAACGATTCCAGAACAAGGGATTTTATGAAAAGCTTTGAAAAACTTTCTGGGAGTCGCTTTAAGCTGATACATCCCGTTATATCCAAGTATTCAAGAGAAGATAAGCCGCCAAAGTCTTCAGACAGTGTCGTCAAACCCTCGCATTTTCCCATCCAGAGCTTTTGCAGTGCAGTCAACCTTCCAAAGTCAGTAGGTAAATTTTCTAAACAGCCGCATTCCTTTACACTCAGAGTAGTCAATGAACATAGGGAGCCGAATCCTTCTGAGAGAGATTTGAGTCGGGGACAATAGTTCATATACAACCTTTTCAATCTGGCAAGTCGTCCGAATCCTTCAGGCAAAGATTGGAAATCACTTTTGCTCAGATTAAGAAACTCAATATTTGAGAAGTGGCTGAACGATTCTGGCAGCTCTGTGCAGTTGTTTAAGCTCAGCCATTCTAGAGATGCGGGAAGCTTGAACCCTTCCGGAAGCTTTACTGACTTGCTTGCACTCACACCAAATATTTTCAATTTTTTCAGATATTCAAGTGGAAGCGTTGCAAGCTCCTCGCAACCTGGATCTTGTAGTATTATGGAAATTAGAGACGGAGGAAGCTGTCAGCATTGAAGATTCAGAGAATTAAAATTTCGAAGGGTAGCTGTAAAATCATATTTGATAGGACGATATCAAAAATATTTAGCATGAAGTTCGTATTCTTCCGTTTTCGATGTAAAATATAGACTCTTTAAATTTTCTGTATATATTAGTTGCGGGTAAATAGACTGCAAATCTACTGTAAACAACAGTCAATTGTGTTGTGCTTGGATGAATAGGATTCTTGCTGAAAAACTTTGATTGTCAACATTGTATGGTTTTTATGTATTGCACTTCACATCTGTTTGTGATCATAATTGAGATTATGTATCGTGAAAGTGTATTATTTGAAATGTAATCATATATTATATTTGGCAGAGCATGGTGTATTATATATTTATATTAAAATTAATACTAAAATGAGAAATGATATAATCTTGTGTTTGACTCTTGAATTTAAGATTGAGTTATTTTATTTTTCTTATGTCCTTATCTACAATAAATCACAACTTCAAAATATTATAAAAAGTTTCCAATTAGAATTGACCGGCCAATTTAGACCCTTCCAGTAATCACTTTAACTGTTATTCAAAACTTTCAAGTTCCATCATATTGTCTAAACATGAATGGTTAAATCTTTAATTATTCTATAAATTGAATAAAAAATCATTCTTCCAGAAATTCAATCTTGAAAACAAATTCGAAAATACTAAATTAAACCATTTTTACTAATAAAATCGCAAATTTTGGAGCTTCCACTGTTCGTAAACGACAAATAGCACTTTGGAAAGCTGTTATATTTTAGAATAAAAAATATAACTTAAATGATGACACGGCTTTAAATTGCACACTTACCTGACGTAAATCAATGCCTGTCTTCGACTTAGTGGACAAACGTGTGAGCTTCTCCATTTTGGAAGCATCTGTAAACGGAAAACCAGCGACGTCACCCTTATAGAGATATCTGAGATTTGTGAAACCTCCATCGCAGAGGCCGTTTATTACCACCCAATCTCCAAGCCTGAGGACCCTCAAAGAATGTCGCATGGCATTTAAATGCGTAGATTCAATATTAGCTAAACAGGAATTGTCCAGAAGGGTTACGCCTTTCACATTTTTCAGCTTGTATTCATCTTCCGCCACGGCCAAAAATTCCTTATTATTTGTAATTCTAGTTTCTTTTGCCGCTTTACTTCCCATCAACCGAAGGATGTCATGAACAATCACATTCCCTGCCTCATCTTTCTTCACTAATCCTCTCTTCTGGAGAACTTCAAGCTTACTTGAATCCACAATAACACCAACCTCTTCCCATCGCCAACCATGAAAATATGTACAAACATCAAGAAATGCTTCTTTAGCTTCTTGATCTCTCATTTTATCGTACACAAACATAAGCTTTTCGCTCAGGTTGCCTTCATCATCAAATCTATCAATGTCTCCCTCCGTAAGGGCATTCAGGACTTCCTCGTAAGCATTCTCACGCCTTTCACCCCTCAAGTGATTTCCAAAAACAGACAAAAGCAGCGGGACACCTTTGCATGCTTCAGCAACGGCGTTTATACGCCCCTCTTCATCGAAGTCCCCTTTGAGTTGGCTTTCATCTAAAATTGTTTTGCGCAGGATGACTCTGGCCGCACGATAAGACATGGGATCTACGTGGTAGTCACACAGTTTTTTTATTCTTCGCAAATGTTTTATATCATTTTGTCGAGAGGTTATAACAATCCTTAACCTCGCCTCTTTTGATACCTCCACTGAACTAGTTTTCTCTTCCTCTGAGCAATCCGTTATCTCTTCTTGCAGAAATTCTGATGGCAAAAGATCTTTGATGTAAGAAGAGTCAACCACGTTGTCAATAAACAATAAACAACTTTTGTTTTCCACAACTCGCTGCACTTGTTGTCGCCCTTCCTTTGCATTTCGCAAATCCACTTTACCTCCTCCAAAATCATTAATTATATCTTTTTGTAGCTTGGGGATGTGAGATGTCTTGTCTGCCATTTTGTCGTCAATTATCACCATACAAAATATAAAACCTTTGGAAACGCAGTCCAACTCTTGAATGACTGTGGATGCCAAAACACTCTTCCCAACGCCTCCAAAACCCCATAATATAAGCGCTGCAACTGCTTCACTGCCTTCCAAATCCACCATTTCTTTCACTTGTGCTACTCTCTCCTCTATACCCTCTGCATATATTTTAAACAGGAAAGACAATAAGAAGATAACATGACAACAAATACAAACACCTTCCAATACAAATGGAGGCTACTAATGATGCATGTGGACAACGCGCACCTGGCTTGAAGTCGAGAAGCTTCTGAGGAGATTGCTCTATACGCCGAGTAAGTTGCCTTTTAATGTCTGCAACGGTGGAGAGAGTGAGAGAAGATGTAATATCTTGAATACTCTTACCAGTCTTCTCAAGTTGAGCTTGGATTGCGGTAGCAAGCCAGTACCTATCAAAATCATCCAATATAATCAATTATTGCTATTTCTCATCTTCATGCAAAATAAGGTTAGAAATATTCCAACTACGATTGCTGTAACTTGTCTTCTCTTATTAGTTTGGATTAGATCATGTTCTATCTTGCTCAGTTGGGACTGAAATAAGACAAGGAATATTTCTTCCAGCTTTACATTGATGTGGACATATCATCCAAAAATTTAAAGATCTCCTATCTCTTCGGTGGACTGCACATGTCCAGGGTACAACCATGTTGAGATTGGTGATTAAATTGAAGCTTGTTAAGGCCAATTTAAGGGATAGGAACAAGTCCTCATTTTGAAACATTTTCCTTAATAAAAACTAGTTGAGGGAATAAATTTTGGAGATTCAGTTTACAGTGAGAGATACATTGGAAGATAGTAATACTAAATTCTTCTATCAATTTTTAGCTATAAAAAAATCTATTAATGAATAAATTTTCTTGATGACTCTATTTTCATGAATATGTTAGATTTATTACATTAATTAGGTTAGTTTCTAAGTTTAGATTAAATAAATAAATTAGTTGAATATTTAATTGTTGGGAAGTTGTAAGTAATTTCAAAAAAGGAAAATAAAGGTATATAAAGCTATTCAAATATGAATCTGATTATTCTATATGTATCCGAATATATCCAATTGAAATTTGAATCAATAAAATCAGTCATTTTATATTTTAGCACTTTCATTTGGTATCAGAGCAAGTTAATGGTGAGAAGAGTGCTTTTAATGGATTTTGGATGACCAGACATGAGATCTTCTACAATGTTTTTATTAAAGAGAGAAAAATAGACATGTACTCAACGGGCCAAACATCTCATTGATTGGAAGTTGAAGAAAAATACAGCTTTTGTTGCAATTGAAGGTGAGACACAATTGTGTGATTTTGTAGTATATACAAATAATGATGAATGTAATAGTCCACCTGAAAATTATACAAAATTTGTGCTTTAAAGAATAACAAAGCATCTAAACTGCCAATTGTAACACACACTATTCTAAACTATGTATACACATTATTCTAACACAATCACTGGAATAAAGTATTAATATCAGGAGATTTTATCTCAGTGAGTTGGGCATATTAGATGCACATATTCAATTACAATAATAGCGCATAAATTTCTCCCTCCTGCTATATAGTGGGTGTAATATATCAGTGGTGTGAATTGAAAAATAGCTTTAATATACATAAAGCCTATGGTTTTGTCTAAATATACCAGAAAACCACAAATGAGAAATGAGAAACTAAACTCGTCCAACATATAAAGGTTCCCATTATTATTACACACACACATCTTATATGCAACTTTAAAAATTTTCATTTCTTATTGTGGGTTGTTGTTATTCTATTTCTCATTTGTTGCAGCATTAGTTTCACAAAAGGAGTCGTTACCTATTACTTTTACTGATGGGAAGCCCTGTCAAACATTTTAATAAATACTTTAGAACTTAAATGTTATCTTCTAACTTGGAAACGTGAAGTAAGAGGAAACATCATAGAAAATCAGATGTTTTATGGGAAATTTTACTCTACGCCCAATTAAATCTATAGATTAGACCATAAGAAATACGCAAGTCATAAATTAGTTATTCTAAGAATTCAAAAAATTGTACATTTAAATTAATTTTTGATAAAATAGGGAAGTGCTGCAAAAAAAAAGTTTGTGTACATAACAGTAATATAATTGAAATAAATCAAATCAAATATTTATAAATTTTTAAAAAATTGTACATATTTTATATATAGATTTCATGTGGTAGCTCATAAACTAATAAGATAAAACAAGCAAGAAAAGATAAATATAGGTACATACGATGGAGTAGAGATAGATTAATAATGAGAGGGACAAGTAGGTGAATGTAGAGATGGATGTGTATTTGGGATTAGAGAGATGAGGGAGAGAGAAAGAGGGAGTAGATAGAGGGAGATAGAGAGTGGAACAAGAAAAGACAAAGATAAATAGAGATAGAGAGATGGAGAAGAAAACGCTGAAAGATAAGAAGGAATATATATATATATATATACACACACACACGCACACACACACAAATAAATATGAAGATGGGGAGAGATAAAGAGTTGGAGAAACAATAGGGGAGATATATTAGGGATAGGAAGGGATGGAGAGGTAAAAATAGAGATATAGATAGAGATGAATATAGATATAGATGAGAGATAAATTGATAGATAAATAGAGAGAGATCGAGATGTAAAGATATAAATAACTCAAAGGAGATACATAGGGAGAGATAAACAAGGAGAGATAGAAAGATATATAGCTGCTAAGATATATCAACAATGAGATAAGGATATAGAGAAGATGAGAAGAAGAGATTGAAAATGAGATAAATACTTACTTGACTTTCCATACAAATATGACATACCTATTGCACACTAAGGTGTGATTTCTAGTATACAATATGTAAAAGTAGTAGTAGAAAATATGATATTTAAGAATGGCAGTAGAGAGGAAATGGAGATAGAGATAGAAAATAAATCATAGAAAATTTCTTATTATCGCTGCGAAAAATTGCATCCCATGATATTGCAAAGCATCTAAATTGCCAATTGTATTCCCGACAGAAAGCAAGCATTTCCATAAACAAGGATAAATTAATTATCCCAATGAGCCATATATTGTTAGCACAAACCAACCGGCCTCAACTGTTTTTTGCCATCCAAGCATTGCCTAGAAGACCAACGATCATGATAAACACATGTTTACTATTTCAATTGTCCACCATTAATATTGCAGCTGATTTCTACTATATATTTATGATGTATTTCCTTATAAATTAATAGACTAGGCCTCTGATCTATAGAGCCCATTTTTTGGTTTCTCATCTGTTAGATTATCTCCTTTTCTTATGTTTTATAACTTGGTATCGGAGCAAGTAATATTTCTAACTTGGTATCAAAGAAAGTAATATTTGTAACTTAACATTAGAGCCAAAGGGAGAGAATATTGTGTAAGTAGTTTGAAGCAGAGATCAAGAGTGATCCATAAGTTTGTTTGCTGATTGGCATAGCTTATTGTGGTGAAGTGGACACATCTAGATCGATGAAAAGTGGGCAGATTAAAGGAAAAACTATCAAGAGAGACCAAGTGTTGGATGTAAAAAAAGTTGAAGCTACCTAAGTATATAGCTAGTTGAGATTGGTGAAGATGATGCAATTGCAAGGAGTATGCAAAACAAAGGCAAAAGAAAAACATTGTGTGAAGCTACCAGTTAGAGATTAGTGACCTGTGGTGTACCTCTGTGCAAGTGAGAGTGTTAGAGAGTGCATACACACTTCTTATGAGAGTGTTTGATCGAATTATTGTAGAAAATGATTAAAAGAATTTGAATGATAGTTTGCTGATAGTGCAACTTGGACTTAGAAATGTGCATTGTGAGAAGAAAAATAAGAGATTGGAGGCTTGCTATGAAAAAGAGAGAAGTCATAAAAAGAAGGAAGCTAAAGTTGAAGGTGAAAGCTTATTTTGCTTCTATTAGAAGTGTTCTATTATGTGTTTTTGTTTGAAGTATGCATTTTTTATGTTATAGAATAGTTATTGAAGTTAGTTGTGGTTGCAATAAGAGAAAATAGTTTAGATTAGTGGTGAGTTGTTTGTCATGGTGCAATGAGGTATTTCTTAGGTGTGTACTTTGATTTGGCTTGAAAGTTTCTGGTTTGGCGGTGAGTGAGTTTTTGTAAATCAATGTCAAAACATTCCTTTAGTATCCCTCAACAAAGTGATGAGATTGAATTAGTGAATGTTTGTTAATGGGCTAAGCAAATGTATGAGGTGCATTATTGGTTGTGAAACACCACAAAACTTTTTGGTTTAATGTATTGATGAACTGTATATTTGAAAAGGATTCCTATACAATTGGTGAATACAATGATTGGGTACCCATGTATCTTGGCAGATACACTTCTTTTTATATGGACTCAATAACCAATTTTGATGTAGGTACAAAAAAAGAGAGATCCATAGTGATGATTTGTGGTCATTAGAACCAATGAGTGCTTGGTTTATGGTAATCCTAAAACTATTTGTGTGAGGTTTGTGGTGAGCCTAAACCACTTTAGTGTGAAGTTTGTGATGATCTTAAAACTACTTGTGTGATGTTTGTAAAGTTGTTGGTGAGTTTGAAACTACTTCAAAATTGCATCGGTTAGGGGAAAATCGTAAAACCCCAAAGTGATTGTCATGTGGGAGAAACAATATGAATGAGAGTATTTGATAAGTGATGGTAAATGGGTACCTAACAAGACTTTAGGCCAGAACCCATCCATTCTCGATTATGGGGGCATATCTGGAAAAAAAAAGATAATTAATTTATGGAGGGATGTGTGTTGAAAACAAAGTATTGGATTTTTATCTCTATTGCCAAAAATTGCCATAACAGCCAAAATACATAGAGCCCTTTCCACAAAAAGAAGTTTCCAGAAAGTGTAAAAGAAGGGCCTAGAATCATTGGACATAGAGAAGTAAAGGATAATAAATGAGGTAGGTGGAGGAAGTGAACGAATGTTTGGCAGGGGAGATTGAAAAGTGCCAGGCCAGAGGCCATGTGATCCAACACCCCCCCTTAATCTTCACTACCATGTATGTTTGCAATGCCAATCCTTTCTCAGAGATTCTCAAAAACATTCTTTGTAAGGGGCTTTGTGAAAATATCAGCCAATTGTTCTTTGGACCTACAAAACTCAACATAAATGTCACCATTGTTCACTAATTCATGAATGTAATGATATCTTATATCTATATGTTTGCTACATTGATGAAAACATGATTTTTTGATAAGGCAATTGTTGAATCATTATCACAATATATTTTTATAAGTTCTTCTTGTGGATGCTTCAAGTTTGAAAGTACTCTTCTCATCCACATAACTTGACAAGCTACTGATGTTGCTACAACATATTTTGCTTCAACTGATGAAAGTGTCACAATTGGTTGTTTCTTTGATGCCCAAGAGATAGCTCCTGATCCTAGGTGAAAGATATAGCGCAAAGTACTTCTCTTATCATCAAAGCTACCTGTCCAGTCACTATTTGTATAATCAATCAGCTTGTAATCATCTGAAGGTGCATATAGGATCCCAAAATTCTTTATTCCAGCTATATACCGCAAAATTCTCTTTCCAGCTTTCCAATAATTTTCTTTTGGTTTCTCCATGAATCTAAAAATGAGACTAACTACATACATTATGTTAGGTCTTGTAGCTGTCAAGTATAGAAGGTTGCCAACTAATCTTTGTCAAGTATAGAAGGATGCCAACTAATCTTTTGAATAAAGTTGCATTTACATTAGAAATTTTATCATTCTTGCTAAGTTTTAACCCAATGCAACTAGCGTAGGGGCTAAATTCACATTTGTCATTTTAAATCTTTTCAACAAATCAGTAGCATACTTACTTTGACAAATGAAAATGCCTTGATCATTTTGATTTATTTCTATCCCAAGAAAATATCTCATGAGCCCCAAATCAGTCATATCAAATTCATTTTTCATGGCTACCTTGAAATTGTTAATTGACATATTATCGATGAATATCAAATCATCTACATATAAGCAAACTATCAATATTTCTCCTTCATTGCTCACTTTGACATACAAAGTTGGTTCATAACCACACTTACTAAAACCATTATTCATAAAATAAGAGTCTATTCTGCTATACCAAGCTCTAGGAGCTTGCTTCAAGCCATATAGTGCATTTTTCAGCTTGTATACCTTATGTTCTTCTCCCAAAATTTCATATCCCAGTGGCTGTTTTATATACACTTCTTCTAAAATGCCATTCAAGAATGCTGATTTCACATCCATCTGATAAACCTTCCAATTATTTTGGGCTGCTATGGATAAAACCATTCTAATAGTGTCTAATCTTGCCACGGGTGCAAATGTCTCATTGTGGTCTATACTCAATTGTTGTGTGAAGCCTTTGGCTACTAGTCTTGCCTTGTATTTCTCTACGTTTCCATCCGCATTATACTTTGTTTTGTAAACCCACTTAACCCCAATCACATCCTTGCCTTTAGGAAGCTCTACCAAATCCCAAGTTTCATTCTTCATTATATCCTATATGCCTTGGATTGTTCATTATATCCCACAAATATGCACTTCTCTCCTCAATTATCCAATTTTTGTCTCACTTCTTGAGGTACCAATGAGTATGCCACACAACCAAATACTCTCAAATGTGCTATTTTGTGCCTCCTTTTCCTTCAAGCTTCTTTTGGTGTTTTATTTATTACTACTTTTGTTGGACATTTATTTAGTATGTATGTTGAACATGCAACTACTTCGGCCCAATACTCATTTGGTAAGTGTTTCTCCTTTAGCACACTTCTTGTCATCTCCATAATTGTTCTATTTTTTATTTCTGCTACTCCATTTTGTTGTGGAGTGTGCCTTGCTGTAAATTGTTTCTATATGCCATTTTCTTTGCAAAAAATCAGAAAATCATTTGATATGTATTCTCCACCTTGATCAGTTCTTAATGTTTTGATAGAGTATCCACTTTCTTTCTCAACTTTTTGCCTTGAATTCTTTAAAAATAACAAATACATTTGATTTATACTTCACAAAATAAACCCAAACTTTTTTGTTGAAGTCATCAATAAATGTCAAGAAATAAAGTTTTTCGCTTAAGGATGGTGTTTGCATTGGCCCACAAAGATCTGAATGGACTATTTCAAGTGGATGTTTTGCTCTATAAGACTTTCCAACTAGAAATTTTTCTCTATGTTGCTTTGCCAAAATGCAACTCTCACATGTTGTCTTAAGTGGCTCTATTGATGGCAACCCATGGACCATTTGTTTTTTATATAAGAGTTGCAACCCTTTGAAGTTTAAATGACCAAACCTTAAGTGCCATAGCCAAGATTCATTTTTTTATGAAGCTTTAAAAGCTGATTTGGTTACCTTTTGCAATTCTTTTGGCTCTAAAAATAGTTCACTTTGAATTTTAAGGGGGAACATTCTATTTTGGGTCATTTCAACTTTTGCAATCAGCCTATTGCTTGGTTTTTTTTTATCTAGAATCACGCATTCACCATTTTCAAAATGTATTCTGTATCCCTTTTGTACTAGTTGCCCAATGCTTGTGAGATTGTGTTGCAATCCAAGAACATAATATACATCAGGAATTTTCTTTTCTTCACCTTTCTTAGTTCTTATGCTAATTGGCCCTTTTTCCATGAATGAAATTTGATGATCATTCCCCAACTTAACCTCCGAGTTAACTGATTCATCTATTGTTGAGAATATCTCCTTAGTCTCACTCATATGGTTACTACAACCACTATCTAAGAACCATACTTCTTTAGAACTCTCTTGTGCAACATTGCATGTTATCAAGATGGTGTTTTGCTCACTAGTGTTAGGCTGATTTTCATTTATAAAATGTGTCTTTTTCCTATTCATGTTATATTGTCTTTTTCTACACTCAGATGCAAAGTGCCCAAATTTATTACAATAATGACATTGGATGTTAGATTTGTCATACCTTTCTCCTTAATGATGGTTGTGAGGATGGTTGCTCCCCCTTCCTCTTGTTGATGTGAAATGGCTTTGTGAACTTGATGCTGGTCTTCTACTCTCAAACTGTGGATTTCCTCTTCCTCCTCTTGGTGTAAAACATCCTCTGCCTCTGCTATAATCTGATCTTTCTCTTGTTTTTCCAAATGAAAGTTGAGTCTTGAAAGCATTTTATAATGATGAAGTTCCTGAACAATTCAACCTTTGTTCATGTGATAAGAGAGAACCCATTAACTCATCTATTGATAGTTGGGAGAGAGATCCTTAGATTCTTCAATGGCTGCAACTTTTGAATCAAACTTATTTGGTAGACTTCTAAGTATTTTCTCTACAACTTGTTGATCCCCAAGGGTTTCTCCATAAGATCTAATCTAATTTACTATCCCCATTGCATGAGTGAAGAATGAATCTATTGAATTCGAATCTTTCATTTGTAAGTTTTCAAAATCTCTTCTAAGATTTTGTAACTTTGAAGTTTTTACCTTGCCTATGCCTTGGTATGTTGATTGCAAGTTGTCTCATACTTTCTTTGAGCTTGTGGCAACAACTACCTTTGAAAATATTGCTTCCTCCACTGCCTGCTGAATAAAGAACAATTCCTTAGCATCATTTTTCCTATTTTCCTTTGATAAATCCTTTTTAGCTTGTGAAAGAGCTTGATATGCCTGCTAGTTTGCTGGTTCAGGGAATCCACTTTCAACTAAATCCCAAACATCCTGAGAATGAAAAAGATTTTTCATTTTAATGCTCCAATAATCATAATTTTTTCCATTAAAAGTTGGAATTTGTGGTTGTGAAATACTTTTATTGGTTCATACCATGATTTAACACTAAATACTTTCTCTCTTGTAAAACTACATACCCTTTCTCTTCTTTCCTCAAACAACTATAATCTCCTCCTTAGATCTTCAACTTTGTTCTCATTTGCCCTTCACCCACAATGATATTTTCCCATAAAAATAATGCCTAGATCTTCTACAAGCTCTGATACCATTTTGTTGAAAACAAAGTATTGGATTTTTATCTCTGTTGCCAAAAATTGCCATAACAGCGATAATACGTAGAGCCCTTTCTACAAAAAGAAGTTTCCAGAAAGTGTAAAGGAAGGGCCTAGAATCATTGGACATAGAGAAATAAAGGATAATTAATGAGGTAGGTGGAGTAAGTGAATGAGTGTATGACAAAGGAGATTAAAAAGCCAAGCTGGAAGCCACATAATCCAACAATGTGAACAAGGATAAATTAATTATCCTAATGAGCCATTTATTGTTGGCATAGACTGGTCAACTAGCCTCAACCATCTTTAGCCATCCAAGCATTGCCCAACAAGCCAACCGTCCATGATAAACATGTGTTTCTATTTCAATTGTCCCCCATTATTATTGTAGCTGATTTCTACTTTAAATTAATGATTTATTTCCTTATAAATTAATAGATAGGACCTGTGATATGTACAACCCATTTTTTGGTTTCTTGTCTATTCTCCTTTGCTTCTATTTTCTAGATGTTTTTGGTTCACCAATTATTATCCCCCATTAGAGTTCAAACTACCACAATCACCAGCCTCACCAACCTTATTATGGTGAAACCAGAGGATAACAAATTTTAAAAGTTTAAGTAGAGAACATCCTAAAATATAGACATCAAAATGTATTTGGGACTGTTAAGTATAATTAAAGGATTTGAACTTCTGAGCGAAGCCCAAGCCTTCTAAATGGACTAATGATGAAAAGAAAAGACATAGTTAGAACCTATAGGCATAGTTATTGAAGGGTTAAAGATAGGCCCATTTGTAAGATTGAAGCCCAAAAGAGCTCAAGGTGATTTTTTTCAATAGGTTTATCAAAAGATTATTTGAAATCATTCATATTTTTGGATAATGACAAGAAGAAAATTGAATAGGTCCTTTAAAAAATAATTCTAATTTTTTATATGTTTGAATGGTGGTTGTTATTTGTTTTTTTTGATGAATAGTCCTTTTCTATTAATAATTAATATACTAAAATTACAATTCACAAAAAAAGGTTGGGGGATACAAGATCACCCCACAAAAGTTCACACGGCCGAAGCCGGAATCAAACACTATTCATTAAAAAAAATATAAATAGCAACTTTAGGCGGTCAAAGCAGTGCCTACCAAAGAATGTGGCTCGTCAGATCATGAAAACCCCAATCATCTTTGGGATTGGGAGGTCTGCTAGAGATAGTCCAGCCATCAGCAGCAGTAAGCATGATTGTAATAAGCATAGCTGTAAAGATTATAATTATCTTTATCTCCACAATAAGAAAAGGGATACATGGGTGTTTCCGTTCAACGTTAAATCTGTTTTTTCTTCATAATTTCTATACATCTAATTTATGGTGCAAATTATAATTATTCTTTACTTCCGCTTCCGCTTACACAACACATACATAACTAATTAGAATAGATCCAAAGTCACAATGCGAATCAAATTACGAAGGAATAAGAATTAGGTGAAATGTACCAACCTCTGAGGCTTTCCTTCGGCGATGTAATCACAACAGAGGATTGTACCTTCGACTATGACATGAACAGCTTTGCATAGTCTATCACTGTCGTGAGGAGTTGTTTCTCCCAGCTTCTTCACATCTTTTGCCAGATGAACTATTTTCTCCAATAGCTCGTTGCACTCTGTCACATTAGCACTCATCGTTACGCATCTCTCCAGGGCGTAAGCGGCCATAGACAATCCCAGGAATATCCAGTGAGACTCTCCCACCAATTTTATGGCTTTTAAAGCCACTCTTCCCAATTCTTTCGCCGCATCCTGAAACATAAACAAAGCAATATAATTCGATTACCCCAGTTTCACAGGACTGAAACTCCATAAACAACGCAGACCAATGATAAGCGCCTTACCGAATCCTCTAATTCATTGGCTTCTTTTGAAATGGTGGCTATGATGTCGGAGGCAGCTCTGGTTCCCCAAGCCACAGATTCAAGTGGAATAGCGGAAGAGGAGGTTGATGCCTCTTGTAATTCTGAAGGGGCCTGCAAAAACAGAATCACGCCCAGCTAATTAAATCAATATTAACTGATAGCAAAGAACGATGGTTGAGAAGTGAAGGGTAATCACCTTTAGTTTGAGGAGCATGCTGTCAATAAACTTGATAAGTAACTCGATATTGTGAGTTGGGGTTTCATTGCCGATGGATTGTTTGATTGATTGAATGACCGTCTCAAGGGAAGGAGGGGGAGGAGGAGGATGAGGGGATGGTCGATCCACAAGATCAGTTATAGGGTTTTTATTATCAGAAGACGTAGGGTTGTTATTATTAGAAGACGGAGGGTTACAGCACGCGCAAGAGTTACCCATTAGGTTATGAGCAAATTTGATCTCTGCGCTCAAACCATTAATGAACAAATGAATGAATGGGAAAAGAAGTTGTAGGAAATGGAGTGGAACAAAGCAGAAGAAAGCACTTGTACGCACTGCAGATGAGGCAAAACCAGAAGACTCCTTAATATCCAAAGGAGGGTAATGCTGGTCAAAGCATGTGTGGACAAGTCAGTAAGCATGTGTATCTTTTATTCAACTAATATTGACCGGTAGAGGGTAAGGAGTGCTACTCAACGTTTTAAGAGGGGGCATAGCCGTACTCTACATTTAAAGTTTAAATATCAACGTCTATCCAGTGTAGCATCAACGCAAAGCATGTGAGGACAGGCCATTCAATTAAAATTTAGCCTGTCAACGTCTATCCAGCGGAGCAATATCGTGAGAACATATAATTAACGAGGACAAGCTACCTACCACATATGGTGTTTCATTATTTAAATAGGGAGGAAAACTCGTATAAAGTTTTAGTCGATGTCAGTTGATGCATTTATCGGCTCTGTCAACCACTCTTAAATTTGAAACGGTCTTCACTAATGTTGGGAAAAAGCGTACGATTCATTATGAGGGTTTGGAGCGCATTACCTGTAGGCACCAGCTAGTGGGAAGCCGTGCCAAAGTCTGCTCAGTCATATGATGCATTTGCCATCATTCACATCGTTTTTTTTTTGTTTTTTTTTTAAATTTTAACTACAAAATAAATACAGAGTTAAACAAACTATTCTGTGAACGAAATCATAGTTTATGTGTAGAATATGGCATTTGAAATATTGATTAAAAAAATTTCACCTTCTTCAATTAGAATTATACAACATGATGAATTGAAATATAATATTTTTAATTTCAAAGTAGTCAATTATGATTATTTAACACTTGTAAGAGTCAACTATTAACATGTACTTGTTAAGTGGTTCATATTTTTTAACTACATAATATATATTTTTTGGTTAAATGGTTCATATTTTTTAATTACACAATATATATTTTTTGGTCAAGGTTGATAGTGACTTAGATGTGAATCTATCAATCATCACTAAATATTTTTCTGTACATCGTGGGTGTAATTTGAATTTTAGAGTGTCAAGGTTGATGACAACAGTGAGAAAATCTTCATCAATAGTATCTTCTTTTGTATATATTGGGTGTATATTTTAGATCTTAGATGAAATTTGAGTATTAGATTGTAGGTTGATGGTAGTGAACAAATCTTTCTAGTATTCAAGTCTTAAATTGTGATGATAACCAATTACAAAAATCTTCAATTTTATGTCTTATTTTATTTATTGAATGAAACTTAGATGCATAAAATGTTAACATTGATCATAATAATTTCATTAAAAGATAATTAATAAATATTTGAAAAATCAAGTTTATTTTTCTTATCCAAATTTGATAGTATTTTTAATTACAAATTGTAATAGATAATTAATAATTATAAAAAAAAAAAATTGAATTAAAAGAATGATTTAAGTTTATAAATTGAGTAATAAATTTAACCAAATAGATCTAAGCAAAGCATGCTAATTTAGATTTGTGAACTTATATTAATATGTAAAAATTTTATATTTAATATTAAACTAATTTTATATTAATATTATCAAACTTTAGAGATTGTAAAATTACATATTCTAATTTATAATAATACTATGTAAAGAATTTTTTTTATTTAAATCAATGTAAACAATGAATTAACTCTTTTAAATAAACATAAAATAAATAATGAAATAAAATAAAATGATTTTAAATAATCATAAATAAAAAATAAAATATTTTTTAATTTTTTTTTTTTTAAAAGAAAATTGAAGGAAATAAATAGTCCATTAGTTTAATGGTTCTTCTTAAACCATATTATGAAAAGATCTTGCTTTAAATTTTTTTTTAAATGCACTAATATGAAGATTTTATTGGAGAAGCTAGTGTAATAGTATAATAGGTGGATCTATTAAAGAAAGTAAGGGAGAGATTAATCATTTTAATTAACACTCAAACAACTTCAAGTCTCTAATAGCTTACTTGCTAACTCCACTATTTATTATGTCCTCTCTCTTAATAATTTTAAATAAATCACCTATACCTAAATCAAAACTAAAAATATGTTGTATAAGATTGATAAAAATTAATCAAGACTTAGAATGTATGTTTAGAGTTTACTAGTACCTGATCATCATCCCACCAATATTGCACTATAACAATAATACTAGTTAAAATTAATTTTCACTCAACACATTATGCTTTCTAATAAAACTTTCAATTTCAATTCCACAACTAACCAATAATTTACAAAGAATATTTTTACAAATTTTGAAAATTTCTCTTCTAAATAGACAAGACATGATTTTAGTTTTAAATGACTTTTTTTTTCATAATAATCATAAATTTAATAATATTTATATTTATATATTTAAATATTTTTTTTAATTGAAATTGAAACTTAAAAATAACTTAATTGTAATTTCATTGATTAAAAATCATTTGTATTATAAGAATGCTTCCTTCATATTACCTTTTTGGTCCAAGATTTTTTAAGACACAAATTGTATATGAATTTTGAATAATGGCATTATTCTCCGCTTTTTATTAATTTGAATTTATATATTTCTTATTAAATTGAAGTATATTTTAGAAGGAATAGAGAAGGAAAAAAATCAAAGTAGATTTATGATTTATTTGGAAGTTGAATAGTTACTAGTGAATCTGAGATCAATTTGATGATTATATTTTTAATTTTTAATATCTATATTTTGATTATATAATATAATTAAAAAATTGATCTAAACAACTCTATTAAATATGGAATGTTATAACATGAAATCATAATTAAACATTATTCACAACGTTGTATTGGGCATTCATCTTAGATTAAATAATAGAACATCAAATGCCATATTCAACACATTAATATTGAAAATAAAAATACACATTTCAATCACACAAAGTATTGTTTTTTTTTAAAACTCAGACATGGTTAAAAAATCACCAATGTATTTATTTCATAGTAAAATATGATGCAAAAAATATTATTATGCTAAAATGAACAGTTTCCATTTATAATTACTAGGCTCAATGGCATGAATAAATTGGTAATAAATTGGTATCCACATACGTAGGTAACCATCCCCATCCCATCATTGTTCCTTGAACCATGTGAATGATGGTGATGCCATAACAGTTGGGCATGAGCAACACTTTAGCATGACTTCCTAGGTTGCAAATAAGTTGCACTATAGCTGATGCAAATTTGATTTGTATCAGGGCACAATTGTTCATAAATTGAGTTTATTGTGAGGCATTTTAGATCTCTCAATTAATATGGAAGAAAACTATTTCAAACTCTCCCTTTGAAGAGAGTAAGTAGAAGGTATTCAAAACATTTTTGAATTGAATGAGAAAGAGATTATGATTTATAATTTTGAAACATGTATCAAAAATATAAAATAGATTCTTTGTTTTTAAAATAGTACGTAATCATTTGTGAGAAGAAAGGTAAACTATAAGTGTATGAAGTCAATTAATTATATAAAAATGGAAGCATAATGATATGTTATAATTTATAACTTTTTTAATTCATGAAATTAAATATTGAATAATCTAGATTATTTGATATATTATTGTGAAATAGAGAACAAGAAAATGTAAGAAAATATTAAAAAATAAATTTGTAAATGTAAAATTAAAAAGTAAATCGATATATTAAAAAAATTTATATAATCAATGTTATAAATTCACATTTAAATCAACCTGAAATGAGACAATAATTTTACTAAATCATGGTTTTATCTTTAAATAAATAAATCTATCTTTAAAAACTAAAATGACATAATTAATATAAAATATATAATAGTATTATAATTCTATCTTTAAAAAAAAAAAAATTTACTTCCTTTTTTTAAACTATTATTTTCAACTTCTTCTATAAGTAATCTAAATTTTATTTTTTTATTAATTATTCACTCTCGGTAATGCATAGATTTATACACATGGGCTAATTAAAGTAATCCACTTCTATATATTTGTTTAAATGTGACAATGTATATGTTGTGTACGTCACCCAAAAAATATTTATTACATTCTCATCACCATCTTTTCCCTATTTTTAACACTAACAATATGTTGTAACTCAACAAGCACAATAATATCAACTGTTACTCAACAAATACTGAACATGCATATCTTAAGATGTTAATTGTGATTAACCTTAATTAACTTAGTTGCAAACACATAAAAGAAATAGAATGAACACAAGTGACACCAAGATTTAATGTGGAAACACAATTTGGGAAAAACTGCCAATTGCAACTAGTTACTGTTTTTCACTCTTCTAAAGTGTGCCCTATTAGGAGCCAACCTTGTTAAAGGTTACAAAACACACTATTAGGTGTGACCCTGTTAGAGGATTTAATCACCTTGTTAGGAGTGGCCTTGTTAGAGGTCTTTAAACACTTCAATCTAGAAATACCACCTTGTTAGAGAATTTGGCAAATATATTAGGCTAACTCTGTTAAGAAACTTAGTTCACTGATACAATAGTTAGAGAGTAACAATGAAATGATGTGATTGCTGATGCAACTATATTGTTGATTTCAGATCTCAATTTTGGCTTGAATACTTGATCCTTCCTAATCAGATTAATCGTTGTAGCCCAACAAGGATATTCTGATTATCCTTCCAATTTGCTTCCTTTAAACATCTTCTCATCTTCCACACATTCTTACTTATCTTTAATCCTCAACCTGACCCTATACTTATATCATATACATTGTCAAGTCCGCTTGAATACAACTTACAACAATTATTCTTCATCTCTTCAGTCAGCTAGAACCAACAAACAAATCCATTAAAACTCAATATGCCAAAACAAGAAAATCCTTTGTTAGCTAATCCAACTCGATATGCACTAATGCTAAAATGTTTTTCTTGTGTTAACCAAGTGAGCTTGGTTAACGCTGCAACTCGTGAACTTCCTTTAGTAAACGAGTGAGCTCAGTTAATACTGGTTCCATCCAAATTTTCCTTTGTTAACCAAGTGAGTTCGGTTAACACTGAACTTCTACAAACTTCTCTTTGGAGCTAGAGTGAACTTGGTAGATATTGTCTTTTGAACTTGGTAAACACTAGAATACTTGGTAGACACATGAAATTGTCTTCATTTCCTGAGTGAGCTTGGCATACACTAACTGGCAATGATATGAAATTTTATGTAACATCAAAGACAATATAAAATTGATCAATTATTTTCAATAATCTCCCTCTTTGGCATTGATGGCAACACAACATGTCATAATATAATGAAAATTTTAGAGCAAAATAAAGTAAGGATAATATCCTTAGTTTTATTCTGATTCTCATCCATGAGAACTCTCTCTATCAGTGTGGACTCCCTCTAACCTCAATTTCTCCCTTTGGTTTCAGTTTCTCTCTCTATCAGCAAACTCTCCAAGTTTATTTTGTCTTCAACATCTTTTTCTGATAGCAAACTCTCCCTCTTTCATATTAGACCAAGTTCTCCTTTTTTGACATCTTTCACAAGTTTCCCCTCTTTAACATCTTCAAACCAAATTTATGTGATATGATAGTATACTCTCCCTCTTTGACATCTTATGCCAAACACAATATTGGGTGAATTTCAATGTACCTAATGTACAAATTCATATGCAATCCGCTCTTTCATTATTGCATCAACTTGACTAGTCTTCAACATGCTTTGGTTGATGCATCACTAAACTTCATTTAGTGAGCTTCAGATAGGGGAATAACCCCTAGATTACCTCTTAGATACAAAAATGCATCCTTAGGTAATGGCTTGTTGAATATGCTTGCAATTTGTTCTTTAGTATTCACATATTCCAATCTCACCTCTTTGTCTTGTACTAATTATCTCAAAAAATGATATTTTATTGTAGAGTGCTTGGTCTTGGTATGCATCACATGATTCTTTGATATATTGGTTGCACTAGTGTTATCACAGAAGATAACCACTAGATCCTCGATTTCTACCTTCATACCTACCAACAGTTGTTTGAACCAAACAATATTGGAACAATTGACTATTGTTGCAACACACTCTGCCTCTACTGTAGACTGAGAAATTCAATTCTTCTTCTTACTTGTCCAAGACACTAGTCTCTTACCAATAAAGAATGCTCCACCACTAGTACTCTTCTTGTCATTAACACTTCTTGCCCAATTTGCATCAGTGAAGGCTTTCAAATATAAGTTGCCTCCTTTCTTGTACCATAATCCATAATCTTCAATACCCTTTAGATACCTCATGATTCTCTTTATTGCCATTATATGATTTTCTTTAGGATTAGCTGAAAATCTTGTCACCATACCAATTGGAAGAGCAATATCAGGCCTAGTATGTACTACATCTTGCAATTTTCCAATCATTGATTTGTATGTGGTCTGATCTACCTCCTCAGAATCATCATTTTTTGAAATCTTATGTCCAATAGACATAGGTGTTCCAAATGGTCTTGAATCCTCCATTCCAAACTTCTTCAGTATCTCCTTGATATACTTAGATTGAGTAATGTAGATACCATCTTTCTTCTGTTTAATTTGTAGGCCAACAGAGAATTTGATTTCTCCAAATGTTGACATTTCAAATTCCTTACACATTTCCTCTATGAAAGATTTGCACAAATCATCATTTCTAGTAAACAATGTATCATCCACAAAGATTTCTACCAACTTTATCTTCTTATCTAGTCCTTCTTTGATGTATAGGTTTTTGTTATCATTTGTCCTTTGAAAACCAATCTTCATTAAATAATTATGAAGTCTTTAATACCAAGCTCTAGGAGCTTGTTTGAGACCATATAATGTTTTGTGTAGTTTACAAACCATAATTATGAAGTCTTTCATACCAAGCTCTGGAAGCTTGTTTGAGACCATATAATGTTCTTTGTAGTTTACAAACAATATCTTTTTTTCTAGGATCTACAAAACCTTTAGGTTTCTCTATGTATACTTCTTCTTCTATAATTCCATTCAAGAATGTAGATTACACATCCATTTGATACACTTTAAGTCCTTTATGTTCAACATAAGAAAATAGAGTCTTAACACCTTCTAATATTGCAACAGGAGCAAAATTTTTACCATAATCAATACCTTCCTCTTGAGAATAACCTTTGCATACTAACCTTGCTTTGTTTCTTGAAACTTCTCCATCTTCATTCAAATTATTTCTAAACACCACTTTTTTCCAATTACATTCTTATCCTTGGGCCTAGGAACAAGAGTCCAAGTCTTATTCCTTTCTATATGATCTATCTCTTTATTCATTACTTCAATCCAACTTTCATTATCCAGAGCCTCTTTAACTGTTCTAAGTTCAAATTTAGTAAGAAAACATGTACCTTTCAATTTGTTTCTTGTCATTGTACCATCTAATTTGTCTTCAATGATTTTCTCAGGTGCATGGTGCCTTCTAACATCTTGCAAGTACATGTACTTTAGATTTAGAACTTATTCCACATGCCTCACCATGATCTTCTGCATCATACTCAAGTCCCACTATTTGTGACTCAGGCCCTTCAAACTCAGACTCAAGTTATACTGGCTACAACTTAGTAGCTTCTGACTACGACTCGAGTCCTTCAGACTATGACTTAGGTTGCACTGGCTAAAACTTAGGTTCTTCTGGAGATTTTGGGAACTCAGGAGGTGAATTCTGTTGATCTCCAATTGGATTAGGCAGTGTATTAGATTCAAAGTAAATAAAATTTATGTAGTCTTCAAGTTCTTTGTTGCTTTCTTCTTCACTCTTTTCTACAAACTCATCAATCTTCATATGTACAATTTCTATGATCTTATGAGTAGTTAGATTCAAACATTTATATGCTTTACTTCTGCTAGAGTATCCTAGAAATATCCCTTCATCACTTTTGACATCAAAACCTTAGAGATATAACATTTGCTACCAATACTTTCAAGTAACTTACATTAGATTTATAGCCATACGGTAGTTCATAAGGAGTCTAATTTGAGTCTTTCTTTAGTTGTACTCTATTTAAGGTATGAACTATTGTACTAATTTCTTCTTTCTAGTATTTGATTGCAATATTCTTTTCTATCATCAGGGTTCTTGCACAATCCATGATTGATTTGTTCCTTCTTTCTACTATACCATTCAGTTGAGGTGTACTAGGGGATGACACTTGTCTTTTGATTCCTCTTTGAGTGCATAATTCATTGGAAATGAATTCACCTCATCTATCCAACCTTAAACACTTTAGTTTCTTTCCTATTTCTTTCTCAACTCTAGCTAGATACCACTTAAACTTTTGAAAAGCTTTACACTTATCTTTCAAATACATTATTGTCATCATCCTAGAATAATCATTAACAAATAAAATAAAATACTTATCTCCACTGAAGCTATCTATTCCAATAGGTCCACAAAGGTCTATATGAATGAGCTCCAAGACTTCTTCAAAATGATAGTTCTTGCTCTTGAAACTTGTCTTGTCCATCTTATTAATTTGACAATTCTTACATAGACCCATGTCAAGTTTCTTTAGACTAGAAATACCTCTCACTCTTTTTTTTTTTCTTATCTTGATTAGGTTATCAAAGTTCACATGACACAATATTTTATACCATAACCATCTTTTCTCTACTTGAGCAATGAAACATAACTTTCACTTTGATCTAGGTAGAATAAGTTACCTTTTGTTTGATTACTAGACCCAACTAGATTTCCTTTTCCATCTAGTAGATTGACCTTCCTATTCATGAATTCTACCTTGAATCCAATGTTATTCAACTATGCCACACTTAGTAGATCATGTTCCAATCCTTCAACCCAATAAGCATTATCGCATCTGAGTTCATTGGTTAGAGAAATACAACCTTTTCCTTTCATGCAACATGGTTCATTATTTTCAAATCTTACACTTCCACCATCATAGTGTTCCATATGTTCAAAATTTGTTCTATCACCAGTCATATGATGAGAAAAACCATTATCAATAATCCATGTATCATTTTTGCTAACATAAGAAATAAGTGTCATCTTAAATTTTCTTCATTATTTGATTCATCTTTTACAATAATATAAACCATTTCATCATCATCACTACTATCAAAATCTTTAGCCATGAAACATGACTTCTTACCTTTATCCTTGTAGTTTTTAAAATCCTTCTTGCCTTTATACTTGTTGTTCTTCTTTTCTTCTTTGTCTTCTCTATTTGGACACCTTGTAGCAATGTGAGCAACTTCTTCACAAGAAAAACATATTAGAGAAATTTTACCTTTGTACTTTCCTTTGCCTTTGGGATATCTTCTTGCAAGCAGTGCTTTAATGGCTTCAAGATCATTGTTAGAATTGTCTTCCTCTTCACTTTCAAATTGTTATCCTTTAGACTTTGTAGTTTTCTTCTTGAGTGACAACTTTGTGTCAAATGTAGACTCAAGATTCCTAGAACTAGGAACATAATTATCATAGTTATCTAGATCAAATGTTGTCAACCTTCCCACTATAGCATCCAAATTTATCTTATTTTTGGGATCTTATCTCATCTCTTGAATAGATAACATTATAATTGTATAGATAGCAAGAAGAGTGTTGAGTACCTTGTTGAAAATTGTGACATCATCAATTTTTCCTCCAGAGGCTTTGATTGTACTTACACTATCTTTGATTTTGTCAACATATTTTGCAATATTTTCATCTTCTTTCATCTTCATTTGATCAAATTAATGTCTTAAGATTTATGCCTCGTCTCTTCTCAAATTATCATCACCTCCATAGATATCTTTTAGCTTTTTCCACGTCTCATGAGTAGTAGCACACCCTTTGACTTCATCAAATTCAACATAGCAATCTCCTCTACAGTCAATGTTCTAGTAGGAGCTTTATACTAGACATTCAAACATTTTAGACCTGAATCATTGATAGTTGCTAGATGTAGCTTCATAAGTTCCTACCATGCCTCGAAGTTATCCTTGTTCAACTTGGGAATCTCTCTTTTGTAAGACATCTTGATCTTTAGCTTAGGTCCTTGAAACCTTCTCTGCAAGCACCAAAAACTCTGATACCAATTGTTGGAAATATAAGAGAAGTAACTAAGAGGGGAAGGGTAAATCAATTATTACAAAAATAAATCCCAAATCCCTTAGATGTCAATACAAAACATAAACTTTGTTGAAACTATTGTTACTTGGTTAACACCAATAATATGTTGTAACTCAAAAAGCACTATAATATCAACTATTATTTAGCAAATAATGAACATGAAGATATTAAGATGGTAACTATTATTAATATTAATTAACTTAGTTTCAAACACATAAAAGAAATAGAATGAACACAAGTGACACCAAGATTTAATTTGGAAACCCAATTTGGAAAAAACCATCAATTGCAACTAGTTATTGTTTTTCACTCCTCTAACATGAGCCCTATTAGGAGCCAACCTTGTTAAAGGTTACAAAACACACTATTAGGTCTGATTCTATTAGAGGATTTAATCACCTTGTTAGGAGTGGCCTTGTTAGAGGTCTTTAGACAATTCAATCTAAAAATGCCACCTTGTTAGAGGGGTTGGCAAATAGTTGTTAAGTTAACTCTGTTAAGAGATTTAGTTCAGTACTACAATGGTTAGAAAGTAACAATGAAATGACTTGATTGTTGATGCAACTATATTTCTAAATTCAGATCTTAATTCTGGCTCAAATACTTTATCCTTCTTGATCAAATTAATCATTGCAGTCCAACAAGGATATTCCTCTTATCCTTCCAATTCGCTTCCTCTAAGCATCTTCTTATCTTCCACACATTCTTATCTTCAATCGTCAACTTGACCTTATACTTATATATCATATACATTGTCAAGTTAGCTTAAAAGCAACTTACAACAATTATTCTTCATCTCTTTGGTAAGCTAGAACCAACAAACAAATCCATTAAAACTCAATATGCCAAAACAAGAAAATCATTTGTTAGCCGACTTAGAGTGGTAGACACTAACACTAAAATAATTTTCCCATATTAACCAAGTGAACTCGGTTAACACTGCAACTATGTGAACTTCCTTTGGTAATTGAGTGAGCTCGATTAACATTGGTTCTATCCAAATTTTCCTTTGTTAACCAAGTGAGCTCGATTAACTCTGAACTTCTACAAACTTCTCTTTGAAGCCTGAGTGATCTCAGTAGATACTGTCTTTTGAACTTGGAAAACACTGGAATGCTCGACAGACATAGGAAACTATCTTCATTGCCCGAGTGAGCTCGACATACACTAATTGGAAAAGATATGACATTTTGTGTAACATCAAAGACAATATACAATTGATCAATTGGTTTTAACATGGTTGACTATTTTTTTTACTTGTAATTATGGTGTGATTAAAGACATGTTTAAGGGAAAACATTGACTATTGATGTTTTTAATTTAATACTTCTTTTCTTGAGCTACTGACATTGGGAATGAGTCAAAAGTATTACGAGTGTACATGTATAAATATGGTAGGAAGGCGATATAAAGTACCTAATAGCTAGGTCAAATCCAGGTGATAAAAAGGTAAGTAAGCATAGGTATGTGTATGGTATCATGTGATTTAAGGTAATATTTTAATTTTTATACTTCTTGAGATAAGGAAGTAATTGATTTGATATTCCTTGGGTATTTGATTTATTTTGATATATGATGGACTAATATTTTGGTGTTGTTCCTATAATGCAACAAAGGGAATGACACCTCATAAGAAAGGGGGAATATTTTCAGGGAGAGGTAGTCTAAGCTTGCAAAACTATAGAGATGTAATTGAATTCACACACTCACATGTAGAAATGTTCTTGAAATGATTACTTACATATGTGCTTATATAAAATGTGTTTCATTTTCTCTAAACTTGTTACTTCAACTATGTGTTAATATTGTCTTTGAAAAGACAGTTCCATGAGATTTAATGTATTAATGAAGTGAAGGTTTCATTTAAGGAAACAAAATTTTGACTTTGTTTGAGTAGATGAAAGTCAATCTTATTGATAGAATTGAATTCAATGCATGTATTATTATGAATAATAGAGGTTATATTATTGATCATTACAATATGGATGTTTTGAAAATTCTATGGATATGATTGCAAGAATAGTTGCATCAAGACGATGCATTTTCTAAGAAGGGGAGGATGTCACAACCCTTTTAGCTTGATATCGAATAAATTTATAAATATATTGCCACATGGAATTTCATTTGAATATTTTTTAATTATCAAATTTGATGAGAAAGAAGAATTCTTTTTTAAAGTTTTAAAAAAAAATAAAAAAATTAGACTGTAGGAATCGGGTGTAGCACGACCCCCCCCTATAAACTGCAGTGTGTCGGGTAAACCTTTTAATGTGACCAGTAGCGCTGGCATGACATGCCCACCGGTACCACAGGGACAGGGAGACTAGAACCTGTGACCAACCCCCTGCAATAGGGAAGATTTAGCCAACTGAGCTAAGGCCCTCACCCTAAAGTTGATTAAATAAAGGATATTAGTTATAAATCTTGTTAGTAACTGATTACCACTACCTAAAATATTATTGGTAACATTCATGGGAAATTTGTGAAAGGTCTATAAAAATACCAAAATTGAAAACAACAACAATTTCTCTTCTTGGTGGATCAATTTCTAGTTTTTGAGGGACATTGGAAAATATGGAAGGAGAATGGAGTAAAGAGGTGTATGGAGGCGAGCGAATAGAATAGTAGACTATTAAGAGTGAACTTCTACCACCAAGTTCCACATTTGTTTATAAAGGTTATTAAATTCTAGAAATGTGTGAAGAATGGTGTATTATGAATCTGGTAGATCTTTCATTGAAATGCAACATATTATCCTATTCCATGCATTAGAAATTGCATCTCTCTTGGCTATAAATTTTTTTTTCTGTGTGTTCAATGTACTGAAAACATAGTTATACTGGATTGGTCCAAATCTAGCATTGGAATCCCCATTTCTAAGTTACAAGCCTTAAATCTTTAATCAAAGAATTGTTTGACAACTAGCTATCACATTATAATACTTACCGAATCATTGGACCAACCATTGTTTATTGTAAATTTCTTTCCAAAATATTTCTCCAATGGTTGTATATCAAACTATGTGAGCATAGCTTGTAGGTTAAATTTTAGAGGAAATGTTTAAATATGTTCCTATTAACTAGTTCAACCACATGGATAGAAAATGAAACCACATTCTCACATAATTAGTAGAACAATAGGAAATGGTTTTAGTTTTCTCTACTTTCCCAATCCTACCTAGTGAATTGGAGATGTGCCAAATGTCGTTAACTATTTTGGAACTACAATGCAAACCTTCTTTCATTATATCTTTTACAACTACCTCTAGAGCTAGTCAATTGTTGCTGTCTAGAAATTGGTTGACCAATCAATAGCATTTATTACCCATGCCTGCAATGAAATACAAGTGTTATGTTTTGATTTCTATTAATAAATTAGTTCACTTTCTGAAAGCTCTTAATTTATTATATCAAATGAATGGTAAATCCCAATTGACATTACTACCTTTATTGGTAAATGTCGCAAGTAATATTTAACCTATTTGTTTAAACCAAGATAGTAAACATTAAATAGGTTATCCAAAACTAATAGCGAATATTTCCTACACAAGCATGGAATATGAATTAAGCATTGAAATATTTTATTATTAAAACCTTTGTATGGCGATTTGATGTCAAAATATTGCATACTAATATGAGATTATAGTGTTCGTGGATCCAAATTTAATGTGTTTAAATTTTGAGACCATGGTATTTGTTTATGCCTTGTTGACAACATATATCATGATTTGAGTATTGTGTAAGAATAGTTGAAACTTAGTTAAAAAAATTAATATACTCGTCAAGCAGGATTGCCTATAACTTTTTACTACCAAACAATTGACTCTGAGTTGTGCAAACATGATATCTGTAGACACCTAAATTTGATTACACTACTTTGGTAATCTAATTTAGCCATCTCTAAAGGCATCATTAATTAAATTCTTATTTAATTAATCCTTTGTCATCCCCTAGTTGATTAATTTAATTAATCATCTATAGTCCTAATTGATAAATCAAATAATCTATTATTTATCAATTAAATCCTTTTCTCCTATCTAATTCCAAAAATCTCCATTTATTAAATAAATCTATTTGATAAATGAAATCCTCAAATTCAAAAAAACCCTAACCTATCTCTAATCCTCCATTTAGCCTAATCCACCCCATCCACCCATACTAACCAAGCTTAGCCACTAACTCACCCACCCTCATTAATGCCATCCACTTGCACATCTCTAACATCCCTAATCTAATCCTAAACCCAAGCCTAATCCACCCCCTAATGTTGTCACATTCCTTAAACAAGTTTAAGACTTTCCTAATCCAAACCAAAGTCTCCCCTCAAAAAAACCCAACCACTAAGTCATGAGTGCTCTTACAAAACATAAAGACTCTTACAAGCCCACTCATGACTCTTACACCCATCTTCCACACTCTTCCCTCTTCCACACTCATTCCTCTTACATCCCTCTTACATACTCAACCCCACTCATCATGACTTTAACCAACCCTTAACTCTACCCTCTCACACTCATCCTCCTTGTGACAAGTGTCACCTTCCCATTGGTGCTAAACAAGCACAATCCATGTGCTCCCCTTTGAGTGCATCTTAGCCCTCCTTAAGCCTTCATCCATCCTTGCATCTAAGCCCTCCATCCCTCTACCCCTTAGCCTATAAATTGAATCCCATCCCAAGCCATTTCATCAACAATCTTTGAGCTAAAGTTACCATGCTATTTTGAGAACCAAAGCCATCAACCATACCCTTATAATGCCAAATTGAGAGCTCACAAAGCTACCAATTTGCCATTACCCATCTCCATTGAAGCAGCTTTTGAGCATCTTGAGCATACATCCACAGCAAAAGGACACATCTACAGAATCAAGAAAGCATGGAGTGTTTTCTCTTGTGAGGTTTGCACTTCTTATTTTCTTTCTTAGTCTAAGCATATATGTGAATTTAGTTTTTGGTTTGTGAATGTTTACTTCATTTGTTGATGTTCTTTGCATACTGATTCTGGTTCTACATTTTGGCACGCCCGGTGGGACCCCACTATGGGTCATTTAATCATCTATTTTCATCTATATGTCATTTTTCTAACCATCTAATGTTTGCTGTTGTTTGAGTGTGTTGTGAGGGTGTTTTGCTTATTTTTGCAGGTTAAAGAACGCACTTAGGAAGAAGAAATACCATCTAAAAAAAAAAATTTCGCATTTTTAGCTTTTTTTGGCGCAGTTTTGGCGTCTGCAACCTGTTCTGTCTGCGAAAATCAACTTCTGCGAAAATTCGCGTCTGCGAAAATCGACATCTGCGAAAATCCGCGTCTGCGCAAATCGACATCTGCGAAAATCCGCGTCTGCGAAAATCGACGTCTGCGAAAATCCGCGTCTGCGAAAATCGACATCTTTGTTTTGTCCTCTTCCTATTTTGGCGCCTCTGTAGTTCAACGTCTTTGTATTTTGGCAGACTGTGTTCTCTGCTTGCTTATGTTCCCTAGGATTTAGACCATTTTAAGCATTTTTACGCGTAGAAAAAACAACAAAAAAAGTTAAAAAAAATTTTTCCATAGTTAAGCTCTCATTTTTGAAGATTTTGGCTAACTAACTAAAATTGCTTTTTTTTTGTCTCATTGTAGGTTGGAGCACATATGGAACCACTAACCATGTTTCTTGCAGGTTTTCATGTTGCTAAAAAAATGAACTTGAATGTTTAACCATTTGTCTTTGAATGCATATTGCTAAAAAAAAAAATGAACTTGAATGATTAAACACATTTTTCATTGAATGAATGTTGCTCAAAAACACACTCTTGAATGTAATGGGTTAAAATCAACTTTCTTTGGAATGCATGCTTAAAACAAAAAAAATCCAATCTTGAATGCCAAGGATCAATTAACCATTACAAATCTCTTTTTCACATGCAATCTAGGTAAAGTTGGATTTTTGGACATTTAAGAAACTTTGTTAAGTTAAAATACAAATTTACAAAAATCAATTTGAGTAGTTCCTTGGACTCACCTCTTTTCTAATCACCCATCAAATATTAACCATTGGTTGCAATCTCAGCGCCATTTATGGGGATGGGTCTACTTGAAAAAGGTGTTAAATGTTCCACAATCTAACTCACTCACTTGGTCTTTGAACGTTTGCTTTAACTTTATCAAAATTCTTAAATGATCAAAACTCTAGATTAAATCGATCACACTTCAAGTTTGGGCACTAAAATTGAACAACAACTGACGTGGAGAGCCTCCGGGCGCGCGCTTGAAATCGAATCTCACACACTTTTGTTTTGGGCTTAAAACAAACTCACACTCAATCTTGAATGCCTTAAAGAAAATTAATCGATACTTGACGTGGAGGGCCTCCAGGCGCACGAGTTTGCTTTTGTTGACCCTAACTCTTCTTATTGTGTGCATTCTTCGATCGATTTACTTTTGTTGGCGCTTCAAGTTGGAATTGAACATTATCTCTTAAACATGAGTGCTTGCAAAGTCTAGATTAGCACACATAAGAGTCAGTTGGTAAAAGAACAAGTGTGTTTTTTAGCCCAAGGTCATCCGAGTCTTCTCTCCCCTTGTCGTCTTTCGAGGCCATCTTGGGTGCATAAGATTAGGATCCAAAACCTTGTTTCTTTTTTAGGAGGCCTGCTTGGGGATTTCATCACCCCTTGGACGACCTCAACTCCAGCGTTCCGGCGGAGTATAAGAATCGGGAGGTGAATCGAAAGACACCTCTCTTGGGATCAAGATTTTGTCATTCGGGCTAAGCCTCAAGGAACTTTATACCCTTGAGAAGTGAAAGAGGAGAAGTGGGTTACCGCTCCTCTCGGCTATGTGACATCCTTTTGGTCTCATCTACGGATTTGGGCCTCACGTACCTTGCGTATATCGAGGACTCCCTAGCTAAACCAATTGTCTGCCTTGCAGAAAACCATCTGGGATGTTAATGTGTTTGGAGTGACTGATTGAAACATTTGTAGAACATACACACTCCTTGGCGCAAGTACCACATTCTAAGAACCACAAACTTCTATCTGGGTGTTCCTATCTATTGCTTGTTTTTATTTTACTTGTTGAATGAATGTTTGCCAAACTTGGTCAATCCTAGCTTAGGGCACACTTAGCGTAGTCACTGCCTATTTTGGAAGTTGAACAAGTTGAAGCAAAACAACTGAGATTTTTCCCAAAGCCAAGCAGATTCAAGAATTTATGTCGGAACAACCCAAACCCAAACAGAAGTTTCACAAGGTCAAACTCAAGCCATCTCTAGCATACCAAGAACTTTCAGCCAAGAGAAAAGCAATAACACCAAGCCCACGAATTTCCAAACTCCACAAAGTAGAGGACAAAGCTACCGACGAAGCACTTCAAGAGGCCTGGTTAGAGCGCACCATCAAATTTAGCCAACATCCAGGAGTTAATCCTGCTTATGCCTTACCAACTAGGCATGATTTCTATGATTAGACACCCTTGTTTCTCCACATCTTCTTGGATAAGCTTCACTCTAGAGTCATCTTTGTAGAAAAGCCAACCATCTTAGGTTATCCCCTTACGCATTATTAGCTCATCCATCTCATTTAGAATCATACCATCTAGCTAGTAATCGAAAATCTGCACATCTAAGCTTTCAAAATTGTTGTCACCTTGCTAAAAGTTTGCCATTCCTAAAATCTTCCAAATCCACCAATCTCACCAAGGTTATCCCTTTGACAGAGCTTTGTCTAGGGTAATCTAGCTTTGTCACTTATTATCCCTCATCACCTTGAGCTAAAGGTTGGGATTCGCAAGTGGTCAATCTTGTGTTCTTCCTAAAGGATCATCAGTCTATCCTTAAGTTGACACAATCACCACCAAGCTTCCACATAGGAAAGCAGACCTTTTGTACTTTGACAACATATCTTTGAAGTTAGAATCCCCAACCCAATCCTCCTTAGATTTTGTCATATAGCTTTGCCTCAACTTAGGAAATCATTTGCATAGAAAAGCCTTCCCCCTTTTGCATCCATCAGCATTATTGCATCTCATCCCTAGGAGCATTTTTTCATGCCACCCGTCACTCGCTTAGCCAAGAAGAAAGAAACAATGGAGCCCTATCATTTAGATCGAACAGCCTCACCCCCCTTGAGCACTCAGCCATCCTTCAGCCCAGAGCCAGCTATGCCATCACCTACTGACATTGAAGCTTTCATGAACCAACCAGGAAATGCAGTATTGGTAAACGCCATTATAGACAAAAACAAAGAGACAATCATGGCTAATTTTCGAAGGGACAATGTAGGAACCTTTGACTTTGGAAGACCCCCTCCATTATCAGATCCATCTCACCCATTGTTTGGGCAGCTGCCACCACCCATAGGCTCTTATGATCCAAATTATCCTCAATTTATTCCAAAAGAAGAGCCTCTAGCCAATCCATATGACCCAATAGACCCAAACATACCATCATCCACCCAAGTTGAAATCTCCATGCCGCAAGCCAACCCAGCCACCACCACTCCATCCTTGGTTCATACCTCTCCGCTCCAAACCCCCTTTACCCAAAACACCTCACCATTCACCCCCTTCACTATTGCTGCTGCTCCCCAACCTAGCCTTCCCAATCCACCCATCTCCCAAATCAGTGCTAGCATCTTTGGCCAACCTCACCAATATGCAACAGGGATGCCACCCATGGGGCCAAGTAATCAACCTTTCATCACCCCCAACTTGTTCACCACAGCCCAAAGCACAATCCCATCATTTCCATTAGGTCTTGGGAGCTCAATACCACCAGCCATAAATCCACAAGCTACTACCTTCACTCCACAAAGCTATCAAAACCCACAAGCTACTGCCAATCTTCTACCAAGCTCCCAAGTGACCCTAGCTCCCACCACCACTCTACCAAGCTTCCAAATCCAGCCACAAAGCTATCAAACCCCATCAGTTCCATTCCCAAGTTTTCAATTCCCACCACCTCCACCACCAACTAATCCATTACCTCCAATTACCAACTACTTTTCAATGCCACTTCTAGGAGGTAATCCACCACCCCAGCCAACCACCAATTATTTGCAGATGCCATCCCAAATGGGGGCACAACCCACATATATTGGTCAAACCCCACAAGCCCTCCGATCCTTTCCCCAAGCCTCACAACCATATTATACCTTACCTCCACAAAGCAATCCATTTACCCCACAACCATCTTATGTTCCTCAATCCCAACCTCAAATCCCATATCAACAGCAAGCCTCGCAGCACATGCAGCAATATGCGCCACCTCCCCCTCAACAACCCGTCATCCACCATGCAGCTGCCCAAACAATGTACAATCCCTATCAGCAAATCTCTCATAACCATCCATATTCAGTGGCCCCATCCAGCACATACCTACCTCAAGGCACTCCTACATTGGGGGCACCCCAACCATCACCTATCAATTCAGAGTGGGAGCAAATGAAGACAGCTCTGAAAGCCATCCAAGAAGGGAATGATCCAAAGACATTCAAGTTTGAGAATGTGTGTCCTTACCCATTTGACAGAGCCATTACCATGACACCATTTCCTGAACACTTTGAGGTACCTAAATTTGACAAATTCAGAGGAAAAGGAGACCCTGTCACACATATCAAAGAATTTTACATGCATTGCCAGGACGTGGCATACAATGATGTCTTCCTCTTGCGCCTTTTTCCCAAAAGCTTGGCTGGACCAGCTCTTGAATGGTTTTATAGAATCCCCTATGGCACAATTTAAAACTTTGCTGAATTATCTGAGGCATTTGTAGCCCAATATGCCCATCTTGTTGAAACAGAGCTATCAATAGTTGATCTTGTCCACACCAAGCAAAAAAGTGGAGAAAGCCTTGCCGAATACCTGCAAAGATGGCAAACCCTTACCACCCGCATATCCTGCACCTTGCCAGAACGCCATGTGGTGAAAATGTTTATTGATAATGCACATCCCAGCTTGGCTCACCACATGACCATGAACTGTTTGCAGATCTATAAGGATATCAAAGAGAAAGGAATGATCCTTGAGCAAGGACTCATAAAAGATGGTGTGGTAAAGATTTACAAAGAGGCCAACCAAAATCAATCACATTCCAATGACAAGTCTAGGTATTGGAACAAAAACAAGCATGTTGCAACAGATGGGGTTACTGACACCAGACATGTGAATATCGTTGGTCCTTCTCAAAACCAGTCTAACCCACCATATCAAACAAACAACCAACAAGCTACCAATTACCAACAACGAAATAACCAAAGCTATCAAAACCACAATACAAGACCCAACTTTCAAGGGTCTAACAATCAAGCTAATGCCATCAATGTAGCTGCAGGGCAAAAGCCCAGATTCCAACCTGCACCTAGAAACTATACACCCCTTGGTGAGCCATTGGATGTTATTTTTGAGAAATTGGCTAAGGAAAACCTCATCAAATTTCCTCCTACCCAGCAAATTGATCCAAGCCAATCCAAAGCTGCATGGTACAAGGACAATGAGTATTGCAAATTCCATAGGGTAAACAGTCACACCACCCTCAGATGCATGAAACTGAAAGACTATGTGCAAGACCGCATTGATTGGAAGGAAATCACTGTTGGTGCCCAAACCTCTCCCAATGCAGGCTTACAGATTTATCAAAATGCTTTTCCTCCACACAACAACCAAAATCCTGGAAAAGCACCTATCCAAAACAACACCAACAACCGCCAGCCAAACCAACAGCATGGGAAGAACAATGACCACACTTCATCCTATATAGACTATGGTAGCCTTATAGGTTGTATATCTGAGAAAGAGCCTTCTGTCAATGTTATCAATATCCGAGGACCAGACAATGAGTGTGCAGTCACCACTCGAAGAGCGCGATTTAACATCGCAGGCCCACCAGTTTCATCAACACCATCAGCTCCATCAAAAAGCCGGTACAATATCTTGGAACACCTTGGGAACATGCCAACCCAAATATCCATTTTAGACCTTCTCCGCACTAGTCCTGTGTACAAAGACATCCTTGACAGTGCTCTCATAGAATCCCGTGTCCCTTCTGATATCAATGCTACTGATTTTCGTAATCTTGTTGGACACCTTTCATCCTCATGTGCCCTATCTTTCAAACCCACCGACATACCCGCGGTTGAGCCAGATCACACCCTCCCACTTTGCATAGCCATCATGGTATCCAATTTTGCCATGAAAAGAGTAATGATAGATAATGGATCAGCCTTGAACATTTGCACCCTAAAATTCATAAAACAAGCTGGGTATACTGAGGCAGATATGATCAGTGAGGTTATCACCATCAAAGCTTATGACAACTTGGAAAGGACCACAGAAGGGACTATTTTGCTACCAATCAAAGTTGGGCCAGTCATTCAAGAGACAGTTTGCCATGTTGTTGATCTAAACCTACCATTTAACATCCTCCTCGGTCGCCCATGGATTCATGCTATGAAGGCCATTCCATCCACCTACCATCAGTGCATCAAATTTTTGCATCAAGGCACTGAGGTAACCATCCATGCCGATCCAGAACCCTTTGCTTACTGCAATGCGATTGAAGCTTCATATACAAACCATTGCCCTGGAATAGACATCGGCACAGCCATCGCCAGCTCATCCCACACTTGTAATGACGCAGAAACCATCCTTGCCTCCACCCTATCTACTGTAAAGATCAACAACAAAGGATGTGGAGAATATAGTCTATCAGATGCATTTGCTGTCGGAGCAATCCCACTTGATCCACATACCCATGGACGGCCAACATACCACAAAGCTAAGGAGATTCCACCTCCTCGATACAAACAGTTTGGCCCAACCACCTTTGTGTCCTCAAAAACCCCTCTTCATGAGGAGCTCACTCCAGATATCAACAATTGGCTACATAAGGATGCACCTCCAAGAAATCAAGCGCGCCTTGATCACTTCAGCCAAAAGTATCCCCAACAACATAAGCTTGTCACTGAAAAATGGAACTATCAAGGAGGTGGACTAGGACCAGAAGAAAGGGGCATGCAATGTCCCATCGAAGCACATGATTGGGAAGTAAAGTTAGGTCTTGGCTTTGGCATACCCACAACTGGGGGCACCAACGAGAACGATCACGCTTTTTCGAACATCCACCGCGACCTTGTTGAAATCGAAGACATTCCTGAGGAAGTTGAAAAGAGAGCCTACGACGATATCCCAGACCAAATCTTCCTAGGAGACTCTGTTCTCCGAGAACTATCCATCCATCTCATTGATCTACCACTTGCTCATCCACAACTCATAGATTGGGACCAACCAAGTGTCATACATATTGATGAGTTCGCATCAGAGGAAGTGCTTCTAAGATTCATGGGAGCTGAAACTCCTCATAAGAAGACAAAGCCAGATTCTGCCTACATCTACAAGCTAGATCCCAAGGGGTATTTTGGAGAAAATCCCCAACCTAGTTTCGATACACCCAAAACTGGAACTAAGGTAAATCTAGGACTAGCTAAGGCAGCGAAGAGAACCCCTCAGCAAGAAAATCCAGAGCCACAAGCAGAACATGAGGATTTAGTATTGCCTCCTCAAGATAATCGACCAGAGGTGTCTTCTATTCTAATAGAGGATACTAGAGAAGTCAACATTGTTTCTTCAGAGATCCCTAGAATTGTTCACATTGCTGCATCCCTATCACAAGACCAAGCTGACCTCCTCTTTGAGGTTTTACGAGAGAACATTGGCCGATTTGCATGGTCATATCAGGACATGCCAGGACTTGATCCAAAGCTTGTAGTTCATCATCTTGCAGTCGATCCAAAGATCAAGCCCGTCAGACAAAAGCTTAGAAAAATGCACCCCAAGGTAGCATTACTAGTCAAAGCTGAACTAGAAAGAATGTTAGCTGCTAAGGTTATCCGGCCTATTGACTACTCAGAATGGATCTCCAACATGGTCCCTGTCACTAAGCCTTCCGGTGACATCAGAATCTGCACTGATTTTAGAGATCTTAACAAAGCTTGTCCAAAGGATGATTTTCCCTTGCCCAACATAGATATGATTGTAGATCTTACAGCTGGACATGAAATTTTGTCCCTTATGGATGGATTTTCTGGGTATAATCAAATCAAGATTGCAGAAGAGGACCAGCATAAGACATCATTCACTACCCCTTGGGGAACCTTTTGCTACACCATGATGCCTTTTGGCCTAAAGAATGCTGGGGCTACCTATCAAAGAGCTATGACAGCCATTTTCCATGATCTTATCCATAGCATTTTGGAAGATTATGTGGATGATATCCTAGTCAAATCTCACACCTTCATGGATCATCTTGCTGACCTGGAAAAAGTCTTTGATAGGTTGGCCCAATATCCTCTCATGCTAAATCCCAAGAAGTGTGTCTTTGGGGTCACATCTAGCAAGCTTCTAGGCTTCATAGTTTCTAAACGAGGTATAGAGATCGACCCCAAAAAGGTCAAGGCTATCTTAAACATGCCTCCTCCCCAGACACTACGACAGCTTCGCTCTCTTCAGGGAAAACTTCAATCTGTCCGGCGCTTCATCTCCCAACTTGCAGATAAGTGTACACCATTTTCACACTTGCTAAAGAAGAATGAGAACTTCAAGTGGGATCTTTTATGTCAGCGCAGCTTCGATCAGCTCAAGCAGTATCTCACCAATCCCCCTATCTTGGTTCCACCAGTTCCTGGTCGTCCCTTGATCTTGTATATATCAGCAACACCTACTGCTCTAGGGGCACTTCTAGCACAACATGATGATTATAGCAGAGAGAGAGCCATCTACTATATCAGTAGAACCCTAGTTGGTTATGAAATCAATTACACTCCTATGGAAAAAGCTTGTTTGGTAGTTGTTTTCTCAACTCAAAAGCTTCGCCACTACATGCTAAGTCATACCATCCAACTAGTCTCCAAGATTGACCCTCTCAAGTATATGCTCTCCAGAACAGCACTTATAGGCCGTTTGGCCAAATGGGTTATGCTACTAAGTGAGTTTGACATCCAGTATGTGGACAGAAAGGCAATCAAAGGGCAAGCTATAGCAGATCACCTAGCTGATGCACCTCTAGTAGATGCATATCCTTTGCTCACAGAATTTCCAGATGAACATATCTGCCTAATTGAAGAACAACCCCCATGGAAGCTTTATTTTGATGGCTCATACACCTCTCATGGTTCAGGGGCAGGAATATTATTAGTTACACCTCAAGGAGATTACATTCCAAAAGCCTTCAAGCTACAATTCCCTAGCACCAACAATATAGCAGAATATGAAGCTCTTGTAGCAGGATTAAAGATAGCTGCAGAATGGAATATCACTGAGTTACAAATCTTTGGTGATTCCCAACTCATTATCAAACAAGTCTTAAATGAATATCAAACCAAAGATGAAAAGCTATTACCCTACAAAGAGCTAGTTGATCAGCTGACCCAGCCTTTTACAAAGCTTCAGTTTACACAAGTGCCTCGAATGCAGAACAAGGCAGCAGATGCCATGGCCACTATCGGCTCGCTCTTGGAGATTCCCCAAGAAGCTACGCAGTATGAGTTTTTAGTTGAGCAGCTCCTCACACCTGCCTATGCGAATGAGGATTCAAACCATGTTTGTATCTTGGTTGGTCCCCAATCCCCTTGGTACCATGAAATTCACGCTTACCTTAACGATGGTATCATATCCCCTCACCTCACACGTACCCAACGCCAGAACCTCATCCGAAAATCATCCCGCTATGTTATCATAGCCAATACCCTATATCGTCGGGGTTATCACGATACTCTCTCTCGATGTTTAGATGAAAATGAGGCCGCGATGGCATTAAAAGAAGTACATTCCGAACTTTGCGGTGCCCACACGAGTGGTATTGTCCTAGCACGACAAATCCTTAGAGCGGGCTACTATTGGCCTACCATTGAAGAAGACTCTTGTGACTTTGTCAGAAAGTGTCTCCCATGTCAGCAGCATGCAAATCTTGTGCACGCTCCAGCACAGGATCTACAACCTATTGCACCACCTTGGCCTTTCGCTTGTTGGGGCCTTGATCTAGTTGGAACTATCACCCCTCTCTCATCTGATGGACATAAATGGATAATAACAGCTACAGACTATTTCACTAAGTGGGTGGAAGCAGTCCCCCTAGTCTCAGTTACAGGAGTTCAAGTCTCCAAGTTCATCTTGTACCACATTGTTTGCCGCTTCGGCATCCCATCCACCATCTTCACTGACCATGGAGGTAATTTTGAAAATCTCAACATGGAAGAATTATGCACTTCCCTCCGCATCCATCACCGCTTTTCTAGCCCATATTTCCCACAAGGTAACGGCCAGGCAGAGGCAACTAATAAAACCCTCCTCAAAATCCTAAAGAAAGTTGTCAATGATTCCGGCCGTGATTGGCACCTTCAAATAAATCCGGCTCTATGGGCCTATCGAACTTCCTTTCGTACATCCACAGGCACAACTCCATACTCCCTAGTCTATGGTGCCGAAGCAGTATTACCTATAGAAGTTGAACTTCCCTCACTACGCATATCTTTGCGAGGACAAATCTCAGATGAAGAATACAGAGTAGCTCGACTCACCCAGCTAGATCTCTTAGACGAGAAGAGACAACAAGCCTATGACCATCTCACAGTCTATCAAACTCGTCTCAAAAGGAATTTCAACAAGAAGGTGCTCCCACGACACTTTCAGCCAGGTGACATGGTCCTCAAAGAAAATATGAAAGTCCAAGCAGATCGAGAAAAGAAAGGAAAGTTTGAACCTACATGGCTTGGTCCCTATGTGGTTACTGCCTCCTTTGGCTCCGGAGCCTATCAATTATCTACACTAGTAGGAGAACTCTTAAATGATCCCACTAACATCATTCATCTCAAGAAGTTCTATGCTTGAAGATCCTTGGTATACCCAGCTTTTGAAAAATACAAGAAAAAATAGTAAAGAGAAATAAGCGTCCAATGGTGAAAACTTGGCAATTCAAGCGCCTTGGATAGGTACCTTGGTGAAAACCTGGTAATTCAGGCGCCTTGTGTGCTAAAGACTAATCCATTATCTATCACTATCCTATCCCTCATCCATCCACCCACCATCCCATAAAACACCTGCTTGTTCCCTTGGTGTTCCAATCAAATATCCAAAATCTGATGGAGCTTGTCAATACCTCCTGTACAGCTTGTAAATCTTGTACCAAAGCTTGTATTATACCTTGTAAATCTTGTACCATACCTTGTATATATTCGAATCTTGTCCAAAGCTTGTACCATATTCCATCTTGTAAATGATCTTGTATCCTAGCTTATATCCTATCACATGCACACACAGAATCCCATTTTCCTTAAACTTTTCACAAACCATCTACCTATCCACCTATCAACTATTATAGACACCCCATCCTTCACAAACATTTCCATCTCACAAAAAACCAAAACATGAACGAACTTGTACATTTGTAACATATCTTGGTCTGTCAACTTATACATCCTCTTTAGCTTAGTATCATTGTATCTATCCGGCTTTCATGTTAGTTCATCCTTGGTCAACATCTTGCACACATTGCACACCTTGGTTAGATATTCCAATGCATCCTTTAGCTAGATCTCCTATCACCAAAGTGTTATCCTTCTTAGTTCAGCTTGCCAGACACATCACTCATCCAGATCCATCAGCTTAGGTGCTCTCTGATAGATTTTTACAGGATATAGCTTTCCTCATGTCTGATCTTGGTCCGTTAGTACCTCGTCTTACCCATCTCGTTGGCAAATAGTTCTCTTTTGGATTTTCACTTTCTTTTGATTTGGGATCTTCCCTTTTGGGTCTTGAAATATCTTTTCCAAGCAATCTCCTTGTTCCCTCCTCAAGGTTGCCATGATCTTCCATATCATGGTATGCTGCGAATGGGGCAATTAGAGCGTAAGGTCTTGATCAGGTCTTTTGCTTGTTTTCTTTTTCTGCTTGTGGGTTACCTAGTGTCATTTCCACGCTGCCTCCTTTGGGATTCATGTGTGATACTGGGGCAATCCTTGTGTGTTTGTTTTGAGTCAGTTCGTCAGTCCTCTGGACGGTTGGTGAAAAGGCCTTGATGTTCTTGGTAACCTTGGCAATTAACCAACAGTCCTATAGCAAATCTAGTGCTCAACTACATGGTGGTACTTCTCTTTGAAGTATCCCCCCGCTCAAAAAGCTTCAATGGATTCCTTTTATAGCGCTCCGCTCCTCCATCTCCCCCCCCCAATCTTGGAAAGTCTTAAGCTTGCTTTACTACTGTGCCTCTGATTTCCCTTTATCATTCTCCCGTAGTGAGAGTTTGAGCTAATTCAGCCCCTTCTCTTCGCCAACCAGCGTCTTAGCTCATCTCAATTTCTTGTACTTTTCAAAAAGTCGTCAAGCCTCATTTCTCTCCCCGCCGCCTTCTTGAGGGGGCATCATCTAAGTCTAGTCTCTCCTCTTCTTATCCGAGACTGGGGCAACATTGTTTCTAAAACATCTTCCTCATGTTGTCTTCATTCAAACTTCTTTGAAATAGTGTTGTCTCGACACTATGTCAAAGAGGGGCAAAATGTAGACACCTAAATTTGATTACACTACTTTGGTAATCTAATTTAGCCATCTCTAAAGGCATCATTAATTAAATTCTTATTTAATTAATCCTTTGTCATCCCCTAGTTGATTAATTTAATTAATCATCTATAGTCCTAATTGATAAATCAAATAATCTATTATTTATCAATTAAATCCTTTTCTCCTATCTAATTCCAAAAATCTCCATTTATTAAATAAATCTATTTGATAAATGAAATCCTCAAATTCAAAAAAACCCTAACCTATCTCTAATCCTCCATTTAGCCTAATCCACCCCATCCACCCATACTAACCAAGCTTAGCCACTAACTCACCCACCCTCATTAATGCCATCCACTTGCACATCTCTAACATCCCTAATCTAATCCTAAACCCAAGCCTAATCCACCCCCTAATGTTGTCACATTCCTTAAACAAGTTTAAGACTTTCCTAATCCAAACCAAAGTCTCCCCTCAAAAAAACCCAACCACTAAGTCATGAGTGCTCTTACAAAACATAAAGACTCTTACAAGCCCACTCATGACTCTTACACCCATCTTCCACACTCTTCCCTCTTCCACACTCATTCCTCTTACATCCCTCTTACATACTCAACCCCACTCATCATGACTTTAACCAACCCTTAACTCTACCCTCTCACACTCATCCTCCTTGTGACAAGTGTCACCTTCCCATTGGTGCTAAACAAGCACAATCCATGTGCTCCCCTTTGAGTTCATCTTAGCCCTCCTTAAGCCTTCATCCATCCTTGCATCTAAGCCCTCCATCCCTCTACCCCTTAGCCTATAAATTGAATCCCATCCCAAGCCATTTCATCAACAATCTTTGAGCTAAAGTTACCATGCTATTTTGAGAACCAAAGCCATCAACCATACCCTTATAATGCCAAATTGAGAGCTCACAAAGCTACCAATTTGCCATTACCCATCTCCATTGAAGTAGCTTTTGAGCATCTTGAGCATACATCCACAGCAAAAGGACACATCTACAGAATCAAGAAAGCATGGAGTGTTTTCTCTTGTGAGGTTTGCACTTCTTATTTTCTTTCTTAGTCTAAGCATATATGTGAATTTAGTTTTTGGTTTGTGAATGTTTACTTCATTTGTTGATGTTCTTTGCATACTGATTCTGGTTCTACAATATTTATTGCCTAGACTCTTTTCTAGAAGCTCTGAGATAATAAATTCTATGTTCACCACATAATGGTCACTCTATTCATCATGCTCATATATTTCTCACTGCTTTTTCTACTAGATTGATTATCTTATATCTAGTAGATTAACAAGATTAGAAATGACTTATGTATGGAGTGTTGGAATTACAATAGGAAAGGTTAACTTCTGAGCGGGGGGTGAATTAGTGGTTTAAATTTGGACCCATAAAACTTTCACCACACATCCATCTCATACAGTCAATAGATAAACTAAAATAACATATAAATCACATACATCTAAATCATGTAAACACATAAGCAATCACACTCATAACACCATATATGATTACCCAGAAACCCTCCAAGTGAGAAGGTAAAATTGGAGTGGGGATGACACCCACAAATCTTCACTACTATAGTAATAAAGTGTATCTAATGAAGGTTACAATGTTTTGATCACGAGTCATGATCTACCCTCTGAAAATTTTGCCCCTGTTAAAGGCTTACAAAGATTGTTAGGTCTCACCTTGTTAGAGGATTTCAACACCTTGTTAGAAGTGTGCCTTTCTAAAGGACTTTAACTCACAACTAACTAAGTACCTTGTTTAAGGATTTCATACAACCTATTAGGACTACTCTGTTAAAAGATTTTGACTAAAATCACCTGTTAGAATGTCTCAGCATTGATCCTCTAATTAGCACTTGTTTGCTTGATAACAAATCACCTCTAAACAATGTCTTCTTTATCCTTCTTGATTAGATGTATATTTGCTATATACTCCTCTATGTCCTCTATTCTGCTCTAATTGATTCTACAATGTAATCTCACTTCATAACTTCTAAGCCACCATGAATGCTTTGTTTGTGCATGCAAAATTCTCTCTTCACTCCTTCAATTCCTTACACACTTATTGGAGAGTTTAGGGTTTTGTACTCCTTAAGAAGACTTGGTGACTTAGGGTTAGGTATGAATATACAACTGAGATTCATCCATTTTTCTATTTAATCCTTCCCATTTTCTAATTGGCTGCATGTAATTGCATAGGGAATCCAACTAGAGATTTGTCTTTATCTCCAAAATATTGAAATACAATCTTAAGTTGGCTCAAAAATGGTTCACGTAGTTGTTTGTGCCTTTACAAATAAATATGTCAAAACTATTTCACTCAACATCTAAAGTCTCTGATGCTCGACATGCACAAATCCGTCTACTATGACTCAGCATGTATAATGCTCGACATCCACTATTTACTTGGCACCTAAATCACTCGACATGGACTATCTGCTCGACACTTGAGTGACTTGGCATGGTCTCTTATTTTCATGTTGTGCTTGGCATGCATTACTAGTTCAACATGAACTAAGTAAATAACTTAAGTGTGTTGACACTCACTAGTCAAAACCAATCTGAGATCAACAATCTCCCTCTTTGACGTGAGTGTAAAAAACACTTGAGTATACATTAATATCTTTGATCTCTCAAGCATAACATAGTTGTAACTTAGCTTATATACAAAAATTCAAAATTTCAAAATTTTGTAATCACTTAGATACCTTAAAATTGATAACTCCTCCTGAGTTGATATGTCTATTCTATAGCCAAAATTATGTACTCCTACTGAGTAAATGTGTCTCTTCTAATACACTTTGATTTCATGTTGATACTCTTTCATCTAATATTTTTGATATATTTTGATGCTTGCTCTCCCTTTTCTTGCTCTCCCCCATTTTTCATACTCCTCCAAAATATATATCTCCCCCTTTATCTTTACTCCCCCTTTTTGACACTAATGTCAATGAGCTATACACCTATAGTGTGTTTTTCCATAAAGACTTATGGACATCCAATATCATCTTTAGAGTTGCATCCCAATTCTCACATGCTATATCCAATGACTTGATTTGGATTGCAAGCTTGGCAGCAAGGTGAACTAGACCATCTAAGGTAGAAAGATTGGGGTCTTTCTTCATTAAGGTTTTGGCATAGCCTAGCTCCTTTTGCAGTATTTCCTTGGATGCTATTCAGTTTGGCCCTTATGTTGGCCTCATCTGATATTAATACAACTAACTGACTCTATGTTTGAAGAAATTTCCTAAAATGCTTCTCAGTCTAAGCTAGATTAATTGGTAGATTTGCACTTGATGTAGTAATTTGGCTTTCCAAACTCAGAATGTGACTTTTGGTCTCTTGGGTGAAGAGTGATGGGTTACACAATTTAGTGTATAATGAGAATATGTTCTCAAGTACCTTCTTCACATCCTCAACCTTTGTTGCTAATGCAACTTGTGTGAGTGCTATATCACTAGATATTTTATCATTCCCTTTGCTCTAGAATTTCTTTTCTAACCATTCTAATAACTTAACATTAGTATCAAGGTCTTCATTAGTGACCTTCTCCACTATATCTAACAGTTTTTCCAGTAGTGGCATGGTCTCATCCAAAGTTGGCAGGTTAAATGTATCTAAAAAGATGTCTTTGATGTCCTTTAGTGCCTACTTCTACCTGTGCTCCCTCCTAAGCATTTCTTGATGCTTTTTCCTTGCTAGGGCCTGTTGCAATATGCCCATTTGTTCTATTTGCATTGTATCAAAATAAAAATTTGGTAAAATTATCTCTTCATCAAGGCTCACATCTCCATACTAAATTACTTCTTCTACCTTCGATGAACTTAGGCTCAACGCTGAGATCTACAATGGAGTAGCATCTGTGCTTGGCTTCTAAAGAGTTTGTGTGGAAGGAGTGCCAGATGCTAGTAAGGCTACTAGTGCTTGAATGGCAACTTGTTCCTTTCACCTTAGGTGTTAGCTCTATCTCTTTAGACTTGTCCTGTTCTACCACAATTACTTGACTTGCACCTTGTCCTTGTGCTATAGGTGTAGATAAGTCTATTTGACCTATTTCTTGTTGTTCTCCTATAGCAACTTGTGCTTCCATTGTGTTCTTCTCTTCTATTACAATATTGGCAACTATACCAACCTTGTTAGATGTATCTTCTTGTATCTTGAGCAAAGGTTGTACATTAGTGACTGAAGGGATGATGGAAGGTGGTTCTTGTGGATTCACCTTTTCCCTTACAACATCAGTCACTAACTTTTGTAGTTCATCTACACTTACCAAAACTAGATTATCACAAAGTTTGGCCTACAGTGTGGACATATCTAATATGTTTTTAAAATCTTCTTCAGTAAGGGGATTGATGTTTCGAGCTAATAGATCAAAAACATCCTTGATAGTTATTGTTTCAGTAGTCTCACTTGTGACATGTGGAGGATTGACACTCTGTAATTGTGTGTCTTGCACACTCTATTCTTCTGGCTGCTCAAGCTCAACTATTGCCTTGTCATCTACTTCCATTGTTGTTCCTCCTCCAATAGTGTCAACTTGATCATCATCTTCACCTTCATCCTTCACTTCAATGGGTGCTAGTTCTCCTTCCTTAAATGTAGTCAATCCATAAGTGAGCTTCTACATTTGTGTGGACTTCTTAACAACATCCTCAATATTATTCTGTAAAATGTTGAAGGATTTGTATTTAGGTGTGAGCCTAACTACATATTTCTTTACAACCTTAGCAATCTGTCCCTTAGTGAGTTTTGGCATCATTTGGGCTAGAGATGTTTCTCCAATTTGTCTCTCCAAGTTCAGATAATAGTGCCATTTCTTCTCAACTCTGTCATATAGACTCTTAGGCATAGATTTGGCAATCTTTAGTGGAGTTGTCTTGAACTTTTCCATCATAGAATATATATCTTCTTCTACTTGATTTTTCTCCCCTTTACCCAATTTATCAAAATCAACATGACTAAATCCTGATAGATCTACACTATTCTTTACATTTTCACATAAATTTTCAAAATCTAAAAGAGGGTTATGACTCACCACTTTAAATTGGTTGTTTTCATCTAACTTTGTTTTCTCCTCATAAGAATCTACTTGTGCCACATACTTTCTTCTTGGTCTCTTTTGCTCTTGACCTCATTGTTCTATTTTCTTTGTCTTTTACTTGGCCTTTTGGGTAGTTGCACATGTGCTAGCTCTTGTAGCAGGTGCAGTGGGCTTAGGTTGACTTGGTTTGACAATTTTCCTAGTCCTTGCCATAGGTTGTGCCTTGGCCTTCCTCTTCTTTGGCTTGGTAGGAGTAGGTGCTTCCTCAACTTCTTTTCCTTTGACACCTTCAGTCTCCTCCTCTTCTTGGTCTTTTCCCATGCCTTGGGTTAATGCAAGAGGTGTTTGTGCTTGGGTTTCTTCTTCCTCTTCATCCTCTTCTTCTTCTTCTTCCTCCTCCTCAGCATCATCTCCAAACTTAGCTTTCAGTTTCTTCACTATCTTGTCCTTCTTTTTCATGGCTAAAGAAGTCTTCAATTCCATGGTATTCTTGGATTTTACCATCTCATAATTTCCAAACACTTTTTGCACTTTTATCTACCTCTTCTAATAGTAAAGTTGTTATGGCTGCAAAGGCTTCATCCACATTAATTTCATAACCTAAGGGTCTCAACCATCTCACCCTTGGTGTAGCAGCTTGCACAAAAGTATAATCAACATCCACAAGAAAAAAAATGGCATCACAGTGTTTCTCAACTAAGGATACTGGTATTCTCAATCTTTCCTTCATTGAATTTTTGAAATCTTCAAAGTAACTAGTCATTAAGGATTCAAAATTCTCTCCTAATTGCTCAATGTACTTACCAATCTGTACTGTAACTGATATGTTGGTCTTCCATCCCACATTGCCAAATGAGGGGAAAGTTTTTTGCACATAAAAGAATATATAAATCAAAATTGAGCCAAATTTGCACTGTGCACTCTTAGTTTTCCTGATTGCTCCAAGGTTCTCCATCAGTTATTACAATTGTAGCCTTGCAAGATCATAAGTATGATCTTTGTTTACAATTTTGTATCCCACATCCATAGCTATATAGGGCACACTATTTAATCTACTAGATTGGTAAAACTTGTGTGATATAACCCTTACAACAAATTCTAATAGTGGATTTGTGATTGTATCTATTGTCATACCTCCTTTATTCTAGACAGCTCCAATGTTCTTCTCAATCACTTCCTCAGAATCACTTATCAGTGTCTTGGGTTGATCTAGGGTTGGGTAACTAGTAACCCTATGGATTATTCTCTTAGAAATCTTTATAGGTCCATTCTCCAGCCATAAGGAACCATCATGGATGCAGCTAAGCACAATTCTTATCCATTCTGTCTTAAACACTTTTGGAAAATCTAGGGCTCATGCCAATCCCTTCTTCTCTATGATTTTTAACTCCTCCTTCAAAACACAATTATCGCATAACCTGTTGTATGCATCTCTAATCTCTAGCTCTCCAATGCTACCAATTTTATAGTTATAACATATCCTTACATCTTGTACCATTATCACATTTGGCAGAATCATTGATAATGCATCGGAAGGGTCTTGCTTATACAAAATGTCAGGAATAGCTTTGAAAATAGGTTGCTTAACTTCATTAGTTACTAACGAAACATTCAAAACTTCCTTCCCTTCTACATTCTTTAAGCTAGATGCCATAATGAGAAACTAGGGTTTACAAAATTTAGACTATGTAGCTCAACTCTTGATAAATACCTTGTGAAATCTAACAAACCGATGTGAGATCGTTGCAAGAATCTTTTTACAACTACTTTGAATGGATTTCTAAATCGCCTTTTGCTCTGCTCATTCTCTCTTGAATTTGAAATGATGAAAAATGAGCTAAAATCTATCAAATACCATTTGAAAACATTGCAATAAATGTTGAGTGCTTACACAACTGTAAGCTTGACATCAAACAATTTTAGGCTCACTCAATATTCATTGACATTTCCATCACTCGACAGCCACTATGAGCTTGACATCAACTAGCTAAACTACTAGCTCAACATCTTCTAGAATTTCACTCAACATACATAGGAAATATTTCATGCTCGGCAACAACATGAAAAGCTTAAAGATTTATCTTGGATTTATGATAACATCTTGCATCTTTATTCATGCTAATGTAATCTTTTTAGTACTATCTCCTTTTGAAACTGATGTATGATATAACCTTTAAATATTAGTCCCACATACCTCTTGATTGCCTAGTTTGATGAGGTGTGATATCCTGACCCATTATGTGAAGTGATCCCTTCTCCATTTGATGTGTTGCAATCATCTTTATTTTTCCATGTCTTATTCATCTCATCTCTGATGTGTTCAACATCTGCCTTGCCTTTATCTTTATCAAATTCACAACTTGGTGCCTTTGACCTAGTTGGGCAATACCTACTTATGTGACCAATCTTCAAATAGCTAAAACATGTGGTTTGACTTAACCACCTTTTGTAGTTACCATTAAAGTGTGTCCTAATACAATTCTCAGGAACATGTACATATTCTTGACAATAATGACAACTATATATTGTATTATAATCTCAGTTATAAAAGTTGCCATTGTTCCTTACCTTTTTTTGCCTGTTTAATGACCACATGGGTTTGGATCTGCATTTAAAAGCTCTATGTCCATACTTCTGATAGTTGTAACAATAACCTTCAAATCTTTGTGTGTGCATGGTCCTGGTTCTACATTCATGCGCCTGATGACCTTGCTTGTTGCACGTATGGCAGTGAACCATGCTCTTGGGCTTGACATTCTAATTTGTAGGCTTGCTCCTGCACACATTAGCAGTATGTCCTTTCTTACCACAATTATGACAAGTAGGTTTGGAGTTCTTACCTTTTTTGCTCCTTTCTTCAACACTTTTGGATGACTATCCTTCTTCAATGCTTGTGTATCACAATCCAGATGTATCATTGTTAGATCTAGGGGATCTCAGTAATTGCTCAAAGTATTTGATGGCTTCATTTGGTTTTTTTAAGATTTCAGTAAATTCCTTTTCTTTCTTTAGGTCACTTTGCAATTTTTCAATATGCAACTTCAATGTAGTTATCTCAATATATTTGACATTTAGTTCATAGTTGGCATTCATCATTTGACTTAGAGTTTCTAATTACATGTTGGAAATCTTGGTTAGATCCGATGATTTCTCTTCCAGTCTGTTGGCCAAAACTCTTTTGTCTTCTTCAATCATGGATTTTTCTTTCATGTCTTTCTTCTTTTGTTTAGTCACCTCACATACTAGTACGACTTGTGATTCTTGTTCTAACTTGAGATTTTTGATTTCTTCAACTTGGATTCTATTCTTTTCCATTAGATCTCCAACTACTGTATCAAATTCATTGAAGTATGCATCTATAAATAGCTTGGTAGTGTCTATCTCTTTGTATTGTGTGTCATTCTCCTTAGTAGCAATTTCCTTCCTTCTCTTCAAGGATTTATTTAAAGCTTCTCTTGCTTCATTTAGTTGATGTAGAATGAGATGTATTTCAATCTCTTGATTCTCAATAGTCTTTCTCAAATTTTAGATTTCCATTTCAAGATCTTTTCTCAAAGTTGGAAAGCTTCTCTTTCAAAGAACAAAGCTCTGATACCAATTGTTGGAATTACAATATGAAAGATGAACTTCTAAGAGGGGGGGAGGGGGTGAATCAATAGGTTAAACTGGGACCCATAAAACTTTCACCACAGGTCCATCTCATATAGTCAATAGATAAATTAAAATAACATATAAATCACATACATCTAAATCATATAAACACATAAGCAATCACACTCATAACACTAGATATGATTACCCAAAAACCCTCCAAGTGAGAATGTAAAACTGGGGTGGGGATGACACCCACAAATCTTTACTACTGCAGTAATAAAGTGTATCCAATGAAGGTTACAATGTTTTGATCATGAGTTATGATCTACCCTATGAAAGATTTGCCCTTTTAAAGGATTACAAAGACTGTTAGGTCTCACCTTGTTAGAGAATTTCAACACCCTATTATAATTGTGCCTTGCTAAAGGACTTTAACTCACAACTAAGTGAGCACTCTGTTAAAGGATTTCATATAGCCTGTTAGGAATATTTTGTTAAGAGATGTTGACTAAAATCACCTGTTAGAATGTCTCAGCATTGATCCTCTAGTTAGCACTTGTTTGCTTGATAGTAGACCACCTCTAAAAAATGTCTTCTTGATCCTTCTTTATCATATGTCTCTTTGATGTATACTCCTCTCTATGCTCTATTCTTCTTTAACTAATTTTGCAATGTAATCTCACTTCATAACTTCTAAGCCACCATGAATGTTTTGTTTGTGCATGCAAACTTATCTCTTCACTCCTTCAATTCCTTATACACTTATTGGAGAGTTTAGGGTTTCATTCTCCTTAGGAAGACTTGGTGACTTAGGGTTAGGTATGATTCTACAACTAAGATTCATCCATTTTTGTTCTTAATCCTTCCCATTTTTTGATTGGCTTCATGTAGTTGCATAGGGAATCAAATTAGAGATCCATGCTTATCTCCAAAATATCGAAATACAATCTTAAGTCAGCTCAAAAATGATTCATGTAGTTGTTTTTTCTTTTACAAACAAATATGTCAAAACTATTTCACTTGGCATCTAAAGTCTCTAATGCTCGACATGCACTAATCCTTCTATTGTGACTTTACATCTATAATGCTTAGCATCCACTATTTAATCGACACCTAAATCACTCGGCATGGTCTATCTACTTGGCACTTGAGTGACTCGACATGGTCTCTTATTTACATGTTGTGCTCGACATGCATTACTAGTTTGGCATGAACTAAGTAAATAACTTAAGGGTATTGACACTCACTAGTTAATACCAATCTAAGATCAACATGGAGAACTTGTGTTTGACCAATTTCTCTTCCTACAAATGCCTCCTTCTATGCTTACTCTTAGATGTTAGCTCTTTTTGTCCCTCCTTCAGTAGCTATGGCTTGAAACTTTGGTTTACATTATATTAGGTGGGCTCCCCATTTTCCATTTGATGGAGCATTAACTCTAACATGACTTTGTATATAAAGAATGTCACTTTATTTAAAATTAAGGCTCTGAATTGTTACTTAGTGTGATAAAGGAAAAGAAGAGAATTGAAGAATGATAATAAATGCCAAATTTATAAATTAGTATTTCTTATTCTATTATCGTGGAATTGAATAACTTAGTTGTAGTTGAATTTACATTGTTAGAAAAGCTATTGGTTAAACTAGTGTATATCAATGGGTTCGATATAAAGGTATTGGATGTTTAACAATGTCATCCTAGTTGTAATTCTATAAGCGACATGTTCTTTATAGCTTCTATTTATTTAATGTCTTCTTAATTTTATGATGTTAAATTAAGATTAATATTGTTGAGTGATAAATTTTTTGAATTTTAATTCAACTCAGTGTCTACTGCTAGTAAGATTAGTGAGATGATATTAGTTGATCTTGCAAACTAAACTTTCATTGAGAGCAAGATTGTTCTTATTTATATAATATATTTATAATTGGCATACTAATGTATACGTAGAGCATGATTAGTTGGATATTTATTTAAGCATATTTAGTGCATCATGCACCTTGAAGTACTTTTCTTACCAGACATTTGTGGACTAAAACAATGTCTCATGCTATTTTTTTGTTGGTTAAGTGTTTGTCTTCCTTAATTCCTTGGTTTATATCTTGGCTCTTAATGTGCCCAATAGTAATGGAAAAAAAAGCAGTTAACGACATAATGGGTCGATGTAGTAATATATTAGAGACCCTTGAATTTAAAGGTACATCTTCCTTATAATTCAAGATTTGCAATGAATTTATTTTAAGTTTTTGGGGTATGCTCTTAACTAGAGAGTAGAAGAGGCAGAACCATATTGCTTAATACTTCAATCAATCTAGGCAATCTTCAAATCTAACACGTAATATGAAATCTATTCTACGCCAGATGTGAGATTGAAATAATGCAAGACTATCTACCTTGACATGAGAGGAGAGAGAGTGATTAATTTGGCAATACCTAGTTTGCCAAAGTGACTGAGATTTGATACTATCTAGATTGTCCCATTTTCTGCTACCTCATTAACCAAATCTCAAACTTCTCATACAATCAATGAAATGCACAATTAACTAATATGCACAACATGGGGAATAAAGAAATACTTGTAATGAAGAAAGTAAATCTTACAATCCATTGAAGTGAAAGAAACAAAACCAAGTTTATTTCTAATCCTTAAGTTTTCATTTACAACACATTCATCACAAGTACCATATACAAACTAAATGAACAAAAAGATTAAAATATAGACTCAAAGTCACACACAGTAATCCCAGCTATAGGATTTTTCCCACAAAGTAATTTTTCCAATCTTATTAATCTCTCAAAAAATTACATATATAGGCCTCTTCATAATGACCAATTACATTGCAGATAATCTCTTCATAGAGGATGCTAAAAATAGGACTTGAGTAGGTCTTCATCCGTTATAGAGTCTAAACCTATGGGAAAATGCCAAAAATGGCTACAATAGAAAATTCAAGAAAGAAGAGAAGGTGACACTTGTCTTAGACAATGTCAGATAATCAAACTTTCTTTGGGCTCACAACCTTAGCTCTATATGATTTCATTGCATCAGTTACATTATTCAATTCATTGACACCTGGGATTATGATATTATTAGCTTGAATCATCCGGTAGTCATGCATCTCTATCAACTCTTCAACTTTGGTGACCTTTGATTGGAACTTTTTCGATGCATGTCTTAAGATGGAATATGTTACTGAAAGCTCTTGGATCTTTGACACCTAGAAGTTGGCTAGATCAGTGGCCTCATCAACAAATGCTAATAATTTGGCTTTCATTCGCTTGATGTCCACTAATTGACCATTACTAAATAAATATAATTTTGTATGTAGCACCTTTAAATATTCAAAAATCTTTTCCATGACCTTCTGCACTAGATCATACACATCTTTGAGCTCATTTGTAGATCTTACAAAGCTTTCCACTATGAACTCTAATGATTTCTGCCAATGAAGCAATGGTTCTTGACCTATTTTGAGGATCTCGTGGGTCATGGTGGTGTTGGTCTTCATATCAATTACCTCTTGCAACAAGGCCAATTGCTCTGTCAATGTCTCTCATGCTTTGTGCATTATAGTTTGATGAATGTACATTGTTTCCCTCAACTTGTCAGAATCTAACAATAGGTTTCCATGTTTCTCAATGAGAGGGGGACCTTAGGCCTTCATTTGATCAATCTATGTGCAACCAATTTGATCGAATTTCCTTTCTTGTTGTAGCTTCAAAAACAAGTTCTTGTTCTCCTCTACACTTGAGTCAAGTGTATTGGTAGAGGTGCTTCCAAGTGTAGCTCTGAGTGAGTCCATTAGTTTTTTATTTGAGGCCTTCAGTACCTCTTTCTTTGCCCATAAATTTTCTAGTCTATCCTCTATATTTTCATTGGTTGATTTCCATATATTAATCATTGAATCATTCATAGGAGTACCAATGTCGACCGTTCTGATCTGAAAGTCATTAGCAGTGAGCTCATGAAACTTTCCCTCTTTCTGAGGTTCTTCTGTCTCTATCAACATATGCATAGTAGAGGGGTCAATGGCCATGTTTCTATACACTTTTGCTTCTTCATCTTCTTTGACTATGGCTAAGAAGAAGTTTCCTGCGTGATGAGGTCTTTGGATGGGGTAGCTTCCTCATACCTTTTGTTTTTTTGATTAATGGTCTTTTCCAACCATGACTCAGTTGATAGGACATTGATTCCTACTTGAAGGGCTATGGGATCAAAGAGCTTCCTTGTCTCTCAGGGTGTCTCCTTACTCTAGTGGTAGTAGGGACAACAGTCACTTTAGTAACTGAGAGGGCTAGGGTATCACCCTACTAAGATGCATCTTACTCTTGACCATCCATGGGATTTTTGTTACCATCAAGGTTGATCACTTGCATAGGGGAGGAAGGCTTGGCCACTGAATTATCTTGATCCTTCAATTTATTCTTCTCCTTACCCCCAAATTTTCCTATGTTTGGTAGAGATATTGTTTCATAGGTTGGGGTAATCTAGAAATTCTTATCTAGAGGTTCACCTCCACCTCCACCAATGGAATGGGTTGGACCTGCTCATGTTGAAGTAGTAGTAGAGGTGGTGGTAGTGGTCATTGACTGAGTTTTTTCAAAAGCTACTTAACTAGTAGAGCCTATACTTCCCATTCTTTTCTTTCTTTCTCTAGTCCATTCCACCCATTTTTCCATCCTTTTGATGATCCCATGCATTAGGACCTCCATTATATTGACAATAGGACCTTTAGACGGAGTTGACACAATGGAAGTCATCTTGATTTTCTCAAAGGAGGAAGGAGGCATGTAGGAGCCATCATTTGCAAGATCACAAACATCAACAGAGTCATTATACAACATAATTTCATCAATTGTTTGCCTGGACCAATACCTCTCCTTGGTTTGTTATTCATCATAACATATGACCCAATAGTCTTCAATGTCTTGAACATGTCTGTGAACATATCCCAGCTTCAAATGATCTCTCACAAAGTTCACTAGGTCATATTAAGGTCTAAGTACTTCATAATCAACCAACTTTATTTTTCTTTCAAAACTTTTAACTAGATTCTAGGCATTGGATCTAGAAGCACAAGAGTAGGGTCCAACCACTATTGGGAAGGAGATCCTAGCTACTTTCTTTACATTAGAATACGAGGTATTCAATTCTAGTATTTTTTGACATAATTAAACAAGAACAACCTTTTCCTTAGGATACCTAGAAATCATTTTGGGAAACCCATCAAAATCACCAATCTGGAGGTAGGAGAAGGTTGGGAATTGGAGGAAATAGCATCCAAACTAGCCTATAGCCAAAATAGCTTAAGGTGTAAACCTTTTCTTAGGGAAGCCTTGCAATTCCTAACTCAATCTCAGAGTGAAAGCATCATTAACTTTCACATACTCTTTGAAGCTCCTTTGCAACTAAAGGTGGGGGTAGAACTCATACACCTTCGTATTCTCATCATAGTCTTCAATGCTGGGAAGACTTGGCCAGAGGTGACATGTGGTTAAGGAATATATTAAATATGAGGACATATATAATTTCTTGAATGCCTTAGCTAAATTTAATCATGAGGCTAAGTAATCACATATGATTTTAGCACAATCAATCTTGAGTCCTTCAACACATATGGCTTGCACCAAGAAGAAGTGATACTTAATGAAGTCCAGGATTTCTTCATTTCCTTTCAATCTTAGCAATAGTGCCAAGATGTCTACATTTTTTGTTTTCAAATTGGTTCCGAAAAGAGTCTTCAATATTTAACTCTTTTTGGAACGAGGTGTTTGGAACTAGGTTCTTTTAATATCCTTTCTTCTCAAAGTTTTATTTTCATTGAACATAGATGTAGAGGATGTGAAGTCGATGTCGCAGTATTATTCCTTCACTGGTTTGCCAAATGTAGATTGCATCAAGGCCTTATTTATGGGGAGAAGAATAGACTAGTCAGGTAGGAAGATTTTCTTTGTTTCTAGATTATATCTCTTGATACATTCTCTCACTAGTTTTGATTCTTGCACAGCCATGGGAAATTTGATAGCTTCTACCAATCCACTTTCCTTTACCTTCTAGGTTATTAGGTGAATGGGCTAAGAATTAAGCCTTTTGTGGAGATCACCTAAGTCATAGAATTTGAATGAAGTATCTGTGAGATCTTTTTATTCACTTCCTAAGCCTATTAGTCGACCATAACCCGCTACTCTGATTTCCTTTTTCTTAAAATTTCAAAAAGGGGGCAACTGCTCAATAAATAGCCATTAAAACAATGAGGAAGAAAGTTTGAGATAAATAGTATCAATAATAGCCACTTACTGATCCAAGGAGTTTTAATTTAGTGGAGAGCCCCTTATTTACTTTAGAATCTAGAACAAGGACTTACATGATAACTCTTTATATGTGGAGGGGAAAGCGTAGATCTATCTTTCTATAAGCTTGTCTTGCCTTTGATTTAGGATCGTAGTGTGGGAAATAATCCTTCGATACCTTGGGCACTTCATTTCCTTATTCTCCACATTGAGTACTTGCACACTTGGTTTCATTTTTCTCAAGGACGTACCCTTACGACTAACTTTATGGGAAGCATCTTCTAGCATCTCCACAGAATATTCTCATGTTATACTTGCATAGTTCTTTGTTTTTCTAGTCTTCCAGAGAAGTAGCCTTTTATATTTCCAAAGAATGGAAAAACACCTTTGAGACCATCACTTTCTGGGGAAGAACCACGTTGAAGTATTTTCCCTTGTTTTTTCTAGTTACCTTGTGTATACTTGAGATAAAATCTCAATCGTGGATTCACCATCTTAGTGATGCATATCAAACACTCAAATTTATTTATTTTCAGCATCATGCCTAGGTACCACTTAATGCATAAAATCTTTGATTGGAGTGAGGGCCTTCTTAGCTTTAGAAATAGAACATAATGTGTTTGTTTCTAGTGGGTGAGCAACTAAAAACATGCAAACCTATTTCTTTGTACAAGAATAGATTCTGACAATAGAACTTTGATTAGAATTTCTTAGCTCTAACTTTTACTTTTCTTGATCTTTTCATCATAAGTTGAGTTGTAGTACATCTATGAATGCTATTATGAATCATTTCTTTGGATTCCTTCTCACAAAATTTCTCCAAAAGAGGATAGCTAGCTGGATGATTCAGAATTTAAAGGAAACAAGAATGTTGGAGTAAGAGAAGAATCATAGAAAAAACTAAGGCTCACTTCTCATTGGGAAGACACTCAAACAACATCCCAACCATACTTAAATCACCTAAGACCTAAATGCATTGGAATGATAAGAATCCCACATGGAGGTATAAGGGAAATTAGAGCAAGGGAGACCTAGAGAAGACACAAAGTGGGAGTCTTGGGAAACTTGATGAGAAGAGATCCACCTAGGGGCTATCTAGACAAGCAACTGGACAGAATTACAAAGAATACCATCATATAGAACTTAAAAGGGATAGACTAAAATTTGACAATGACTGGCTCTAGCTGGGGACTTATGCATTACAAATGTCTAAGAAGGGACCCAAAATTTACGATTTTCCATAGCCAAAATGACAAACTAAAGGGAGCAACACTAAGCTAAGCACACAACATAAAGGAACACTAACCTAGGAAAATAGGAAAACAAGTTAGGGAAGACAATAGAAATTAAAACCTACCTAGATTAACTCTAACTGTAGGTGTTACCTTCTTTTAATTATGAATATGATATAGATTTAAGTCCTAGACATTATACGAAAATGGTAGAATCTCTCTAGTGGGATAGGCCAGAATGAAGGAGTTATTTTGATTCACTTGCACAATTATGAAAGGGCCTTTCCAAAGAGTCAAACTTATGATGCACACCTTTGGGATAATGCCTCTTATCCCATAACAAGACCAGATCACCTTCAATGAATTCCATTGGCCTAGATTTCTTGTTAAAGAATCTATCCATAGGCTTTTGATGTTCTGTGATGTGGTCAACCAATTTCTCATGTTTTTCTTCTAGCTTGGTGAGGGACATAATTCACTTTTCCAAACCATTATGAAATATTGGGTTCTCAATTACTTGTTGCAGTTTATAGATGGATAGCTCCAATGGTAGGGGGAGGCTAGCTTCAACTCCGTATACCAACTCAAATGGGGAATTGTCGATGGCCTTCTTAGGTGTCACCCTATCTACCTAAAGAGCTTCATGTGCCAATCCTTCTAATTTTCAGAGACCAACTTGTTCATGGTGTTGATTAAGTTTTTATTGCTCAATTCTGCCTGACCATTCCCTTGAGGAAAGTAGTATGAGGAATAAATCAGGTGGATGTTGTTTTCATGACAAAACTCCACAATCTCCATAAAAGAAAAACAAGTAGCATTATCCATGAAAAGCTTTAATGATACCCCAAATCTCACTAGGATGCTTTCTTTGACAAAAGAGGTGGCTCTCTTGGTGGGCTTTGCTTCCACCCATTTAGTGAAGTAGTCTATAGTAGTTATAATGTATAGGTGAGAAATAGAGAAATGGAAGTTAATTGGATCAATGAGGTCAATTTCTCACTACTAAAATGGGATTTTTATTACCATTGACTTCAATGGTAGGGTGACTAACTGAGGTTTTCTAGAAAAAATCTTACACTTGTCACACTGGGTCACCCACTTATAAGCATCTTTGAACATACTAGGCCCGTAGTAGTAGTTCCTTAGAATCTTATAAGCTATTATTGTAGAAGGAAAATTCCTACCACAATATTCATTATGGAACGTTTGAAGCAATCTCTCCTACTAAGGCCTATCCACACACCTTAGGAAAGTTCCATCAATTGCACTTTAATACAATTGATCATCATAGATGGCATACTTATTTGAATTAGTTATAAGATCTCTTCTCTGCTTGTATGTCAATCTATTAGCGCATTTTACGTAAGTAAGGAAATAACCAATCTTTGAAAACCAAGGGTCTTGGAGACTTATCATTAATGCTCTTGAGATTTCTTCCTCAAGACTTGACTCCTAATTTTCTGTAATTAATTTGAACAAGCCATTTCCTTGTACCAACTTTGTTGGTTTCAACTCGATATCATATTCTTTGACCTTGGCTATCTTGGCTCCTCTAGTACTACATCTTATCTCTTATTGGGTCAAGATATTCTTGACAATTGGGTCAGCTATATGCACAACAAAATGTGAATGTAAGGCATAAAATCTAAAATTCTTGAGTGCTTTTTCCACATCATACACATTCTTTTCCATTTGAGAGTACCTTAGTTCATGCTCCTCGACAAGGGTTCTCATGAAAGCAATAGGTTCTTGAATACCCTCCCTATATTCCTGCATAAGTATGGCAGATAATGTATGGGCTAATGCATAACAATACATAATGAACTCTTTGGTATAATTTGGGTGAACAAGGACATGATCTATAGCTATGGAAACTTTTATTTGATTAAAGGATTTCCTTCTAGAATCATTCCACTTGATTATTTGACTTCCCTTCATCATGTTGACTATGCACTTGGTAATTTTAGAGAAATCAGGAACAAATCATCTTAAGAAATTCACATGTCCAAAGAAGGATTTAATTCCAGATTTTCTTGCTAATAAATTGAACTATTGGATAGCTCTAACACACTTAGGATCAATCTTGATAGCTTCTTCATAAACTATTTCACCAAGTAACCTTCCCTCTTTGACACAAAAGACATATTTCTTGGGGTTGACAGAGATTCCATGTTCCCTACATCTCATCAGTACTTTCTATAGGTCCTTCAAATGACTTTCTCTTTTCTTGGAGAAGACTATTAGGTCATCTTAATATATAACAATGATCTTATACTTGAGATAAAAAACAGACAAATTCATGGCTCTTTGAAAGGTAGCTTCAACATTGATAAACTTAAAAGGCATTCTATTATAGGAAAGTGTTCTCCAAGGAGTGGTGAATGTTGTTTTAAATTGATCATTTGGATCTACTTCAAATTGATGGAAGCCTAAGAAGCCATCCAACATAGACATCATCTCCAATTTGTCCACTGTCTATAGTAGATGATCCATGTTAGGGAGATTGTAATTGTCTTTAAGAGAGGCTTGCAGGTTTAAGTTTCTAAAGTCAACACAAATTCTAATCTTCCCACTCTTTTTCTAGACAGGGACAATGTTAGCTGTCCAATTTGAATGGTGTATAGGATAAATGATCCTCGCTTCTAACATCTTGTGGATTTCCTTGAAGATGGCATCTAAGATCATTGGATTGTAGTTGCATTGCTTTTGTATAAAAGGAATTGCTTCAGACTTAAGGGGAATCTTGTGTTGACTCACCATTCCTAAAAGTTTTCAAATCCTCATATCCCCAAGAAAATATATCTTGGTATTAAAAAAGAAAACCTTTAGCCCTAATCCTTTCTTCATCTGAGAAACTATTACCAATATTAATCATCTTAGGTTTATACTCAGTACCTATATTCATCCCCTCAAAATCTCTAGAGGTTCCACCTTTCTTACCTCATTCCATTTTGATATATGCATCATGTCTATTAAACAACTTTTCTAGAGAAATGAGGTGTTTGGGAATTTTGTTACCTTTAAGTTGCTCAACACCAAGCTCCAAATATTTCTTTCTACCAGGGGAAAACTCTTAGTAGGCCTTTTAGCTTCCTTTAAAGTACTGATCATTGAAAGGATCAGCTCCTTCCAGGAAGCATTGGATCTATTTATCATTGGTGAAGACCTACCATGATTCAACATTGTCAGGTACATTAGGTCTGAAGAGGATTTCAACCTTGTATTGGTTATCTTTGAATTCTAGATGTCGAAGTAGAAGAGGAGAGGAGGCAACTAACATGTATGCCCTCACATTCTATTCCCTAGGGACATCTTGAATGGAAAAGGCATCTAGGTCTTCAATTTTGTCCTAGACTCTATTCTTGTAGTTTCAAAGTCTTGTGTTATTCACAATATACTTCCTTCAGACTTTCTTCACTATGAGTTCTATATCCCCTTGGGATTTTAGGATTTTCACCCCTCTTTGCTTTGTTGTTGTGATACCCAATAATAATGCTTCATATTCTATAGTATTATTTGTGTTCTTGAAACTATAGCTTATATGCAAGTTGTGTTAGATCTCCATCAGGGGAAATGAGCACCACACCTACTCAAGATCCAATAGTAGCACTACTACCATCAAACTCTAAGGTCCAAATCTTTTGATCATCAGGAGGGTACGATTGTTCTGTTGAAGTATTGAAGTCAACAAACATCATGTATTTCCCAAACCCCATCTCTTGATACAAGATTTGGGCCTTGGGATCATCAGATTTCATCAAAGTAAATTTAACTTTCTCGTCAGGTTCTAGCTTAATCTTTTTATTGCCAAGAGTGATTATGGTATGAGACCAATCTAGTTTAATTTCCCCACCCATATCTCTACAAAAGCACCTACTTAATAGCTTACCATAACTATTGGAAATTTGTTCAGCACTCCCCTTGAGATTCATGAGTAGGGCTTAACTACATCTAACAAGTGGTATTAGAGCTTGGTCATAGGTTTGAATCCTTAGATCCTTAGGTAACGCTGAGGAGGAGATTATTGGAAATTTTTTCAGCCCTCCCCTTAGGATTCATTACAAGGGCTTAACCACCTCCTATGTACTATAAGTTGAGTGGTTGTATCGAACATTGACAGATCAGTCTTTTGGTGTTATGACAACCACACTCTAACAATAGCTAGTAGGGATATCAGCTACCAAGATGGTTAATTTTAATCTCTTTGCAAGTGTGCTGCTAAGGCTACTTGTGCATCTTTCACTTGACCTAATAAGGGAACTTTTTTTGCATCCATGGAGTAGCAATACACAAAGGTCTTGGTTAAAGATAAGTTGAAGGTGCAGGAAACAATGTAAGGCATGACATTGTATGAGGTTCTTGAGTCAATTATACAATTACTCAATTTGTGACCATTTATGTATAAGGACATGCAAAATAGATCAGGTTTTTGGCTAGGAGAGGTAGCTAAAGTTGAATACTCATCTTCTTTAAATAGCCTAGGAAAGATTGGTTCTTCATCAAGGGGGGGGGGGGGGGGGGGAGGGGGCATTATTGAAATGAAGTTGGTTATTGTTAATCGCAGTATTGATGTTAAGGTGAGTTTTACCATTAACTTTGCCTTTGCAATAATCTAGTAGTTTTTGCAATTCAACAAAGTGATTTTTCAAGTAATCTAGGGGAGAAACTTGGATATGAGCATCTTTTCAATATTGAATAATATCAAATGAGGAATGAGACTTCTCACTTGGCTCATTTTTGTCTTTTTCTCTGCTCCAAGAAGAGGAAGTAGATGCATTAATCATTGCTAGTGAAGAGCCTAGAGTAGTATTCCAAGTAGGAACTAAGCTCATCGGATTCTTATCTCTTTCACTTCTTATTGCTATAGTCATTTGTACTCCATCCAAGGTGGTGAAACAATCACCTCCTAAGTTCGCTTATGATTCATACTCCAAGAAAAAGGTTCTAGAGTCACTAGGAGGCACATAATCATCGTTTCTTTTAGGATATTCCATTGTTAGCTCATTACATACATTGAGCTTCTTATATCTGTTCATTTTAGGACAAGAGTCACTATTGTGATCCACTATTAGGTGAAATATGCACATACTTTTCTTCTTAGCAACTGCCTCTATGGAAATCTTTTGTTGAGAAGATGGTAATTGTAATGGTTTTCTTTCATGTTGCCTTGTAGGGATGTCCTAGTAAGGTTGTAGGAATGAAGGACCTATTTTACCCATTTTCCTTTTCATGAAAATCATCTCATTTGATAATTTTTGAAGCATTTCTTTTGTGTTATTGGCTGTACCCACATCATAATTTGTTGAAGTTCTACTCTGAAGCTCTCTCTTCCATTTTCAGGCTACTATCAAATCATCCTCCAATTCTATTGCTAAAGTCTGAGCAGCTTGGAGGTTAGCCACATGTGCTCTTTTGATTTGAAAAATGATATCTAGAGGCATCAAACTAATGAAGAACATCTTCTAATTATCTATAGTTGCTCTACTCACAATAAGAATCAGGTTGAATAATTTGTTGAACCTTATAACAAAATCTCTCATAGGGACACTAGGTTCCTTCTTAATCTGAGCAAGCTAAGAAAATAGAGTATGTTCATATTTTGTACTCTTATAGCATGCCTTGAATTGATTTCTCATGTCATCCTAGGTTGTCATGCATCCCAGTAGATGATGTTGAAACCAATCAACCACATTTTCAACTAGAATCTACATTTTAATTTGGTTTACTATATCTTCTTGTTCATCTTGGAAGCCAAGGTTGGGCTAATTTATTGGGATTTGACCTTCATGAGGCAACACCATTTTTCCTCTTTGGGATAATAGGTATGACTCAATGAATTGAGTGTTGTCAAGGATGGACTCCTAAGTTATTCTAGTAAAGCCACAAATAAACTTACTAAAGAAACTTAGATAACAAGGAATAGGCATAGGGGTTTACCTTTTTGGTATGGGGAAATATATGTGTTGGCTTGGTTTTTCACCACTTATAATTTTGTTATACCTTACAATGAAAAACCATAGTATTATGTTTTAAAAAATTTGTGAAGTATGTTAAAATCCTAGATCAAATCTTTCAAAATTTCATAACCCCTTGTTTTGATGCCCTAGCCCTCAAAAGTACTTAAATATAACTTCCAATTGAAATTGCGCAAGACACGCTTATCCTAAGTTTTTATTTTCCCATAGGTTACTTTATTACTTTCTGCAAAATAAACCTTTTTCATGTTAAGCATGCCCTAATCGTGTTTACTTTTCTTTAAGCTTTTTTGTGAAATATCTTAACTATGGTGTTTTGATTTGATCAACAGTAGGCATATCCCCGCAAGATAAATCTGCTCGAAATTTAAGTGAAGTAGGCAAGTGCCTTTGAGACACATAGCACTTAGTGATGTTGGGTTATGACTATGCCAAAAAGACTAAAGCCTGGTAGAGATTTTTAGTACTTTGTTAGAACTTTTCAAAAAATTTGTAGAATTGTCAGTGCACATTCCATTTTTCAGCAATATCATTGGATGAGCCAAGTAGTGGGCTTCCCTTTTGATGTCACATCCTTAAGTTGTCGATCTTTGGAAGATCAACGATCGACGTATTACTGCAATATGAAAATGTAAGGATTTTAACTAAAGTGGGCAAGTGCCTCTTTGACATGTGGCATGTGATGATGTCACAGACCCACAACTCTAAAAGGTAATAATGCAGTTTGTACTATTGGTAGAGTTGTCAGACATGTTGGCACAAATACAATGCATTTATTGGTTGGTGTGGCTGACTCAATATTAAAAGGCATGATTTTATCACACTATTGATCTTGGATAGATCAACAAATAGTGCTTACCCATATTACCAAGATGATTGAACTTTAAACAAAGTGGGGAAGTGCTTGCATGCCACGTGGCATAGTGGGACCTATTGCTAGGAAATTTTTCAAGTCACACTAAGGTGGAAAAGGTAATGAAATGGAATGTAGTAATTTCTAGGTTAATACATGTACTCACCAGGCTGGAGATGAATGTGCCAGTGGGGCCACATTTTAAAAGTTTTATTTGCAAAGTTATAATGATTTTTTGTGATCTTCAATCTTTGGAAGTCGACAATCAATGCTTCACCACATTATGAAAATGCTCAAGGTTTAAGTAATGCAGGAATGTGCCTATTCGACATGTGGCAAATTTTATAAAACTTTAATGCAACTTTTTAGATTTTAAAGAAGGTTGTCTGATGCTTGATGATTAATGGTTAGAATTCAAATTTTATAATATGGCACCAATTTTGATTGAGAAAGCGTTAATTATTTTTAGTGCCAATTCGTGCGACCTTAATGTAGTAGTAAATTGCCAAATTCACCATTGTTTAAGTCAGAGGATCACAAAATTAGCAAAGTACAAGAATTTTCAGAGCTAGGGCATCAGATTCTTCAAGGTTTTTAGTGATTTGTAGGGTAATTCACTAAGAAAATAATTAGAAAAATGACGAGTAAGTTGTCTGAAATTTTTGAGAATTGAGAGATTGCAATTGTGCTAGGTTAAATTGAGAAAATGCCTCCTCGTAAGGATTTTTCTAGTAAAGTGGATTACTTAAAAAGATCAATTCATGATTATTTTCTTGAACAAATACCTCCATCCATAAATGAATTGACAAAGGGTAGAGAGTTCATCCCTAAAAACTCTAGTTGTTGGTTAGTGAGGGTTTTCATGACAAGGCTAATTATTTGAGGGATGCAGAAGTCTCAGTAGGGGGTTTAGAATTATTTTTAAAATGGTTTACAAAAAAAAATCTGGATACTCCAATGAGTAATGTGTGAGAGTTTGATATAGGCAAAATGGTCATTCCTAGAGTGTTTTTTGATAGTGACCTATTAGCAGATATGGCTAAAAACTATGATCCAATTACTAGGGTGGTAAAGAATCATGTAGGGTATAATCTTTTTAGGGTTTCACTTGCATTGATCAGAGAAGTTTTCAAGCTGAACCCTAATCATTCTGCCCATGAAAAGATTGAAATGGAGGATTTCTAGGCCATATATGATGCACAGAGGGTATATTTAAGGGGAGGGCCACTACAACAACATTTTGTCAAAATTGGGTCACTACCCTTGGTTACATTGAATACCCCAGAGCCCTTGCTGAAGAGATATTTTAATCCTAGGGCATAGACCTTATATTTCTCTCTTTGCAAGATTCTTGGAATGGATGAAATAGATAACATCCCAAGCTCCATTGTTCTTATTATAGCTCAAACTCTACAGTATGGAATGAGCTCAATTCTTGATTTTTCTTCTTACTTGGCTGAGGAAATTCATAATGGATTAATTGGAATAGCTCAAGGTAAGGTTAATTGGCCTTTTTGTTAGTACTCTTTGTTGATGTACATATGTTTATACAAAGGAGTTACCTTTTTCTCCAAAGAAATGAAATTGGAAGTAGAGAGAGATGGAAAAAAAACTCCCAGTCCAATTATGGAGTGCAGACATGACATGGGAGGTCACAGATGCAAATTTTGTTAGATTTCATAGATATTTTGCTTCGAGGCTTAGATTGCTATTAAGAGGGGATAGTCCTAGAATACCACAACCTTTGCTATAATTGATAAGACTTAAGGATCATGCCAAAGGGCTATTGGTAAGTCATAATTGGAGGGATATCATCCCATATGTTGTTTCTACTATTTTTAGAATTTAAGGTTTCTTGGGAAAACCCCATGTGCTACCCTATCAAGTTCCTTTAAAGATAGTAATTGTAGAATTGTTATGGAATATTAGTACAATTGATGAAAAGGATTTATTAGGGAAATCCAAAGGAACATTCTTTCCAATGGTTACTATTGTGCATGAGTTTGTATTTGTTAAGAAGGGATGGAGGAGTTTGGGAAAATTCCTAGATAAATATCAAATGGCCTAGTCGCATGCCTGTTATATTGATCCAAAAGGATTTTATGACCTCCTTAGGGAAAGAACTAAGGCCAAGGCTCACACACAAACTGTTTGCTTCCCTGAGGATATAATCATAAATATGTTTTCATTGCAAGAGCAGGAGGTTAGGAAAGAAAAATGGATAGTCTATAGCAAGGTTTTGGATTTCATAAATGCCTTTGAGCCCAAGTATGACCCTTTGGTAGACAATAAATATTGGGAAGCCAAAATGGACATGCTAATGAATAACTTTGCTAGAATAGTGCAAACTTTAAATGAGAAGAAGGGCGTTTTGGCAAAGGCTACCCAGATAGATCTACTGAGGTGGAGAGGAGAATAAATAACAAAATGGTTGTGACTCTAGGGCAGTATGCATTGTAGAAGAGGGATGGATATGTTGTATCTTAGAATGTACTATATATTCGTCCTTACAAGAGGCCCAGATTAGAAAGCCCATATGACACCAATGTCCCCAAGAAACAGAGATTGGAACAAGGATCATCCTCTCAAGTAGGACAGTATTCACCATCCCAGACTCCACTCAGAATAGATGATGAGGCATCTCTAAGAGAATAGTTGAGACAAATTGGAGGGGAGGGGGACATTGTAATTACAACTGCTGATTTTCAAGGAGTACCCGAAGAACCTCCAATGCCATCTTTTGACCTTACTGTTGCTAACTACAGAGGTAGGGAGACTGGCCCTATAATTGCACAAGGTTCTAAAAAGTTCACTGATGATGAAAATTGTGTAAAGTGTAGAGCTTTCACACAATTTTTTATGGAGGAGAAACATCAGTAATTTTCAAGCTAAATGCAAATCAATAAAAGCAGAGCAACCAAGTAAGTTGGACTCTAAGATTGAGGAAGAGGTTAAGGCTAATTTCTTAGATGAATTTTCATAATTGACCCTTGAGGGGGGAAGACAATTACTGAAAGAATTAAGAATTCTAATATTGCTTGAGTGGGACATAGCTAATGCTATGATTTTTTACTTTGTTAGAAAGGAAAAAGATGTCCAATACAAAACTAAAGAGGAAATTTTGTAGGTGCATAGAGGAGTCAAGTATATCAATGACCACCAAGCTTTGGGAAATTTGTCTATTTAAAAAAGAGATAAAACCAAGATACAAGAAATCTCCAATGCAAAGCATACTGGTACTCTCATAGTCTACAGAGAAGATGAAGTTGACAATGAGGAGATAAAGAAAATGACCAGAGAGATGGTGGACTTTGGAACAATGGTTGCTGGAAAGGAGAAAAGTAGATTCCTAGAACTCAATGCCAATTTTGAAGAAATACTAAAGGCATATGAGGAAAGAGGAAATAGGATGTACAACTACTAGAGAGTCAAGTATCCCAAATGGATAAGCAACTAGGAAAGAGGAAAGTGGGAGAATCTAGTAGGCCTAGAATTGTCTATCCTCGACCCCCAATTGAACCATTCAATTCTACTCCAATTATAGAGTTGCTTGATACTCCAAAAAGGACAAATTTCTATATTGTTGAGGAGTTTGAAGAAGAAAAGACTAAGCTATGGGAATTGCAGGTTGAGCTGAATAATCAATATGAAGAAAAACTCAAAAAAATAGTGTTATATCTAGTAGATAAGATTGAGTGACCAGCATTCTATGACCAATTGATGGGGATCCTTGATATGTGGAATGATATAAGAAGTGTTGAAGACACTTTGAAGCCTATTGTGCAAAAATGGAGTGGGAGAGATAAAGATATCACCCTTATATGCATCTCAATTATTAGTTTATCATGTGAACAGATAGAAAAAACTTTTGATATAACTAGTAATCTATCTAAGTTTGATGAGAAAAGGGTTGTTGTTCAAAAGAGAATAATGATTTGCCTCTCTAAATATATAGGAGAGAAATTTGATCTTTTCCCTGGTGCACTCACAAATATTGATAAAAGAAAAGAAAAGGAAGAGTGGGGGAAATAAATAGATGACTTATTGTGCCATAGAATGAATGAAGTCATTAATGAGAAGGGACATTTGCTATGGGCAATGCCAAATGAGGAATTTTTTAAAGTGAAACTATTTTATAATTCCATCAAAGAAGAATTTGTTTAGATAAATAAGATAGGGGATTTTGTGGTTAAAAATCAACATGAGATCTTGAGCTTTGATTGGCTTGACGATGCAATTTTCAACAAATGAATGGATGATGTTGTACTTCCAAAGAAAATGGAAATAGCAGAAGATGATGTGGACCAAGGTGAAGATCAAACAAATAATACATTAATACATGTAGAAGAAGACAAAGAAGAACAACTAGCTCAAGTGGACAACACAGTGGTCCCAATTGATGATGTAGTAGAAGAGGACTTAGAAATAACTATTGTCTTAATAGTACATGATGATGCAAGTGGAGATCCTCAAGTTGAAGTGAAGCTACATGAATCAAAGCTAGACACGTCATTGGAAAACCTAATGGCTACATATTCTGAGGAGTCGGAATAGTAAAACAACCAATCATGAAATTTGTAGCATATAAAAAGGTGTAACAAAAAATAGGCCCACCACAAAGAATGTTAAGATGTAAAGTTTTTCTATTGCAAAAAATTATGTCCTTTATGACAGTAACAATTGTAAATATCTTTTGTCTAAAGGATAGCTATCAGTTCTCTATGCCTAAAGCTTGTTGCATCTCACCCTATTTAAGTGAGATTCTAGGGATAGAGAAAGGGTCTGATTTATCACATACTATTGGTTTTTACTAAGTTTTGTTTGGTCTAGTTTATTGATCCAAACCTTGTGATGTATTTTCTTGGCCAATATCTAAGAACACATTGATGTTATAGGATCTTATTGTCTTTTATTGAGTCATTCTAGGTTTTTTTAATTGTATACAATTTTCAGAGGAAATTAATACAAAGATGAACTATCCCAATAACTATTCTTGTTGAATCTTGTCTCCATTTTTTTTACCTAGTCATTTTGAAGTTGTATGAGCAAAGCTTATTTAGTTGAATGCAATTAAATCAAGTTGTACGTCAATTCATTATTGCCTTTAATTAAATGAATTAAGTAAATGCTTCAATGAAGTTGATAAGGTTTCCATGGTAATAGGAAGGATGTTTATAAGGAATTACTGATAGTATTTATTGTAATGTAGTCAATTAGATCCAGAAATTGAATGGACTCTGAATCCCAATGGATGAGGCACTGATCTATTAATTCAGTCTGTAGATGGAAAGATCATGAACAAGCATCAAACTTAAAATAAAAATAAATTTTACTTTACTATTTAAAGAATGTCAAAGCTGGTCAATACTTATTTGCATTTTATTTCTGAGTCTTAGTTGGCTGCTATTGCCCAAAAGTATTTGTAAATCTAAGAAGAATTGTGACCAAATCTTCTATAAGGGATGTGTATTGTTGCAAAGTGTCATGGAATGAGTGAAGTATGTATATATTATCAAATTGAAAATCTTTCATCCCTCAGGTATATCCACCTTGGTTCTACAGAGCCTAAAGAGCAAAAAATCTTGTATGATTTTGTTGAAGTTGGGTCCAGATTTGACGAAAAATTGACTGTTTATGGGAGGTAGTTGATCCTTAGGTCATTGTGATCTTTATTATCTTGGTATTAATTATTTTGTTGCTTAATAGTTGAAAAAGACCAAAAATATGAACTAGAGATCCTTAAAAACTTCCTTAATTCCTTGGTTTATATCTTGACTCTTAATGTGCCCAATAGTAATGGAAAATAAAGCAGGTAATGACATAATGAGTCAATGTAGTAATCTATCGAAGGCTCTTGAATTGAAAGGTACAACTCCCTTATAATGCAAGATTTGCAATGAATTTATTCTAAATTTTTGGGGTACGCTCTTAATCAGGGAGCAGAAGAGGCAAAATTAGATTGCTTAATACTTCAATCAATCTAGGAAATATTTAAATCTAACACCTAATATGAAATCTATTCTACCCTAGATGCGAGATTGAAATAATGCAAGACTATCTACCACAACATGAGAGGAGTGAGAATGATTAATTTAGCAATACCTAGATTGCTAAAGAGACTGAGATTTGATAATACCCATATTGTCCTCTTTTCAGCTACCTCATTAACCAAATCCTGAACTTCTCATACAATCAATGAAATTCACAATTAACTAATATGAACAACACAAAGAATAAAGTAATACTTGTAATGAAGAATGCAAATCTTACAATCCATTGAAGTGAAAGAAACAAAACCATGTTTATTTGCAATCCTTTAGTACTCATTTATAAAACATTCATCCCAAGTATCATACAGAAACTAAATGAACAAAAAAATTAAAATGTAGACTTAAAGTCACACACAGTAGTCACAGCTATAGGGGTTTTACCATTAAGTAATTTTTTTGATCTTATTAATCTCTCAAATAGTTACATGTATAGGCCTCTTCAGAATGGCTAGTTACATTTGATGATTACATTAGAGAGAATCTCTAAATAGAGGATACTAAAAATAGGACTTGACTAGGTCTTCATCAATTACAGAGTCTAAACCTATGGAGAAAATGCCAAAAATGGCTACAATAGAGAATTTTAGAAAGAAGAGAAGGTGACACTTGTCTTAGAGAGTGTTAGAGCATAAAACTTTCTTTGGGGTCACAACCTTAACTCTATATGATTTCATTACACCAATTACATTATTCAGTTTGTCGACACTTGGGATTATAATGTTAGAAGCTTGAATCATCTAGTAGTCATGCATCTTTGTCAACTCTTCAACTCTGGTGACCTTTGATTGGAACTTTTTCGATGCATGTCTTAAGATGGAATTTGTTGTTGAAAGCTCTTGGATCTTTGACACTTGGAAGTTGGCTGGCTCACTGGCCTCATCAAAAAATGCTAGGAATTTGGCTTTCATTCGCTCGATGTCCACCAATTGACCATTACTAGATATATATTCCATATGCAACAACTTTAAATATTCTAAAATCTTTTCCATGACCTTCTGCACTAGATCATGCACATTCTTAAGCTCATTTGCAGATCTTATAGATCTTTCTACTATAAACTCTAATGAAGCAATGGTTCTTGACCTATTTTGAGGATCCTTTAGTTTATGGCAGCATTGATCTTCATATCAATTACATCTTGTAACAAGGCCAATTGCTTTTTCAATCTCTCTGTTGCTTTTTGTATTATAGTTTTATAACTAGACACTACTTCCCTCAACTTGTCAACATCTAACAACAGGTTTCCAAGGTTCTCAATGAGAGGGGGACCTTGGGCCTTCACTTGATCAATCCATGAGTGGCCAATTTGACTGAATTGCCTTTCTTATTGTAGCTTCAAAAGCAAGTTCTTGTTCTCCTTTGCACTTGGGTCAAATGTACTAGTAGAGGTGCTTCCAAGTGTAGCTTTGATGTAGTCCATTAGTTCTCTATTTGAGGCCTTGAGTACCTCTATCTTTTCATTGGTTGATTTCCATATATTAACCATTTAATCATGCACAAGAATACCAGTGTCGACCATTTTGATATGAAATTCATTGGTAGTGAGATCATGAAACTTGCCCTCTTTCTAAGGTTCTATCTCTATCAGCATATGACCAGTAGAGGGGTCAATGGCCAATACTTCTATAGACTTATTCTTCTTTGTCTTCTTTGATTGTGGCTAAGAAGAAGTTTCCTGCATGATGAGGTCTTTGGATGTGGAAGCTTCCTCATACCTTTTCTTTTTTCAATCAATGGTCTCCTCCAACCATGACTTGGTTGAGAGGACATTGATTTTTGATTGAACGGATGCGGGATCGAAGAGATTCCTTGACACTAGGGGTGTCTCATTTCTCTGAGTGGTAGTGGAGAAAGCAGTCACTTTAGTAGCTAAGAGGGCTAGGGTATCAACCTATTGAGATACATCTTGCTCTTGACCATCCATGGGATTGTTGTCACCATCAAGGTTGATGACTTGCATAGGGAAGGAAGGGTTGGCCACTAATTCTCTTTATTCTTCTCATTATCCCCAACTTTTCTTATGTCTGGGAGAGGTCCACCTCCATAGGTTGGGGTAATTAGGACATTCTTTTCTAGAGGTTAACCTCTGCCTCCATCAATGGACTAGGTTAGATCCACTGATGTTGAAGTAGCATAAGTGGTGGAAGTAGCTACCATTGACTAAGCCATTTTAGAAGCTACTCCACTAGTAGATCCTATACTTCAAATTCTTTTCTTTCTTTCTCTAGTGCATTCCACCCATTTTTTTTTCCCTTTTCATGATCCCATGCATTAGAACCTTCATTGTATCAACAATAGGACCTTTAGGTGGAGTTGAAACAATGGGATTCTTCTTGATTTTCTTGACGGAGGAGGGATGCATGTAGGAACCATCATCTACAAGATCAAAAACATCAACAAAGTCATTATACAACTTAATTTCATCAATTGTTAGCCTAGACCAATACCTCTCCCTAGTTTGGTATTCATCATAACATCTGGCCCAATAATCTCCAATGTTTTGAAACTGTCTATGAGCATATCCTAGCTTCAAATGATCTCTCATGATGTTCACTAGGTCATATTGAGGCCTGAGTACTTTATAATCATCCAGTTTAATTTTTCTTTTAAAAATTTTAACTAAATTTTAGTCATTCGATCTAGAAGCGCAGGAGTAGTTTCCAACCACTATTGGGAAGGAGATCCTGACTATTTTCTTTACATTGGAACAAAAGGTGTTCAATTCTAATATTTGTTGACATAATTCAACAAGAACAACCTTGTCTCAAGATACCTAGGAAGCCTTTTGGGAACCCATCAAAAGCACCAATCCACAATTAGGAGAAGGTCAAGAATTTGATGAAAGAGCATCTGAATTGGCCTTCAGCCAAAATAGTGACACAAGGAGGAAAGAGATAAACTAGGGCCAAAGGCACACCTAGCTACCCAATCTACCTTTTAGAGTAAACACAACAAAAGCAAATAGAGAGAGAACACTAAGGAGAGAGAGAGAAAAATACTTCTATTGATTCATCAAGTTATCAACATACATGCCCATTTGTAAGGTCTTCTGGGTTATAAGCAACATTATAATTCAAAATTTGATCTTTAAAATGATATTTGCATGCTAACTCCTCTAAACTCCTACCGTCTAATTCCCCTTCCCAACTCAATCCTAGACCTCCTTAAATAAATGCATGGATACAAGTCAGCCTAATGTAAATACCAATGAAATAAATCCTTACATTAAATGCAAACCAAGCCAAAAGTCATCTCTCAAAAAATAAAAAGTACAAAATAAAATGTGCAAGGTCAACCAAAACTAGGACTAGAATAAAATATTGGCACTTGGCAATGCTTGACACTTACATGAACTCAGTAACCAAAGAGAACTTGACATCAACTACAAAGTTAACATCCAAAGAGAACTCGACATCAACTAAGGAACTTAGAAGCTATTACGAACTTGGCATCAACTAGAAAGTTGACAATGCAAGGAATTGCAATTGGGCAACAACTAAGAACTTGACACTAACTATGACCTCAACAACAACCAAGCTACAAGAAAAACATGTAGGATAGAAATACAACCTAGGATGCTCCTGCATTAGACAACCGAGGTTGAAAGAAATGATTCTCCTGAATCATTGAGATGTCACAACCTGAGTTGAATCCAACTTAGATTGGAAAATCCATGTAGCATCTTCAACAGGCCTATTCTTCCATTTCACCAAGTACTCATAGTAATCCTTTCCTCTTGTTCTCTTACCAACTTTCTGATCCAATACCTATTCAACCTCTTCAATATGCTTCTTAGGATAATCATCTAATACAAAAACTTCATCATTTGACTCATGGTACTTATACAAATTAAAAACATTGAATATACGAGATATATCCATGTCATTAGGTAACTCAACTTCATAAGCATTACCACTGCCAAACTTCCTCAAGATTTTACAAGGTCCAAATTTCTTCATCTTCAACTTATTGAATGTTCCAATAGGAAATATGTCTTTCTTCAAATGAACTAGCACCACATCTCCAACTTCAAAAACATGATGTCTTCTAGACTTATCAACATTCTCTTTATACTTTTGATTACTTTGTTCCAACCTCAACTTCACTTCTTTATGCAAACAATTCAGAAAGTCAACAAATTCTTCCCTTGCAACACTTCTTTTCTCTTCACCAACATCATCACTTAAATATGATATTTTTCTAGGCTGAAATCTAGTAACAATCTCAAAAGATGTTTTCTCTGTACTCCTATTCATAGAATTATTATATGCAAATTTAGCTTGTGCCAATACTAGCTCCCACTTACTTGGCTTAGCTGCAACTAAACATCTCATAAAATTACCCAAACTTCTATCCACAACCTCTATCTATCCATCTATCTGTGTATGGAATGTAGAGCTAAGTTTCAATTCAGTACCCATCTTCTTCCACAAAGTCCTTCAAAATTAACCAACAAACCTACTATCTCTGTCACAAATAATACTCCTTAGTAATCCATGCAATCTAACAATTTATTTGAAGAAAATCTCAGTAACATGTTTAGTATTTGATGTCTTCTTACATGGTATAAAATGAGCCATCTTAGAAAATCTATCCACAAAAACAAATATAGAATTATACCCCTTCATTTTCTTAGGCAATCCAAGAACAAAATCCATATTGATGTTACTCCAAGGTTTCTTAGGAACATAAATAGGTATATAGAAACCAATATTCTAACTTACTCTTTTTGTAACTTGACAAACTCCACAACTATTTACAAACTTATGAACATCCTTATACATTTGTGGCCAATAATACTTATCCTTTAGTAAACTCAATGTCTTATCAATTCCAAAATGTCTAGCCAATCCACCACTATGTTTTTTCTTAATCAAATTCAACCTCATAGAACTTCTAGGAATATACAATTGAATTACTTTAAACAACATACCTTCTTAAATAAAATACTAATCAAACTTACTTGGTTGTTCTATTAAACAAGGTGCTATGCACTCTCTCCCAATCTCAGAAAAATCAAGGTCACTATTATACAACTCTTTCATCTCATCAAAACCAAGAACTTCAACCTTCATCTTGGTCAACAAAGAACATATGTTGTTTAATGCATCATCAACTAGGTTAGTGACTCCACTTTTATGCTTGATTACAAATGTCAAACTCTGCAAATACTCAACCCACTTCATATGTCACTGGTTTAATTTATGTTTACTTCCCAAGTATTGTAAAGCTTTATGATCACTATAGAACACAAACTCCTTAGGAGTCAAATAATGTCTCCACTTATTCAATTCTTGAACAATAGCATAAAGCTCTTGATCATACATGAAGCATTTCCTTTTACCATCATTCAACTTCTCACTAAAGAAAGCAACTAGGTTTACCTTCTTGACTCAATACAACTCCTATTGCATTACCACTTGCATCACATTCAACTTGAAATACCTTATTGAAATTAGGCAAAGCCAAGATAGGTAACTTAGCAACCTTTTGTTTCAAAGTCTCAAAACTCTTATCAACTCCATGTTTCCACTTGAACTTCTTTTTATCTCCCCTTATTGTCTCAGTCATAGCATTACAAATCTTTTTATCTCCCCTTATTGTCTCAGTCATAGCATTACAAATAGAACTAAAATTTATTATAAACTTCCTATAGAAACTACCCAAACCATGAAATGATCTTACCTCACCCACATTCTTAGGTGTAGGCCATTCCAAAATTCCTTTAACCTTCTCAGGATCCATTCTCAAACCATAAGCTAAAATCACAAATCCCAAATACATAATCTCCTCTTGCATAAAAAATACCTTTTTAGGTTAATCATCAACTTCTCCTCTTTCAATCTCTACAATACTTGTCTAACATGCTCATTATGTTCATCCTTAGTCTTACATTCATACAAACCATTTTTTTGTCTTGAAAGTATTCCATTCATCACCTTCTCTGATTCTGATATGATGATAACCACTCTTTAAATCAATCTTGGTAAAATACTTTGCTCCACTCAAACAACCCATTATGTCATCCATCGTCGGCATAGGTAACCTATATTTCACTGTGATCTTATTAATTTCTCTAGAATCAGTACACATTCTCCATTTTCTATTCTTCTTAGGTGCTAATACAATAGGTACATTAGATGGACTCAATCTTTCTCTGATCAAACCTTTCTACAACAACTCTTGTGCTTGCTTGTTAAGTTCTTCATTCTCTATAAGTGTCAATCTGTATGGTGCTTTATTCAGAAAACTAGTTGCAGGAATAAGATCCATGCAATGACTTATAATTCTTACTAGAGATAAACCATCAAGTATATCTTTGACAATAATATCTTTATACTCATTTATAAAACTTGTAATTTCCACTAGCACTCGATCAATACTACTAGTTTCTACTGTCACTCAGTTACCACTAACTTTTGTCACGCGATCGCTATTGACTGACACTCGATTAACACTACTTCTTGACACTTGGTCAGTACTGATATAACTCTATCTCCTAGGAATTATGGAAAAATAGATTTGATTCTTCTTCATTTCCTTTTTAAATTGATTTTCATTAACCATGCCAATTCTCACAGTAGTACAATTAACCTCATCTAGAATTTTAATCAAAGGAAACAATGTTTGCTTTCTCCCATTCACCAAATAGTATATGAATTCAATATTCCATCATGTATGTAATATCTATCATATTGCCAAGGTCTACCCAATATAATATGACAACACGTCATAGGCATAATATCACATAGAACTTCATCAAAATAATGTCCAATCTTGAACTTCACAATACAATGTTCACTTACCAATATCTTATGCTCATCTTTGATCCATGAAACATGATAGGGTTTGGGATGTGTCAGCCTCTAAAACTACAACTTTGTAACCAATTCTTATGATGTCAAATTTTTTGAACTTCCACTATCAATGATCACCTTGAAACATTTTTTAGCCATCTTACATCTGATCTTGAAAAAAATTCTCTTCAAGACAGGTTCCTCATCACTTCCCTTGTTACATAAGGTTCTTATTAGCATCAAATTTTCTCCAGCTTCAGGTTTACTTGGTGAACCCTCAATGTCTCCTTGAACCATAGCATTTTTGTTATCTTTTCCATTTTCAAAGGATCTACATTCAAAGGATCTTTGCCTTTCTTTTCCACATCTAAAACAATTACCATGAAAACAACCTCTAGAATAAGAATGACCTCTTCCTTGGTAAGAACTAGTACCTCCTCAGTATAAACTACCACGTTTCCACTCAATCTTTTCTTTTTCATCATTCTTCCATTCAAGTGTTTTTGTTAAATCTACCACCTTCTCGATAGGGTCTACCTCTGCCTCTTTGGAATCTTCAACCTCTACCTCTTTGTCTTTATTCATGCTTCTTGTTAAGATCTCCTCTACTTTCAAGGCATATTGATATGCTTCTTCCACACTTTCCAATTTCACAAAACTTATTTCATATTGAATCCCAGATCTTAATCCATTTATGTATCTTGCAATTTTCTTAGCATCATTATCCACATGTCCCGATCTGATATCCAATCTATAGAATTCCTCGTTATACTCCTTCATAGTCATGTCTCTTATTCTCAAATTTTGCATCTTTCTCAACAAGCTAACTTGGTAACCAGTAGGAAGGAACATGTTCTCCACCTTGTTTATCATTTCAACCAAGTCCTAATTTTTTCCTTTCCTCTACTTTGTCTATCAGTTTGCAAATGCTCTCACCATAGTGAGGCATGGCCTTTAAACCTTGTAACTCTAATTTTCACCTTCCTATTATCATGAGTGTTTTCATACTCAAAGAGCTTTTCCATATCAGAGATCTAATCCAACACAACATTGGTGTCCAACTTTCCATCATAAGAAACAACTTCTAGAGCAAGCTTTGAATGTGGCCTAGACAATACTCTCAACAATCTTGCTTCATCTTCATCTTCTTCAAGTTCTAGATTAGGGTTTGGTGCTACTACTTCATCATCACTTACATCATCAAGATGTGTTTCTCTCATTTGTGCTATATCCACCTCATCTAATCTAGCTACAATTTGTTTCAATGTATTCAATATGGCATTATCAACATTTCCTCTACCGTGAACCATCTTTACAATCAGGTTCCTACAAGATCATAACCCTTTGCAAGTTATAGGTCAAATCCTCAAATCTGCCACCCTACAACCAAATTTCAATAAGAGTTCTACATGATCCAATAGCCACAAGGAAAAACCTCAATCTTTGATACCACTTGATGCAAGGAAGAAAGAGATAAAATAGGGGCAAAGGCACACCTAGCTACCCAATCCACCTTGTAGAGTAAACACAACGAAAGAAAACACAGAGAAAAAAATAACAAGGGGAGAGAGAGAGAGAGAGAGAGCAAAATACTTCTATTGATTCATCAAGTTATCAGCATACATGCCCAGCTGTAAGGTCCAAACTCCTACCATCTAATTCCCCTTCCTAACTCGATCGCAAACCTCATTAAATACATGCACCACCACAAGTCAACCTAATGCAAATAGAAACAAAATAAATCCTTACATTAAATGTAAACCAAGCCACAAGTCAACTCTAAAAATATATAAATTATAAAATTAAATACGCAAGGTCGACCCAAATTGGGACCGGACATAGACAACTCGGCCAAAGAAGGACCACAACAAAATACTGGCACTTAGAAACACTCAACACTTACATGAACTCAATAACCAAAGAGAAGTCAACATCAATTGAGAACTCAGAAACCAAAGAGAACTCGACATCAACTAAGGAACTCGACAACCATTATGAACTTAGCATCAACTAGGAACTCGACAATGCAAAGCATTACAACTTGGGAGAAACCAAGGACTCGATAGCAACCACGAGCTCAATAGCAACTAAGGACTTGATACCAACCATGAGCTCGATAGTTCAATTAAGAAAAAAGGAAAACATGTAGGATAGAAATGCAACCCAAGATGCTCCTGCATCAAATAGTTTCAGGTGAAAACCTTCACTCGGGGCAGCCTTACAATTCCCAATACAATCTCATAGTGAAAGCATCATTAACTTTTACATACTCTTTGAAGCTCCTCTGCTATTGAAGGTGGGGTTAGAACTCACACACCCTTGTATTATCATTGTAGTATTTGATGTTGGGAAGACCTAGCAAAGGTGATGTGCGGCTAAAGTATATATTAAATATGAGATCATATAGAATTGCCTAAATGTCTTATCTAAGTTTATCCATGAGGAAATCTAATCACATATGATTTCAGCCCAATTGATCTATTGTCCTTTGGTACATATGGCTTGCACCAAGAAGAAATGATGCTCAATGAAGTCTAGGATTTCTTCCTTTCCTTTCAATTTCAGCAATAGTTCCAAGATGTCTATGATTTTTGTTTTCAAATTGGTTCCAGACATCTGTGGACTAAAATAACGGTACTCAATTATCTCTTATCTTTATCTATAATAGAGATTTTCTATTACTATTAATTCTTTGTCATAAGAATGCGTCATCCTTAATTCCTTAATTCTTGTGTTTATATCTTGACTCTTAATGTGCCCAATAGTAATGAAAAACAAAGTAGTTAATGATAGAATGGGTCAATGTAGTAATCTATTAGAGACCCCTAAATTGAAAGGTATAGCTCCCTTATAATGAAATATTTACAATGAATTTATTTTAATTTTTTGGGGTATGCTCTCAACTAGAGAGTAGAAGAGGAAGAACTAGATTGCTTAATACTTCAATCAATCTAGGCAATCTTCAAATCTATCACATAATATGCAATCTATTCTACCCTAGATGCGAGATTAAAATAATGCAAGACTATCTACCATAGAATGAGGGGAGAGAGAGTGATTAATTTTGCAATACCTAGATTGCTAAAGTGACTAAGATTTGAGAATACCTAGATTGTCCCATTTTTAGTTACTTCATTAACCAAATCCCAAACTTCTCATACAATCAATGAAATGCACAATTAACTAATATGCACAGCATAGGGAATAAATTAATACTTGTAATGAAGAAAGAAAAGCTTATAATCCACTAAAGTGAAAGAAACAAAACCAAGTTTATTTGCAATCCTTCAATTTTCATTTACAACACATTCATCCCAAGTAGCATATGAAAACTAAATGAACAATACGATTAAAATGTAGACTCAAAGTCACAAACAATACTCACAACTACAGGGGTTTACCTACAAATGAATTTTGCCGATCTTACTCTTTAGAATGATTAGTTACATTCGATGATTACATTGCAAAGAATCTCTAAATAGAGGATTCTAAAAATAGGACTTGACTAGGTCTTCATCTATTACAGAGTCTAAGCCTATGGAGCAAATTCCAAAAATCGTTACAATAGAGAATTTGAGAAAGAAGAGAAGGTGAAATTTGTCTTAGAGAGTGTCAGAGCATCAAACTTTCTTTGGGGTCACAACCTTAGCTCTATATGCTTTAATTGCATCTGTTACTTTATTTAGTTTGTCGATACCTTGGATTATTATGTTATTAGCTTGAATCATCTAGTAGTCATACATCTCTATCAACTCGTCAACTCTAGTGACCTTTGATTGGAACTTTTCCAATGCATGGGTAATTGCACCAAGTTGTGTTGCCAAAAGGGGTTATAAGTGGCCACTTTTCTTTTCTTTTTTGAAATCAAAAATTTCTAAACTTCAATAAGAATTTGAAAATAGTTACGCTCAAAATTTTAAGATATGACAAAAACAAAAGTAGTAGTGCTTTAGATCTAGTTTCTGAACTACTAATTTTTTTTTTCAAAATGGATTATTTTTAAGTCCTCAAAAAGGGGGCCACAAAAAGTGGTACTATTTTTTAGAAAAAATATAACATAGTGCAAAGTGTGCCCCCCTAAAATTTTGACTTTTTTAAAAAAAATTATTTAATCAGTCTGGGGAAAAGTTACCTAACACCATGTAGTTTATCCCATATTTTGCAGGTAACTTTATAATGTGTATTTTTTTTATGAATTTTGTAATTGGACACATCCCAAAAATGTGAAATATTTGTGTGGTCCCCTTAGAAAATATTAAAAATTAATCTAAAATCAAAACTTTTTTTTTTTTTAAAGTGTGTAGAATGGAGTCTAGTTTCTAAAAAACTAAGTTGTTGAGAAATTTGATGAATGAGCTAAATATTAATCTTATATTGGTTTTTCCATATGAGTGACAACACACTTAAGTCATTTTCCTAGTTCATGCGGAACAAGTAGTGTATGCTGAGAGTAAGTTGTTAGATATATAGTATATGTCGAGTAACTAGCAAGTGTCAAGTCACTCAAGTACTGAGTAGACAGTAGATGCTAAGTCATTCAATTGTCAAGTCATTCAAAGAATGAGTTATAGCCTTGAAGATACAGTTGCTTCTGAGCATCAAACACTTCAAGTGATGAGTAAACAGTTTTGGACATAGTTATTTTGTAATGGCACAAACTTCTATGTAAACTATTTTTGAGCCAACTTAAGGATTTTTTTACAATTCTAAGATGATAAGGACAAATCTATATTTTATATCCCTATGCAATACATGCAACCAATCAATTCAAGAGATGTTTTAAGTGGAAAAATGGGTGAATCACAATCGTTGATTCATACCTAACCCTAAGTCACCTAGGTCTTCTTAAGGAGGAAAAACCCTAAAAGCTAAAAGTGTGGAATATGCGAAGAGAGAAGTTTGTATGTGAAAATAAAGCATTCATGGTGGCTAAGGTGTTATGAATTGAGATACATTGTAGAATCAGTTAGAGGAGAAAAATGGAAAGGAGTTAGAGTACATAAGTGATATATCTGATCAAAGAGGATCAAGTACACATTAGGATCGAGGTGATTTTTATTCTAGCAATAGAGTGCTAATCAAAGGATCATTGTTGATACATTCTAGCAGGTGAATTAGTTAAATCTCTTAACATAGTAGTTCTAACAAGATGTTGTACATCCTTTAATAGGGTGCTTACTTCATTGTAAGTTAAAGTCCTCTAATTAGGCACATTTATAATAGGGTGTTGAAATTATTTAATAGGGTAAGATCTAACAATCTTGTAAGCTTTTAGCAAGGTAGACCTTTCATAGGGTAGATCATAGTTTATGATCAAACATTGTAGCCTTCATTGGATACACTTTATTGCTATAATAGTGGAGATTTATGGGTGTCATGCCCACCCCGATTTTACCTTCTCACTGGAGGCTTTATGGGTAACCAAATATCTTGTGTCATATATATGTTAAATATTATTTTCTTTCATGCTATGGATGAATATGTTTAGCTAGCTATTTCATTTTACATACAAATTGTGAGATCAATGTGTGGTGAATGAATTTATGGTTAAAGTTTTGAAGGACTGATTCACCCCCTGCCACATCCCCCCCACCCCCTCTTAGAGTTTACTTTGCCTATTGTATTTCCAACACTAAAATCTACACCTAAATTAGTACATGTTAGTTTTTGAGAGAAAATGGACATACATTCAAAAGAAATTATAGTTGAAAGGCTTGAAATAGTTCAAATTCTAAATAAATCATATGGTTATATAGCTAACATAGACATCTACAATATCATGTAACCTGATTTTATCAATGCTCAACCATGAGAAAACTTGAAGGAGAGCACACAAGAAAAATAAATTATTTTTGTATGCTTGCTACAAAACACATCTCAGACCAGTTTAGAGACTCCAATCCTTTGGGTTGGATCCCCAAGGAAAATCTAAGCCTTAGAATTGGTAGAATCTAATGCTTTAAATAGTGCATACATGCCATAGTGCATGCACATTGTAGCACACACATGTTATTTAAAGCAATTTTAAATTCAGGCTTACATAGTGCATATGCTCTATAGTGTGCACACACTTTGTAAGCCAAAATTTCAATAAAGGGGGAAGTAGAGAGTGAAGGAGAGAGTGAGAGAGGGTAGAATGAGAGAGAGAGTAGAGGGCATGGAGAGAGTAGGAGATGAGAGAGAGAGAGAGAGAGAGAGAGAGAGGTATGGGAGAGGGTGGGCGAGAGAAAGTAGGGAAAGTATGGGATGGGGGGAGAGAGAGAGAGAGAGAGAGAGAGAGAGAGAGAGAGAGAGAGAGAGAGAGAGAGAGAGAGAAGGGGTGGGAGAGGGAGAGAGAGGGGGGGAAGAGAGAGTGAGAGAGAGAAGATGGAAGAGGGTGGGATAGAGATACAGAGGGAGAAATGGAGAGAGAAAGAGAGACTAGGAGAGGATGAGAGGGTGAGAGAGAGAGAGAGAGAGAGAGAGATAGAGAGTAGGGGATGGGAGAGGGTAGCACAAGGGGGAGAAAGAGAGAGTAGGGGATGGGAGACGGTGGGATGGGGAGAGAGTGAGATAGTTTTCACATAGTGTGTGCATGCTTTATAGTATGTATAACATGTACGCACAATATGAAAATACCAAAAAATGGTTATAACAAAAGTTTTGGTCCCAACTGACCTATATTCACTTGTTTTTCTATTGTTTGTTCTATTGTTCTAGTAGAAAACATGGGTTTCATGCTATTGGAAGCTATCAAACACCAAATCTAATCATTGGATAGACTATTTGAAGGCTTTTTGAACATTCTTTCTATAGAAAAGGTTAGTGTAGTCCTTTTTAAATATTCTTTGTTACTATAGAGACAAATTTCATTATAATTTGAGAAGCTCTTTAATATATATTGTGTATTCATTGAAATAATTGTAATTTGTATATGCATTTGAATGATTTTTTATTTATAAATTGTAAGTAATTCAGACGTTTGTATAATTTGACATATAGAAAGCATCATCATGCTAAGGAAGAAACCAAAAACTCAAAAAATGGAAGAGAGGGAAAGAGATTTGGAAATCAAAAGAGATAAAATAAAACTACTACATGAACAAAGAAAATTGTAATGCAATAATGAATAATTGTCTTTCGAAGAGGAACGCGAACCACTAATACAAATATGCAAAGAGGAAGAATTGGAAAGAAAAAGAGAGCAAATGAGACTCTTATGCTCAAGAAGACAATTGAATTATGAAGCTACACCATCTTCCAATGTTGGAGCTATATCATCATCTCATGTTGAAGAGATGTTAATTTCTACATCTAACAATCTACACACTCTATCATGTCATGTTGAAGGCACAACATCAACATATCAAGTAGGTGATATTCTATCTTTTGCATCTTATTGCTAAGGCACATAATCTTCAGTTCAAGGTACGTAAAACACTCAACCTTATGTTGATGTTAAAAATGTTGAGGGAATGGAAGAGATTATACCACCTTTTAGAATTCATTTTAGAAGACAAAAATATTTGATTGAAAGAAAAGTTAATTATATGTGAAGATTATTTTTTGAAGAATTAAATATTAAAGGTAAATGCCAATTATTTTTTGAAATGATGAGGAATTTGAAATTTAGGCCCATTGTAAAGGCTCTTGGGCTAAGAACAGTGGATGGTTCAAATGAAAAAAGTATTGTAAAGAATCTAATGACTACATATGACAAAGTGGGTTCTAAATCGCGCACCAAAGATAGTAATGTATTGTCTTAAAATGGAAGCACTTCCATGTTAAGAGCAATTAGCCATCCAATTAAGTGGTCTAGGGTCATGTCAAGTTCCTTGAATGGGTCTTTGCATGGATCTAGATGTTTTCCCCCTATTCTACTTCTCTCTCTCTCTCTCTCTCTCTCTCTCTCTCTCTCTCTCTCTCTCTCTCTCTCTCTCTCTCTCTCCATTTGTAGCCTATTTCTGACAAGCTACTTTGTGAAATTGAGAACTTTGGCCTTTGGATCAAGGATGACCTTCTGGGTTATGAACCTAACCTAGGTCAAGGACAACCTCAACCTTGACCTAGGGTAGGGTCAACCTCATCCCTAACCCCAAGTCCCATTTTTAATTTTTGGGAGTTTCAAGATCTTAGTCTTTGGAAAGTTTCTTTTCTCGCTTCCAACTTGACTGTTTTAGCTTCCAGAATGGTAGATTTTAAAATTACATTTAATCTAGATCCATTCCTTGGGGTTAAGGTTAAATGAGATTTAATGCTCCCATGTTGCCCTTCTCTAGGAGTTTATGTCCCAGATCTCTATATAAGGAAGCCTTCTTCCTTCATTTTGACATCAAGGATTTATCACACACGAATGACTACTATCTATGAGCAACTACCTACTTTCCAAGTGAGAAAGTATTCTATCATTCAAGCATTTAAGTTCTCCATTGAAGATAAAAGATTGAAGCATTCAAGCCTTTGAAGGGATTTGGTTCAAGAATTCAAGATTCATCATTCAAAACCATAGATCTACCCATCATGGTGGTGTGATCTTCCTTCAAGATCATTTTTCATCTTCAAGATCTATTCATACTTCTTTCAAAGTGGATTCTAAGCATATAATCATGAAGGTTCTGATTTACATTTGTTAATATTATGTTCAAGCTTTCATATCAATATACTTGTTTACATTTCAAATACAATTGCATATCAATTGAGTATCATAGCTTCATTATTAGATTTACTTCTACTACTTGCTAGCATTCTCTATTTCAGATCCATTCTTAAGGTTGACTCCAAACTAGGGTTTGACTAATGCAAACACCTCATCCAAATAACAAAACCATTTTTTTCTTGCAAATACAGGTGTGGAACTATGAATTGGGGAGTAGATTTGGATACCCTTTTTGTCAAACTTGTGAGATCCATGAACAATTTTTTTGTTGAAGTAGTCCAGGTCAATGTCAACTTTTCAAGGTATAATTGTGTCCTGGGGTAGGATTGTGCCCCACCAAAAGGGTCAAGGTCAACCTCCCTTCAAAAGTACAAGAGATTTTTGGATTTTCTCCATCTTGACATTTTCAATCTAGAATGGGTTGCAAATTTTCCAAGAAATATATATAGACATCAGAAAACAACACTTTCCAAATTCAAGGTTAGTACTTGTCTTTTTTCTATCCTAGGATTTAAGCACATACTCCTCCATAATAGAAAGATTATTGAACCTCTTTTCACCCTTTTCTCCATCACTTGATCCATTTCTACATTGAACACTTTCTTGGACTTAATCAATTTGGATCATTCCTTTTGGAAATTAGGGTTGAGAACAGGTTTCCTTTTTCTCACTATTCATTTTTGTGAACCTGACATGAACACCTTCTTTCCATTATCTTGTGTGTTTACGTTCATTATTAATTTTGGTGAACCCAACATACTTACCCCCTATCTTTTGTGGAATTAGATGCCCTATTGTGTTAGATTTCCTTTCATATTATCTTGCGTGTTCACCTTCACTATTCATTTTGGTGAACCCGAAATGCTTACCCCCTCTCATTTGTGGAATTAGATGCCCTATTGTATTTTTTGGTGTTCTATTTCATTTAATATTTGTTAGGTCTTTTCTTGCATTAAGATTGGATTTAGTTTATGCTCTTGCATTTTAAATTCAAAAATACAAAAAAAAAATCTATGTATTCAATAAAATAAAAATATATTATGAATATTATGAAGATGCTTTGGTGTATGGTTATGTTTCTTATTACACTTCTTTTAGCATCTCTTTACAATAACTATGATTTTTATGAGAGTATCACTCATTTTATTATGTTCATGATCTTTCATTTTATTCTTGCTTGTGCCTTTGTGAATTTAACTGAAACTAGTCTTTCTACATTTAAAACTTTCATTAAAGATTCATGTGGTAGACTTATTTTTCTTTTGGATTATGTGAAGGATTTGGTAGATGATACACCATCTTCTAATCTACCTAATTTGAATCCTATTATTCTTAATCTAATGCTTAATTCTCCATCTATTAATCCCCGTTCTTCTTATGACATTATTCAAGCTATAGTTCATGATACAAATGTGCAAAACTTCTTTGATTTACCTTCTCCTTTGATTCATGATGATATTAAGGGAAAGAGTAAAGATACTTCTTCAAAACCTATTATTCCTCCTTATACAACCTTTTCTCATGAACATGATAAAAACAATCTCCTATAGAAGATTTACATGATATGTACACTACAGGATATGCGATGATCACTAAACAAGGTTATAAAGGTTTAGGGCTTGGAGTTAATGAACATGGTATTAAGTATCTAGTTGATTTTTATAGTGTTGGTTGTTTGAAATCTCAAATTAGGGAAGGTGATGTTAATCATTGTCCTCATGTTCATAAAATTCTCCCTACACCTACCTTGGATAACTCTGATATTTGTCAATAGGTGGCTAAATAGGTATATGTTGAATTAATGAATTCCAAAATAGAAATATTTGAACATATGTCAAAAGATTCTTTATCCAAGTACAAATTTCCTTTTCGTTATGATAACACACACTTACTTTTTGATTGTAGACATTTTAAATTGTATGATCATGAACAACCTACTTTAGGAATTATATCTCACTCTCATGAAGTTTTAAAATTCCTTCATAATCTTGATATAGGGGATTCTCCTCCTACTAATATAATATAGATCTCTTTTCCTCTTGTCTCTGGACTGGGGGGCAAGAGGTGTATTTTCATCCAGTCTCATAGGATCCATTAGGCATATTTTGTGCCTTGAGCTTAATTGATATTCTTTATATTCTATATCTCTATGGTTTTCTATTATTTTTGTAATCATCCATATAATCTATTCAAGATATCTTTTCTAAGACATTTGTTTTGCAAAGGTATCCCTTGTCTTCCTACCTGGGGGGCAAGGTTCTTCCTTCCTCCTCTTTAACTAGGGAACTACTTTCCTTAGCTTAGTGGTACTTATTTATATTGTAATATTATTTCTTCATATTGATAGATGTTTTGACTATAGATAATCTTTTTATAAGATATTTTTGTCCTAGGTCATCACCTTTTCTTTATGTTGCAATGTTCTTTATAAACTCTTACCCTTGTTTTGGTGTTAGATTTTTTATCCTCATTCCAAAGATTCCTTTCCCTCTTCCTTGGAGGGGGCTTGATGCTTGAATTTTTGTTCCTTTTTTATTTAAAAGTTGATATTTTATCTAAAACCACTCCCCTATGGTGGGGGTCTTTTTGATAAGATATCTTTCTTTGAGGATCCTTTTTCCATAAGTGACATACCTTTTCATGATTATCTGGGTTATTGGATGTATGGGTTAATATCCCTCTCTAAGAATATGGCATACATTTTTGTTAATAGGCTATCTCCTTGCCTTGTGAAGTAGGTATCCTCTTCCTCTTCCCTATCATGTCTAATAGATAGCCATGATAAGGAGGGTGGCATATATAGGGTCTCCCTTGTACTATAGTTTTAATTTTTATATGCTAAATCTTGGAAGGTAATGCAGATAAGTTGCTAAATCCTAAAGAGACACACATTTTCCATTATATATATTTGCTAAATCCTCTGAAGGTAACACACATAAGTTGCTAAATCCTTTAAGGGTAACACATATAAGTTTCTAAATCCTAAAGAGATACACACTTTTCAAATTTGCAATATGCTAAATCTTTTGAAGGTAGCACATAAGTTGATAAATCCTGAGAAGACACACATTTCATATTCATAGTGATACAAGAAGGTGGATCTATGAATATTCTTAAAGCTGTCGGAAGAAACATTTATAATTGCATGCACATATTATGGGTTAACTATCGGGTTTGGCCACCTGTTTGGCTCTCCCTCTCTTTTGGTGATTCATGGTAAGGTGAGCATCTTACTGGGCGAGGTAGTTACTTTTTCCATTCTTTCTTTTTCACTTTCATGCTAGTAGGATCGTATCATGAAGCTATGTTATTTATAGTGTTGCTCTTGTCTTTCTTATATAATCACCTATTTTTTATGATAGCTTTCCAAATATGATATTAGTGTGATAAAGATTTCTTAGCAAGGTTTCTTGTGCTATTTGATTTGGGTTTGTTTGTACTAACCCTTTTATCTTGTTATTTTGGTTTTCTTTTTGCATTCCCATGTGTGTATGTTGAGTTATAATCCTTAGCTTGGGGGCTTATGTCCTTAGTTAAGTGTTATTTTATCTCATTATGAATCTACTTTGATCTCTTCTTTCTTCTCTTCCTTTACCAAGTGTTTGCATCAAGTCCATAGTCTTACTAAAGTGGGGGCTTAATGTATCATCTTAAAATAGAAGCACTTCCATGTTAAGAGAATTTAGCCCTCTAAGTAAGTGGTCTGGGGTCATATCAAGTGCCTTGAATGGGTCTTTGCATGGATTTGGATGTTTCCCCTAGTTCTTTTTTTCTCTCTCTCTCCATTTCTAGCCTATTTCTAACAAATTGCTCTATGAAACTGAGGACTTTGGCCTCTAGGTTAAGGATGACCTTCTGGGTCAAGGTTGACCTCAAACCTAACATAGGACAATGATGAACTCAACCCAGAACTAGGGTTTGGCCAACCTCGTCCTTAACCCTAGGTCCCATTTTCAATTTCTAGGAGTTTCAAGATCTCAGGCTTCGAAAAGTTTCTTTTTCGACTTTTGGGTTGACTGTTTCAAGTTTCAAAATGGTAGATTCTTAAATTACATTTAATCTAGGTCTATTCCTAGGGATTAAGGTTAAATGGTATTTAATTCTCCCATGTCGGCCTTCTCTAGGAGTTTGTATCCTATATCTCTATATAAAGAAGTCTTCTTCCCTCATTTTGACATCAAGGATCTATCACATGTGAACGAATACTATCTATGAGAAACTACCTACTTTTCAAGTGAGAATGCATTCTATTGTTCAAGAATTTAAGTTCTCCATTGAAGATCAAAGATTAAGCATTCAAGCTTTAGAAGGGATTCAGTTCAAGCATTCAAGATTCATCATTCAAAACCATAAATCTAGCCATCATGGTGGTGTGATCTTCCTTCAAGATCCTTTGTTCATCTTCAAGATCTATTCATACTTCTTTCAAGGTGGATTCTAAGCATACAAGAATGGAGGTTTTGATTTACATTTGTTAATGTTATGTTCAAGCTTTCATATCAATATACTTGTCTACATTTCTAATACAATTGCATATCTATTGAATATCATAGCTTCATTGTTAGATTTACTTCTACTACTTGCTAGCATTCTCTATTTTAAATCCATTATTAAGGTTGATTCAAAACTAGGGTTTGACTAAGGCAAACCCCTCATACAAACAACAAAACATTTTTTTTTTACTTGCAGATACAGGTGTGGAACAAGGAATTGGAGAGCAGATTTGGATACCCTTTTCGTCGAATTTGCAAGATTTGTGAACATAAATTTCATTGGGGCAGTCTAGGTCAAGATTAACTTTTTGGGGTATAATTGTGCTCTGGGGTAGGATTGTGCCCCACCAAAAGGATCAAGGTCGACCTCCCTTCAAAAGGACAAAAGATTTTTGGGTTTTATCTGTCTCAACATTTATAGTCTAGAATGGTTTGTAGATTTTTCAGGAACTATATACAGACATAAGAAAATAACACTTTCTAGATTCAAGGTTAGTATTTGTCTTTTATCTATCCTAGGGTTTAAGCGCATACTCCTCCATAATATAAATATTATTGAACCTCTTTTCACCCTTTTCTCCACTCCTTGATTCATTTATGCATTGAACACTTTCTTGTGCTTAATCAATTTGGATCATTCCTTTTGGAAATTAGGGTTGAGAAGAGGTTTCCATTTTCTTACCATTCAAGTAATTATATTACAAGAAATGTACTTACATCAATAATAGTAAGTGCCCAAATGAAGAAAGTTGGACTCATGAGAAGGACAAGCAAAACATTGAAAATTGGTAGAGATCTAAGGAGAGACATAGTAAGGCATGAGAGAGTGTGTTGGTGTTTTAAAACTACCAAGCAACAAAATACTTGATAGTAGGATTCTAAAGATAAAACTTGGTCTAAGGGTTAGCAATCTCCTATAATCAACTAAGAAAACTTCAGATCTGGATCGAACTTCAACAGAATCACAGTGATTCTCTACTCTTTAGGTTTTGCAAGACCAAGGTAGGTGCACCTGAGGGATATTTGGATATATAAGTGGTTCATAATTCTTGACTTCAAAATATGTTTATTAACATCATATTTCTATTTCACTTCTATCCCTTTTCAACAAAAATATGGTCATAGTTCTTCTAAACTTTACAAATAATCATTGACTCCAGAAGCTAAAATGACATACGAGGAATTATTGCAAACAAGTGCTGACCAACAATTTAACTCTTTATACAATAAAGTAAAGATTTATTTGATTTTATATTTGTTCTCTATGCAACCTTGTGAACTCAACAGTTTGCATTCTAAGTAGTGATCAGTGCCTTATCCATTGGTACAAAGAAAATGACACCAGTAAAACTTGATCTATTCAATTTCCTTATAATTGAAACTATCAGTAGTTAACTCTAAATTCTCTTCTTATGAATATCCCCCCACACACCTAGAAAACCTATTGGTTCTATGAAAGCATTTATTTAATTCTTTGAATTAAGAGCAATCAATAAAAAGGCATACAACCCATCCAAGCTGCATTGAAATGAAAAAACATTATTCATTCACTCTCAAATTTTAGATATATGAAATATGAGACAAAACTTAGAGACACAGATATTCGTAGAACCTTCCTTTGTATTTATTTTCCTTGAAAATAATACATCACTGGCATCAAGTTCAAAATAACTCAAGAATAGACACTTAATCCTTCCATGTTCTCATTACCCTTAGATATGCAAAGATGAATACATCAAAAATTCACATAGAGATTACTAGACCAACTGCAAAAAATATCCTAAGACTCAAAATTATACATGATTCAGACCCTTTTCTCTAGCCCTAGGATTTTTTTTATATAGCATGAGAGACAACAAGCTTAAGGCTTAGAGAAGAATGATAGATGTCAGTAAGACAGAAATATATTATAAACAAAAAGGTTACTATCATAATAAGACAAAAATTTGTGCAACAAAATGTCTACATCATAAATTTTCTTGTTGTGGGGCCATCTCTGTTGTGGTCTTTTGTTGTTGTTGCTCTTCCAACTGTGAGATAACTTGATTTGCATATGAGGTGTCTAGTTATAATATCTAGAAATTTAATACAACTTGTGCATCTCCCTCCAAGATATCATGAACTAAGAATCCAACAAGTACAATTATTTTTTCTATTGCCACATCATCAATTTGACTAACTGCCTCAGTTTTTACAACCGTTGATCTTCTTTTCTTCCCTCTAGTGCATCTATTATTTGTAACCTGTCTGGGTCCACACCACTTTCATTTATTTCTTTAGTTGTCAATTGATTTGATTGGGAAAGATCTACCATCAATTTTCTGAAAAGTGAGTCATTTGGCCAATTAAAATTTAATATCTCCCATTGCTTCTTCAAAACATCCTCTCCCAATTTCTCAATTTCATTAAACTGCTTTACAAAAGAATCAAAGAATATTTGAACTTGAACAACTTCTTCAGTTGTTTTAGCAAACCATATGTGGGCTTTTTCATTGATGACATTATTCAACCTAGTACATATTAATTCATCTAGCTCTTTGGCCCATTCTGTGTTATCCTTTAATTTATCCACAACCTTAAGTGCATGAGGGAACAGGTCAAAACTCTTACCAAGATATTTTGAAAAATAATTAATAATTCTCCTTTGCAACATAATTCTATCATTATCAAAATTAGATAAGCCACTTGTTATATCAAAAGTTTTCTCTACATGTTCACAAGAGAGACTGATAACTGAACAACATAGATATTTAATGTCACTATCTCTACTATTCCACTTTTTTACAATTGGCTTCAAGGTGTCCTCATTACTTTTTAATTCACTCCACATATCCATTAGTCTTAACAACTTATCATAAAATATAGGCCATTCTATCCTATCTACCAGATACATAATGGAGTCTCTTAGTTTATTTTCATATTGGACACCCAACTCCACATGTAGTAACCATATTTTATTCCTTTCTTCTTCAAGCTCTTCAATTGTAAATGCTTGGAGTCCCTATGAGGTGCTTGGTATTTCTATTAAAGGAACTGTGTTGAAGGGTGCAATTGGAGGACAAGGAGGATAAGTAATCTTGGGTTTGCTAGATTGTCCTTTATACCCCACCATCTTATTTTCAAGCTCAATCCTCTTCTATACCTCCTTGTTGTAAGCATCTAGAACTTGTTCATATTTTTCTTGTAATTCCAATTTTTGTCTTTTCTCCATCTTGATAGTGGCTCATGTGAGGTTTGTTGTTTCAATATTGAATTTTGCAGCCTCGTCATTTGGAGTATCTTCTACCCTATTAACAATCAAATTTTCAACCAATCTAGTATCATTAGATTGAGAAAAACTAGCTCTTGATCCTATTCTTAGAGACCAAATTACTAAAGCAACATGATCTTTACTAAACTTAGCACCTCTAAGTCCCTTTTATACATTTTCCTCAACATTTAGCTTCTTGGTGATAGTGTTAAAAGCCATGGCATCTGCGATATCCCAATTTGGCAAAAGCAAAACTCCAAGTGATTTGATCATTCTTCTTCCCTCTTCAGGAGTCAAACTTTTGAATTCTTGCATCATTTTCTCTTGTATAACTGCATCCTCCTTTTCTAGATGCTCAAATTTCCTCTTGTTACATCTTTCTTCAAAATTTTCAATATTAGTTCTCCAAGAAAATTGGTAGAAAGCTCTTGATTTGAGAGAATTGTCATCTAACAGAAATTCATGACTGGCTTGTTCTACTACATGATCTAATTCTTTCCCTCTATAATCAACAATAGTTAGTTCAAGGCTAGGAATGGGAGGTTCTTGAGGATTTCCCTCCTCTAATTTTGTAGTAATAATAAACACTCCCCCTTGGGATCCTAATTGTTCAATTTTCTCTCTAGTAAGTTGTTCCTCTCCTATATGCAAAGGAGATTGAGAAGGCTTGTAGTCTTCTACTTGTGACATTTTCTTCCCTCTATCTTCTACCTCTTAGGCCTCGGCTCTTCAGATCTTTCTCCCAAAGTAGAACTAGTTGATCCAACTATTTTCTTTCCTTTATTAGTTGCATGCTCTCTGTTCCTAATTATTTTATAGCTAGACTTCTTTTGGATAACCAATTGTCTTGATCCTACTGCAAGAGTGAAAGACAACTTCTTCATTACCTCCCTTGCTTTGTTAGGATAAGTATTGATGAGAAGAGTCTTATTTTCATTCATTGCATCGATGATCTCTAAGAAGATGATCATCGATTTGCTTACTCTGTTTGCTGATGTCTTTGCATCTTTTAATGGACTATAATCTTTCTCAAAAAAATTAATGAATTCTAAAACCCTAGAATAGACTCTCTACTTTTCTTTCTTACTTTCTTGTTCTTGGAGAGAAAATTCATTCCTTGTTACATCCTTAGGGAATAGAATTGATGCTTGCGAGCACTAGTCCTGGCCCTCTATCTAAATATCTCAAAATATCCCTCACTATCATTAAATCTAGCATGTGAGACTACCATTTTTTAGGAGTCTAAAATATTGTACAAAAATAACCAACCACCCTTTGTGATTATAAATTGATGAACTACTGTGTGGGATGGAAAAATAGACCCTCTTGACCTACCAGTCAGTTATATTTCTTCCAAACCACCTAGTTGGTATAACATCTCATCTATTCCCACCTTAAGAGGTACTTGGTAGGGAAGCACATGTGGAGTTCCTTGAAATCCATATAGTCTGAATACTATTGACATTGGATATGGTATAATATCTACCCGATTATGGCAAACTTTCAAGTTGCTAGGATTATCCATAGGCTTGATGAAGTCTAACACTGCCTTGGGTATCCTAGGATTTTCTTTCAATAATAGGCTCCTCAATCTAGATGTAAAATATCTATCAAATCTTATAAAACTGGCCTCCTCTGCATCCCAAGTCATATTTGCACTCCATAAATAGACTAGCAAAGATTCTCCATCATGTTCTCTTGTTAACATAATCTCTTTCTCAAAAAATGCGACCCCTTTGTATAGAAACATGCGCATTAACAAAGAGTAAAAACCAAAGGTTTTCTCAATTTTCCCTTTTGCAATTCCAATTAAACCTGCATGAATTTATTTGTCTAGAAAAGAAGCAAAATAAAAAATAATATTAACTCCAAAAGAAGAAATATGCACCATCATATACATGAACTTTATTGGCATAAATTATTGTTCATCTTCACCAAAAAATTAACTTAAAAGGTTCTTTGGTTGAAGCTATGGAAAAAGTTAGGTTTCCAATTGTGGCGAAGTGTCCTCTCAGTACTCCCTACCTAATTTGATCCTTGTGGGACAAATACTCCTTTTCCAATCCTTGAAAATCAACAACCTCATGGTAATCTATTGTAGGATCCATTTCAAAGACTCCTTGAATTTCTTCAGAAATCATATTCACCAAGCATTCCCCATTTATTACCCTCACCATCCTAGCTACTAGATCATAATTCTGGGATATAGTAGTGAGTAGGTTTAAATCCATGAAGACTCTAGGAACTACTAACTTGCCTAGGTGAAAATTTCAGATATTTCCATGGGGGGAAAATAACTTCCTCTCTAAAAACCACTTTTTGAATAATTGTAACCCCATTTTAGAAGTCATGACATAAAAAATCCAAATCCCTTTGTCAAATAAACCATCTACAACTCCAAGCCTTGGGTTTATCGGAACTAATTTCTTTATCTAGGCAGCCTCATTGGTAGATTCACTTAATTGTTATAAAAAATCATCATGAATATTTCTACTGGCATATCCAACCTTCCTAGAAAAACCCTTATTGGAGGCATATTGAAATGACAATGAGGAAAATACAAGAATTCTTTAATTATACATAGATGAAGATACTTACTTGGCCTTTTCACTTCTTCTCTGAATGTTGTAATAGATCATTGATATAGAAAATTTCACAACTCAACAAGGAAAAATACTAGGTTTATAAATAGGTCTAGGCTCCATGAATTTAGAAAATCTATTTGCAGGATAAAATTCTCAACCTTTTTCACTATATTCCCTATATTAGCTCGCACGAGAAGCTTTTAATTCGCATAAATGGGTTGAAGAGAAAAATAGAGTGGCATTCCCCTTTAAGTTTGGAAACAGGTCGTTGATTTACAAAAATTGGACAATCAAGAAATAAAATGTAGTCTGACTCAACTTCAACCTTCTTACTTGGTGGTCAATCTAATTGAAATTTGGCATATGTACCTTTTAACACCTTGCTAGCAACTTGCATATTATTCATTCATGTAACTGTACAGGTGTCATGCTCTCACTCTGTCGCTATGGATAAAGGTCAAATAGTTTCCCTTAGTAACATAATGATGACCTTTGATCTCCTATGCATTGGATGATCAAGGATGATACTATATAACCCCTTTGAAAGTGGACCACCATGCTACATGTCAATCTCTCGCTATGTCACCAAGAGTAAAGACCTTGTAACTCTTGTTGGCGATAAAGCGACATCCATTGATTAAACTTTAATCTAACAGTAGGAAATATTGCAACAACCATATTATAACTAAGATGGGACCACTGAACACATGTCTTCATGTTGCTATGTTGCTAAGGGTAAAAACCATGTAACTTTTTATGGTGAAAAAGCGACCTCTATCGATCTTGAAAAGATTTGACAATGCAGACCAAACATCTTTCCTTCAAAAAAGGGTTACCTCTGTGTAAATGAAAATTTGACAAATAGAAAACCATTGCTGACTGGAACATGCGGTAACTTCCTGTAAGGGTTAGTCCACCATATTCCATGTGTCGAGCTCTCACTATGTTACTAAGGATAAAGACCAAGCAATTTTGGATAATGACATAGTGACAACCCTAGATTTAACTTGAGGTCAATAGTGGACATAAGTACATTAAAAGAATAGCCTATTATTACAAAGAACAAATGGGACATAGACAACTGACATCTCATTCTAACGCACCCATTAGCCACAAGGAGAAATGGCCCACATAACAATGTGTCCTAATGTCACTATGTCGCTATGAATAAAGAATAGGCAACTTTCTTTGGTGACAAAGCAAGGTTTGATGATCTACCATATGATCTATGATGAAGATCTTACTTTTGAAACCTTGCCTTCTTACTAGGTCCCACAAATAGATGTCACCTTATCACTATGTCACCAAGGATAAAAACCTTGCAACTTCCTTTGGCGACAAAGTGACAACCCTTGATCGTAAGGAAGATCAAGGGCCATCGTGATTTAGTTGACTCTCACACATAACACATAACCTACATAATATTTAAAACAAAAGCTTGGGTTATAATCTCAAATTGAGAATTAGGGTAAGGTTAGGAAACACAAAAAAAATTAAAAGGTACCCAAGAAAATAAAAAGGGGCTTTCAAATGATTTTTTCTAGTGCATTTCTTTAAAATGCATACCACGTAAACCTAACTCAAGGGTTTTCTGAGGCAAAAAATTAATATTTGAACAATAACATAAAATTAGGGATTAATCTTCAAGGGAAAACAAAGAGTCAAGAGCATACAACCCTAATTTTGAATGGAAACTAGATTTTCACTAGAATATTTCAAAAAAAATTAATATGTGAAAAACCAATCCAATAGTGGCTCTGTCTGGGGATGATGGATAACTAGTATCCATGCAAGAATGAAATTTTTTTGGCAGAAGCAGACCACATACATGAAACATAGAATGACAACTCCTGAAAGATAAACAAATAGGACCAACACTGTACAAGGTCTTTACAAAAGGTCACAAGAATTTATAGAATATACAGAAAACCTACACTACTGTTCATGGAAAACAAGTATTTTTAGGAACAATACCTCTTCAAGAATTGTCCATAAATTGGCAGTTCAAGAATAACACTTGGTAATTCTTTCAAAATGTATGAATCCTCTCCCCATGCAACATCAACTAGATAAGGACCTAGCCATATAGGATCAAATTTTCCATGTTTACCTTTGTCTTCAATCCTAGAATTCCACATCAGAACTAGGCCATCAGGTTCAAATTTCTTAACCACTATTTTTTTTGTCATACAATAGTTTGAACTACAATTGTAACTTTGCATTCGTGGTAGAGGCTTATTTTCTAGTCTCTGCTAGTCCTTCCAACTCATCCATTCTTTCTTACATGTCATCAATGAAATCTTCATTATACATTTGAATGTAGTTGTATAGGCCTATTAAATTATTTTGAGGCATTTTATCTTGGATTCCATATACAAGATCAAAAGGTGCAACACCTATTGCTTTCTTCATTATTACTCTGTCAGCCCAGACTGCTAGTTGTAACTTAGAATCCCATGGCTTTTTGTTCTCATCCAAAGTCTTTTTTATGAATTTTAACAAGCTTTTATTGGTAGACTCAGCTTTTCCATTTCCTTGTGGATGATAAGGTGAGGATGTTGATCTAGTTATGCCATATTTATCACAAAATTTTACAAATTCTTCTACTCTAAAGAACATTGCATTGTCAGTTACAATCCTTTGAGGGCATCCAAACCTTGTTATGATATTGTTTAGAAGAAAATTATTTACTACTTTGCTGGTAGCATTTCTTGTAGGGATGGCTTCCACCCATTTTGTAAAATAATCTATTGCTACTAGGATCCAGGAGTAACTAGTGCTAGATTTGGGGGAAATCTCACCTATAAAATCCATGCCCCATTGCTGAAAAGGTGCCTAAACTTCATCTAGTTTTAGAGGGGTATTTCTAGAAAACTTTAGCTTACCTGCAAACCTTTGACATGCATCACATCTTCTGACAAGTAGTTGTGCATCCTTAAAAAGAGTAGGCCACCAAAATCCATCTCTCATTATCTTGTGAGTAGTAGTCTTTTCCATATAGTGCCCTCCACATATTCTTGAATGCATATCATTTAATATCTCCTTAGATTTTTTCTGATCAATGCATTTCAGTAATACTCCTTCAAAATTTCTCCATCATAGATTGTTATTAATAATGATATACCTAATTGCATGCAATTTTTTACTTCTCTTTTCATTATCTACTAGGTGGGGTGGGGCTTCCACATGTTGCAAGTAGTATATAACATTAGTCGACCACTCACAATGATCTATATCACAAAGGTCTGACCTTAAGTCTTGTGCTACCATGTTTATTTGGTTGGAATCCAAGTTTGATTGAGCCATTAATTTTGTTAATGCTTGACCCCTTACTAATTTAGTAATTTGGATGTCGATATTAAACTCTTGGATTCTGTTAATCTACCTACACCTCCTACTAGATACCTCTTGCTGAGAGAAAATATCCTTAACAGTTGCACTTGGTACAAATGCTATAATAGTGGCACCTACAAGATAACATCTGAAGGCTTTGACAACTTTTACTAAGGCATAAGCTTTCTTTACATTTATCTCATATTTTAACTCTGTAGGCTGAGGGGACTTACTGAAAAATACAATGGGTTGTTTATATCCCTCCTCATTTTTCTGCAATAGTATTGCTGCCACAATATGAAAAGATGCAAAGGAAAAGATATACATTAGATTTGTATAATCTAGAGTCCTGAGGACTGGTGCATTTTTAATGGCAATCTTAATTTCCTAAAAATATTACGAAGGCTCACCATCCCAACTAATGATAGCTCCTTTCTTGAGCATTTTAGATATTGGCCTACTAATCTCAACAAAATTAGTAACAAATCTTCTTAGAAAATTTACTTGCCCAAAAAATGACTATATTCCTTTTACATTTTTTGGCTTGGGAACTTTATCAATTGTAGCCACTCTTTCAAGGTCAATCTTTACCCTATCTTTTGACACTATGTGACCCAACAATATTCATTCTGTCACTCCAAATGTGTATTTTTTTAGGTTCAAGAAGACTATATATTCTAAGGCTTTAATAAAGATCTTCTCCAAGTGTTTATAATGGTCCTCAACCCTTTTTGAATATGTTTTAAGACTATCTTGGTACACTACCATAAACTTATCGATGTATTCATGGAAGGCTACATCCAGGACCCTTTGAAAAGTTTCTCCTGCATTGATTAAACCAAAAGGAATTCTCACATAAACATATGTTCCCAATGGAGTAGTAAAGGTTGTTTTAAATTACTCCTTTTCATTCATAAGAACCTGGTTATAACCTAAAAATCTATCCATCATGGAAATTAATTCTAAACTAGTCACTTGTTGCAGCATGGCCTCCATATTAGGTAGACCATAGTTATATATTAAAGAAACAATATTTAAGTTTTTGAAATCCACACAAAGCCTAATATCTCCATTTTTCTTACTAACAGGCACTAAGTTTGATACCCAAGTAGAATGTCTAATTGGTTTAATTATTCCTCCATTTCTTAGCTTCATTAGTTCTTCTTGCATTTTGGGAGCTAAGGTGGGGTTTACTGGCCTCTTCTTTTGTCTAAAAGGTTTGACATTCTCCTTAATTGGTATGAAATGTTGAAACAAGTCCTCTCTCTAGGCTTTGAGGTCATCATATAACCATGCAAAGACATGTCTATATTTTCCTAGCAGACAAATTAAAGGCTTCCTAACTTCAATAGATAAAATCTGATCAATATACACCTTTTTTTAGCTTTAGAGGTACCAAGATTTATTTCTTCAAGATCTTGTGGCTTTTGATCCCTAATATTTGACTTCACTCTATCTTGGTTATGAAACATACTTTCTAAGACTACCAATCCCTTGGGTACTTTGTTGGTTTTTAACTACAAAATTTACTGGCCAAAGATTGTCTCTTTTCCATTTGTTGTTTCAATTAACGCACTGTAGTCAAGTTCTTGACCATGATATTTGTCTTCATTGACAAGAAATTCAGAATATCTTTATCATCATCAAAAATTTGCTAGTGTTCTATATTATCAGGAATGGATGGCCTATTTTGTACTTCAATTTGTGAGATACCAGCAAAAGATATGTCTTTAGGCTTAATGGCTACATTTTCTAACAGATCAGCCATATTCTTATTATTTCTTTCCATCCGAGAGATGCCAAAGGTATCAAATAATTCAATTTGGTCCCATACAACATTCCTACACTCTTTCAACCTTTTATTCTTGGATGCATACATCTCTCTTACTTGAGAGACTACTAACTTAGAATCACCAATAACATGCAACTTTTTTATTCAATGATTAGTTGCAACTCTTAATTCCAATAAGAGTGCTTCATATTCAACTATGTCATTGACACGTGAAAAATTTAGGGTAAATGAATATCTAAAAGTATTCTTCTCTAGAGATACAAAAACTACCCCAGCTCCTGAACCTTCCCTAGAACTTGCCCCATCAAAGTACATGGTCCACAATATCTATGAATACATGCAGCATTCTACTTCATGTGTAATTATTGGTGGGAATTTCTCAACTTCTTGAATAATCAATCCTACTCTGAATGCATCTACATCAGTGTCAAGGAAACAAGTAGAATCCTTGTCAATATTATCCCCAAAATTGTGGTTAACCCTTGGCAGCCTATCAACCCTGACTGCTTTGTCACCTATATGAAAAGTGGCATAGGATAAGTCACATTGTAGGCTACCTCCCATTGTAGCACTCCATGTTTTGGAGAGTAGCATTCCATAGTGAGGAGGAATATCGACTACAAGAACTGACATGGTTAACTCTACATCAGGATAAGCAACTAGATTAAAAAGTAAGGCATTAATGCACTAGTACATTTGTACTTTTTTTTCTACCAAAATTTTCAACCAAAGGTATGATTTCTTTTATTTTTTGGTTTCGATCCCTGTATTGGTTGAAAATGTCCTTTATTTTCCCAAGTTGGTCAAAATTTTGACCAACTCGAGTCAAAACCTTAATATGTTAAAAGTATCATATATTAATATTGGTCAAAGAGTATGTTAAAATTTAATCTCACAAGGGCTTATAGTCATATCATGATATTATTCTTTTATGTTATTTCATTCCTGTGCAGTAGGGTATCACAAAAATTTGTAGGTGGTATTGGGGCTTCATGGGTAATATTGGAGCAGTGATTGATCGCTCTAAGCACAAATTCATAGAGCACAATTTAGATTTTGTTAAATTCAATACTCAAACAACAACGAGCTAATTAGCCTAGTTTTGATCCCATGGTGAGCATTGTGTATTTCATAGATTTACTCAGTATGTTTCCTCTATTTTTCTTCCTTGATTTGTCTTTTATAATTCCCAGTGAAGTCGTCAATTTTTTGGCATTGGAGTTGTAGTATTATCTGTATTGGAAAGCATAAATTTTAGGGCATTTGTTTTAGTCGAGTGGGTGGAAGCGTGTATTTTTTGGATTTAGGAAAAATTTGCATGTTCTTGCAAAGTCCGGCACAATTTTTTGGGGTCTTCCATGCTCAAAACATTGAACACCATACCAAGTCTTGTATTCCCTATTGTATTACAAAGCCCACAACAAAGAAACTAAGGCTCTGCAATCCTCTACTAATATTCAATGTCCTAGGGAATCGTTGAGCAGGTTCAAATGCCTTTCCTCAAGCATATCATTAGATGTCACCGTTCCTCTCCTCAAAGTGTTATTTTGGCAGAGTTTGGAGCTCACCCATTCTACAACATCTACAGACATATTACAGAGAGTAATACCTCCTTGCACATTCAACTTTAATTATAGCATATAAGAGAAAAATAAATAACTATTACATAATTTTCTTCTTTGGTATATGAAATCAAATGTATGGACCTCTTATTTATTAAACATCACTTTATGCTAAAAGCTTGAATTTTTTTTTACTTATGTTGATTTCATAATGAAAATGCATTGGCTTTTGTGATTTTTGTTTAGTCTTCACTTGTTTCTTGAAATGAGGTTGTAGTTTTTGTTTACATTTGAGCAATTCTTGCAAAGGAAACATTAAACTATAACATTTTTTATGATGACTACAGACAAAGGCAAATTTGATAAAGAGTGTAAAATTTGCACCAAACCTTTTAGTGTTTTCAAATCAAGGCAAGGCCATGATGCAAGGTACAAGAAAATAGAGGTTTACCAGATATGCAGCAAGCTGAAAAATGTGTGTCAAGTGTGTCTGCTTGATCTTGAGTATGGATTGTCTATCTAGGTTTGGCATATGGTTCTAGCTATTAAAACTAATGATGTCATTCCAAAGATTGATGTCAATAGAGAATATTTTGTAGAGGAGTAGGATCGAAAGGTTCTTTCTCACTTGTACCAATCTATAAAATATCTTTTTTTGTCAAAAAAAATGTGAATTAATCAACTTTGTGTTTGTGAGAAGACTTCTTCAAATTTATATTTGGTTTGGTTTAATTTTTATTTTTTTTGTATTTCAATCTTTGCCTACAACTCAACAAGTTCTCAGTTATATAGTTTTGTCGAAATATCTGGGCATTTAAAAAAAAAAAAAATTGTGTTGAAGTTGATCAAACTTAGAGCATTCAGAAATGAGAAGGGCATTTGGAGTCATTTTACAAAATGTGTGTTTGATACATTCTTTGTGTGTTATGGTGCTGAAATAATTTCTTTTTTGTGAAAAGTTGTGCTCAAGTATATTGTTTTACCATATAGCATTGATTTCATTTGGAAACCACCTACATGAGAAAATGCCACAACGATTGTTTATTGTAGTTAATGAGATTTCAAATATTGCCATAATGGTTGCATGTATATGGTATTCATAGAAATGAACATAGTTGAAGGGATATGTGAAGCAAAAGATACTTTATGATGATTTATGAGTGTATATAACTTATAGATTTTCTTCATTTTTTAGCTGATAGGCTATTTGTCCCAAAATTTTAATTTTCACCAAAAATTTTGTCAGTTACTGATAACTTTATTTGGTTTCCCAATCATCTACTTCATCGATAGTTTCATTTTTCGTTCATCTAATTTACCAACAATAGAACTTACACTTTGCATAACATTCACATAACTCACACTTTGCATTCAGAGCTATTACATGAAATCTTGATCTCCATATGTAGTTGTAAAATAGGGTTTGCAGTAAGCCATAACTCCCACTTTGCATTCCATATCAAAATTACTGATCTCTATATCTATTTGTCAACTAGGGTTTTCAATAAGCCATAAGTATGACAAATGGCCTTTGGAATTAAGGGTTTTCCTTAAATAAGAGAAAACATTCAGTGCACAAAGCCAATTTTGGGTTGAATTAATTAGTAAGAAAGGTTGCTCTCTATATCCTTCTCATTCAATAGAGAGGTTGGTTATCAGAGTAAGGAAGGTGATTCTCACACATCTACGCGCATTGCACATTGGGAGGCCTTTTCCTGAGCACCCCTCAAGGATTATTTTCTCACAGGTACCAATTTACAAGGGCAAAAAAATAATTAGGCTAAGTTTTTCCATTAAACATAATTTCTAAAGCTGTTAACCCTCCATTGCCTTTTATCGGTTTCAGTAGAGGATTTTTTTTTGTTAACCGTTTCTTCAATACGAACCTCTTATGACATGGGGAAATTTTGCTTTTTATGTGGATTTTGGTTAACATGCTATAATCAACTAGGGATTTTATTTTTCAGTTATAATGCATGTGAAAGAGACATTCTAAATTTGCATCTTGCATTTATCCTATTTATTTTCTCTGAGTTGTTTGAGAGAGTGCTTGAAAGGAATGTGGTCATGGCATGCCACGATTGTTGGATATGCACAAATAGATTTGTTGAGAGTACAAAAATAACATATCTCTTTGCAAGTGTCTTTTGAAATATTTCTTTCTACACATTTGAAGTGAGAATACTTTCTATTCAACTATCCTAGAAAAAGATCACTGACACAAACTTAGTCAATTAATCTAGAACCCCGAATATCTTCAAACATTTGAATTAAGTCTTCTTTTCCAAATTTAAAATATAAGATTTCTTTTTGATTAATAGAACATATATCTTTTGTTTCAATATGCATATCTTCTATCTTGATTTTATAGTTGGAAGGAGGCTTTACACTGCTTACAATTTCTACTTGATTTGCCAGCCATCTAGGGTTTTACTTTTTCTCGATTCATTATTTTGGGTGAGATAGATGAGATTGGTAATGGTAGGGGAGAGCAAGCACTGCAGGAAACACAATTTGTGAGGGATATATTTTTAAGTTATAATGCATGTGATGGAGACATTTAGAATTTGCATCTTGCATTTATCCTTTTTATTTTCTCAATATTGTATTTGACTTCAATTTGAGTGAATTCTATTTATGCAGTTGATTTTAGAATAAGTTGAAATGGTGAATCAAACTACAAATCTTTTAACTAGGGGACGTTAATATATAAAATTAGTCAAATATAAATTTAAGTTGTTTAGTAAATTCAGGCAGCCACAACTTTCCCATGTATACAGCTTATTAATAATTTAAAGTGTCATATATATGGTTTATAATTTTATAAAGCATAATGGATTTTTTTTAGACATAGTTGCAATTGCCATGGTAGAAATGCTTGCGAAATGGACTTGCAGACAAGGCATCTGAGCTATCTAAGAGAGTGCTTCAAAGGAATATGATCATGGCATGTCATGATTATTGGATATGCACAAATAGATTTTTCGAGAGTATGTATATGTTTAAGTTGCAACTATCCTAGTAGACATGTATGCAAAATGTGGAATCATAGGCAAGGCATGTGAACTATTGTACAAAAGGCAATCTCTATACAGGGATTAGGGTACATCACTAACCAATAGTTTTAGGAAAAGAATGGTTGACAATTTATTTTTATTCATGGGGTCACTCAAGTTAAGTCCAACAATTTTTGCATATGCCTATAAACTTCTTACTTCCTTCCATGAACAGTTTGAAAAAGCAAGTTCAATCATCCTTTTTACTGGAGATTGTTTATCTTGTGTTGTATCAAGCACAATATCTCTATAATTTTTTCTCAAATTTATATTAGATCAAATACAACTATTGATATTTGAGGAAACTGATGCACTACTTATAAACTTTGTTGCTCCAAGGTTTGATGAGTGAGTGTATCTCAACTGTTGTTCTTCCATTGGTGGTATAGTCCTTTAGAGTTTTCAATCTCTTAAACTTCATCATCCTTGAATTAACTTCCCATTGAGTACAACTTGAACAAGTGAGTCCAATCTTCTTCTGTTTTGTTGGATTCAATTTATCAAGTGTCCTACTACATGCAGAAGTGGTCAGGATAGACTTCAACTAATCAGACATCAACATATGTGACTTCTGCTTGCTTAATTGAGTTTTTCTTTTGGTGAACCCTTGCATCTCACATGGAATTTTTTTCACATGTCTATGAACTTCTTACTTCCTATTGTGAAAATTTTGAATGGGAGAGTTCAATCATCCTTTTAAATGCATGGTGTTTCTTCTGTGTTATATCAAGCACAAAAGTTGTATGCTTTTCCACTAAATTTATGTTAAATCCAACAAAAGTGTTGCTAGTTGAAGAAAGTGGCACATTGTTTATAAACTCTATTGCTCCAAGGTTTGATGACTAATTGTATATTAACAGTTGTTCTACAATTGGTGGTATAGGCTTTATGCTTATAGTTTTCAATCCACCAAACTTCATCATCCTTGAGACAATTTCCCATTGAACACGGCTCAAAGTGGGTCCAATCTTCCTATGTTTTGTTGGAGTTGGTTTACCATGTAAACTGTCACATGTAGAAGGGATTAGGATGTACTTCAATGGATCAGGTTTCAACATATGTAATTCCTTCTCACTTAATTGGGTTTTTGTTCGAGTGACTTGTTTCATCTTACATGGAATTTTAGAAGATGCCTATGATCTTCTTACTTCCTACTGTGGACATTTTAAAGAGGCAGGTTCATTCATCCATTTAACTAGAGGTTGTTCATCTAGTGTTGTATCTAGCATAAAGGCTCTATAATTTTCCACCGAATTTATGTTAAATCTGACACAACTATTGATAATAAAGAAAACTGGTACAATAGTTATAGACTCTGATGCTCCAAGGTTTGATGAATGAGTGTATCTACTTGATGATAGTTTAGTATGTACAAGACCACGGACAAGACAATATTTACTTGGGTACTCAGTGGAGAGCAATATATTTAAGGACTTTGATTAAGATTTCTGATTTTTTTTTTGTTTTTGTTTGTGTATTAGTTTGTTGTTCATCAAGCTTAATTCAATACATAATCAATTTGAAGCTTTGATGTAATACTAATTAAAAGTAAAATTTATCACTATTAAAGTCAAAAGTTTATCATTTGCATTATGTCATTGTTATATGATTTATGATCTTCTTATTCATGTTTAAAGTCTACCTTCTCTGTTATGCTTCTAAACATTTATCATATATTATTACACAATTTGAACTAGATGAGTCATGACTGCAAGATACGCACAAACTAGATTTGTCGAAAATATACAAACACAAAGATGCATGTCTCGACACCTGTGCATGCACATATGCATGTGTACATTTTGTCCACCCAAGCCATAAAAAGTTCTAGTGAATATAAGTATCATCTACTATGCAAATTTGTGAAATGTTCATGGAATGTTGGAAGAATTTCTTAAAGGTGGAGAGTTCTTGCACAAAAGATATTTGTAGCATAGGCGGGACTTTCATTTGAAAAAAGTCTTTTCCAAACTAATAGCATGATTAATGAAATGTGGGTATTTGTAGATATTTTAAGAGCTATGGTAAGTGTTGTGAAGATTAATTCAACTCTACTTGCCCATCTACAAGTATTTGAGAAACCTTTGTAATTTTAGTTTTAATCATTATCTCTCTAGCTTATGAATAGGTAAAGCCTTCACATCACCATAGATCTCCTTGTCTCTGATGATCAATATAAATCCTGCTAGAGAGTTTAACTAGAGTTGAGCTTTGAGCTCAGGTGATCTGAAAAGTGTGGGTCAGTATTTGAGCTGATGTCCTACCAAATGAAAGACCATTGGTTAAAACTGTAAAAGAAAAGGAGGGTCTTATAGGCTAGGGTTTTACTAGCTCCACAATTCTTAGGAATTGTAATTCATTTTAGATACAGTGGAAATGTCAAAATTTTAAAGCTATGGCTAGTGAAAATTATATTAATGCCACAAAAGTTCTCATGAAGGTTTAGTCAGAATTTATACTTTGCATAATGTTTGGAATTTAGTAACTCCATCATCAATATAATGGATCTTTAGATTTTTTAGGCTTGCATTACCACTATCAAATTCACTTACAAGAATATTTCATGACAAAAAGAAAAATATCAATAATTAAATAGAATGTAGTTGCGGCAACTATAACCTTTCTATAAATGCTATAAGCCCTGTATCTAGATTCTTGCATCTGAGAACTCCGAATTTGAATTCAAATTATGTTCACTAAACTTAAAATTTTGGTTTATATAAAGACTGGAAAAACAAAATTTGGATGAAAAGTCTAATTGTTTAGAACTAAAAATAGGAGCGAATTTAGTATCAATAAAATTTCAGTTTGGGTGGCAAATATAAGAGAAGAAAACTACATTGAGAAGATATGGAAGCCAAGGCAAGTCAAAATGCATTCAAGAGAAGTATGCTTGCTTAGCTTCATCAAGTACCAGTTGTTGATGTGTTTTTTATGACCCACTAGATAGTAGAACAAAATACCAAAATATCTTATCCTCTCTTGAATAAAGTCTTGTGTATGCTAAGATTAATAGAAGATCATACAATGACTTCAAGGTTCCTTTAATTCCAGGTTTTGACTATGGATAATACCGGTGGTTGATGTGATTTTTTGATGATCACAAGGGGCCTTACATGTTTATTCAGATTCATTTCAAGCCATACTGGATGTGGGAGCTATCTTAAGGTTTTAAAATAAAGTATTTTTGAAGTTTTCACAAAATATGCAAAAATTCAATAAGATAGGGTTCAAGAATTCTATTCTAATCCTAAGGGTAGTGATAACAAAAAATAGTACTCTAGTGGACTAATTCCTCAATTTACTGAATTTCGCTTCGCCAAGTTATACTACAACTACGCATGAACTAGTGCAATCTTCAAGGGTTATGCCAAATATTTTCATATCACCGCATACACCATCATAAAGAACAATGTATATGAATGATAGAACTTAAGCATATGCATGAAAGGAGTTCATGCTAACTTTGCACAAACGTCAAAAGTATGAACCAAAGGAATTCATCAATACACCATCATATTCTACATTGTAATCACCACACATTAACTAGGCTAAACTTAATCTAATTGAATAAATTTAAGAGAACAAGCAAGCACTAAGACACATCAAGTATTCACCAAGCTCCAATGAAAACTTTATTATCTCAGTAGCTCATAGCAACAATCTCATAAAAATTTCCCTTTACAAATGAGAAATGAGGCCTTTATATAGGTCCTCAATTACAACAGGTGGCCTACATGATCACAATAATCGATGGCCAAGATCATGCCACATTAGGCCTAATTAGGGTTAGGGCAAAGGAAAGGAATCTACATTAATGCAACAAGGAATCCACTACTATAGGGGGTAATAAATGCCCACTATGCATGCTCATTTAGGAAGGAGTGGGGTTTAATAAATGAGCCCTAAGAACACTCCATATTCATTAAATGCATCTCTCCTTGATTTCCCCACCTAAAGGAGCGAAATCAATCTAACACTATTTCCAACTCCTCTGTATTGATGTTTGGTGCAGACTCTTGCTTGAATTCTAGAACTGCAATTGCTCTTTCTACTTTTCCCAAGCTTTCATCCCAATCTGGTAGTAAGTGCTTAGTAGTGTGCATTATATTCGAGAAGATGGAGACGTTCTCAAAATCATCTCTTTCATAGACATTTAGTTGAAAGAATTCCTCGAACTTGACCTTTAAATTATCAATTGTCATTTCTTCTTAGGACCAATCTCTGCAATAACAAGGATGCAACTACGTTTGATATTCCTTGCTTGATGTTTTCAACAATCTTCTTCCATCGAGTGGATTGCTTAGTGAAGCTCTCAAAAATTTCCTTAGCTATGATCACTACACTAAACCATTGAATAAAATCATAGAAATCTCCCTCGCTAATAACTTGACCATCGATCAATTCTTGCTTTGGGGTCTCCATCAGATTCTGAATGTTAGCAATCACCTCTTCTTGGTAAATATGTTCATCCACCCATTATTCTTCCATGCACTGGATCCTAGAAAGTGCAGCTAATTCCCTATTGTGCACTTGCACTAATTCCTTTGCATGTTTGAAGGCTACCTCCAAAATTCCTTCGACCCAAACCTTTGTAGCTTGAGCAGTTCACTTGATTCTGTCAATATCACCTACCACTTCAATGGAAATAGTTGTTGGTGGGACAAATGATGGACCTTCCTCTCTTATTGGATGAGGCAAGTTATTGATGTACTGACATAAGGCCCTAATTTATTTTTTCTATTTTTCATACCCTTCTTCCACTTTCTTCAGCTTATCCTTCAAAGCCTATGTCGAGTCATAAAATTCTTCTAATATTTTCTCTCGAGAGTCCTGACCAAGATTTATTTCCATAACATGATATTCATTTGGAGCAATCTGATTTTTTCCTTTGTCAACCATGGGAGTCGCAATCTGCAAGATTCTAGATCCTGATTCTCCTCTAATGAATTTAGTATGTGTTCTTGCTTTTCCTTCCTCTTTCGATCAGTTCAATCAGTCCAAAATTTCTTGTAATTCAATTGCCAGATCAACCTCCCTTTGTTGATGCAATTGAATTTTTTGCCTCAACCATTCTAGAATGGGTATACTTTGGTGTCTCGAAATCACCAATTGCTCTTTCCTTTGGACTGCTCGAATGTCGATCTCTTTTTCACCTCCTAGACTATCCACTGTAACCTTAGGAACTATGGTTTCAACATTTGGAGGATGCATTGCTTCTGCTAGAGTTTCTTCCTCTAGTGGACCATCTTCATTATTAATCATTTCCCACTCTAAGATTATAGCGAGACTTTCCTCTATAGAAATATCTTCATCTCTCCTCTTTCTTGCATGGACTTTTCATAGGTATTTATACTTAGTCTATCATGAATTGGCCTATCCAAATTTTCTTCTTGCTCAAATATCCTTATACTTGTCCCTATATCCTACCTTTCAAATGTTTCTATCTCTTGAACACTTGGAGTGTGACTTGGAGAACACGGAGTATTTCCATATTTTTGCTTCTTATTTTGAGGTTCCTAGATTACTTCCTCAATCCTAGGATGCTTTTCTCGAGGTAACTCTTTCACTTTCTTGGTTCCTACATCCTCAGATGGAGTTCCTCTTTCCTCAACAATCCCCTCAGATATTTGTCCTGATCTTTCATCCCTAAGTGGTCTATGACCAAGTAACCTATATGTGAATCCATTAGTTAGTGCAGCTAATTTTTCAAGCTTACGCTCAATCCACCACTTTGTCAAATCTAGGACTGGCTTTGAAAGAGCTTCTAGATCTGTAACTTCTTTCCTCTTCCAATCATATGGTTGAGCTATCATTTTTGGATTGAATCCCTTTCGCATCACATTTGGGTCCTCCTCCATTTGATCAAGAACCTTGAATATGTTGCATGTTCTGATAATGTTCAATGGTAATCTTGAATGCATCTTCTTTCTAATGTCATTCTCATCTACCGCATTTGCCCAAAAGTCTTCAAGATGAACCCTGTGTTGGTACTTTGATCCTCCTACTGATGAGATCTTGTTGTAAGGATCAAAATCATTCCTCTTTGAATAAAGCAAAAGACAAAAGAAGTGGAGCTCATCTGATGATCTCTCTACAACCTTTAGACATGGGCATACCTCGATTTTCCCTTCTCCTATGGAAATTGGGAACTATAATCCCAACTTCTTCTTCCCTTTCTGAATCTTGTCATAGGTTGTAAGTTGTCAAGTAAGCTCTAACAATACCATATTTTCCTTTGCGTACTTGGGAAGTTTGTATGGCTCCATGGAGAATCCTTGAAATTAGATGTATGAAAAGGTGGGAAACTGAATGAACCAGGTGCCATATTCTTCGACCAACTTCATCACACCCACTAACAATCTTATATGTAGCCTCTTTTGTAGTGTTCTTACTATGCACATGGAAAATATATCATTAACCCTCATGTAATCATCCTTTGAATATAAATGCAATTGCGAGTAGCATTAATGAACTTTGAGCTATTGGGTTCCGCTTCCAATCGGTCCTTTGCATTGTAGTCCATCATAATTCATTCTCCATGCTAGCATGTAGATGACATACGAGCTCATGTAAAATTTCTTTGTATGCTCTAGATTCATCAATTGTTCATTTAGATTATCACTTATGAGCCCAGCCCAATCTATTCTATCGCCTTCCTCCATCACCTGCTCAACAAAATACCACATCCAAGATTCAAATTTATAAGAATGAGGCATGCCAAATATGTGACTCAACATCATGATCATGTCACTATATTCCCTCTGCAAGTCGAACCATACTATCTCCTTAGGAATCTTGGAATGATGTGATCTATTCTTTTTCAATCATCTTTTGTTGATTATTTCATCACAGAAATGGACTCTAGAGGTGTAGATTCTCAATGCTTGCTCCTATTTTTTTGTGACCATCCTTGGGTGAGAAGGAATTCCAAATGTTTCAGAAATGGATGTCAAAGAAAAATCTACTAGAATATTTTGTTCAAAATCCCTAATGGTTCTATCCCTAGGACTGTAGTGTTTAATACATTCCACAATCAACTCTCGATGCTAAAAAGGAGGGAAACCAACCGCAACAACAATTCCACTTCTCAAAATTCTTGTGGCTAGGTGTGTTGGCTAATGGTCATTGTATCCAAGCATTCTCTGGTTAAAATCTTTCAAATCGAGGCCATTGAGGCTTGTATCTCTGATTTTTGCCCACTTTGACACAATTTTGGATTCAGGATAGAATCCTCTCCTTTCATTCTTTATCAATTGTCCACGTGTTTCTCCTGTTCCCCTGGGTTCTTCCATTCTCCTTTCCTACAAAATAGAAAATATCCACACATAAGACTATGCAAAGAAAGTATAAAAAATAGATACAACTCATCCATAAGACAAAGATTTTGGATTTTTACCAAAATTTTCATACTCCTCTCGAGATTCACTTTTCAATTTTTTCACAAGAAACATGCAATTTTCCACAACTCACTGAAAAAAGTTCCTTTTTTATAGGATTCAAAATCCTTTGTTGCAATTTTCTAGAAAACTCCTCAACAATTTCAGAAATTTCCCCAAAAATCTTCTTTTCGAACTCTTTGAATTTCACTCCTATTCTCAATTTGTTCTTCAAATTTCTATGTGAGAAGGAATGAATGAGATTGTTATAAATCATCCCTCAAAAAAAGATGTCTTTAAAGCTATAGGCTAAAGTTAGGTAGTTGCTTTGCTTAGGCATCAAGGTTTCCATCTTTTGTGCCACTTGTCACTTTTTACTGTTTGTTTCAAAAAGTTGCCATTATTGATGCTTTTAACTTCAAGATGAAACAAAGTATTCCTTTATCCCATTTTGATTTTTTTGATTTTTTTAAAATTAAATATTAATTAAAATCAATATTTAATTAATTTTCATGTTTTAATAAAAAAAATCAAATTTATTTCCAACTTTTCTCCAATATTTATTTTTTGTATTTATTATTTAAACAACCAAATTAAATATCAATAAAACTAATATTTAATTTTTCATGTAAATCCAAAAAATCTCCTTAAAAGAAAATTGTTTTTTATTTTTTTCCCCTGAATCCAACTTTTCCATTCATGAAGAATTTTCCATTCTTTTGCTTTCAATCGATTTTCTCTTCAAATTTGGATTTTTCTCAAATTTCTCAATATTTCAAGTTTTCATGATTTTTTATACTTTTGGGATTTTTCACAGGATTTTGGATTTTCATCCTCAAGATTTTTGCATTTTCATGAGATTTTGGATTCCAAACTTCTTTTTCCTTCCCTTTGGAATTTTTTGGGGATGTCTTGGATTTTCACACTTTCCATGTTTTAACGATTTTTTCACATTTTTCAATTTTCCAAATTATTGGAAACTTGAGTGAATTTTTTTTTACAATTTTAGAATTATTTCAAGTTTTCCAAATTTAACGATTTCTCTGGAACTTCCAAACTCATAAGGGTTTTATCCATGTTAATTTTAAATAAAACCCCCCATTATGTGAAAAGCGTACTCAATGAAAGGTGTGCATTGTAGTTTTAATACAAGTATGGATTATTTATCCACAAGAGACATTCCATGGCTAACCCAAATGTGCGCTCTAGAATTTGCAAGGAGCGGAGTTTTTGCTGGACGAAGAATTTTGTCCTTCACAAAATATTTTTGCACTATCATCAACTCCTACTCCATGGAGTGTGGAAAGCACAGTTTTAAAGTAGTCAGGGATTTTGACCATTCCCTACAGATGGTTGACTTGCACTCTGAAATTTGTGGGAAACAATCCATGGTTGAACAAGAAAATCTACGACTGGCTTAGTTTGAAAAGTCAGGTCCCAGGCATGGGCAATGGTGACTCCTGGTCACAACATTAGTCTCTATTAAATATTTAACAAAATCCCTTCCACTAAGAAGTACATCCTTGTTGCATTACCTAATTAATGGATAATGTTTTCCATGTGCTAGATCTTTTTTGTCTTTTTGCATGTAGCATAACAAGGCTTCACGAAAATCTTCATTAATGAACAAAGACTATCACTATCCAAACGTATTATACCATTGGCAGCAAACCAAGGAACCTTCTTGTTGATCCCTATAACAGAAGGACTAGGTTGACTATTAAGAGACAAAAGCCTATTAAATCACCATTTAAACCTACCATTCTAAAAATATTTAACACTCTTAAATTCTAGCATTCGTGAGGTCATGTCAATAACATTATTTTGTTGGAGAAGTTCTAGAGGTTATTTCCTAGAGGTTCCTGGAAAATTAAATTTCTGTTAGTTTTGTAAAATTAGCTTGCAGTGCAATAATAATTTTTTGAATATTCAATAATGTGTCATCGTGGTGAACACTCCTTGCATGGCCTTTGTGTGTGCATCTTGATAATTATGTGATTTTGTATTCATATCTTGTGAGCATTTAGTAATTAATGTTGTAATGAACTTGTAGTAATAGACAATCTTATATACCATTGCAATAAATGACATTTAAATTTTAGATTAAAAGAAATATTTAGTTGTTTCATCCCTATCTTTGCATGTTTTCATATGGTTTTCTCCATGTCAAATGTCTTGAATGATTAATGATAGAGCATTTTTTTGTCTCTAATTATTTCTTTTGCAATGGAGGTAGACATATACAGGAAATATCTTAATTGTTGTCAACCTATTTACAAAGCTTCCCCATCTATATGATGCTTAGATGATTGAGTATTATAGAGATGCCCCATTTGGAGAATTGAGCCCCCATGTTTTTGCAATTGTTGATGCTTCATATCGATAAACTTTTCAATCACTGAATGGCATCAGATAGTATATTTTGTTAGCTGATTACTAATGACAAAAAAGTTTACTTTTCTTTTTTCTCATTTTGACGTTGTCATTATAGGGAAATGATCAATGAACAATGTAGCTAGTCAATCTTGGTTAGTGGAGAAAGTGGAGCAAGAAAAATAGAAACAACAAAACTCATAATGTAGTACTTAGCCTATATTGGCGGTCAATTTGTGACATATCATAGAATAGTTGAACAACAAGTTCTGGAAGTAAGAATTTTTCCTAGAGTTTTTATGGATCCATGTTGAAGCATGTTTTCTTTGGATACCAACTAAACCTTTCTTGACAGGAGTTGAAGTTACCACATATATCTGATCTTATAGTTCATTATATGTTGAAAGTTTGTTTGGGTGTCTCTGTACTTATGTTGGTTTTTTTATTTCTCCAGTCAAATCCACTTACAAAGGCATTTGGAAATGCAAAAACAATTCAAACTGATAACTCAAGGTGAATCAAGTTCATATACTAGGTTTGTTTTTGTATTGCACTACTACCTACAATTATTTTCTAGTTAATAGAGTGAGAAAAACTGGCAGCTTAATATGATTTCACATAAAGACTACTTGCAAAGGAACTTTACACTCAAAATTTGGATACAGTTTGTATTTATTAATGATAACTAATCTTTATGGAGATGAAAGGATCATTAAATATAATAGTCTTTGCACAATGTAATTTTGAAAATTTGCCACCTTTAAAGCACATAAATTGGAAATCCCATCGCACACTAATGCATTGTATTTTTGAAAGTCAGCATTGAGAGATATAGGCACTATTGGGATAGGGTGCCACCTGTATATAAGCCCGCACAAAGAACTCAGAGCCACAATAACAATACCACCCCTTTAGATATCAAAAACTGAGAATATCCCAACAAGGGAGACACATACCCTTGGAATAGTTTTCCACTGATTGCTAGCCTTGCTCACCATTCTTTCTCTTGTCATTTGTGGCTGAGTCCATACTAGAAAAATGAACTCTAGTAGTTCTACCCTTCTAGAGTGTCATTTAAATACAGAAGAAGAGAATCAAAAAAGAATTTTGCAGCAATAATGGTCATTTACACATAACCCATATTACAGAAAGTTATGTGAAACAAGCAATCAAACATGGAGTTACATCTTTAACAATCTATCTGATTTAACTTGGAAAGTGAAGAATGAAAAAATACTAAGGATATTTATGCAAATTTTCATAGAATAGTGAAAAAGAGATCTTTCTTATAACTATTGTTATTAGCAAATGCCAAGTAGAATACATAGTTCTGGAAGCATTTTATTTTAGATTTAATCATAGTTAAATGCTATAGGTCATCTTATTGAGAAAAGCAAACAAACATCCATAGTCAACACACAAAATAGGTCACATTTATATTTTAATGAAATTTTATTATCTATTTTCTATATAAATGTTATGCCTTATTCATTTTTAGTAAACTTCAAAAGTAGTTGTTCCAGTGCTTAAGTTCTTGTGGGATAAAATGCATAATTTTCATATAGTGGTGTTCAGTTTAGGATATTTTTCTTCTTCAACCTATGTACTATACTGTACTTTAAAAATCAACTATCATGAATATGAATTTCCTTTGTTACTCTGATTATATAATATATCATTATTCATAGTTGAAAAAATTTATGTCAAATTTGGCAATATTAAGAGTGCATAATGAGGCACATTACACTTCAATAGTTCTGCTTTTGTTTACATTCTTGGATGCTTTCATTTCAAAGAATACATGTTCATGTTATATGTTTATATTCTTCTTTCTCTTATATTCATACATGCTTCAATAAATTGTTGTCCATAAATTGCAAATTCCTAATATTCTTTGAGAATTTAGCAATTCAAAAGTTCACCAATCAGAGTGGTAGTAGTAGGCTATTTTTGACAAATTTTACTTCAATTCCAATTTTCCATGAGGATATTAATTTGTTCTTTATTATCTACACTATTATTATTGAATCCCTATTATATTTTGTTTGTTAGAGTAAGCAAAAAATTTAAGATGATTGAATTTTTTGAGTGATCTTTAACATGAATATGTTTGTGTGCACAGGCAAGACCCGAAGAGGTTGAGTATAGACTTAGTACTACTAGGAGTCCAATGGTTGGTAGTAAATCAGCACCCTTGGCAGACAATGAAGAAGTGCCCTCTCCACAACCCTTACAACCACAATGTCAACCTCATGAAAATTAGAAACCTTATATTAATTGGTAGCTTTGACCCCAAAAAATTTGGCTGCATCTGCATCACTCACATAATTGATTGTGCCCTATGCATAAATGTCCATTTGTTCCATGTTGTATCAAGCAATTGTTTATTATCCAAGCCATTTAATTTGCAACCTTTTAAATCTCTACAAAGATAAAATTGGAGCAAGAGAATTTTTCTTCTCAAAGGTGTCCTCTAATTGTAAAGCGTCCATTCCATTATCTGTTCAACAAACAAGATTTTGCAGAGATTTAAAAGGTTGCAAATTAAATGGCTTGGATAAGAAAAAATTGCTTGATACAACATTAAGAAAAAAAATCAACCAAACATTGGGGGAAATTTTAACCAATTCTTGATAGTTTTCTACCAAGAATTTGTCAAAATTTCTACCAATTATAAAAAAAATCAACCAAAAATTGGTGGAAATTTCGACCAATTCTTGATAGTTTTCTACCAAGACTTGGTCAAAATTTCCACCAATTGTAAAAAAACTCGACAAAACATTGGTGGAAATTTTAACCAATTCTTGATAGTTTTCTACCAAGAATTGGTCAAAATTTCCACCAATTCTAAAAAAATTGAAAAAACACTGGTGGAAATTTTGACCAACAATGACAAATTAGAGCTACCAAAAAATAAAAAAAATTGACGAATGTATTGGTCGAAAGGTTGGTCAAAATTTTGACAAGAAAAATTCTCATGAAATGCTTGGTCGAAATTTCAACCAAAATTCTTTGAAAAATGAGTTCAAATTTACTAGTGATGGTACCTATAACATGCACTTCTCTTGCATCCATGACCCTATACCTACCTTATTTGGTGTCTACCTCTAAACCCAGGGCTTCCATGAACTTGAAAGGCATTATAGCATTAGAGGCTCCTAAATCTATCATGCAATTATTTAGAATTTTGCCTTCCATAACTAGACTGAGAAAAAAAGGATCAATATCCTGCAAATATGCTATAGATGAATTATCTAAAAATATTTGAGGAATTTGAGACATAATACCAATATCTTATACTACAACATGGATTTTTTGTATGGCATTTTGTTCAACAATATTGTTGTTTCCTATCCCACTCAACCAAGATATAGCCTTATTCTTATGCTCCTCTATTCTTAAAAATTTAGATAAAGGAACTTTCATAATTATTTGAGACAACATAGATATCATATCAATTGGATCACACATAGTAGGTTTCACATGAATACTTGGAGCTAAGACCTTTTGAACAACAAGCACTATTACTTGCTTAGTGACATCAAATTCTGACTTCTTTTCTTGTACATTTGCCTTAACTGTCTCAACTGTCTAAAATTGCACTTTCTTCTTCAGCTCCTATTTCGTATTCTTACTATCCTTGACATTTTTTGTCACCGTACTATCCTTCTTACTGTTATCCTTCATCTTATGAGTAATATGTTTTATAAAGATTCTATATGGCTTACTAGTATCATTATTGACAATCCTAATTCTGAAATTATAGTTATTGTGCACTTGTGATACCATCTCTGCTATAATTCTATCAATCTCTTCCTTAGAAGGTTTTGTTAGATTTATATGACCAACAACTAAAGATGTAGTACATACATTATCTTCATCACAATCTTCATTGTCTAAGAAAACTTTCTAATGATGTAATTGGTAGACTATTCTCTAATCAACAACATCATTTTTAGGTTCTTCTAAGTTAGAATCATCATAGTCATCACATATATTCACCATGTTGCAACTTACATCATCATGGTCATTTTCTTCTTCTCCCTCCTCATTTTTCACATTATGATTTTTAGCAAATGATTGGGCTATTGCACAATAATCTGAGGAATGAGGTGATTGGCATATGATGCACCATTGTACGTCATCTATCATATTGACATAGTTTCTTTATAGAGGGTTAGGAGTACCTTTATATTTTTATTTTGGGCTTGGTTGGGGATAGGCTTTCCATCTTTCCATTGAGTAGTATATGGATAATTCTGCATTTTAGGCTGCCTATTAAAATGATTATTGTTCATTGGGGCTTTCTCACTAGCATTAGGCTTGTTTGCATTGAAAGCTGGTGGATTCATGCTTTTCAGAAGATTTAACACTTGACCCATTGTATCTTCCTCAGGATTCTTACCTACAAGAGGCTTATCACTTTCTTTTTTATTGTTCCTTGGGTTGAACAATTTTGGGTGATCTCTTCTTCCTAGCTTACAATTTTTGGTTGAACAATTTTGAATCCACAAGTATGAATGCTCCAAAATGAATGTAGAAATGAATGTAAGATGTCTCAAATCAATGGTATTAGATATTCAACACCAATCTTGAATGGATCTTTGCATAGGAAAAGGATTGGATGAATATGGATGTGGATGGACAAATCTTCAACAAGAGGGCTCCAAAGAGATTTAATCCTTCAATGGCTAATAATGTATCTCCTTGATGAATTGAATGCTTGAATACTTGAATGCTTGAACACTTGAAGACTTGACGGATAGTAAATCTTTACTTTATAGAAAAATTGTTCATCTGATATCTCTTGTGGGTGTAAACTTGATAGATCATGGATCTCAAAATGAGAGAGGAAGGCTTCCTTATATAGAGATCAAGGGCACAAACTTCTAGAAAAAACTGACATTGGAGAATTAAATCCCAATTAACCTTAACCCCTAGAAACATACCTATATTAAATTTAATTTAAGAGTTTACCATTCTAAAACCTAAAACAACTGACTTAGAATTGGGAAAATGAAACTTTCCAAAGCTTGATATCCCAAATTCTCCAAAAATTTAAAATTGGACTTGGGGTTAGGGATGAGGTTGACCCTACCCTAGGTCAGGGTTGAAATTGACCTTGACCTAGAAGGTCAAAGTCTTTAGTTTCACAGATAAAATTTTTAGAAAGAGGTTAGAAATAGGGAGAGAGAAGTAGAATAGGGGGAACAACCGAATTCATGCAAAGACATATTCAAGGCACCTCTCATGACCCCAAACCACTTAATCAAATGGTTGAATGCTCTTAACATGGAAGTGCTTCCATTTTAAGATGATACATTAAGCCCCCACTTTAGCAAGAGTATGGACTCAATGTAAACTCTTGGTAAAGTAGATCATAATGAAAAGATAATCTTATTAAAATTAAGGGAACTTGAGATCCTCAAGCTCCTAGAGAATTAAGTCTTTGTTAACTCCAAGATCACAATAAGAGAGACATCTCTAGAAAAAGAGAAAAAGAGTGATTATCTCACCCAATGAGAACTTATGTTCCATTGTGAACCACACACGGAAACAACACAACTAGAAAGATGGAATTGAAATACCTAGTGAATGTGGCTACTCACTACTCAACCCATCAAGGATTCACCTTTAAGAATATTCTATTTGATAAGAGTAAAACCAAAAAGAGATCCAATCTTAAGGACACCTTCAACCTTAAGGGATAAATTTTTTTTGAAACTAAAGAGATCAAGAGATCCTACAATATAATTCCATGCTTTAAGGATTAGTCACTAATCCAAAAAGGGAGAAAATGTATCTTGAAAAATAATATATATGTATCAAAATGTGCTTGTGTGCAATAGGTGAGTAGATTGTATGTCCCAATGTTAAAGTCATTGCTAACACTTTAATAGGAGCAGTGGCTTTAATGGAAACATAAACAACTCCACTAGTTATGTCTCCACTACGAGATGCCCCTGGATGAAGACAAATCAAGGGAAATACCACATAAACCTACATAGAATACAAAAGGGATCTACATACTGTGGGGTCAGTATGATCATAAGATAGTATATATATGATATTATTGCAAATAAATTGACATTATTCCCCAAAGAAAGTAGAACTACAATCACAAAGGAGGAAAGATCACATAAAAGATATGAAGGAGAATCATTTTGGACCATGACTTGGATACCAAAAAGAATTAGTGCTACCAAGTTGTGAATCCAAGAAGATTATGCAAGGAAACATGTATGAAAAATAGCACAACTATAACATAACATTAAACAACATATGGAAGAATAGAGATACATATAAAAGAATAGTACAATAGATTTGATTCCTTTATCACCTTGAACCAACAGAGCAACAAGGATCATATAAAAGAATCTAACAACAAAACACATTATGGGAGAAACAAAATACAATAGACAAACACACAAAAGGCTATCATGAAGGACTATCCAATCAAGCGAGCCACCTACTCTCCCTGTCTCGTTCTATAGAATTTAGGGAAGGTGGGTAACTCACAAGAGGGACTATATCCAACATACTAGGAATGATATCCAGTTCCAAACAAGGATCCTCTTGAGCATCACAATGTTCAATACTAAGTGTAACTATTAATTGTGAGGAAAGCATATGAGGTAAATCAATGTCAATGTCAATTATTTCATATTCATCATTAACATCATCAGTACCATCAAGAGAATCTTCTTCATCTAGATTGACTAAAATAGGATCTAAGATATGAATGGAATCATCAAAATCATACATCTTAACATAATTATTAGCAACAAATTATTCTAACACATCATGCATAGTTGTATCCAAAGAAGGTAAATTTATGGGCTTTATCTTGAGCATGATGCCTCTTACGACATTCCTTAGCATATCGATTACATTTTGTCTTACTTGAAATTTGTTGATAACTAGGAGGAGCAATTACTAGATCCTTCACAAGTTCTATAGGAAGATTAATAGGATTTTTAGTAGACTAACAACCCATGTGAGGACCTTGATTAACAGATGTAGAAGCCATAGATAAAGGAGGTATAGAAGGTGTAGGAAAAAGACTATGATTAAGATCCATAGGAGGAAAACTTAACTTGAGAATCTTACGATGCTTATAAGCTTGATATGAGTAGAAAAGATGATTAGGATGAGAAGGACATGAATTAGGTAATGAAGTCCAAAAGAAGTCAAGTGTTGCACAATCTCTAGGCCTAGAAGTATGATATAAAATATGGTTAACCGTTTTCACTTCTTCATCATGAATAAATTTAAGACATTTATGAATAGGTGAAGCAACAACATGCATGGAATTCAACCATGAAAAACCAAGCTTAACTTGAAACTAATCAGAAGTAGGAACAACAGCAAAGGCAGTGTTCACTATTTTTCCACAAAGTTCAATCGGTAAATCAATAGAACCAAATGATGGATAAATAAAAGCATTACAAGTTTGAATCCATACATCAAATGTACCATAAAAATTGTATTGCAATCTTTTCAGAAAAAAAAAATTCTCCAATAATAACATTGACTAGGGATGTAGGATCAACAAGAAAACCATGAGTAGGTATCTAAGAAATCCTAGTAGCACTATAAAGGGGACCATCAAGAAATTTAATAATCTCAAAATCATCGAAGGTAATCAAAAGTTCCTGAGGTCTTTTATTCTTAGGTTGTTGTTGAGGTTTAGGTTGAGGCTTCAATTAAGGCTTAGATTTTAGTTGACGTTGAGATGAAACTTGAGATTGAAGCTAAGGTTGAGGTTGAGGTGGAGATACAGATTGAACAACACACTCCACTTGATTAACACCATGATAAATATCATCCATCTTTGAATTATGCACAATATCCATAGAAGATGGTTGAACAATAGTATTAGTATCATGTTGAGGTAAATGATTCGTATAGATCTATGCATTTTGATTAGGAGGAGAAACAAACTTATTCTCACTACCATCAAAATTAGCAACAAATAAAGTATTGGAGTCAATTAAATCTTGAACCTTATGTTTTAAAGAATAACATTTCTCAGTATCATGACCATTCTAATGATGATATTAACAAAAAGCCTTAGAATGAAAAGATTTAGATGCAATCATTATAGGAAAAAGAGGTCAAATAGGAGGTAAAGTAATCATATTAGTAGTTAACAACCTATTCATAATAGAATGTAAAGATTTAGAAAGAGGAGTCAATGTATGATTTAATTGAAAAGTAGTGGATGCAGAAGTGACATTGTGAGATGCAACAACAACTTGATCAACAACTGCATCTTCTTGTTTGTTTATCTTGACATAGTTGTTTAATTTTTGAAATTTATTTGGATTAGGAGTAGCATCACTTTTATCAACAAGAATAGGATCAATTAGAGTTTTTCTCTCAAATTGACTCACTTTTAATTGATAACAATGAAGCACTAGACAAAGTTTTTGAAAAGACATAAATTCAGTAAGCAAAATCTTATCTCTAATATCCTTTTGCAAATTTTAAATAAACATACGTTGAATATCAATATCAGGAACAAGATAGGAAATATGAGCATGTAAATGCTTAAATCTACCAATAAATTCAGTCAATTTTTCCTTAGAACTTTGTTTACAATGCATCACATCAGTCAGAGACACTTGTGAGCGAATGATGTTTGGAAATTGTTGAATAAAAGCATTGGCAAGTTGTGAAAATGAATCAATAGAATAAGGAGACAAGGAAAAAAACCACTGTAAGGCCTTGTTGTAAAAGGTTCTAGAAAACAACTTAGCTAAAATCCTATGATCATGAGAATAATCACTACAGAGGATTTGAAATGTTTTAATGTGATGAACATGGTCTCACTTACCATTGTAATTCTCAAGATGAGGCATATCAGCTTACTGAGGAATAGGAGTATGAGTGACATCTTGAGACAAAGGACTTCCCATGTCACAAGTAGGAATGCTAAACTTGTTTTGAGCCAAGGTAGAAAGTTGTTGTAAAGATGACACGGTTTGAGCTAAAGTAATAATTGTTAAATCATGAGAAGAAATAGGAGAACTAGCAACATTAGAAGAACTAGGTAAAGTGTATGAAGCTACAAGAACAAAAGACCCAACTGGAGAAACATTGGAAACTACAATTGGCAGAGGATTAGAATAAGTAAAAGGAACATTATAATAAGAAGGTTGTGATATAGGAAGGGACACAAGAGGAAGACTTATAGGAATAGAAGGAACTATCATAGTCACCAAAGGAGTATAGGTAGGAATACTAGGTAAAGGAACAAAGGAAGGTTCAACAGTAGTGGCATGAGGAATTAACCCTAAATCTTGAGCTTCTTGAGCTAAAGGTTTAACATTTGAATGCACAAAGTGAGTAATAGCATGCAAGAGGTTAACACCTTGATCACTATCATGAAGAACTTTCTTAAAAGCCTCTATAGCTTGAATATAATCTTGATTATGGTTTTCATGCATAAGCCAATTACCCATTTTATCAAGTTTAGTTGAAATTTTTTGGACTTGTTTAGGAGGAAATCTTAAAGCATCATCCTCATCATGAGATGAGTCAAAAGAGTTTTGCTCCATAATAGGATTGGAATCAAGAAGAAGAAAATTCTCACCCAAGATCCTAAAGAAATGAGAAGACTTAGGATCAAAGGTACGCATAATTCTATAACTTTGTCTAACTAGTAGATTAGAAGTAGGACTAGAAGTAATAAAGCTCATAAGGTTATGTGCAGGATCATGGTCAACCAAACTATGCCCATAAGTGGCATTGAAAAATTAACAAATTAGGGTTATGATAACTTGACATGCAATTTTAAACTTGTTATGAACTTTCAATAAAAAAATTGTGAGAAAAGAATCTGTAGGAAATTGAATTTAGTTTCTGAACTACTAGGCTTTATCTGAAGAAAGGAAAAATTGATTGGTCAAAAATTTGAATTTTAATGTAATAGTACAAACATTTTAGGACAAAAATAAGTAGGTGTATGTTTGACCACCTTAATCAAAATCAAATGATAATATTTTTTAATAAGATTCTAGATATAAGAAGTAGACTCATGCTTGGATGTGACACATATTTTTGGTATTTTTATTCCAAATAATAAATTAATTATGAATTTTCTGCTATAGTATTTTGGGAATAAAAAAACTCTCATGGTTGACCACCTTAACTAATTCAAAACTTTACAAAATTTAGTTTTTCTTTTATTTTCCTTATATCAGAAGCATATAATGTGACACGTCTTTTGGATTTAAAAAATGTTATATCATTTGAAAGTTATATTTATTTTACAATCAGTGTATCAATCAACACTTTATGTGTAACTCCATTAGAAAATGAATAATAATTACTTACTGAACTCCTAATTTGATAGACATTAAATTTATGGAAAGATAAGAACATTCCTAAGAAACTATTTTCATTTCATCAGATTTGGGTGAAAAAGAGTCATCAAACACATGTTTGAATTGAAAAACACACAAGAACGGGCCAAAAATATGTTTTCAAGACATTTTTTAAGTTGACCATGTAGGGTTTGTATCCAAAGAAATACTAGGCCTTATAAAGGTATTAATATTTTTGTTTGGTGTCAAGATGGGTGGGGAAAAAGTCAGAATAGATTTTGAAATGCTTTGAGGCATTTTAGGACTAAATAATTTTTAGATCACCACTTTTTGGCACACCATGATCTTGCACAGGCCCATAAACTAATGCAATGTAAATGAACTAAGCTAAGAAAACATAAAACATGAATATTTTTGTATTTTGAAAGATATTTTGTAAATTTTTTGTATTTTTGAAATATAAATGCAAGAAATCTAATTAGCATGCAAGATTTAACATAAAAGACAAATCTAACACCAACAAGATAAGATAAAAGGAAATCTAACACCACAAAAAATAATAGGGCATCTAATTCCACAAAAGAAAAGAGGGTAAGCTTGTTGGGTTCATCAAAATGAATAGAAGTAAAAAAATGTGTGTAGGTAGAAAATATGATATGAGGGGGAATATAGGATTTATCCTTAACCCAAATTTCCAAAAGGAATAATCCAAATTGATTAACCACAAGGAAGTGATCAATGCACAAATGAATCAAACAATGATGACTATGAAGAAAGGAAGAAATCGTATAATCTCTAATAGAAAATAAGTACTTAAAACCTTGAATGAATAAAAGACAAATAATAACCTCAAAGTAGAGAAAATCTAGAAAATGTTGATTTCTAATGTCTCTCTATAGTTTCAGGGAATTTTGTAACCTGCTCTGGACTAAAAATATTGAGACAGAGAAAACCCAAAAAATATTTTTCCTTTTGAGGATAGGTCAACCTTGAATGAGATAGTAGGGTACAATCTTACATCGGGACATAATAGTACCCCAAAAATTCAACCTTGACCTGCACATCTTCGACAAAAATTATGTTTGTAGATCCTACAAGTTCAGCGAAAAAGGTATCCTAATCTAAATTTTAATTCACTATCCTATACCTATACTTGCAAGAAAAAAGATTTTTTTTTGGATAGGGGGTTTTCCTTGGTCAAACCCCAGTTTGGAGTCAACCTTAAAATATAATTGAAATTGCAATATGTGTAAACAAAGTAAATGGAAATTTTCACCTTACTTATATTGAAATCTTTGTGGAGGATTCGAATCCTTCAACCCACAAGCACGGATGCTCCAAAATGAATGTAGGATGTCTAAAATCAATGGCATTAGATCTTGAACACCAATCTCGAATGGATCTTTGCATAGGAAAAGGCTTGGATGAATATAGATGTGGATGGAGAAATCTTCAACAAGAGGGCTCCATAGAGATCGAATCGTTTAATGGCTAACAATGGATCTTCTTGATGAATTGAATTCTTGAATACTTGAACTCTTGAATTCTTGAACACTTGATGGATAGTAAATCCTCACTTCATAGAAAAATTGTTCATTTTATATCTCTTGTGGGTGTAAACCTGATAGATCATGGATGTCAAAATGAAAGAGGAAGGCTCATTATATAGAGATTTAGAGCACAAACTTCTAAAGAAGGCCAATATTGGAGAATCAAATCCCAATTAACCTTAACCCCCTAGAAATGCACCTAGATTAAATGCAATTTAAGAGTACCATTCTAAAACCCAAAAACAGCCATCTTAGAAGTGGGAAAATGAAACTTTCTGAAGCCCAATATCCTGAAACTTCTAGAAATTGAAAATTAGACCTGAGGTTAGGGATGAGGTCAACCTTGCCCTAGATCAAGATCGACATTGTCCTTGACCTAGGTTAAGGTTAAGGTCAACCTTGACCCTTCAGGTTGCCCTTGACCCAAAATGTCAAAGTCTTCAGTTTCACAAATAAAGTTGTTAGAAAGAGGCTGGAAACAAGGAGATAAAAACATAATAGGGGGGAAACTGTTGAGATATTAGGTGTTGCACACATTACATAATATTGTTATATTGTATTATTTTATTTTATTATGTAATGTTGTACCTAGATGGGCATGCAACATGTAAAGATTCCCATGGGATATACTTGATGAGTTGTATTGTAACATTGTGATAATATGTTATGTAAATATTTAATATTGGAGAAAAGAATTAAAATTTCAATATTAAATGTGGGGTCAATTGGTTAGATAGCACATGGTTTTAGCACATGGTTTATGTAATACCACTTGGTAGTTTTGTGGGACTTGCTTCTATATAAGCAACCACAAGGGTAGTTGTTAAATGAGAAAGAAGAAGACAAAAAGACAAGAATCGAGTGAGACAAGGCTTGATAGGTAGCCAAGGGAACATTTTTGAAGGTTGGAAGCATGGCATGGATGTGAGGGTTAATGCTTGTTCACATGGATTGCTTGGTTTTGGCTATGGCTTTGAAGGCTTCCATGGTTGTATTGCAATGGTATTTTTAGCTAAATAATACATGGTAATGGATGCTTTTGGTGGTTGGGTTTTCCTCTCAATGAGGGTTTCCCAAGGTATATCTTGTTTCACAATTTTGTGTGTATGTTGTTTATTCTCTTGCATGTGGACTTAAAATTTGCATATTTATTTCAGATCTATTATGGGTTATGTGGAAATGGTTATATTCTTTGTTTCAAGTTTTCTTACAAGTGGTACCAGAGCTATGGTTTTATTATTGTAACCTTAGATTGAATCCATGGGAATGCATGAAAGGATAAAAGAAAGGACAAGATATATGAGTTGTTTATTGCAGATTTGAGGGTTTATTGATTTGCTATTATGGTGGGATATTGGTGGATTTTGAAAATGTGAAATTGTTAGACAAAAGGATTTTTTGGATGTTTCATTTAAATGGGGGGTTTTAGGGGAGGTTGTAGAAATGACCTCCTGGGTAAAAATAAACCTCACCATTGGATCTGGGTTGATGTTTCCATAAATTTTGATGTATAATATGCCCTAGTTTAGCCATGTTCAGAAGAAATAAAAGAGTTTTTTATTTTCAGCCCATGATGGCTATCAAATTTAATCAGGTTGGAATTTTCGTCACAAAAAACAAAATCACAGTGCAAATGGTAAAAAGACTGTCTTAGTAAAATGACCATAACTTTCTCTCAGGATACCATATTTCTAACTTCTTATAGGCGTTGGAAAGCTAATTCAGAGCATTACAACATGGTATAGGTTTGGTTTTATGATTTTGACATTTTGTTAGGTTTTAAGAATCTAAAAGTTAGATGTTGTTTATTTTGAGCACAAATTAGGGCATAACTTGGGCATATAGAGTCAAATTTTGGACTTAGAGTAGTCAATAGAAAGCTCTTGGAGAACTCTACATATTAGGTCAGATTTGGTGCAGGTTTGGTATGATTTATTTAGTAATATATTATTCTGAACAATTTATGGTATATATTGACTATGGTAACATTATGAGTTTATAACATTGTATATTTTGGAGATTTAAGATTTGATGTCATTATATACTTAGCTTATATTTTGGATTGGTCTCATGATGATATAGTTATTAGTGTTTGATTTGGATATGTATGATGACTTGGCTATAAGTTGTGCAATGTTGTAAGTGGTCTATAGTTACATGTTGCATTTATGGCTTGGATATAGGTTGTCTTTGCCCATTGATCTTTCATTATTGATGCATATTCAGATTGGTGGGTTGGATTTAGGTTATGTATGCCCTAAGTCATATGATTTGCTAATTTTTCTTCTTATAGAAGGGATGAGATGTTGTTACCATGTACATTTATTGTGAAAGATTGCGGTTGACTATTTTATGCTGATAGGTCAGACATATTGAGTGTCAGATGCCCAGTTCATGGATGTGATCATGGTGCCATAGATTTTGGCATGAAATGATTAAATATATAGGTATATCTTTAATGTTTACTAGTTTTTATTTCTAATTTGGTTATGGTGGTATATCTTCTTCGTTGACGATCATGGTTATTTCGTTTCTTTTAAAGAACTCATGAAGTGCACTTCGAGTTCTTTAATGGTTTAATGCCTCAGCTGATTCTCATAGTTAGAGAAAGTTTTTTTTTCATCATGATGTCATGGATAGCTTGGATACATGGTTTAGTGAGAGCTTGTGATAGTGATAAGGTGACAGTGCAGGATTAGTTCCTAGTTTGGTTTGTATCTTCTTGGATTGGAGATCTTGGTTTCATTTGGTATTGACACTTTGGTTGTGTGAGTGTAGACCTATGGGATCTTCATGTAAGAGATGGATTTATATGATGCCATGAGTGACTTGATACCGTGGTTGAGTGGGAGTTGTTGGCATTGATATATTTATTGAATGTTTGCAGATGTTAAAGGTTTGTCTTAGATCCTGTTGTTGTAGAAGAATTTTTGACATTTGCATGGTGCACTTGTTATCTTCATGGTGTGTGAAGATAGTTAGATCTTGAGGACTCATGGGGTTCTTGGTTTTCTTCATGGTGTATGGAGATGGTTGCATCTTGAAGACTAATGGGGTTCTTGGTAAAGGTGTGGTTTATTCTTTCATTTGACATGTTATCATTGTTGTTAGGATGATTTTATTTTTATGTCATGGTATACTCTTGATATGCATTTAGAGTTTTGACATACTATGGTATGTTCATATGGAGCATGTTATCTCTTTGGTTGAGATGGTTAGATCGTGTTGTCATGTTTATGTTCCTGAGACCATGGTTGAAACTTTGACAATGATCTTGGTTTAGTTTCTTGGTATTGAGTACATTGATCATAAGCTAGATACTTCATGATATTGTTGTGTTGCATTTGGAATTGGCGTGGATTGATTGGTTATAGGTACTCATGGATACTTAGAGATGGTGGTGATGCTAACTTCTCTTAGATTAGAGAATTATTTGTTGGGATAATTATTTTGTTTCATCAAGAAGTCTGAGGGGCATTCACTTGATATGAACTTGAGAGGAGATTGCTCTAAATTGAGTCTTGGTTGGAGACTTGGATATCTTGATGAGTATTCTCATTCCCCACCCTTAGACTACTCAATGGTTTTGCTACTGAAGAGGTATAGCCCATTGTTTCTCTCAAGTGTATTATGTTTATGCTTGTCTTTCATGGATATGGATCTTGAGCTACAGTACATGAGTTAGTTGTAGAGGGTTCACTTAAGAGATGATTTAGCATTGGTTATCTCCATTTGCATATGTTGTTATGCTGGTTGAGTTTGAGAGATGGTTTTATATTGGGCATATTCTTTGGATTATGAGTTTGATCTTCTTGTGAGAGGCTTACATCTATGATTAGTTATATGGCATAGTTTGGGTGTTGTTGAGGCTTCTTGGTTTGGGTTTTATAGAGGAGATTATACTTGCATAGTTTACATCTAGAGGTGTGTGTAGAAGGACATGATACAGGTTATGATTTGCATGGTTTCTCTTTGGTCTTGGTTATCTTCTTAGATGTTCAATTTTTCTTACATTGGATTGAGATTGGTTAGAGATTTTGATCACTGGTTTGTGCGCATGTATGTCATATGAAGAGATTACATGGTTATTTTTTTATTTCTCTTTCCTCTAGTGGTTGTGGAGTGCTTGGGAGACTATTGGAGATTTGTTATGAGATTTTTTCTTGCAGATTACTGATTTATGTATTGTGGATGTCTTTGATACTACAAGGATTCACTTCTTTAAGATGTTGTGAGTGGATTTGTTATAGATTTGACATTATCTTTTGTAGTGAGAGATTTTTGGTATATATGTGGCATATATTGCTCTTGAGGCTTGTGATTGCAGGTTACAAATTGGATATGTTGATAATGTGAGATTCACTTAGTATACCTTTAGAGGTATGGATAGTTGAATGGGTTTGGCACTTGCTGTGGGTGTTATTTCAGCTATGGATATTTTGACTACTATGAATATATGATATTTAACTTTGGATCATGTTTTTGTGCATGACATTTCTATTGATACAAAATTTTATGATCTTCTAATGTGACATGTTGGGTGGCTTTCTCTTTGGATGGCTTCTATGTATGTTTGATGGCAGTAGCATAATAAGAGGTGAGATCATTCATGTTTGAGATGCTGGATACTTTGATTTTTTTGCGAGTACTAGGATGGAACACTTTGTATACTTTGATCAATGATGGTGGATGTATTAGGAGGAATTGTTCCCTAGTTCATTTATGTGGCTACAGATTGACCCTATGCAATGTATACAACAAGTGGGAGATTGATGAGATATTGGGTGTTGCACAAATTGAATAATATTGTTATATTGTATTATTTTATTTTATTCTGTAACATTGCACTTAGATGAACGTGCAACATATAAAGATTCCCATGGGATATATTTGATGAGTTGTATTGTAACATTGTGATAATATTTCATGTAATTATTTAATATTGGATAAAAGAATTAAAATTTCAATATTAAATGTAGGATCAATTGGTTAGGTAGCACATGGTTTATGTAAAACCACTTGGTGGTTTTATAGGACTTGTTGCTATATAAACAGCCACAAAGGTAGTTTTTGAATGAGAAAGAAGAAGGTGAAAAAGACAAGAGTCGAGCGGGACAAAGCTTGACAGGTTAGACAAGGGAGGATTTGTGAAGGTTGGAAGTATGGAGTGGGATGTGAGGATTCATGATTGTTCACATGGATTGCTTGGTTGTAGCTATGCTTTGGAGGCTAGGTTTTTCCCTTAATGAGGGTTTTCCAAGATATATCTCTTTTCACAATTTTGTGAGTATGCTGTCTATTCTCTTGCATGTGGATTTCAATTGCATATTTATTTTAGATCTATTATGGATTATGTTGAAATGGTTATATTCTTCATTGCAAGTTTCCTTACAAAAACAACCAGATCCATGCAAAGACCTATTTAAGGTGCTTGACATGACCCTAGACCACTTACTTAGAGGGCTAAATGCTCTTAACATGGAAGTTCATATAGAAGTAAAAAATGTATAGCGGAAAATATGATATGAGGCAGAATATAGGATTTATCCTTAACCAAAATTCTCAAAAGGAATGACCCAAATTGATTAACCACAAGGAAGTGGTCAATGCACAAATGAATTAGACACTGGAGAATATGAAGAAAGGAAGAAATCCTATAATCTACTATAGAAAGTAAGTACTTGAAACCTTGAATGAATAAAAGACAAATATTAACCTCAAAGTAGAGAAAATCTAGAATGCTGATTTTTGATGTCTATGTATGGTTTTGGGGAATTCTACAATCTGCTCTAGATTGGAAATGTCAAAATAGAGAAAACATAGAAAACTTTTGTCCTTTCGAGGGTAGGTTGACCTTGACCTAGATAGTGAGGCAAAATGTTACCCCAGGGCACAATTGTACCCCAAAAAATAGACCTTGACCTTTATAGCTTTGACAAAAATTCTTTTCACGGGTCTTGTAAGTTCAGCAAAAAGGGTATCCAAATTTACACTTTAATTTTTTGTCCTATACCTATACTTGCAAGGAAAATAATTTTTTTTTTTGGATGGGGGGTTTACCTTAGCCAAACCCTAGTTTGGAATCAACCTTGAAATATAATTAAAATTGCAATATGTGTAAACAAAATAAATGGAACTATTCACCTTGCTTGTATTGAAATGCTTGTAGAGGATTCGAATCCTTGAATCCACAAGTACATATGCTCCAAAATGAATGTAGGATGTCTCAAATCAATGGCATTAGATAAGAAAAGGCTTGGATGAATATGGATGTGGATGGAGAAATCTTCAACAAGAGGGCTCCATAGAGATTGAATCCTTCAATGACTAACATTGGATCTCCTTAATGAATTGAATGCTTGAATACTTGAATACTTGATGGATAGTAAATCATCACTTCATAGAAAAACTATTCATCTAATATCTCTTGTGGGTTTAAACTTGATAGATCATGGATGTCGGAATGAGAAAGGAAGGCTTCCTTATATAGAGATCTAGGGAAAAATTTTCTAAAGAAGGATGACATTGGAGAATTAAATCTCAATTAAATGTAACCCTTAGAAATGGACCTAGATTAAATACAATTTAAGAGTTTACCATTCTAAAACCTGAAATAGCCAAGCCAGAAGTGGGAAAATGAAACATTCCAAAGCCTGATATCCCAAAACCTCTAGAAATTGAAAATTGGACATAAGGGTCAAGGACGAGGTCGACCCTACCCTAGGTCAGGGTCAAGGTCATACTTGACCTAGGTTAGGGTTGAGATGGACCCTTTAGATCATCCTTGACTCAAAAAGTCAAAGTCTTCAATTTCATAGATAAATTTGTCAGAAAGAGGCTAGAAATAGGGAGAGAGAAGAAAAATAAGGGGGAAACAACTAGATCCCTGCAAAGACCTATTCAAGGCACTTAACATGACCCCATACCGCTTACTTAGAGGGCTAAACACTGTTAACATGGAAGTGCCTCTTCCATTTTAAGACAATAGAGTATGTATTCTCAAATTCGAATTAGTCAAAGATTTTTTGAGATGGGTAATCCTTTTTATGTGAAGATAAATCTCCCATGCAGATCTTGTTGTTGTAGGATACATATTGAATTTTCTAACCATTTTGATGTTTTTTGACATATATGTGTATTTTTTGCATTCTAAGTTTGTTTTATAGGATTCTAAGTTATGTTATCTTCAAGTGGTCGAGTAAACCCCACTCCCAAGCTCATCCCATCCCGTTGACCACTTGAACATTTTTGGGCACGCCGAACATAATTGACCCTAAGAGACATTAAATGCCATAGGGCAATGATCTATGATGGGGTATATCTCGAAGCTTGTACAAGGTATGAATAAAATTCTAGGTGCTCCAGGATTGCGTTGTTGAGACCTACAATAACCTCACTTTCTTTTTGAAGATTGGATTCCATTTTGATTTTGGGGCCCCATCTCAAGTGATGCTGAAACTTGTAGTATTAGCTAGTACAAAGTTTCCAACTGGTGAATCTCTTTAACCATTGATCTCAGGATTGATCTATCCATTCTATTAGCTCTGAGTGGTTGGGTAAACCCTAGTCCCAAGCTCATCTTGTCTCATTGACCACTCAAAAATTTTTGGGCATGCTAAATGGAATTGACCCTGAGCATTACTAAGTGTCGTAGGGCAGTGATCTTTGACATGACATATCTCAGAGCTTGTGAGAGGTATAAATGCAATTTTAAGTGCTATAGAATTGTGTTTTTGACAGCTAGAATAACCTCTCTAACATTTTATAGATTGGATTATATTTTGATTTTCTGGCCCCATCTCGGGTGATGTTGAAAGTTGTAGTGTTGGCTAGTACAAAGTTGCTAACTAGTGAATCTCTCTAACCATTCATCGTGGTATCGAACTATTTGTTTTGTTAGCTCCAAGTGGCTAGGTAAACCCTAGTCCCAAGCTCTTCTTATCTCATTGACCACTCAAACATTCTCAGGCACATTGAATGCAATTGACCCTAAGAGTCACTAAATATTATGTGTCGATACTTAGAACAATGAAAAAGATACAAGAAGTTGAACACTTAAAGGAAATTTTAATGAATCAAAAAGTATTGTACAAACATGAACTAACTTAATCCAAGCTAAAACTTTAATGTTTAATGCATTTTCCTCTTTGGCCCCTCTCACAAATATTGTGTTTGACATTATTTTGAGTTGTCTAATTGATATTGTCTTTGCTCAAGATTTTCATAGATAGTGTTGCATTTCCATTTCCTTTTTATATTATTGTAGATAAGAATCCCAACATAATGATTATTTCTTCATGCGAGAAGCTGTGGACTCAACATACATTTTAATTGATGTGAAAACAAGCGGACCATTGCCAAAAGACCACTTGGAAACATTTGTCCCTGCCATGACTTTCAAAATCAGATTTCTCATTCTCTTGTTGCCCTTAAAAAGATATATTTTGAGGAATATTGGAGGCATGACAATTGTAGAAAGCCATGACTTCCAATTTGAATCCACGAGCACACGAATTTATTCCTCCTATAGTGCAATACACGACTCTACCTCCATGCCCATCCACTTTCCTAATTTCCCCTCCAACAGTGAATGAAACCTCATTTATATCATACAATATTGTTCCAGCTCCATTCCAACCATAGATAAATTATGTTCCACACATCATGAATTATATTCTAGAAATCTCTCTACCGAGTTTCCCTCCCATCGGTTGCTTGATTCCTTTTCCCACTATAAATAATCCCTTTCCTAGTGGAATAATGTGGACCCATCTAATTTTCTACCAATTTTTTTGGTTTCCTCTCCTCATGAGCAGCAAGGTTTGAAGGGTTCTCCTCTACAACATCATTATCTAGTCTTTGACCCACACTGACCACCTAGTGTTTATTAGCTTGCACATACCTAAACAAGGCTTAGTCAAACCAAATTGATTTAAGCACACCAACACACCACCTTGACTTGGCTAGAGTCACAACAAGACTCAAAGAAACAACACAACAAACAAATCCAAAACAAGGGTTTTTAGGTTCCCTATGCCAAGATAATGATAGACAAAAGATATCCAAGAAAAAATGTGACAACTATAGCTATAGGAATCATAAGAAGAGCATATATAAAGTGTTTCCATGAACGAATCTCTCAAAGAGATGGATAAGCAAGCAATATTGATATCAAATTCCAGGAATAAAGTACTTTATTTCAAGTCTTCTCGTGTTTTGAACGTAAAGCATATATAAACTCTTCAAATGTTTATGATGACAATAAGATTCAATCTTAGACATTTACATAATACAACCAACTCAAGACTCAAACTTCAATGTAATTGTATAATAGTAATAAGAATTCAATTTTCACTATCCTCATCCCAAAAAAAAACTCCAAATAAGTTACTCATAATCAAAAGTACTCATAACTTATACAATTTAAATACAAATTAATATCATAGCCTTATTCACATGTCAAAAGATACTATCAAAGCTTATTTTAATGATTCCTACCCTTATTTTGGATGCAAATTACATTAAAATGAACTACTTAAAACATAAACAAGAAAAAGATGATATATATTATGATAACCAATAATGTCATGCATGAACAAACTAATTCATCAAAGTTGTAAGTCTAATAATGTCATGTATCAAATATATGTCATACATAAAATAAAAAATGTCATATATACATCAAAAGTATGTCAAATATATCCACTAATGCCTATACATGTGTGTCCATCCCTATATCTTCTCCTTCCCATGAGGGGTGTTGGTGTTTTGAAATGCTATGGTTTTAAATCACCCCGATGAGACAAGATACATCCAAGGGAAGCTACTTCCCATCTTCAACATACCCTTTCAAGCACTGGGCCAACTATAAGGCTAGACCCTTCTTCTACTTTAGGCTCTACAAAACCTAGGCGGATGTACCTCAAATTCACTTATATGGTATCAGTGCTAAAACATACACTTGAATCTTGACAAAGAAAATAAATCTCTTAATCTTCTAACACTTATGCATAGATATCAGACATAGAATAGCTAATAACATGGCCAGAGAATTTGCTAAGCTAAGTGAGGGCATCATATTTCAGTCCTTCAACATTTACAAGGAAAAATATTTGATTAATGATGTTGATTTTAGCAAAATGCCAAATATGCATCAGTAAGAACAAGTTGATCCTATAGCTGATCAATGCCTTATCCATTGGGCACAAGCTAAGTCAAAACATAAACATGGATACTTGAGATATACTCATATATTCAAGTATCTGATCTATCCATTCACCTTGTAAACAGACATTTATCTTCATAAAAATTCTCACTACTTATTGAATATCCTCCTAGTGAATCCTACAACCCTGTCAAGGTAAATAAGCATTTACTTGGTTCTTTGTTCTAATAGCAAACCTATCTAGACATACAACCTTAAGGGATTGCAAATGAGTTTAAGCTCTTTGTTCTTAAACACAAAACATTGTAGACAACAAAGGAAGGAGATGAGAATTAGAATGAAACTAAAGAGATTCTTGTTGAATTGTATTCATTTCCTTGAAACTATACATTTATATGCATGAAATTAAAACATAGAAATTCCTAACAGATTAGAACTAGCTATATTATCTTCACTATTGTTGTTCATACAAGAGAAAATCTACTGAAAAATTTGGTAAAATCATAGTTATGGATCCAACAATGTGGTCTCATACTGAAAATTGCCAACCCTTACAATGGATGAGAAAGAGAAAGATATAGAAGGAATATGGAATCTCGGATCTGTTCTGAAGATGACATCTACCCACTTGAATCTTCATTCTTTATTGTTTTAGAAGTTCTCTCATCTTTCTACCCATGAGATCTGATTTAGTTTTCATCTTTTTTTGTAACAACCTGTAATATCTCTTCCCAAATGATAAAAAACCATTTTGTTACTAAAATATCTAAACTGCATCATGAAATGTTAATAATGCTTTGATTCAACTAACTGGGAGGTGACAAAACTCACTCATAATAGCATTTTTACACTCACTCACTCTGTTTTTTACTGGAAATCATATCTAAATAGCCCAAGCTTAACGAAATTGGAAATTAGGTACCTGGGACAAATCCCTACATAGCTCTAATCGGTGGCCTCCAATGTGAAAACAAACTCCAAAAAAAAAAAGTTCATCTTCTCCCGATTCTAACAATATATAATACTCCTATATGGGCTTACCAAAAACCCCCAAGATCTAAAAATGAAAAATAGGCTCCTGCTATGGTCTCAAAATTGCATTTAGCAAATATTTAACCTTTTCCCAAAGTTTCAATTATAGCTTTTAAAATTAAATTTATTTTAAATCTGACCTGTACGCTCAACCAAGAGAAAAACATAAAAATTAATTTTTATGAATTTTGATTTTTTCCCTCTATTTTTCATTATGGTCGAACCTAGTTGACCTGCCTTGCCATGTGTCAACTCCTAATTGGTTAGATTTTTGCACAGTCATTGTTCACCTCACTACTAGCTAGCTGGTCACCAGGTCACATAGTTAACTATCAAGAAACTTCACCTTAGCAACCACCGTCAGATCCACCACATGGCACGATCTGGTGCATTTAAAATTTGATTGCCATGTCACTACTTGATTCACCAGTCTATCGCCATGTGTTGCCACTTGTCATCATGTGGTTGGTTCTTTTGACCACTGGTGGGTCCCACCATTTTTTTTGGTTTTTATGTTTTTTAGGAGGTCGACATGTCTCCACTGGAAAAACCTCCTATTTTCTAGTGGCGACATGGCGACCACCAGAAACTTCATTTTTCTAGTGAGTGTCTTCTATAGCTCTGTCGGTCAAAATAGTTGACTTTGTCTCCATTGGCTACACTAGGCCCCTCCAAGCAACTGTTGCCTTCAAAAGGTGGGTGTCCTTAAGACGTTAAATCTATTGAGTGGAAATGTATTTGAATGACAAAACATACCACTTCCCACTCAATGTGGGATTAAAATTCTCGTGACTTTCTTCTATAGTTGCTTAGCGGTCATATTGATCGAGGATCAGACCTAGGTGGGCACCCTCAGATTGACAATTTTAGGCATCTTCAGTAGAAAATAAAGTTTCTTTGGCCTCGGTTGGAAAGATTCATCTGAAGGCTCGACCTTTAATCCCATATGACAAATAGCATCAGAATGCCAATGTTACTCTTCATTTCACCATTGGAATGGATGACATTCTCAAATTTAACACTCTCTTTCGGCTAGATTAATGTCCTTCCCCCCTAGATCCATTTAACATGATGTATGAAAATTAATGCAAATAAATTAAATGTAAGAGAATTAGCTTTCTTCTCCATATTTTAGGTTTTTTAGATAGTCCATTTGTGATATTCTCATTTTATTTCCTTTCTTTCCTACTACCCAGATAAAAGAAAGTCATCTAATACTTAGTGAACATTGAAGAGCATCTCCTTAGCATCTTTACATCCCATTCTCATTTTACTTCACGTGTGAATCCTTAATGCTTCTTACAGACATTTCTTCTCATGTACGTGGGCCTCTTCTCTAACGTGGGTGTTGCCTCCATTTCTTACATGCATATTTGCAAGACATTGCCCCCTATTTCAACGCAAGGCCCTTTGCAGAGACTGTGGCGACAACAAGTTGGGCGCCCATAATAATGTTTAGAATGCTCGATTTCTATGAAGTGCTTAGCAATATTATGCCTGACATAGAAGAAATATATCCTAAAGAAACATACAAAAGCACACAAGAGTAGACCAAGAGGACCTTGGTGCAACTCGACAAGACAACACAGAGGATTTTGGCAGAATTTGATAGGGCACCTTAAGTTTTTCCCTTTCCAAATGAAGAAATAGATCATATTGTATCCCTAAATTAAAAGAGTCATTTCATTGTTGGCATAATAATCATAAAATCACCTGTGAAAGAGGAAGAATAACAAGAAATCAATTATAAAGTATTTTGACAAGTAGCGCTTGTTAGTCTCAGATTGGCTTTGACATTTGAGTGTCAACACACTTAACCAATTCTTTAGTTAATACCAAGTATAATATAGAAGTTGAGCTACAATGTATGCCGAACCAGAGAATTCAATAGGTGTCGAGTGAACTTCAAGTGCCGAGCAATTTTTAGGTGCCGAGAAAAGTTCAAGTGCCGAGCAAAGTATAGGTGCCGAGTCACTATAGGTGTTGAGTCACTATAGATGCCGAGTGAAACAAAATTGCTATAGGAGCCGAGTGAGCTAGTTTTTCTATGTGTCGAGCATCAACAACTAGTATGTGTCGAGTAACACAGAAATCAACATATGATTTTGTACCTTCACAAACTCAGATGTAAACCATTTTTAGAGCTAACATGGAATGAATCTCGAAGGATCTTGAAGGTAAGAATGAATCTTTCACATTACCAATGCAATCAGCATGCAACCAATAAAAAAAATGGAGAAGCCATGCAACTAATAGGAAAAGTGCAAGAATTGAGTGGGAGATGATAATTTAATATTGATCGTAGATTCATACCCAACCCTAAGTCTTCAAAATCTTTAAAAGGAGGATGAAGCCCTATTATGAAAAAGGAAGATACGTAGAAGAAGTGTATGGGTGAAATATAGCAAAGTGCAGAAAGGTAAATGACTTAGTTGAGAATAGAGCAGCATTGCAGAATCCAATTATTGAAGAACAGAGTATCAGAACCACGCAAAGTGACATATCATATCAAGCAAGGATTAGATTAACAAGAGTAGAGCAAGGATCTAGAATCAACAATTGAAGATTGCAAAACTAACAGGTCAAAGGTTTTCTAATACTCTCTAGCAATTGTATTCGATATGGAAATCCTATGGACTTAGGTTGGCCTAGCAGCCATTTGTATATCCTTTAACAGGGTGACATTTCAAGTGAATGTACAAAAGTTCTTTAACCAGGCCTACTTTTAGCAAGGTAGTAAAATCCTTTAATGAGGTCACTTTTAATAGAGTGTAAAGTATTTAACAGGATAGGCCTTTCACAGGGCAGACCATTGGAAGTGGTCAAACATTGTAACCTTGAGCAGTTACACATTGTTGTAGTGATATTTTGTGGGTGTCTTCCCCACCCCAATTTTACCTTCTCATTTTGGAGGATTTCTATGTTACCAAATTTGTGTGTTGTCTATTTTCATGCATGTATTTACTTTCATATACATTAGATAAATTGGATGCATGTGAATGGTTTCAGTTAAAAAGATTTGAAAAGGTTAAGTTAGTTACTTTGGATTCACCACCCCCCACCCCTCCCCTGCCCCAACCCCCTCTAGAAGTAAATCTTCCCACTTCTTAGTTCCAACAATTGGTATCAGAGCCTAGTTCTCACAAGAAGGAGCCTTACGGCTTGGAGAAAAGATCTGGAAATGGAAGTCTATAAACTTGGGAAGATCATAGAAAATCAAGAAATTGACATACAACTTGCTTTACATGCTTTAGAAGAAGCTAGAAGAGAACTGAGGAAATCCTTAAAAAGAAGAAAAGAGATTTCCATAGTTGAGAATGACACACAGTACAAGGATATTGACACCTCAAATCTATTTTCAAATAGAGATTCCAAAGAGTTTGATGCAACAATAGCAAACCTAATAGAGAAGAATAGAACTCAAGTAGAAGAAATCAAAATACTCAAGCTTGAACAAAAATCACAAGCCATGATGCTTTGTGAGGTAACTAAATAGAAGAAAAGAGCCATTGAAGACAAGGCTATGCTAGAAAAAGACAAGATAAACCTTGCTAACAGATTGGAAGAAAAGTCAATTGAGCTTACAAAAATCTCAAACATGCAACTGGACACCCTAAGTTAGATGATGAATGCACATCATGAACTAAATATCAAGGACATTGAGATCTCTACTCTAAAGATGCAAAATGAACAATTGAAAAATGATTTAAAAATAGAGGAGATTGCAGAAAGCTTCAACAAACCAAATGAGGCCATCAAGTACTTTGAGTAGCTACTGAAATCACCAAGGGCTAGCAATGATACTTCAGTACTAGGTTAAATTAGCACTGAACAAGGAGAGTCCTCCAAGACTGCAGAAGAAAGGAGTAATAGAGGTAAGAACACTAAATCTACTTGTCATTTTTGTGGTAAAAAGGGACATACTTCTAATATATGCAAGAGCAAGAATGCCCATTAGCATGACAAGCCTAAGAATGCAAGTTATTGTCATAAGTGAAAAAAGCAAGGACATCAAGCACATAACTATAGGACTAAGACTATCAGTACACCAAAATTTGAAGGTCACTACTACAATTGCAAAAAGTATGGACATAGAGCATTTGAGTGCAGAGCAAAGCCTATGTGGACATCAAATCAAGCAACAAGGGAAGGTAACCATGGTCATCACTGCAATTGGGACTACAACACCAGGTATAGCTGTCATTACTATTAGAAATATGGACACATTCCTGAAAACTACATAAGGACACATTTTAGAGGGAATTGTTGTATATACAAAATTGGGGGCCTCTGATCCTCACATACACTTCAACATGGTCATTACCTATGAGATCATCCTAAAATGAACATTGTATTATTTATTCAAAAAGTCTAACAAAGCGACTTGTTACCTTCTAACTAGAAGGATTATGCCTTTTCTCTCAGAACGAGAAGCAAGCAACTAGACCTCTAGAATGAAAGATTTATGCAGCTAAATGAAAGTGCAATTAATCTAGATGAGAGATGCAATTATTAATCTAAGAAATGAAGAAGCATAGTATGCTAAATGTATGCATATTTAAAATCTAAATGATATTACAATGAAAGAAATAAAGCTATGTAAATGTGAGCAAAGTGAGTAAGAATTTCAGCATAAATTTGACACAAATTCCAAAATTCATCCTCTATAATGGGGAATGGAGAGCTTCCTTTATAGAATCCAAGAGGTGATCGACGGTCAAGATTAACCGAAATGGACAGTCAAGATTCAAGAGGAGAGCCAGTCATAAGTTAATCGGTTTCCTTTAAGTGATAAAAGAAGTTAACTGAGTCCTTTTTGGGTGATAAAAGGAATTAACTAAGTCCTTTTTGAATGATAAAATGAGTTAACTGAGTCCTTTTTGAGTGATAAAAGGACCTGACTAACTGTCTTTTGAGTGATAAAAGGAGCTGACTATTTTTTTTTTTTTTTGAGTGAATATTTAATTTAATAAAATAGAATATGACCTCATAAATGGATAACTTTAACTAATTGAATAATTAAATTCAATAATTAAAAAGAGGAGATATCTTATTAAATTAAATGTATTTAATTCCTTTGTATATTAGGTAAAGAGGTAATTTTAATTTAATTAAAGTAGAACACTTATAATTAAATTAATTTAAATTGATAGGTTTGTGTAGTTAATTTGAGTTGATATTTAGGAATTAAATAAATAATATGATTAATGCAAATTATGGTTTTTTGCATTTGACACCTAGGTTAAGTAGCGATTATTAGAATTAGAATTGCCTAGTAAAATAGGACTTAGGAATAGTTGAATAAACCAAAGTTGGTTAATATGGCAATGTGCCAATGTTGGGGTATTACATTTTTCCCCTCTTTGAATGAATGTGTGAGCAGCACGTTCAACTCAAAGAAAATCAAAAAGCATGATGCGAAGATCAAGAAATGAGATTGGTTCTGAAATTGATGACATAGAGACCAATTGATAAGCTTTTAAAGATTATCTCCGAAATAGAGCTTAACCTTAAGGAATCCAAGAAAAACACTTAGATACCTAAATTGAGAAGATTTTAAAGATTATCTCTAGAACAGAGCTTAATCTTAAGCGATCTAGATAGAACACCTAGATACCTAAGTGGAATAAGAATTTAAAAGGTTTCCTCCAGAACGAAGCTTAACCTTTAAGGATCTAGATAGAACACCTAGATACCTAAGCATAAAAGATAGCATGATTTAATCATGAGTTGTAGAATCATCCTCAGAATGAGGCTTGATCCTTACGAGTCAGGGTTTAGACTGTCCTAATACCTATCTATCAAACTTTGACTAGAAATGTTATAAGATGTGATTAGCTGATGAAAAGATGAGATGGATGACAAATGATGCCAGATAGAGGGGAACATGATGCCCCTAGTGGTGAGAACATAAGATGGAAACAAGATGCCCCAAGCAATGAAGATGCCTTGAGTGATGAGGACATAAGATTCAGATTGAGTTAAACTTTAGATTTAATGATGTAATCATTTTGCCCCCTCGGGAGCAAAATCGAAAGATGACACACCAAAAAATGGGATGTAGCATAGTATGTTAAAAGGTACTGAACAAATCTTATGTTCAAAAGAATGTAAAAGATATCAGAATGATTAGAAGAAATATAGAAGAAATTAGAATGATTAGAAGGATTTAGAAGAGATTAGTAAAATTAGAAGAATTTAGAAGATATTAGTACAATCAGAAGAAATATAGAAGCCAATTTGAAGAAATCTTGGAAAGTTTGAAGAAAGTGTGATTTGAAAAGATGTCAAGATTCATAAAGTATTAGAAAAATAAATAGACTACACAAATATCCAATCATGCCAGTCCCAAAATTTGAAAATGAGATTTTGAGTTGTTTAGGTGCGTCAAATTTTGAATTTGATCCGAAAAATGGATTCAGAGCAATCAAAGTAGCCAAGAGGGTGATGAACCAATCATTTGTGCAGTCATGAAGAAACATGATACTTTGAATAAGCCAACAATTCCTCATCACAAATGATGTAAGTGGATCTACAATCAAACCATGTGCTTATGCAATGCAACCTTATGCTAGATACAATCTTAAACTAGATACAACCCTAGGTCTGGTTACCAAGCTTCAATAATTATCATCACTAAGTGTATAGTGAATCCCAAGTGTCATACAATCCCTACTAACATTGCAATCATAGGAATATGAATAGGACCTCTGTTCTAGTTTTGTCAGGATTAAATGTAAGCATTCAAGGCAGAAGAAGCCAGAATGACCAGAACATTTGTCCCTTTTAATATAGCAAGTGAACATAAGCATCAGAGCATAAACACTAAGATGACTAGAATGTTTCTTGCATACAGACACACTAGACATACAAGAGATCCCTCTTATGCTAAGTAATCAATAAGTATTCTGTCTGCAACGGCCCTTGTGTCTATAACCTGAGACAGAAGTTTCCATATACACTCGTAGTGACCTATACGTTCACTTAGTAGGACAAGTATCAATATTTACTATAGTATAAAGAGTTCACTCCAACAAGCAAGGAGAAGAACCAACCTCATTGATTTATCCATATAAAAGAAGTCGAGGTACACATGGCTATCCCATACAAGATGGAGGCTCTTATAGTGGACACCCCATTTATATGTACGCCTCAGATCATTGGAACTAAAACACAAACAGAAAGCAAAGAAAAGATCATGCCCCTAATCCTTGCTTCTCTAGTCAAAATGACATCATTGAGTTGCTCAAGGAGACATGATGAAGTGAAAATGAAACAAACAAAGAAAATACTCAGTATATCTAAACAAGTATGTCATTTTGAGTTCATTTTGAGGTCAAAGAGGAATCTTCAATGTGAAGAACCTAAAGAGGATTGATCGATAGTAGATGAACATAGCCAGAATGGCTGGTGACTGATGCAAGAGAGATCTACCATTAAGGAATCTTGAAAAGTGACACGAGCGACAATAGATAGACACAATTGAAACAACTGGTGACTATCACTAAAGAGATTCTATGAGGAGAATCTCGACAAAGAGTGACACTAGTGACAATAGGTAGACACAGTTGAAACAACTAGTGGTTGTCATGAAAGAGATTCTATGAGAAGAATCTCAACAAAGAGTGACACTAGCGATAGTAGGCAGATATAGCTGAAACAACTAGTGACTATAGTGAAAGAGATTCTATGAAGAGAATATCGACAAAGCATGACATTGGCGACAGTTGGAAAACACAACTGAAACAACTGGCGACTATCGCGAAAGAGATTCTAGGATACTAGAGAGTAGTGCCCCCAAGTTGTGACAAGACTCAATCCATGGATACATGAGCAAAAAGCAGTAAACTAGAGCAGGAAAGCAACTATATAGGGAGCTAGAAGATGCACTGCAAGATGGAGCATTAGGAACAAGAGGTGCATGTTTGCTAGGTTTTCACCTTCTTGGTAGGGCTTTTATTTTTATTTTTATTTTTTGCTACCATGATGCCTATTTCCAGGTTTTCACCAACGACACTTTCTTGTTTTTCAATTTTTTTTGTATTTTTCTCTTTTTTTGATGTTTTTGTATTTTTCTCTTTTTTCTCTCTTTTTTTTTTTTTTTTTGAAACTTTTCAATTTTTTTGGTATTACCAAGGTGCCTATTACTAGGTTTTCACCAGGGTAATGATTTTTTCAAGACATTTTGCAATTTTTAGATTTTTTTTCAGGACATTTAGATATGTACAAAGAGCTTCTAAGATCAAATCAACTATAAAACCGCTTCAGATGGAGAGTGTTGATAGGCTCCTTGAGCACTTCTCCCTCGGTTGTTGAAAGTTGGTAAGCACCAGATCCATACACTGTAGTGATTATGTAAGGACCAAGCTAGTTTGGTTCAAACTTCCCTTTTTGGACATGTTGTTGCTAATTCCTAGGATTTTCTCTCAAAATGAGATGACCTAGGTGGAAATCACATGGCTTAACTTTCCTATTGTAGCTTCTTGACATTTGTTGTTGATAAGCTTGCAGGTGATTGCACACCACTTGTCAACATTCATCTAGTAAGACTAGCTCTTGAAGCCAATCTATTTTGTAATCTTCATTAGTAATAAGGCCTTTCATAGAGATTCTTAAGGTAGGAATCTTGACCTCTATTGGAAGTACAACATCCACTCCATAAACCAAAGCAAAGGGTGTCGTACTTGTTGGAGTACTGATGCTTGTCCTATATGCCCATAAAGCTGGATTAATCTGGAGGTGCCAGTCCCTCCTAGATTTGTTGACTATGCAATGGAGGATCTTGAGGATTGCCTTGTTGGATGCCTCTGCTTGACCATGACCCTGGGGGTAATAGATAGAAGACCAATGTTGTGTGATTTTGAATCTTTTGCATAGTTCCTTGAGGTCGATAATGATGGAGGATGGTACACCATACCTACTTATGATGTAGTTTGTGATAAAAAGAGCTACAGTTTTGCCATTTTCTATTCTGAGGGTTACTGACTCTACCCATTTTGTGAAGTAGTCTATAGCTATAACAATGAACTTATGTCCATTAGAAGAAGATGGGTGAGTCTAACCCACCAAGTGGAAGGCCCATTGTTGAAATGGCCACATTGTGGTAGATGGAATGAGCTCCCTAGCTGGAGCATGAATCAGATTCCCATGAAGCTGGTACTGCTTGTAGGACTTCATGTACTTGATTGCCTCTTGCTCTATTTTAGGCCAATAGTAACCATCTCTAATGAGTTTGCGAGCTAGTGTCAAGCCATTTGAGTGGGATCCACAAATGCCCTCATGAACATCAATTAATGCGCGTTTGGACTCTTCAGGTTCTAAAAACTTAAGGAGTGTTCCATCGAGACCTCTCCTAAACAAGTCATCAGCAATAATGACATACTGTGAAGCATTACGAATAAGGTAGTGTTTTTCATTCCAGGTTAGATCTTCCAAAATGGTTTGGTTATGGAGATAGGAGTAAATGTGATGGTAGCAAGATGAGTCTTGTCCTACAATAGAATAAATCATCCTAAAATTAGGGGTGTCATAGGCCGGGTAGTGTAATGCTTCCACTAGGAACTCATGTCAGAGATCATTGTTGAGCATCTATAGTAAGGAGGCCAAAGTAGCCATTTCATTAGTTGCTTTCTGATTTGCTCGAGGAATTTTTTGGAAGGTGATGTGCACAAAATACTGCTTTAGGTCATCAACCATGCATTTGTAAGCGATCAATTTCTCATCCTTTGTTTGATACATATCATTAACTTGGTTGATTATGAGCTAGGAGTCCCCAAAGATATCTAACTGATCAACTCTCCATTCAGCTGCAATCTTCATGTCATTAATTAAAGCCTCGTATTCAGCAATGTTGTTTGTGCAAGGGAAAAAAATCTTGTATGCTTTGCATAATGAATATCTCTGTGGAATTATGAAGAGTAATCCAACTCCAAATCCCTGTTGTGTGAAGGACTCGTCAAAGAACATCACCCACGTTTGGTGTGTGAGTATCAAAATTGACTCATCAGGGAAATCAATGTTCATTGGGAGAAGACTCTGCATAGGTGCATCTACTAGTTGATCTACAATTGCTTGTCCCTTGATAGCTTTTTTTTCAACATACTGAATGTCAAACTCACTAAGTATCATGACCCACTTAGCCAATTTTCCTGTGAAAGCCGCCTTACTGAGAAAGTAATTTAGTGGATCTATTTTAGCCACTAGTCGTGTAGTGTGGGCAAGCATTTAGTGTCTCAACTTTTGGGAAGCAAAGACAACTGCCAAGCAAGCTTTCTCAATGATGTTGTAATTCTTCTCATAAGAGATTAGTGTGTGACTCAAATAATAAATAGCTCTCTCCTTTTTATCATTATCCTCTTGAGCTAATAAGATTCCCATAGATGTTTCAGTTGCTGAAATATACAAAATCAAAGGCTTCCCATAGATAGGAGGCATCAAGATTGGTGGATTAGAAAGATATTGTTTTATCTATGTTAAGCTCTACTCACAATCTTGACTCCAATTGTATTTGACACCCTTGTGTAAAGTCTTTTTAAAAGGTTGTGATCTATCTGCCAACTATGAGAAGAACCTACAGATAGATTAGAGTCTTCCTTGTAGGCCTCTCGTCTGGCTGATGTTATGGGGTGGAGGCATATCCATAATTGCTTGAACCTTCTCTGGATCCACCTCAATTCCTTTTGTAGACATAGTGTATCCTAGTAGTTTCCTTGATGTGACGCCGATTGCACATTTCTTAGGATTGAGCCTGAGACTGAACTTTTCCATGCGATCTAGGATGGGTCCCAAATCTTGCAAATGAGTATTGCATTTAACAGTTTTGACCAAGGTATCATCCACATAGTCCTCCATGGTCTTATGCATCATGTCATGGAAAATTGTAGTTACTGCTCTCTAATAAGTTGCACTAGCATTTTTCAACCAAATGGCATTACGTTCTAGCAAAAGGTTCCCCATGCAGATATGAAAGTATTTTTCTCCTTATCTTCTGGTGCAATTTTTATTTGATTGTAACTAGAAAACCCATCCATTAGTGAGTACATCTCGTAGCCTACCATCATGTCCACTATCATATCAATGTTGGGAAGTGGAAAATCATCCTTAGGACATGCCAAGTTGAGATCACAGAAGTTAGTACAAACTTTGATAGATTTATCGTGCTTGGAGATTGGAACAATATTGGATATCCATTCAACATAATCAATTGTGCAGATGAAACTAGCTTTCAGAAGTTTCTCCAGTTTTGCTTTGATGAGCAATGCAACATGAGGATGCATTTTCTGAAGTTTCTATTTAACTAGTTTGATGTCTGGTGTAATGGACAAGTGATGCATGATAAGATTAGGATCCAGTCCTAGCATGTCATAATATGTCCAACCAAAATTTATCTTCTTCTCTTGGAAAAAGGCAATGAACTTTTCCTTTTCTTCAGGTGACAATGATTGTGCCAGATGTATCATATGAGGATGTTCTTCTATACCCAGGTTAATTGATTGTGTTGGCTCTATCAACACTGATGATATCTCTTGAAAGTGAATTATAAGTGCATCAAATATCTCATCCACGGGTAGCTCAGAGAGGTTTTCACCTTTGGATACGTCTTTTGTTTTTACTTTTTTGGGTTTCGACATAGCCACAATGTGATTTTCACCATCAAACCTTTTTTATTTTTTTCTTTTTTATTATGTGATTGAGATATTGTATGTCAACTTCAGTCATGTTTATGCTTTGTTCATTGGTGGAAGACGTTATAGGTTCGACAGCATTTAGGTAGCAGGCAAGAGCATAGTCACTCGAGAATGTGGGTACTTTGCTAGATGCATTAGGGTTCTAGTCTATAAGCTCAAGATGTGTGAGTGAAATAGTAGTGACGAGTTCGATTGCATTCACAATATAGTCATTAAGTGCTTGGATCAGAAATTCAAGACCTACGGTGACTTCATCCACAGGTGTGTTTGAACACCTCTGAGTACTAACGTCAGCAATTGACAACTCTAGGACACTCATTGGATCAAACCCATCTGACCTAACCTTAGACGTTTCACCCACTTCAATTTGGTTTTCATATACATAAACTTGGTCAATGTCTTTATCAGTAGTTTCTTCTAAAAGAGATTCAAGCTCATATTCCTTAGAATCAGTGCTACATGGCGAGAGACTGTAGAAGTCCCCAACAATGATAGGGACATACTCTCCTTCATCTTCTATATTTTTACATAGGTACTAAATATGTAACACCTGACTAGACTCACCTTTTTCTGAATGGGCACGGTGTGAATCAATATTTTCCTCAAAAGAATCACTAGTACCATCCATAATGCTAACATGTGGCACAAAGTCATCTTGCTCAGCAAATAATTTAGCAAGATCATGAGGAATAGGATAAGGATAGGGATCCTCATCGTTAGATTGTTCCTCTTGAGTATCAGAGTCAGATTGTGACTCGTTTCCAGATGAACTCTTAGGTTCTGGTATGAATTCATTAGGTCCCAAATGGAAAGGAACATTCTTAAATCCTAGACCAGTTCTATCATTGTTGCTTTGAGTTGTTGCCTTGATAGGATCAATTAGGCTGTTGTTGCACCCAATAGGGTGTGTTCCCTTGTAGCCAAAATGCTTCATGAGTCTAAGACTAGGACCATACTTTTCAAGAGTGATCTCGCGAGCTTGTTCTGTTAAGTGTACTGGAGTCTCTTCTTTGTAAAGCCATGTAGCAATGGCTCTATTTTTGCTTTCATCTTCTAAGGGAACTATAGCCTTGAAAAAAGTGCCATTATACTTGGTTTGAGGTATCAGCACAAATGGCTTCTTTACCTCAGATGGTCTTCCATAATGATGGGGAGAGTCAGGAAGAGATGTTAATGACAGTACTGGTTCGATATGGTACTCACCCATGCTAGTCTCTTTTAGGTTGATTGACTGCTTAATTTGTTTCAGCTTGTTGTCATGATAATCAATAGATTCCCTATTAGCGGGGACAAAATTCTCAGCATCTTTGAGCATATTTCAGGTGTATCTAGTAGTGGCAGGAATAGTAACTTTAGAGCCATGAAATGGGAATTTGATGCATTGGTGAAATGTGGATGGCACAATGTGCATCTCATGTATCCATGGCCCTCCTAACAAAATGTTATAAGTCAAGGGAATGTCGAGCACCTGACAAGTGACATCCCTTTCTGCAGGACTGACGTGAATGGGTAAGACCACAAGACCTAGACACTTTTGTTCAACTTCGTCATATGCTTTGATGGTGATCTTATGTCGAGGATCAATAGAGTCCTCAGAATAATTCAATTGTCTAAGTAAAGTAGTAGAGACAATATTTAGCTAGTGCCATTATCAATGAGTACTCGAAAAACATGTGCCTGATGTATCATAACCTTGATGTCTAGAGGTTGACTGTGCGAGTGACTCAGTGAGTTATCATGCTCCTCAGAGAAAGTTATAAGATAAGGTGAGGTCAAGTGACCTACCATGGATTGAAATTGCTCAAGATCAAGATCTTGAGGAACATTTTCCTCAGTGAGGGCTTTGTCCAGAACCTGCCTATGAGCAAGCAAGATTTTAAGCAACTCAAAGATAGAGATTTGAGCATTAGTTCATTTCAGTTGATTGAAAACACTATAGATGGTTGCTATTGAATTTGTCGTGAGTTTTTCACCTTTGCCAAATGGACTAGCAAGGGTTTTTTCTTTATGTTGTTCAAGATCGAAAGTAGGTGCAGGGCTTTGAACACCAACTTGGCACGAGAGCGGGTAACAACATTAACATGGTGTTGTGAAGGTGTGTTATCCATTGTGTTCGAAGTAGGGCCCCTCAAGACAAATGGTGTCTTGGGTTTATCGTTATCTTGTTTTCCCTTAATGGTAATGGCATTACAGTATTTAGAATCCATAGGTTCAACCATGTTGATCACATTGTCATCATTGGAGTATGCATAGTTGACCTTGTTGTTGGGTTTTGGTTTTGAAGTCTCTCCTTTTTCATAGGCTAGGAAAGGCTCTTTGAATGCCTTGTCATCCGAGTTCTTGTTATGTCCATCTACCACAAGTTCACCATTATCAATCATGTCCTAGACTTTATGGCGTAAGTTTATGCAGTTGCTAGTTTTGTGTCCCTTATTTTGGTGATACTCACAGAATGAGGTTTCATTCCACCATGGTGGGCGTGGTTGTGGATCATAGGGACAAGAGTTGTCCAATGGTGAAACAAGCTTGTGTTGGAGTAATGTTTTGTAAACCACATCCAAAGGTTCACCTAAGGGTCTATACTCTCGTTTAGGGCGTGTAGCCCATGAGTTTCTCGGTCTATTCCCAGATGTCTTGTTGTCAGGAGGAGGTTTCTCAGTATTCTTGGTTGCATTGAGACTATCTATGAGATTAAAGGTTTCCTTAATAGGCTTAGGAGTTACATTGTCAACAACCCTATCATGTACAATTTCTCGGTTCTTGTTGATGTACTTGGGTTTGTCCTTGTTAGAGGTGGAACCCTGTTTTGTGTCCTTTTGAAAAGTAAGTTCACCCTTCTTGACCATGAATTCTTCTATGCGGATAGCCTGTGTGACCATGTCTTCAAAGGTATGTGGACCTTGAAGTTGGACTCTATACCCAAAATCAGGTAGGAGGTTATCGATAAAGATGTCAAGTTTCTCTGTTTTTGGGATTTTGTGTGAGTATTTAGTATAAAGTTATCTCCACCTCTATAGGAATGTGAGGAAAGTTTCCCCAATCTTTTGCTTAAGATTACATAAATCTCAGATGTTAACAGGGTGTTGAATGTTATGAGAATATTACAGGACAAACAAGTTGGCAATTTCATCAAATGTTTTGATACCAAGAAGCAAGTGTGAAAACAACTCCATAGCTTGACCACCTAGACTTCTTGGGAATAAAAGCATTAGATACATTTGATTATGCATAAATTCCATAGACAAGGCACTGAATTCTCATAAATGATCTTGGGGATCAGTAGTTCCAAAGTATATATCATACTTAGGTAACTCTACTCCTCTTGGAAAAGAAGGCATGTCTATGCTCTTGTCAAATGGAAATGGACAAAGAGTGTCTAAGGTGTATGTTTTCATGGGTTTGTCTTTCTCACGCATCATCTGAGCCAGTTGGTCTTGCATAATTTTTAGTTTTTTTGGGAGTTTGGAAGTCTTAGTTTCCTCTTTAGGTGTGATGATAGTTTCCACATTGAAATGATGGGGTAGCTTAGCTCCCTCTTGGGCAAGTTTGAGAAAGTATTTTTCTTTCTCTTCGTTGAGCAGAATTTCCATGACCGTTTGCAATTTTTTGTCTTTATGACACTTTGTTATGTGTTCAGGAAGTATTTCCACCTCTTCCTGCTCCCTATCAATGTCATGGTCTTTTTCTTTGTCATTCCTAGTTTGGTCTTGGTTTCTGCTATGTTCACCATGTTCAGGTTCATAATCAGCCATTGTTGGAACGTGTTTTGTTATTGTGATTGCAAAGGTCCTTTGAAAAAGAATTCAGATATGTTGTTTGGAGATGTCGGACCTTTGCTAGTTTTAGGATCCTCTTGACACAAGGGATTCCTGGTTTGTAGGAAGTTTATAGAGAATGTTCTATGGACCCAAGATGACCTGACAGGTGAGGGGGATCGTGAATATTCCTCACTAAATGAACTAGAGATAGACTGTGTAATGACTAAAGAGAGACCTCTACCATGATTAGTACCCCTAGCTCTTCCTCATCTAGGTCTTTGGGGATAAAACACTTTGCCACTTCTTGTTGCCATAGTCATAGACAACGACAAAAAGAGAAGGCTTAAACAAGGACCACACTAAAACATAGTCTCAAAAACAAAGCAAGATAAGAGTATTGTATACTAAGGTACGAGTCATCCAAGTAATGGCTAGAACAACCAAAGATGATGACTATCATGACATGGAGTCTGACAAGCACCAAAGACCAAAGACAAAGTGAACAAGAGACAAGACTAGTTTATATGTAGGTCACAAGTCATTAGCTAAGCAAGAAGCCACTGTTTGACATTGTTTGCAGATAGAAAAGAGGTAAAATGCTATAAATAATGGACCAAATTTAGAGCACAAGTAGATACTAAATTTTGAAGCGATTGTTCTAGACAAATTGTTGGTTGTTTTGACAGATTTCAGATAGGTAGTAAGACTGTTTTCAAGTTTTGGACAACATTTTGGTTGTTTTTGAATAAGACAATTGGTTTTCAGATAAACATGTGAAGCAAGCAATAGTCTCAAACAACCCAACCGAGGGCAAAGCAACTCACAAGGGTGGGGGAGTCTTGACATTTAGTTTGTTTGATAGGTTTGGACAATGTTTAAAGACTCAATAACAAACATATTTTTATCCCTAAAATAGAAAATTGGTAGAGAAGGCAAAACCTTTGTCCCACAACTTATGTGCATGCATGCACCTCACACAATTGTGTCACCCCCTAGACAACGCCCATGTTTTTGGCATATTCAAAGGGCTCAATAACACATACGCTGAATGAACAACCTTGTGGCAAGGGTCAAGTGTGTATACCACCTTCAAATGCCCAGTTGTATGCCTATGTTGAGTTCTACAGGAGAGATTCTTCCCCCTCCTTGCACAAATATTATGCCTCCTTTCAGAGGTGAACTAGGTAGCAACTAACTAAGAGGTTTTTACTTGGCTTCCATTCATACTAATCCCTGGTGACTTTGCAAGAAAAGTTGAGGCTAGTAGCCCACACCAACATCTGTAAGTGCACACTCTTGACTAGCAAGACTAGGGCCGGTGCCGACCAGTGCAGTTTACAAAGCCTCTTCTTGATATGCGATATCAGAATGAAGAAGAGGAAATTAATATGGCTTTGGAATCTTTCACTCAACAAAGCTTCTTTATTATAGTGAGGTGGAATCTCCGGTGAAAGGAGCGTGCTCACTTGGGTCATTCTCAGAGGTTGGATCACTCTGGCAGGCCCTCTAAAGGATTGACTCAGACTAGTGGTTCAAATCTAAGGGTCAAAGTTTTTGATTTCCCTCAAGGGGAAAGAGCATACTCCTCTACCTCATTTCCTCACCCAAAAATGAAAGACATGTTAATCACCGAGTTAGCTTAATCGATCCCACCTTGTCCTATTCCAAGACTTTGATCCCCTGAAAGGAAATCATCATCTCTTCATTAAAGGCTTCATCTGGGAGAACCACTAACTTGCTTGCCTCCCTCAGATGCCATCTTTTAGAGGCTTCTAGGTTTATGATTTACCCTTGGTCATGACCTCCAAGTGGTAAAAAGCATACTCCCCTATTCCCCTATCTTGCACCCTACAAAGTTCACAAGCCTTATTTATACTATATGTGAAAAGCAATAAAAGAAGACACAACGTTTATGTTGGTTTGAAACAAATCTTCATCATGCATATCTTTAACAAGTGTCTTGCATTCACACAGTCAATATATGTTCCAAGTATTTGGATAAAAGGTATCTTCATCAAGCGTCCTACAAACCACTGTTAAGTTGTTTGAAAACCAAAAATTAGAAACAAAATGTTTTAGAAAACAACATTAGTCAAATGGAAGCTTAACAATGGAAAAATAAAATTTAACTTTTTTTGTTCTTTTTGATACCACTATTAAGCTACAGAAATCAGAAATAAATTGCTCCAAAGAAAACTCTTAGTCAAACAAACATCTTGATAAACTAGAATTTGAAAACCTGTATTTCACATTTCTGTTGCAAAATTCTGTGTGAAATCATGCACAGACCCGCACAAAAAAAAGATGTGCACCATGCAAGAATCTGTGCAATTATGCACTTTTTTGCTTGAGAAAGTATAGAGGAAGATGCGAAATCTTCAATTCTTTGCGCAAAAAAATTAGATTTCTCATGCGAAAATCTGGAAACCTGTATGGACAGAACAATAAAAAAGCAGAAAATATAGAAAATGAGGCTAGAAAATTTTATTTTTCGAGCCCCACGGTGGGCGCCAGAAATGTATATGCGAAATTGGGGGCCTCTAATCCTCACATACACTTCAACATGGTCATTACCTATGAGATCATCCCAAAATAAACATTGTATTATTTATTCAAAAAGTCTAACAAAGCAACCTTTGCCTTCTAACTAGAAGGATTATGCCTTTGCTTTTAGAATGAGAAGCAAGCAACCGGACTTCTAGAACGAAGGATTTATGCAGCTAAATGAAAGTGCAATTAATCTAGATGAGAGATGCAATTATTAATCTAAGAAATGAAGAAGCATAGTATGCTAAATGGATGCATATTTAAAATCTAAATGATATTACAATGAAAGAAATAAAGCTATGCAAATGTGAGTAACGTGAGTAAGAATTTTTGTACAAATTCGATGCAAATTCCAAAATTCATCCTTTATAATGAGGAATGGAGAGCTTCTTTTATAGAATCCAAGAGGTGATCGACGGTCAAGATTAACCAAAATGGATGATCAAGATTGAAGAGGAGAGTCAGTCATAAAAGTAACTTCCTCATGAAAAGGGAGTTAACTAGTTGCCTTTGAGTGATAAAAGGAGTTAACTGAGTCCTTTTTGAGTGATAAAAGAAGCTGACTAACTGCCTTTTGAGTGATAAAAGGAGCTGACTAGTTTTATTTTTTGAGTGAATATTTAATTTAATAAAATAGAATATGACCTCATAAATAGATAACTTTAACTAATTGAATAATTAAATTCAATAATTAAAAAGAGGAGATATCTTATTAAATTAAATGTATTTAATTTCTTTGTATATTAGCTAAAGAGGTCATTTTAATTTTATTAAAGTAGAACACTTATAATTAAATTAATTTAAATTGATAGGTTTGTGTAGCTAATTTGAGTCAATATTTAGGAATTAAATAAATAATATGATTAATACAAATTATGGTTTTTTGCATTTGACACCTAGGTCAAGTAGCGATTATTAGAATAAGAATTGCCTAGTAAAATAGGACTTAGGAATAGTTGAATAAACCAAAGTTGGTTAATATAGCAATGTGCCAATTTTGGGGTATTACAATTATAACAGATGGTTGAGCCAAACCACATGTTTCAGTTGCTTGAAGACTGGTCATATTAGTAGGAATTGCCCAATAAAGTCAAAAGCACCCAACTCAAATAACGACAAAGGTAAAGAGATGGTAGATGTTGAACATATCAAAGGAGAAATGAACAAGACATGGAAGAAGAAAGATGGGAGTAGAACATCAAATGAAGGGATAACTTCACCTAAAAGGTCAAGTGATCACACTTCATCAAACTAAGCAAAAGAAGGCATAAGGGACTGATTTACAAAGTTTCATCATGCATCAGTTCCTAGAAAAGAAAATACTAAAAAAAGAATAGATCAGCATAAACAAAGATGCAAAATAATTTTTTTTATAAGAGATTACAAGTATTGCCGAGTTGCCCTCAGATGCCGAGTTGGTAGAGGAAGCCGAGTGAAGAAGAAATCTCAATTGAAGCCAAGTAAGTAATACTCCTGTGGAAGCCGAGTAATGAAAAGGAAATGGAAGCTGAGTAATTTAGAATCCTTCAAAATTTGAGTGGACATGTGTAAACATACTAATCATGAAATGTGATGGAAATAGGGTATATTATTATATTTTTCATTCATTTTTCTTCATCGAGAATGAAGAGAAAAGACGAGAAAGAGTGTAGAGTGAATCCAAAGGAAAGAAACCTGCATGTAAGAAGATTTCAACAACATTCCAGCACAATTCCATCGATTATGAGGTATTTACAACTATGCCGAGCTACACAATTTCATGTTTTCTTTGTTTTGAAACCCTAGTTTGGTAAAATGGCATCTAGCTCAAGAAAAACTCAGGATAAGGAAACATTTGAAGTTCAATTAGTATCCAAGGATGTTAGGCAACCTGATTTTCATCCAATCCGAGAGGTTGCATACAAGAATGACCCAGTCGGTGCTCTTTCCATCATACCTCGAAAAGTTGTAATGGTTCAAGACGTAAGGAAATTTTATAACTATACAATAGGAGCCATAGGTGATATGGAAATGAGGGAGGCATATGAGAAATTGTGTGATAATGGAGTATTGAAGGAAGAATACAAAATTGTTGAGAGGAAGGGTTTAACGCGTGCCCTAGAATTTCTTGCCATGTTCAAAACAAAATGGATTAGGCTAGTGTTGAGCAGAGTGCATGATGGTAGTCTATAGTTGGAGGACGACCCCATAAAGATCAAAAAGAGGATTGTACATAGAGTGACAGGGTACCCAACCCTAGATCGGCCAAAGACCCTTAGAAGTGACTCTAAGGAGGCAATTGAGAAGAACACAGGTGCAACATGGAATAAAAGAAGGATGACAATTGACACAATCCAAGACCCTCTAGTTGACTTTGTAGTTAGGGTCATTGCACACAAATTTTATTAGTCCAGCAGACTAAAAAATTTGCCTTGTATTTCAATGGATGTTGGGTATAAACTAGTAAAGAAGGATCATACATATGATCTTGGAGAGCTACAACTACAATAGGTAAATGAGAATCTAGCAGCAATCAGGAGAACAAAGGGAGCACAATGCAAATTTGGTGCAATTTTGATATGTATTTTCTTTTATCTACAAATGAATTCCCTTCTTTTGGCAAAGTAGCATGGAAGAATGATAAGTCAATCATAGCTCAGGTCAATGAATACATAGAGCAAATGGGAGCCAATTTTGAAACCTTGATGACTAGTTATTTTGAAGATTTTAAGAAATCAATGAAGTAGAGGCTTAGAATTCTAGTTTCTTTGGTAGAGAAACATGTAAATGAAGTTTTTTTTCTTGTAGATATTGATTACACATACATACAAGTGGCTATACCAAGAGTGAGATGGTTAAGACCTCTTGGATATGAGATAAATATAGATGAAGCATCAGCAGCAATAATTGCTTTATTAGCAAAGGAGTTTGACAAGGATGCACCACATTTTGGAACATATGACATGGTGAAATCCAAAGTGGATATGGAGTTGAAGACTTCCTCCACTTTGATGAAGAAAGACAAGCTTGTCAAGAAGCTTAAACAAAAAATTTGGGAAGGCACTGCAGAGGAAGCTAAAGTAGAAGGTGAAGATGTTGAGGGTGATGAAGAAGAGCAAGATCAAGGGCCACTTGCCCTAACCCAAGGTATGGGAGAAGATGTAGATGAAGAAGAAGGTGTTGAGCAAGAAGCACCAAAGCCTGAGAAAAAGAAAAGAAAAGCTCAGAAGCAGCCAGTTGCCCAACCCATAGGGAAGAAGAAGAAACTTGCAAAGCCAAGCCCAACCAAGCTAGCTACAAGGGCTAACAATAGGGTTACAACAAAAGGGGCAAAGGAGCAGGAAAAAAAAGGCAATAGAACAAGTAGAACCTGCTAAGAAAAAAGAGAGGAGGAAGTATGTTGCACCTCTAGAATTAAATGAGGAGAGAATAGAGTCTGATGAAGATCAATTTAGATTAGTAAGACACTCTACCACATCTGAATTATAAAATATTTGCAATAATATTAGAGATAATGCAAATTTATTTGGTCTAACAACCATAGATTTTGATAAGTTGTCAAAAGAACAACAAAACATAGTGGAAGAATCTATCTACACTATGATGGCTAAGTTCAAGACAACCCCACTTGAAGTAGACACTTCAATGCCTAAGGAGCTAAGTTCATTAGTGGAAAATAAGTGGCATTACTATCTGAAAATGGAGAAAGAAATAAGAGAATCTACATTGGCCCATGTAATGCTAGACCTTATTAAAGGTCAAATAACAAAAGCTAGCAAGAAGCATGGGAGCAAATTTGCACCCAAATATAGAGCCTTCAAAATTTTGCAAAATCAAATTGAAGATGTCCAAGAATCCACACAAATGTGAAAATTAATATGTGGTTTGACAACTATAAAGGAAGGACAAGAAGACCCATTTGAGGGTATGAATGATGATGAAGATGAAGAGAATGAATAAGAGGAAGAAAGATAACAAGAAAAAGATGAAGGAGGAAAGACAACGAAAGAGATAGTGGAGACAATACATGGTAAAGAGGCAATAGCTAAAGAGCAATAGATTGAACAGAGTGTCCAAAACACCCAACTACCACCACCAAGCCCTCCACATACAACACCTACAAAGATAGTAACTATACAAGATGTTCCTGACACTTCAGCTCAAAACATCAATCCTTTGACTGCAGAGGATCTCAAAAAGATCCTTCACCAATCAACATTACAGGCACAACTTTGTACAAATCCAGTTTTGGTGAGTGTTGATGAGTTACAGAAAGTTGTAGCAGAAATAACAAGGGAGAAAGAAAGCACACAAAAACAATCCTCACAACCTCCCACAACTACAATAGATTAACCCAAAGAGCAAGAAGAACAAGATAAAATTGCTAAGGTTGATTCTACAATAAAGGTAACAACAACTGTTAAGGAGAAAAAAAAGGAACAAATAGGATAAGATGTTCCTGCAGCACAAACCTAAGGTGCACCTCCTCAAATTTTCATCATTGATCAAGGCAGTAGACAAGAGGAGAAAGAAGTAGAGAAAATCCCTAAGGAGTAGGAGGCAATACAAACATTGGTAAACTTGCCTACCTTGGGGACCCCTAATAAGAAGCCAAGCACTGATGCAGTACCATTGCAAATTTAAGCACCAGGCTCAAGCACTACCAAGGTTGCAAGGGTACTTCACTATGGAGACCCTACACTTGACGAAGAAATAGTCATACTAAGCTATGACTCAAGAACCATGAACCTATAGCAGATAAATGAAGTGCAGAAGGCACTAGAAAGGAGAAAAAGACAAGAGATACTCAAAAATGAGTATAGGAAGAAGCAAGCACTAGTGGAGATCAAAAAAATATTTCTTGATGCATTTAGCTTGCAAATACCTGATGAAACTCAACCCATAATGTTGAAACTATCCAATATTATGGACCAGGTATAGAATGAGGACCTAGAAACTAATGTCAAATTATTTGAATGGTTAGAAAAGAAATTTTAGATGAAAGTAAATGAGAAGATATCAAGTGAAATAGCACTTTCATAGGTTGAATTGGCAAAGAAGATTGAAAAAGTGAAAAAGGTACTTGAGAATGTATTCTCATTGTACACCAAATTATGTGATTCCTCATATTTCACACAGGAAACTAGCCAAAGAATAATGAGCTTGGAGTGAAATATAAAGATTTCTAGCACTCAACTACCAAAAGATCTAGCTCAAAGTGAGAAGCATTTTGCAGCAATGCTTCACAGACAAAAAGAGATAGTTGTGTTGATAGCAGAGGAGGTCAATATTAAGGCCAAATTGATGCAGATTCAATCCTCCATAACTCCACATCTGAAAGTACCCCATAAGGAGCAGGCATATGCAAAAAATATACTAAAGAAAGACCCAAATCTTTCTACTTTAGAAGGCCTTGTTCATCTTGCAGCAGAGACAACCATCAAGCAAAAGTCATTGGAGATAGCTTTAGACAATTGGGATGCTTCTCTCAAGATGATTATGGAGATAAATAAAACATTTTTGGCAAAGTATTCTATTCATCCTTAGGACCCTTTGACATAAGTGTCAAAAAAGGGGGAGAATAAGAATATTCATTCATTACTTATTGCATCTAATAAAAGGGGGAGTATAATTCATTGAATGGGGAGATGTGAATAAGAATGGTTACATAATACATTCTTTGATGGAAGCAATAAAGAATATCCAAAGGGGGAGATATTCACATTCACATTTTAGAGGAAGTAATAAAGCCAAAAGGATGAAAAACTACAAACAAATGTGAAAGAGGATAGATACAGAGTACAAGAAGCAGAAATAGGGTACATAGATATAGACAAAGGCAGATAAGGCAAAGAGTATCAGATATATCAGCACAAGAATTTTGGTTACAGGAATGGAAATTGCACATCAACTCAAGGGGAGTTACAAGATTTTGGGGTATAAAAATTTTGAATAAGTTTGAAGTCTTGTACATATGCCGAATAGAATATGTAGTATAATGCTAAGTTTCTGGAATAGATTGTGTAGAGATTTTTCATCAACGTTTCAAATCACACTACGTGATCCATCATTAGGAAGAGAAAGCAAGAGGTGTCAAATTATGTAAGATGCAGATTTGGCACAGGGTCACAATTTAAGGAGACCTGGAAGAGAGGGACTGCACACGCCCCAACGCAAGTCAAAAGAAGTAAAATAAAATAAAGACAAAAAAACAAGCACGGGGGAAAGACAAAACCACCCAAGACACAAAGTGAAAGCACCAAGAGAGATAACAAAGAAAATAAATAGGACAAGATAATAAACTCCAAAAAGGAAACAAAAGGTAAGAGGTAGTATATGTAAAAATATAAATATATAGTAGAAGAATATGTAGTATACTCATAAAGATCATATTCATAATGTTTAGTTAAGTGTTTTTGCCACTCATTTCAAAGGGGGAGATTGTTAGTCTTAGATTGGTTTTGACATTTGAGTGTGAACACACTTAACCAATTCTTTGGTTAATGCCGAGTATAATATAGAAGCTGAGCTATAGTGTATGTCGAGCTAGAGAATTCAACAGGTGTCGAGTGAACTTTAGGTCCCGAGCAATCTTTAGGTGCCGAGTAAAGTTCAAGTGCTGAGCAAAGTATAGGTGTCGAGTCACTATAGATGCCAAGTAAAACAAAATTGCTATAGAAGCCGAGTGAGCTCATTTTTCTATATATGTCGAGCATCAACAACTAGTATGTGCCAAGTAACACAGAAATCAGCATATGAGTTTGTGCCTTCACAAACTCAGATGTAAACCATTTTTGGAGCTAACATGGAATGAATCTTGAAGGATCATGAAGATAAGAATGAATCTTTCACATTACCAATGCAATGAGCATGTAGCCAATAAGAAAAATGGAGAAAGCATGCAACCAATAGGAAAAGTGCAAGAATTGACTGGGAGATGATGATTTAATATTGATCATAGATTCATATCCAACCCTAAGTCTTTGAAATCTTTAAATGGAGGATGAAGCCCTATTATGAAAAAGGAAGATGCATAGAAGAAGTGTATGGGTGAAATATAGCAAAGTGCAGAAGGGTAAATGACTTAGTGGAGAATAGAGTAGCATTGCAGAATCTAGTTATTGAAGAATAGAGTATCAGAACCACACAGAGTGACATATTAGATCAAGCAAGGATCAGATCAGCAAGGGTAGAACAAGGATCTAGAATCAGTAATTGAAGATTGCAAAGCTAATAGGTCAAAGGCTTTCTAATACTCTCTAGCAATTGTATTAGATATGGAAATCCTATGGACTTAGGTTGGCCTAGCAACCATTTGTAAATCCTTTAATAGGGTGGCATTCCAAGTGAATGTACAAAGGTCCTTTAACTAGGCCTACTTTTAGCAGGGTAGTAAAACCCTTTAACCAGGTCAATTTTAACAGTGTAAAGTCATTAATAGGACAGGTCTTTCATAGAGAAGACCATTGGAAGTGGTCAAACATTGTAACCTTGAATAGTTACACATTGTTGCAGTGATATTTTGTGGGTGTCATCCCCACCCTATTTTTACCTTCTCATTTTGAAGGGTTTCTAGGTTACCAAATTTGTGTGTTGTCTATTTTCATGCATGTCTTTACTTTCATGTACATTAGATAAATTAGATGCATGTGAATGGTTTCAGTTAAAAGGATTTGAAAAGGTTAAGTTAGTTACTTCTGATTCACTCTCCCCTCTCAAAAGTAAATCTTCCCACTTGTTAATTCCAACAGCACGTCGCTATCTTTATAGGATCTATTACAAGCTCTCCTCTACCAAATACTCTAGATGATGGTACAATGAAGGCAATTTGAAACTGAAGGGCCATGTGCATTAAATAAAAGATATCTATAATTATCTAAAATATGGTAGCAATTATTGTTATATTATCATCTATGTCAAGGAACTGATCACTGTTGTTAATGATTGGAAGATAAAAGAAAAATGGATCCATGCATACTGCAACTAGACATGATATAACAAATAGCTTATTCCATTTCTAATGGAACTTGTCTTGAGGATCAAATATTTTCTTTTTAGATGATTTCAAGTCTTCAGAAAAGACCTCCCTTAATACCCAAAATCGCAATGATTGACCAATGTTCTTCAAACCCTATGAGCCCTTTCCCCAACTTCTTCTGACAGTGGAAGATATAGAGCTTGGTGTTCTTCTAGAACTATCAAAAGTGGAAACATATTCACCTAGTCTGCCCCTATCTATTTCTAGATATCTTTTTGTGGAAGCTTTAGGGGCAAGTTCCCTTGCCAATCAAACTCATCATTAAGAATAGACACCATACCAGCCATTTGAGGCCAACAATTTCCTTCAGGTCCTAAAACCCCATACTCTTCTCTGCTAATTATTTCCCTAGCATAAGGATCAAGCAATATGCATGAATGCTCATAGTGATGCCCTTCTTCAGGACAATACTCTCCATCAACTTGATCCTTTGCTTAACAAAACTTGATCTCTTTCAATGATGTTGCATATTATCTTTAAAAAAAAATTATTTCATTGATCCTTTCAAAACTTGAAAGAAGATTGAAGCGCCTTGTGTAAACAACATTTGATGATAAGTGCATATTCTGATGACATCCTTCTAATCAAGAAGATTCCACGCCTTTTAATAATATGATGAATTTAGTTGGGCCCAAAATGGGTCCAGCTAAAAAAAAAAATCATTTTTAGACAAATGACATCTTAGAGTGACCTATTGAACATATGTCATTTACTAAATCCATTCGATCATTGCTGATTTACTTTTTGAAACTCAATTCACTTCTTTCTACAACTTGTCAACTTCGTGTCAAGTAGTCTTTTGATTGGCCTTAAAAACTGACAAAAACACCTAAGTAGGCTCTGAAATCAAACCTATTGATTCTCTATTCCACATACTTTTATCCTATCGAACCTCATCTCATAAAAAATTCTCAATCAAAAGATATTGACTATCAAAGTTGCCCTCCCAAAACTACCTGCAAGAAAACATGTCAAAAAATAATAGAACACATTCGAATTTGGCTTTGAAAACTAGGTAAACTGACACTTGGGAACACAGAAACTGGGGAATTGGTTCACTGTCATGAGGAAAATATGAATCTATGATTAGGGATCATGATGAATAACATGGAAAAAATAGGAAGTGGTCAAAGTGGGCTACTCAAATTTGAAGGACTAGAAATAGTGATAAAAAGTGATTTTTTTGCAAATGGAATGGACCTGGGAAAGTGTGCAGACAGATTCATTAAGATTTGAAAATTTGCACACTTAAAGTATTTTTAGAGTAGAACACAATAGTACAATCCATTTGATCTCACCTATTACAAATTCAAAGATATGACATCATGAATAGGGGTACTGACCAATCTGCATTTTATGACACCAGTAAAAAGTTATAAATTGCATTCAAAATCACATTTGAAAACTAATCAAATGGATTTTTCCTAAGCTCAAAATTGAAACATAGCAAGTCTTTGACCTCTGCAATGAAATGAAAAAGAAATTTTCCCATTTTGATCAACCGGGTAAAAATTATAATGAGTCAAATAGGTTCTCCCAAAATTCTGAACAATTTGCATCAGCATGGCAATAGTAAACAACTAACTTTGAGGGATTCAAAACCTAGTGAAAACATGTCAAAATGACTTAAAATATGAAACATAGGTTCTTGGTATGGACATTAAACACTCCCAAAGTGGTGAGTCATTAAACACAACTAGGTGTGAAATATTCAATTACAAACAAGGCCTCCTATCATTGTTTGACACTTAGGCAAAAATGCAGATTTAGACATTGCTCAAAACAAAACTTCACGAAATGGCTCAGAATGAAATTTATCTTCATAGAAAAAGTGGACATACTGAATGTAAGGTGTTAGAAATATTAAACACCTCTTAGGCCCTGAATGGACAGTTAGGTACACATGCATTTAAAAGCACTTAAAAGGCTTGATTTTTTCAATGGTACTCAAAATCAAGGCTTCAGTTTTGAGTCCCAACAAGGGGAAGGAAACAAATTCCTAGAGTTCTTTGGTCATTTCATGGAGGGAGATGAATGGGATGATGGGTTCTTCCTCACACGATTGCTTGTCCTCTTGTTTAGGCTCCTCTCTAACTAGAGTTGATAAAAACAAAGTATATATGAATCAATAATTATTATACATTGAAATCAAATATATGTACACACAAAAATAATTATGTTCTTATCGCCATCAAATAGTCACTCTGTACATCCACCTCAAAGGCTCATGGATGATCGGGAGTAACGAGGCCCTACAATAACTAAATCAACATAATCACTCAATCATACTTATAAATACCATTTAAAATTTAAATATTAACTATTATAAATAATATCTAAAACTATGAAAACTCTTTCATACCTCGGTTAATGGCTCTGAATTAGCCATCATGGCAGAAACTCCAAGATTGATGGGCTGACGAAGATGAGGAGTCTCAGATGTGAACAACCGCAAATCATATAATACAATTTACATTTTTTTAAATAGAATATAATATAATCAAATGAATTAAATTAACATGAAACAAATGTACCTCTATGAAGCTCGTATCACGCCTAGGCTCAAAGTTCCTTGTGAATGTCGATGGTCTAGTAGAGAACTAATGCATATGGATAATTTTTTTTTCAATCCTTCATATGATTACTTAATAAATATATGTATTAATTGAAATGATTACTCATTGATAGGATGTAAAATGGGGCCAGGGAATCTGTACTAGGGTCATCAACACTCTTACCCTAAATTTTGAACAATGTCAAGACATGCTAATTAATTAGTCATTCATTGTACATATGAAATGTGATCAAATTAGTTTATTATAATTGTAATTTACAAGTGTGTCAATGCCAAATGCGTCACTCTGAAACTCATTAGTGACTAGCCCATCATCAATAATGTCTCCAACATTACTGCCAAATGTGCATAAGGGTCTACATGATATGTACATGTGACCATGACACAAAGAAGGCTCCTCCTTAACTAATGGATTGGTGCATTGAATGAGAGTTTGTGTCAAACCATTGATAGTCCCTAGAGTATTGGTCTCTACATGTTCCTTCACAACTAAAGGAATAATGACATGCTCACCCTATGGCTTGACAAGAGGTGCCCTAACTACATTAGGGTCACAACATTCCCCCAACCTCTCAAATGATGACCCCCACCTATACGCTAAGAGTCTAACATGTCAAAATAATTGGGGATCTCCCTAAGGACAAATTAACAATACAATTTATTTAAGAAATACATTGGAACCTCATCATTATTTCAAGGAGGGGAATAAAAGACTATCTACCATCTATCGCAAACTTTATTTCTAATATCATCATGTACACACCAGTGGATGGGAAACCTTTTAGTTGTATGTTTAACAATGTCTTGTTCTCCTATTTTTTAAACAATGCACATATGCTTCCTTTCATTATGTCCTTTTTAAACACTGTATTTTATGCTACCTTTCATATAATATCTTCATTTTTCTTCTCTCTTAACATGATAAATATCTAACTAACTACTAACAGAAGCTACATGGCTCATAATGGACTCAAGGGAGGATGTCAATTATGCTCTCATAGGCATAGTTTTCCCATAAGCTTTCAACCTACTAATGATTGTTTGTAATTTATTTTTTCCTCTTTATATATTATTCATTATATTTTCTTGGGTGCCAGGAGGAGGTCTTTCAATTGGTGGAGGTTGCAAAAGTTCTTGATCTTCTTGTGGAGGGTTTTCATTTTGATTTTATTGATCAAGCTAGGGATTTGGTGGTTGCTTATTCACATTTCCTGATAAGTTACCAATTGAATTTTAAACAAAGAAACAAATTTGAAGAAAAACTTAAAAAACATACAAAACAATGCTTAAACATACAAAACAATACTAAAATATACAAAACAATGCAAAAACATTAAAAAAACAATGAAAAAACAAGAGTAGAAAATATACTTGATGATCTTGATCTTGATCTCCAACGATGAGAAGGCATTTTGAGGAGGAGAGTGAGAAAAATCTTCAACTTTTATAAACCACTTGTGTATTGTTGAGGGGAAAGAAGGCACCAGCAAAAAAGAAACAAGAGAAAATGGAATGGACCGCTAGTCTGTAGCCCATATATAGAATTTTTAAAAAGCACAAACACACTATAGTGCACACATACTACGGCTTGGTCTCCACAAGCCTAAGGATTGTGGAGCCCAAGCCAAAGCACGCGCATGCTTTTAGAATTTTAAATTTTTTTGTTGTGTTTCATCTTATTGGCACCACAACTTGGTGCATTTTCCCACATGTCTTAAGATGGAAATTGTTGTTGAAAGCTCTTAGATCTTTGACACCTGGAAGTTGGTTGGATCGATGGAATCATTGGTGAATGCTAGGAATTTGGCTTTCATTCAATTGATGTCTACCAATTGACCTTACTAGATACATATAATTTTGTATGTAGCACCTTTAAATATTCAAAAATCTTTTCCATCACCTTCTACACTAGGTCATGCACATCCTTAAGCTCATTTGCAGATTTACAAAGTTTTCCACCCTGAACTCTAATGATTTCTTCCAATGAAGAAATTATTCTTGGCCTATTTTAGGATCTCGTGGCTCATCATGGTGATGTTGGTCTTCATATCAATTACCTCTTGCAACAAGGCCAATTGCTCCATCAATCTCTCTGATGCTTTTTTCATTGTAGTTTGATGACTGGACAATCCTTCCCTCAACTTGTCAACATATAAAAATATGTTTTCAAGGTTCTCAATGAGAGGGGGACCTTGGGCCTTCATTTGATCAATCCATGAGCAATCAATTTGACCAAATTTCCTTTCTTTTTATAGCTTCAAAAGAAAGTTCTTGTTCTCCTCTACACTTGGGTCAAATGTACTAGTAGAGGTGCTTCCAAGTGCAACTCTAATGTAGTCCATTAGTTCTTTATTTGAGGCCTTGAGTACCTCTTTCTTTTCCCTTAACAATTCTAGTCTATCCTCTATCTTTTCATTGGTTGATTTCCATATATTAACCATTGAATCATGTATAGGAATACCAATGTTGACCATTTTGATTTGAAAGTCATTGCCAGTGAGCTCATGAAACTTTCCCTCTTTTAGAGGTTCTACTATCTCTATCAGCATATGACTAGTAAAGGGGTTAGTGACCATGTTGCTATAGACTTCTACTTCTTCTTCTTTGATTGTGGCTAAGAAGAAGTTTCCTATGTGATGAGGTCTTTGGATGGGGCAACTTCCTCATACCTTTTCTATTTTTGATCAATGGTCTCTTCCAACCATGACTCGGTTGAGAGGACATTGATTGCTAATTGCAGAGTTGTGGGATCAAAGAGATTCCTTGTCACTATGGTTGTCTCCTTTTTCTCAATGGAAATAGGGAAAGAAAACACTTTAGTAACTGAGAGGGGTAGTGCATCACCCTGCTAAGATGCATCTTTCTCTTGACCATCCATGGGATTTTTGTCACCATCAAGGTTGATGACTTGCATAGGGGAGGAAGGCTTGGTCATTGACTTCTCTTGCTTCTTCTCTTTATTCTTCTCCTTACCCCCAAATTTTCATTTGTTTGGGAGAGATCCTCTTCCATAGGTTGGGGTAATCTGGACATTCTTTTCTGGAGGTTGACCTATACCTCCACTGATGGACTAGGCTAGACCCACTGATGTTGAAGTATCAACAGTGGTGGTGGTAGCTATCATTGATTGAGTCCTTCCAGAAGCTACTCCACTAGTAGATCATGTACTTACCATTCTTTTCTTTAGACTTTCTTTGGTCCATTCCACCCATTTTTTCATCCTTTTGTTGATCCCATGAATTGGGACCTCCTTTATATTGACAATAGGACCTTTAAGTGGAGTTGACACAATTGGAGTCTTCTTGATTTTCTTGAAGCAGGAGGGATGCATGTAGGAGCCTTCATCTGCAAGATTAGAACAATTAATAGAGTCATTATACAACTTAATTTCTTCAATTGTTAGCTTCAAATGATCTCTCACAAATTTCACTGGGTCATATTGAGGTTTGGGTACTTCATAATCAACTAGTTTGATTTTGCTTTCAAAAATTTTAACTAGCTTCTGAACATCAGATCTAGAAGTGCAAGAGTAGGGTCCAACAACTATTGGGAAAAAATCCTAACTATTTTCTTTACATTGGAACACAAGGTCTTCATTTCTTGTATTTGTTGACATAATTCAACAAGAAAAATGTTGTCCTCAGGATGCTTGGGAAGCCTTTTGGGATACCCATCAAAAGCACCAATCTGCAAGTAGGAGAAGGTAGAGAACTTGATGAAAAAGCATTTGAACTAACCTATAGCCAAAATAGCTTCAGGTGAAAACCTTCACTCTAGGAAGCCTTGCAATTCTCGACATAATCTTATAGTGAAATCATCATTAACTATCACATACTCTTTAAAGCTCCTCTATAGCTGAAGGTTGGGGTAGAACTCATACACCCTCATATTCTCATCATAGGCTTCGATGCTAGGAAGACCTGGCCCAAGGTGATGTGTGGTTCAGGCATATATTACATATAAAGACATATAGAATTGCCTGAATGCCTTAACTAAATTTAACCATGAGGCAAGCTCATCACATATGATTTCAACCCGATCAATCTGTAGTCCTTCAGCACATATAGCTTGCACCAAGAAGAAGTGATGCTCAATAAAGTCAAGGATTTCTTCATTTTCTTTCAATCTCAACAATAGTACCAAGATGTCTAAGATTTTTTTTTTCAAATTTGTTCCAAAAAGAGTCTTTGACATTTTACTCTTTTTGGAATGAGGTGTTTGGAACCAGGTTCTCTGCATATCCTCTCTTTTCAAACTCTTCTTTCCATTGAACATAGATGCAGAGGACGCAAAGTCAATGCCATAATATTCTTCCTTCACTAGCATTGCAAATGCAAATTGCATCAAAGCCTTATTTATCAAGAGAAGAATAGACTGATCAGGTAGTGAGATTTGTTTTGTTTCGAGATTATATTTCTTTATACATTCTCTCACTACTTCTAGTGGTTACACAACCATGGGGAACCTGACAGGTTCTACCAATCCTTTTTCCTTAAGCTTTTCGATTATGTGGTGAATGGGCTGAGAATTAAGCCTTTTGTGGAGATCACCTAAGTCATAGAACTTGAATGAAGTGTCTTTGAGATCTTTTAGTTCCCTTTCAATGCCTATTAGTCGACCATAACCTGCTACTCTGATTGCCATTTTCTTATAATTTCAAAGAGGGGGCAATTGCTTGATAAATAGTCATTAAAATAATGAGGAAGCAAGTCTGAGACAAATCAGATCAAATATATGTAGAAATCTAAATGTTGGCAACACATGGATGAAATTAAATGCAATGAATGGTCATAACAGTAGGATTTTCAATAAATTTGATATTTAACAACTATTAAAAAAATTATGCTCCTATGCATATAATGATTCACAAATCCAAAAACCATATTACTCACTTAAAGTCATTTAGTAGCAAGAATAGAGACTTACCGAACCAAGGGATTTCAATTTAGTGGATTTTCCCTTATTTACTTCATAATCTAGAACAAGTGCTTACACAATAACTCTTTCTATGTGGAGGGGAAAGCATAGATTCATCTTTCTGTAAGCTTTCCTTTTGTTTGATTCAAGATTGTAGTGAGAGCAATCATCCTTCAATACCTTGGGCACTTCATTTACTTATTCTCTACATCAAGCACTTGAGCACTTGGTTTCCTTTTTGTTGGGGATGCATCTTCACAACTAACTTTACCAAAAGCATCTTTTGGGATCTTTGTAGAATATTCTCATGTTATACTTGCATAGTTCTTTATTTTTCTAGTCTTCCAGAGAAGTAACCTTTTACATTTCCAAAGAACAAAAAAATAGCTTTGAGACCATCACTTTTGGGGGGAAGAACCACATTGAATTATTTTCCCTTGTTTTGGCTAGTTACCTTGTGTATCCTCGAGATAAAATCTTGACTTTGGATTCATTGTCTTAGTGATGGATATTAAAGACTTAGATTTATTTGTTTTCAGCACCACGCCTAGGTCCCACTTAATGCATAAAATATTTGAATGGAGTGCAGGCCTTCTTAGCTTCAAAAACACAACAGAATGTTTTTTTTTCCAGTGGGTGAGCAACTAAAAACATGTAGACCTGTTTCTTTACATAGAAATGGATTATAACCTCAGAACTTTGATTAGTTCTGACTTTTACTTTTCTTGATCTTTTTATCATAAGTCAAGCAAGTGTACATCTGCAAATTCTATGATGACTTAGTTCTTCAGATTCTAGCTCAATGAAGTTTGCAAAAGGCAGATAAGTAGCTAGATGATTTAGAATCCAAAGGAAACAAGTATGTTGGTGTAAGAGAAGAATCACAGAAACAAGTAAGACTCACTTGTCATCAAAAAAATGCACAAACAACATCCTAACCATACTTAAATCACCTAAGACCTAGATGTATTGGAATGACAAGAATCTTGCATGGAGGTATAAGGGAAGGTGGAGCAAGGGAGACTCAAAGAAGACACAAAGTGGGAGTCTTAGAAAACTTGAGAATAAAGCCACCTAGGGGCTATCTAGACAAGCAACTGGACAAAATTACAAAGAATGCCATCAACTAGAACTTAAAAGGGATAGACTGAAAGTTGGTAATGATTGGCTTTGACTAGGGACTTAGGGATTGAAAATATCTGAGAAGGGACCTAGAATTTCTAATTTCGCACACTTAGAATGACAAACTAAAATGGGAAAAACTAAGCTAAGAACACAAGAGAAAGGAACACTAACCTAGTAAAGTAGGAAAATAAGGCAAGGAAGAAAACAAAAACAAAAATTTTCCTAGATTAACTCTGCCTATAGGTGTTACCTACTTTCAATTGTGAATCTGATATAGCTTTAGGTCTTGGCTATTGTAAGACAATGGCAGATTCTCTCCAGTGGGATAGGCCAGAATGAAGGAGCTATTTTGATTCACTTGCACAATTCTAAAAGAGCCTTTCCAAAGAGAGTCAAACTTATGATGCATACCTTTGGGTTCATTCCTCTTATCCCATAACAGGACCAAATCACCTTCCATGAATTTCCTTGGCCCGATTTTATTGTCAAAGAAGCTCTTCATGCACTTTTGATGTTCTGTGATGTGGTCAACCAATTTCTCACGTTCTTCTTCCAGCTTGGTGAGGTACATAATTCACTTTTCCAAACCATTATAAAATACTAAGCTACCAATTACTTACTACAATTTTCTGATGGATAGCTCCAATGGTAGGGGAAGGATAACTTCTACTTTGTATACTAGTTCAAATGGGGAAATGTTAATGGCCTTCTTAGGTGTCACCCTATCCACCCAAAGAGCTTTATGTAGCTTCTTGTGCCAATCCTTCTAATTTTTAAACACCAACTTCTTCATGATGTTGATTAAGTTTTTATTGCTCGATTATATCTAACCATTCCCTTAAGGAAATTAGTCTAAGGAATGACTTAGGTGGATTTTGTTGTCATAAAAGAACTCCACAATCTCTATAGAAGAAAAGTAGGTATCATTATCCATGACAAGCTTTAATGATACCCCAAATCTCAACAGGATGCTTTCTTTGACAAACTCAAAAACAACTTCAAAGGTGGTTCTCTTGGTGGGCTTTGCTTACACCCATTTGGTGAAGTAGTCTATAGTAGTTATAATGTATATGTGACTAGAAGAGGAAGGAGGTTAATTGGACCAACGAAGTCGATTCCCCACTTTTGAAAGGGGCCTTATATTACTACTGGCTTCAATGGTAGGGCAGCCAACTAAGGTTTACTAGAAAACATCTTACACATGTCACACTAGGCCACTCACTTATAAGCATCTCTGAACATACCAAGCCAAAAGTAGAAATGCCTCAAAATCTTATAAGATATTACTATAGAAGAAAAATTCCCACCACAAGCTTCATTATGGAACGTCTGAAGAAATCTCTCTTGTTGAGGCCTATTCACATACAAGAGGAGATTTGCATCAATTTCCCTTTTATAAAATTGATCATCATAAATGACATACTTATTTGACTTATTTCTTAGATCACTTCTCTTATTGTATGTCAATCCATCAAGGCATTCTCCATAAGTAAGGAAATAATAAATCCTTGAAAACCAAGGGTCTTGGAGACTTCCCATTAATACTCTTTAGGTTTCTTCCTCTTGACTTGACTCCTAATTTTTTGCAATTATTTACACAAGCCATTTCCTCATACCAACTTTTTTGGTTTCAACTCAATATCATATTCCTGGACCTTCGCTATCTAGGCTCCTCTAGTATTACATCCTATCTCTTGCTGGGTCAAGATACTCTTGATGGTGGGGTTAGGTACATGCTCAACAAAATGTGAATATAAGACATATAAAATCTAAAATTCTTGAGTGCTCTTACAATAGCGTACATATTTTATTTCCATCTAAGAGTACCTTAGTTCATGCTCCTTGAGAGGGACACTCATGAAAGCAATAGGTGCTTGAATACCCTCCTTTTTTCCTGCATAAGTATGGTGGATAATGTATAGGCTCATGCATAACAATATAGAATGAACTCTTTGGTATAATCCAGGTGAACTAGGAAAGGAACTTTAGCTATGGTAACTTTGATTTGATCAAAGGCTTTCCTTCTAGAATCATTCCACTTAAATATTTGACTACCCTTCATCATGTCAACTATGCCCTTGGGAATTTCAGAGTAGTCAAGAATAAAGCATCCCAAGAAATTCACATGTCCAAAGAAGGATTTAATTCCATATTTTATTGCCGGTAAATTCAACTACTGGATAGCTTTGACACACTCAGGATTAATCTTGATACCTTCTTGAGAAACTATGGGACCAAATAACCTTCCTTATGTGACACAAAAGATAAATTTCTTGGGGTTAAGGGAGATTAATTCCATGTTCCCTACATCTCATCAAAACTTTCTCTAGGTCATTAAAATTAATTTCTCTTTTCTTGGAGAAGATTATCAAATTATCTAAATATAGAACAATGATCTTATCCTTGAGAGCAGAAAATGATGAATTCATGGCTCTTTGAAAGGTAGCTCCAACATTGATTAGCCCAAAAGGCATTCTATTATAGGAAAAGATTCCCCAAGGAGTGGTGAACATTGTTTTAAATTGATCATTTGGATCTACTTCAATTTTCTTGAAGCCTGAGAAGCCATCCAACATAAACATCATCTCAAATCCAACTACTATTTGTATTAGATAATCCATGTTAGGAAGAGTGTAATCGTCTTTAAGAGAGACTTGGTTTAAATTCTAAAATCAACACAAATTATGATCTCCAAACTATTTTTGTGGATAGGGACAATGTTAGCTATCCAACTTGAGTGGTGTATATGATATATGATCCTTACTTTTAACATCTTGTGGATTTCCCTAAAGATGGCATCTGAGATCATTGGATTGTAGCTGCATTGCTTTTGTCTAAAAGGAATTACTTTAGGTGTAAGGGAAATCTTGTGTTTAAAATCACCATTCCTGAAAGTTTTCAAATCCTCATGTCCCCAAGAAATCACATCTTGGTATTTAGAAAGTAAACCTTTATCCCTAGTCCTTTCTTCATCTAAGAAACTACTACCAATATTAATCATCTTAGGTTTATACATAATATCTATATTTATACCCTCAAAATATCTAGCGGTTCCACCTTTCCTACCTCAACAAAAATTATGATCTCCTAATTATTTTTTTGGATAGGGACAATGTTAGCTATCCAACTTGAGTGGTGTATAGCATATATGATCCTTAGTTTTAACATCTTGTGGATTTCCCTAAAGATGGCATCTGAGATCATTAGATTGTAGCTGTATTGCTTTTGTCTAAAAGGAATTACTTCAAGCGTAAGGGAAATCTTGTGTTTAAAATCACCATTCCTGAAAGTTTTCAAGTCTTCATATCCCTAAGAAATCACATCTTGGTATTTAGAAAGTAAACCTTTATCCCTAGTCCTTTCTTCATCTGAGAAAATACTACCAATATTAATCATCTTAGGTTTATACTTAATACCTATATTTATCCCCTCAAAATATCTAGAGGTTCCACCTTTCCTACCTCTTTCTCTTCTAATATATGCATCATGTCTATTAATTAACTTTTCTATAGAAATTAGGTATTTGGGAATTTTTTAACCTTTAAGCTGCTTAAAACCAAGCTCCAAATCTTTCTTTCTAACAGGAGAAAACTCTTACTAGGAATTTTTACTTCCTTCAAAGTTCTAATCATTGAAAGTCTCAAATCCTTCTAGGAAGCATTTGATCTATTTATCATTAGTGAAGACTTTCCATGATTCAACATTGTCAAGTACATTAGGTCTAAAGAGGACTTCAACCTTGTATTGATTACCTTTGAATTATGAATGTGGAAGTAGAAGAGAAGTGGGAGTAGCTAACATATATGTCCTCACATTTTTTTCCCTAGGGACAACTTGTATGGAAAATACATCCAGGTCTTCAATTTTGTCCCAAACTCTATTCCTGTATTTTCAAAGTCTTGTGTTATTCATAGTATACTGTCCTCGAACTTGTTTTACTATGAGTTATGCATCCCCTTGGAATTTTAGGATTTCCACCCCTCTTTTCTTGCAGCAATGATATCCAACAATAATGCTTCATATCCTGTAGTATCACTTATGTTCTTGAAATATAGCTTATATGTAAGCTATTTTAGATCTTCATTAAGGGAAACAAGCACCACACCTGCTCCATATCCAGTAGTTGCACAATTGCCATCAAACTCTACGGTCAAAATCTTTTGATCATTAGGAGGGTTTGATTGTTCTTCTATAGTATTGAAGTCAGTAAACATCATGTAGCTCCCAAACTCTATCTCTTGATACAAGATTTGGGCCTTGGGATCATCAAATTTCATTACAGTAAATTTAGCTTTCTCCTTAGGTTCTAACTTAAATATTTTATTCCCAACAGAGATTATGGCATGAGACCAATCTAGTTTAATTCCCTCTCCCATATCTCTACAAAATCTCCTACTTAATAGCATACCATAACTAGTAGGGATATCAGCTACCAGGATGGTTAATTTCATTCTAGTTGTAGGGTGTGTAACTAAGGCCACTTGTGCATCTTTCACTTAACCTAATAGGGGAACTTGTTTTTCATTCAAAGTAACAATGCCCAAAGTTCTAGGTTCAAGGTAAGCCTAAGGCTTGAGCAATAGTGAAAGGCCTGACATTGTTAGAGGCTCTTGAGTTAGTTATATAATTACTCAATTTGTGGCCATTTATGTATAAGGACACATTAAATAGATCAACTTTTTGTCCAGGAGAGGTAACTAACAATTAAAACTCTTTTTCTTTAAATAGCATTGGTAAGATTGGTTCTTAATTAGTTGGGGGGGGGGCATTACTGAAATTAGGTTGGTCATTTCTAATGATAGTATTGACATTAAGGTGACTTTTACCATTAGCTTCACCTTTGCAATAATCTACTAGTTTTTTTCAATTCAATAGGGTGAGTTTTCAAGTAATCTAGGGGAGAAACTTTGATATGAGCATCTTTGCAATATTGAATGATATCAAATGAGGGATGAGACTTACCACTTGGCTCAATTTTTTCTTGTTCTCTCCTCCTAGAAGAGGAAGTAGATGCCCTAGCCATGACTGGTGAAGAGCTAGGAGTAGTGTTTTGGGAAAGAACTAAGCTCATTAAACTCTTATCTCTTTGACTTCTCATTGCTACAATCATTTGTATTCCATCCAAGGTGGCAAAAAAATCACCTCCTAAGTCTACATCTAATTCATACTCTAAGAAAAAAGTTCCAGAGTTGCCAGGGGTAGAAGAATCATCTTTTCTTTTAGGATATTCCACTATTAGCTCATTTTGTATCTATTCATTTCTAGACAAGAGTCATTGTTGTGCTCCACTCTTAAGTGAAATATGCACATACTTTTCTTAGTAGGACTAGTCTCTATGGAAAGCTTTTGTTGAGAATATGGTAATTGTAAGGGTTTCCCTTCATGTTGCCTTCTAGGGATGTCCTGGTAAGGTTGTTGGAATGAAGGAACAATTTTACCCATTTGCCTTTTCATGGAAATCATCTCATTTGATAATTTTTAAAGCATTTCTTCTTTGTTATTGGCAGTACCAGTAGGAGAATTTTTTGAATTTCCACTTTGAAGCTTTGTCTTCCATTTTTTGGCTACCATCAAATCATCCTCTAATTCTATCACTAAAGTATGAGCAGCTTGGAGGTTAGCCACGTGTGCTCTTCTGATTTGAAAGCTGATATTTGGAGGCATCAAACTAATGAAAAACATCTTCTAATTATTTGCAGTTGGCCTACTCACAATAGGAATCCGGGTGACCAATTTTTTAAACCTTGCAATAAAATCTCTCACAAGGACACTAGGTTCCTTCTTAATTTGAGTAAGCTAAGAAAAAAAAGTATGTTAATCTTTTGTACTCTTATAGCACCTGAAATTAATTTTTCATGTCATCCCAAGTTGTAATGCATCCCATCAGAAGATGTTGAAACCAATTAGCTACATTTTCGACTAGAATCTCTATGAACATTCTTATCGCTACATCTTCATGTTGAGGACAAATAATGCTACACGCTGTAAAGAAAGCAATGATGTGCTTGTCAACGAAGACTTTTCCATCACCATAGAATTTGGGGAAGTTCTTTTAGGAATCTCTTTGTAGGTCATTTTTAGCAACAAGCCATAGGGGGCCAATATCATTACCCTAAGGCACAACCATTGAAATAAGAAGAATTACTAGTACTAGCTGGGAGGTGATGACAGTTGGGGCTATGACTACATGTAAGGTGAGAGTGTTACACAATGATAGAATTTAAGTGTGAAAGATAGGAGGGGAAGATGAATGATTGTGTCTCTAAGAAACAAAATGGGTTGGAGGATAAAGGGCTCCATGTATACTTTGAAACACTGTTCCCATGAGAAGGTTCTCCCTCTTCTCAAAGGATCTTCTAATATTGGGAAATCAACTTTCTTTAGTTATTTAAACACTAGGTCAATCTTCCCTTTACCATGAACACTTTTGGCATACTAACGATCTAGGGTGAACTGATTCAATTCATAATGGGTGTGCTTGTCTCAATCTTCTTTGCTACAACACACGTCTGAATACTCAACATTCACTTCTTCTCTTTCTAGTGCAAATTTGACTATTCGATACTCATCCTGGGATTTTTTATTTCTCCAAGCAAGTGTATTCTACTGGTTTATTATATCTTCTTGCTCCTTTTGGAAGCCAAGGTTGGGCTGAATTATTTGGATTTGAACTTCATGAGGCAACATCATTTTTCCTCTTTGGGCTAATAGGCATGACTCGAAGAATTGAATACCATCAAAGATGGACCCCTAAGTTATTCTAGTAAAGCCAAAGATAGACTTCTTGAAGAAACTTAGATAGAAAGGAATAGACACATGATTTTACTTTTTTGGTCCAAGGAAACATATGAACTAGAGATCTTAAAAAACTTCCCCAGTAGAGTTGCCAAAAATTGTTGGTTAACTATTTGTCTTCCTTAATTCCTTGGTTTATATCTTGACACTTAATGTGACCAATAGTAATGGAAAAAAAAGTAGTTAATGATAGAATGGGTCAATGTAGTAATCTATTAGAGACCCCTGAATTGAAAGGTAAAACTCCCTTATAATGAAGAATTTGCAATGAATTTATTTTAATTTTTTGGGGTCTACTCTTAACCAGAGAGAAGAAGAGGTAGAACTAAATTTCTTAATACTTCAATCAATCTAAGAAATATTCAAATCTAACACCTAATATGCAATCTATTCTACCCTGCATGCAAAATTGAAATAATGCAAGAGTATCTGCCACATCATGAGAGGAGAGAGAGTGAATAATTTGACAATACCGGGATTGATAAAGTGACTAAGATTTGACAATACCTAGATTGTCCCCTTTTCAACTACCTCATTAACCAAATCCCAAACTTTTCATAAAATTAATGAAATTTACAATTAACTAATATACATAGCATGGGGAATAAATTAATACTTGTAATCAAGAAAGTAAAGCTTACAATCCACTGAAGTAAAAGAAACAAAACCAAGTTTATTTGCAATCCTTCAATTTTCATTTATAGTGCATTCATCCCAAGTACCATATGGAAACTAAATGAACAACAAGATTAAAATGTAGACTTAGAGTCACACATAGTAGTCCTAGCAATAGATGTTTTCCCATAAAGTAGTTTTTTTGATCTTATTAATCTCTTAAAAACTTACATATATAGGCCTCTTTAGAATGACCAGTTACATTTGATGATTACATTGCACAGAATCTTTGAATAGAGGATGCTAAAAATAGGACTTGACTAGGCCTTTGTCTATTATAGAGTTTAAGCCTATGGAGAAAATGCCAAAAATGGCTACAATAGAGAATTTGAGAAAGAAGAGAAGGTGACACTAGTCTTAGAGAGTGTCAGAGCATCAAACTTTCTTTGAGGTCATAACCTTAGGTCTGTATTCTTTCATTGCGTCAGTTATGTTATTCATTTCATCAACAGCCAAGAAAATGATGTTACCAGCTTGGATCATCCAGTAGTCATGCATCTCTATCAACTCTTCAACTCTAGTGACCTTTGATTGGAACTTTTCTAATGCACGTCTTAAGATAGAATCTTATCATGAAATCTTTTGGATCTTTGACACCTGGAAGTTGGTTGGGTCTATGGCCTCATAAAAAAAATGCTAGGAAGTTGGCTTTTATTCAGTTGATGTCAACCAAATGACCATTACTGTATACATATGATTCCATATGTAACACCTTTAAATATTCAAAAATATTTTCTGTGACCTTCTACACTTGATCATGCACATCCTTAAGCTCATTTGCAGATCTTATGGAGATTCCCAATATGAACTCTGATGATTGCTTCTAATGAAGAAATGGTTCTTGACCTATTTTTCAAATCACATGGGTCATGGTGGCGTTGGTCTTCATATCATTTACCTCTTGCAACAAGGTCAATTTCTTTGTCAATCTCCTTGCTTCTTTGCACATTGTAGTTTGATGACTAGACATTGCTTCCCTCAACTTGTCAACATCTAATAACAGGTTTCCAAGGTTCTCAATAAGAGGGGGACCTTGGACCTTCATTTGATCAATCCATGAGTGGCCAATTTGACTGAAATTCCTTTCTTGTTGTACCTTCAAAAGAAAGTTCTTGTTCTCCTCTGCACTTGGGTCAAATGTACTAGTAGAGTTGCTTCCAAGTGTAGCTTTGATGTAGTTCATTAGTTCTTTATTCAAGGCCTTGAGTACCTCTTTCTCCATACTTAACTCTTCTAGTCTATCCTCTATCTTTTCATTGGTTGATTTCCATATATTAACCATTGAATCATGCACGAGAATACAAATGTTGACCGTTCTGATGTGAAATTCATTGGCAGTGAGCTCGTGAAAATTTCCCCCTTTCTAAGGTTCTATTATCTCTATCAACATATGACCAGTAGATGGGTCAGTGGTCATGTTACTATATACTTCTGCTTCTTCATCTTCTTTGATTGTGGCTAAGAAGAAGTTGCCTACATGATGAGGTCTTTAGATGGGACAACTTCCTCATACCTTTTCTTTTTTTGATCAATGGTCTCTTCCAACAATGACTCTGTTAAGAGGACATTGATTGTTGATTTCAGGCATTGGATCTAAAAGCACAGGAGCAGGGTCCAACCACTATTGGGAAGGAGATTCCGAATAGTTTCTTTACATTAGAACACAAGGTGCTCACTTCTAGTATTTTTCAACATAATTCAATAAGAACAACCTTGTCATTAGGATAGTAGGAGAAGGTCAGCCCAAACTTGGAATAGACACAGACAACATAGCCAAAGGACAAGAACAAAATCCTGCCATTCAACAACACTCGACACTTACACAAATTTGACAACCAAAGAGAACTTGACATCAACTATAAACTTACCAACCAAAGAGAACTCGACATCAACTAAGGAACTTGACAATCATTTCCAATTCGACATCAACCAAGACCTCGGCAATGCAAGGCATTGCAACTTGGTAGTAACTAAGGACTTGACACCAATTATGAGCTTGACAACAACTAAGAAACAAGGCAAACATGCAAGATAGAAATACAATCTAGGATGCTCCTTCATATAATAGCTTTAGATGAAAACCTTCAGTCATGGCAACCTTTCAATTCCTGACACAATCTCATAGTGGAGGTATCATTAACTTTCACATACTCTTCAAAGCTCCTCTATACCTGAAAGTGTGGGTAGAACTCATATACCCTTGCATTCTCATCATAGTCTCTAATGCTGGAAAGACCCAGCTAGAGGTAATGTGTGACTAAGGCATATATTAAATATGAGGACATATAGAATTTCTTGAATGCCTTAACTGAATTTAACCACGCGAAAAGCTCATCACATATGATTTCAGCCCAATCGATCTATAGTCCTCCAATACATATTGCTTGCACCAAGAAGAAGTGATGCTTGATAAGGTTTAGGATTTCTTCATGTCCTTTCAATCTCAACAATAGTGCCAAGATGTCTATGATTTCTCTTTTCAAATTGGTTCCAAAAAGAGTCTTTGACATTTTACTCATTTTGGAATAAGGTGTTTGGAACCAGGTTCTCTACATATCCTCTCTTCTCAATGTCTTCTTTTTGTTGAAAATAGATGCAGAGGGTGTGAAGTCAATATCATAGTATTCTTCCTTCATTGGCACACCAAATGCAGATTGTATCAAGGCCTTATTTATCGACAAAAGAATAAAATGATCAAGTAGCAAGATTTTCTTTATTTCCAAATTATATCTCTTGATACATTCTCTCACTACTCTGGTGCTTGCATAGCCATGGAGAATCTAACATCTTATACCAATCCACTTTCCTTCAGCTTCTAGGCTATTAGGTTAATGGGCTGAGAATTAAGCCTTCTGTAGAGATAACCTAAGTCGTATAATTTGAATGAAGTATGTGTGAGATCTTTCAGTTCAATTTCTAAGCCTATTAGTCGATCATAACATGCTGCTATGATTATCATTTGCATATAATTTCAAAGAGGGGATAAATGCTTGATAAATAGTTGTTAAAACAATGAGGAAGCAAGTTTGAGATAAATCCAATCAAATAGATGTAGAAATCCGAACGTTGGCACCACACGAATGAAATTAAATGCAACCAATGGTCATAACAGTAGGATTTAAAATAAATTTGATATTTAATGGTAGTTTAAAACTTTCTACTTTTATGCATATAAGGATTCACTAATCTAAAAACCATATTACTCACTTAAATTCATATAGTAGCGAGAAGAGCCACTTACCAAACCAAGGAATTTCAATTTAGTGGAGTCCTTATTAATTTCAGAATTTGGAACAAGGACTTACCCAATAACTCTTTATATGCAAAGGGGAAACTGTAGATCCATCTTTCTATAAGCTTGCCTTTCCTTTGATTCAGGATCATAGTGCAAGCAACAATCCTTCGATTACCTTGGGTACTTCATTTCCTTATTCTCCACATCAATTACTTGAACACTTGGTTTCCTTTTTTCAGGGATGCACCTTTACAATGACTTTACCATAAGCATCTTCTGGTATCTCTGTAGAATATTCTTATGTTATACTTGCATAGTTCTTTATTTTTCTAATCTTCTAGACAAGTAGCCTTTTAGATTTTCGAGTAAACAAAAAACACCTTTGGGACCATCACTTTTTGGGGTAAGAACCACATTGAAGTATTTTCTCTTGTTTTGTCTAGTTACCTTCTATATTCTTGAGATAAAATCTCAATTGTGAATTCACCTTCTCAATGATGCATATCAAAGACTCAAAATTATTTCTTTTCAGCACCGCACCTGGGTCCCACTTAATGCATAAAATCTTTGAATGGAGTGTGTTCCTTCTTAGCTCCGAACATAGAACATAACGTGTTTTTTTCTAGCAGGTGAGCAACTAAAAACATGCAAACCTGTTTCTTTGCATAGATACTGATTCAAACCTTAGAACTTTGATTTGAGACTTTCTAAGCTCTGACTTTTAGTTTTCTTGATCTTTTCATCATAAGTTGAGAAGGTGTACATTTTTTAATTCTATTATGACTCAGTTCCTCAGATTCCTTCTCGATGAAGTTCACCAAAGGCATATAGCTAGCCAAATGATTCAAAATCTGAAGGAAATGGGTATGTTGGAGTAAGAGAAGAATCGTGGAATTAAGTAAGACTTGCTTCTCATTGGGAAGACATTCAAAAAACATCCCAACCATACTTAAATCACCTAAGACTGAAATGCATTGGAATGATAAGAATCCTGCATGGAGGTATAAGGGAAAGTGGAGCAAGGGCAACCAAAAAAAGACACAAAGTGAGAGTCTTGGGAAACTTGATGAGAAGAGAACCACCTAGGGGCTATCTAGACAAGCAACTAGACAAAATTACAAAGAATTCCATCAACTAGAACTTAAAAGGGATAGACTGAAAGTTGGCAACACTTTTCTAAGAGAAATACTGAATTGGAAGGGTACTGAATATGAGCATATTTTCCTAATGTTGAAAAAACCACTATACACACATTTTGGGAGTTGGTTATGATTCCATGAACTGGCATTGATTGGAAAGTAATTAAATTTCTATTTCTTTTATACATGCATCTTGTGTAATGATATCTTATGAGATGAGCTCAAGATATGGTGATATATTTGGGATACTATTCAATGGAGAACGAGTGTCTTTTATACTAAAGAGAAAATATATTGTATTTCATGCACACAATTCCAATGTTCTCCTCTTAGTTTTGTTTTTTTAGTCTTCCTTGATGCCAAGCTGGGTATCTTTCATGTCACAAAATATTCCAAGGGAGTTTAACAACTTTGTGGAAGGGTGGTAAAGCACTCCTACAATATTCTTGCTCTTATGTAACTTGAGGAGGGCTTGGAGCTCCTTCAGATTGATCGTCTTGTTCATACCATCTTGATATTCTGGTATCTATTTTATGGTATCTAGTATTTGGTATATTATTTCTTTTAAATTTAATGATAAATGAGAATTAATGTTGATTTGATCAATTTTCAAAAGACCTTGACTCTCGTTGAATTTTCTACATATTATGAAGAATGCTGACATGGCATTGTTTTTATAGGGGTAGTCTTTACTAGGACACTTAACATGTGCACTTGGGTATTTTGACGAGTAGTGGTAGTGTAATAAATTAAATTTGAGATTTCTAGTGGAGAGTTGAAGTATGTTGTGATGAAAATGATCCTTGTTCTACATGGTGAAGACCACCTTGTAAAGTGAAGACAATCTTGCATATTAAGTATGTGGTTACTACTCCTCTATTTCAAGTAATTCCATATTTCATGTTTAGTACAAGGCATTTTTTACATTCATAACATACCAAAATTGATTGTTAATACAAGCAATTATACCAATGAGATATGTTGCCATCAACTAGAACATATGATCTCTCATCTATCTCTCACTTGCCAACAAAAATAATTGGGGAGTCATTGATAATAATTGCATACTTTGGATTGGTAATAAACTAGGCAAAAAAATTTGAAAAATACTCATCAAAACAAAAAGAAATCTAAAACTTTTTGATGGAAATTTTATTCAACTTTTTCTTCAGCTTAAAAATATTCAATTCTAAAACCAAAAAAATCCTTTTATTGATGAATAAAAAAATTGATATTCTCATGAATAGTAAGATATAATACAAAATTCTCAAGAATTAGACTAGCCCAAAGATATCTAGATGATGTAGGTGGAGGAAGACAATTAGATGGAGTAATGTAAATAACTAAATCAATACTATCATTTAAAGCATCATCATTAAAAAAATATATGAAAATCAACAAACTAAAATATCATAATGAAAATGTAGCTATCAAGTAATAAGATCAAACTACACATTCCTATAATCACAATAGACAATAAAAATAAACCATTGACTTCTCCATTACTTTGTGCTTACTATCTAGAATTAACGTCGATGCATAAGTGCCAAAAACTAACGAAATAACTAAAATCATAAAGAAGTAGACGAAGACATCTACCTAATGTTCATACGGAACTATACAAAATCTTTATAAGAAAATTTCGTAGCATGTCATTGTCAAAGGTAAACTCTATGTTATAGCACCTTCTCGTCTAACTCCTTTTCTTGATATCTAATTGGATCAATTGCAGATAAATACATTTTGGATTCATATATGTTATATGAATATGTTTGATATTTTAGGATTACTGAAATTTTATTATTGAATTCTTATCGTTATCTTGCAAGATATATCTGGTTGCGTGTGTCAATATCAAGGTTGCAATATAAACTAACTCTAGGTAACCATGATCTTTGATTAGGACAATCACATCTTAGGAACATTGTTATATATAGATTTTCCTTTACCATCATTTTCATACCTAATATGAAAAATCATATTCTATATATATATATAATCAATAGGTAATCATATTTGTTAGGGGTATATGAAAAGAAAATGAGAAATTCAAACTACTATATAAAACAACATATTTGTTATGTGTATATGAAGATTAATGAGGACTTAAAACTGTTAAGTCAAAATAATAGTAGCAATATAAGTTATCTTAACTAGTAGAATTAAATTTGCCTCATCTACCCATTAATATTGAAGTATAATAAATAATAAGTGTATGAAACAACTGCATGTATATATTCTACAAAAAATTAGGCTTAAAAGAAAAATAAGATTTTGTCAATAGAATTTTATATCTTATTTTGTATCCATACCAACTATAAGATAGCTAGTATCCCCTATCAATCCACTTATAATGGTTTTTCAATAAAAACTAAACTTGTTTCAAAACCAAAAATAATAATGCAATACAAGGTAGAAAGCCACTTACTAAAGTGATAATAAATTACATATACCAAAAAGTATCTACCTTATGGTCTCAATTTAAATTTTTTATTGCAAATTCAACTTTTTAGTTTGTTTTATTTTATGTTGTTAGTTTTTTATTTAATATGGCTCATTGATGGTTTTGGAGCTATCAAAGACACTTTTAAAGAAATTTTAAAATTTAGAAAACTTGAAGATTTTATAGTAGTTAAGGAGAAGACTATAATAACTTAATGTTTAAAACAGTCAAACAAATTTTGAAATAAAATATGTTTTTTAAAATATCTTATAATCATCACTAACATCACTTCAAACATTATTAATAAAAAGATATTACTAGCATTTGCAATCAAAGGAGGTGTAATAGTTACACTAATAGAAAGATATGTTGTTGTTATTCTATTAAACCATTGAAAGACATTACAAGTAGGTTCCAAGATATTCCCTTTTTATGTTCATAACATACATCACATTTTTAATAAACATGCATGCGAGAATTTTTCTATATCTTCAGTATGCTATGTTATACTTCACATCAAGTATGTAGAGCTGATTGTTGTTATACTCTTGCAATCTTTGATTTGGTAGATACATTTTTTGCAAACATGCTTCTTCCTTTTTCCTTAAAACCGTGTATGGGTTGTTTTTCATCTTTGGGTATATGACTAAAACAATGTTGGTTGAATGTGAAGGTTTCTTAGTGACTCGACTCTTGACATGGTCGTAAATGTCAACCCTTGCCTGTCCATCTTGCCAATTTTGATAGTTTCTTTGTTTAGTGTCAGCCCTTGAGATTTGTGTATGGTTATGGCCCAACCATAGTAGTATTTTTCATCTACTACCTAGGGACATAGCAATGATTGGAATAACTTTGGGGTCATCAAGTTATCTCGTGGTGGCCCATGGTAGTTTTAAAATCGCATTGTAACATATACATTGGAACATCATGTGGGCTAGCACTAACATCATAAAAAATTTCAATTATTTCACCAAGATCCTCATTCACAAGACCCGCTTTTGTCCATATATTTATTGTCAAAACTATACATTGTCATTTGCAAAGTAGGACTTGTTTGTCACGTTATTCATCCCTCTTGACAATTTCAATTGTACTTCATGTACTTGTCAATATGATTAGTGCTACTAGGAAATCCAATAGTTTTAGCGTAATCCCATTTTTACCCATGACCAAGTCATTGGTTGTAAATAAGTGTATTACATTATCAAAATCTTCTCTTTCTCATGGTGTTATTTATTTATTTTATGTGTTTAATCAAGACCTTCCAATCTTCTTGTCTTGCTTCTGCTTGACATATGTGCTCCAATAGTTGATGAAACTAATCTTGTTCTATGCTTATTCATTTTTTTGAACATTGTCTTCAAGGTGACTACCATTGTGAATTATTCCTATAGTGTTTTAGAAGTCAAGCGTGTTGTATAGATAGGCTTGTCCATCATATGTGGTAACTACAAGGTCACTGAAGCAAATTATGGATACTCCTCCAAAGTGCATGTGTTGATTACGTGGGAATGCCTACCTCAAACTACTATCTATTTTAAATAGTATATTTGGCCAAGTATGAAGCTCAATTCATCATTTAAGATGTATCATATGTACTTTGAATCTTCTTGTGATTTTGTCAATGATTTCCCTTGCAACAAGTGCATTTATTTTATGGGAAGCTTGAGAACTGAATGTATTGTTGATGCATGTATACTAAATGTGGATACACTTGTCGGAACTAGGGTGAGAAATTATTTTTTTCTTTTTGGTGTTTCCTTGTGTAATGCATTTTCTAAGTGAGCTATCAAGTATGACCTTCTTATACCTTTTGTACCCTAGATGATGAAGTGCAATGGTCAAATAGGAACACATTGATTGTGGTCAATAATTACTTTTAGTGTTTTCTTTCTCTATCGAGATTTTATAACTTGGTATTTTGAAGTCTAACATATCACTTCCATCTTTCTTTGATGATTCTTTGTATGTATGAATTGTACAATGATGTCATGCAAGTTTTTCAAGTAATTTATTTTATTCTAATCTATTGTTTTGATCAAACACTCAATTACCAATCATTTCAAGTTTGTCTAAAATAGTTACATTTGATGGTCCCATTTGTGAAAATAACTACCATTCATTCATTTCTTCTATTTCTCCAATATTTTTGTCACTTTCACTCTTGAATCTCTTCTTTTGCTGAGCCATTTTCCTTTTGGATAGAGTGGCTAAAATGACATACTTGATAGCCATCTTCATTAATTTTCTTCCAGTTTGCAATTGTCAAATCCTTTGTTAGGCCTATTCTCCTTGGCATGTCTCTAATATGCTTCTACATGGTAAAATCAATCTAATAAAATACTTCAAAGTCATCTAAGACTTCATCTGGCATATATTCTAGAACTTTGGATAAACACTTACAAGAGCTTTTTCTTTTCTCTCCTTCCACTTGTGTTGTTTACAATTTACAAAATGTGTATAAGATCTCATAGACTCTAGAAATGATATTGTTTCTAATTATTGGGGCTATCTAATATATGTTTCTATATAGGCAGACTACATTTAGCTTTCGTCTTCCATCCATGTTATTCATTAGAAAACCTTTCGTCCAACATTCAAAAATGCAAAAGGACAACTACAAAAAAACAAGGGGTAGATTTTGGAGCATGTGGTATGATTTTCGTACTCCCATGTTATACTTTACAATAATTTCTTCCATGAATTTATGATAACCTATGAGTGCCAATTTATTTGCTTGTTAGGTAGTCAATATTCGTTTTTACATATTAGTGCAAGTTTTAGATATTTTCTCTACCTTGGATGCATATTTTGCAATGTAATTTAGAATAAGGAATTTTGAGGTAGCTTGCTGACAATCTATCTTTTCTCTCCATATTCTAGCATGTCTAGATTGTATATGTTGAGCTTATCATCATTTCTTGTAGGTGCACATTTCTTAATCCCTTCATGATCACAGGATAGGGTGGAAACGCTCTATTCTTTCCATGGAGCTTTGTATCGACACTCTATATTTTTCCCTTCTTTCACAAGCACGTTCCTTATCTACATTTGGTGTGTCACTGAACATGATTAATAATTTTCTCATAGTCATCTCTAGGATCTACAACATACCTCTCAATTGTATTTAGCAAGCTAGAGTTATCATTCAAAGAATGAGGGATTGGGTTTCTTCTTTGTTCCATGTTGTGAAGGTTTTACGTATAAACATGCACGTCAAAAAAAAAAAATTTCTTTCTCATGTACTAAATTTATCAAATCCATTTTATCCATACTTGGTGCATCGTAGAGCCAAATAAACCCATGTATATGTGTTGTTCCTCTATGCTTCCACTCATATCTCTACCAATATTATTTTGTATTGAGGATTTTTTCAATTAATCATTCTCTAAAAATTATGAATCATATTTATAGGTCTACCCTTTAAGAATAAGCATTGTGAATTGGGCCACTTTGTATCTGATGCACTTAGTGTTAAAAATAGTGTTAGTGATCCTATTGATTGGTCATTCTTTCTAGATATGAATGAGGCTTTCTCTAGTATTTGTTTTACCTCTCATAATATATCCAAATTTCATGAGTTCTTCTACCAATTATACATCTAGAAGTTGCTTGACATGGTCGCGAAGCTATTCAATAGTGGCTGGCAAATTTTTCGCTACCTTTCTATTGACACTTATGGTTGTAAGGATTTGACTGCGATGTCTCATCGTAAGCTTGTAGATGAAATATTGAAGCCTTGGATGTCTCCCAAATATATGGTCATGATATTGTAACAAGTACAATGCATACTCATGGAAATTTACCTCTCTTAATCATGATTTCATAGGTTGTGTTGAGTCATTAAGGAATAGGGTGGGAAAAACCATGTCGAGTAGACCCTTTATGTTGTGTTTATTTATCAGAGGAGTGTCCCTTTTAGGTTAGTCTACTACGTTATTTGTATGGTTATCGAGTCTCAATTTCTATTTTATAAGTTTTTAGTTTACAAAATCTATTTGGTGGCTTAGATTAAAATAATAATTGAAAATTTATGCCCTTTTAATCTTGATTTACCTCAATATCCACTTTATTCCATGAACGTATTGTGCCTTCTTTTATTCCAATAGTATTGAGCATGTTGGAAATATATGTTCTTTTTTTGGGTAGCTTGACCAAGTAATTTACATCTATAGTGACATTATTGTATTATGGATCATGCTTGACTTTATATAGTAAAGCATCCATAACACAGATCCTACTTATGTAACAATCATAATAATGGCCTTGTGTATGCATCCTTTGGACTATGAGAATTTCCAACTCATATACACTTAATGGGATCACCTTTGAAATGTTTCTTATGTATTTTGAAAAGCTTATTCTATGACATCTATATTTATGTTAACCTAAAAAGTTTTGTGTCACCTGCTATACTGGATTTACTTTTGCAATGAACATTTCTTCCACCTGAGTTAGTCTCCTCAAAATCATAGGTTGTTGTCTAGGGTCCATCTTATTAAATGATGATAATTGATGTACACCTTTCTTAGTAAAGAATCTTCTACAAGTTTGAGTTAGGTTTGATTATTGTACAAGTATTCCTGAGTAACATTCCTTGCACATACTATAGACATTTATGTTAGATATCATGTCAATTATTTGGAAAAACTTTTAATAGATTTTGTGCATTATAACTTCTTATTACTTTATGAATATATCATGATTTTTTGTTCTTGTGGTAATTTTTTATATGTGTTTGGTTCCCTGACATTCCTCAAATTTTGTGTTTTCACACTCGTGTGTTCATTTTAGTGGGCACACTATTTTTTATTGACCTTTCACCGTTGTGATTGTCACTCTTCTACTTTTTTTGAGGAACCTTGTGCTTGGGATATCTATTTAATACGCCTTTGAACAAATATTTCATCTTTATGATGTACATAATGCAGCATATACAGTTGTTTCTCTCCACTTCCGTAGTCCATCTATGGAAACCATTGACCATTATAGAAAAACATTTTCTTTCTTCATTTTCTAAAAAAAAATTTCATTGCAAGTGTGCAAAATCATATTTCCATAATTTTGATTAATAAATATGGAAAATCATCCTAGCAAATATCTAAAAGGGTCATAATGTATATAATCCAATAACATTTTGTTAAAATCATGTTGTTAGCTTCCTTAACATTTTGGTATAATAACATTAAAATATGTTAACATTTTGAATGAAATATGATGAAGTACAAAAAAAATTCTATACCAAAATAATTCAAATAATATTATATGTTCAAAATATTTTCCAAATTTTTAAACTCAAATTATATATTGAACTCACGGGTAAGTGCACCAAGATGATGTACAAAAAAGTGGACAACCCCCCCCCCTCGCCCCCCCCCAAAAAAAAAAAAAAAAATTTAATAACCTGATCGCGTTTTTGAAAACTTGATAGGGTTATTTGAAAATTAAAATGTCGATCAGGTTTGGTATCCAAGCCTAGCCATTAGAGTTTACAGAACCTGATTGGGTTTTGTAAACTATATATTTTTATTGTTGTTCGCATTGGAGGGCATTTTTTACCCTCAAACGACAACAACAACTTGAATTGTGAAGGAGACCAGCAAAACCTAATCGGGTTTACCATAAAAAAACAAATTCTAATTGCATCTCCATGGATGGCGCCCTGCAAAAAAGGTAAGTCTTCATTCTATTTGTCATTATGTATCTTTTATCAAATTTTATAATTTGGTTTTGTAATTTATAAGTTTTTTAATTGTTTTTTTTTTTTTTTAATATAGATGCGTCAAGGAATCCAAAAAAATGGGGGAAAGAAGAAAGACCACCTCCTACACAATCAAACCCTCCACCCATCATGACAAAACCACAAAACATTCCCCTCGTTATGATACAACCACAAAATCCTCCACCCGTAGTGACACGACCACAAAACCCTCCACTCAATGTTCCCGTTCAACAACCACTACCTCCTATAAACCCTTTACACATACAATTACTTAATTTAACTACTACACAAGAGGACCTCATAAACCGCCTCTCACAAAATAGTGCTAACATTACTCACATGGTCAATAGGTTGTGGTCATCTACGCTTGATCATCACTCAACACTAGCGAATACACTTGAACAAATGGCCCAAAATGCAAATGATGTCTCTAGGGAGGTTATGAAATGGGGTACATGGAGTGATAGGTGTCATGCATTTTATGCCAATGGGTTATCATATCAGCAAGTGAAAGATAAAGACATAAATAAAGGTACCATATGTTCCCTTTTCATCAATCCTATATCCAACAAATCCCTATTACACACAACCAAAACTTTTCCTATTCATTGGTGCACTCATGCTAGGATGAGATCATGTTTTTTGGGATAGGTAGTATATGGTATTTGACCTACCACCATGTAATAATTATGAGGTTCTTCTATCTTTTTTGAGAAATCTATATTGTGAGTTCATCCTTGGTGAGAAGCCAAATTACTTTGACATCTGTTAGTTCCAATTTAGAGGGAGAGGCTTTGCTCAGGATAGACTTGGGGCTCATAGGGTGGTACTACAACATGAGAGGAGACATACAACATGAAAAACCATGCCTCATATTGTGCTCCCATCAATTGTAAAGGAGTCTATTGATTTACAGACTCTTCATGTAGTTGTATCATTGACAAATGTTATCATTCAACATGACTCACAATTAGGGGGTTTTCCTTCACCTATGGCACCCTAACCATCATCAGATACACCTTTAGGGTCATCATAGTATGGGATAGCTCTATCATCATCACTTGTGGTACTAGGGTCATCACAACATGCGATAGCTCCATCATCATCACCTATGGTACCTCGGTCATCATAGCGTATGACAGCTCCATCAACATCACATGCACCACCAGTGTCATCTCTGCTTGTGTCATGTTTTCTTGTGTCACTTGCACCATTGGTGTCTTACTCTGTTATGCCACCTAAATTTTCATCATGTGCATCATTATAGTCTTTGGGGCCCAATCAACATTTTTTTTTTAGCTATCAACACATGTGATGGGATAGATATAGACACATTTTAGGATAAAGTGTCATCTCATCCATGTATACATTGTGGGCATACTTTTTATTCATAAAGAGGTGAGGATTTCACACTCACAGATGATTTGATGGCGATGGTCTTCGATGGACAAGGCACACAGGTTTGTTTGTTTGTTTAAGTTTTGACATGATATTATTTAATCACCTAAATATCATAAAAGGCTTTTTAAAAAAATTTATAGATCAATCTGGATTGATATGTGAACAATATGCAATGCAAGGTGTAGCAAGCAGTACTAGAACACCACACAGTACTCATTCTAGTAGAGGTGTGAGGCTAGGAGCAAGAACACCCAAGGTAAAGTCTTTTAGTTATTCTTAAAATTACAATAATACATTGGCTTTAAAATATTGTTTCTTAATTGGTATGACACTAACAACCCACTTATAAACCCTCTTCCATCTCCTACCATCATTGAAACCCTCCCATTCATCAAATCCATCCAATTCCCATCCACATCTCTTTTTCCTAGCATTACCCAAACCCCATCTAATGAACCTCATTATTTTTGACATGATATTATTTAATCACCTAGAATTATTGTAAAAGTAATTTTTCTAAAATTTTATAGAGAACTCTAGATTGATATGTTCAAACAATATGGAATGCAAGGTGCAACAAGTGGTAGGAGAGCACTGCATAGTACTCATTCCGCTAGATGTGCGAGGCTAGGAGCAAGAACACCTAAGATAAAGTTTCTTAAATATTCTTAAAAGTACAATAATACATTGGATTTGAAATATTGTTTCATAATTAGTATGACACTAACAACCCACTTATATATCCTCTTCCATCTCCTACCATCATTGAAACCCTCTCATACATCAAATCCATTTGACTCCCATCCAAATCTCTTTCTCCTAGCATTACCCAAACCCCATCTAATGAACCTCATTAGTTTTGACATGATATTATTTAATCACCTAGAAATATTGTAAAAGTAATTTTTAAAAAAAAATTATAGAGAACTTTAGATTAATATGTTCAAAGAATATGCAATGCAGGGTGCAACAAGCAATACGAGAACATGCATAGTACTCACTCTGCTAGAGGTGCAAGGCTAGGAGAAAGAACATCTAAGGTAAAGTTTTTAAAATATTCTTAAAACTACAATAATACATTGGATTTGAGGTGCAAAGCTAGGAGCAAGAACATCTGAGGTAAAGTTTTTAAAATATTCTTAAAACTACAATAATACATTGGATTTGAAATATTGTTTCTTAATTGGTATTCTTAAAAGTACAATAATACCTTTCCATCTCCTACCATCATTTAAACCCTCCCAAATTCATCAAATCCATCCAATTCCTATCCACATATGTTGCTTCTAGCATACTCGAACTCAATCTAATAAACCTCATGTGAGTTCATCCTCCATATACCCATCCAAATCAAAGAACCTCCATATCAAATAGGGTGTCTTGCCAGAGTGTGGAGATCATGAATCTCCACTTTTATTTCTTGACAAGGTTCCAAAAATTCATTCACATTTCTCTTTTCATTCTTGGTCTCTTTATTTTCAATTTCTAGGCCTTGTAATATCCTTCCAATATCATCATTCATCTCCTTTTGTCTTCTTTCCCCCCCTATGATCTTCTTGTTGTTATTGTGCCTTCTTACCATTTACAAAATTATCTCATATTTATAACAACTCTTTACTATTTTATAGGGTTTTTCAGGGGCTAAAATTTCTCAAATTGATGATGCCACGCTTTCTGCAATTAACTTTGGCCTTGAGAGATATGTGGTATCATAGCTTGTACACCTATCAAGTTTACAATTTGAGTTGAACTCATGATGTGTCTTATTGATTCCTCTTATGTTATATTTGTTTCTTCTTTAGAGTACTCCACATAGCTCAAGGTTTGGAGGAAAGGGAAAGAAATCAACAAGAACACCAAAAAAAAAAGGTATTAAATACAAGTCAAGTTTATAGTTTGAAATGTATTAAGAATGAATGCATATACATGTACTCAATATTGATGAATATGTGTTGACTTGTTTGTTGATAATATGTAGAAACAATTTAGTTTTGTAGAGTTTTTGAAAGCTCCAGAGGACTGTCAATATTGAGGCAATAGAACAAGTAAAATTTCATATTTTCCTTCTCATAAATTTTAGGTTATAGTATGCATTTGTTCTATATACATATTAAATAGTTGCATTTATATATGAGTACATTTTATTTTATTTTTTATAGTTTTATAACAATTCTCAATAATATGTCTTATTAACATGTGTTATATATCTTTTACCTATTACAACAATCTTTGAGACTTTGTGCAAATCCTTTCCCATTTCACTTTGTTAGGAGTCCTAAGCATCAAAGACAGGGTCAAACACAATAGAGGCCAGAGGTATGTATGCAGAGTCTTAGTTGAAGCCCTCTTCTAATCTCAATTTGGATTGCTTGTGTGTGTGATAGAAATTGCTAACGCCTACTCTACAATTCTAACATTTTTACGCTTACCATATAGGTTGTGCTCAGGTTGTAGTACTTTTTTTGTTTTTTAACTTTATTTGTAATCCCTAAAGCCACTCTATAATGCTAACATTTTATCACTTATCCTATAGGTTGCGCCTCATAGCAGCATTGATTCATCATTTCTTGTACCTCCTACTAGCACTAGAGATCTAGCTCAGGTTGTAGTACATTTTTTGGTTTTTAACTTTATTTGTAATCCCTAATGCCACTCTATAATGCTAACATTTTATCACTTATCATACACATTGTGCCTCCCATGAGCATTGATTCATAGGTAGTTGTGTCTCCCATCGTCACTCTACCTCATCATTTTGTAAGGAGTCCCACCCATTGACAAAGGAGCCCATTACCACTATCATTTAGTCCAACTGTGGGACAAAGGATTGTTAGAAGTAATAGTTCACCAATATAACTAAGAAAGGGGGAAGGGATGAATTAGTTATGTATCAAACTTAAAAAATTCTTACTTTATCAACCAAAGTAAACAACAATCACAAAGAAATGGGTATAAACACATACACCAAATATGTTGACTAGGGAGACCCTTGATCAGAGGGAAAAACCTGGTGTGAATGATGCCCACAGAATAATCTACTAATCCAAATATTCCTTGTTATAGGATAGACCCTGTTAGGAGTCTGTTACAATGCTTAGTACAAAGAGTCCATATTAGGAGACTTTGAATCCCTGTTAGGAGTTGAAGAAGGAAACTGAACCCACTGTCCAAACAACTTCAAGATTAGATCAACGAACCCACTCTCCAATTGATCTTGGTACTATTCCTTTTCGAACAATAGATGTGGAACAATATCTTCTCTTCCTCTATCTAGTATGTCAAACTCCTTCACATTCAGACCATGCAAACAGATTTAGAACTCATTAGTAACCCTTAAGGTCACTTACATACATTAGTAGATTACTCTGCTCTTCTACTTCACAATTCGCAAGTCTTCTCTACTTTACAATCACAATGATGGTCTCTAGAACTTGGAAAACATCTTTCCTTTATACCATACTCAATTATTAATCTTTTGAGTCGACTCCATACACTTAACATTCATTTGAGTTGGCTCCATCTTTAATTAATAAAATACACACTTAATTAATGTTGTTGGCTCACAATTGCTTCCAAACTTTCACACGTGTAACTTCTATACCTGTGTACTTGTTGACATCATCAATTATCAGTGTACTCCCTCTAGTTAACTATGGAACCCTTCATTCCAATTACAATATGTTATATTGATCATACAACATAAACTATTTTCTCAATACTATGTTTTCCTACAATTCTTAAAAAATCATCAATATCTTCCGTGCACTGTCAATTCAAGTTCTGCGCACTTGACCACATGTCAAATACATGTTGTAGTATACGTTGTTAATTGCACATGGTAAAATACGCAATGTGATGTCCTCAACACATAAATTATAGTCTACTGCTCTGTCAGTCTTACTATGTTGTCATCAATGACAAACAAAGTCATAATAATGTTCTACAATATTTTCTCATAGCATCAACATTCATGCTAACAATATCCCCCTTTGGCATTGATGGAAACATATATGAAAAACATCTAGTTCCATGAATACTAATAAGTTTTTTTTATCAATCAAATCTTACTTCATTTAAGTCCTTCAACACTACTCCCCCATAGTGCAAGTTCGTTCTAATGTGTTTCATATCACTCTCTCATTCTAATATTTTTCATATCACTCTCTCTCATTCTAATGTTTTTCATATCACTCTCTCTCCCCATTAACATCAATGTCAAAGGTAGTACAAGAATAGAACATATAACAACCTATTAGCATGACTACAAGTTAGTTTGTTGCTTTACAATCTTTGCATATAACTCAATAACACAAGTATCTAAAGATACCGTTGTATGCCAATTACCTATTACCAAGATACCTTAACTAACTTTTCTCATCATAGATACTCCTCCACTGAGGAAGCATTAGCATTCAATCCAGTCTAACAATGGTGATGTGTACCTAGGACTGATGCACTTCTACATCTTCTATTTTGAGCTAGGTAGGGGCATAACTCCAAGCATGCCTCTTAGGTACTCAAATGTATCCTTTGGTAAGGCCTTTGTGAAAATGTCTGCAATTTGTTCCTTAGTACTAATGTATTCTAATCTATTTTCTTTCTCTACAACTTTTTCTTTCAGCACATGATATTTTATAGCAATGTGCTTAGTCTTAGAATGCAAAATAGGATTCTTAGACATGTTGACGGTACTTGTGTTATCATAGGAAATGATAACAGGTTTTGAGAATGTGATTCCAATATCCTTCATCATCTACTTCATCCATATGACTTGATTATAGTTGTTTGTTGTTGCAACATACTCTGCCTCTACAGTACTTTGTGAGGTACAATCTTGCTTCTTGTTGAGCCAAGAAACTAGTCTTCCTCGAAGGAAAAATGCTCCTCCACTAGTGCTTTTACTGTCATCCCTGTATTCTACCCAATCAACATCTATATAAGTGCAAACAGTAAAGTCATTGTTTCTGTCATACCAAATATCATAATCTGATGTTCCTTTCAAATATCTAAATATTCTTTTTACTACTGCATAGTGATATTCCTTAGGATCAGCTTGAAATCTTGCCACAATTCCAACTACATTGGTTATATCTAGTCTGCTATGAGTTAGATATTGCAATCCTCCAATCATAGATATATACTTCTTTTGTTCAACAATAGGCATGTCATCTTTGCTAGATAATTTATGACCAGTTACCATAGGAGTTCTAACAGGTTTACAACTTTCTAAACCAAATCTTTTTAGTAGATCTTTTGAATGCTTTGTTTGAGAAATAAAGATACCTTCTTTGTTCTGAATAATCTACAATCCCAAGAAAAAATTCATTTCACCTATTATGCTCATTTCAAACTCATTATTCATGTCTTATGAGAATTTGTTATTGGCTTCATCATTTCCACCAAAAATGATGTCATCAATAAATATAATGATTATTAGCAAACCATCTTCTATTTTCTTTAAGTACAAATTACCATCTATTGTTCCTTTAGTAAATCCAAGCTTTGCTAAGTATTTGTCCAACCTTTCATACTAGGTTCTTGATGCTTTTTTTAATCCATACAATGCTTTCTTTAGTCTACAAACCATATTTCTTCTATTAAAGGAAAACCCTCTGGTTGCTCAATGCATACTTCTTCTTCAAGTTCTTCATTTAAGAATGTTAACATTCATCTGATATACCTTAAAATTCTTGTTTTTTATATATGCTAGGAACATTCTGACTCTTCCATTCTTGCTACAGGTGTATATGTATCATCATAATCAATTCCTTCTTGTTGAGAATAACCTTTGCATACAAGTCTTTCTTTGTTTCTTATCACTTCTCCTTGTTCATTCATTTTATTTCTAAATACCCATTTCGTGCCAATCACATTTTTGTCCTTTGATCTAGGAACCGATTCCCATGTGCCATTCTTGATTATCTACTGGAATTATTCCTCCATTTCTTTTCTCCAGTGATCATCTTTGATTGCTTCATCTGTGCTTCTTGGTTCTACTTGAGATATCAGACATAATTCTTCATTAATTCTACTCCTTGTCATCACTCCTTTTTCTTTACTCCCTATTATCTGATCTACAGGATGATTTCTTATCAAGTTCTTATTTGGGGTAGGAGTTGTTGCTTCAATTCTTATTTTAGGTAATGTGCTCTATTCCTCTCTCACATCTTCAATTTGCACATTGTCCTGCAAGTCATTGTTAGTCTTGAAAAGTAACTCATTACTTTTGTTAGCCTTTCCAAAGTAATCATCTTCATCAGAGTTATAGTCCATTATCTTTTCCTTGGCACCAAACTTTTCATCAACTTTAACATTTGCGCACTCTACTATAGTTTTTCTTCTATAGTTGAAACATCTGTAAGCTTTACTTTTCAATGAATAACCAAGAAACATACCTTCATCGCTCCTTGGATCAAATTTACCAATATCATCATCTCTTCTGATGTAACATTTGCTTCTAAATATCTTGAAGTACGTGATTGATGGTGAGTGACCAAACAATAATTCATAGGAGTTTTGTCCATACCTTTCCTAATCTACACTCTGTTCAATGTGTATACTATTGTATTAACTACTTCTCTCCAAAAGGACTTTGGTACATCATTCTCAAATAACATAGCTCTTGTTGCTTCAACAATTGATTTATTTCTTCTTTCAACAATCTCATTCTGTTTAGGTGTATGTGGTGAGGATAGTTGTCTCCTGATGCCATGTTCTTCACAATAGATATTGAATTCTCTAGAGGTGAATTCTCCTCCTCTGCCTGATCTTAAGCTTTTGATCTTAAGTCCAGATTCATTCTCAACCTTGTTCTTAAATATCTTGAATTTCTCAAATGCTTTTGATTTTTATTTAAGAAAGGCTACCAACATCATTCTAGTGAAATCATCAACAAAAATAATAAAGTACCTTTCTCCATAGAATGCTCTTGTTCTTGCAGGACCACTCAGATCTATATGCACTAGTTCTAGCTTTTGTGTACTACAAAACTACTTGCTATGAAATGAGACTCTTTTCTTCTTAACCAAAATGTATTCCTTACAAATAGTGTGAGTGGGCTTAGAGATTTTGGGAAAATCTCTCACAGCAAGTGTATTACTGGCCTTCACAATGTTATCAAAGTTAATGTGATAGAATCTTCTGTGCCATAACTAACCATTGTCAATGTTTTCTACTAAACATGTTATTTTAGTGGAATTTAACTGAAATACATTACCTCTGGTTTTTGTGTTAGTACCAAGTAGTTTTCTTTCCTTGTTTTTGATAATGCATGTATCATTACCAAATTGCAGCTGATAGCCTTTGTCCATAAGCTGTCCAACACTCAACAAGTTATGCTTAAGTCCATCAACAAAATAAACATCATCAATATATGTTTTACCATCAAGTGTTATAGATCCAATTCCTGTAATATGACTGGATACATTATTCCCTACTCTAACAATTCCTCCATCATGGCTTCTAAATTTGACAAGTTTTCTCATATCACTAGTCATGTGATGTGAACAACCATTATCAATGATCGAATCTTTCTTTTCAACTTGTGAAATAAATGCACTTTCTTCTCTGATTTCTCTGTCAAGATCATCCTCTTTTATAGCTACAAATGCTAGTTCATCTTCACTTTTTCTTTGATCGGATTCTTCTTCAACTTCTTCATTAGCATATAAACAATTTCTAGATCTTCTAGATTTTAATCTACCCTTAAACTTCCTTTCTCTTTTAGGACACATAGATGCATAATGGCCATATTCATTACAAGTCCAACATTTAAAGATATTCTTACCATCATTTTCTCTTTCCACAAGAAGAGTCACTCCTTGGATCTTTTCTTCAATAGATTTGTTGCTGCTAGCAATGTCTCCCTATGTTTTTGTGCTCCTTGCTAAACCAAGTTTGATGTTTAATGCATTGAATGTTGTCTCAACTTTTGCCAATTCTCTAGACTATTTCAGATCAAATTCTGTAGCTTCCAATCTACCAAGCAATGTCTCTTTGGTGAAATTAGTAGTGCAATGTACCATTAGTTGAATCATTTCTGCTACTGACTTGAAAGGTGGTGTCAGAATTTTCAAGATCTTCCATATTACTTCATCATCAAATTTCTCTCCATCATGAGATGTGATTCCTGCAACAATCTCAAATATTCTCCCAACATAGCTTCTTACAGATTCATCTTCCATCATTTTAGCATCTTGAAATGTGCAATACAAGTTTTGCAATCTGACTCTTTTTGCATGTGTATCACCTTCATAATTGGCTTCTAAAGTTTTCCAAATTTCATGAGATGTTTTAAATAGTTTTACTTGATTGTACTAACTTTCAGGTAATGCTAACAGTATTGCTTCTCTTGCCCTTATGTTTCACATAAACACTTCTCTTTGTTCTTCAGTGCAGGTTTCAATATTGTCTTCTTCTACAAAGTTTTTGGATGTCTTGGTCACAATCCAATATCCTAGTCTCATGTACAAGAGATGAGTCTTCATTTTATCCTTCTAGTTGTCTTAGTTTGTGCCTCGAATCTAGGACTTTCCTTTCTGAACATATTTTCCATGGATCTCCCAAAGTTATTAAACTTTCTTTCAAGGACATGATGGTCTAATACTAATTGTTAGAAGTAATAATAGTTCACCAATATAACTAAGAGGGGGGGTGAATCAGTTATGTATCAAACTTAAAGAATTCTTACTTTATCAACCAAAGTAAACAACAAGCATAAAGAAATGCGCATACACACATAAACCAGATATGTTTACTAGGGAAACCTTTGATCAGAGGGAGAACCCTAGTGGGAATGATGCCCATAGAATAATATACTAATATAAATAATCCTTGTTAGAGGATAGACCCTGTTAGGAATCTATTACAATGCTTAGTACAAAGAGTCCCTGTAGGGAGACTTTGAATCACTGTTAGGAGTTGAAGAAGGCAGCTAACCCCACTGTTTAAATAGCTTTAGGATCAGATCAACAAACTGATTGTCTAATTGATCTCGGTACTATTCCTTTCAGAACAGTAGATGTGGAAAAATCTATTTTCTTTTCCTCTATCTAGTATGTTAGACTCCTTCACCTTCAGACCATGCAAATAGATCTGGAACTCATTAGTAACCCTTAACGTCACTTACACACATTCGCAAATTATTCTGCTCTTCTACTTCATAATTCACAAGTCTTCTCTACTTTACAATCACAATGATGGTCTCTAGAACTTGGAAAACATCTTTCCTTTATACCATACTCAATTATTAATATTTTGAGTCAGCTCCATACACTTAACATTCATTTGAGTCGGCTTCATATTTAATTAAATGAAATACACATTTAATTAATGATGTCGGCTCACAATTGCTTCCAAACTTTCACACGTGTGACTTCCGTACCTGTGCACTTGCTGACATCATCAGTTGTTAGTGTACTCTCTCTAGTTAACTATGCAACCCTTCATTCCAAGTCTAGTATGTTATATTGATCATACAATAGAAATTGTTTTCTCAATACTCTATTTTCCTATGATTTTCAGTAAATCATCAATATCTTTTGTGCACTATCAATTCAAGTTTTATGCACTTCACCACGTGTCAAATACATGATGTAGTATATGTTGTTAATTGTGCATGGGCAGATATGCAATGTGATGTCCTAAATACATAAATCTTAGTCTACTGCTCTGTTAGTCTTACTATGGTGTCATCAATGACAAACAAAGTCATAACACTATTTTGTGATGTTTTCTCATAGCATCAGGATTCATGCTAACAAGGGATGAGGTAATGAACAACTCAACTATCCACAATTTAGAACCAAATTTCTAGTCATTTTCATATTACTTATACATAAGATATTTGATAGTGTATTTTAATTTTTCTTTTGTAGACACTTGTTGAGCCACAAACTGCATCAAAGAGGCTCAATTTTGTTGATTCTACACAGTCATAGATATTGTTAGTGATATACATATATAGTTGTGGTCATCACATGATATTGACATATATTCAACTTTTGTATTGTATATATTCGAGAGTTGTATTGTGCACATTCGATATTTATATTGTACACATTCGACATTTTTTTGGTATTCAACTTGTATTATATATATTTGATATTTGCATTGTACACATTTGACATTTCTATTGTACACATTCGGCATTTTTCGAGTATTCAACTTTTGTATTGAACCGATGAGACATAATATCCTTTGGTAACTATATGATTGATATGACATAATATATTGTTCATTTTGATATACACTAAACTTGGATTTCCATCCAACTTGGTCAATGTGTGCATACAAACTTGTATTTCACCTTACTTTCTTCCAATTAATCAAACAAATGAACGTTCATTATTTTATACAGAAAATGTACCATTTTTATCAAATTCATTATAACATGTAATCATATGTCACTTATTTTGATGTAATAAGACATGAAAAGTAAAAATATGTCATGATTTTTGTATGTTAAAGATCTCAGCCTGATAGTGCATAGAGACCCTTAGGGACACTTCCATTCAGTGTGGTCAATACAGTCAGAGGGACATTATGGCTAAAATGAGGTTGGTCCTAGCCTAAACCTAAAAAACTAGAGCTAATGGTGCAGACAATTCGATCCTAGGACGAATGGTTTGAACTGTACACAACCTTGCTCATTTTAATTGAGCAACATTACAACTTTTGGCAATTGGCAAGATACAGGTGCCAAATCCAAACAAGGTCAAATCTCTAAAAACTTAGATAGGTTGTTGTGAGCCTAGATAACATGATCTTGTAGCACCTGACAATTCATCAATAGCTTGCACGAGCTCAAAGAAATGCCCAATAAAAAGATTGTAGCCCGATAGTTCTTAGAAACCCTTAGGAATGCTTCTGTTTAGTGTGGTCGATACCATCGAAGGGATGCTGTGGCTTAAATGAGGTTGGTCCTAGCCTAAACCTGACCAATTGAGCTAACGAAGAGAAAATTCGATCCTAGGATCAATGGTTTGAAATATACACAACCTTGCTCATTTTAATTGAGCAACATTGCAACTTTTTGTAATAGGCGAGATACAAGTGCCAAATCCAACCAAAGTTGAATCTCTAAAAATTGAGATAGCTTGTTGTGGTCCTAGATAACATGATCCTATAGCACTTGATAGTTTGTCAATACCTTGCACAAGCGCAAAGAAATGCCTGATCAAAGATTGCAGACCAATGGTGCTTAGAGACCATTAGGGACGCTTCTGTTCAGTGTGGTCAATATCGTTGGAGGGACGTTGTGGTTGAAATGAGGTTGGTCCTAGCCTAAACTTGACCAACCAGAGCTAACGATGTAGATGATTCGATCCTACGACCAATAGTTTGAAATATACACAACATTTCTCATTTTAACTGAGCAACATTACAACTTTTGGCAATAGGCGAGATATGGGTACCAAATCCAAACAAAGTAAAATCTCTAAAAACTAAGATAGGTTGTTGTGGGCATAGAAAACATGATCCTATGGCACTTGATAGTTTTTCAATACATTGGACAAGCTCAGAGAAATGCTTGATCAAATTAGATCGCAATCTGATGGTGCTTAGAGACCCTTAGGGATGCTTCCATTCAGTGTGGTCAATACCGTCAAAGGGACATTGTGGTTGAAACGAGGTTGATCCTAGCCTAACCCTAACAAACCTAAGCTAACAAAGCAGCCGTGGATTGCTAGGAAAAGACAAAATTGTTGATTAGGTCCTAAGTTGCTCAAAAGTTTCTCAATGAGCGAAAAGTTGTTGAATAGGTTAAAATTTGATAGGCATGGGAAACTAAGGTATTAGGTTACTTAATATGTCCTATGAATCTTAACTAGGGTCCTAGAATAGTCAATGGAAAAAATTATATAGAAGGATAAGTTAATAGAAAAACTGAAAGTAATCTATTTTAACCAAGTATTAAATTGATAACTCAGTACCTGGTTCAACTAGGTCGGATACTTGATCAAAATTGATGCTTCAACCTAGTTGAGTTGTAGTTTTATAGGAATTTGATATGAATTGGTCTAAAAGACCATTGGTCAACCCACTCTTTTGATTCACATTCATCTCATAAATGATGCATACATGAAGAGCAAAAGCATGCAAGCTTTCTAGTATGAATAGCTAGTGACATTGCATTTGAACTTCAAAATGAATGCATCTCACTTGATCTAGTAAGCGTTCAATAATCTTGCAAATTTCCAATGTTAGGTTCATGTATCAACCAAAAATATATAGAAACCATATACTTACTTGTATTACCTAGTCCCATCGTAGAATTGCACCATTGAACAATTGTTTCAATATTTATTGCACCACCGTCATACTTTAATTCCTCTCTACTAAGGGATCTTTTTGCACATGCTCTAGCACCATCATGATCTCCTTTTCCATGTCCCACCTCAATGAAATTCCAAAAATGTTGCACTCCACTTGTCACATGCATCCTACTCAACCAATAGAACATACTTGCATTCTTGAATTGTGTGGTGCAATTGTCTAACCATATAATGTGTTGATTGTATCTTTCACCTCTTTCTCTCAAATTGTCATAGAAAACTCTAAAATATCATTGCACAAAATCTGATGAATGAGTTCGACCATTGCTGATATAGAAGTGATACTCTCTTAATATTTTTCTATCATCCTTTGTGCTATCATGTGCATGAATAAATGCTATGTGTACAAAAATTGACACTTGTATAGAGTTGTAATACATTGGTTGCACTTGATTTTGAGGTTTTAGTGTATAGTTTTCAGCAAAGTCAACAATCAACACAATTGTACCCAAGGGAAAAGTGTCCTTACACAACTTGAATTGCTCATCTAACCATCTAGCTCTATGTGTATGACCTATGTAGTCATAAAATATTTTCTTTTGAAATAATTTCATATAATTAGCTACAAATACATCACTTTTCACTAGTTCACATCTCTTTAATTCTTTTCCATATTTAACACCATATATAACTGAATTTTACTTTCCAAGAGAAACTAGTGCCTTACCAATTTCATGTGTGCTATCTAGATGTAGGCATTTATGCAACTTTTGCAAACCACCACATTGTGGGAAAAATCCTTTCAAACACATGGTCTTATAATAAATTTACCCATCATCTTGTTTGCATAGACACTTGCAATAAATTCTCTTGGTGACTTAGGAGGTAATTGTAGACCACATTCTTGCAATATTTTCTTAGTATGCAAAGTACAACATATATAACGATAAACATCATAATGCATAGAAAACTCAACATGAACCCTACAACAACATGTAGTGCATGTATGATTTATCTTAACGTAGAATGGTTTTCTCATCTCAAAAAACCTTTGGCTAATTTCAATTTGAGGAATTCTTTGAAGAAACATTTCATAAAATTGTATTTGAGTCATACCCAAAAAATATTTTGCATGTGGCTCACAATTTGTTTTTCCAATTCATCTTTTGACAACATCTTTTTGGTTTGGTGAAGCCCTTGTGTTTTCACACCAAAAGTTTTATATTAATGTTCTTAGTGCATCAACAATAACTTTGTTCTTACGTGAGAGTCTACCTTGGAATGATCAAACAGAAGTTGCATTTGAATTCTCAATTTTATCTCGCCTCACTAAGGCTTTGATTAACGTTGTTCTACTTATCCTTAATGATTTACTTGTTTTACTTACCATACAACTTTTTTCCATTTCCTTTCCTATTATGGTTGATGTGAGGACCCATCGAGTTGTATTAACATCTTTAGTACATGTTTTTGAACCAATGGATTTGTATGCATCAAAGAGATTTCTAACAATGGTTCTTTTACTACTATTTTCAAATGTTGTTAACCCAAAATTCTCATTGCCTCTCTAAATTTAAGATTTTTAACCATTTCAACAAGAAGTTGGCATCTTCTGCTTTGATTTAAATTTTCAAAATAGTTATTCTAAATCTTTTGAACAATTCTCCTAAAATTTCTTTATGACATTTTATCATGCATTGGTTTCAAAATATTTTCATCAATGTCAATTAGAAACTTTGGTTTTCTACGAATTATTCTAGATGTTGATGTACACACATGGTCTATATTTTCATTACTTACATCGTGTGCATTCATCATTTCAACTTGAGATGCCCCATTAGGGGCATCAGGTGATGTAAGTGTATTTGTCACAATCATTTCAATTGGGGTATGTTGAACATTTTCGTTTGTCAAATTAGGTGCATTTTCGACATCAATATCAATAGGTAGATTTTCATCACTTACATTGGAGGCATTTGATGATGTACCTTCATGTAATCTCTTCATACGCTCCCTTGTTTTTGCCTTTGTTGCCTCTCAGTTTTCAATCATTCCTCTCTTGTTCTTTGCCACGATCATAGATGCAAATTACCATGCAAACAATAACATAAATCAAATAAACAATAAGATATTAATATGATTATTTTATGCTCAACCATAAAATACTAACATAAAATAAGATGTTGGCACATGAAAAATATCAAATTTAGCATTTCGAAGCACAAAAATACTTAAATTTGCATACCCGATATACAAATACATGTAAACAACAATAGAATTTGCTCCAAACTGCACTAAAACAACATAATAATCGTTGACATGTTGTTTTCTTTATAGTTTTCAATAACCCGATCGGGTTATTGAGTTCTAATTGCATTGGACAAATAATCCAATTAGGTTTTGTATAACCCGATCAGGTTCTGGTTTAATACTCCACAAAGGTAGATAAAGAGATAGAAGGGGACACAAAGAGGGAGAGTGAATAAGAGAGATGGAGAGTGAATGGGAGAGAGGGAGAGAGAGAGAGAGAGGGGGGGGGATATGAGAGAGATAGAGATATTATGGTATAGGAGGGATGGAGAGAGAGATAGAGAGATTATGGGATAGGAAGGATGCAGAGAGAGATAGAGAGATTATGAGATAGAGAGACAAAGAGGGAGAGAGACAGAGACAGAGATAGAGATAGAGGTTAGGGGATAGGAGAAAGAGAGAGGGGATATGTGTGTGTGTGTGTGTGAGAGAGATATATATATATAGAGAGAGAGAGATTATGGGATAGGAGAAAGAGAGAGATTAGGGGATAGGAGAAAGAGAGAGTGGATATGAGAGAGAGAGAGGGGGGGGGGAGAGAGAGATTAGGGGATATGATAGAAAGAGTGAGAGAGATGGAGAGAATGAGAGAGAGGGAGAGAAGGGGATAATAGAAAGAGAGGGGGGATAGGACAAAGAAAGAATGAGAGATAGAGAGAAGATGGGATGGAGAGAGAAAGAGAAAGAGGGAGAGAGAGAGAGAGAGAGAGAGAGAGAGAGATTAGGGGATATGATAGAAAGAGTGAGAGAGATGGAGAGAATGAGAGAGAGGAAGAGAAGGGGATAGCAGAAAGAGGGGGGTAGGAAAAAGAGAATGAGAGAGAGAGAGAGAGAGAGAGAGAGAGAGAGAGGATGGGATGGAGAGAGGGGGGAGGATATTACAAAGAGAGAATGTGTGTGTGTGTGTGTGTGTGTGTGTGTGTGTGTGTGTGTGTGAGAGAGAGAGAGAGAGAGAGAGGATGGGATGGATAGAAGAATTAGAGGATATGATAGAAAGAGTGAGAGAGAGAAGGGGATGTGAGAGAGAAAGAGAGAGAGAATGGCAAGGATAGAATAATTAGAGGATATGATAGAAAGAGTGAGAGAGAGAGAAGGGGATGTGTGTGTGTGTGTGTGTGAGAGAGAGAGAGAGAGAGAGAGAGGATGGGATGGATAGAAGAATTAGAGGATATGATAGAAAGAGTGAGAAAGAGAGAAGGGGATGAGAGAGAGAGAGAGAGAGAGAGAGAGAGAGAGAGAGAGAGAGGATGGGATGGATAGAAGAATTAGAGGATATTATATAAAGAGTGAGAGAGAGAAGAGGATGAGAGTGAGAGAGTAGGAGAAAGAGAGGGAGGGAGGGAGGGGGAGAGATAGAGAGATACGAAGAGAGAGGGGGGGAGTGAGGTTTGGGGAAAAGATAGAAAGAGTGTGAGAGAGAGAAGGGGATAGGAGGAGAGAGAGAGAGAGAGAGAGAGAGAGAGAGAGAGAGAGAGAGAGAGATTAGGAAATACAATATAAAGAGTGAGAGAGAGAGAGAGAGAGAGAGAGATGGGGATAGGAGAAAGAGAGACGGGGATAGGATAAAGAGTGAAAAATGATTGAGAGGGAGTGATGTAGAGAGAGGATGTGATGGAGACAAGGATATGATAAACAATTTTTTATTAGAATACTTAACCTGATAGATCTCTCTCTCTCTCTCCCTCACTCCCTCCCTCAATCTAACCTTGTGAAGTCATAATACAAAACCCGATTGAGTTTTGTAGAACTCGATCAAGTTTTGAATGCATTTTTTTATTTTCATAACCCGATTGGATTTTTTGAATCCAAAAAAATCGATCGGGTTAGGGCTTGGTGATAACCTAGGAAAATGACCCAAAGGCTTGGGAGATTGTTTTTCCTCCATTTTTTTCCTTTAGACATTTTTTCATCTTCTAAGATGAATTCTTGTCTTTGCCTTCATTAGGTTTTCTAATGGTGAAGTGGGTATCTCTAAAATCACCACCATAATCTTACACATCTTCTTAGCTTTCTAACCATATAAATTTTTCTTTTTTTGGACAACATTAACATTGTAAAGTTTAATTACTTTTACCAATGCCTTCACATTCCTCACAGACATATGTCTACCATTTTTTTAATAAACTTTTATATAATTAACCAAATTCAAAATAAATTATATATTACTATTCTACACTTGATTCTATACACTTTCTTTTTTTTAAGTTTTCATTTTTGAGTATTTTGATGCAAGTTATGAGCAACACACAAACAGGTACCAAAATTTTAGGATGTAGTTAGTTCAATAATTCATAATTAAAAAATTCTCATCATAAAATTATAAAAAAATACACAACTTCTAGATATGACTCTTAACTATCATCCTACCAAAGGGATATACAAGATACTAAATATAACTTGGTCTTTTGTGTTGCACACAAAAACGACTATGTTATGTTTTCTAAAAACATTAGGAACTATTTTTCGTGTGCGTAGAGTTTGACCCACCTAATCTTATCAATTTCATAAAAAATCTAGTAGTATAGAAACCATATTCAAAGTACTACAAATTATATGTTTTACACATTGTCATTTTTAGTAGATGACCCTCAAATGTCTCGTCCAAGCTCAGGTTTACCTGATTTTAGAAAAAAGATGTCCACTTATACCTCCCTTTTTGTACACTATCTTGGTGCACTCACTCTCACATTTATATTTATTATAAACTCAACAAATAATTTTTTAAAATTATTAATATTATTTCTAAAATTATTTTTATTTTTTATATTAACAATTGAACATTTTAAATAATTTATGCTCCCTTTTTTAGACTTTAAATTTACTTCTAAACTTGTTCTCTCCTCAACCCACAAAGTTGTTAGAAATATGGAATTTCAAGAATCTTCCTCCCTAAATGTGATCTCTTATGCTTATTGTTTCATTCTAAAAATATTTTAGAAAGAAATTACAAATTGTTAATAGAACTAAACTATCTTAAAGGAAATACCAATTCTATATGTGTACAAGATTTACTAGCCCAATGTTATAGTATGGTTAATAGCTCAAAAAATATCCTTGAATTATATGATGACACAAGCATAAAATACTTATCACTTTATTGTTGGTATCCATTAAGTTAGTCGTGTGTTGATTCTTATCTTATCATCCACATAGATGGCCCTAACTGTTAGTTAACCCTTTGCAACAAGATCTACATAAGATGCCTCCAATAATATTCTTGATATCAAGAATCTTTTGGCATGCATAAGGTTTTTACAAAATGCTTTATGTCTGATATAAGTCAGATTGTACAATCTATTCTATCTATAGGCGGCCTTCTATTTATCCTCTTCCACACAATTAATCAAACAAGGCTTAAACAAGACAAAACTTGTAGATTATACTCTATTTAACCCATTCCACCAAAGATTATTCACTGATCACTTAACTATTTTGATCTAATTGATAAAGTGAAGTTGTCACCATCCCCCTTCTCCTTTTTATGATAGTAATTTGCATGTACAATTTGGCAATGATTTCCTCTTTGTATGACTATTATACACATATTCCTTCAACAAGTCTCAAGTCCCCACAAATGCATGACACATTTGTTGTCATCGTACAAGTTTTTGAAAATCTAAAATAAAAGCTCTTATGCTATACTGATAATCAAAGAACTAAAAAAACTGTGCCTATGAAGCTAACTGCAACATGCAATTTTATCGAACATGAAACAATTTAAACAATTTAAATAAAACATTGGTGCATGATGGAACTGATGCAACATTGGAGATCCACATTGTGAATACATCCCTGATGCATGCTTTCATGAGAAAAATATATAGAGCATTGCAGTGCATGCCTTTAATCTCCCCCTGAATCAACAATGTGAATGAGACCAAGTTGATTCCTCAAAGGAGTAAAACTGGTAGTAGTGGGAGCTTTGATGAAGATATCATTAACTTGTTTAGAGGGTGGGAAAAACTATAAGTTCTCCACTACACCATTTTGAATCAAATCTCAAATGAAGTGATGGTGGATTTCGATGTGCTTCAATCTAGCATGAAACATTGGATTCTTAGTCATTGCAATGGCACTACTGTTATAAAAAAAAATAGATGTAGGATGTTTTTGAACCAAATGCAAATCTTCCAGAATCCTTTGAATCCATATTTCTTGACAACTGGTTGTTGCTGCTACAATATACTTTGCTTCTATTAAAGAGAGAGCCATGGTTGCCTACTTCTTACTACTCTGTGAAACAACTCCAGAACCAAGTTAGAAATGATGCAAGAGCATCCTAGCCATAAGAGCAATCTTGCATCACCCAAAAATATTTCATTTTTAGTGTTTTCTATTTTAATAAGGACTAGTAGACAGGGTAGTTACTATTTATGGGGAACTTGCTATTTTTAGTAAGTTTCTCATATGAGCTCAAAATGTTCTAATTTTCTATAGGAAGGTTTATTTTAGAGTTGTAAGCCTACCATAAAAATCTCATTGCTCCAGCTTAAGTATCAGAGAAGTTATTATAGATTTTTAGTGGAAAATTTTGCAAAAACATCTCCAGGCTCACCTTTGGAGGCCTTAGAATGCCTAGATGAGGTCCAAAAACTCAATGGAAGGGCACTTGTGCCATTTTGAGCCTGTAAATCAAGAGCTGGCATTTCTAAAAAGTTGTTATAATAGCTAATCGGAGAATTGGTTCGACAGTTATGGCCTTATGAAGTTGGGCTACTTGAAAAATCTAAAATATTTTTTAAAGATGTACTTGGCTAACTCTATATGTATTGTTAGGGTCTATTGGCCATAGGTATTAAGTTTCATTATCTAGAACCTTCTTGGGCATCATACAATTTCCTATTTAAAAAAGGCTCGAACATTGTCTAGGACAACTCTGGGTTGTAGTTTGAAGATTAGTCTTGCAGATTACAATAATGGAGGCACCCATGTGGGTTAGCATATTGTACTTATGAATTCTATAGTTCTGCATTTGCGGTGCAAATAAGAAGTCCATATTTTGTTCTCGCATTTTCTATTGTTTCTTTGTTTCAGTTATGTGTTTATGGTTTTAGGAGGAGCACCCTTCATCAAGTGGTATCAAAGCCGGAGTTCTTGAGTGTGTGGATAGATTGCCGACTATGAGGCAGTTTGCACTAGGACCATGGTTTCAGCTGAGTGTATAGACAAATCACTGATTGTGTTGTAGTTTGCACTAGGGTTTCAACAGAAGCGCGAAAATGTCTTCACGAAGAGAATGTGGTGAAAGAGATGTAGGTGTTACACCTAAGGGTTTCCTAGCCCTTGAAAGAAAAATGCAGGAATTGGAAGAACAAATGCATAGAGGAATAAATCTTCTTGTAAGAGATGAAAGCAAGGATGAGGAAAAAGTAGAAGAAAATGTCAGAGCAAAGGCAATTCTAAACCCAAAGGAAGAGAGACTTTTTAGGGCCATCTCCAAGATTGGAAAAAAACCTAAGTTTGAAGTTCCCACATTTTTGGGAAATCTTAATCCAAAGGAGCTAGTCGATTGGATCAATGAATTAGAGGAGTACTTTGAGTATGAAGATATTGAAGATCCTTATAGGGTCAAGTTTACGAAGGCAAAACTGAAGGGACATGCAAAGATCTAGTGGTAGGAGGTTTAGTTGGAGCAAAATAGAAAGAAAAAGGAAAATATCACCAGATGGGAATAGATGGTAGCTAAACTGATGTGAAAATTCATTCTTGTGGATTATGAGCTTGATCTGTTGAAGGAAATGCAAGGGTTGAAGCAAGTGGGAAAATTTTTCCAAGAGTATACCGAAGAGTTCTACCGAGTTCTCATTAGAACCCACCATGTAGAACCTGATAAGGAGAAAATGGCCCATTATCTTTATGGGTTAAGGCCAAGCATTCAGGACGAGCTGAGTCTGGTTCAAATGAACAATATTGAGGAGGCATACCAATTTGTCCTAAAAGTTGAGGAGAAACTGAGCAAGAAGTTTGACAACAAGAATAGTGGAAGAGGTCATGGTGGAAGATCTAGTGGACGATCTTATGCAGTACGTAATGATGATCATAAGAACAAGGATGAGGCTAGAAGTGGCAATCAGAACCAAAGGGGAACCAATTCCAATCATTTCCATGATTAGAACCATAAAGATTAGACAGGAAGAGGCAGAGGACAAGGATCTAGAAGCGAAGGCTTCCATGGGAAATGTTTTCACTGTGAAGAAGAAGGGCATAAAGAATTTGAATGTACCCAACACCAAGCAAGGACAAATTGAGGAATGAAAGGCCAGGCTAGAGTTGCACATGATGATGAAGATGTTAGATCCTCACATTCTGAAGATGCTAAAAGAGGAGAAGTCCTAATTAATAGTAGAGTCCCACTAAGTGGTGAGAATGAACCTAATCAAAGAAGGATCTTGTTTCACACAATGTGCAAATGTGAAGATAAGCATTGTGATGTGATCATTGATGGTGGAAGTACTGACAATCTAGTGTTAGAAACGATGGTCACCAAGTTGAAGTTGAAGAGGCAAAAACACCCATGTCCATACCGTATTGATTCAGTGCAAGATGATCACAAGGTCATGGTCAATGAGCAGTGCTCACTGAAGTTCAAGATTGGAAGCTGCCAAGATGAGGTACTATGTGATATCATACCTATGGACATATGTCATATGTTGCTAGGTAGGTCGTGGCAGTTTGACAGGCATGTTGTACATGATGGGAGAGAAAATACCTACACTCTGACCAAGGATGGCTTGAAACATAAGTTGAAGCCATTGAAGGAGAAAGAAGAAAATGTATGTAGTGCTGCTAGAATATGTTTTCTTGATGGAAAAGAGTTTATCAAAGGTATGAAGCATGAGCATGTGTGTTTTGCTATAATTCCAAAAGATAGTAAAGAAGAAATAGAGGAGGTACCTGCCGAAGTTGCAGATATGTTGGGAGAGTTTTCTAATATTGTATCAGATAATGTACCTGATGGATTGCCCCCAATGAGGAAGGTCAATCACTAGATGGATTTGGTTCAAGGAGCTAGTTTTCCAAACAAGGCAACGCACAGAATGACACCAACAAAAAGTCAAAAGTTGAACATGCAAATTCATGAGTTGTTGGAAAAGGGGTTGATTCGAGAGAGTCTGAGTCCATGTGTTGTACCAGCAGTATTAACACCAAAGAAGAATGGAGAATGGAGGATGTGCACATATTCTCATGCTATCAACAAGATCACAATCAATTATAGATTTCCATTGCCAAGGATGGATGATATTATGGACTGTTTGAGTGGGGATGAGTATTTCACAAAGAAAGATCTAAAGAGTGGGTACCATCAAATTCGTATCAGAGAAGGTGATGAGTAGAAGAATACTTTCAAGACAAAAGGACTATATGAGTGGGTACTCATGCTTTTTGGGCTAACCAATGCATCGAACACTTTCATGTGGCTCATGAATGAGGTACTAAAGGAATTTCTAGATAAGTTTGTCATTGTTTACCTAGATTATATTTTGATCTTTAGTAAGACGTTTGAGGAGCATTTGATTCATAATCATAACGTGTTTGATAAGTTGAGGGAAGAAAAGTTGTTGATAAACCTGAAGAAGTGCAGTTTTGTAAAGGAGTTGGTGTACTTGGGATTTGTAGTCTCAGCAGAAGGTCTGAAAATGGACCCAGAGAAAGTGAAGGCTATCTTTGAATGGCCTACTCCAAGGAGAGCGACAAAGATAAGACTTTTTCATGGACAAGCTAGTTTTTACAAAAAGTTCATAAGAGGTTTAGTAGTATTTGTGGACCCTTGACTAAAACAATGAGAGGGGATAGGAAATAATTTAAGTGGACTATACGAGGAGATAAGAGTTTTAATCTGTTGAAACAAAAAGTTACTAAACAACCTATTTTAGCACTTCCATATTTTAACAAGGTGTTTCAAGTAGACTATGATGGTAGTGGTACTGCAATAGGAGCTGCTATGAGCCAAGAAGGTAGACCTATTGCTTACTTTAGTGAGAAATTGAATGATGCCAAAAGAAAATATTATGTTTATGATTAAGAATTTTATGCTATAGTTCAAGCACTGAAGAAGTGGAGATACTATATTCTTCCTAAGCAGTTTGTTTTGTATACTGATCATCAAACTTTGCAATATTTGAATAGTCAAGGAAAATCGAATCTAAGGCATTTGAAGTGGGTTGAGTTTTTGCGAAGTTATACATTTGTTTTGAAACACAAGAGTGGGAAGTCTAATAGAGTTGCAGATGCTCTTTGTAGAAGACAATTTTTTTTTATAGAAATGTAGATAGAGGTGGTTGGGTTCAAGGAACTCAGTGCTTTATATCCAAATGATCCTAATTTTGGTGAGGCATGGAAGGCTTGTACAAAACTTGTTACACTTGATTGGACAAAGTGGTTGGATTTCATGATGCAAGATAGTATGTTGTTCAAAAGAAGTCAATTGTGCATTCCAAGAAGTTCAATGAGAGAGAATCTCGTCAAAGAGAAACATAATGGAGGATTGACTGGACATTTTGGCATAGATAAGACCATTGCTTTGGTTGCTAAGAATTATTACTGGCCACAATTGTAGCAAGATGTGAAGAAGTTTGTACAAAGTTCAAGAGTATGTTAGATGGTGAAAAGAGTGAAGCAAAATACAAGGTTGTATCGGCCATTACCTATACCAGAGAAGCTGTGGGAGGGTGTCAGTTTTGATTTTGTTCTTGGATTACCAAGGACACAGTATGGGCATGATTCTATTTTTTTGGTGGTTGATAGGTTTTCAAAGATGGCACATTTTATTCCTTGCAAGAAGACTAGTGATGTTGTTTATGCAATAGAATTGTTTTTCAGAGAAGTGGTAAAACTACATGGTTTGCCAAAGAATATAGTTTCATATCAAGATACCAAATTTGTTGGGTATTTCTAGCATACATTTTGGAAGAAGTTGAAGACAGATTTGAAGTTCAGTTTATCACATCATCCACGAACTGATGGACAGACATAAGTTGTGAATCACAATTTGGGAAACTTGCTGAAATGTTTGTTTGGAGACAAGCCAAAAGGATGGGATATAATTTTACCATAAGAAAAATTTGCATATAATAATTCTATCAACAAGAATATTGGTAAATTACCATTCTAGATTGTACATGGGAGTAGTCCCATAAATTTTTTTGAATTGGGGGAGTTGGTTAAAGAAGAGATAAGTAGTGCTAAAGCAGAAGAATTTGTTGAACATTTGAAGGAAATCCATGAGGTGAGGAAGCACATTACAAAAATAAATACAAAGTATAAGGCTAAGGAAGATGTGAAAAGGAGGTATAAAGAATTTCAGATTGGAGATGAAGTCATGGTTCATTTGAGAAATGAGCATTTTCTAATGGGTACGTATAATAAGCTAAAGATGAAGAAGTTTGAACTATGCAAGATAGTGAAAAAGCATGATTTTGGAAATGCTTATGAAGTGGAGTTTCCTGTTGAATTGAATATTTCACCAGTATTTAACGTTTCAAATTTGATAGAGTATTATAAGGAGGTGATGGAGATGAAGTTGCAAAAGCACAGTGGAGTATTCCAATAACTAGTTCAGTTGCAAAGGAGATTGAGGAGATACTGGACAGTCATGTTAGCAAAAGCACAAGGAGCAAAACTTATGAGGAATATTTGGTCAAATGGAAAGGGAGGCCAGTTGAGGATCCATCAAGACTAGCAAGGGAGGAGGTTAACCATCTTGGCTTTCCTCTGAACATTTTAGACGTGACAATGTCACTTCTCAAATTACGCCAGGTGTTTGATGCAGGAGCATCTCGAGTGTAAGAGCAATCTTGCATCACCTAGAAATATTTCATTTTCAATCTTTTCTATTTTAATAAGGACTGGTAGATATGGTGGTTACTATTTATGGGAACTTACTATTTTTAGTAAGTTTCTCATATGAACTCGAAATGTTCTCACTTTCTACAAGAAGGTTCATTTTAGAGTTTTAAGCCTACCATAAAAATCGCATTGCTCCAACTTAAGTATTAGAGAAGTTATTGTGGATTTTCAATGAAAAAATTTGTAGAAAAATCTTCAAGCTCACCGTTGGAGGCCTTAGAGTGCCTGGATGAGGTCTGAAAACTCGAAAAAAGGGAACATGCACCATTACGAGCCTATAGATCAAGAGTTGGCATTTCTAAAAAGTGGCTATAATAGCCAATCAGAGAAATGGTTCAAGATTTATGGCCTTCCGAAGTGGGGCTATCTGAAATATCTAAAATAATTGTCAAAGATGTATTTGGCTAACTCTATGTATTTTTTAGGGTCTTTCAGCCCTAGGTATTAAGTTTCATTGTCTAGAACCTTCACGGGCAGCATAAAATTGCCTATTTAAGAAAGGCCCAAACATTGTCTAGGACATCTCTGGATGGTAGTTCATAGCTTAGTCTTGTAGATTACTATAATGAAGGTGCCCATGTGGGTTAGCATATTGTACTTATGAATTCTCTAGTTTCACATTTGTGGCACAAATAAAAAGTCCATAGTTTGTTCTCACATTTTCTGTTGTTTTTTTGTTTCAATTATGTTTTTACGGTTTTAAGGGGAGCACCCTTCATCGCAGAAATCATAATCGAAGGTTAATTTTTATCATCCATTGTACCTACCCACTCAGAATCCATGTAACCAACTAGCTCAAACTTATCGTTGGGAGAATAAGGAATGCCAAAATTGTGTGTGTTACTCACATACATTAAGATTCTTTCTACAACCTGCCAATGAGATTCATGTAAATCTTGCATGAACCGAGAGATGAGGTTCACAACATACATAATATCAAGTTGTTAGAATATATAGCCCACCAATATAACTGAGACGGGGGGGTGAATCTATTATCCAAGTATTATTACAATTATCAACCTTAATAAATCTTAACCATATAAGCAATATAATTAGAAACCATAACAAGGTAATAATCCGCAATAACACCAGATATGTTAATTGGGGAAACACCTGATCAGAGGGAAAACCCCAGTGGGGATGGTACCCACAAGATGATGTACTAATAAAAATATTCCTTGTTAGAGGATGGACCCTATTATGAGCCTATGAAATACATTCAGTTCATGTCAGTCCCTATTAGGAGAATTTGAATCCCTATTAGGAGATTCCAACCTTGTTAGGAGTTATGCCAACTTTGCTAGGAGTTATGGAAGGCAGATGTACCCACTGTCCAAACAGCTTCACAATTAAGATCAATGAGCCTATTGTCCACATGATCTCTGTATAATTCCTTGCAGAATAATATAAATGAATTGTACTTCCTTCTTCTTCATCTATCCTAGCAATCAGACCTCTACTCCTTCTAATCTAGTAACTAGATCACAAATCTCGCATTTAATAATCCCTTGGATCACTTACTCGCATTTTCCAAAACACTCTGCTCCTTTTCACACTTGATACTTGTTCAACATATTGACACACTTCACAAACAATGAAAGCATCTTTATATTATACCATATCTTAAAAATAATTCCTTAAGTCAGCCTTGAGGCTTTCCTAACTAATTATAATAAAATAATTAATTAATGTTCAATTATAATAGCACTACTGGTTCACAGTCTATACAACTTCTCAATTGTGCAATACTAGGGCTTGTGCACTCACTGACATCACCATTAGACTATCTTATGTCATGAACTGACCATTCATCTCTAGATTAAATATCTACTATAAGATATAATGCAATCACCAAAAACCACTTCGTAGATACTCCATTTTTGTATTGTTCTCAATGAATCAAGCATAGCTTCCCTATAACTACGACTTACTTTATGCACATTTAACTTCATTATCAGGACACAGTGTAGAACATGTCCTTAGTTGCACATCGCGAGATAATTGAAACCTTGTCTGTACAACTAAGATTGTATTGTTCTCAATGAATCAAGCATAGCTTCCCTATAACTACGACTTACTTTATGCACATTTAACTTCATTATCAGGACACAGTGTAGAACATGTCCTTAGTTGCACATCGCGAGATAATTGAAACCTTGTCTGTACAACTAAGAGCTCTATTTGTTTCTCTACCAGTCTTCACAAACATACTACTATGTCAACATCAATGAAAACTACAGTCATGAATGGAACATGTCAATACTCTCCAATGCTTAGGATACTCCCCTAAAGGAATACCATCAGCATTCATGCTAACATATGTCTCATTGTAGTAAGGTACATGGGGCTCCCAACCAAACTTCTATATAATGTAAGATTGACATCGAGATTTGGATCATCCTTGGTTAACTTTTCACCAAGGGCTACAAGGGTAGCAACTATCGTGCATGACATCATTCTAAGATGCTTCAATAAATCAGAAACATACTTGGTTTGAGAAATGGATATACCATCAAGTTATTGTTAAATTTCTACCCCAAGAAAATAATGCATAAGTCTCAGATCTGACATCTTAAATCCTTGTTTCATTTCTTTTTGAATTAGTTTGCATAGTATGCAAAAATGTTTTTTATCATGCAATCTCTTTGCATGTTATTGTTTACGATTTTTTATTGCAATGAACTTTGATTTCTTTCATTAAAGTAGAGGGTTGAGACTTTTAGTCTTTCTTTATAATGTACTCTTTAATTTTAGAATAGACATTCAATAAAAATAAAGTTTTTATCTTGTTAAAAACCAAAGGTTATTCCATTAAAATACTCAAAATAGATAGAGGGGGAGAATTCATCTCCAAAGAGTTTGCTGATTTTTGTGGCATGAATGGCATTCAAAGACAGGTTACAACAGCCTTTATCCCCCAACAGAATGCTATTGTAAAAAGAAAGAACCATACCCTTATGGAGTTAGCACAAAGTATGTTAAAGTCTAAGAACCTTCCAAATTCCTTTTGGGTAGTTGCAGTGGCAAACATAATTCATATTTTGAATCGAAGACCCCCCAACAGAATGGTATTGACAAAAGATAGAATCGTAATATTATGGAGATGGCATGAAGTATGTTAAGTCTAAGAACCTTCCAAGTTCCTTTTGGAGAGTTGTAGTGGAAACCACAATTTATATTTTGAATCGAAGGCCAACAAAAATGCTTCAAAATATCACTCGTAAGGAAAGCCTGAAGTGGAAACAAGCCCTTGGTAGCTCATTTTCATGTATTTGGTTGCCTAGCATGTGTTCACGTTCCTACTCAAAAGAGGAAAAAGTTGGATGCCAAGTCCAAACTTTATATCTTTGTGAGATATTCTGATTGCACCAAAGGATATAAATTTTATAAACCCGACACAAAGAAATGGATAATTAGTTGAGATGTGCTTTTTGATAAAGCGGGGGGGTATGGAAATGGAAGAAAGAAGTTCAACAATCTACACCATTCATCATGGGTAATGAAGATGTTCAATTCCATCCTCTCTTCACAAGCTCAAGTGGAAGCTCAAGCCCAAGTCCACCAAGTTCCTCTTTCGGTGAAAGTTCAAACTCACCATCCAGTCCAAGTTCCTGACAAAAGATACAAATTTTGAATGAAATATAATAAAGGAGTTCTAATGTGATTTTGGATGCTAACTTTGCATTGTTAAGTTCCATTCAAGTTGAAACTTCTGTGTATGAGGAAGCTGTGACAGAAACAATGAGGATTGATACTATGAATGAAGAGATGAATGTTATTTGAGAAAAATGATAAATGGGAATTAGTTCCACTTCCAAAAGATAAATAGGTAATTGGTGTCAAATATATTTATAAGGTGAAATATCATGTTTATGGTTCCGTGAAAAGAAACAAACCTTGACTAGTTGCCAAGCAATTTGCACAAACACCTTTTTTGAATAGCAACATGAACTTATGTAGGAAAACCAAATACATGAAAGTGAGCTACTGAGGGATTGTGTCCACTCGAAGCTTCCTTTGGAGTAATATTTTGAAGCACTTTTATTGGGCTTTGATTCAAAATATAAATTGTGGTTGCCACTGTAACTCCCCAAAAGGATTTTGGAAGGTTCTTAGACTTTAACATACTTCATGCCATCTCCATAATGGTACAGTTCTTTCTTTGTGCAATACCATTCTGTTGGGGGGGGAGGGGGGGGCGGGGTAAAGGTTGTCATAAGCTATCTTTGAATGCCATGCATGACACAAAAATCAGAAAACTCTTTGGAGATAAATTCTCCCCCTCTATCTATTATGAGTATTTTAATGGAATACCCACTTTGCTTTTCTATCATAGCTATAAAATGCTTGAAGCATCCAAGTACTTCATATTTCTACGTAAAAAAATAAACCCATGTGTGGCGTGAGAAATCATCAATAAAAGTTAAAAAATAGATATTCTTACCCAAGGATTCCTCTTTCATAACACCTCCAATATCGGAGTGCACAAGCTCTAGAGGAGACTTTACCTTCCATGACTTGTTCAGAAGAAGATTTTCTCAATGTTTCTTACCAAGAGCACACCTTAACAAACTACTCCTTTTTCTTGAAATACAATAAGTCCTCTCACCAAGTCCTTTTTATGAAGCAAACTTAAGCCTTGAAAATGCAAATGACCATACTTTGATGCCATTACCACAAATCATCTATGGTTGCCTTAAGAGTATGCATACTAGCGGAAACCAAAGTGAGAGGAAATAATCTACTCTCTATCATACAAGTATTTGCTAGAAGATAGTAGTTAGCTGATTTATCAAAAACTTTGCAGCAGTTATCCTCAAAAACAATCTTATAATTTTTTGCTACAAGCTGCCCAATACTCAAAAGATTATGTTGAAACCTAGGAACATGCAAGGTGTCATGAATATAAATAATTTCTCCTTGCTTAGTTTTACCTATAAGGGTACCTTTTCCTATAGCATTAACCTCTTTATCATTACCAAAATTGAGTTGACTTCTCACAGATTCATCTAATTTGGAAAAGATGTCAGATTTACCTATCATATGATTTGAGTACCTACTATCAAGAAACCACATGTCCTTCTGAGGTTCTTTTTACAAATTGCATGTAAAGAATGTGGAGCACTTTTCATCTTCAAGAGATTCTTCATATAGTTGGATCTTGATTTATGTTGGTAAATAGATTGTTCATTTTCAATCAACTCTTTAAATGCCTAATACTTATGAACAATGATTGATTAAAATAGTTGAGAAACCATAACTGAATGACTAATTTCCCTTTGAATTTATAGGTACACCTCCCTTGAATTTTTTATTTGCAATGAATTTTCTTCTTCCTGATTCTAAAATGGGATTTGTTCTTGACCAAAGAATAGGAGAGGAAAACCAAATAAGACCTAGATAGGAACTAGCTCGTGCTACAATTAAGGTCTCAATACTAACCAAATTTGTGAATCCACACATCTTATGAACGCGCAAAATTTGATGATTCAGTAATGAATTCTATTTATATGAATTAGATACTTAACAAAATGCTTTTAACTCTAAAAAGTAAGGAAATAGATTTAAGAAATAACATTGGAAAGAATCTCTTATAACCTTTAACAATACTATGATTATCTTCGATTTGTTGTATTAATAAAGGGGAACAAAGCTCTATTTTTTCATTAACTCAATTCAGTTCAAAGAGACATTTCTAACTAAGACATACAATTGGAATAGTAAATAATTGATACAAAACACATTCAATTTGTCTCTACAATCTAAAGCATTTCACACAAAAATTTAGCTGACCTTTCATTAATCTGTCTATTGAGTACATATAGGATGCTACGATGAACCATTACAAAAAAGAGTTGAATCAATTCATCCTCTAAAAAATGACAAATGACAAGAAGCCAATTATTAGTTACAATTTCAAATCAGAATACAAAAGAGTGGGAGCAATATCATTTCACTTTCTTACCCTTTTCTAATTTCACCTTAGGAGCCTTAGTAGTGACGATGATTGGAATGACCTTCTTGTGTCTATTGATGTTGGGGTTGGTGTATCTGATAAGCCACTTAGAGCATTCTCTGGCCAAGTCTTTGATTGCACTCAAATGTTCTTGAATCTCCTCTTTCACTACATGTATGCATCCACTAAACCATTGGAGGTCTAACACTATGTCCTAATGGCTAGTAGATTTCTCTATTAACTTATCCAAGTAGCTAGAGAAAGCTTTTTGCATAACGACGACTCCTACTACTCCTTTCCCTTGCCCACTTGTTTGGGATTCAATGTGTAGAACTTCAACAACTCATAATCTTTATCTTGTTCCTCCTTAACTTTTCTCTCTATCTTCCATAGCCTTTCTACTATTGAAGAGATCATGTCAACTTTGAATTGCAAACTCTACTGCCACTCGAAAAAAAGGCTCGTCTCCTTTTTGTAGAATCTTGGCTTCTACTACTTTTTTGGCCTTCATTTGGATGATCATATGCAGGAGAGAGATGCAATCTTCATATTTTGCCTTTTATGTTGCCAAAGTTGCCTGGTTAGCTATGATGTTATAATTTTCTATCTCAAGCCTTAATATTGCATTGCCAAGTTGATCTATAACTACAAGTCCATCAGCCCTAAGTTTCACTCCAACTCCTAAATTTTTTCCCAAAATGCTTGTCTTCTTGCAATTGAGAGATGATGGCTTGAATGTTTATAGCCGTGGGATCACTAGTAGGTGGGATTCTCAAAATGCTTCCTAATGGGACAACCAATTACTTGATGAAGCAATTGAACTCATGGATCTCTACCTTCAATCTAATCTTAGCAAGCTTGAGGTCTTCAAGCTATTTTTCTATCAATTCATTAGTCACTCTCCATAAGCCTACTTTGGTATCGTGCCTAACTTCTCCCAAATCCAGAGACTGTAGTTGGAAATCAGTTGTAGTTAAGTCCTTGATGCTACCTTCTTTGATGGGCTTGGTGATCTCCATAGTTAGGTATCCCATATCCAAATCTTGGCCAAGGATAGACAAGGTCTTCAACTTCTTCACTTTTCTCAATGTTGACCCAGAGCGGATGGCCAAAAACATGGTCTCTTTGTTCGAAGCCCCATCCTCCTTCCTCCTGCTTTTTCTATATATAAGTGACTAAACTTAGTCACATGACTAATAGTAGTTAATATCCAGTCATTTATAACATGACTAAGTTTACTATTAAACAATTTTAATCACTTATTTGGTAGCTGATCTTAATCATCAATTTAATCACATATTTAGTAGTATATTTAATCACACATTTATTTGTATATTTGATAGTTGATTTAGTCACATATGTAGTGGTATATTTAGTAGCATAGTTAATAGTATATGTAGTCACATATTTAGTACTATATTAAATTATGTATTTAGTAGTAAATTTGGATATAATAGAGCACGATGGAATCAAACCACCATCCTCTTGCTTGTAAAGCAAATACTTTTCCATGGAGCTAGCACCCTTTAAAGAATGATCAAACAATGTGAAACTTTCTAGATTGTCTTTGTTCTCGTCTTTTGAGTTAACCTCATTACCATTTCTTTAGTGATTTATTCCTAATTTCTATTAATAACTAGTGTACCTTTATCTTAGTTTTTGCTCAATTACAATATAGATGAACAAAATAGCAATCTTCTTCTATTGATAAAAGATTCCTTTGGCATAAAAACCTATTCCCTCATACAATTTCAATGCAATAATGAAGGGACAATAATCTCAAAAACCTGCAACATGAGAATTAAGAGTGTTTATCTTCATAAATAGAATAGTTGTGAAGAGATGATATGCAACATTAAAAGAAAACTAAGTGATAGTGAAAGAAAAGTGAAGGAGAATGAAACAAAAACCAACACCCATAAATGTAGAGTTAATCACAAAATGAGAAGCCTATAACCACCAATGTTCCATGAAAAAGTTGAGAGGTGATGTTAATCAAGTTCAATATTGCTTGCCTAATTTCATCAGTGATATTTAGTTTTTCACTTCTATGTAGTTTGTCTACACTAATTTATGATTGTGGCCTAGAAGATTAGAAAAAAATTACTTCCTAACAATGTTAACTAGACAACACCATGTATCTCAAGCTCTTAACATATTTGAATTTTTTAAGGCTTAAAGAAAGTGTTTATTTGGAAAAGCACAAATTCAAAACACATGTTCAACCATTACCACTAATATCTATATACAATTCATGAGTAAAAGCATATTTCAATGGAAAGAACGTGTACAAAGCTAAAAATTACAACATATTTTTTCTTCCATGCAAAGTTTCAATTCTTCAAGTACAATAGTAAGTTGCTACACTTGTTTTATATGCTGGATATATCTAGTAAGACTTACCATTTTTGAAAATAGGTCGTTGTCAATAGCTACAATTTTTGAAGTCATATCTGGAATTTTTGTTTTGTGAGATTAAGACTTCCCATGAGCCTGCTACGCGTGAGCCTCTTCCTTGCGCGTGAGCTTCTTCCCTGCACATGAGCCTGTGCATGACCCTTTCCCGTGAGCCTGCACGGGAGCCTGAGCGTGCCCGAGCCCTAGCCCTACCATATGTTGTGGGCCGTGCCAAGGCCTGTTCATGAGCTGTGTGCGGTGGTGCCAGTGCCATGTGCTACAAGGCCATTTTCTTGCAAGTGTCGCACCATTCATTGCAGACTATCGGGTGCAAGAGCCATTTGCCCCACACAGACCTACACGTTTCCATTGCACCAGATCACTTTGTACAGGAGAATTGCAGGGTTTTATTCTTGGAGCAGTGGAAGTTGCAAGTCAAGTTGCTGGTATAGCATTGGAATTTCGCCTGGTTTTATTGCTTGATTTTTGTGGCATTTTAGTTCATTGCAAAGAATCCACAACACCCACTAGATTCTTGAAACCAATTGGTCAGCCGTTATTACAAATTGTAGTTGAACTGTTTGCTTGAATGTCTCAGCAACGTATGGCACTGGTTAGCATGACAACTGTTTGTCATAATGCCTGAAATTAACCCTTGTTACTGGATCTTATCATGATTGCACAAGAAGTGTTTGACAGATTATCGAATCTTTATCTATATTGATTTAAATACAGAATGGCAGGCCTTGGTTTGTCCACTTTGAACTCCCGGCCTGACCCAATCACTGTCCAACAGCTAATTGACCGCATAAAGAAAATAGAGAGTGACAATGCAACTCTAAAGGACATTGTTGTTGACGCATCTTCGCTCTCTTAAGCTTTGTGACAGGGTGGTCAAGTTAGAAGCCGACAACATCATATTGAGGGATCAGATTGGGAACCTGACGGCAGAACTCACAAATCTCAAACAGTCAACTGAATCAAATATCAAACATTTCGCAGATACCTTCATCTCCGAAACAGCAATGCTTCCAATATTGAGGTAGTTATAGAACAACTTGTTGGACTGGATAAAATCAAGGATCAGCATATCGAAATGGTTGCGAAAACGGAGCAAAAGGTGAAATCATGGGCTTCACTTTGCATCAATACTGATACTACTAATCCGAGACTGAGCATAGACAAGATTGTTTAAGGTAAAATTGATGACGAGAGAGTGCGGCGGGCACGTGAGCTCAACTTGCGCGTTCGGAGTCTTTCACCCACTTCTAACCCTGCTACTGCTAGGCATGCCTTTCTCTCTAAGCAACTTGGCATCTCGGACATCACCTTGGATAGATGTTGGTTTGGTACGAGGGACATCATTTTTATCAGATCCTTCTCTTTTCTGGATAGACTTCGTGCCCTTAGAACGAAGAGAAAGTTGTTCTCTCTCCCCTCAAAAATTTATCTGAATGAAGATCATACTAAGGCACAACTTGCAGAACTTAAACAGGCTCAAGCTATTGTGGCAAAAGCTAGACATGCTGGAAAATGGGTTGTTATTCGAAATCTTAAGGTAGTGGTCTGTGATTCTCCTCCTGTTAATTGGGTAGAGAGGACAACCTCCAAATCAGTGTGACAGTTCCGACAGCAATCTGACAAGACGACATCTTCTTCTCTTCTTGTCAACTGCTGGAATTGTGATGGCTCTTTGTGGTCATTACCTGGTCTTTTTCAGGATGTGGTGGGGTCTTCAGATATTTTGGCCATTACTAAGACTCACGAGAGCCCTATGCGTCCTCTTCCAGGTTATCATGGTTATCAGTGGTTGTCCGTGTGTAGGGATGAGGTTCGGACGTCTGGTGGGGTCCGTGCGTCTGGGGGTGTTGCTTGTTTGGTTCGAGATGATATTTTCAGGGTTATGTCAATTGTTCAGTCTAATGCCTTTGCTAGATTTATGTGGGTTCGGATTGGTCGGTGAAAATATAGACAAAGAGATATTTTTATTGTTGTTTGTTATTTTCCTCCGACCTCTTCTCCATATGCTATTCATGACCCGGAGGATTGCGATCCCTATTTTGACTTTCAGGAGAGTATTTCGCAGTTTGAGGCTTTAGGAGATATTGTTATTCTTGGTGATTTCAATGCTCATACCAAGGATCATCAGATCCCTTTACATGATCGTGGCTCTAATTCGAACTGCATTTCTGAGTTAGATCCAACTACTATGGGCTTGCAACGCACTTCGGAGGATGTTCTTGGGCCATTCTCTATTTATGGTCGCCACCTCCTCCAGCTTTGTGAGTCTTCTGGGTTGTTGATCCTGAATGGTTTATCCTTCCTTCCTGGATCGGACCTCTTTACCTGCTGGCCACATTGTGGTGGTGCGAGTGTTGTTGACTATGTCATTTCCTCTCCTCCTTTCATTTCTTCCATTCGCAATTTCACCATTTCACGTCTTCCACTAGCTGATCATGCTCTTCTTAGCATTTCTATTTGCATTTCACCCCATCCTTCCCCGCCCTTGGTCTGCTTGACTAGTACCGTCTCCCTTCCTACTCGCTTCCATTACCCTGAGAGTGATGGTGAGCTTTTTACTTATCACCTTAAGCGTCTTTTGTCACCCGCTAGTTTTGATGACTCGCTGGCTGCCTCAGACATGTTTAATTTGCTTGCCGCTGCCATATGGGATTCTGCTCTCCTTTCTATTCCCCACCATTCCCCTCTCTCTCTCACAGCTAACCGTAGAAATACCTGTCCTATGAATAAATGGTTTGATGCTGACTGCAAAGCTTTCCATCGCTCTGTTCGTGTCGCCTTTGAGGCTCAGTCTCCTGCCTTTACCCATCTACGCGTTTCTTATTTGTGTTTTCTTTGTCATAAGAAACATTCCTTTGCGTCTTTTCAGTGTAGAACCCTTTGCTCCACGCTTATCCAAAATCCCCAAATCTTTTGGCGTACCCTTTTCCCTCGTTGCTCCCCCCCATCCTCCACTCTTGACTATCGTTCTCTAACCTCACATATCACGACGCTTTATGACATTCCTGAGCAGCCTCCTCTCTACTCCACTCCAACTTCCCACTACCATTTGTTCACCTATTCTAGCATTATGGAGGCCATCAAATCTTTGAGATGCAACAAAGCAGCTGATGAAGAAGGTTTTTAGGCAGAACTTTTCAAACTTGGCGCTTCAGTTCTTGGATCTTACCTTCCTACACTCTTTAATAGAGTGGTTTGCACTAGGTTTCCTGATTCCTGGTCTAGACATGTTATTTACCCTATTCACAAGTTTGGGCCTGTTTCTAATCCAGGAAATTACAGAACTATTATGATTGGTCATACTTTTGCCAAACTTTGTCACTGCCCTGAACACCATGTTATCCAGTGAGCTTGATACACGGAGATGTAGGGCGAGAGGTCAGGCTGGCTTTTGGGCAAACTACCAAACTATGGATCATGTGTTTACATTGCGGGCTATCATTGAGGAGGCTAGACACCGCTCTCAAAAGGTTTATTGTTGTTTTGTGGACTTCCGTAAGGCTTTTGATTTTGTTCCTAGGTTGGCTTTATTTCGGCGGCTTCAGGAGATTGGGCTTTCAGATATGTTACAGACTGTTATTTTGAGACTTTATGAGAAGTTTACTGATAGGCTCAGAACTCCGGAGGGCTTTTCTAATCCAATTCAAAGCACCATTGGCGTGAAGTAGGGTTGTCCTCTCTCCCCTACACTGTTTCGCTTGTATATTGATGAGTTAGAGGATTTCCTTATGAAATCCTCTCAACCAGGAGATGGGTGTTATTTACATCAGGTTCTGATCTCTATTCTCCTCTTTGCTGATGATGTCGTTCTCTTGGCCTCTTCTCCCGATAGCTTACAGAGACTCCTTGATACTCTTGCTTCTTTCTATACTCAGAGACAGCTTGTGATCAATTTATCCAAGACACGGGTTATGGTCTTTAACTGTTTAAAGACCTCTCATATCCATTTCTTCTTCCAGGGGAAGGAGGTTGAGATTACTCCCTCTTACATGTATCTTGGTGTGAAATTCTCAAGACCACGTTTCAGTTTGAGACCTGCTATTCAGTCCTGAGTCAGTAAGGGTATGGGCTCCCTGGCTTTGCTGGAGAGACAATGCTTCAGGCATCATTTTCAGGATATTTCATCCAAGTTGTCCCTTTTTGACTCCTTGGTTCGTCCGACAGTCCTCTATGGTTCTGTGGTTTGGGGACCTTCTCTTATTGTTTCTGATTGGGCTTCTATTGAGCGGGTTCAGACACTGTTGTTGAATCGTATCATTAGGTGTCAGATTCACCCCTCACAGCATTGTTTTAGCGAAGTTTGGTGCTCATCCTCTCAAACTTGCTGTTATTTTTTACTTGATTTGGTTTCTTCATCGGCTTCGTGGTTTTATGGAGACAGGTGCTGACCGACATAGATACTCTTTTTTGGCATATTGTTCTTCGGTGGAGATTATGAGATCTGACACTTCTGCTAGATCAAAATGTTGGTACGCTCAGGCCACCTCTTTGTTGGGTTCGATCAGGATTGAGATTGATCATCTTCCTCCCTATCAATTTTCGTTGGATGCCCCGGCTCATCTTCTTCCCTCTCGTCAGGAGTTGAATGAGCATGTCAAACAGGATATCTATAGGCAGTATATTGCCACTACTTGGTGTCATCCCCTGGGTGGTTTGCCACCTAAGATGGCCTTCTATGCTGAGCATTTTCTTGTTATTCAGGATGGTATTGTTGTTCGCCCTACCTATCTTTATCGGCGTTGGAATCATGCATTACGATTCTCTTTGGGCTCTTTTAGGGTTGGTTCTCATCATCTCAGGGCTCGGACTGATCACCATATGGATCAAGTTGATCGATTATGTCATTTATGCACTTTGATGGAGGCTGAGACCGAGACTCACTTCATATTTCATTGTCCTCATTACTATGAGATCAAAGGGAGATTCTATTGCCTTTTCAGAGAATGTTCTTCTCTTTCAATGTTCTTCAGTTATATTGATCAGCGATGTTTAGCACTTTATCTTCAGGGGGCCACCCATCTTCGAGAGAATACCCTACAGTCCTTTCATCAGAGACGGACTTCTGATCAACTCATTACCACCTTTTTCTCTCCCTTGTCTCCTCCGCGGGGTTTGAAAAGGTCTTCCACTACTTCACATTCCCGATCTGTCAGACATTGTACCAGTCTCTACAGGCAGCATCAGTCCTATAGGGGTTCTTCACGGCATCCGAAGACTATGGATTGTCGGATGTACCTCTCTATTACAGATTTCTTTGTGACATTGAAGGACCCTTAGTCCTTACCTTGTCTTTCTTTCTTCTTCTTGTTTTGTTTCATTTTCTGTCACCGTTTGGTGCCTTTGCTTGGCTGGCTCCTTTGTTTGTATGCTCAGTCCCATAAACCGTTTTGGTTTTTCGTGGACATTAATAATTTTATCTTATCGTATCTTATCTTATCTAGTCTGTGCACACTTGATAAGAGAATCTTTGCCAAGCTTCTCAACCTTTTATGAGACATTCAATTCCTCAAAGTTGGCTCCATTCTTGTAGTAAGCATTAAACATCAAAGCAAAGAATACAATCAAAATAATCTAGATGATAGACCAAATATAGAAATCTTTGATATTATTCCTACACAATAAAGACCACCTCCACTAATCAAATCAATACAAATATGAGAAGCTAACAATGTGACTTCCTAGTGAAAAACTTGAATATGATGTCAATTGCTAAACCTAAACATAAAACATATGACAATGTACATTAAGAAATCATTGATTCTAGTAGTATTCCTAACACGATTGATGCATAAATCACTCTGACAAACAATTTATCATCACTATATTTGCAGCCTTTCCTCATTGCAAGTTGTTCAAAAGAAAAATCACAATATGAGTTGCATTTGGACATTTGAGTTATAAAACAATAATGTAAATTACAACAAAACATTTGATTCAACTGCTCACAAACTATGCTTATTTAATCTCGATTCTCTAATCCATAAATACAATTTTGAATGCATTTATTTCTTATTAGTAAGATTAATAGCTTAAATTACCCTATATCGATTGATGATAGAAGCTGGAAGGATTTTATTTTGAACCAGACCATTTGTCCATTGTAATTACAAAAACCCAACGGGAACATGCAACAAATTGTAAGAAAGATTCCTTTATGAGATTTGAAATAAAAAATCTAAGAAGAAAAGTAAATATTTAAAGGTCTTAGTAAAGTGTATAAGGTAACATAAAAGACAAACTCCCTAAGATGAGATAGAACCTATATAATATACCTTCAGCAACTCCACAACAACAATTACAATTGATATTGTCATCCCCAACTTGGCGATCCTGTAATTCTGCAAGTTCCACCAAAACCTATAGATAGATGAAAATACCAAACCTGTCAATATATTTTGTGTGCACTGAAAAAATTTATGGAATGAAATTGATAAATATAAAAAGATATTGAAGTACTCCTCAAATAATTAAAAAAGTTCCATCCATTACCACTGACAATGTGTAATAGCATAGATATGTAGAATAACAAAGGGATGATAAGAAACAACAGGAGAATAAAGGAATCAACCTCTTTGCAGTTAGATTTTCCACCTCCATCATCTTCAAAATAATTTCTCTATCATTAGTCCTTATAAAATCTCTAATATCATCAACCAACATTCATCATATGGAAGGCATGTTAAAGCATAAAACTGATATCATCATCAAACATGCTTCTTACTACAATCATATATTGTTCTACCTCAGATTTTATATATATTAGAAGTTTGAGTGGAGTACAGAATAAATGATAAAATGATTTTTTGGAAGAATGGTTATGTTATATTTGTGTCAAGTTCCTTTTTCATTTAAGGATTTTGTTTTGACCCATTAACAATTAGAATATAGTGGAATGTACAAAAGTGGTTCACACTGTCCTAATAAATAAGTCCATCCCTATTACAATGGTTATATCTTGCTACATTCTACCCAAATCATTACATTCCCTCCACTCAGCTCATAATTTTCTTATTAGAATCCCCATCCCATCAATTCTGAGTCAATCCCCCAACTAGCTAGGATCAAACTATCGAGATAGAGTAGGTATGTCTGAGACATCCTAAAGCTAGTAACAAGAAACATTATTTTCATTGATTCAAAATTAGAATAGTGCAAGAAATAGAGTAGAGAATTCATTAAAACTGTTCCAAATAGTTTAAAGGGAAACAACAGCTATCAGTGTGGAAGCAAAGGAGTTGTGGTAGGATATGAAAAAGAGATTGAACAAGATGGAAGAATAGATAATACAAAGGCAACATAAAAATAAAAAAGAAGTCTAGCAAAGCATGCTATAAAAAATAAAATTTCAATAGGAGGAACTGTGGTTGATATTGGAGTAGTGTGAAGCAAGCAATAATAAGAAATAAAAGAAAAAGAAAATATTTCAAGAGGCAAAGAAGAAGTAAAAATGTTATTAAAAAAAATCTTCAGGTTCTTTTTTTCTAAAAGGTTTAGTTTAGATATTACTTCCAACAATAAAAGTTATTTGTGTCAAATAATTGAACTGACCTGGAAATACTGGCTCTTGCAAGTTGAGGGATATGCATGCTGGTCTATACAAAAATACACTGAATTGCCTCATTTAATCTCTACTTCTACTCTGGAATTCACTAATTGTACTGATGAATTCACTTCTCAAGATTGAGCATCCTCCTTGAAGATGCTCCTTGAGACTTCAAGCCACTCACTAAGGATGCTCAATCTTGAGACTTCAAGCCACTCACTATTGTCACCCATATTGCTATATCTCTCCAATAAGGATCCCAAAAAAAAAATGCTATTCCTACTTTAGGAATTTTCTTAGTGCCTTTGAGCACTTCTATACAAAATTTATCAATCTCTGCAATTGCACCATCCGAACATTTTTTTTGTGGAGAAATAATCAAAGAAGATATAAGGTATGAAAATCAACATCCATTATATATTATTTAATTAGATTCTTCTAAATCTCTTCACCCATGTTTTTAACTCAATTTCATAATCCAAATAGGTATAATTATCTCCTGAAGATTATCTGGAAACAAATCTTCCAATTTGAATGTGTTTCAATGGTCGTAGTTTGAGTTTAGTTTATAAGGTGACAAAAATATAAAAGTTGCAATTGTGCCACTCAGTAAAATTTGCAATATTACAAATGTTGATCCTTATGGGTTGTAATCGGTCTAAGGAGGGAATGTGGAAAGTGAACCATTTGGTAACTGTCCCTAGCATTATAAAACAAGAGCTACAGAGAAGCTTAGTTCCTTCCTTGTATAGAGAGGGGTGGAGGGAGATAAGGTTGATGAGGTAGCGGACTTAGAAACACATTGCCTTTTAGAAGAGCTAGTAATGGATTTATAAAAGTTACAATCTGAGCATTTGTGAACAATGAGACTTAAGGCATCATCGACTGTGGCAACTAATTGACATTCGTATTAATTGTTAATAGAAACATTAAGAGCAGAAACAATATAACAATCATGTTGAACAATAATCTTATCATGCAAGCACAACATTTACACAACTTTTTGAATGGGCAGCAACAATTGTAATAGTGCCGATTGGTTTCAGCCATAGTATCCACCATTGCTGTCACATATATGGATCAGCTACAGTCAATGACCGCCCAATTACATATGTAGACTTAAGACCACTGTCCTATCTATACTATGTGGGAAACAACAAACTTCATATGGTGCCCAACCTCAATTAGAACAAATTTTATTACGTCTTCTGATCTGAAAGGAGTCATATTTTACAATTTCATTGCAAGAGCAATAGCCTCAAATAACCTCATATATGTGAGAATATTATAAGCTCATCATTTTGTTCAGTATAAGCAATGAAAGAAATTGCAAAATTGCATCCATATATTGGACAAAAAATGGGACATGCACAACAACATAAGACCATACAGCAAACAAAATCAGTATAAGTTGCATTCATATATTGAACAGGAAATGGGAGCACATCAATTACACGATTTGTCTATATACAAAGGAGACAAATAACTATGCAGCAACCATTTAGAATATTCAGATCCATGTTTGCATTTTAAGATATTGGCCATGATAATCAAATGCAAGGAAAAAGAAGTATATATACAAATAGGTTCATTGCTTTACTTCAGCAAACAGTATCAGGTGTACCATATGGCATGCAAAAATTGAGGGCAAGTGTTTTATGCATAGTGATGTTATGCAAAATAGAGTTAATCGAGGTGTCTATTGGGACTAGCATATCACTTTACAATGAAAGATTGTAGTTTTACAGCCCTAGTGGTCAGTGCCTAACAATCTTTAGAATGGTGTTGTTCAGAGCCAATGTGAAAGTGCCATAGAGGTGGAGTTTCTGTAGTTCATATACCATTTTTTACATGTGTTTCTGGTATTGGTCATATGGGATTGCTGTGATCTCTAAGAAATGCTGCTTGAGCAGATAGTTTTGTAAGGTGCAGTCAATGCTGTCTTCTTGTCTTTGCACTATACACAACAAATTGTGGCACCATGTAGGTTTTGCAGGTTGTGCACAATTAATGTAGTCTACAGAATCAAGGTCAGCTGAACTGTCAAACGATAGTGCTCAATGGAAGACACTGCAATGCATTTCACAAGGTTCCAAATGTGTATTTTTGGCCTTCAGTGTGCCTATAACCTACAAAATCAAGTTTTATTAGAATGCATGATAGAAAGATTAGGGAAAGTTTGTAGAGATTTGTAATAGAGAGAGATGCATGTGCTGCTTGCCTGCATGTTGAAGCTGGTAACCTATTGCAAACGTTTCTTTGTGAACTCATCATGGAGTTGCTTGACAAAGGAAGACTATGATGGGTGGATGCCTGTGTTACCTCTAGGACCACTCCTGACAAAGTGTTTGAATAGTACTAGAGGCATGTCTAATGTAATGCATTTCACAATTTGGGAGGGCTCTTGCGTCTTTTGTTGTCTTCAGCTGTTACGACGGGGTTACTCAATGAAATCACAATTTTATTTCTTGGAATGTAATATGTTTTAATATTTTGAGGTTTGATATTCAAATTTGATTTGTGACATTTTCTTGGATCTAACAGTTCTATTGCTGACTTCATGTACATGTTTGCACTACTCCTGATGGTCAGTTATCTAAAGAATGTGGAAGTCTCAAAAGACTTAGTAGCTATATGGTACTGCACTTAAAATTCTTTTGTAGATAGATTAGATTATTTTGGAATTTGTGTTCATCAAAATGTATGCAGTATAAATTTGGTCTTCTATATTTTCAACATAGCTATTGGATAAGCCCAGAGATCTAATGCATTACTTTCTCTCTTTACCTTTGTTATTGAGTAACTAGAGCTAGAAACCAGTATAATAGGATGAACCAAGGCTAGTGGCTGGTAAGCGAAAGGAAGGTACTGGAATGGGCGTATATTACTGGCACTTTCTTTTGTTTTGTATTAAAATAAAGCTTAAAATTAATTAAAATGAAATAGTTAGAACTCTGCTACATAGACTTTGCAGATGCTAGTATGAACTTTTCAAAAATAAAGAGCATTGCTCAGAAGATTTAGATGCAAAAATGAATTTAGAAAGGATTCTATTGATGCAATTTATAAGATTACCTGTCCAATGTTAAAGGTTGTTTCTTCAAAACGACACCACCAATGATGAATTTATTCGGACCCTTCACCTGCATAACATTTTGGAAATTGTTAATCAATATTCCATGTATCTTCATATATGTAGTTTGAAATATAGAACAACAAACATTGTAAAAAGCAAGAAAATTTGAAGAAAGTCTTATTTGATAGATTGTCCAAGGACAAAGAACAGTGGTGGAAAACATTTAATGTATTCATTGAAAAGAGCAATAGTAATAGATCAATCTGAAGAATGATATACAATAATTACAATAACCATAGAAATCTTATATTGTTCTTCGATATAAAATAACATGGGTTACATAGAAAACATATGGCAGCAATATCTGATCTGGTTGATTATATATATGCAAAAAGCATAGTCAATTTTTAAATCATAATGTTAAGTTTATGGTTTTTCTGATGAGATACAATCTGCTTTACTCAAACCTTGGAATGACTTGTTTAGAATTTACATAATAATCAGTGCTAGTAATCACTGTAAAAATTCTTGAAATGACTTGTTTTAGAAGATATATTTTCACTTCACAATGTATCCCTCTCATCATTAGGCTGGGTAGAAGAAAACATTTATGGAATTTTGTGTCTGTCATTAATTTGGCATAAAATATTTTGATCGGGCTGTATACTCTTGATCAATTTTTTTCTTCAGCTTGATCATTGTTTTCATATTGTAAATAGGGTTCTTGAAGAAAGTTTTAGGAATTTTATTCTTAACCAGATTGACCATAATAAATCATTGTTTATTTATCTTTTGGCTTCTGCCTAATGAGGAGTTACAATGTTTGATTTATTTAAACTATATTTAAAACAAGGGATATAGCTCTTGCATATAATGAGTGGCTTTTTCCCTCAAATTTATTAGCTTACAATTCCAAGCTTTAGTTGGGTGTGTCTCCATCTAATAGCTCAAGTATGCTCTGACTGACTTCCTACCAGGTTTGGATCTGTGTTTGAATATTCTAAAAATGTGTTCCTTCACCTGTGCATTCATCTACCTGCACTATCCATTTTCTTCTCTGATGACCATTTTTTCCATCACAATAACAAATTCTTAAGATAAGTATCCATAAGAGCAATCAGATCTATACCGTGACATATATTCTTCACTACCAAAACGATCGTATTTGTGTCATTGGAATAGGTAACTAACCTCTATTTCATCATGCTGACTATTCATTGGATGTTTTGTTCACACTAGGGAGATTAGGATATTAGTAGGGTGTGGTTTGTATGATGGGAGACATTTATGTAGCCATCATGAATTAAAATCTTATGGAGAGCCTTTTGAAACAAGAGCACACGACTTTGTTTGTTTTTTTTCCAAGATCATCTCTTCCAAAGATAAAATCTGAAACACGTGATTCTTCAAGCACACAGTTTATACAAGTATAAGGGGGAGCTACTATAGTAACTGATGAATAGGTGAACCAAGTTGAACCTAAGAATATAGAATAATTGCCAATTTAACAAATCTCCTTTAAGAGCTCAACAACACACTTAAATAGGACCAGCAGAACGTAGGAATGCACAGAACACACTGTAAGGGCTGAGATATTAAATATTTTTCATTTTGAAGCAATGATGGAATAAATTTAAAGAGGATAAATAACATGATAAGTCATTTAAATCTGCAAGTTGAAGCTCTTGTAAGCAAGACCAATCAGAGATAAGTAATAGCAAGAATTGAAACCATAAAACCTATGAACATGTAGATTTGTGTCTCAACAAATAATCAATGAAATTAATAGTCATGAATATGGTTTCTCAAATTAAAATTGAATCAAAACAATGGAAAGGGTTAGGAAATGTAGAGAGAGAACAACCCTTCAGCAACAATTACTAAATTTACAGTTCAGACCTCCTTACAAAATAAAGATGCAATTGTTTTACATTTATGTCACATGGCAATGGTATCGATAGTAGAGTACAAATGAATAAGTAGACTAGACACCGTACTATCACCAGAGGCTTTTTCTTTCCCTATGGATTTGTGTAAACTTTTTGGCTCTGTTTGAGGCCGCTAAGGGTAAAAGGATGCTTCTAACAAAGCTTAACAACATGGTAAGTCTTCCTCTACTTTGAGGCCAGAAACTTCAGTAGACTATCAATTGTCTGTATGTGCATATAGGTAGGATATGCAAATTCTAGCATAAACATCGCAAAAAGTGGGAATGCCACACAAAGTAACCAAAGGTAGAGTCGAACTTGATTCAAATCTCTCCAACCTCCTGTCCCATGGGGAAATATTTCCTTTAACTGCAGAAAACTCTTGCAAAACAGTTTTGAAAGATCATAATTTTATGTCTTTTTTATTACTTTGTCCTGTTCCCAAAGTCGAGGTCAAATAAACCGTAAGAAACCTATACATGGCCCTCGTGCATGTAGAGAAACATGCAAAAATGGCATCTAGAAAGCTCAACTGCACAAATACTAACCCCGAGAATATCAACATAGTGGCAGCAGAGCTAAAACTAGATGGTTTGAATTTCGCCCACCCCTCTGGTAAGCCACCATCTGGTAAGGAGGCCCACTGAAACAGCAACCCCAAAGCAACTGCATTGATTCCCCTGCCTTCTATTGCATAGAAGCCTGCGAGGGTCCCAGGAGTGTATTAAAACATGGTGACACCTTGCATTTGCTGATAAGACGGGTAACCTCCGAGCATTTTATACAAAGGAAACTAACATAAACCAAAAATAAAATAAAGAAATTAAAACATGCTATTGGCTGCAGGGGAGAACATTAATCGAAGTTTACGGCACTGCCCTTGACAATAGTTTCCTGCATTGGAGGATCTAAAAATGAAAATATTAATTTATTAATACAAAGGGACTATTCATCAAAAAAATGAAATGATCAAATGAAAGATGGAGGCTACAGTTTCGAGGGTGCATTAAAAGTCTGATTACTTGCACCTTTGACTGTAACAGAACCTACAATAATGATAGTCAAGAGCTACAAGAATAATTCTTATCGTAGGCTTGATAATAGGAGGAAGAAATGAGAAATGGAGGTCAAAACTCATTTGTAAGAATTGCATTGTACTTTGGAATTAAAGTCAAGTAAAGTGTATGTTGTTTTTTATTTAGACTATGTCACCATTATTCATGGATTTATTGCATGCACTATTGATTGAATAGATGGATTGGTTCAAGTTTAGTTTTGATACGGAAATTAAGGATATTGTGTTAAGATTCTGAAAAAACTAACTCTAGATCAGGCCATGAAATTTTTACTAGATTTAAGTAGATGTGATGAACGTTGCTTGGAGACTCTCATGAACATACCTGCAGTCAAGGGTTTTACTATATCTTTTGTTTTATCCAACTAAAATGTATGAAACCATTTTGTTTTATAGTAGACTCAAGGAACCTTCTAATGCTTTTAGTTTCATGATCAGAGATGGTGGCATCCATGAGAAACATGATGTCTTAGCCTAGTGTAACAAAATGAATTTCTTGAGCTTTTGTTTTGTTCAACAGAAAAATCTGTCCCGATACGAGGGGCATATAATATTAATGGACCATTTGATTTCCTTAATTTTTGGATATGTCATGACCACCTAATTTCCCAAAAATATACCAAAGCGATTGGAAAAATTCATTATATTCTAGAAGATATTGATGTCTTACTGCAGCCTATCACAACAAAGAATTATGGAATTTTATCAACAAAGAATTATGGAATTTTATTTTCTTTTCGTACTGCATAGAGTCTGAGATTGAGTACAGTGTTTTGTTTAATGTAAATGTTTGTTGTTTTGATGTGTATAACTACTTTGTTAGGGTCAAGACAACCCTATCAGATCCTTGTGGTTATTGCAAAGAAATCCAACGTGTGAGTTCTGATCAAAGATTAGGTAGCGGTTGAAACTATCAATAAAAGGCAGTCAACAACTAGATATTTAAATATAATATTTATATAAACTGGGTGATTGAGATTCTTAGTTGATGTGAAATAGAATGAAATGGTTCATTGTTATTAACTTGAAGTACAATAGGTTTATGGATCTGTTTAGAAGGAACATCTTGTGGACAACAAATATAATTTGTATGGACAATGTCTTGGTGCTGAAAAATGTTTGCAAAGATAGTGACCTTACATATTTAGTACACACTAAGGGTTCTTGAAGGACAAGATGTTTGTGTGCAGATGGAATGATAGGTTGGTGTGTGTTCAGCATTGAGGGAATGGGTCCTCTTGGATGCATGGGATATTGAGATGATAACTAGTTGTAATGGTTAATAAAGAATGTGACTTATTGTGGGATATTGAGATGATAACTAGTTGCAATGGTTAATAAAGAATGTGACTTATTGCGAGGTTTAGACCTTGGAGATTACTGACTTACATCTAATATGTGTTGAGTTTTGAGAAACTATATTGAAAACTAAATATCCCATTATGATTCCATATTATTTATCACATTGATAGAGAAATTATTTTGAAATGTCTCAATGTGATTGCCTCATGATTCTTGTTGAATGGACTCAAATGTTGTTAATGAAGATTGATGGTTGTTGAATGCTCCTCTACATCAATAGCCTGTCAAATCTATCTCCTCCATCTCTAGGATCTCTCAATCTTCATGCACATTTTTTAACCCAGAACAACTTGAAATTTAACTTTTTCAAATATTATAGTTGACTAAAATCTGAAGGAAACTCTGCTAATCTAGAAAAAACTGTCAAATGTAATTCATTTAAGTTTTTCAGATCGCCAAAATTTGAAGGTAGTCTACTTAATGTAGAACATTCCCATATTTGCAAATTTGTCAAATTTATAAGTTGTTCAAAGTTTAAGGAAATGCTCTTGAAGTAGAACATTCTCATTTACACAAAGTTGTCAAATTTCTAAGTTGCCCAAAGTTTGAAGGCAACTTTCTAATTCAATGCAATTTGTTATTATCAAATCTTTTAGATTGCTAAGAGCTCTCTGTTGAATATTATAGCAGCAAGATAGATCTTACTTCATAATATTCTGCTCATTCAACTTATCGAGGTTTTGTCCATGCCTTAAACTCTTTAACATTGAAATTATTTGTGCAACTTGTTGTTGAGCTATTAGAACCAATAGCTTTGTTTATATTCTATCTCTGGCATCTTTGTCTTGGTAATAATTCTATCTATATTGGTTGACCTGGCTTCGTGCTGCTTCACAATCAGCTTCCAGCAGTTTGACAGTTCTTATTTTGTTTGTATTGCACTTTTTTCTTTGTACAAATATGTGGCATCGTATATATATGTCACACTTTTTTAAGTCTTCCCTTAAAGGTGCCAGTTTCTATTTTGAGGTTTGATGGTACTACTTATAATGATAAGTTTTTATCTCGTGGCAGTGACTCTTATGTTGAATGACCCTACTTATAATGATCGGTTTTATTCTGTGCTGGTGACTATTTTCTATCTTGGTCAATTCATATTATCATATGCGACATTGAATTTGGAAATAGACTACAAGTATCTTTATAAGCAGAAGTTTTTCAATGTTCTTAACTTCTTTGTATGGGCTTCTCATTGTCACATCTTGATGATTGATTCCTTCTTCTGATCTTGTATAGTTCTTTAGCTATAGTGATTTTGGAAAAGATAGCTCTACAGATATATAGTGCTTTGTGCAAAAGTTTGTGCACTCCGTGCTATATATAAGATGAGACAGTTGAAGACTAGATTGATCTATGGTATTTAGTCTATGACTTGTCACTTATGTGTATGGAGCCTATTCACTCATCATTCACTGTTCACTCTCTCTTTGTATTGTGAGACGTTCTATTTTATTATCAACGATATCATATAAAGGGAGGATGAGCACTGCCACAAGTTAGCATACCATCTGGCTTGAAGGTTACTTCTGCCTATTGATATGTTGCTCAATCCATGAGCAAAGATAGAGTGAATTCTTTTAATTATGTTCAATATCTGATTATGTTTATTATATCATATTGTGATTGTACTCATTATATATCTCTTGTTATTATGATCAGTTTATTGGTAAATTAGGAATATCACAGTAATTCTGAGTTCTTCAAATGGTTTATGTCATTTCTTCCTAAATGTTATTTGTTATCCTCCATGATGTAGGACTTTTAACAAATTGCTCATATAACTAAGATGATGGAAATTAATTTGACTGGAAGCTTCTTATTCTTCATGAAAAATAAATTCCATTTGAATTATTGAGTTTCTGCAATAAAATAAACCATAAACATCATTACGATTGTGCATTAAAAGTGTATTTTCAAAATATTAATAACAAACACTATACATATGGCATACCTGTCCATCCTTCAAACATTCCAATAAAGTCTTGAGATCTCTGATTAGGTCTCCCTTTTGCTCTGATATTTGTTTCCATCTTGCTCATACTATGTCATGAACAATCAGCTTGTTGTACTCACTGAAAAAATACAAAATTCAAACAGAACAAATTTTTCTACCGATTCAGGAGATTATAGGAGCTTCTTGATCAAATGATCAAATGATCAAGAATCAAATTAACAGATGATGAATGAATTCAATTATCTCATTACATAAATGTCTTAACTACATTTGAAGACTTCTACAAACTTCTCTTAAAAAAATTAAACTATTGAAATGAAAATTATTTTTATTGTATAGATAAGCTAAATAAAATTAAAAAATTAAAATATGTAAAGCTATGAAATGGGAGGAATTACTAAATAATATTCTAATATTGATAAATGAGGCAACTTCTAGAGCTCTGAATTCCTCCTCCAACTATCATAGCCACTTTTTAACTACTCCAATCATAAAAATAGGATGTAGGAACTGTGAGAGCCTATTTACCAATCCCTCCAAAACCATAGACAACCACAACAGTAGGTATGGTGTATTGTGAATTCAAATCAAGAAGTTGAAATAGACTTTCCTGTGCATTCTCAATTCCAACAGTAGATTTTGTGGAAAACTCAATCAATGTTTATGGCAAACACAATATATAATAAGAAAATATCATTGAATTTGGAAAACATGGTACCTATCAGTTGGAAAGCATAGATTTTTTATGATTGTGAAGTAATCATTGGCACTCTTTCCCCTATGTCAATTGCAGTTGTCAATTGGATGTTTGCATGCAAGTGGTCTATTTTGAGTTGGAAAGCTGAATTGACATTCAGTGTAGAGAATTCATAATACAGGTTCCAAATGGTTTAGAGGGCAATAGTGTGTATGGTTGTGGATGCAAAGGATGTGTGTTAGGATACAACAAAGTATAAAAAGGTTAAAATAATAGATAAGAAAAGAAGAGGCATACGGAAATAGAAGACTAGCAAAGGAAACTATTTAAATTTGAATTTGAATAGTAGTTGTGGTTGATATTTAAGTAGTACGGAGGAGTTAGAAGAAGGAAAGAATTGTTATAGTGAATACATACCCTGTGAGCAGTAGGTGATTTCAAAGACGAAAGCAATAGAATCTCAACCAACAAATAGAATTGTTGAAATAGGGAAAAACTAACTTCCTTGATGAGCTAACCTACCTATCCATGGATGGAAGGCCCTGAAATGCAATTGGAAAATAATTTGAGAGAGGGAAGATGGATCATGAGCTGAATAAAGATGTTGAGGAATGTTATTTTGAAGAAGAGTAAAATATTGGTAGTTGTAATGGAAGAAAAGAAAACTTTAAAGGTCGCAAAGAAGGGGAATGTAAAATATCACCAAAGATGGTTAAAGATGATGTTATGATGGAGAAGCAATTTACATTAGGGAATAAAGAAATGGTGAAAATTGAGATTTGGGAGTGCCCATATTTGATGAATACATATTAGTTTTAGAAAACGTAGTAGAGAAGACACAACTGAAAGAAAATATTGACAATCCATGAGAGATGAAAGGAGAGAAGATGACCATCTCTTCCTTAGAGAAGAAAGAAGAATAATCAAGGGAAGGTTTGTTTCTCATATTCTTAATCTACTGTTATTGAATATTTTTAATTTACTATTATTACAAGTATAAAGTGATGTGCGACAAATGAAGTTACTACAAAGGAAAATCTCCCTCACAAGCAACTAAAGGTTTATAAACATCATGGAAAACTAGGAAGGGAAGAAATCCTTGAAATAATGGTAGGACTCATGGAGTAGGTAATATTTTTCTATTAAAGAAAATAAACAATGAGCAATGGAGGGAGACAAGTAGAAGTGGTTTAGAAGGATACATTGGCAACCAACAAGTAGTTGGAAGTAAAGGAAGAAACAATGTAACAATGTGCAAATGCTATCTAATTTGGCAAAAGGGATCACTATGGTTTATTCTACCATCTAACTCAAATTTGTGAGAACTATACTAAAATCTTATGTAGATAGTTGATGAACTAGCATTCCAAGAAATAATGAATCCTAAACAACCTAGAGAAGCAAAAAAAATGTAAAATCAGATTCTTCAGGTTCTTTTTTTTCTGAAAAATTCAACACAACTATTACTTGCAGCAACAGAAGTAGTCTTCAACAATAATTAGACTAACCTTAATATATTGGCTCTTGCAAGTTAGGAGATGCAATAGTAACACGGATACATGCTCCCCTACTTTTTAACCCATGTCTTAGAGACATGGACACACCAAGGACTTGGAAACTCCATCCCCCCATTCCCATTTGTGCCACAAGATTCCACCATCTCCACTAAAGATGGAGGATGTCCCAATGTTGACTATTTGCTGGTTTGATTATTTATGTACAATGTTGAATTTTCCAATTCAATGCAGTGTTCAAGTATTTACTCTTTTACATCTTTATATCTCAAGACTTATATTGTAATACATCTTTTCATGACTAGCATTTTAAGTACCATATGTATAGTATATAATATATATACCACACCCTACCCCACCCCTCCCTCACCCTATCCCCCTGTCCTCCCCATGTTGTCCCTAAATTAAGGCCCCTCTGTCCCCCCCTCCTGGAAACTTCTCCCCCCATTTCCTCATCCCCCGTCCCTTAGGGAAGTGTAACTATGGGAGATTCACATGCTGGTTCCTATGATATTGCACTGAATTTCCTCATTTAACTTTGCCTCCTACTCTAGCATTTTCTCATTCGATTGCAAAATTTGCTTCACAAGATTTGGCATCTTCCTCAAGACTTCAAGGCACTTAGTCTTGTTGTCACACATCTTCCAAAATCTCTCGAATACATATCCTAACAAACAAAATGTCATTCCTACTGAAAAGAATTTTCTTAGAACCTTTGAACACTTCTATACATACTTTCTCAATCTTTGCAATTGTACCATCCCAAGAATTTTTCATTAAAGAAATAACCCATAAATATATAAGGTATGATAATCAACATCAATTAAATATAATTTATTTCTCCAATATCCAAGGCTAAATCCATCCAAGAAATTACAACTGGCTAGTGGTTAACTTTATAATTTTGAAATAGAAATTTTACCGGTACAAGGCGCTTGCTAATGCATGTGCCTGGCATCTCCAAGATATTTTGGCCATCATGGATATAAGAAGCTAGTGCTAAATCAGATTCACCATCACTCTTTTCTCCTAGTTGTTAGGCAACAACATATCTATAATCAGTATAGCCTAAATTTATTGTTATCTAGGCAAATAGATTCTAAAATGTAGAATTGCAAAAAACACTTATCATGAAAGACTATTTCTTACAATATTAAACCTACTATAGATAACTTACTGTGATCTTCAATAGCTCTTCTAAGAATTGAATCACACCCTCAATATAGCTTGCATCATTGATTTTTAGTAGAAAAACCTTAAAATTAGTCATCCTGGCAGTGGGTTCTTGTTCAAAAGGTTGTGAAGATGAAGTAGTGAAGGTCTATTGGTGAGGAGATGGTAGGGGTGAAGAGATAGTGATGGGTTATTGTTGTCATTGAAAAGATTGTGGAGGTGAAGAGGAGAGGAATCCACAAGAACAGAAGCATAAAGAAAACAAAAATTCATTCCAAAAAGAGACAGACAAGAATGAAAACAAAGTGTGGCTTTCTTCATTGTTAGAGAGGATCAAACCAGCTGAATAAGAAGCGCTTGTCTCTTTGTGATTACCCTCTATCAGATCCTCTTATGATAGGCAATCAGCCACGGCACATTTATGCACAACAGATGGTTCCACAAGCGAGGACGAGCATGGGTCCATCTTCTCTCAATAATTTGTATACAATATGACATGAAACAGGTTCCATGGCCTATCGATTTTCTAACGAGCTTGTAAACAGGTTCCATGTCCTACATATTTTTGTAGTTCATTCATAGGGGTTGTTGATAAGCTTATTTATAAAGAAATGTTCACAACTTCTCTTCACTTGGGAGACATCACTATAAAAATGGAAGGACAGATCTCAAAGAAGATGGCAAACATGTTTTGTCGAGATCTTTTGGTTTTGTTTAGAGGATAAATAGGATTAGAGATTCTAAAATGATGATTGCAAAAATAAACAATTATGAATGCGGAGATAGTGGATTTTCCAACAAATTGCCAGATTCTCTGGTAGATATTTGTTTGGTTCAAGAGGGAGAAGAAAGGTTACAATTAGGGACTCATATTGAAGCTTCTAACCAAGATGCGGATATTGAAATATCTTCTTTCAAGGCATCTTTCATAAAGGTTGAGGATACTAATCATGACGAGAAACTTCAATTCCTACACAATAAAGAGGAAATACAGGATGAAAATAATCATTCAATATTTTGTGCACCATCAGCAAGGAAGGAGTTTTGGGAGAAAGGCATAATCTGATACCAAAACAATATATTTTCTTGTGTCAGTGACAATATTAAGTTAGGGAAAGTTCCAAAAACTAAAGTAAATGGTGAGAGTTTTATACCCATAGAATCTAGATCATGAAATATCTGCCTCTGTGATATGAACTTTGGTATAGAATTAATGGATGCTAGAGATCAGGGAAATCAAGACATTGGACCGGATGAGCTTTCATGATATGTGGAGAGGCTAGATGTGAATGAATCTTATATTGACACTGATTATGACATGGAGGATGTGCTACTTGATTCAGTTGGAAGTATTTGAATACAGGTTGATAGAGATAATTTTCCTAAAGTTAAGGGAACAGAGGGTTCATAATTTAGGTTTGGAGATTATAACGATAATCTTAAGATACTTAAAAGATGTGCTATAGGAAAAGATCAAGCAATTTTAATCACCAGACAATATCAAAACTTTCATTATAGAGGCAACCTGTGGAGATTCATATTTTCACAAGCCGCTATCCTTGCATTTCCAATAAGATTTGGAACATAGAGATAAATCGACCACGATTAGATACCTTTTTATTTATGTTTTACTATGCCTATATCAAAACTTTCATTATAGAGGCAACCTGTGGAGATTCATATTTTCACAAGCCGCTATCCTTGCATTTCCAATAAGATTTGGAACATAGAGATAAATCGACCACGATTAGATATCTTTTTATTTATGTTTTACTATGCCTATATCAAATCCAAGCTCATAAATTTTCCCTCAAAGGATCTAATAAATCACCATTCTAAGAAAAAAGCTTGCTAATTACATAGTTTCAACCTAATGATTAAGCTTCCTTTGAAGCACAAATTTCACAAATGAAGTCCCAGTTTGGGTAAGTCGAATGTAGATTTAAGGAATAAAGAACATTAAAAATTAAAGTGTACCTGTAATGGCATCGAGAATATATATAAAAATTTAGGGCCTAGAGAAAAGCTTCATTCAAATTCCCACCAATATGTCTCAAAAACCCCAAATCCTATGAAATTGATGAGAAGAGAAGAGGTCGAAGATCACGGGAAGAGATTTAGATGTTCAGAGAATGAAAAATGATAGAACGAAGTCGAGTCACTGAACCCTATCGTTGGCGGACTTCAAAGTTAATGAACTATAATTCAATCAGTGCTATGATATATTTGTCACTTCATATTTTATGATAGATTTTAAATTTATAATATCCATGCATTATTAGTTTTGATAATATATACTATATTTTTTATATAATTTGTATTTAATAGATAATTTTATTGACTATTGAATATAAAATATAAGTAAAGTGTAACATATATTATCAAAGTTAATTTTAATTTTATTTAGTGTATTTAATATTTAGTAAATTTTATACATTTAATATTAAAATATTAAATTGAAATTATTGACATTATATTTAATAGGTTTAATATTTAAGTGAATTCAAACATTTGAAATATAATAGAGATATTTTAAACAAATTTCAAATCTCACATTGTTAAAATCTTTTTTGATTATTCCTCTGTCAAGAATTCAATCATAAAGCATTCATAATTTCCATGAAAAAATCTACCCTTTTTTAATAGAACTCATTGTTCAAGCATAAATTGCACCATAAAATGAAATGTCTAACCGAAGAGCTTCTCTTGTTGTATATGATGTATTGACCATGGTTTTCCTTCACTTTGAGAACTCTTTTTCAGTTGAAAGGAATATAACCATAAAAATATTCATTTATTTTGCACTATCTCATTTTTTAAGTGACATCGTGACCTTTGTATTAAGCCGTCTAAAAGATCAAGATTTAAAATTACCTTACTAGCATAAATATAAAGAAATCCTGAGAATCAACTCTTACACATTAACTTCCTCCGCTAATTTGATTTGAAGATAAAAATTTAATTATAATATTAAAATTTAGTATGATTTTTATTTTATTATTTTATTTATTAAAAAAAAGATTAATGCTTGATGAATGAAAACTTAATATTTTAAATATTCAATCTATTATTAATTTATTAAATTAGGTAAATTTAAATAATTGAATTATAATTTGAATTTATTGACGAGGATGTCTTGGAGTTTGGCTTTGTTGTAGAGGACCCTCATAACTTCAAATTCATTGTAGAATAATTTGAATTTCTTTTCCACTGTTTTACGAATTGTTAAGTCCTTCTCGAACAATCCAATTTATTTAAAGTGGTACTACTTTGAGAAACCCCTGATATACATAATATATTTTGAAGGTTGTTTTGGAATATCATCATCATAAACTCTTACTTGATCATAACTTCACCTAGGATAAAGCTTGGAAAATAATTTTTTACCCCTTCATTTGATGAACGATATTTTAAAGGAGAAACAAAAAATCATTTAGTCATTTTTATTTAGGTGACTAACTATTTAGTTAGTCGTTTAGTTATTTTTTGTTCAGGTGACTAATTATTAGTGACTAATTGTTCAATCACTTATTTAGTCATTTATTTGATAGTTTATTTAGTCAATTTTATTTGTTTTATCTTGTAATTTTATCTTATGACTAGATTAGTCACCTATTTAGTCACTTGTGGTTATAAATTGCAAAGAAATAGTAGAATGTGATCAATATTAGTCATGTGACTAAAAGTTTTAGTGGTGTGACTAAAATTTTTGGTTGCATATTTGCCAAAAATGTACTAGTGAACTGAATTGACAATTCATTTTCGTGGATTATGAACTTGATCTATTGAAGAAAATGCAAGGGTTGATGCAAGCGAGAAAATATATCCAAGAGTATACCGAAGAGTTCTAGCGAGTTCTCATCAGAACCGGTCATACAGAAGTTGATAAGGAGAAAGTGGCCCATTATCTTTATGGGTTAAGGCCAAGCATTCAAGATGAGCTAAGGCTCGTTTGAATGAACAATATTGAGGAGGCATACCAATTTTCCCTAAAAGTTGAGGAGAAATTGAGCAAGAAGTTTGACAACAAGAATAGTGGAAGAGGTTGCAGTGGGAGATCTAGCGAACGATCTTATGGAGTATGTAATGATGATCAGAAGAACAAGGATGAGGCTAGAAGTAGCAATTAGAACCAAAGGGGAAACAATTTCAATCATTTCCATGATCAAAACCATAAAGATCAAAGAGGAAGAGGTAGAGGACAAGGATCTAGAAGAGGAGGCTTCTGTGGGAAATGTTTTCACTATGAAGAAGAGGGGCATAGAGAATTTGAATGTACCTAGCACCAAGGAAGGACAAATTGAAGAACCGAAGGCCAGGCTAGAGTTGCACATGTTGATGAAGATGTTAGATCCTCACATTTTGAAGATGCTGAAAGAGGAGAAGTCCTAGTTAACTCTGGAAGAGTCCTGCTGAGTGGTGAGAGTGAACCTGATCAAAGAAGGATCTTGTTTCGCATAAGGTGCAAATGTGAAGATAAGTGTTGTGATGTGATCATTGATGGTGGAAGTACTGAAAATCTAGTGTCAGAAGTGATGGTCACCAAGTTGAAGCTAAAGAGGCAAAAACACCTACATTCATACCATATTGATTGGGTGCAAGATGACCACAAGGTCATGGTCAATGAGCAGTGCTCAATGAAGTTCAAGATTAGAAGCTACCAAGATGAGGTACTATGTGATATCATACCTATGGACATATGTCATACGTTGTTGGGTAGGTCATGACAGTTTGAAAGGCATGCTATACATGATGGGTGAGAAAACACCTACACTCTGACCAAGGATGGAGTGAAACATAAGTTGAAGCCATTGAAGGAGAAAGAAGAAAAGGTATGTAGTGCTACTAGAATATGTTTTGTTGATGGAAAAGAGTTTCTCAAAGGTATGAAGCATAAGCATGTGTGCTTTTCTATAATTCCAAAAGATAGTAAAGAAGAAATAGAGGAGGTACCTATAGAAGTTGCAGATATGTTGGGAGATTTTTCTAATATTGTATCAAATAATGTACCTGATGGATTGCCCCCAATGAGGAAGATCAATCACTAGATGTATTTGGTTCTAGGAGCTAGTTTTCCAAACAAGGCAATGCACAAAATGACACCAGTAGAAAGTCAAGAGTTGAACATGCAAGTTTATGAGTTGTTGCAGAAGGGGTTGATTCGAGAGAGTCTGAGTCCATGTGTTGTACCAGCAGTATTAGCACCAAAGAAGAATGGAGAATGGAGGATGTGCACAGATTCTCGTGTTATCGACAAGATCATAATCAAGTATAGATTTACATTGCCAAGGATGGATGATTTTATGGACTGTTTGAGTGGAGATGAGTATTTCACAAAGATAGATCTGAAGAGTGGGTACCATTAGATTTGTATCAAAGAAGGTGATGAGTGAAAGAATACTTTGAAGACAAAAGAAGGACTGTATGAGTGGTTAGTCATGCCTTTTGGGCTAACCAATGTACCAAGCACTTTCATGTGGCTCATGAATGAGGTACTGAAGGAATTTTTGGGTAAATTTGTCATTGTTTACCTAGATGATATTTTGATCTTTAGTAAGACATTGGAGGAGCATTTGATTCATATTCATAAGGTGTTTGATAAGTTGAGGCAAGAAAAGTTGTTGATAAACCTGAAGAAGTGCAGTTTTGTAAAGAAGGAGTTGGTGTAGCTGGGATTTGTAGTCTCAGTAGAAGTTCTGAAAATGGACCTAGAGAAAGTGAAGGCTATCCTTGAATGGCCTACTCCAAGGAGTGTGACAGAGGTAAGATCTTTTCATGGACTGGCTAGTTTTTACGGAATGTTCATTAGAGGTTTTAGTAGTATTTGTGGACCCTTGACTGAAACAATGAGAGGGGATAGGAAAGAATTTAAGTGGACTGTAGGAGTAGATAAGAGTTTTAATTTGTTGAAATAGAAGGTTACTAAGCAACCTATTTTAGCACTTCTTGATTTGAACAAGGTATTTCAAGTAGACTATGATACTAGTGGTACTATAATAGGAGTTGCTATGAGCCAAGAGGGTAGGTCTATTGCTTACATTAGTGAGAAATTGAATGATGCCAAAAGAAAATATTATGTTTATGATCAGGAATTTTATGCTATAGTTCAAGCATTGAAGAAGTGGAGACACTATCTTCTTCCTAAGAAGTTTGTTTTGTATATTGATCATCAAGCTTTGCAATATTTGAACAGTCAAGGAAAATTGAACCAAAGGCATTTGAAGTGGGTTGCATTTTTGCAGAGTTATACATTTGTTTTGAAATAGAAGACTGGGAAGTCTAACAGAGTTGCAGATGCTCTTTGTAGAAGACAACTTTTGCTAACAAAAATGTAGATAGAGGTGGCTGGTTTCAAGGAACTCAGTACTTTGTATCCAAATTATCCTAATTTTGGTGAGGCATAGAAGGCTTGTACAGAACTTGTTACACTTGACAGGACAAAGTGGTTGGATTTCATGATCCAAGATAGTATGTTGTTCAAAGGAAGCCAATTGTGCATTCCAAGAAGTTCAATGAGAGAGAATCTCATCAAGGAGAATCAAAATGGAGGATTGGCTAGATATGTTGGTAGAGATAAGACCATTTCTTTGGTTGTTGAGAATTATTACTCACCACAGTGGCAACAAGATGTGAAGAAGTTTGCACAAAGTTGTAGAGTATGTCAGATGGTGAAAGGAGGGAAGCAAAATATAGGATTGTATCGGCCATTACCTATACCAGAGAAGTCATGTGAGGGTGTCAGTATGGATTTTGTTCTTGGATTACCGAGGACACATCATGGGCATGATTCTATTTTTGTGGTGGTTGATCGGTTTTCAAAGATGACACATTTTATTCCTTGCAAGAAGACTAGTGATGTTGTTAATGTAGTAGAATTGTTTTTCAGAGAAGTGGTGAGACTACATGGTCTGGCAAAGAATATAGTTTTAGATCGAGATACTAAATTTGTTGGGTATTTTTGGCATACATTTTGGAAGAAGTTGAAGATAGATTTGATGTCTAGTTCATCACATCATCTAGAGACTAATGGATAGACATTAGTTGTGAATCATAGTTTGGGAAACTTGTTGAGATGTTTGGTTGGAGACAAGCCAAAAGGATGGGATATGATTTTACAATAGGTGGAATTTGCATATAATAATTTTGTCAATAGGAGTACTGGTAAATCACCATTCTATATTGTATATGGGAGTAGTCCCAGAAATGCTTCTGAATTAAGGTAGTTGAATAAAGGAGAGATAAGTAGTGTTGAAGTAGAAAAATTTGTTGAACATTTGAAGGACATCCATGAGGAGGTGAGGAAGCACATTACAAAGATGAATACACAGTACAATGCTAAGGAAGATGTGAAAAGGAGGTATAAAGAATTTTAGATTGGAGATGAAGTCATGGTTCATTTGAGAAAGGAGCATTTCTAGTGGGTACATACATTAAGTTGAAGATGAAGAAGTTTGGACTGTGCAAGATAGTGAAAAGGCATGATTTTGGAAATGCTTATGACGTGGAGTTGCCTATTGAATTTAATATTTCACCAGTATTTAATATTTCAAATTTGAAATATTATTATGAAGGAGGTGATGGAGATTAAGTTGCAGAAGCACAATGGAGTATTCCAGCACCTAGTTCAGTTATAAAGGAGATTGAGGAAATACTAGACAGTCGTGTTGGCAAAAGCACAAGGAGCATAACTTATGAGGAATATTTGGTCAAATGGAAAGGGAGGCCAGTAAAGGATTCATCATGGTTAGCAAGGGAGGAGGTTAACCATCTTGGGTTTCCTCTGAACATCTGAGATGTGACAGGGTCACTTCTCAAATTACCTTGGTTGTCTAGTGTAGGAGCATCCTGGGTGTAAGAACAATCTTGCATCACCCAAAAATATTTTATTTTTAGTCTTTTCTATTTTAATAAGGACTAGTAGATATGGTGGTTACTATTTATGGAAACTTGGTATTTTTAGCAAGTTTCTCATATGAGCTTGGAATGTTCTCATTTTCTATAGGAAGGTTCATTTTAGAGTTGTGAGCCTATCATAAAAATATCATTGCTCCAACTTAAGTATTAGAGAATTTATTGTAGATTTTTTATGGAAAAATTTATAAAAAAACCTTGAGGCTCACTTTTGGAGGCCTTAGAGTGCCCAGATGAGGTCTAAAAACTCGATGGAAGGACACTCGTGCCATTCCAAGCTTGTAGATCAAGAGCTGGCATTTCTGAAAAGTGGCTATAATAGCCAATCAAAGCAATGGCTTGAAAGTTATGGCCTACCAAAGTAAGACTACCTGAAATATCTAAAATAATTGTCAAAGATGTATTTGGCTAACTCTATATGCATTGTTAGGGTCTGTCGGCCCTAGGTATTAAATTTCATTGTCTAAAACCTTCACAGGCGGCATAAAATTTCCTATTTAAGAAAGGCCTAAACATTGTCTAGGACATCTCTGGATGGTAGTTTGTAGATTAGTTTTGTAGATTACTGTAATGAAGGTGCCCATGTGGGTTAGCATATTGTACTTATGAATGTGTAATTTCGCATTTGTGGTGCAAATAAGAAGTCCATATTTTGTTCTCGCATTTTCTATTGTTTCTTTGTTTCTGTTATGTGTTTATGGTTTTAAGGGGACCACCCTTCATCAGAAAACATAATTGGAGGTTAATTTTTTGTCATCCATTGAACCTACCCAATCAGAATCTGTGTAACCAACTAGCTCAAACTTATCGCTGGGAGAATAAGGAATGCCAAAATTGTGTGTGCCATTCACATACCTTAAGATTCTTTTTGCAGCTTTCTAATGAGACTCATGTGGATCTTTCATGAACTGAGAGATTAGGCTCACAAGATACATACTATCAAGTTGTTAGAATATATAGTCCACCAATATAACTAAGAGGGGGGTGGTGGTGGGGTGGTGGTGGTGTGAATCAATTATCTAGCTATTATTACAATTATCAACCTTAATAAATCTTAACCATATGAGCAATATAATTAGAGACCATAACAAGGTACTCATGCACAATAACACTAGATATGTTAACTGGGGAAACCCTTGATTAGAGCGTAAACCTCGGCGAGGATGGTACCCACAAGATGATGTACTAATAAAAATATTCTTTGTTAGAGGATGGATCCTATTAGGAGCCTATGAAATACATTTAGTACATGTGAGTCCCTGTTAGGAGAATTTCAATCCTTGTTAGGAGATTCCAACCTTGTTAGGAGTTGTGCCAACCCTATTAGTAGTTATGGAAAGTAGATGGACCCACTATCCAAACAGCTTCACGGTTAAGATCAATGAGCCTACTATCCATATGATCTCTATATGATTCCTTGCAGAACAATCAAAATGAATTGTACTTCCTTCATCTTCATATAGCCTATCAATCAGACCTCTGCTCCTTCTGATTGTAACTAGATCACAAATCTCACATTTAATAATCCCTTGGATCCCTTACTCACATTCTCCAAAATACTCTGCTCCTTTTCACACTTGATACTTGTTCAACATATTTACACACTTCACAAACAAGGAAAACATCTTTTTTTTTATACCATATCTTCAAAATAATTCCTTGAGTTAGCATTGAGGCTTTCCAAACTAATTAAAATAAGATAATTAATTAATGTTCAATTATAATAGCACTATCAACTCATAGTCTATTCAAATTCTTAATTGTGCAATACTAGGGCTCGTGCACTCACTGACATCACCATTAGACTATCTTATGTCACTAACTAATCATTCATCTCTATATTCAATCTCTGCTAGACGATAGAATGTAATCACCAGAAATCGCTTCTTAGGTAGTCTGTCTTTGTATTGTTCTCAGTAAATCAAGCATAGCTTCCCTATAACTATGACTTACTTTATGCACATTTAACTTCATTATCAGGACACGATGTAGAACATGTCCTTAGTTGTGCATTGTGAGATAATTGAAACCTTGTCCATACAAGTAAGAGCACTATCGATTTCTTTGTCAATCTTCACAGACATACTGCTATGTTCACATCAATGAAAAATACAGTCATGAATGGAACATGCCAATACTCTCCAATGCTTAGGATACTCCCCTAAAGGAATACCATCAACATTCATGCTAACATAGGTATCATTGTAGTAAGGTACATGGGGCTCCCAACCAAACTTCTATATAATGTAAGATCAACATGCGGACTTGGATCATCCTTGGTTAACTTTTCACCAAGGGCTACAGGGGTAGCAACTGTCGTGCATGACATCATTCTAAAATGCTTCAATAAATCAAAAACATACTTGGCTTGAGAAATGGATATACCTCAGGTTGTTGTTACACCTCAATCCCAAGAAAATAATGCATAAGTCCCATATATGACATCTTAAATTGTTGTTTCATTTCTTTTTGAATTAGTTTGCATAGTATGCAAAAATGTTTTTATCACGCAATCTCTTTGCATGTTATTGTTTAGGATTTTTTTATTGTAGTTAACTTTGATTTCTTTTATTAGAGTACAAGGTTGAGACTTTTAGTTTTTATTCATAATGTACTCTTTAATTTCAAAATAGACATTCAATAAAAATAAAGTTTTTATTTTTCTAAAAAACCAAAGGTTATTCCGTTAAAATACTCAAAATAGATAGAGGGGAAGAATTCATCTCCAAAGAGTTTGCTAATTTTTGTGACATGCATGGCATTCAAAGACAGGTTACAACAACCTTTACCCCCCAATAGAATGCTATTGTAAAAAGAAAGAACCATACCATTATGGAGTTAGCATAAAGTATGTTAAAGTCTAAGAACCTTCCAAATTCCTTTTGGGGAGTTGTAGTGGCAAACATAGTTTTTATTTTGAATCGAAGACCTCCCAACTGAATGGTATTGCAAAAAGAAAGAATTTTAATATTATGGAGATGGCACAAAGTATGTTAAAGTCTAAGAACCTTTCAAATTCCTTTTGGAGAGTTGTAGTGGAAACCACAATTTATATTTTGAATTGAAGCCCAACAAAAATGCTTCAAAATATCACTTGAAAGGAAATCCTGGAGTAGAAACAAGTCCTTAGTAGCTCACTGTCATGTATTTGGTTGCACAACATATGTTCACCTTCCTGCTCAAAAGAAGAAAAAGTTAAATACCAAATCCAAACTTTGTATCTTTGTGGGATATTTTGATTCCACCAAAGGATATAAATTGTATAAACCTAACACAAGGAAATGGATAATTAGTTGAGATGTGGTTTTTGATAAAGTAGGGGGTGTGGAAATGGAAGAAAGAAGTTCAAAAACCTACACCATTCATCATGGGTAATGAAGATGTTCAAGTCCATCCTCTCTGCACAAGCTGAAGTGGAAGCTCAAGCCCAAGTCCACCAAGTTCACCAAGTTCCTCTTTAGGTGAAAGTTCAAACTCACTATCTAGTCCAAGTTCCTCACAAAAGCTACAAAGTGTGAATGAAACATATCAAAGGAGTTCTAATGTGATTTTGTTTGCTAACTTTGCATTGTTAAGTTCCATTCAAGTTGAACCTTCTATGTATGAGGAAGTTGTGATAGAACCAATGAGGATTGATACTATGAATGAAGAGATGCATGTTATTGAGAAAAATGATGAATGAGAATTAGTTCCACTTCCAAAAGATAAATATATGATTGGTGTCAAATATATTTACAAGGTGAAATCATGTTGATGGTTATGTGAAAAGACACAAAGCTAGACTAGTTGCCAAGCGATTTGCACAAACACCTTTTTTTAATAGGAACATGAACTTATGTAGGGAACCCAAATACATGAAAGTGAGCTACTGAGAGATTGTGTCCACTCAAAGCTTCCTTTGGAGTGATATTTTGAAGCACTTTTATTTGACTTTGATTCAAAATATAATCTATGGTTGCCACTGTAACTCCCCAAAAGGATTTTGGAAGGCTCTTAGACTTTAACATACTTCATGCCATCTCCATAATGGTAGGGTTCTTTCTTTCTGCAATACCATTCTGTTAGGGGGGTAAAGGTTGTCATATGCTATATTTGAATTCCATATTGCATGTCACAAAAATCAAAAAACTCTTTGGAAATGAATTCTCCCTCTTTATCTATTCTAAGTATTTTAATAGAATACCCATTTTGCTTTTTTGTCATGGCTATAAAATGCTTGAAGCATCCAAGTGCTTCAGATTTCTACTTTAAAAAAAAACCCATGTGTGGCATGAGAAATCATCAATAAAAGTCATAAAATAGATATTCTTACCCAAGGATTCCTCTTTCATAACACCACCAGTATCAAAGTACACAAGCTCTAGAGGAGATTTTGCCTTCAATGACTTTTTCACAAGAAAAATTTCTTGACATTTCTTACCAAGAGCACACCTTAACAAAATTCTCCTTTTTCTTGAAAGGCAATAAGTCCTCTCACCAAGTCTTTTTTATGAAGCAAACTTAAGCCTTGAAAATGCAAATGACCATACTTTGATGCCATAACCACAAATCATCTATGGTTGCCTTAAGAGTATGCATATTAATGGAAACCAAAGTGAGAGGTAATAATCTATTCTCTATCATGCAAGTATTTTCTAGAAGATAGTGGTTAGCTGATTTATCAAAAACTTTGCAACAGTTATCCTAAAAAATAACCTTATAATTTTTAGCTACAAGCTGCCCAATACTCAAAAGATTATGTTGTAACTTGGGCACGTGCAAGGTGTCATGAATATAAGTAATTTCTCCTTTCTTAGTTTTTACTATAAGGGTACCATTTCTCATAGCATTAACCTCTTTATCATTACCAAAGTTGAGTTGACTTCTCATAGATTCATCTAATTTGACAAAGATATCAGATTTACCTATCATATGATTTGAGTACTCGCTATCAAGAAGCCACACGTCCTTCTGAGGTTCTTTTTCCAAATTGCATATAAAGAATGTGGAGCACTTTTCATCTTCAAAAGATTCTTCATATAGTTGACTCTTGACTTATGTTGGTAAACAGAATTTTCCTTTTCAATCAACTCTTTAAATGCCTAATACTTATGAACAATGACTGATTAAAATAGTTGAGAAACCATAACTAAATGACTAATTTCCCTTTGAATTTATAGCTACACCTCCCTTGAATTTTTGATTTGCAATGACTTTTCTTGTTCCTAATTCTAAAATGGGGTTTGTTCTTGACTAGAGAATAGGAGAGGAAAACCAAATTAGACCTAGATAGGAACTAGCTCATGCTAGAATCTTGGTCTTAATACTAACCAAATTTGTGAATCCACACATCTTATGATCCTAAAAAATTTGATGATTCAGTAGTGAATTCTATTTATATGAATTAGATACTTAACAAAATGCTTTTAACTCTAAAAAGTAAGGAAATAGATTTAAGAAATAACACTAAAAATAATCTCTTTTAACCTTTAACAATACTATGATTATCTTCGATTTTTGGTATTAAAATAGGGTAACAAAACTCTATTTGTTCATTAGCTCAATTCAGTTCAAAGAGACATTTCTAACTAAGACATACAATGGAACAGTAAATAATTGATACAAAACAAATTCAATTTGTCTCTACAAGTTGAAGCATTTCACATAAAAAATTTGCTGACCTTTCATTAATCTTTCTATTGAGTACATATAGGATGCTGAGATGAACTATTATAAAAAGGAGTTGAATCAGTTCATCTTCTAAAAAATGACAAATGAAAAGATTCTAATTATCATTTACAATTTCAAATCAAAATACAAAAATAGTGGGAAAAATATCGTTTCACTTTCTTACCCTTTTCTAATTTTTCCTTAAGAGCCTTTAACAGTGACGATGATTGGAATGACCTCCTCGTGTCTCTTGATGTTGAGGTTGGTGTATCTGATAAGCCACTTAGAGTGATCTCTTGCTAAGTCTTTGCTTGTGCTCAATTGTTCTTTCATCTCCTCTTTGGCTACGTATGTGCATCCACTAAGCCATTGGGGGTCTGACACTATGTCCTAATGGCTAGTAGATTTCTCTGTTAACTTATCCAAGTAGCTTGAGAAAGCCTTTTACATAACGATGACTCCTACTACTACTCCTTTCCCTTGCCCACTTTTTTGGGATTCAGTGTGTAGACCTTTCAACAACTCATAATCTTTATCTTGTTCCTCCTCAACTTTTCTCTCTGTCTTCCATAGCCCTTTTGCTGCTGAAGAGATCATGTCAGCTTTGAATTGCAAACTCTACTACCACTCGAAAAAAGCCTCGTCTCCTTTTTGTAGAATCTTGGCTTCTACTACTTTTTTGGCCTTCATTTGGATGATCATATGCAGGATAGAGATGCAATCTTCACATTTTTCCTTTTTTGTTGCCAAAGTTGCCTAGTTAGCTATGATGTTATACTTTTCTATCTCAAGCCTTAGTATTGCATTGCCATGTTGATCTATAACTACAAATCCTTCAAACTTGAGTTTCTCACTCCAACTCTTGAAAATTTTCCCAAAATTCTTGTCTTCTTGTAGTTGAGAGATGATGGCCTAAATGTCTATAGTCGTGGGATCACTGGTAGGTGGAATTCTCGAAATGCTTACTAATGGGACAACCAATTGCCTGATGAAGTAGTTGAACTTGTGGATCTCCGCTTTCAATATGATCTTGGAAAGCTTGAGGTCTTCAAGCTTTTTTTCTATCACTTCATTAGTCACTCTTGATAAGCCTACTTTGGTAGTGTGCCTAACTTCTCCCAAATCCAGAGACTATAGTTGGAAATCATTTGTAGTTAGGTCCTTGATCCTACCTTCTTTGATCAGCTTGGTGATCTCCATAGTTAGGTATCCTATATCCAAATCTTGGCCAAGGATAGACAAGGTCTTTGGCTTCTTCACTTTTCTCAGTGCTGACCCAAAGAAGATGGCTAGAGACATGGTCTCCTTGTTTGGAGCCTCGTCCTCTATCCTCTTCCTTTTTCTATCCAAATTATTTTGGAGCCATGACTCAGTGTCGTTTGCTTTGGAGGTGGTCCCTACCGTGTCAACAATAAACATTTTTTTTTTAGTTGGAGTGAAGACCTTTGATGATGAAGAGAAAGGATTTCCTAAATCAGGGGAAATTAATTTTAGAGCTTCAAGCATTTTCTATGCTTCACATGTTTTTTTCACCACTTCATCCAACTCTGTGGATTAACTCTTGTTGCTCCCACCATCTTTGAGTTCAACTACTTGTATTTGGGGACTACATGGAAAGAGCAGTGTTGCAATTATAGATGGAATTGGACTGCTTTGGGGTTGTAGAGCTACTATAACTATAGTGACTTTTACTTCCTCTTCCTTCTTCTTTTGAGCATCTGCCTTTGTTCCAAATCACTGGTACTGAACCATCCTAACAAGTTTTTTCTAGCGGAATGGTTTTGTTAGGAGGTTGATCACCTCCACCCACCATCTAAGCTAGGCCTTGAGTGAGTGATGGAGTTGTACCTAAAGTTCCAGTGGGAAAAGATGATGTTGTAGCTATGTTTGGAGTGGATTGGGTGGACACAACTTTACTTCTTTTCTTCCATGTTATAGTCTACTTGACCAACTTCTCGGTCCTCTTGAAGATTATTGCCATTATCATGTCCAAATCCTCTATGACATCTACGAATGGTTCATAGCTTATAGGAGTATTCCTTAACTTGGTTAAGTAAGTTGTGTTATACATATTTTGACCATCATCCTCAACTCCATCCACATCTGTATCTACTTTGTATAGCTTAACTTGATCTACTGTCAATCTTGCAAAAGCAGCATCATAGCTTTCAAATTCATCTTTGCAATCAGCCCAATATTCTTCAATTGTGCTTAGATGCTTTATTATACTCCCAATCTACAAGACATCTTTTGCATATCTATTGGTGTCAAACATAGGTCTTAGGATCTCATACATATCCAATTAGTACTTTTTCTCAAAAATCCTCATCATATTCTTAGAATTAGATCAGGTGTCACAATTGAATGCTCCAACCTTCATAGGGAACCCATACACTTTCTTCTTCATACTTCTAGTTAGGACGTTCACCTATAGAGCTTGTCGAATGATCTCTACCAAAACAATCGTATCATTTGGATATCTTGGTAGCTTCAAAGGAAATCCATCAAAAGCTACAAGAAACAAGTAAGAAAAGAATATGAAAACTGAATAAAATAATAGCCAAATTGACTGATGGTGGCGATGGCTTTAGGGAAGAATCTCCTTTCTGCGCACCCTTGCAATCCCTACAAATTCTGAAAGTAAATGCGTAATTCATTTTTACATAATCTGCATAACTATTATGTAGCTGGAGACATGGATAAAATTCATAGGAATTGACATCATCAGGGGAGTTGTCTAAGCATGGAAGACTGGGCCATAATTGAAAAGATGCCATCATATAAATTAGGAATGAAGACATAAAATGAATTGTAATATTTTGCCACATGGAGGGCATTAGACAGAATCTCACTTACCTCTTCTGCCCAATCAATATACTATGTATCTATGCATATAACTTGAACCAAAAAGAAGTATTGTTATATAAAATCTAGGGCTTCTACTTTACCTCTCAATCTATCCAGAAGAACCAAAATATTGATTATCTCTGGTATGAGGTTGGTTCTGAACAAAGTTTTGGGTACTTTTATCTTGTCACTTTGTGGCTTCTAGAACCATGTTCACATGATCTCCTTCCTCCAGATCATCTTCTTCACCGAGAATTCTAAAATGGACCCACTGATAGTTAGGTTGGAAAACTCCTCCCATTTTGGCACATGAAGTAAATTCACCACCTTTTGTCTATCGATTGAAATCAATACAGTGTCATCAGGTAAAACTATCTGCTTGGTTTCCATATTGTAATGGTGAATACATTCATAAATGAGTTTTGAGGATTGAACTACAACTGGGAAACCAACAATTTTGACCAAACCACATCCTCGAAGCTTCTTAGTGATAGGATGGATGCATTTGGATTTTACCCTCTTTTGGAAGTTTTCCATATCATAGAAATGGAGGGATGTGTTTGTAAAGTTCTGTAGTTGAGACTTGATCCAAGTCAAACCATCAAAACTTGTGAACTTAGTGGCCATAGCTTATGAATGAGATTTCAAATCAAAAAATGAATAAGACAAAAAACACTACAATCATTGGCTTTCAAAAGCTATGCATACTAATAAAATGAGAAATCAAGGAAATAAGGTAACTCATTCAACTGCATGTTGTTTTTTATACAAGGACCTCAATTCATTCATTATAATTTAGAATTTGTGTCACACAAGTAAAATTTAAGGACATACCCATTAAAGAGTAAATACAAATATTCAACCGACATTTAAAAGTCTTTTCATTGTTCCATTAGATGTAATGGTAACTTTCCATTAACCCATTATTTACTTTTCTATTTTCCCTTTAATTTCAGAAAGTTTCCTTTGGGATACTCCATTGATTAAAATCTACCAAGTAAGATCCTAGCCATATCTTGTTTCTGCAATAGTTTGTTTCAATCCAATATCATCCTAAGATATGCTAGATTCATCATGGGGGCCCAATTTTACCCATTGACCTGATTTCTCTACATAGTCAAAAGTTTCCTTCATGGGTTGGAAACCTACCAAAGGCAAGGCAATTTCCATCTTTCCACCAATGCTTCCTTTATTGGTTGAATCCTTAATAACTACATCTCTGACTATTAAAGATGTCTAGTTATGGTGCATGGATCCACTTGGATGTCACTTAGCATCTTCTATTTAACTTTTATCTATTTTGCAAAAAATTGTCTTGATGGGTTGGAAACCTGTTGAAGAGAAGACAAACTGAGGTTTTATGCCAAGGCTTTGTACTTGAGTGCCATTAAATCTGGATTATTTTTGGGTGTTTGATCTTGTATTCAAACATAAATTTTCCTAAGAATCCATATCCTTTCATTATCTTTATGCTAGATACATCTTTGATTTAGCTCCCATGGAAAGTCCCAATCATGGGTTGGAAACCCGCCATAGAGAAGGCAACATGGGATTTTCTGCCAATGCTTATTTTATCAACCATTGATATGTCTAGCCTTTAGGAATCTAGACCTAGACTCAAACATTCATGGGAAAAAGGATAAATTCATCTAAACACACAAAACTCACTTTTATCAATAAAATAGAAAACAAAAGTGGGGAAACAACTAGCTTTATCTAGGGACTTGGACATTCTCATGTCCATGCAAGGAATCTAAGCTCTCTAGTTTCACAAAAATGAATTTGCTACACAAAAAAACTACAATGGAAAAACAAGGAAACCTAACTAAATCAAAAACAAAAATAGGAACTAAATGTAACTATGATACAATACATGGGTTATCTGTTTTCAATTTGAAATCTAATATAACTTCAAGTCCTAACCATTGTAGGTCAGAGGTAGTACTTCACCATCAGGATATGCCAATTTAAGTGAATTGTTTTCAAAATCTTGATGGATGATAATGGTCCTTTCCAGAGTGTATCAAACTTCCTGTGCATTCCTTTTGGTGCCCTTCGTTTGTCCCATAATAGTAGTGTCCCCTATAATAAACATTTGTGGTCTAGCCTTCTTGTCGAACAAGTTCTTTACATGCATTTGATGCTACATAATATGATCTACAATTTCTTCTCTTTCTTCCTTGAGCTTTCTCAGATAAAGGATCCTTTTCTCTAACCCATCCTTGTAAATATTATCTTTGATCATTGTCCTTAATTTGCTAGTGGCCAATTCCAGGGGTAGGGTAAGGCTAGCTTCTGCAGCATAAACCAGTTTGAAAGGGGAAATCTTGATCGCCCTGTTTGGGGTCACCTTGTCTGCTCAAAGTTCTTCATGAATCTTTTTGTGCCACATCCTCTGATTATCTGATACTAGTTTTTTTTAAATTATGTTCACCAGGTTCTTGTTGCTGGACTCAGCTTGACCATTCCCTTGTAGAAAGTAGTTAGATAAGTGACTGACTTTTATGCCATACTCAAAGTATAACTTAGCAATTTCAACTAAAAAAAAAATGCTACATTATCCTTTACTAGTTTAATATGCATGCCAAACCTAACCAGTATGTTCTCCTTTATGAATTTGCAAACTACTTTGGAAGTAGTCTTCTTGGTTTCTTTCACCTCTATCCACTTTGTAACGTAATCTATCATGGTGATGAGATAGATGTGACCGATGCTAGATGCAAGATTAATAGGACCAATGAAATTGAGGCTCCACTATTGGAAAGGACCTTTGATTACTACATGCCTAAGAGGTAATGTGGCTAACTGAGGTCTGCCTATGAACATTTTTTATTTTTCACATTTTGACACCCACTGGTAAGTGTCTCTAGACATTCTGAGCCATTAGTAACATTGTCACAATATTTTAAAAGTAGTGACCAAGGATGAGAAATGCCCATCACATGCTTCATCGTGAAATGTCTTCAATAATTTCTCTTACTGTTGTTTGTCTACACATCTAAGGAAAGTCTCGTCTATGGATCTTTTGTATAATTTATCATCCCAAATCACATACTTGGTGTTTTTTAATTTAAGGTCTCTTATTTTTTTTGCCATCAATCCTTTAGGGAACTCATCGTATGTTAAGATATATGCAATATTTTTGAACCAAGGATCTTGTAGACTCACGGCCAAAACTAACTATTTTTCCTCTGGTTCTTTGTCATTTCCATTTTCTACTATGGCTTTACATAATGCATTACCTCTCACTAATTTTGTGGGTTTAATCTCAATGTCATACTCTTGTGTCTTAGCTACCCACGTTCCTCTGGTATTGCACCCTATGTCTTGTTGAGTCAACACACTCTACACTGCAACGTCAGGTAAATCAACTACAAAATGAGAGTGTAATATATAAAATCTGATTTTTTTTTAGATCTTTTACCGTGGAAAAATCATGCTTCTCAATTTGAGAATATTTCAACTCATGATTCTTCAAGGGTATGCTTGTGAAGGAAATAGGGTCTTGTACCCCTTCTTTGTTATCCTACATGAGAATAGCTAACAAGATGTGTTCAAAACCATAATAATAGATCATAAAGTCTAGTCTATGATCATAATGACATAGGACTGGAGCCTTGGCAATGACAGTCTTTATATTCTTGAAGGCTTGTTTTCCACCATCGTTCCACTTGAAACTTGAATTTCCTTTCATCATGTCTATAATACATTTAGTGGTTTTGGCAAAATAAAGCACGAACCTTCTAAGGAAATTCACTTTGCCAAAAAATGATTTAACTCCCATCTTATTTATAGGTGGAATTAGTCTTTGAATAGCTTCAATTTGTTTAGGGTCAATTCTGATGCCTTCCTGTGATACTATATGGCAAAGAAAATTTCCTTCTGTCACATAGAAGACATACTTCTTAGATTTTAGGGAGATTTCATGTTCTCGTCATCTTTGCAACACTTTCCTCAAATCTTCTATGTGATTTTTCCTCTTCTTCGTGAATATAGTAAGGTCATCAAGGTATATGACAATGATTCTATCTTTCATGTTAGTGAAAGATTTATTCATACACCTTTGAAAACTGGCACCAGCATTGATAAGGCCAAATGGCATTCTATGATACACGAATGTACCCCAAGGAGAAGTAAAAGTCGTCTTGTGTTGGTCTTTCTCCTCTACTTCTATCTGGTTGTACACTGAGAAGCCATCAAGCATGGACATCATTTTAGCTCCTACCACCATTTGTAGTAGATGGTCCATATTTGGGAGGGCATAGTTATCCTTCAAAGATGCCTAGTTTAGGTTTTTAAAATCCATGCATATCCTTAGACTAGCATATGTTTGCTATCCAGGTAGAGTGATGAATAGGATAAATGATTCTCACCTTAATCATCTTGTCAACTTCTCAAAATATGGTGTCAATTACCTTTAGATTGTAATTTCTCTATTTTTGTCCAAAAGGAGTTGTATCAGGCTTCAAGGGGATCTGATGTTTCATTTTTCTATCCCTAAAAGTTTTTAGATCTTTGTAGCTCCATGTGAATATGTCTTGATATTCTATGTAAAGATTTTTGGCTACTTCCTTTTCTTCAGGCATGCAACATTTTATGATGTTGATCATTTTGGGACTTTGCATATTTCCAATATTTATTCCTTCAAACTCTCTAGTAGTGGGCCCTTTTTCTATCCTCTTTTTATTAATGTAAGTATCATGTCTATTAAATTTTTTTCCAATAATACGAAGTATGGAGGAATAATATTACCTTGTAGTTGAATAGTTCCAGTTCCATCCACCTTCTGCTTCTTGTGATAGTCTTCTTGAATGGGTTCATTAGAATGGTCTTCATGAACACTTTTGGCATTTTCCACAAATAACTACAAACTTTTGTCATCTTCAAACACTTTCCAAGCTTCTAAATTGTCAAGGATGGAAGGTCTATATAGAATTTCTACTTGGTACTTCTTATCTTTGAAATCTGGGTGGGGAAGGAGTAAGGAGGCAAAAATTGCCAATGAATCCACTTTAGAGTTCATCTCCCTTGGTATTGATTTGATTGAAAATTCATCTAGCACTTCAATTTTGTCCCATACCCTATTCTTGTAGTTTTTCAACTTATGGTTTTTTACAAAGTGTTGCCCTTTGATTTGACATACAATGAGCTTCGTGTCACCTTGAGCCTTTAGTATCTTTATTCCATTCTCTTTTGTAGCTATAATCCTGAGTAATAGGACTTCGTATTCGGCTATGTTGTTCATGTTTCCAAATTCTAACTTGAATGCCATAGGTTTGGGTTCTCCCTAAGGTGATATCAACACCACCTCTACACTGGATCCAGACGAGGAACAATTCTAGTCATCAAATTTCAATGTCCAGATTGGCTGTAAGTCTTCTTCTTTAGTAGGAGTTTGGCTTCCTATCTCTTCACCATTTTTCGCATCTGTGACATTTTCAATGAACAACATGTAATTACCAAATTCTAATTCTTGGTAAAGGATTTGAGCTTTGGGATCATCTAACTTCATAATTGTAAACTTGCCATTCTCCTCAGGTTCCAATTTCACTTTCTTACTTCGTATGGGTATCACCGCCTAAGACCAATCCAATTTTATTTCCCCTCCTAGGTCTTTGCAAAAGCTTATGCTCATAAGTAAACCATATTTGGCCAGAATGTCCATGACCAAGATAGTCAGTAGTAACTTCTTTCTAGGTGAGAGGCCTATGCTACTTGAGCATCTTTGATTTGCCCAAGTAGTGGAACTTGTTTGACATCCATGGAGTAACATCTACCATGAACCTTAGTAAGAGTAAGGCATAGAGCCTTAGCCATGGGGTAGGGCATCATGTTGTCTGAAGCACCCATATCAATTATATAATTGCTTAGTTTGCACCCATTTATGTATAGTGACACATAAAATTGGTTGGGCTTCTGACCGAGAAAGGTTACCAAAAGTGTGGATTCTTCTTGATCAAAAAGATTAGATGTGAAGGACTCACCTTCTTCTCAAGTTGTAACATTATGATTCAAGTTTATATTGTCTCCTTTGCAATAATCTACCAATCTTTTAATTTAGGGGGATGAGATTTTAAGTAGTCTATAGGGGAAATTTGAATTCTGGAGTCTTTACATAATTGAATGAAATCAAAAGAGATCTTTTCCTTACCAGATTGAGGAATCTTGGCTCCTTGATCAACATTAATAGCACTTGAAGGAGAAGCCTCATTACCACCTGGAGAATGACCAAAAATCTAATTTTCATTTTTTTGGCTTTTGTTCAACATCATATATGATGTCCTATAAATAGTAGCATAGTGTTCACCTGGTCCATCTGAGTCTAACTCATACTCTAAAAACAAATTTCTAGAGTCATCATTTGAGTACAAATGTGACTTAGGACTAGAATTTGCAACATTTAGCTCATTAGTAGATAGTAATTGCATCATATAGGTTGTTTTAGGACAACATTCATTATCATGATCTGTCATTAGATGGAAAACACACATATTCCTCTTTTTGGGTGCGGCTTCAATAACCAATCTATGTTGCAGACTAGTAAGCTAGGATTTAGTTTTGGAAGTTCTGTTGGTAGGAATTATTGAATCTAGGGAGTTGCCTCTTCATAGCAACTAGTTCGTTTGATAATTTTTGCAACATTTCATCAGATGAGGTAGTGTTACTAGTACTTGCCTTGGTTTGAAATTCTCATTTCTATTTTCTAGTAGAGATCATGTCATCTTCTAGTTCAGCTGCTTTCCTCTGTGTCTCCCAAATTTGTGGGATGAGATCTCCTTAGATCATAATTAATATCTAGTGGCATTGTGCTTATGAAGAATTTTTTTAAAATTACTTGTAGTGTTAGTTTGTGGTGACTGATTAGAGAAGTACTATACATACTTCATAAATTCTTTGGGTTCACCAATTAGCTATTATTTATTCACAAATTTATGGACAACATGTTGTAACTAATTTTAAACTTAAAGTGGAAACAATACTTGTATAAAAGGGCTTAGAGTTAGGAATTGTTTCATAAGGTGTGATGTGAAATTGCTTCTTGCGGTGGTATTGAGCTGTAAGGGATTACAGATTGTAATCAATGGATCGTAATAATATTGGACTTGATGTTTGGTTGACATAGCCTAGGGTTTGGGTGAACCACATTAAATTTTGGTGTCATGTGTTCTCTTCTATGTGATCTATTATTTTCTAATATTCTTTATATTTGTATGTAATTGTTATTTATGTCCATGGTTAAATCCTAACAAGTGGTATCTGAGTGTGGTTGTTTTTTTAGTTATCCTCTATAGAAAAGTCTTACGATTGAGTGGGAGTCTCATGATTGAGTGGGAGCAATGGAAGATGAGGGAAAGTTGAGGGTTGACAAGTTTAATTGGTAGAACTTTAAGTTATGGAAGATGTAAATTGAAGACTATCTTTATCATAAGGATTTATGGAAGCCGTTGGAAGGAAAAACTAAAAACTAGGGAACAATGACAAATGAGGATTAGGAGATTTTAGATAGGAAGGTACTTGGAAGCATTCGATTATGCTTGACACCATGGGTGACATTTGATATTACAAAAGCAAAGATGATAGAAGAGTTGATGAAAACCTTAGCAAAATTATATAAAAAGCCCTCCACTTGAAATAAGGTATTTCTCATGAAGCGTTTATTTAATATGAAAATGGTAGAAGTTAGATCTATAGCGATTACTTTAGTGGTGAATCTTTGCCTTTTGGCAATCCTGTCTGATGAGTCAATCACCATTTGGTGAATAGTGCATGCAACATAGGTCAACTACGTTGCCAAATATTTATTGGATTTGGGTCCAACACCTGGAGTAGTCACCCATTAGTTATCACACGATTGGTTAAAAATATCAGTCCAATCGCCAATGCAATATACATTTTGTATACATTTATTTTAAACATATCACCAACCTTTGCATTTTATTTCTTATTGGCCTACATTCTTTTTCCATTACTACAACCAAATAATTTTCCCTTGGGTTGGGTGTCTCCAACCATTTTACTAACGTGTGTCAATTATCAGCCCCATTTAGCGAACTATTTCCTACTGTGGGCTTGCATAGGAAGGTGCATTTTGCCTACATTTGAAATTCCTGCTTGTTAATCCCACCTAATTTTCCAACCTAGATTGGACTATAAGATATTATTATTCTACACAATTTGCTATTTTTTAGTCTAGAGACTGGCATTTCTTATTACTGCCGAACTTTCAAAGTGCTGAGTGCATTGGCCATTGACTCGAGGACCTTGGTTTTTGTAAAAGGCAAGTGATTTTTAATTAATTTTTTATGTCAATAGTGGTACTAGACCACTAGTGCAGTGGTACTGGTTATTTTTTTAGTTTTATTGTCCAGTGTCCATTGGTGACTGGACATCTCACATGTTAAGATAGCCTATAGGTTTGTGAATTATATTGGGTAGTATCTTAGACTGTAGTACCCCTTTTTGAGCATGAATCATATTATTGTTATTATATGTAGTCTAAGTAGTTGAGTCTTTTTTTCAACAACTAAGTTGATTTTTTTTGCAACCTTTATTGGTTTTCCATGTCAAACAAGAGGGGTAACATGGGTTCAAGTAGGATCCCTGAAAGCCAAGAGAGGCCACCATTACCAAAATGCAGAACCATAGCGGCATATTTTGGTGGTGAAAATGTTGGAAACCTACAAGATTCACAAGTTAGATCTCCAATGGTTATTGAAAAAGGAGATTCATCACAAGTTAGACCCTCAGACCCTATTGAAGTTCAAGTTGGTGAACCTGACATCTCAATCGAGGATGAACTTGAACAAGATTTGGAGGCACTTCCCCTAAACAGGGAGACACAAACTGAGATTATAGAGTTGGAGTTGGTCCCGGACCAGTCGGGTGAGAAAACCAAAACTGATTCCATAAATCATGTTCATGCGCAAAAGGGGAAAAGAAAATTGGAATCGACGAAAGATTGATCTCGCTGAGATTTTTCCAAAAGGAATTTTCAGTTAGAATGGGTGGAAAAGTATTGGTTCATTGAACTAGTGCCCAATCCAATTGATGGTGAGCCTCCTGCAGAATGTAGATGTAAGATTTGCACAGAGATAACAAAGAGGGAGAAGAGGTTGCAACTTAAAATTGATACCATAGAAAAGCATTTTGGTAAAGTTTACAATAAGGAAACTATAGATGGAGTTGAAAAATTTGTGCTAACTTGGAAAACAAAGGAGAACATTCTACATATTAGGAATGCTGAAATATACAAGTTACACCAACAATTACAGGAGAAACATTCTGCAGTAAAAAGGTTCCATTAAAGATTTCATTGGGAAAGCAATGGAAGTGCAAAATATGGGAAAAGTAGTTCAATTAAGTGTGGTGTTCTATATATTGAAAAGAGGATGTCCTATGACAGACTACCCTTCAATTCCTGCCTTACTGCACTTTTTGAAAACTTGAAACTATTTGAATAGTCACTGGTCAGTAAACAACGGGTGGGAATGGGCTAGATGTCTTGCACTGGTTGAAAAAGAAGATATGAAGGACAAAATTAAAGACTCTTAATTCATTGCATGTTCTCTAGATGAAGTTACAGCAATTGATAATACTTCCTAGGTGTGCATGCATGTTTATACTGTAAACAATCTTTGTCATCAACCATTTCTACTATTTGTTGCTAAATTGAATCGTAGTGTGACAACTGAAAATTTATATGAATTATTAAAGACTACTCTAATTGAATCTGAAGGTTTGGATAGCATGGAGATTTTCAAAAAGTTGGTGTGTGTTGGAGCGGATGGAGCTTCGATTATGCAAGGTCATAAAGGCAGTCTTTGCAAAAAGATAACGAATGATTTGGCACCCTACGCTATTCCCATTCATTGCATGGCCCATCGAATGAATCTAGCTTTTGGAATTGTCAGCAATTTTAGTTGTGTAAGTAAAATGGAATCTCTAATCAAAGAGATTTATCAATACTTTTGTCAAAGTCCAAAATGAGTCTGGGAAAATTTCAACACTTTGTTGAAGGACTTACTGACGGGAAGAAACTTCTTAAAGACAATGATACCAAATGGATCTCTTTGGATGGACCGACGCATCGAGTAATGTCTGAATACCCATCATTGCTTGGACTAATCCACTCTGTGTGAGATAGATTCCCTTGGCTATATTCAAGTCTAACTAATGTTAAGGTACTCATAACTTTAGCAGCTATTCTCCCCATGCTACAGGACATGATAAATATTATAAAAAAGGTTCAACAAAGAGCTATGTACATTGTAGAATATAATAAGCTGTGTAAAATGACATGTAGTAGCCTGGATACTCTGTACTGATTAATACTATTAGATGAAACAAAGTTTGCAAAGTGGTTAGAAATCTCAGATTTGAACAATCTTGGGAACTTTTTACATATTGGTGTAAATGATGAGGTATATGCTAGGGTACATGGAGTTGACATACCAATGCAATACTATGCCTGCGTCAACCCTGACTCCAACCCCAACGAAATAGGAAGCGAAGTTGAATCAGTATCAGAGAAGGTAATTTCACATGTTATAAGTGAAGACTTCAAGAAGATCAAAGACTCTGTGCTTGACTTTGTCAAGTGAGTTTGCTAAAATCTTTCGTCAGAAATCAAATTCAAATTCCCTCCAAAGGAACTGCTCGAAGCAATGTCAATTGTTTTTCCACAATATTGGTCTCTAAACTATCCGACTAATTTTCTAAGAAGGATGATGACTTTGATTCAACATTTTTTCAAACCTAACATAATCAATGGAGTCACTATAAATGGAATTTTAGATGAATCTTGACTGAGAGATCAATTATATTCTTTTGTAAACATAGTGAGGGAACGATATGCTCTTATGGAGAACCCAAATGAAGAGGGAGCAGTAACAAAGCTTTGGAAAAACCTTGGTGAGAGCAATCAATTGAGAGAGGCAATACCAAAATATTTCAAGCTTACCAATTTATGTTTGACAATGATATTGGGTTCAGTGGAGGATGAGAGAGTTTCAGTACTTTGGGCTTCCAGAAGTCAAAGGTTAGAAACAAATTAGACAAAATTTTGGATAATTGTCTGAGGCTCTATAATTCTAGGTATGAGGTATAAAATTTCCCTTATGATAGGGTTGTTAGCATTTGGAGAAACCAATGTCAAAGAAGAGGGATTGCCAACATTTCAAACCCAAGTGGTTGTGGCACTAGTAATGGTGGTGGCAGTGGTAGTAGTAGTGGCGGTGGTAGTGGTTCATATCCTAATATTGGAAGCAATGAAGATGATGTTGACTTTGGCATACATAGGGAGTCTGACACTGATAGTGAATTTGAAGAAAACACAATGGACAATGAAATATTGTATGTAATAAATGAGGAGGATTTTGATGATAGTGATGTTGAACTGGTCCAGGCGGAATGACAACTATAATAGCGTCTCAACCTCAAGTTCTAACTTCTGCGTGAGTCAAGTAGCAAGCTAGTAGCTCTGATTTAAGACTCTACCTAGTAATTAATTATGTAACATGTTTGTAGAAGTTAATTTAGAGCCTTCATTCACTGTCCCTTTATAGATGCTTAAATTTTTTTTTTTTGAAAATGTTGATGTTACAAACTTACATGTTGAGATTTTCATTGATTCTAGTTTTTTAAAGAAATTGTAACATAATGCATTTAATAGAATAAGCTCTATTTTAAAAAAATTGTATTATAATTTATAATTATAAATTAGCCCGCAACATAATACATTTAACAATTGTCAATTACAAACAATTACAACCCTTTGCAAATGACTCAATTTCAAATTGAAATGACCTTGAATTCCCTTTTGTAGATACAAGGGAGCAACAATAGATGTAGGTTGGTTTGTAATTGTATATATAATCAGATTATTACTACATAATACATTATGTGTATACAACATAGTTTCAAGAATCAAAGTGATTCACACGATTCGATGATTCGATTTATGATTCGATTCGAGCTTGCCGATTCTAATCCGATTTTGATTCTTGTTACTTTAGAACTATAAAATCACATTGCCAATTTGCCACATTGCCAATTGTACAATTTTTTCAAGTAGTAGGACTAGAGAAATTTTTTCCATCTGCTCTGTGTAGTAACAGTATGTCAGTTCCTGGCTGCCCAACTATCCTAATATGTTGGCTCTTGATTCCTGTAATAATTAACATTAAACAAAGTTGAAATCAAATCCAAAATTTGAAATTAAAGAGCAACAAGTAACAAAATGACTATAGTACTATCACTTACTAAGTTGTTACTTCTTAGTGCTATCAGCTATGAGTCATGACTGCCAGTGATAGCAATAGTAATAGCTTTAGTTTGAGAAGATGACCCAGCTTCTAAGAATTTCTTTAGGGCACTCCATTCTGCATCATTTGGAAGCTCCACTTGTTTGAGGTTGTAGCTAAATAGTTGTAACCTCATCAACAATAAATATTTCTAAGAGATATTTTTACATGAATTGAGGAATTTATCTATAACTTCATTCATTGTTGATAGTTGTTTGATGCAACTTGCAATTCTTCTAAAATGGTTTCCTTAGGCAAGTTGCTTAAATCATAATTCATGCTATCCTACAACCTTTTCATGTAATTTTCTTTTCCAATGAATCTGCCATCTAAGTCAGCTGGATTTGGTAATCCAATAGTCAGCAAGCTCAGTATGATGTTATTCATCTTCTTCAATTCTTTGGAAGTAGATTTGAGAGCTTCACCTATTTCTGTTACTTGTTCACAATGGTGACCGACTTCAATGGTCATTACAAAGGCATCCAAGTGGTTGTTTATTCAATGGTTTGCCAAATCCCTGTCATTGGATATCTTTACTTTATTCAAAATTTGGTCAGAAAGATTTTTAAGGAATTGGTGAAGATTTGTCTTTTACCAAAAATATCACTTTTTACATTTTCAAAGACAAGTTTGATATTGCTATTTAAATCAAGCCATTCAAACAACCTATCATTGTACTTCATTATTTTGTCCCAATTTTCTTGTTTGATAAGCTTAACCATGTTTATTATAGTATCCTTCACATGATGGTCTTCAAAAGAGGTCGCTCTATTTTCTGCCATTACATTCTCCATCTTTTTCTTCATTTGAGACATCTCTTTTTCACTTTTTTTTTTGTATTTCCTCTAGTTGCCCTTGCCAATTAGTTGCTCTCATCCTCCAATTTCTTCTTAAAATCTTGGATTGTCTTTGCAATAGTTACCTCTTTTTTCTTCTCATCCTTGAGTTCCCTTTTCAAATCATGGATTGTCTTTGCAGTGGACTCCTCCTTTTTCTTCACATTGTCCAATTCCTTCTTCAAATCATGGAATCTTTGAGTAGAGTTAGTAGACTCCTCTTTCTTTGCATTCTCCAATTCCTTTCCCAAATCAAAGATTTTCTTTGCAGTTGACTCATCTTTTTTCGTTGCATTCTTCAATTCCCTCCTCATGTGGTGGATTGTGTTAGTGCTTGCAGTAGCACTAGACTCTGTTTTCTTTGCATTTTCCAATTCCTTCTCCAAATTTTTGATAGTTTTTGCAGTTGACTCCTCTTTTTGTTTCATATTATCCAATTGCTTCTTCAAATTGTCGATTATTTTTGCACTAGAATCCTCTTTTTTCTTCTCATTCCCCAATTCCTTTTACAAATTAAAAACCATATTTGCTCTAGACACCGAATGTTTCTTTTCATTCTCCAATTCAGTCTTCAAAATATTATTTTCCTTGAAAACATAGTCTAGGTTAGTTTTCAATTTATTGTTGACCTATGCACTACTCTCTACAGACTTGAACAACTATGCAGTAGAGGCTTGTTCATGCTGAAGCCTTTTTTGGCATTCATGTAATTCTTTAGTCAATTTTTGCACTTGTTTATTCATCTTTTCTTGCTAGACAATTGCCTCTATAGGAGAAGATTTCTTTATCCTGTTTTGCAATTCTTTGAACCTATTGTCTACTGCTTTCTCCTTCCCCTTCACATTATCAAGGTTTGCCTGTAACTTTTCTATTTGCTTTGTAAGCCTTTTGTTTTCCCTCTCCACTTTCAGAAGTGTAGAGTAGACCATTTTGTTGCTTTCTTTTGATATATTGATTTTGTCAATATTTTTCACTTTTGACAAATCCATTTGAAGACTGGTAACTTGTATATCATTAGGATTTATTAAATTTTGTGATGGATTATTATCTCTACCCAAGGGCATAACAACCATGAAGTTCATCATTTCATTATTTGGATCATATGTTGGAAATATTCTGTTAGTAGATCCCTGACATTCAAAAACTGCATCACTTTTCAAAGTCTTCATAATTTTCCCATTTCTTTCTCTTGTCTATTCAAACTTTGATGGAAACTCATTCAAACTAAAATATGGGTTTGTTGACACAATCGAGTGTTTGAAAGGTGAATTATCAATTGTATCCTTGTGTGCTCCTCCAACTCTAGTTAAATTTACTCCACCTAGAATTATATTTTGAGGATTGCCAATAGACTAAAGATGGCCCATTTCAAATCCTAGCATTTTAGGACTATTTTCTAGGTTTTGTACAGAAGCTACTGATGCATACATTGGTGAAGTAACTACTAACATTACTGGTGGTGTAATTGTCATAACTTTTTACTTTTTTGCATAAGGTTCATCCATGCTAGTTCCAATGCCAGTGCCAGTGGGATCAACTACAACTGGATTCGGAGATGTTTTGGGATAACCTTCAAAAGCAAAGACATAATTTTTTTTCCCTTTCTCGATGAATCATCTTCATTCTCAAAGAGTCCAATGATTGGTTTACATCTTATTTTGGGTAGGTCTGGTATTGGAACTGAATTCCAAATCCCTTCACCACTTGCACCAATGGGCCCTATACCTGCATAACCCATTTTTTGTATCATAGTTGCCCCTCTACTATACATTTGTTTAATAGAATCACTCATTTGAAGTGTAACAATATCTCTACCCCTAGTTGACCTAGAATCTTGAATACCTTGAATGTCAACATCAGACTAGAGGTCCTTCTGCTTTCATTATCACTGTCACTGCCAAAATCATATAGTACAGTTGGATGCTCTTTATTCTAATAATTGCTGAAAATTTCATCCTCCTCAATTTCATCAAAACCAGTTGATGTCTTTGGTTCACCCAAATTTTGCCTCATTTTCTAGAAATCAGTCATCTTGGTTTTACACCACATTTCAGCTGTGCATGCCTCTTTAATTTCTTTAGGCATAGACCTCTTAGAAGGTTGAGATGCTTTCTTGTAGAAATTTAAGTATGTCAGAGGCTCTAATTTGTGCAATGTCATAATTTGGGATGACAATTCTTGCATTGAAATATTATTCTCTATTGCATGTTTCTCCATCTCTTTCTTAACCTCATCCCATGAATCTTTATTTTTAAACTTTTCTATCAATGGCATTTCCTGATGTTGATATTTGCTCACAGAGTTCCCATTGGCAATAAGTCTCATTTTTATTATGTTTAGTGGATCATAATTCTAGTGACTGACAAAATCAAAGCCAAAAAAAGTTACCAATTCATTTTCCAATTTGAAAGCCTTTCTCTCAAATGTGAGGGCTCCAATTGCAAAAGGCAAGGAAGGAAATATCATTTTCTTTTGTTGTCTACTGAAAAGTTTATCTGCGCTCTCCATCTGCCATACATATTCTAGTGCAAAAACCCTTTTTGTAACATGCATTGGAAGTTTGCAAGGTTTAACCGCTGAACCATAAAATCTTAAGATAGTGTACTCTTCCATGAAGAACCAGTTAGCCAATTGAATCTGACTTCCCAGTTGAATGCAATCTTTACAAGACACAGGCAATCTAGGCATCGAAGTGCCTGTGATTTTTTGGTAAATAGGTGCCAAAAAGAAGTCTACAAAATGGCTGTAGTTTTTATTTGCAGTAGTCATCCTCATCTTATGTGTCCACTCATATACTGGACTTGGAGTCTCTGATTTGTTCTGGGTTCTCTCATCAAACTTATAGAACTCAATATCAAGCTTGTTGTTCTCTGTCTCAAATATTGGGTGATGCTTTTCTAAAAGAAAGTAGCACAAGTAACTTGTGAACCTAAATGTCTTGGTCTTACCTGTAGTTGTACTTTGTTTAATCATCAGTAATTGTTGTTGCATAGATTCAACAATGTGCTAAACAAAATTATATCTTACATCTACCTGCTCAACTGATTGACCTCGACAATGGATATTATAAATCATTTCAAGAACACTGGCCCCCACTTCCTTGTTATTGTCCAATCCTAGACAAAATGATAACAAAGAAATAGTATTCTAAACCCATGGCACAAAAATATCATACTGATAAGGAGGCTTATGGTCTATGTCCAGTGTAACACTAGTAGAACTAGAGGACTCTGACTTTATTAAACTCTTAATAAATGAATCTTGAAAACCTCTTTCTAGTTTGTCATAAGCTTGTGCTAGTTTATCCAAGTCAATGTGCTCATTAGAGCTTTTTGGTTTAAACCCTAGCCTTATGTCTAATAGAGTGAAAAATTCACTCCCAATTATGGAAAAAATTTCCTCCTGAGTGTTTTGGTTTACAATTGCCTTTCTATTTTCATCATAATTCTGAGCACATAGCATTACAATTTCAGGGCAAGGGAATACTTTAGGTACAACAAAGTTTTCTAATCCAGTAACCAGAGTAGCTAGTTTATTTGTATGTGCACCAATACTGTTGTTATATTTGTAATAAATTCTCCCCTTCTGTGGATCTTTCCACTTATTAAACAATGAATGTCTAATTCCCATGATTCCTAAATCTCCATGGATAATAGGATAAAAAATATCATGACATTCATTAGTGAAACTTGGAGTTTGTAGCACTTGCTTGAGTTCTATAATGTGTTTCTTTTCCTTTATGCTTGCACTTGTACGAGAGGTTTTTGACTTTGTTTTGCACATGCTTGCTATTGGTTATTACACAAAATTCTTCTTCAGGCCCTATTTAAAATAATTGTAAAGTGTAAACCTAAGACAGTTAAAATAAAGATTTCTATTGCTACAAATTAAAATGAAAAAAGTTTTAAAAAAATTAAATACTTGAAATTGAGATTGGATAATTGGTGTTGTCGTCTGATACTCAAGTTTCATACTTTCAATCTTCAGAACACAAAATGGAATTCTGCCAGTCTGAGAAAATTTGAAATTTGAAAACCCTACTAACGTATCGGACTCTAAAAAATAATGAACATACAGGGTAGGGTTAATATTTAAAAAGAAAGTATTAAGTAATTAATGGTTTTAGGTACTTTATTAATAGTATGTACAATGTACATGTAAACGACATAAAGAGTCAAGACTCAATAATTTAGTAATGTACATAACAATAATAAAAAATAAAAAATTTATTACATTGATATACATTTGAATAAATTTGTTCATTTTATATAAATAAATTAATAAAAATAGAACTTAATTATTGATGATTCGATACGATTTTCGAGTGAATTTTTTGAGTGATATCGTCACATGTCCATCAATCGTGACTTCGTGACACTTGTCGGGGACACGTGTCACAATTCTGGATGAATCTAAGCACTTGGGAGAGCATTCCCCAAATCGGCTCAAAATTCATCTTGGGTCGTCGATTTTTCTTTTAGTCAATTATTGGGATTTCAATTTTTAGGTAGAATCTTGTAGCACACGTGTCTCAATTTTGGATTAATTTAATTATTGATATTTAATGAAGATATATTAAACTTTATAAAATAAAATTGGTGCAAGATATGAAACAAGTGCCACTAGTACTTGCCTTTAGTTTTTACATAAATCTAATTTAAATTTAATAAATTTATAATAATATATAAAATCTTTTAATTAATAAAAATGTAATATATATATATATATATATATATATATATATATATATATATATATATATATATATATATATATATATATATATATATATATATATATATATATATATATATATATATATATATATATTTGTATATTTGTAATGATGTTAATTTAAGTTTAAATTTTATTCATAAATATATTATATAATCATTGATATATATGTGCTATGACATAAATATCATATGGTTATAATTTTATTATATTAATAATTATATTATATTATAAATAATTATACTATATGTTCTATTATATAATAAATAATTATAATAAAAATAATAATATTTTTATAATAATAAAAAATCTTAAATGATTATATAATATAAGTAATATTATTTTTAATTGAATGACAAAAAGACATTATAATTTATAAAAAAATACATTATGACAATATAAAATATTAAACCAATGCTCTTACATTAAAAAAAAAATTTAACGGTAATGAATCACATTGAAAATGAAATATTTAGCTCTTAGCCCTAAGCCTAATAGCTACCAGCAAGTACTAATAATTATTAATAAATTATAATGACAATAGCTTAATTTAAATAAAATAAATAAAATTTAAAAAAAATTACAAATGTTATATTTTTATTCATATTTATTATTTAGTTTCAAAATAAAAATGTTATATAGTTTAATTATCTATAAATTATTAACATATATTGATAATTGTGATATTTGTTTATAAACATAATTATTAATAATAATATTAACAGAGTCTTCCGATTGGCAATGACCGATCACGTGTTAGGATTTTAGATGAATCTAGGCACATGAGAAAGGATTTCCCAAATTGGCCCAAAATTCATCTCGGGCTGTCGAACTTTCTTTTAGTCAACGATTGAGATTTTAATTTTCGAGTAAAATCTTGTAGTACATGGGTCCCGATTTTAGGTTAATTTAATTATTGATTAAAATATTTCAATTGATAAAAATGTAATATAATTATATTTTTTGTAATGATGTTGATTTAAATTTAAATTTTATTCATAAATATATTATAATAGTACATATATATCATATGGTTATAATTATATTATATTATAAATAATTATATTATATATTCTATTTTATAATAAATAATTATAAATAAAAATAATAATATTTTAATAATAATAAAAAATCTTAAATGATTATATAATATAAGTAATACTATTTTTAATTGAATGACAAAAAAACATATTATAAAATACATTATTACAATATAAAATATAAACCAATGCACTTACATTAAAAAAATAAAAATATTAATCGAGTCTTCTAATTAGCAATGACCGGACACATGTCATGATTCCAGATGAATCTAGGCACATGAGAAAGCATTCTCCAAAGTGGCCCGAAATTCATCTCAGGTCGTCGATCCTTCTTTTATGCAATGGTCGAGATACAATAGTTTTAATATATAAATAAAAGATTTTCTTTTCTATTAGAGAATTGATTTTCTTTTCTATCATAACTATAAGATTTTTATTATAAAGATGATATGAAAAATTCAATGAAGATATATTAAATTTTATAAAATAAAATTGGTGGAAGATATCATGAAATAATAATAATAATGTAAATAAAATAATTACAATTTAAAAATATAATTGCAAATGGCAAATGCTATATTTTTATTCATATTTATTATTTAGTTTCAAAATTAAAATATAATATAGTTAAAATATCTATAAATTATTAAAATTTAACATATATTGAAAATTGTAATAATTGTTTATAAACTATTCTTCATCATTTAAGAATTTTCATAATAAAAAAAGAGAGTTAGAAATAGGTGACAAGATAGGTATGAAATAAAAATTTGACGCATAAATTATCAAAATTATATTTAACTTTGTTAAGGTTATAATCTATTAATCTTTAGTTTTCCTTGAAGCTCCATTTGTTTTAACCAATCAGATTAAACAAACATAGTTAATTATTAATAGTTAACTATTTTTAACAAAGTCGTAGACGAACAGTAACATTTCAACAGTGCATTGAGAATCAAGGTGCCAAAAATAAACTTACAAAGTCGTACACTAATAAGAACAAGAATTTGAGAAGCCAAAAACTATTGTTTTCATTGATAATATTTTAGATTGTATAATGTACATAGTACTGATTCATATTTCATAACATAAATATTCAAAATAGCTGATTAATTCAACCTAATTTTACTATTTTGTAATTTACGAAAAAGTGAAAGGCCCAATCCAAAAATAATAATTACAAATACAGATATCTTTAAAACATTTTTTTCCCTAAGGGAAACATGTAAGGAAACAAGTTACAATGTTCGAAAATAGGGCTGAGGGAATAGGGAACCAGGGAACTAGGGAGGCTGGAAGCATGAGCGGGCTGAGGGGTCGAGAGTTTGAAGCCTTTAATTAGAAAGGTCTTCAAGTCCATCCCCAAGGAATCTGTTAGAGAAGATGATGTCTCCGAACTCATCTAGCCATGTGAAATTGGTCTCGCTGATGTCCTCCAACAACAACCATTTTTGCAAGAAATCCCTTCCGAGCCCCACCCACTTCTAGTGGTGAGTCAATTGTCGTTCGTTCATGCTGAGCAAAAAGGATGCTTATGTATAATGCACCCTATTCCTTCCTCCCAACACTTGTTTTCTATATCTACAAAAGGGATGCCAATGCCCAGCTTTGGTATCTACTTAGCCAATACAAGAATTTTGACATCATCTTCTAAAAATGTTTCCTTAAAAAATGTTACGTAGAAGCATCAACATGTCTATTTGACTGCCTCCAAGGTCGAGAATAGACGTGAGGAAGTGAGAGGTAATATTTGTCGACACATAGTACCTCTTATCATTTCTCAAGAATTCATGGCCGAGTACCATGAATATAGTATCACGGATAAAAGGACTCTAGGCATCTACCTTGCTAACCATGGCAAGGACATCATATGGACTCCTACCCAGAAAGGGCTTTTGCGTATCCATTACTAAGATTCAAGAAACTCTCCAAACTGCAACTGCAAACCGAATTGAGGTTGAAATATGAAGAATATGAGAAATGATAATGAAAGAGGAATTGAAGAGGCTATTTAATGGCACTTCTAGTTCCATTATGGTAGTTGCATTTAATTCTTTGGCATTTGCGATATTTCATATCTTGATTTTTCGTATTCCTATTAATTTTAAGTGTGTGAAATGCCAAAATGTACAGGCATTAATGTGAGACAGTTGATAGTGTCTGACATTGAGTAATGATTTACATGAAAACCTTTCCACGTTTCTCCATTCTGGAGAATTACATGCGACTGTAGGTCTTTTCAAGTGAGCGGCCCTGAGATGCATCTTCTATCGTTGATCTCCAATAATCAACAGTCAATAAAACTATTGTATTTACTACTAACAATACGAAAGTGACGATAGCCGACTTAGTAATAGTGACATTGACGTAATGATGTTACGAAATTATTAATAACACACGTAAGACAATACACAAGTTGATACTTGAAGTGACTACTCAGCAGTCAGTATAGTCACATATGCAAATTTCGCTTTTAGATTAAACAATTTTTTAGTTTACCACTGAAGATTAGCCAAGACCATTATTATTCAGTTTCCTACAAAACAAGTAATTCACCTCTAACATTTTTAATTCATTTTTGGAAAGAGAAAAAATAGCCATCATTTATTTATCCATCGGCCCAAAAAAATATTAATTCACCATATTTAAAATGATTTTTGCTAGGGCAAGACAAAAATTGCCAACATATAATATTTTATTTCCTTATATGGAACAAAAAAATTGCCCTTGACATTAAAAATTTCTTGCCCATAAAATGTTGGATTGGCCAGTATTTTAGGCTTTTTTTTTAGGAGGGGTTTCTTAAAGTTATCCCTGATCTGTTGCGGGTCATTTAAATGAGTTTAATACTATTACTAGTTAGTTATCTTCTATGGGTATTAATTTTGATGAAGAAATTAGGGATCTCTTGATTTTGTGTTCTTTGCCTAAAACCTAGAATGGCTTGGTAATGGTTGTGAGTAATTCTGTTTCTAGATCTAATACCCTAAAATATGATGATGTGATCGGTGTTATTTTGAGTGAGGAAAATCGTACAAAAATATCAGATGGATCTACATCAAGAAGTGCTTTGAATGCACAAAGTAGAGGCAAAATGACTTAAAGAGGAAATAATTCTAAAAATCATGGTAAAACAAGAGGAAAGTCAAAGGGGAAGAGGTCTCAATCCAGAGGATTGAGCGATTGCTAGTACTATGGGAAACCAGGGCATAAGAAGAAATATTGTTGGACTCAAAAGAACAATGAAGGAGATAAACCAAAAGGGAACAAGGAGAAAAATGTGGTAAGTAACAAATCCAAAGAGGATGCTTTGCTTCTATCTTTAAAAAGTGTTGATGATTCATAGATTTTAGATTCCGGTGCTTCATCTAATGCTACACCTCATAGAGGTTATTTCATTGATTATGTCCAAGGGGATTTTGGGCTTGTTTATTTGGAGGATAATGAACCCTGTCAGATTATTGGAAAGGGAAAAGTTAAGATTAAGTTGCAGAATAAGAATCATTGGATACTACATGAGGTAAGACATGCTCCAAGGTTGAGTAGGAATTTAATTTCAGCAAGGAAACTCTATAATGAGGGTTGTGTAGTTACTTTTAGTGATAAAAATTGGAAGGTTTCAAAAGGTTCCCTTGTAGTAGCAAAAGGTGTGAAAGTGGGCACCTTAGATCTTTGTACAGGTCATATTGTTCCTTCTACTTTAATTGTTTCAGAAAAAAATGAATGTTCAAGAACAATTGTTTTAGTTGAGCAAGGAGAACAAATAGTTGTTGTAGATTCTAATACAACACTATGGCACAACAAACTTGAGTACATGAATGAGAAAGATATGAAAGTACTTCATTCAAAGAAAGTTTTACTAGGTTTGAAATGTGTTAATATGGATTTCTGTGAAAGTTGTGTGTATGAAAAATAAAAGAGAGTGAGTTTTGTAAAGACTAGGAAAGGAAATATAAGTGAGAAATTAGAGCTTGTGCATATAGATGTATATGGACTGGCTCAAGTATCTTCCCTCATTGGCTCTCATTATTATGTTATATTTATTGATGATGCAACTAGAAAAGTATGGGTTTATTTCCTTAGACAGAAATATGATGTATTTCAAACTTTTAAGAAATGGAAATGCTTAGTTGAAAATGAGACTGGAAAGAAATTGAAATGTCTTAGATTTGATAATGGTGGTGAGTATTGTAGCCATGAATTTGAAGATTATTGCTCCACTAATGGTATTCATAGATAGAAAACTATTCGAATGACTCCATAGGAAAATGGAGTGGCTGAACACATGAACATGACTATAATGGAGCGTATAAGGAGCATGAGGTTACATGTTGGGTTGCCCTTAAACGTGTGGGTAGAGGTTGTTAATACTATTGTATATTTGATTAATAGAGGTCCCTCTACTCCTTTGGGTTGTGGTATTCTAGAGGAAGCATGAACTAGTAAGAAGGTGAGTTATTCTTTTCTTAAAACCTTCAGTTGTGAAGCATTTACTCATATAGATTCTAAAAATAGAACCAAGATGGAAGCTAAGTCAAAGAAATGTGTATTTGTTGGATATGACATTGATAAATTTGGTTATAGGATTTGGGATTTTGAAAATTGTAAAATTGTAAGAAGTAGGGATGTCATATTCAATGAGAAAGTGTTGTACAAAGATCTATTACATAAACATGAGAAGAAAGACGATGATTATGCAGTGCTGGATGATACTTCAAAAGATGATATTCCAACAATTCCTCATGATGTGCAACAACTACAACAACAAATACCACACACCCCAGTGAATGTTAGATGATCAACAAGGCTAAGTAGACTTCTAAAAAGATTTTCTCCTTCTTTGTACTCTATTTTACTGACAGATGCTGGTTAACCTAAATGTTACGATGAAGCTATGTAGGTGGATACTAAGATTTAGTGGGAGTTTGTAATGAAAGACGAAATGGACTCTTTGCTGAAAAATATGACATGGGATTTATGCAAGTTGCCTGTAGGTAAAAGAGCTTTACAGAATAAGTGGGTTTATAGGTTGAAAGAAGAGGATGGAGGTAAGAAAATATTTAAAGCTAGGTTAGTTGTAAAAGGATTTGCACAGAAAAAAAACATTGACTTTGATGAGATATTCTCTCCTGTTGTTAAAATGACTTCTATCGTATTGTTTTAAGTATTGTGGCTATTGAAGATTTGCATTTGGAGTAGCTTGATTTTAAAACAACCTTCATTCGTGGTGATTTGGATTAAGAGATATATATGACTTACCCAAAGGGATTTGAGGTCAAAGGTAAGGAGAACTCAGTGTGCAGATTGTAGAAAACTTTATATGGCTTGAAGCAAGCACCTCGGCAATGGTATCTAAAATTTGACAATTTTATGCATGAGCATGGATATAGTTGGTGTCATTTAGATCATTGTGTTTATTTTAAGAGGTTGGATGATGATAGCTACATTATTTTATGTTTATATGTTGATGATATTCTTGTAGCTAAGTCTAACATGGATCACATTAAGGGTCGGCTGAAATGCTAGTTAGCACATGTATTTTCTATGAAGGATTTGGGGGCAGTAAAACAAATCCTTGGTATGAAGATTTTTAGAGATAGGAAGAATAGGAAATTGACTTTATCTCAGGATAATTATATTGAGAAGGTGTTGCAATGTTTCTCTATGGAGAATGCTAAAGCTGTCAACACACCTTTACCTAGTGATTTGAAGTTGACTAAGGAGATGTGTCCTAAGACATAAGAAGAGGAGGATAAGATGACCAAGGTACCCTATGCTTTAATTGTAGGAAGCTTGATGTATGCTATGGTATGTACAAAGCTAGATATTGCACATGCAGTGGGAGTCATTAGTAGGTATATGAGTCATCCAAGAATTGAGCATTGGAATGCAGTCAAATGGATTCTCAAATATTTGAGAGGAACATCCAATAAGTGTTTACACTTTGGGGGCTCTACTACCAACTTACAGGGCTATGTTGACTCAAATTGGTAGGGGATATTAATACTAGGTGGAGTACTAGAGGTTATGTATTTATTATTGGTGGGGCAATAGTGAGTTGGGTTTCTAGGTTGCAGAAGGTTAATGCTTTATCCACTACAAAGGTAGAGTATGTTTCTTCTACAGAGGCAGCCAACGAGATGATATGGCTTCAGTTCTTCTTGGAAGAATTGAGACACCCTTAGAGGGATAATTATTTTTTTATAGATAGTCAGAGTGTCATTCATCTTGCAAAGAATTCTACTCTACATTCAAAGACAAAACCCATACAATTGCAGTACCATTTCATTCGATCAGTTTTGGATGATGGAAAGTTAAAGTTGGACAAGATACATATAGATGAAAATCTAACAGATATGTTTAAAAAGGTAGTGGCAAGGGAGAAGCTAAAATCCTCTTTAGTTGTGGCTTGTCTTCTAGAGTACAAACAGAATAAAAGAACAATAATGTCTAGGGTGGTTTGATCCAATGGGAGCCCCATGTGGTAGTGGTATTGCTACAGGATCAGCCTCCAAGTGGGAGATTGTTGTCTAGTGTGGAGTTTGATCAGTCCCCAAGTGGGAGATTATTAGTTTGGGGTCCCATTGATGGTTAGGTCAAAAAAATCCTCCTGTTCTAGCACATGAAGGCAATTCACCACTGTTTTTCTATTGATTGAAATTTGTATGGTGTCATTAGGAAGAAATATCTCCTTGGTTTTTGGATTGTAATGGTGAATACATTCATAAATGAGTTTTGGGTCTTGAATTGCAACTAGGAAACTAGCAGCTTTAACCAAACCACATCCTCTAAGCTTCTTGGTGATAGGATGGATACATTCATATTTTACTCTCTTTTGGAAGTCCACCATACCATAGAAATAGAGGAATGTGATTATGAAGTTTTGCAGTTGAGACTTGATCCCAACCAAACCATCAAAACCCGTGAACTTAGTGGCCATAGCTTATGAATGAGATTTCAAATCAAAAAATGAATAAGACAATGAGCACTATAATCACTAGCTTTCAAAAGTTATGCATACTAATAAAATGAAAAATCAAGGAACCAAGGTAATTCATTCAATTGTCTCTGTGTTTTTATATAAGGACCTCGATTCATCCATTATACTTTAGAATTCGCACCGCACGAGTAAAATTTAAAGAAATACCCATTAAAGAGTAAATGCAAAGATTCAATAGAAATTTAAAAGTCTTTTTACTGTTCCATTGCATGTAATAGTAACTTTTCATTAACTCATTATTTACTTTTCCATTTTCCTTTTAGTTTTGGAAAGTTGCCCCTGGGGTACTCCGTTGATGAAAATCCACCAAGTAAGATCCTAGCCATATCCTCTTTTTGCAATAGTTTGTTTCAATCCAATATCATCCTAACATATGCTAGATTCAACATGACAGCCTATTTTTACCTATTGACCTGAATTTTTTACATAGTTAGAAAGTTGCCTTCATGGGTTGGAAACCTGCTAAAGAGAAGACAATTTCCATCTTTTTGCTAACACTTCCTTTATTGGTTGAATCCTTAATAACTACATTTTTTTACTGTTAAAGATGTTTAGTTAAGGTGCATGGATCCACTTGGATGTCACTTAGCATCTTGTATTTTGGTTTTATCCATTTTGCGAAAATCATCTTCATGGGTTGGAAACTTGTCGAAGAGGAGACGAACTGAGGTTTTCTGCCAAGGCTTTGTACTTGAGTGCCATTGAATCTAGATTATGCTTGGGATTTTGATCTCAGATTCAAAAATCAATTTTCCTAAGAATTCATGCCCTTTCATTATCGTTATGCCAAATACGTCCTTGATTTAGCTCCTATAGAAAGTTGCCTTCATGGGTTGGAAACCTACCATTGAGAAGGCAATATGGGATTTTCTACCAATGCTTATTTTATTAACTATTGATATGTCATGAGAAAGTGTTGTAAAGACATGTGAATTTTAGAGAACTTTAAAGAGGATGGGAATGAAATAGTGAGTATGCTTCATCTGCAATGAGTGAAAATTGATCTCTATCAGATTGGGTACTATACTTACCTGAAAAATTACAAGACAAAAACAACAACCTGCCTAGCTTTGTAGATAAAGAAGGTGTTTTGAGAAAATTTGATAAAGGTCTTCTAGCCTTTAGGAATCTAGACCTAGACTAAAACATTCATAAGAACAATAATGACTTCATCTAAACACACAGAACTCACTTTTGCCAAAAAAATAGAAAACAAAAGTGGGGCAACAACTTATTCAAATAAAAAATTTTGTTTCTACATCTAGATTCATAGTGTCCATATCTTTCACAATATCTACACTTGATGCTTCATCAATCCTCATAACTCTTTCCTCTTCCTTGGTTATTTCCTCTTCCTTTTCCTCTACCATGTCTTCTTGATGTAGATGACTCTCCTTGAGTTTTTTTATATTGAAAAGAGGCTGCAAGCTTTGCTTCAATTTTGACTATACATTGGAAGGCTTGCACTAGATTCTTTGTTGAATGTTGCATGCACTCTTCATGTGATTGCAAAGAACCTATCAACTCTTCAATTTTGAAGGTAGATGTATCTTTACAGTGTTTAATGGATATGACCACTAGATTAAACTTTGGAGGAAGAGATCTCAGAATATTCTCCACAACATTTTGCTCTATGATTGTTTTCCCTTATGTTTTAAGATGATTGATAATAGTTTGAGCCCTCATAATAAACTCATGACTGGAATCATCTTCTCTCATCCTTAAGTTTTCAAATCTCTTCAAAGGGTTTGAAGTCTCACCAATCTTATCTTGTCAAATCCTTGGTATGCAGTTTGAAGAACCTCCCATGCATCCTTTGAATTTTTAATACCACCTATACTAGGGAAAATAGACATATCTATGTTGGAAATATAGGATAGGCTAGGTTACTGAGAGGGGAGGGGTGAATCAAGAACCAATAAGACTTAATCTTATTATACCAAATAATCCTTCATTTATTAATTGATCTAATTGCATTCATGAAAGATTGAAAGCAATAAAACATCCATAACAGATTGACACAAGATATGGTGACCCAGAAACCTTCCAAATAGAAAGTAAAATTGGGCTGGGGATAATACCAAGTAAAACTGGGCTGGGGATAATACCCACAAGCTTTAGTACTATAGTATAAAGTTGGCTAATTAAGACTTAAAATTGATCACTTCTAATGATTTAACTTGTTAGGAGCAATAAATACTGCTACATCCATCTTATTAAAGGATTTACAAAACATATAATGAAGTATGCACTCAGTAAAGAGATTTGCAAAAGACTGTTAAGTCTACCTTGTGAAAGAATTTAACTATTCCACCTGTTAGGATGAACTAGTGGCTTATCTTTGATCTACAACTTTGATTTTTTTGGTTGAGATTCCTTTGAAGTGTAACAATCACCTTGCTATGATAGATAAATCTTTTTTGCTCCTTATACTTCTTATAGCCTTCTCAATTTGCACTTATACTCTTATTATTTCTAACACATATTATCATCCTTTGGATGTAATACATTTAATGTATACCAATCCAAATTACAATTAATCAAAGTTGGCTACAATACAAGTATCACCAAAATACACAAAGTTGACTCAACTGTTGGAACTCAAATTCTAAAGACAAACTCAGTGAGATTTTGATACTTGGCAACCATTGTCAACACTCAACATCATCATTCTCTCAATAGATGTAGAAGTTTGGTTCATACTAATCACTTCCAAGTAGTTTGAACTCGGTCAACATTGGTGACTTGGTGAGCTCGGTGAAACTCAACATATAAATTGAATCACTTGGTTGACACTGTACGGCTTGGTCAACACTAACACTGTAAGCTCAGTATAAACTAAATCACTTGGTTGACACTTCTTGGCTTGGTCAACATTGGATTCACATCACTGATATTGTGAACCTGGTAGATACTAGAGACCACAGTTGATATTATGCAACTTGGTTAATACTAAGAAGCTTGGTTTGCACTGTTACTTATCAACTCGGTAGATACTGCTTGGTGTGAACTAAATACTAATTATGGAACTTAGTTAATACTGAATTACTCAGTTAACACTGTAAATTGCAAGATAAGTTCAATAGCTACTAACCATTTGACTAAGTGTGAGTCACTAACAAACAAACATTGACCATATTGTCAACAATCTCCCCCTTTGGCATTAGCAACAAAAACACTTATCAATCAAAATTGAATTCACAAAATTTTAAGTCCAAAACATTCTTTAGTCTCCATCTTATGCCTTCACCTCAGTAGCATACTCTATTTTTGAGATTTTTCAAAATTGCATTTGTAGGAAATATTTTTTGATTATCTGTATATATGTATATGTATAATATTATGTTGCTCCCCATACATATATACACATATTGTGCTTTTCTCAAGATATACATATATTCTTATCTCATTATCTCCCCTCTATATATCACATCATGTCTTCTCCCCCTTTTTGACATAAATGCGAAAGGTGTATGCTACATGGTGATGCCAAAATGTGACAAGAAGTCAAAATGTACCTTCAAAATCAATGCCATTGTCTTGTCCCAATTTTCCTCTAACACCTTGCTCGCATGAAGTGCAATCTATACTTCTGTCAATAACTCCATCATGTGATCAGCTATGGAGAAGTTATTGTCATGGATGAAAGTTTTGGCATGTGCAATATGTTTCTACAATGCATCCATGTTCCAAATAATCATGCCTTAGATATCTATAAGTGTGGCTCTGATCCTAGCTTCTTCCCTTAATAATTCTACTTGCATGTATTAGTCAAAAATTTGATCTTTGAGTAGTGAGCATAATTGTAGCTCCGGTCAAGTAACAATTGGTGTGCACTTGCCTTCAAGTCAACTATCTTAGATAGTTTATCTTTGATTTCTTGAGTGAAGATAGATGTATCACATAACCTGCTAAATAATGAAGTACAATATTTGCAGAGGTTTCTAATGAGTTGTGAATACTAGATAGTTCTACTTGATTTATTGCAATTTTCTGTGCAACTTGCTCCAACACTTTGTTCTCAAATTTCCTCTTTGCTCTTTGTAAAAAATTTTCTTGTCCATTTAGATCTTCATTGAATTTTTGGACAACTTCTGCTAACTAAACCAAAATAAGTTGTGTATTATTAGCCTTAGTACTTAGTGCATCTATAAGTATGTTCTTCACATCTTCAAGCACTTGATTTTCTCTACTTTTCTCTTCTCTAAGCTTCTACTACTTAGCTTTCTTTTTCAATAGTTCCCCTATGATGTTCATTTGATCAGGATTTAGAGTACAAATATCCCAATTTAGGATAGCTATATCCTCATCAAGATCAATGTCTTCTTCTTTACCCTTATCTTTGCTTGAAACTTTTGTACTCGGTTGAGGCTTGCTCTCAACTATCTTTGTACTTACTATTTGTATACTTGGAATTGTAACAATAGCATAAATAGGAGGGCTAGAAATAAAAGTAGATATTGTAATGATAGTAGAAATACATAGTTGTTTTGCATCCAAATTGGATGATGGAGGAAGTATTAGTTTCTCACTAGATCAAGTGTTGATCCCTTCAGTCAATATGGTACTTGATTGAACAAGTGTAGAGATTGGTTGGGAGCATGGTGTTGTAGTGGTTGCCACAACCAACTTGGTAGAAGCTTTCTTTGAGCTTGATGACATTAAAACTTTTCTTAGAGAGTGAAGAAATGAAGCCACCACTGCTATTACAATCTTCTTTGGGTCAGTTTCCTCAATACTTTGAATCTTAGGGAGATTATCCTTGGTAGCTTCCTGTTCTTGCTCCTCATTATCCAAATTTACATCATCCTTTATTTCTACATTTTCTTCATCATCAATGTCATTATTGTCCTTATCATCTTCATCCTCTTTATCATTGACATGAATAATGAAGTCACTCAGTTGATGAAGTTTGTAGATATTCTTCCATGTGGTAGTAGCTATCTTCACTATGGATTCTATGTCTTTTATTAGAACAAGACATGTATTGAACTTAAGTGTGTGTTTCTTCTCATTTTTCTTCATGGAATCTTTTGCCTCTTTATCACTGAGACTCAGCATGAGTTGCCTTAGAGTTTGTTCATAGATGTCTTTTGTAGTTTTTTTAGCATTTTCCCATCTTGGCTTGATTTCTTGCATAAGATCATTTGGAATTTGTTGTACAAGTTCATCAGGAGAGTATTTCCATTTACCCAACTTTGACATTAACACGTCTTCAACTTCCTTTTTCTCATCTACACTCTTGGTCTCATATCTGAGAGATTTGAAGTTTTCCATGCTAGCTCCTACATCAATTTCCTTTAATTAAATTCTTGAAATGTAGGTGGAGGTCTTTTGAAAATAATTTCCTTGGCATCTTCCTCAACTAATTTTATTTTCTTTCTCGATCTGGATGCTCTTCTTGTGAATACCACAATAGATGACTTGGTAGGTATGGTTATGATAACCTTACCCTTCTTCCTGATTGGCTCTTCTTCTTTAGATTTTGTTTCTTTTGCATCATCTCCTTTTCCTTCTATCAATAGGAGAGTAGAATTCGCTTGCCTCAGGTTTTCTGTCCTCTTCTTTCCTTTACTGACTGCTTGAGGAAGCTTAATTTCAAGTTTGATTCTAGCTTTGACTTCATCAAAATTACCAAAATGTGTGGCCTTGGGATCCATAGGTTCATTCAAAAGTGCCTCAATGATATCCTTGGTGTCATCATAGTTAACCTCATAGCTTAGAGGCTTAACCCACACCACTCTAGGTTTGATTGCTTGAATGTGCACTTTGTCATAGCCTACCATAAAAAAAACATCATCCTTGTAATCTTCTACAAATTTCTTTGGAATTCTATTTCTGCTATTCATCTTTTCTTTTAATGAATCAAAGTAACTGTCCATGATACTGAAAAAGTTCTCATCCATCTCTGCTATATATTCATTAATCTGATATAGTACTAGTACATCTTTTCTCCATATGACTAAACCTTTTGAAGGGAAAAACTTTTGCACAAAGAAGAATAAACAATTCAAGAGTGAACCAAACTTACATGGGTTTTTCTTTGAAGTCTTGCTACTCTCCATGTTCTTGTTGAATTGATTCAACATTAGCTCAGCAAGGTTGAAGGACATGTTCTTCACTACCTTGAGAGCCAAATCAACTGCCTCACATGACATGATGTTAAGAGAACTAGAGCTATAGATCTTATGAGCTATCATATGAACTCCAAATTTCAGCTCCATGTTAGTCACATTGCTGATCTTCATACCTCTTCCATCCCACTGGGCAAGAGTTTTGCTTTCCAGGTCTACCCGACTTAGGGTTCTGGTAGTCTTTGTTTTGTTCAACATTGGGAGCCCTATGATTTGATGAATCAGTTTCATTGTTATTTGAATAGGCTACTCCAACCATAGCTACTCATTGTGTACACAACTAAGAATAAACCTTATCCATTTTATATGAAAGTCTTGGGACATATATAGAATGTGTGTTAAACCCTTAGTCTCTGGATGTTGATGCTTAGGTTTCAACACACCATTCACACATAACTTTTCCAAAGTCTCATCCATTTTTGGGGTTTCAATATATTGTATTGAATAGAAAAAATGTGAATGAATATAGTTAACAAGTAATACCTTTGGTGGAATCTACAACTAAGCTCCAGTTGGATCAAGCACTTCTGCAATTATCAGACTCAACTTGAAGTCTGGTGCCTTCCAACCAACTCCTCGAACCAAAATCTTAGATTCTTTCCTATTTTTGCCACTGGAAGATGCCATGCTTGGTAGGGTTTATGAAAATATGAAAATCTTCAACAAAAAACACACAGATTTCTTGGAAGCACAGAGATCACTCTTTGCAAATAGCTCTTCAAAAATTCCAAATTAATTTAATTTCCTTCCTTTTAACAATTTTTCATTTTTCAATCCCCATAAATACCTGGTCCACTCGCTCATTCAATACCATTCTGTCTTCCACTTGGTTCAACCTTAGTTCTTGGTAGAGTCATTCATAGCTCTGTGTCCACACAATATTTTTAGTGTATCCCAACCTTGCTCTGTAGGGTCTTGCAACTTGACCAAGCTCGGTAAGGTCTTGAGTTTTCTACAATAACTTGATGATCCCTTTTCATCTTAAATATTGATATGGATCTTTCCTTCTAGATGGCTAGAATTTATATAAGATGTCTACTTCAGAGTCTTAGTTTCAATCATCCCTATGGGAGATCAGGTTGAAATGCTTGAGACACCAAATTCTTGAGTGACATGTGCTTCATGGCTTGGACTTACATTCTTAGAAGATTTTGGAATCCATTGCTACCTCATCTACTTTTTGATATTGTCAGCTTTGGCTTTCTTTTCATCTTCTATCCTTCCAATGTTCATATAGTTCTTGGCAAGATGTCCAAGTTCTGTATAGATAAAACATCTTCTAGTGGTGTCTCTTGTCCTCAGGTGATGCTTCACGCAATTTTCCGTAATGTGCCCAAATTCTCCACGGTAGTGGCATCTACACCATGTGTTGTAATCCCATCCAAATATTTGTTTCACAATCTATTCTACTTGGTTCAATATCTTGGTTTTGCATTCAGAAAATTTGTGTCCATGCTTCTTGCATTTGTGACAATTACCTTCAAATTTAGGTTTCTCCTTTCATTCACTTGCTCTATGACCATGCTTATTGCAATTTTAACACTTTCCATTGAATTTTGCTTTACCATTACTCCAACATTCATTTGATGTGTGACCTAACTTACCACAATGATTTCAAGTAGGCCTTTGATTATTTTGAGCTCCTTGCTTGGATGAATCACCTTCTTCTATGTATCCTATTCCTGCTTTGCTTTTCTATTTGTATTGACTTTTCTCATTCAACTGATTCATGTCCACTTGAGATTTCACCATTGTCTCATTGGTTTTCATTTTAGTGTGATCATTTTGCAATCTTTCATTTTTTGATCTTAGATTCATGATTTCTTCATTTGCATTAGTAAGTTGATCAATGAAGTCTTCTTGTTGAATGGATAGATCTTGAATTTCATTGTTCATTCCTTCTATCTCTTCTTTGGCTTTGTCTTTTTCTTTCATGAATTCACATAATCTTACTGACTAAATTTCTTGTTCTCTTTTCAGCTTTCTAACTTCTTCTTGTAGATTGCAATTCTTTTCCAATAGGTCTCTGATCACTTTATTAGCTTCATCTGAATTTCTTTCTAGATAGATATCTTCAATTCTTTCTTTAGTGTAGAGTTTGTCATTTATTTGTACTGCAAGATCTTTTCTTCTTTTTAAGGATTGAGAGAGTTTCTCCTATGCTTTCTTAAGTTGCCCAATAGCCAATTCCAAATCCATCTTTTTATTGTCAATAGCCTTATCTATCTTGTATACCTCCATTGCCTCTGATCTTTGCTCAAGCTGTTAAACTTCTTCTTTGAGAACCAAAATGCTTTGATACCAATTGTTGGAAATATAGGATAGGCTAGGTTACTAAGAGGGGAGAGGTGAATTAGGAACCAATAAACACTTAATCTTATTATACCAAATAATCCTTCATTTATATATTGATATAATTGCATGCAAGGTATGTGTAGGATCATGGTGTGCCAAAAAGTGGCGATGTGAAAAAAATAGAGATTGAACACGTCTAAAAGCGCTTCAAAATCCGCTTTGACTTTTCTTCACCTATCCAGGTACCAAGCTTGGAAGGAAAGGCCGAGCCATATCGGATATCCGATCTAATATCAAATATTCAATATTATCGAATATACGATTATATATCGGATATCCGATAATTATATTACATTATTATAATAATATTATAATAATATTATAATAATATAAAAACATTATATTATAATAGTATAATACATTATAATATAATATTATTATATAATATTGTTATTAAATATATAATATAATATAATAATAATAATAATAATACTATAATATAATAATAATATTATTATTATATTATAATTGTATAATATTATACTATAATTATAATATTGTTATTATAATATAATATAATAATAATAAAGTATAATATATTATAAACTATAATAATATAATATAATATAATACATTATAATAATATAATATAATAATATAATATAATATTTTATATTATAATATATATAAAATATAATATTTCAAAGCTATATATAAAATATAAAATATGTTATATATCTTATATATAAAATATAAGATATGGGCGCGATCGGATATCCAATCCAATATCGGATATCCAATACTTGTAGCATACATTAAAAAAAAGAACAGACTCGTGGGCCCTTATTTCTCACATTTTGGGGGCTAGTATTAGCACGTGACCGAATATCAGATACAAAATCGGATATCGGATATTAAGTTAAGTTTTTTGTTTTGTTTTTTAAACTAATTTTTAATCTAAATTCAATAGATTTTAGCATGATTTTGTTTGTTTTAGTTGAATCTAGGGTTTTTTTTAAAAAAAGGTTAAAATTAAGGTTTTTTTTAATATGTATTACGTTTTGCAATTCAATAGGAATGGCTGATCAGAATGATGACATTGAGGCAGGGAATAATATTCCTGTTAACCCCCCACCAAACGATCCAGTACCCCCACAAAATCGTCCACCAAATGATCCTCTACCTCCTCAAAACCCTCCTCGAATCAAGGATTCGATAAATGAAAATCTCACCGAGTTGAGAGGTTTGCATAGAACATATAATAATGTACCCGCATTGGCTCCTATGCTATCCACGTTAAACACCATAGTGGATAACATTGAAACCCTTACAAACCAGAAAAATGCCGCTCTTCGTTGGCGTGATCAAATGCACGAGATGTTTGATGATGGTTTGGATTATGATGAGGTTGCAGCCCTCAACATAAGCAAAGACATTTTGGCTAGCCTTTTTGCGAACTCGAAAATGGGTTTACCAGTTGACCCAAAAAAATCCAAATTATCGATTAAATGGTGCACAAATGATGCCATACGTGCAAAATTTTGGGATCGTTGGTGGATGGTCTTTGATATCCCTCCACATGGAAATTTAGACATACCATTTTATTTCCTTAGAAAATTATATGCTGAATTTGTGTTGAAACTTAAAGTGAACTATTGGAGCATGAAGCCCAACATGGGCTTAGGACTAGGAGCTCCTCAAGATAGACCCTCTTCCCAACGGAAGAAAGCTGGCACTTGTGTCCCCCCACTTGATATCTCCCCTCCTCCTCGAGTGTAGCATCCAAATATTATGATAGAGGCTAGCTCTCAGACTATCAGAGCCATTCATAGGCTGAGTAGCCTAATGATATCTCAGGCTAGGTCAATCTTGCCTCCTCATGTTGATGATGCTAGTGCTAGTTCATCATCGACTAGCTCATCACATGTTTGTGTGCCTCACACTTGCATTACGTGCAAGAATATTTGCCTGGGTCCCATAGGTGATCTTCCTGAGTATCATTTTGTATTAGACAAGGATACACCAGACACACACGGAGAGGCTACAAACCCTGATGCGAGAGAGGAGGGGAATGCAGAGGCATGGACTCCTTCGGTGTTAGTACGTGTATATATATTTTTGTTATGACATATGTGATTTAAAGTTAATTTTTATAATAGAGTAATTTTAATTTTTAAGCCATATTGATTTTTATATGTATGTGATCTTCATTCACGTTTAGTTGATGACCGAGGAGGAGCTCAGACAAATTGATGATGCCACGCTCTCGGCCATTTCATTTGGCCTTGAGACATCTATGGTATATTATGTTGTGTTCGCATTTTTTTTTCTATTTGATATTGTAGCATATATGGTTGCTAATCTTTCTTTTATCTTGCAGGTAGCACCTGTCCCGAAGGGACAAAGTGTGGAGGGTGAGCCAGCATGCACTGACAAAGGAAAGGTAATTAGGTGCTTTCTATTTGATTAAATATCGATGCATTCTTGTAAAATGTTTGTGGTAATCCCATTTAATTACATTCTTTAGTGTATATAGGGTGTCGCTACTGGTGATGAGCCTATACAGATTTCACATCGTAGACCATCAGGGATTTCCATTCGCACTGAGAGCCCCATTGTATGTATAAGTATCATTTATTTTTTATTATCCTTATCTTCATAAATAAATTCAAAATTGATTTTCATGATATTAACAACTACTATTTTGTATCTCATAGGAGACTCTTAGTTCACATGAGGTCCGATGGGACAGTTATGTAGATTTGATGACGCGGCCACTCACTCCTGAGGAGGAGCCTACAATAGTAGGTTGTAGCTTGAATTCATGATTAAATATGTTATAAATTTAGCATGCTATGAATTATAATGTTATAGTTTAAATTATAGATTCATCTGACAAAGGTATTTGAACATATACAACCCACAATCAGAGAGGTACCAACATTGTCGAGGGCATACATGAGGACTCCTGACCGGTGCAGGAGGTTGACGAGAGAGGTATTTATTATGAAATTTTGATAGTATTAATCTCCATTAAAAAAAATATCATTATGCATTTGAGTAATTCAATGTTAGATACATAGAATCATATAAATTTAGTAGTCTAACTTTGGGTTTTCCTTTTTTGTTTATGTAGGAGGCATCTAATCCACCTAGTGCAACGAAGAGGCTGCATTTTGATCATCCACCAGCACCCTAGGATAGTATAGTTTTCATAGGATGCATCATGAGACATTTTGAGATGGCATATGCCACATTGTATACATAAACATTGATATTATACACATTCTGATGGCATGATCAGCCACATTTTGTATATGGATCTATGTATTTTGATATATATTTGAGTACTTTGTCTATGGATACATGATTTTTGATATATATTTGTGTAAAATTTTTTCTATGGATACATGTATTTTGATATATTTTTGTCATTTATGTGCACAATGATATACATATTAATTTAGTATCTAGTATTGCTCAATTTATCGTGGATCATGTGTCATGCCCTAAATTTTACTAGTAAAAACACAACAATTTTTTTTTTGGTAGCTTATGAAGTTGCATAAGAAATTAAATATTGTAAAACAAAGTTATCATTGAATAGGAGTTCAAGACTCATGTGGATAGTGTCATCCAGTTGTAACATTTTAGTCACAGGTGGTTTTCAAATAGATTGGATGACAGTCTAGTTCAAGTTAGTGTCACGAGTCAAAAGAGAAAGTTCAAGATACAACACTCATAAATTAGTGAGGTAATTCATATCCTAACAAGCCTCTAATACTAATATTCTATTAGGGTCTGTCGGTTGTATCATATGGACTAGGTCGTGATTCTAGCATGTAAGGGAAGGGGATCAGAATTACTTATTATCCTCATTACCAATGTACACACATTCATTAATCATTACAATATATATTAATGTGACAATTACTATATGGTGTGGAAGTGTAGTATATCTTAATCGATTAAACAAACGTATCTAGAGAATTTAGATTTAGTACTCATCATATGAGCACCCTTAGTCAAATAAGAAAATGTGCACTTATCTACCACACTATATCGGATCTAACCATTGGAAATTAGAAAATATATGCCCCAAAGGTAGCTTCGAAGTCTACATGATGGAGAAGGGGCCACTTGTATTGATAGTATCCATCATTCAACACATACTATACACAACTTATGGAATAAACAATTTGTTTTATGTGCCAAACGTGTATCATGTGCTTGCATCCATATCTTACTGGTTACAGGTCCTCTCGAAGATTGGACCAATATTGAGTCATTTTATCCCTCTTTACTCTATTTAGTCATCCTTATGCATTCTATCAACATTGCTTCCTAACCAAACTAGCACTCACTACAGTTTCCTAAACACAAAAATTACTATTTCAATACATAAATTAAACTCACTCTAACAAAAGACAATTACTAACTATCTAGCTCATCAACTACTAACTAATCTAGCTACATTGCCATGCTTTTACATTTACTATTTTAATTACTATAATTACTATACTATTACATTTACTTTTTACATTATTACATCTAATTATTCACCATAAGCTCACTTTCTCACTATCAATATTATTATTATCAAAGCATGTTAAGATTCAAAGTAGTTTCATATTACGAATTAGTAAGCACATAAAATGAGGAACTCTTTGTAAGTATAAGGGCCAATTCAAAGTACTTAACTCAATAATAATTCATGATCAGTATTTAAACACATCCTACTACACCATCGTATTGAGTGTGTTAATTTAAATTTGTTAGATGAATTGTTTATGCAAGGATTAGGTGCAAGCGTATAAATAAGGTTTGTATATAACATACCTTGTCGTTCTGACATATATGTATTCATGATTTCATGCAACTAACACAGTAAAATATGGTGTACATGAATCATATTATCATTAATTATACATAGGGTACATGAGCTGACGAGCTACCTCTAATGACATGCCTATTGACCCTTATTACATACTAGCTAACTAATGCTTTATTCCTACACTACATTTTCAAATTGGTATATATATTCTATTGACTTTGATATTCTACTAATATCTTCAATCGAATCCACAACATTCATTATCTAACTAACATTCCCTCAAGCCAAATATAAAATTCACTTGACATTAAATCCAACATCTACACAGGTTTGTCATGCATTCAATTCTATCTAGTAACTCTTATCTATCAATGTGCTTTATTGACTAGATAAAACTAGATTTGAGTTATTATTTTAATTCACCATCCATCCTTATCCTTGATTCTCCAATCCCATCATCCCGAAAACTTACTTCATATTAACCCTATTATATCTACATCCAACTATCCTAATTTACAGTCTTAACACTAATTTAATTAAACCCTTCGTACTTAACATCATGTTCAATTATATATGCATTCTCGTAAACTTATTTATTTCATTTAATTTATTTTCCTATATTGAGCTTTTCCATTACCATATGGTTTAATTGTTACATGTTTCTAAATGAGCCCCTTGATATAAACATTACCCTTAAACTAAGCTCAAATACACTAAGTGTCATTATCCTCTATTCAAGACTTGAAATGATTAAATAATTATCTGATAAAAATAAAAACAAATCTAAAGGGTGAATCTCCTAGCTATCTTAAATCCTCATCATTCCCTAACTCTTACCAAGGCCACATTTCTTCCTACATGTGGTCCCCACAAGGTCCCACATGGGTCATGTGCAGAATTTTGACTAATCCAAGCCTTAGGACATCCCTCCAATCAACAATCCTAATGTGAACAAGTCATATTAAATGTGAACTTGACATTCTCCTAAGTACAAATCCCTTGGGATTGCTATCCCACTCCCCCTTAATTTCAAGTCGACTACCTATGCTTGGGAACACGTGACCACTACTGCAAGGAGGGGACAACTAGTGCATAAGACAAGGATGTGACATAAACCCTTTCTCCTATGCACCCAAGTATATTAATGGGGATGAAACCCCTTTTCAAGGAGGCAAGCTCAAGGATAAAAGTTTTGACATGACATGCTAGAATGAATGTCAAATTTAACAATACGCCTTGGGGAGTGGAGAAATTTTTTTGCATTATGATGGCTTAGGAAATGTTGGGGGCTACTCTAGAAGGGCGGTCAAGATCAATCTTGGATTTTATTTTATTTTTGAGTTAAATATTTAAATTTGTCATATTCTCTAACATGCACACTAATATGCCTTTATTTATTTAATTACTAATTTATTATTTGAGTGTTGGATGTGACTTAGAGGTCACAAGATTGTAATGTGTACAATTCTGTCACTTAGGAAATATATTAGTCTAGGACACTCATTAGTCTCTATATGCTATTATTATTTTTATTTTTATTGGATAGCAGTCTAGAATTTGGGAATATTCTTTGATATTTTATTGCTCTGTATTAAGGAAGGGATTTATTTGCCTTTACCATACATTTTCTAGAGAGGAAAATGCATGCCTACAGCAATGTATCTCATAGATTTTATAATTTCTTCTCTTACAACAAACTTCATTTTGTTATATCATGAAATTAATTTGATGAATTCCTTGCTTAGAATTGCATTAAGCTTGGTAATTAAAATCAATGTTATCCATGCATGTGATATGAACATAAAATTTTCCTTCCAAATTATTGAGTGCACAACAAGATTGTAAGCAATCTACTAAGTTTTAAATTTATACAATCAATGGTATCACATAACATCTATGGATTGTTATTATCAACTAGTCATTTACAATACCACAAGGAGAAAACTTTCTTTCACATTTTCAAATGATAACAATGATGTCAAATCAAATCTGTGACTCATACCAATGCTTTCATAACAATATAAACTCCAAATGAAACATGCATATACAACCTTATCAATTATTTCCTCTACACATACATTAGGTAACAATGATACAATCTCCTTCCCTTACAATGGGGCAACATAAGGGACTTTTCAAAATCATAAGGAACATGAACATTGAAAGATATGGACAATGAGTAGCATGAACATTGTCCAACATGATCGTTGAGAACATGAACAAGCTGGTGAATCCTCCACAAATGAGGGCACAATGTCAAGTTTTCTCATCCAACATCAATCTGCAAGATGATCATTCCAAGCCATTTCCATTGCTCCCTTGGACACAAATCTGCATATGCAACACAACAAAATAACAAGGACCATGGGTGCTTTCCACCCAACCATAGGCCTCAAAGAGACCACCCCTACACTAGGGAACAAGGCTCAAACTGGGATGCACATACAATCTTTCAATGCATAAACATTACATTTCAAACTTGAACAATTTCCCCCCAAGGCTATTTCATAATGGCTTCACAGATGGAACTATAACCATAGGGTGAAGGTGTGTTCTAAAATGGAGACTTGCCATACCAAACCATATCTACAATAAACAATTTTCATGCCCTCTCGGGGCTATCATAATTCAGCAAATTTCATGACCTCTCGGGGCCTCCACATTTCCTCCTCCAAACCCACTACCATCAACTGTAACTCCCAAAACTTCCTTTCTACACCATACTTTTCTTATCACCCCTAGCAAGATATGAATGGTTATGGCATACAATGGAACCCATACTCCAAGGTTCTCAATACATTTTTTGAACCCATCTTAATCCCTTCACCCTGGACTTCTCTTCCCTTCCCACAAGGGTGAGTGTAAGTCCCATGCCCATAACAACACTCAAGCACAAAACAAGAAAACAAAACCAAGTAGAAATAAAACAAGAAATTTTCAAGAGCACATCACATTTTCACAACACCATATCAACACCCATAATACAACAAGGAAATAGAGAAAATCAAAACGTCATACTCACAATACTCCACACAATGCAACAAGATGCACAATGGTGTCACACTAATCTACATGGAATGAACACCATTCAAGCACTCACATGAATGTTACTCCACAATGCAATGCAATGCATACTCCATTGATAAACTCCACACTTGCATATTTGCTTAACCATGCTAAAAGAAAGAAATGGAAAAGAAGCAAGTTTGAGATACCAACCTTGGTCCAAGCTAGGGTAATGATAGTTGTAGTAGAGCTCCCCTAATCTCCCTCCAAAACCTAACTGTCTCTAAAATTAGAGAGTGGGCAGACACCCCACTAGTTTGGCCAAGACCCTCTGATAAAGCCTTCCCACTAACTTATTTTAGGAAAAACACTAAGCCACTACTTCTTAAAAACTTGTCTCCTCTAATGGTTCATTGATAGCCCTCATGAGCTCTGAGTTATGACCCTCGAAAGATCGACCTCAAAATGCACTTAGAGCACCTTGGAGACTCCTCGGTACGGGGTGGCCGCAAATGCTGGATTGTCTCCATGGCCGAAACAAGGGTGTGACTAGGGTTTACCCGCCCATTCGGAGCTAATGGAACTGATGATTTGATGCCAAGATCATCAATTTCAAAGTTACGTTGTGGTGCACCTGTGAACTGAGGCACACTGCGAGTTTTGGCATCGAGCGAGATCGCTGTGCCGAATCCAAACGAAATGAGATCTCTCAAAAATGAGATAGGTTATTTTAGGCATCAGTATCACCATCTTGTAGCATTTGACAGTTCATCAATAGCCCTCACAAGCTCTAAGTTATGACCCTCAAAAGATCAACCTTAAAATGTACTTAGAGCACCTTAGAGACTCCTTGGTACGGGGTGGTCGCAAATGATGGATGGTCTCCATGGCTGGGACAAGGGTGTGACTAGGGTTCACCCACCCATCCAGAGCTAATGGCACTGATGATTTGATGCGAAGATCAGCGGTTTCAAAGTTACACTGTGGTGCACTTATGAACTGAGGCACACTGCGAGTTTTAGCATCGAGCGAGATCATTGTGCTAAATCCAAATGGAATGTGATCTCTCAAAAATGAGATAGGTTATTTTAGGCCTCAGTATCACCGTCTTGTTGCATTTGACAGTTCATTGATAGCCCTCATGAGCTCTGAGTTATGACCCTCAAAAGATCGACCTCAAAATGCACTTAGAGCACCTTGGAGACTCCTCGGTACGGGGTGGCCGCAAATGATGGATGGTCTTTGTGGCCAAAAAAAGGGTGTGACTAGCGTTCACCCGCCCATCCAAAGCTAATGGCACTGAAGATTCGATGTCAAGATCAACAGTTTCAAAGTTACGCTGTGGTGCACCTATGAACTGAGGCACACTACGAGTTTTGGCATCGAGCGAGATCACTGTGCCAAATCCAAACGAAATGTGATCTCTCAAAAATGAGATAGGTTATTTTAAAACTCAGTATCACTATCCTGTAGCATTTGATAGTTCATCGATAGCCCTCACGAGTTTTGAGTTATGACCCTCGAAAGATCAACCTTGAAATGCACTTAGAGCACCTTGGAGACTCCTCGGTACGGGGTGGCCGCAAATGATGGATGGTCTTTGTGGCCAGAACAAGGGTGTGACTAGAGTTTACCCACCCATCTGGAGCTAATGGCACTGACGATTCGATGCCAAGATCAACAATTTCAAAGTTACATTGTGGTGCACCTATGAACTGAGGCACACTGCGAGTTTTGGCATCGAGCGAGATCCCTGTGCCAAATCCAAAAGGAATGTGATCTCTCAAAAATGAGATAGGTTATTTTAGGCCTCAGTATCATTATCCTATAGCATTTGACAATTCATAAATAGCCCTCATGAGCTTCGAGTTATGACCCTCGAAAGATCGATCTCGAAATGCACTTAGAGCACCTCAGAGACTCCTCGGTATGGGGTGGCCGCAAATGATGGATGGTCTCCATGGCTGGAACAAGGGTGTGACTAGGGTTCACTTGCCCATCCAGAGCTAATGGCACTGACGATTCGATGCCAAGATTAGCGGTTTCAAAATTACGCTATGGTGCACCTATGAACTGAGGCACACTGCGAGTTTTGGCATCGAACGAGATCGCTGTGCCGAATCCAAACAGAATGTGATCTCTCAAAAATGAGATAGGTTATTTTAGGCCTCAACATCAGCGTCTTGTAGCATTTGATAGTTTATCGATAGCCCTCACGAGCTCTGAGTTATGACCCTCAGAAGATCGACCTCAAAATGCACTTAGAGAACCTTGGGGACTCCTTGGTACGGGGTGGCCATGAATGATAGAGGGTCTTCGTGGTTGGAACAAGGGTGTCACTAGGGTTCACCCACCCACTCGGAGTTAATGGCATTGACTTGTAGCCGTTAGGAGTTAGATTTTGAAAAGTTGTCAAGAAAGGTTGACCCCTTTGACTTGTATCATGAAAGGTTGCTTTGTGCCTTGCTTGATTGTTTGAAGACTACTCCATTTGTCACTATCTTTCTTGGAAAAAAAAAATTGCTTTTGAACATCAAGCTTGCAATATTATCAATTATTGTCAAACTTTTTCAACCAAGTCAAAACATCAAGTGCAAATATTTGTTTGCATTTTTTGCTAAGGGGAGTTTCATAAATTGACTTTGATTTTCTATGTCTCTAGTGCCTAAACATGCTTAAAATGGCTCTTTGGTCTTAGAGCTATTGGTATTTTCTAACTTCATGGTCTATGATATGCATACTAAGAATTTCTTTCACTAAATGGTTTCCTTGATCTATTGACTACACTTAAATTTGTTCACTTGTCATCTCTCTTTCTGTATCTACATTGCTATTTGGGATTTTTTCATAGCTCTTGACTTGAGTCACTAGTGTTGTAACCTGCTTGGACAATTTGTTTGACAAGTCACTCATTCATTTCTACCTCTCTTTGACATGTGAACACTCTACCTCTCTAGTTTGGACATCAAGTTATCTTGTGTCACCTTATTAGCTTCCTCTAGTCTCCTTCATGCTTTATTATCTATCTACCACTATGGTATTCAAACCTTGGGCTACCAAACCTCAACCAAATCTAGATGATCATGATATCCTCCATGCCACTAAAGAGTTTCAAGATCTATATGTTCAATAAAAAGAGCTAGAAGAGACAAATAATCTTTCTTAACTTCATCTCTCTAAGCACATGATAGAAATCAATTCTAAACTTGAGAAAAGGTTAGAGGAGAATATTGAATTCTTAAATTAATCTCCCTTAATACCTTTACATACACATGGGTCATCTTCTTCAAGGTCTACATATTCTACTCCAAGAAATCAAATATCTTCATCTTCTAGATCTAAATACCTCTTTAGAGAACAAGCAAGTGATACCTCCTTTGAGCCTATGCCAAACTTTCATTATGGACCTATCTTTGACCAAGATAGTGATGAAGACATGGATGCATTCTATTCGCTTAAGAAACAACAAAATTATCATGGAGAAATTTTTGAGAGAACTTTTACTCCATTGGAAGATTCTCATGATAACATCTTGCAAACACTTCTTGATAATGAATCCATCACATTACTAGACAACTCTAGACCTTATGAACCCAAAATCAAACCTCCATGGTGGAGAAATTATCATTATTGCCACTTCCATGGAAGAAAAATTCATAAAACTAAAGATTTAATAGTGTTGAAACATAAAATCCAAGATCTCATTTATGATGGGATTGTTGATACCTCTAATGACTCATGTGTCACAAGATCATGCTGATGAACCTATGTCAAGTGATGATTTCCTTGACACCTTCACTTCTTATAACACTAATGAACCTCCGAAAGTGTCAAAGCTTTCCAAAATGCCTCCACCAAACAAAGAACCTAATTCTTTCCATATAGACCATGCATACCCTCAAGGGCTACAACTAAAAGAAAATCAAGCTAACCTTCACTTGTCTGCAAACCTTTTCCATGCTACTAAGACAAAAGATCCTCAACATTCATGTAATACTATGATTACTATGCCCACTTTAGCTAATCCTGCATTATTGCTTTAAGATTCTATCATGCACACCTCACATTTTCCCTTGTCCTTAAAAGGTGCTCCATATCAAGATGACTCTCAAAAAGAAAAATATATAAATAAAGATCAAGATCAAACACCTTTTCATCTCATCCAAAATTTCACCTTTCTATATCCTATGTGTTACCCACCTCCTACATATGATGCGGATACCATTTCCACTACCTCCATTGAGCTTATTGAAACTTATGGGAAAAGTGATCTTTCTATGCTATATAAAGAAACATGTCATGATCAAAGTGTCCCCTCATGTTCTACTTCTCCATATCCACTTCAAAACTATGCTCAAGATTCAAACACTCCTATCAAAGGGCTTTCTCCTATAAAAGGTACTCATGAGTCTATTGATGACTTTGGTCATGCTACTCACTCTAAAGATGTTGAAATCCCTAGTCACTATCCCTTTGCATTTCCTAATTCTATCCTTGGTCCTTATCCATCTAATCTAAAGTCTTCAAACCTTCTCCTACACTTTCTACTTCTAGCTCTCCTAATGTACCTCAAGATCAACAAGACATTCATCCTAGAAAATAACCGTCCACTCAACCATCTAAACCAGTCATATCAACTTTATTCATCCATAAGTCCCAAATCTTTTGCAAGAAATTTGGATGTTCAACACAAGAAATACAATAATACATTAAAAAATAGAGATCATTATGTCTCATCTAATCAACATGTGAATGGACATAATGAAAATATATTGAAGATACCACAAAGGTTCACTATTCAAAAAGTGAAATCAAAGAAAATATGGGTTCCTAAACCCATTATTGAAGAAATGTGTTATAAAGTATCCAAAGGAAAATCTAAAGCTATATGGATTCCAAAGTCTCTCTTGAAAGACTTTAATATTGAACATAAATCTAAGTTGACATTCAATATTACAAAGGCTTCCACTCCATTTTCTTCCAAACATCTTTCTCAAAAGCTTACAAATATTCCACTCAATCTTCTTCTAACATTGTCCTAACAGATCATACATCTAAACGTTGATCTATTTGCTCCATGATTCCTCCATCATTCGGAAACCCTCCAAGGTGTGTGTAAATGTTGATCTTCCCCACTTTGTTACCTACCCTCATGCAATGTTTTCAAAGCTACACTTACCTACTATCCATACTCATACAATCCTTCCAAGGAATGAACTCTTATCCTACTATCATTTCACTTCCTTCATCCTATCAACATCATTGAGAATACTTATCTATGGTCTTGGCTTATCATAACTTATATTTCCTATAGGAACACTATCTAACTTGAAAAGAGTTGACCTAATTCTAAAAAATAAAAAAAAATAGAAAAGAAGATAAAAAATGTGCCTTGGTGAAAACCATTATTTGTGGCACCTTGGTAGAAAAAGTAAAGAGAAATAAATTCATTCTATGGTGAAAAACACTTCTTTTTTCTCTTTGGATAAGTACCATGATGAAAACTTGGTAAACATGAATCATGTGTAATTCTTCCATCATCCATCTATTCCCTCTTCCTCTTTGATCTTGACAATTTTGAGCTATCCTTACGTATTGGCTATCTTATCCATGAGATTCCCTATTTTACTTTCTCATTCACTCATAGACTTCATATCCAACTTCATATCATGTCATTATGCATATGCTATCTTGCTTATTGGCTTTAATTGCTTATCCTACATGCTATCTTCTTTCATGGATTTCATGGCTTATCCCAAATGTGCTTCATACAACTTTTCAATATGAAAGTCTTTCAAAACATTATACAATATTATGACTCTTTATGCTTTCAAATGCCATGATTGGTTGCAAAATGGAAGAAATCAAGTATTCTAATTGTTCATCCGTACTTTTTAGATTTTTCTTATTTGATTAGTTTGATAAAAATAGTTTTAATAATCATAATGTCAGCTTTATGTCAAATAAGGAAAAAACCAAATTTGTAATAAGATATCCGCAAGCAATTATCTTTCATATAGTTATAAATGCTCTTCAAATTGTCCTTATAGCCTTGTATCACATACAAATATGATTTGCAAGAACTTGTTCAATATCTTCCTCTTATAATTCATTACAAAGAACCTACCAAAATACAAAAACCATATACAAAAAAAGTACACATTTTACATCATAATACATCATAAATTTTAGAAATTCTCCCCAATACCACCCCCCTCCAACTCTTCATGATGTAGCTACATTCCAATATTATAAAAAAATTAGTAACTTATTGTATTAAACAAGATAATCATCAATTCATTAAATCATTATGAAGAAAATAACATAAGAAGTATATATACTGTAAGGAAACTCAGGTGCGAAAATAGCTTCCTACACTAATCTCATAAGGAAAGTATGATGCAAATCCTATTAAAATCTTCTTCACTTACAGATTCAATATCATGTAAACAACAATATTGTAGCCAACCATGCATACAGAAAATAGACAGAGAAAGGAACACATAACACAAGGATTTTCCGGTGGTGAAAAACCTTTCGGTAAAACAACCCCACCCCTTCAGAACCTACACAATGTATTATCTTCAACAAAAGATTACAGTACACTTGCAGTGCAAGCTCAACATCGACAACAGAAGACTCCAGTAGCTACTTGCAGTACCAACAATACACCTTTTTTGCATCGCTTCTCTTTGCAACCCTAAAAAAACTTATAACATGCACTTTACTTTAGGGCTACTCCCAAAGGTAAACCGTATTAGGGTTTTACCATTCTCCGAGAAAATAGGAACTCCAAAAAAATTTTCGGGCCAGTGCCCCGAACCCCACTATTGAGGTAGAGTGTACAGTACTCAAATATCTTAGTTGCCACATGTCTTCACCTGTCATTGAATCTTCCTAACATAGCTCTTACGTGTCATAAGAATCCTTCATAACCATTTTAGCTATGATCTCCTTACACACAATTCAAGATGTCGACACACCAACATTATTTGCAAGAAATACATTTTACAAAACAAATAATAAGAATAGGAATTATACAAGGTTGAGACACCTTATTCCTAACATATACCTAGTCGAGTATTCCAATAGGGTCCTCTCTCTGTTTTAGGGTCTCCAACAAGGCTTCATGATCAGCATTAGCAATAGTAAAAAGTTCTTTTACTTTTGGTCTTCCTTGATGCTTCAATAAGTTTACATTTGTTAATATAATAAGATGCGAATATATGAGAATTACTTTGTGCTCTTGATAGTCTTCAAATGTAGGAATTTCGTTCCTTCTAAGCATGTATGTCCACAACAATGTTCCAGCAACAACTAATGAACTAGTAGGATATGTGAATCCATCATCATCTGTGATCGGTTGTGCAAGTTTTTGTTTACCTCTTACACAACGTGCTAACCAATAATCAGATTTCTCATCATTCTCCTATGGTGCAACCAATGCAAAGACATGTCCTGGCTGAAGTAGATCTGATAGATGGTTATGCTCAAGTGAACTTTCCATGTCATCATTTTTGATAGAGGGTATGATAGACAATGGAGTAAGATAATGTGGAGCCTATGTGTCCACCCACTCACTTGACTCACAGTGATTCTAATCACACTAAAAATAAATACAACAAAAGCAAGCTAATTGTCGTGTCCAAATGGTCCATGTACTAGAATCAGAGCTCCGAAATGAATGCATTTTTGATGAGTCTCTCACTATAGCACAATCTGATCTATCACCTATGGACCCTTCCTCAACCAACCAAAAGAACCTGTGTACCACTGAATCAAGAGTCCCCCTGTGATAATGCTAAACTACACCAATCAACAATGCTACGAGCATCAAGAAGCTTTGTTGTTGAAATCTTCAGTTGCTCCTTAACTAGAGCTCTCTTCACATATGCCCTTGCTCCATCATGTTCCCCTTTTCCATCGCCAAACTCAAAAAAACTCCAAATATGAGGCACCCCTCTCTCTACGTGCATCCTACACAACAAATAAAATATGCGAGCATTCTTGAATTGACCTGTACAGTTATCTGACCAAATGATATGTCTATCCATAGAAATTGCATGCTCATGTAAGAAATCAAAAAAATTCTCGAAACAATGTTGCACAAACTCGTGAGTGTGAGATCTATCATCACTCATAAAAAAATGATACTCTCTAATAATCTTTCGATTATCTTTCGCACTATAAGGGGCATGTCTATATGTTATGTGAAAAAAAATTGCAATCTGAATGGAGTTGTAATACTAAGATTGTGTCTCATTTTGAGGTTGCAATGTGTAGTTCTCAGAAAAATCAACAACTGATATAATAGTGCCAATGAGAAAAGTCTCCTTACATGTTCTAAATTGTTGATCCAACGACTGAGACCTGTGACTATGTCTTGCATACTTGTAAAAAATATTTTCTTTGAAATCTAAAATAAAATTAGCCACACTGATATCTTTTCCAACCAATTCACATCTAGAGCTCTCACTCCCACTCTTCAATGTGTATTTCATCGTTTCATATACTTTTTTTTTTTCAGTATTGTCTTTCCAAGATCTTGTTTGCACCCCTCATGGAAACATGTGTCAAACTTGGATAAGCCACCACATTTTGAACACTTATCATTTAAGCAAGCATTTCTATAAAAGGAACAACCATCAACTCTATGACATAAGAGTTGATCTAGCAAGTCTCTTGATGATTTTGGAAGCCCACTAGCCCCACAATCCTCCAACATTTTCTTTACTATGCAAAGTAGAATGGATGGAGCGTAATAGTTCATGGTGCATAGAAAACTCAACATGATATTTGCAACAACATGTATTTCAAATTTTGAGTGGCACACAATAAAATGGCTTCAAAGATTCAAAAGCCCTTTGTGATATATGAAGACTTGGATGAATCTCTCTAAATTGTTTGAATAACATAGTTTGACTTACCTCCAAATGGTGTTTAGGATGTGGCGTGCGGTCTCTGATGCCAATTCTCAACTTTAAGATGTCTTTAGCATTGGGTGATACTCGTGAGTTAGAGTGCTAAAATTGTGTAATTTCTTCTTTCACATCGTCGAATAGCTTCTTATCAAAATGTGGAAGTCTCCCACCAAATGCCCATGTTTCATTTTGAAGAGGATCATCAATTTTCTCTCGTTGACTAAGTGCTCTTCTCAAAGTAGTACAATTTAGATTCAAATCAATACAAGTTTGTCTCATATATCTACCCTTTCTCAAATGATGACTTACCAAAGAGGTTGTAATAGCCCTTTGAGCAACTCTATTATCCTTCTCTCTCTATTTTTCCCAATGCTATTGAGAGCACTGAAAAGATTCTTCACAATAATGACATTTCTTTCCAACTTTTTATTGACACGAATCTTCAATTTGGAAAGCATAGGTCTCATCTTTTGCATCTTTAATAAGTGCATGAAAAGATGACATTTCTCTACCACTGTCTTGTTGCCGAAAAACATCTGATATAGTCTTGAAGCCCATAACCAAATGGTTCTTTCTAATTTTTTTCCTTCCAAACTAGTAATAATCATTTCATCAATTTCAATTATCCATTTTGGTATTTTAGAACCTTCATGTCGATTATAACTAGGAGATATGTAAGGTTCTTATGCATTAGGTTCTTGTGCATTTGGATTATGACTTGGTGGCATTTCTTCTTCAAAATTTTCATTCTCCAAATTTTCAATTTCGGTATTATCGTTTCCAATAGGTACATTTTCATTCTCCAATTGTACATATTCATTATCTGACTCTATGATTTCACCTTCGATTAATTCATCGTCAACTTGACTGATATTTAGCATACCTTGTCTTTTTCTTTGGTGTTCCATTTTGTCCCTTTCCCTATATGCCGCAATGTCTTCATTGGATATTTTCCTTTTGCGTTTATCCTTTCGACGACTGTTGCTCCCCATTCAGATGACAAATTCGAACACCTAAGGTTATATTTTCAAAAAAAATTTGATTGGTTGGGCTCCAAAATGCGATTTTTTGCAAAACTCGTAAAAAAAGAAGTGAAAAAGTGATGTTGTCGGGTCTGTAGGGACAGGAAAATATTGGAAATTGGTGCCAGTAAAATCGGATATCCGATCCTAGATTGGATATTTGATATAAAATCGGATATCCAATTTTGTAAAGTGAATTTTTGGGGAGAAAACTTGCTATAATTTGCCTCCTTTGCCATAATTATATTAATATTATGAAAATCATTGGAGGGAAACAGACTTTGGCTTATTACTAAGCTAATAGTATAATAGTATTAATAGTACAATAGTATTAATATAAAGTATCAATAGTATTAATATATAATAGTATTAATATATAATAGTATTAATATATAGTAGTATTAATATATAGTATTAATATAGCTATAGTATCAATATTATTATTATACCCATAATAGTATTGAGATTATTACTATAGATATAATAGTGTAAATATTTAGTGTTTATTTATATTATTATTATTATGCTACAATATAGTATTTATATATATATATATTATTATAGTATTATTATTATTGCTATAGATATAATAATATTAATATTTAGTGTTTATTTATATTATTATTATTATCATAAAATAGTATAAATAGTATAAATAGTATATGTATATCCTTTCATTTTTTAACCCATATACATATGAACGATTTGAATATGTCCCTAGGGGTCCTAGGACCCCTCGGGACATATGTCATCGTTAAATGGGTCAAAGGGGGTCATAAGTCACCCTATGACCCCCGTTGACCCATATTAACCATTGTAATATGTCCTTAGGGGTCTAGGACTCCTAGGGACATATGTCATCATTTAATGGGTCAAAGGGGGTCATAGGTCACCCTATGACCTCCTTTGACTGATATGAACAATTCGAATATGTCCCTAGGGGTCCTAGGACCCCTAGGGACATATGTCATCGTTTAATGGGTCAAAGGGGGTCATAGGTCACCATATGACCCCTTTTGACCCATATGAACGATTCGAATATGTCCCTAGGGGTCCTAGGGACATATGTCATCATTTAATGGATCAAAGAGGGTCATAGGGCCCCTTGACCCATATTACCCATTCGAATATGTCTTTAGGGGTCTTAGGACCCCTAAGGACATATGTTGTTGTTTAATGGGTCAAAGGGGGTCATAGGGTGACCTATGACCCCCTTTGACCCATATGATCGCCTTTAACCCATATTACCCATTCAAATATGTCCCTCGGGGTCCTAGGACCCCTAGAGACATATGTCGTCGTTTAATGGGTCAAAGGGGGTCATAGGTCACCCTATGACCCCCTTTGACCATATGAACAATTTGAATATGTTCCTAGGGGTCCTATGACCCCTAGGGACATATGTCATCGTTTAATGGGTCAAAGGGGGTCATAAGTCACCCTATGACCCCCTTTGACCCATATGAACAATTCGAATACGTCCCTACCTAGGGACATATGTCATCATTTAATGGGTCAAAGGGGGTCCTATGACCTCCTTACCCATGTGAACGATTCGAATATGTCCCTAGGGGTCCTAGGACCCCTAGGGACATATGTCATCATTTAATGGGTCAAAGGGGGTCATAGGTAACCCTATGACCCCCTTTGACCCATATGAATGATTCAAATATGTTTATGTCATCGTTTAATGAGTCAAAGACCTATGACCCCCTTTGATCCATATGAACGATTCAAATATGTCCTTATGGGTCCTAGGACCCCTAGGGACATATGTCGTCATTTAATGGGTCAAATCCATATTAACTATTCGAATATGTCCTTAGGGGTCGACACATGTCATCGTTTAATAGGTCAAAGGGGGTCATACCCTATGAACCCCTTTGACCTATATGACCCATTCAAATATGTCCTTAGGGGTCCTAGCACCCCTAGGGACATATGTGGTTGTTTAATGGGTCAAAGGGGGTCATAGGTCACCCTATGACCCCCTTTGACCCATATGAACGATTCAAATATGTCTTTAGGGGTCCTAAGACTTTTAGGGACATATGTCATCGTTTAATGGGTCAAAGGGGGTCATAGGTCACCCTATAACCCCCTTTCACCCATATGAACAATTCAAATATATCCCTAGGGACATATGTCATCATTTAATGGGTCAAAGGAGATTATAAGTCACCTTATGACCCCCTTTGACCCATATGAATGATTCAAATATGTCCTTAGGGGTTCTAGGACCCCTAGGGACACATGTTATCGTTTAATGGGTCAAAGGGGGTTATAGGTCACCCTATGACCCTCTTTGACCCATATGGGCCATTCGAATATGTCTCTAAGGGTTTGAGGACCCTTAGAGACATATGTCATCGTTTAATAGGTCAAAGAGGGTCATAAGTCACCCTATGACCCCATTTGACCCATATTAATGATTCGAATACGTCCCTAGGGGTCTTAGGACCCCTAGGGACATATGTCATCGTTTAATGGGTCAAAAGGGGTCATAGGTCACCCTATGACCCCTTTTGACCCATATGAATGATTCAAATAGGTCCCTAGAGGTTTTAGGACCCCCAGAGACATATATCATCTTTTAATGGGTCAAAGGGGGTCATAAGTCACCCTATGACCCCTTTTGACTTATATGAACAATTCGAATATGTCCCTAGGGGTTCTAGGACCCCCAAAGACATATGTCATCATTTAATGAGTCAAAAGAGGTCATAGGTCACCCTATGACCCCCTTTGACCCATATGAATGATTCGAATATGTCCCTAGAGGTGCTAGGACCCCTAGCGACTTATGTCATCGTTTAATGGGTCAAAGGGGGTCATAGGTCACCTTATGACCTCCTTTGACTCATATAAACAATTTGAATATGTTCCTATGGGTTCTAGGACTCCTAGGGACATATGTCATCATCTAATGGGTCAAAGGAGGTCATAAGTCACCCTATGACCCCCTTTGACCCATATGAACGATTCGAATATGTCCCTAGGGGTCCTAAGACCCCTAGGTACATATGTCATCATTTAATGGGTCAAAGAGACCCCTAGGGACATATGTCGTCGTTTAATGGGTCAAAGGGGTTGACCCATATGAATGATTTGAATATGTCCTTAGGGGTCCTAGGACCCGTAAGGACATATGAATCGTTTAATGTATGAAAGAGTGACCTATGACCCCCTTTGACCCATATGAACGATTCAAATATGTCCCTAGGGGTCCTAGGACCCTTAGGGACATATGTCGTCATTTAATAGGTCAAAGGTGGTCATAAGTCACCCTATGATCCCCTTTGACCCATATGAAAGATTCGAATATATTCCTAGGGGTCTTAGGACCCATAGGGACATATGTCATCGTTTAATGGGTCAAAGGATGACCTATGACCCCCTTTGACCCATATGGTCCATTCGAATATGTCCCTAGGGGTCCGAGGACTCTTAGAGACATATGTTGTCGTTTAATGGGTCAAAAAGGGTCGTAGGTCACCCTATGACTCCCTTTGACCCATATGAATGATTTGAATATGTCTCTAGGGGTCTTAGGACCCCTAGGGACATATGTCATTGTTTAATGGGTCAAAGGGGGTCATAGGTCACCCTATGACCCCCTTTGATCCATATCAATGATTCAAATATGTCTCTAGGGGTTATAGGACCCCTAGAGACATATGTCGTCTTTTAATGGGTCAAAAGGGGTCATAGGTCACCCTATGACCCCCTTTGACCCATACAAACGATTCAAATATGTCCCTAAGGGTCTTAGGTCCCCTAGAGACATATGTCATCTTTTAATAAGTCAAAGGGGGTCATAGGTCACCCTATGACCCCCTTTAACCCATATGACCCATTCGAATATGTCCCTAGGGGTCTTAGGACCCCTAGGGACATATGTCATCATTTAATGGGTCAAAGAGGGTCATAGGTCACCCTATGACCCCCTTTGACCCATATTACCTATTCGAATATGTCCCTAGGGGTTCTAGGACCCCTAGGGACATATGTCATCATTTAATGGGTCAAAGAGGGTCATAGGTCACCCTATGACCCCCTTTGACCCATATTACCTATTCGAATATGTCTCTAGGGGTCCTAGGACCCCTAGGGACATATGTCATCATTTAATGGGTCAAAGGTACCTATGACCCCCTTTGACCCATATTACCCATTCGAATATGTCCCTAGGGGTCCTAAGACCCCTAGAGACATATGTCATCATTTAATGGGTCAAAGGGGGTTATAGGTCACCCTATGACCCCCTTTGACCCATATGAGCGATTCAAATATGTCCGTTGGGGTCCTAGGACCCATAGGGACATATGTCATCATTTAATGGGTCAAAAGGGGTCATATGTCAACCTATGACCCCCTTTGACCCATATTAACCATTGTAATATGTCCCTAGGAGTCCTAGGACCCCTAGGGACATATGTCGTCATTTAATTCATCAAAAGGGGTCAATGGTTGACCTATGACCCCCTTTGACTCATATATATTAATAATATACATATATATTAATAACATACATATTAATATAATAATATATATATATTATGTTATTATATTTAATAAAAATATTACGTTATTATATATATTAATAACATACATATATGTATTACATTATTATATTTAATGAAAATATTACATATATATATATATATATATATATTAATAACATTCATATTAATATAATAATATATATAATACATATTATATATTTATATTTAATATAATAATATATATAGTACATATTATATATTTATATTTAATATATTACGTTATTATATATATTATATTATTATACATATTAATATAATAATATATAATACATATTATATTTAATAAAAATATTACGTTATTATATATATATTAATAACATACATATTAATATAATAATATATAATACGTATTTTATATATGTATATAAATTACGTTATTATATTTAGTAAAAATAATAATATTATAAATTATATTTATAGAGTGTAATAAGATTAACATAATATATTATTATATATTACTAGATTATATCTTATATCTTTACATTATGTTATTATATATATATAAAATATATTAAAATACGTCTTTACATAGTAATATAAGTGAAATAATTTATAAATCATAAGCTATAACGTTTAAACCCAATTTTTCCTCCAAAATGGGATGGGATTAAAAATTTCCCAACCGCAGCATATCGGATATCCAATTAGGCTTGGTATTTACCAAGCCTACCCGGTCAACCCAAAAGACGTGTTTGAAGAGGGTTTTAGTGATACTCAGACTTCGGGTAGCCGTCTGACAATGTTATTTTGATCGAAATTGAATAAAACGAAAAGGGTTTTTTAATATCGCTATCTAGATTCCATCAATAGAATTTCTGTCAAATTATGAATTCGATAAGTATTTATTAGTTAATTGCTAATGAAGATTATTGTAAAGTGCTGATTGACATACTGATTGTAAAATAGCTATAACTTTCAAATGGTATAACATTTTTTAAATCTAAAAGTTGTGTCACATTTTATACTTCACCTAGTATAAGAAAATAAAATAAAATTTAAATTTGGTAAAAGTTTCTATTAGTTAGGGTGGTCAGACACGGGACTTTTTTTTTTCCAAAAAAGTTTTGGTAAAAAATTCATATTTAATTATTTATTTGGAATAAAAATACTAAAAAATATGCGTCACATTCGGGCATGATTCTACTTTTCATATCTATAATTATATTAAAAAAAATTATGATTTGATTTTGATTAAGGTGGTCAGACATACACCTACTTTTTATTTTCGCCCTAAAATTTTCTTAGTACTGTATTAAAATTCAAACTTTTGACCAATTAATTATTTTTTTCTCCTGATAAGGCCTAGTAGTTTAGAAACTAAATTCAATTTCCTATAGATTATTTTCTTACAACTTTTTGATATAAAGTCCATAACCACTTCAAAATTATGTGTCAAGTTGACATAAATCTGATTTGCTAATTTTTCACTGCCACTTAAGGCCATAGTTTGGTAAACCATGATCCTGCACATACCCTACATGAAAGATTGAAAGTAATAAAACATTCATAATAGATTGACAGAAGATATGGTGACCCAGAAACCTTCCAAATAGAAAGTAAAATTGAGGTGGGGATGATACCCACAAGCTTTAGTACTGTAGTATAAAGTTGGTCAGTTAAGGCTTACAATTGATCACTTCTGATGATCTGCCTTGTTAGGAGCAATAAGGACTGCTAGATCCACCTTGTTAAAGGATTTACAAAACATACAATGAAGTATGCACTTGGTAGAGAGATTTGTAAAATAATGTTAAGTCTACCTTGTGAAAGAATTTAATTGTTCCACCTATTAGGATGAACCAATTGCTGATCTTTGATTTGCAACTCTGATTTTGCTGGTTGAGATTCCTTTGAAGTGTAACAATCACCTTGCTATGATAGATAAATATTTTTTTCTCCTTATATTGCTTGTCGCCTTCTCAATTCAAACTTCTTCTTTTATTATTTCTCACACATATTATTGTCCTTTGGATGTAATACATTTCATATATACCAATTCAAATTACAACTCATCAAAGTTGGCTACAATACAAGTATCACCTAAATACACAAAGTTAGCTCAACTGTTGGCCCTTAGGTTTTAAAGACAAACTTGATGAGATTTTGATACTCAACAACCATTGTCAACACTTAGCATCATCATGTTCTTGGTAGACATAGAAGCTCAGTTCATACTGATCACTTCCAAGTAGTCTAAACTCGATCAACACTAGTGACTCAGTGACCTCAACGAAACTCGGTATATAAACTGAATCACTTGGTTGATACTACATGACTTGGTCAACACTAACATTGTGAGCTTAGTATAAATTAAATCACTTGGTTGACACTTCCTAGCTCAGTCAACGCTGGATTCACATTACTGATACTATGAACTTGGTGGATACTGGAGACCACAGTTGATACTGTGCAACTCGGTTAATACTTAGAAGCTCAGTTTGCATTGTTACTTATCAACTTGGTAGATACTGCTTAGTGGGAACTGAATACTAATTTTGGAACTCAATAGCAACTTTAGAACTTAGTTAACACTATAAACTACAAGATAATCTAGGTAGCTTCTAACCATTTGACTAAGTGTGAGTCACTAATAAATAAACTTTGACCATAATGTCAAAAATCTAATGTAGTTTGAATGATAAGAAGTGATAAAAATATAAGAGGAGTAACTGAGAGGGGAGAGGTGAATTAGTTACCACTAAAAAAAATTCAATTCCCTTAGATGTCAATACAAACTTCTGATTAAGAAAAATTCTTGCACTACTCGAGTAGAACTAGATATATACTATAACTCAATTAACAAAGCAATCTTGACATATTAATGTGTATTATCCTTTAGTAAATTAGTTGTAGAAAGATAAAGTAATAAGAAAATAACATGAACATGAGACACCAAAATTTAACATGGATACCCAACTTAGGAAAACAACCAATGCAACTAGTTACAACTTTTCACTCTTATGAAGTGAGACCTGTTAGGAGCCAACCCTGTTAAAGGTTACAAAACACACTGTTAGGTGTGACCTTGTTAAAGGATTTGAATAACCTTATTAGGAGTGGCATTGTCAGAGGTCTTTACGACACTTCAATCTAGAAATGCCACCTTGTTAGAGGATTTACAAAATGACTATTAAGTCAAATTTGTTAAGAGATTTGTTCTCTGCTACAATTGTTAGACAATAACAATGATTGACCTAATTGATGAAGAAACTGATTTGTAGATTCACATTTCTATTCTAGTTTATCATTTGGATCCTCCTTGATTAGAATATCCTTTGCAACTCTTTGGATATTCTACCCTTAATCAAATATCCTTCTTTATTCATATCCTCTTATCTTATTCATTACTTCATATTTCAATCCACAACTTGACCTTTAATATATATGAATCCTAATGTCAAGTCAACTTGAATACCCTTACAAATAAACAATTAAAATCCACTAAGACAGTTAGCATAAACCAAATATTAAACAAAATAGTTATGTTTTCACTCAGCTAACACGAAAACTAAGTCATTTGGTTAACATTGAGTTCCTTTGGTAACTGACCTAACTCAGATTACACTAAATTCCTTCTTTGACCGACCTAACTCAGTTTGCACTGAAATCCTAAACTTGGTTTCTTCTGAACTTCTTCTTGGCTGATACTAGAGTCTTCTAAGCTTGGTTACTACTAGCAGTGCTCTATTAGAGTGTAACATTTGTGTATCTTCTTCTCTTCTTGCAACTGATTTTTTTGAATCTATATTAATGCATTTAATGTATTCTGGTCTATAGGTTCAGTCTATCCTCCTTCGACTAATTCCAAAGATCTTGAGATAATAGTAGGGTCTTCATCTTGATACTCCAATATTCGTAGTTGTCTCTATAAAACAGCAAAAGATGGAATGGAAGGTTGTCACCATTTTCCATTCTAAAAGATCTTGGAGAGAACCACTACCTTGCCTGCAAGAGAAAAAATTCTATAACCTGATATGATACTAATTGAAGACCTAAAATAAAAGCTCTTATGCTATATAGATAATCAAAGAAATAAAAAATAATGCCTACAAAGGTAACTACAACATGCATTTTTATTGAACATGAAATAATTAAAACAATCTAAATAAAAAATTGATGCATGACACTCTGCTAGGGTCTGTACAGCTTCTATCTAAATCCTTATTTGTTTGCCACTTGTCATACCACATTTACTATGAGACTTATTTTTGGTTAAAATGGCCTTGGCCTTCTACTACCCAATAGTTGATGCTGGTGTTGGAGCTCTTGTTGTTGGAGAGAATGGATTTGATGAACAAACATGCATGCAAGTTCATTTCCAAGGTGTTTCATAAGGTAACTCCTCTCCTGAAATTGTTTTGAATGTCAAGGACTTTGGTAGTGTATGCACTTGTCTAGAACAAAAGAACCTGATTGGGTAGTTTGTGGGTCGCACTCCTTTTGAAAGCATGCTGATGGAATGGGTTTCCAAGGTCTGGATACCTTAGGGTGTCCGCCTTGAAGGCATTCAAAGCCTTACCAAAGAATTTTTTCTCTTTCACTTTGGCAATCCTAGCCAAGCTAAGCATGCATTTGTTAGAGGTCCCTAGTCTATTAGGTCCTCTCTTCTAGTTTTTCAATGTTGGTCCTATGATTTTGTTGTATCTGGTGATCGCAAACTTAAGGTTCTCATATGGGTGGAGTTCCCTAGGCTTCCTATGCCATGTTGGTCTTTCTTGGAAACCATTGCACAAACTATTAGCAATGTTGTTTGCCTTGAGCCAGATAAGTTTTTTAATGCCCAGCCCTAGCGTAGGGTTTGTGTTGAGGTTGACCCCTCTAGAGACCTCAAAAATTGGTGGAAATTTAGATAGGTGGTACCACCTTCACTGAGAAGGTGCTTTAACTAAACCTCTTGAATACCTACTATAGGTGTCAAGACCTAGGATACAAGATTAAGGATTGTCCATTGCTAGAACATAATCATCCACTAGTCCAGGAAGCCAAATTGGCTTTGGCTACTAAAAAAGATGAATGGAATCCTATTGCGAAAAAAGGAAAAGGCTCCACTATGGCTAAGGCAAGCTCTGTACCTTAGGATAATGGTCATCTTGGCTCTAGTCTAGTTCCATGTTTCCAACTTTTAGTTTTCCCCTTGTTAAGTTATAGTTGTTGGTATTTATTGAGTCTCTATTCAAATTGCATGCCTAAGTAGCCTCTAGGTCACTTACTTCTCATCATTCTCAAGTCTCTCACTTTCTATGTTTCTAGGGTCACATTTGCATTGCCTTTACCTACTCTCCCATGCAAGTTTTATATTATTCTCATGGGTTTGGAGTCTAGGTGACTTAGGTATGGTTGGGATGTGTTTGGGCATCTTCCCAATGAGAAATAAGTTTTGTGTTTCAATATTTGCTATCTTACCCCAACATTCCATTTCCTATGGATTCTTAGCAATCGAATTGTTTTTCCACTTTGTCAAATTTTATTAACTGCGTACTCGAGGAAAGAAGCCATGGTAATGATTAACAAGCCATGAACATGCATGTATCATAATGGAAAGACCCACAAAAATGTAAAATGAAACCAAGAAGAGCTCCAATCAAGTTGCTGAGATAAAAGTATACTTTTATGAGGAAGAACGGGTATACATGTGGCTTTCTAGCTGCTCACTAGTGGAAGTGAAGGTTTTATGTTCTGCTTCCAAAGCTAAATTGACTTATGTCAAATCCAAACCTTTATGTGCAAGCATGGTCAGTGTGATGTTGAAAAGAATTATTTTGAGTTCATAATCAATGATGCATGCTCGAGATCTAACCTTGTAGCCACTAGATCAAGATTAAAAGGAGGATGTTGTAGGGTTCTCTTCACTTCAAAAAATGTTGCCTTCAGGGTGGTTTTCTATCCTTGGGTAATGTAAAAGACCACTTATCTGAAGACTTTGAAAATAGAAGGCCAAGTCACTTTTATATGCGAATATTCATTCGAGATGCTCAAAAGATGCTTTTGGCAAAGTAAGCTATGAAGGTGTGACCTTGACATAAAGCAAGTCAAATGTTACATGCTTAGGGCAAAAATTGAAAGAATGAAGTGCAGAAGCTATTGAAATATCATTCCCCGCACTATGATTCTGAATCAAAGAATTTAGTTGGGCCTACAGAAAAGTTGATTTTCTCTCTCTTCCTTGCACATCTTAAGTTATCTGCTAAGTCTTCATTTTAGACTCTGAAGGGAAAAGAGGCACTTTCTGACAAGGTGTTTTTTAGTGGCTAATATTCGTAAATTGGCTAATTTTATTATTTTTTTGCTAGTAATTTGGCTAATAATTTTAGATTTAATGCAACCTAAATTGCCACATTTATATTAAGTTTAGTTCTAAAATCAATAAAACTGCTTAATAATTTATTTTATTTAAAAAAAAAACTCAAAGATTCGCCACAATATTTGATACATGATTAGATTTGATTCACCTAAATATTATATATTATTGAAGAAACTAAAATTGATTCACCAATAATTATCATAATTATTAGTTACTTTAGGGATATATTACCAATATTAAGTTTTTCCTATTGATTTAAAATATAATGTAATTATCCTCATAATTCGCATGAGATAAAAACATGTTCAATTTTGATTTGTAATATTCCATGATGATTAGCAAACTTCCTATTATTATTGAGATTCGCCAATATTTTCTACTCAGAAATTATGATTCCAAAATAATTGCCAATGTGAATCATAATTAAAATAAAAAAATTGAGAGATTCGCAAATAAAAATAATTTGGTTTTTCAAAATAATGCAAGATTTGCCAATATTTTATATCTTTTTATGGAGGTGGGTTTTTTAAAGTTTACCTTGCTTTCCATTGAACTAAAGTCCTTATTTCAGTAAGTGGATTTTAATAATAAGACTTTACTTTAAGTAAAGTAATGAGGCTTTCGGGGTCACGAGTTTTCATATGCATAAAAATGGAAAGTTTCAATAGCCATTGGTTATAAAATTTAATGCAAATCCTGTCGTTATAATTGTTGGCTAAACTTAATTTTGTTTGTGTGGTGCCAGTGTTCAGCTTCCTACATCTTCTTCATTAGAATTTCCTGAAATATCTTTCCTCAAGTTTTTAAAATGATAATTTATTTAGAACTACATCCTGTGCAATCATACAAAATGGAAATTAGAGTTCTAGGTTATGATAAGCTTATAAGCCTAGAGAATGACTTGAAGGATTTAACATATATGTCATTTAAGTTTTATGATTAAACTAATCTCCGTAGAAGACTAAACTCTCAGCCTATTCACTCAGTCACTCAAAAGCTAAAAGAAGTGGATTGGTGGAAGCAATTGGATTTCACATGGCAATGCAAGCTCTAGAGCTAGTAATAGAGTGTATAGATCAAATTGGTAGGTATAAACTTTGCAAATTTTATTCATTTTTAGTGCATAGATTTCATTGGTTATATCTATTACTACATTAAATATATTGTTGTGGCATTATGCCAGTTGTGTACCTCGTGCCAAGTATGACAAGTGAGGACACTTGTCCATGTTTCATAGGAAGCAGGGAAGGTTACTAATTCCCAATGACATTTTTATTTATTCATTAAAGATCCTCAAATCTGTACTCTCTTTTTGTTTGATTAAAATCCAATTGCCATAATATACAAGTGTCAAGTGTCATACCTTTATTCCTGAATAATTCCTCATTGTTAGACTAAGATGTGACCCAAATTATATTTTGGAATGATTCTCGCATATCTATGATTTATTTCCATTAAAACCACATTATTATTGCTCATGATGTATTTTTCATTATAGAAATTCATAGAAGAGAATGTGAAAAGGGTCTATGGTTTAAAAAAAAGAGAGTCTGAATTCACAGAAGGGAAGAAGGTAATTGTGTAAATAGAGCAGAGGTTGAAATTAGCAAGCACAAATGAGAGGATAGTAAAGCCCCAATAATGCATCAGTTAGCCTGTTAAAAAATTTCCCTAGTTCCCTATAAGCAAACATGGTATACAAATTTCTTGGAATAGTCATGGAGGGAATAGAGGAAGAAAACTAACTAGGAAGAGGAAAGTGGCCCAATTACCTTGCAAATGCTTCTTTTTTTGGTTATATAATAAACATGTGTTAACAAAAACCCTATCAAAAGAGGAAAAAAGGAAATGAAGAAGGTAATAACAGACCAAGTTGAAGAAATTGCAGACTCAAAAGAGTAATTGGCAAAATAGAAGTGAAAGATGGATCATGCCCTTAAATTGGCTGACCAAATAATTACTTGTAGGCCACCGCCTAGGATCTACACTATTTTTTTAAAAGAACAATTCCTTTTATTCTAGCTCATGATGACCCTCAGAGATATAAATATAGAATTTAGGTCAGCTCAGGAATTCTATGGTTTGTACCAAACTCTTCCATCATGGCAGCAAAATTTACTCCGTGACTTGTATGTGCACAATTTCATTATCCCTAAAGAGACTCAATCAAACCATTTACTTTACATAAGGGATATACACCTTAGGGCCCTAATGTGCTAGATGCACAATGAGGCCAATTATGATAGACAGTTGAAAAATTACAAAGATGAGGAGAAAATAGAACCCTTGCTATTAAGAGCAGAGAGCAATAAATTAGAAGAAATTCTTAAGGATTGGTTCAGGTTGACCTATGGGGATGTTCACAAGGAGATAAGAAAGAAAATCTTTGAGGCTAGGAACAAAGGTATACACAGAATATGATAACATGCCTTATGTTTTCTTTCAAAGAGCCATGGCTGGTGTTAAAAGTAGATGGGGTAGACTACTTGAGGGAATTAGAAGATTAGAGGCACACAGTCCTATCAACCTAGAGGTAGCCGTTCATTGAGCTTCAAAACACATAGAGCTGGGAAGATAGACTAGACAAGAACTTTGGTGTCCATTAACAATGCAACCAACTATGCTCCTTTGGCCCCTGTATGACATCAACTCTGAATGACTTAAGAGGTTGCAAGAGGATCATAGAAGGGAATTATGGGAAAGAACAAGAGGATTCTACTACACCTTCAGGAGTAACAGGCAATGGAGGAATAAGGTTAGAGACTTCTGATTAATGGCTAGAAGATACAATGCTTGAGGACAAGCATTAAACTTACCAGGGGGAAGATGATGGGGCTAATTATTGCCTCTATTTTATGTTAATTTTAATACTACCAAGACATTTGTGAACTTATGCTTAGTTGAACTTATGATAAAGTCTAGATAGAACTGTTAACCCATGGGTAGATAGTGATGTCATATTTTGCCAATATTATAAATATAATGTAGTATTTCATATAACCATCAAAATGTGTGTTACTAATATTTGGATTTAATTTGATTATGCTTATTTGCAAATATTTATGCATCATAACTAACTTGTTAAGGAAGAAGCTGGAGGATGGTCGACAACATTCAAGGAGGAGTGTTAAGGCCCAGTTGCAGTGGAGGAACCATAATGGTACTAGGAGACATGAATGCTAAAAAGGAGGAGCTACTATTCTAGGAATGTAGGGATGAAGTGTTGCTGTATTCCCTAAATTGCATTTATTATTGTGCTGAATTGGTTATCCAAACTTTATTGCTTATACTGTGAGCTATTATATTTCCTTCTTCTTCTCTGGCAACTTTGCAGTCAGTTTGTTTTCTTTCCTATTTTAGAATAAGTTTCAATCCTCTATTTGTAGGGATTGGATCAATAGTTTTGGTGTTAGAGAAAAGTTTATGGAAAAAAATTGTTGACTCTCATAGTGAGTTGTTTTATAGTTTTATGTATTTTTCTTATGTAAGGAGTTTTGGAATATAATGAAGTAATTCTTGGTTTACATTCTGTGTTAGTAGGTTAGCAGAAGCCAACCAAGGGGGCCCACTTGGGAGGTGGATTAAATTAGAGTAGTGTAGATTTACTTCTAGCATTTCTAGTATTTCAGGTAGAAGTTATAAGTTTCTTTTGTAGCATCATACTTTATGAGTGTTCCTGTAGCATCTACAAGAGTAGTTATAGTGGATGGTCTAAATTGAAATATAAGTTAGTGTACAGTTGTATTTCCAACATTCATTTTAGTAAAGAGTTAAGTGTCTTGCAACACTAGTGTAGGTTCTTCCTTTGCATTTTACTTTCCTACAACATAAGCATATTGAATCCTTAAGAAACTTAGTGCACATACCGTGCTGACCATTTCAAGTATACATCCCTGGGTTGAAAAACTAAATGCACCTCATGGTGGGGGAAGTAATCCTTAGATTGAATAAACTATTCCTAAGTAAGACCTTGGGCATGATTATCACACACCTATTGTGAGGCAAACCATAGGTTCTGATGCATGTAATTATTAAGAGGCAAGATAAGTGGGTAGAGTGGACCTTGGAGGAGTATCTTTTGGAGCCACCCAATCAATTGCAACAACTACCACTATGACTGCTACTTCAACATCAATAGGCCCATCCCAGTCTATAGGCCAAGATGCAGACTACCCTTTAGGCAAGAATGTGCCAATCGCTCCTACCTACAGAGGTGGCTCTCTTTTAGATATTGAGAAAGTTGGGGATAAGGAAGGGGGCAAGGAAAAAGAGAAGGAGAAAGAGCTAGAGAAATCAACAGCCAAGACAACCTCCCCTATTCAAGTCATTAATTTGGAAGGTGACACTAACCCCATGGATGGACAAGATACACCACAACAAGGGGATAACTTAGCCCTCTCAGTGACCAAAGTTGTTGCTTTCCCTGCTACTTCTCAAAGCAAGAAAACTCCCCTAGTCCTAAGGAATCTTTTTGATCCTACTAGCTTGCAGTCTGCAATCAATGTCCTCTCAACCAAGTCATGGCTGAAGGAAACCATTGATAGAAAGAAGTAGAGGTATGAAGAAGCTGCCCCATCAAAGGATCTAATTACACAAGCTACTTCTTCTCTTCCACCATCCAAGCAGACAAAGAAGAAGAAATTAATTGCAACATTGGCTACTGATCCTTCTACTAGCCACATGTTGGTGGAGATAGTAGAGCCACAAAAATGGGGAAGTTCCATGAGCTTACCATGAATGACTTCCAGATCAAAATGGTGGATCTTGGGATCCCTGTTCATGACTCTATGGTAAACATATGAAACTCTACTAATTAGAAGATTGAGGATAGGCTAGAAGAGTTGAGAGTGAAAAAAGAGGTCCTCAAGGCCTCAAATAAAGAATTGATGGAGTACATCAATTTTGCACTCTGGAGTAATTCAAAAAGCCAATTTGATCGAATGTAGAAGAGAACAAAAATTTACTTCTGAAGCTATAGCATTAAAGACAATTTGGGTAGATTGGCCGAACATGGGTGGATTAGATGAATGCTCAAGGGCCCCCATTAATTGAAAATTTGGGAAATCTTTTGTTGGATGCTGACAAGTTGAGGGAAGCTACTTCCAACCATCATATCACTATACATAAGGTAGTAGATAGCTTGATAGAGTAGATGGCCCTATTGCAAGAGGTCATTAACATGAAGACCAATGTTGCCATCTCTCATAGGATCCTCAAAATGGGCAAAGAGCCATTGTTTCATTGGAAACAATCTTTGGAATCCATAGTGGAGAGCTCTGTGCAGTTTGCGAATGAGCTAAAGTATGTGCATGTCTTGGTGCAGAAGGTCATAGAAAAGTTATTTGAATATCTGAAAGTGTTGCATACAGAGTCCTATGTGTCTGCCAATGGAAAACTAGTAGATATTGAGAGGATGAAGTCAAAGTTCCTAGCATTTATTAATGAATTTGTTGATCCACTCAATTTCCAAATGTCAAAATTAAAGAACTCTCATCAGCAGACTCGATCATAAGGAGAACATAAGAGAAGTTCCATTCAATAGTTGCCAGAGTGGATGAGAAACAAAAATGCATGAATATTAGATGATTCGAGTTGACAATATCATCATCCCAAGTATTGAAGAGTTAGACAAAGTAACTAATGCAATGAAAGCTTATAGAGCTAAGGCAGTTATGCCTAAGAAGGCATGATGCTCTGGCATTCTTCCAGACATCTATCATTCCCCCTCTCTCTTTGTTTTTGTGGCTATTTATGGCATTCTACCAGTTAGCCTTGTCTCTATAATAGACAATGATTCAATCATGTCCTATTTTTAGTTTATTCCATTTAAAGATGCTCTACAAAGAAATTATCTAATGAAACTGGCCATTTTGAGAAGGCCCATATATGTCAACTTTTGAGAAGTTAATAACATCGACAAAATTACTTGTGGGAAAACTTCTGTAGTTGGGACTATTGAAAATAATTGATTGATTGTGTATTGTCATTGATGTTACACAAAATGTCATATCTTTATTAGTCAGTGTATGTTGAGCTCACTTGGGCATTGAAGACAGTTTCCTATGTCTGCTGAGCATTCCAAAGTTTGCCAAGTTCAAAAGACAGTGGTCACCGAGTTCACTTGGGAAAAAAAAAGAAGTTCACAGAAGTTGAGTGTTAACTAATCTTACTTGGTTAATGAAGGAAAAGTTGGATGGAACCAGTGTTAACCGAGCTTACTTGGTTACCAAAGGAAATTTGTGAAAATGTAGTGTTAACCAATTTTACTTGGTTAATATTGGAAAATCATTTCTATGTTAGTGTCTACTGAGTAGGGTAGGCTAATGAAGGATTTTCATGTTTTGGTATATTGAGTTCAATAGTCTTGTTTGTTGGTTCTAGCTGATTAAGGAGATGAATATTAATTATTCTAAGTTGTATTCAACCTAAAGTTGTTTGTTGGTTCTAGATGATTGAGGAGATGAATATTAATTATTCTAAGTTGTATTCAACCTAACTTGAGAATGTGTATGATATAAATATAAGGTCAAGTTGAAGATTGAATGTGTGCAAGTGAATAGAAGGTTTGAAGAAGCTTAGAGGAAGCGAATTAGAAGGATAAAAAGAATATCTTTGTCGCGCTGCAAAGATACATTTGATAAAAAATGATCAAGTATACAAGATAGAATTGAGATATCTAGTAAGCAATTTAGTTGCATCAGAAATCAAGTCATCTCATTGTTACTCTCTAACCATTGTAGCAGTGATCTAAATCTCTTAATAGAGTTGGCTTAACAACTATTTGTAAATTCTCTAACAAGGTAGCATTTCTAGATTGAAGTATCTAAAGACCTCTAACAAGGCCACTACTACTAGGATGATTAAATCTTCTAACAAGGTTACACCTAATAGTGTGTTTTGTAACCTTTAGTAGGGTTGGCTCCTAATAGGGCTCACTTCAGAAGAGTGAAAATACATAACTAGTTAAAATTGGTGATTTTTCCCAAATTGGGTTTCCACGTTAAATCTTGGTGTCACTTGTGTTCATGCTATTTATTTTATGTGTATGCATCTAAGTTTAGTAAGGTTAATCATAGATAATATCTTAAGATTTACATGTTAAACATCTGTTGAGTTATAGTTGCTATTTTAGTGCTTACCGAGTTACAACATTTACTATTGTAACCTAAGTGCCTATGTGTTTACTGAGCATCAGTAATTGTAGTGAAGTTTATGTTATGAACTGACACCTAAGGGATCTGAGATTTATTTTAGTGGTAATTGATTCACTCCTCCCCTCTTAATTACTCCTCTATTATTTCCAACTAGGAATACTATGTGCAACTTTGAGTCTACTTTTAATTTTGTTGTTCATTTAGTTATAGTATAGTATTTGAAATGAATGTGCTATGGTTGGAAATTTAATGATTGTAAATGAACTTGGTTTTATTTCCTTCATTCAGTGGATAGTAAACTTTACTTTCTTGAGCATTATCATTTTTTTGTTCTGTGTACTATACATTGTAGTTTCTATGTGTAACTTAGTTCATTGTATGAGAGGGCTGAAAATTGATTAATGGAGTAGCTGAAGTTAGACAATCCAGGTATTGTCATATATCAATTAACTTAGTACTCTAGGAATTACTCATTCTATCATCCTTCCTACTCTCTTGCTATCATAGTTAGTCATGCATGTTTCCATCCTTGCATTTTAGTTAGAATAGATTGCATTTCAAGAGTTAGTCCCCATTTTTGAATTGCCTAGGTTGTTTAAGGTGTTGAATAATCTAGTCTTTTCCTCTTCTACTCTCTAGTTAAGAGCATACCCCCATAACCCAAAAAAACAAAATTCACTACAAATCTTGTACCTAAAAGGGAGTTGTACCTTTCACTTTAGGGGTCTTTGATAGATCATTACACTGACCCTTTCTGTTGTTAACTTCTTTGTTCTCCACTAGCCATTGGACAATTTAAGAGTCAAGGTATAAACAAAAGAATTAAGGAAGACAAGTTGTTAAACAACATTCCATTAGAATCTTTGGTCTCTCTGCTCTTGCCTCTGCCTATTTCAAACCCTGGTGCTCAGGGGATAGTGGGCATTCATACCCTTGACTCTCACCCTTCATGGGTTTGAGTGTTGCAAGTGGCTTTGATGATTTAATCACATTCCCTCCATCGTTCTCATAGTGTAGAAGGTTGCGAGGAGGTATCTAATAATGAGGAGAAGATTAGACGAGTCATCTGTCTTGGAGACCCCTCATTTAATGCCTCCATATTTTTGCACAATAGCTTCACCTCTCTTGCAGATGATGAAGAAATGGAAGTTTTGTTACAATGAATTGTCTATCATGAAATGTGTGGGGGCTAACAAACCTCACTAGAAAATATTTTGTTCATGATACAAGGTGTCATCTTGGTCATCTTGATGTTCTATGTCTTCAAGAAGTTAAAGTTGTTGGGTTTCTTCTCAACTCAACCTACTGTATTTCTTGGTCAGACAGTGCTTTGTTTGCTTCCTAGCATGAGGCTAGATGAGGTGGTGTTGTCACTCTTCTCTCTCCTTATTTCCTTTATTTATTTATTTTGCATGGCTTTGAATCCACGCAAAGGATTGCTTGGATTTTGATATCATTTTAGAATCATTCCTTTGGCATTGTTAATATTTATGCCCCCAATGATGATATTGAACATTTACACATGTGGCATTTGTTAGTGGATCACTTGTGACCTGCCATTTGGGTTTTTTTTAGGGATTTTGATATGGTTAAGTTGGATACTAATAAGGAAGGGCTTATGCCTTTTTGATGGGTAGCTGGAAAAAGAGAAGCCTGGTTATGCATGTGAAACAAGATGGGCCTTTTTGATCGCATTGCTAATTGCTACCGGTCTAGTGGGGTTTGCAATAGCTGGTCCAAATTTCAAGGTGGGTTGACAGATTGTTAAAGAGACTAGACATGGCTATTCTTTCGACTTAGTCCTTTTTTTCTTTTTCACACAAGTATGCATTACCTATCATTCCATTTCTAGATGTGACTTTGTTAGATCATTACCCCTTCCTCTTTTCTATCACCTGGCACACAGCTCAACCTCATCCATGTAAAACTTAGTTTTTTCTCAATACTTCCTTGTTTTCCCATCTATCCACTGTTGCTCAAATTCTTGGAGTATGGAACCTTGAGCCTAGGTCCCACACCCATGTTGGGTGGATTCAATAGTGGAATGATGCCATCCTTTTTATTTCTTTACATTTATGGGAGGTAGTTGGTCATGTACCACAAAAGATCTTATGAAGCCACTACTATTTAGATATTTGTATAGCCTTAGAAGCTCTCACCATAAATCCATTTGATACAGATTTACATGTTTGACTTGCCAATTTTCAACACCAGAAACAAGTTGTAGACAACTATACCGCTAGGGGAGCTCATATTAAAGCTTGTCTCCATTGGCTGGAGGTTGGTGACCAAGCCTCTACAAAATTTTCCAATGTTGTGTAGGCTCACAATTCTATGGTGGGCATCAAGTGCATTAGGGAAGACTAGTAGGTTCTTTCTAACCTACCTAGCATCCTTCAAGATTTTGTGTGTCATTATGAGAAGGTCTTGACTACACAAGGGGCCTCTACTATGAGTGACTATGCATTACAAGTCTGCCTTGCCACTAATCCTAATAGGCTTGCTTTGGAGCAATATGCCTTCTATGAGCAGAAGTTGAGGCTTGTTGATCTCAAGGAAGCTATCATCTTCATGGCTGATGACAAAGCCCCTAGATGTGATGGTTTCTTTTGTGAATTTTATAAAACTCTATGTGAGTATATTGGCCTTGATCTACAATAGGTATATCAAGAAGCATACAATAATCATTCCCTAGGCAACATTATTAATAAGGGGAATATCAAATTCATGCCTAAAGCCAAAAATCCTGAAGACATATGCAATTGGAGCCACATCACTTTGTTGAATGTCTCCTACAATATTATTGCCAAGGCTCTCTGCCTTAAAATATGACATCTTCTCCCATAGATTGTTCATCTTGAACATACTAGTTTCATTAAACCCAAATACATTATGGATAATATTATTGCTATCTAGGAAGGTATAGAGTGGGCTAATCAGTCCAAACAACAAGCCTTGTTTCTTAAGATTGATTTTGCCAAAGCCTATAATGACTGGATTGAATGGCCTTTCGTTTTGGCCATCCTTCAAGCCCTGGGGTTTGGCCTAGTCTTTCTACAATTAGTTCAAATGCTCTTTTGTGATGCCTCTGCTTGTATTACCATAAATGGTCAACAATTTGAAGCTTTTAGGCTCTATAGATCTATTCGTCAAGGTTGTCCTTTAGCACCTTCTCTTTATGTTTAGTTGCTAAAGGGTTTGGCTATCTTCTTGCCAACACTATCTCTTGGGGTCTTCTGTGTGGCATAACTCTCTCAGATTCTACTATGCATCTTGTGAATGGTCATTTTTCTACTGACTCTTTTCTCACCCTTCTCGAGGATGAAGACAATATTAAAAATGCCTTACAATTCTTGGATACTTTTTTCCTTGCTTTTAGGTTTTCTATTCAATGGCACAACACCCTTTTCTATAGATAATCATTATTGTGAGGCCCTCAATGGTTGCAACGCTACGGGTGGAAATGGGTTCAACATGGAGAAATCTTTCAGTTTTTGGGCATTCCTTTTTCTTTTCAAGATTCCCCTGTGGAGCTGTGGAATGTTGTCTTAGCATGAATTGAGAAGAAGTTGGACTATTGGATTACCAAACCCCTCTCCCTTGTTGGAAAATTTTAGATTTGTTCCAAAGTGCTGGCTGCTACGCATGTTTATTAGTCCTCATGTTGGGCCCCTTCCAAAGCTTCATTTCTCAAGCTTGAACACCTCTAAAGGGATTTCCTCTAGGCCTTTGATTTTGTGCATCACAACTTTCATAGAGTTGCTAGGGATTTTTTTTGTCTATCCAAAGACTCAAGTGGTCTTGAACTACTTTCCAATGCTTGTGAGGAAGGGATTTTCCTTTGTGCCAAATGGGTCATATGAGCTCACACTAGTGATGAGGCCGAAAAAATCTTGTTGCATCACTACATTTCTTTAGGCTTTCTAGTTAATCGACCAGCTTGAAAGGGGATTGGCTTTCAAGCTATTCTTGTGACCACTGGACTAGTGAAAATTCAAGGCACTTTTATCGCTAAGAGCATTTGGAAAGCTTGGGAAGCCATCAAACCTTGGCTTTACTAGGGAGGTAATGGGTTCAATGATGGGCTCTCTATGAATTGACAAAACCTATGGTGGTCTCCTCTGTTTGCTATTCAAGGTGTTCCTCTAGCTAAAATTCAAGAAGCTAGCACTCTGTGCTTATTTAGAAGGGGAATCATGACACCCAAAGATCTATTTTCCAAAATTTCTATGAGTCTTCTCTCATTGGAGGACCTGCAAGTGCAGTTCAAGCTCAACCATCTAGATTGACATACAATTGATCTTTTAGTTTTTGCGGTGCCTCCCCATATGGTGCACAAGCTTGGTATCCACTCTTCTCGTCCATGGTGTAAGGACTGGAAGTGGTATCTGCTACTCCATGACTGGTTACAAACCCAAGCTGGGTTATCGCTAGCTGGTACCCTACTTGCCGACTATTGACACTTTCAACCAACACTAGTATTTGTAGTCCTCTCATAGGACTTGGGGTCATAGATTTTCCATGGTTTGGCAAGTAATCATGGAGCCAAAAATTTCTTACTTTGCCTAGTGTCTCCTTTTACAAGGGCTATCGTTGGGCCTTTGGCTCTGACATCTAGGTGTCTCAGACCCTAGATGTCCATTTTGTGGTTAGCCAAAAAGCCTCTTGCATATTTTTTGGTTCTACATGCGAGTCCAAAATTACTAGCTCTGGATTTATGACATTTTTAAGTAGTTCCGTCCAGAGGTGTTCCCTTGGCATATTGTTGTGCTAGGAGATTCTAACAGACTCCCTTTTAAGTATTCCTAGATTTGGCATGCTTTTAGAATGGAGATTTTATTTACTATATGGAAAGATCACAATGTTGTTTTATTCTCTCAAAGCTTTCTTGATATACATGTTTCTTTGTACACTAAAGTATGTATTTTTAATAATGTCATGATGTAGATTCAAGTACATGCAGATAAAGTTGTGCTAGAGGTCACTCAAGGGAAATGCCCCTTGTACAGTCACCTGGGTTTCGTTGGATTCTCTCTCTAGTGATTTTACTCCTCGTAGTCATTGGAGAGGCTAGAGCAGTCCTGCTCATCGCTTGCATTCTTCCAAGTCACAACCCTCTTGCCACTCTCCCAATAGTAGTTTCGATGGTTGTCACTGCTCGACCTCACCTCCATGGAGAATAGGCTTGGGATGGTCCCCGGTGGCTCCTCTTGTTGCTCCTGATGCAGGTTGGCCCTTTGTGCAAAGAAACCCTAAATGGGCATTCCCTTGGCTTGATTTGGGTATCTCTCTGCCTAGGCTAGAGGGTGACAAAATTTTAAAAAGATTTTATTGCCACCGCTGTTGATGGCTAGGCTCCCCCTGAGTCACCTGTCAACCCCATGGACTTTTAGGGTTCTAATGACAAAGACCCTCCTTCGACTGACACTGCTCTTGTAGCTTAAGGGCTTTATTTTGCTTTAATGATTTTTTGATGAATAATTGTCTTTTCCAGCCATGTGCCAAGTGAACTTGTTGGGTGATCTTGTATCCCCAGCCCATTTTTTGTGGATATGTATCTTTAATATTTAATAAATAGAAAAGGTTTGTTCATAAAAAAAAATCGATGCATGATGGAACTGATGTGGCACTAAAGATCCACATTGCGAATGCATTCTCAATGCATGCCTTTAGTTTCGATATAGCAACTTTTTAAAAACTTATATGGCGCACTCATAGTTGTCTCTCTTGAAGGATTTGAGCAATACACAATACAATCCACAAAGCACTCGAATACCTGGATGTAAAAACCTATTACAAAGAAGAAAAAAACAAGAAGAGGCAAGGGTTTGCTCTGAAAATATGCAAATTGTATTCTCAAAAATAAAAAAGATGTGTAGATAATTACAAACAATCTATCCTTATAGTAGGAGATCAAAAACTAAAAAGGGTAACCTAATCTAAAAGGTAAATACTATTTAATAATTAATAATTAATTATTAAATGAGAATACAAAAGTTGCATAAAGTGAAATCTAAAGAAGGAAGAAAATGTAATTTAATAAAAGAAATGAAATTAACCTTTTTCTCGAACACCCCCCTTAAGATGAGCAACAATGCAGCTACAAACAATGTAGTGCTAAAAACAAACTTGGGCCCTGACAATAAGGCCTGATGAGGTACCCAATCACAACTAATCTCTATGAAATGGAGAAATAGAGATAACCCAATAGGAAAAGATCTACTCCAAAAAGAGATAGAAAATAATGCACAAATGAAACATCTCAAGAGAATCTCTCAAGATCATAAGTAAAATGAAAGCCTCCATGATAAAAGCTTGAGATTCCATAGCCCCACCAAAATGGCAGAACTCTTATGTCAATGAACATACCAATGTGGCTCCAATCTGAAGGAAATAAAGGCAGATGACAAGGATGATAAAACCCATGTATGTAAGGTGCAACTGGAAGTCCTAGCTTATGCTCAAAGGATAAAGCATGAGAATCCTGAAATGGAATCTCCAATGGAGGTGGAATAACATGTGTGCTGAATTTGTCATCTGAGAGGAGATGTGTGTCCTCTGATATATCCTCAACAATTACAGTAGGTGGCTGGATGATTGGAGCTACAATAGTAGGAAATGCTGAAGAGTGATCTTGTGCAAGAGATGGAATCTGAATAGGAGGTGGAGGTGTAGAAGTCAAAACACTAGTCTCAGGCACTACACATAAGTTCAAGCAAACTAACTCCACCTCGGTAGACTCTCGTGAAAAAAGAGAGCAAGTCTTTGATAGTGGAGATGGTGGACCAAAATGTGAGAAGGAATATAGGTGGGAATTGTGATCAATAGTCCTTTTAGCAATAATATTGCCTGTCTCACTATCTTTGATGTGCACTAAATCCTATGCAAACTCAATTGTCTTCCCTGTCCCATTGTGTTTAATATGATAAATAGAAAGAAGGTTAGAGGAAAAAGATGGAACACAAAGTACATCATAAATGTACCATATCAATGTCAATAGAACCTTTCCCACATACAGTCATAACAATGTTGTTCCCCATCAAAATGTGTGGAGTAGGAGAAGCCTCAAAAGAAGACAATAAATCCTAAGAAGATGAGATATGGTGTGAAGCACCTAAATCTAGTAACCAACTAGAAGAAAGAGGAATAGTACCTGTACATAGTGCATGACCCTTTCCTATATCTTTACCATCTAACTGAAATGATGATGATGAAGAAGGTTTGTGAGAAGTAGAAGGAATACCAATGTCATTCTTCTAAAGGAGAGCTATCAAATCTGAAACCTGTTTGGCATAGCCATCTAACTTGTAATAGCAATGTGACTATGTGAGCCTATGAGAGAATCCAACTAAGAGAGCTTAGCTTTCTCTTGAGTCAACTGATCACAAAAAACCTTAAAGGATGGCATGAAAAATCTATTGCCCAAAGCATCTTTGGTGGAATAGAAGTTAGAAGAAAAAATTTGAAAGTTTCCATGAAGCTTAGAAAGAATCAGGTAGATACACTCAGTGTCAATCTTCGTCTTTTCACAACCCTGCAATAAAGATCTTAGTTGTTTGAATTTCACCAAGAAGTCTTCAATGGAGGGAAAAGAATCTGGTATAAGTGAGGTGAGCTCTGCCTCAATTTGAAGTGCCCTAAACTTATTCATTTTACCAAACAAACCTTCAAGCTTGGTTCACATAGGTAGAGGAGTATTGCACCCATCTAGATGAAACTATAGACTATCTAAGACCTATAAAGAAATCAATCCTATTGCCTCAGCCATCTTGTTCCTATGTTGCATGACATTAAAAGGCCTCTGTAAAACTAGTTGCTCTGCATCTAAACAAGACCACAACCCTTTTGACCGTATAAGCTGTGTCATCAAGGTCTTCCATGTGTGATAATTATGAGGGGTCAAAAGTTCTAGACAAGAAGAGGTCTCAGTTATTGTTTTAAAAGGTGTTGAATTGTTTTTGAATGTAGTTCTAGTTTACATAAGTAAATAAGAGAAACAATATGACAAAACACCCCCTTCAATGCAAAACACTAAACCCCAACTGCTAGAAGGAATGTGTAAATGAGAAAAGAGCAAAAAAGATTAAAAAATAAATCACAAATATTTGGTACTAAATACTGGTGAAATAATAGAGAATCTAAATTTTTTTTGAGAAGAGCTTTCCGATGCTTTTTTTAGAGCAAAAAACAGAGCTATAATGAAGAAGTCATGCCCCCCAGAAGATAGAAGTCATTAATAGAATTCAAGAGCCAAAATAGGTATCAAAATTCAAAAAATTCAAAAAATTCTAGCTCCATCATCTCCGTCTTTGAACTAGCTTTTCGTCACTCTCTTTAGATAAAAAAAAGACCTTCATGTGCTCAAGATATCACAAAAAAATGACAGGCCCTCTGAAAGAAATAAAAAAGAATTATTTAAAAAAATAAAAAATAAAAAATTAAACCAAACCACCCCGAGTGGAGCAGCGGCGGAACCTAGACGAAGGGAGGGTAGTAGAGCCACTATGGTGGTGGCGAGCGAGAGGCATCGTTGGCGACAATGGCTGGCCGAGCGGTGGCGGTGGCTGGAAGCCACTGAGGTCAATGGGACCGCTGGTGGTTACTGCTACTGCTAGCAGTTTCGGTGACCACTAGTGGTTTTTTTAAACCGAGTTGTTGCCCATTTTATTTATTTTTTACGATTTTTAAAGAAAAACTCTGCCTCAAATTGTGTGCAGAGGTTGTACGACCCTGTTGGACAATTTTTTTTTGCCTTCTGGATCCACATCCAAAATGAATAAACTTTATATGAAAATGAGGGTTTTGATGCCTTCTAAATCGAACCATGAGGTTTGTTTGACCTCAAAGTGCTTCAAAAATTAGAGATCCCCCTGTTTTCACAAAAAATACCAGATCTAATCTGTCAAGCCCTCGTTCTCATTTTTCTCCAAATACCGAACAAGCTGTAGATCCGACTCTGATACCATGAAGGATTTGAGCAATATGCAATACAAATCCACAAAGCCCTCAAATACCTGCATGTAAAAACCTGTCATAGATAAGAAAAAGACAAGAAGAAGTCAGAGTTTGCTCTGAAAATATACAAATTGTATTCTTAGAAATGAAAAAGATGTATAGATAATTACAAACGATCTATTCTTAGAGAAGGAGATTGAAACTCAGAAAAAGTAATCTAATAAGTACAAAAGGTAACCTAAAAGGTAAATGCTATTTAATAATTACTAATTAATTATTAAATGAAAAAGCAAAAGTGCATAACTTGAAATCTAAGAAGAGAGAAACTATAATTTAATAAATTAAATTAAATTAACCTTTATCTCTAACATCTCTTACATGTACATTACGGCACTACATCCAAACAACAGCTGTCAAAGGGATAATTGTGTCCACCAATCACCTAGTCATGGAAATATACTTCATAGTTAATGCATCTAACTCTACCTGATCCCTTCACAGAATGTTCATCCTGTGATTGAAGAGGTATTCTGGTATTATGGAAGCTACTTAGTTTTCGATGAATATCAAAGGCAACATCGATAGCAAACGGGTACTACTGCACACAATTCGGTGAACATTTCCTTACTCTCAGATCCAAATGACGACAATGGTAAAGGCTATTGCAGATGAATGCATCGCTGTCAAGGTACTAATTATTTGGTCAGCTCTTAACTTTAAAGAAAAGAGTTTCGGGGAGGAAATTTGCAATTTGTGGCCACATGTTTCTAAATCTATTTTACACAACCTTTCTCAAAAAAGAAAAACATGTGGATTACGGAAGCTACAATTCTCTACTGTATATTTTGCAAGGTTTAAAAACCCTCTTGCTCCTACAAAGGGATCTCATCATGCCTAGAATAGATTTTATAATCTACATTTGAGAAAATATTTTCTAAATTGCAATTTTACTCAAAGTTTTTTTATTCAAACAACGTGGCTTAGGGAAGCATAAAGGCTCTGCTTTATTTTTTTTCGTAACTGAAAAATCTCATTTTTCCTACGAGAGTCTCTGTTACACCCAGCATGCCTGTTGGCTATAAACGGCCTATGATTACAGTAAATAAATTCTCAATATTGCATGGATTGCTCTAACACAGCGAAAATAAAATATACAATCAATCAAATTGTTGAATCTGAATTCCGATTTTCAATATGAGAAGACGAGTTGTTGTGGGTCTGTATAGAGGACGCGGTCTGCACTTGATGTTTTTGACTATTGAGGAGTTGAGCATACTTATAATTTGTGCCTGGTCAGTTAGTCTGAGTCGAGGCTATTAATGGATCGGTGTTGAATGTCAATGTTATCATTATTGCAACATTTATTATAAGTTTAGTCTTTTGTATCGGCAATGGCTATACGGTACAGGCACGAATTTCGCCACGCATATGAAGGCACACTTAGTCATTTTTCCATTCAACTCGTAAATGGTGTATAAAACTACCTTTTGTATCTATTCACGTTGGGAAGACAAGTTGTAACTAGAATAATAATTAAAAATATTAAAAGACAAAACATATGAAGAGAATAATATATCTTTTATCAGTAGAACGCAAATGCGATTACAGCTTATTGCAAAGAAATATATTAATGGAATGGCATTGTAATCATTGGGAAAAGTACAAAAATTTGATTATTTAAATTCTCATAGCAACAGATCTAATTCAAAATATTTAATAGAGAATTAGGTAAGAAATCAGATATACGGTGGCAAGATCAAATACAATTTTTCGCCTGTGTCTCCCTCTCTTGTCACTTTCGTCAGACGTGTTTGGTAAAAGTTTTGAAAGTATCGAGATTTAAAAGTTTTCGGCAGACCTCTTAACCATCCGGAAATCCTGGGTAAGACATCTTGTTTTTCAGTCAAACTCTGCAGTATAATACCTTATAGACAAATTATAAGATTAAACTTATTAGTGCAATTTGTATGTTCTTTAGAATAATAAATGAAGGAAAGAAGGAATCCATGATACTAGTCATATGGGTTTTATTTACATATAGTGACAACAATATGAAATTAATTAAAAATGGTAAGAGTAATTTTGGTTGGTTGTAGTCTGGTGATGATTTATTTTAATGGGCCAGCTCCCTTATTTTGACTGCTTTTAGTTAATATTTCTTGGACATCTAAATCTAATTGTACAATAGTAAATCTATTAAAAGTTTTTCTAATTTTTTTTTTGTAATCCTAGATCTGATGCCCACTTTGACTGCGGATAAAGGCACAAAAGAACGCTATTTTGTGGCCTAGAACAATATCCATCTACTCTTAGATAGTAATATCTTATAGCACCTTTTGAAAGTGGCCAAAGGCACAAATGAAATCGATAGCTTCTGATTTATTTTGTTTCTTGTTAAAGAAATTTAAACATATTTCTATTTTAGAGTGACCTTTTAAGTTACATCTCGTAGACCATAGACTGACATGAACTTAGGTTGACATTTAGGTAGTTATAATAAATGGTGATACAATCCTGATAGGCTAGCTGATAGAAACTGCAAGAATCTTCTAACAAGACATGTATACAGAAATTTAAAAACACAAGACGTTTGTTTTTATCACAATATGAATTTGTTGTGCATTATTGATGCTCTAATTAACATGATTCTGGATGATGATCTCTTATATCCTAAAATTAGCTAGTATTGTGATATGGTATCCTCATTCTAACGAGCTTGTGATTTTATATGTTCAAGTTGATGAGGAACTAATTTGTGACTTATTGCTGGCATGAGATATTGTGTCTTGTTCTTAGTTCTATTTTGTTATCTCTCATTCCTAGAGAATGTAGATTTAACAAATGTTTTCAGTTTATCTCCTCTTTGATGAGCGTCATGCCATCCGTTCCTTCATTATTCTCTTAATCATTTCTAGCATTTGTGAAATTAGGGTTTAGGAATTCTTTTGACTTCAATGTCGATTAAAATAATTTGAAAATATTATATGGACCATCATAAAATCATAAAGATAAATATAAATATAATTGAGATATTTATAATATTTTAATAATACAAATTATTTGAAATATTATAATATTGTAATTTAAATGAAATTATAGTGACAATAAAAAAATAAAATGTTATATAAAACTAGTATATTTATAATTAATTCTAGACTAGTTGTGCATTTAATTCAAAGTCTCATTACTAGTTTAATTTTGAATGATCAAATATAAAAGCTTCTTTATAATGTTTGTTGGCAAGTTTTCATTTATCAAATAAAAGAATTTTAAAAATTTGTCTTCCTATCTCATATAAAGCATTGCTTTGAGAGGTTAAAATTTAGAAGTACTTACTGTTAAAAATCTTGGATAGAGCTTTGATCCTAACTTTTGTATAATTATTCTAATTAAAAACCATAATTATTTTCTTGTATTTTTCAATGAGATGAGCTAAGGCTGAAGGTGAGAGTAATCATTACTAAAAGTATATATTTACAAATCTTAGTCAAACATATTGTAAACCTAATAAGTTTTGAATTCAAACCAACCAACCTTAAATATGGTTAAATAATAAGATGAAACATTTCTACAAAGTGAATATTCAATGTATTTGTCAACTAGGCTAGCTTAAATTAACCAACAAATTTTGGAGTGTTTGTTTGTTTTGTTTTATGGTAAGATAATATATTGTGTTGATTTCAAAAGGTTAGGTTGTCCATTTTATATAAGAAATGATAATTGGAGGGAAAGGGAGATTTAGGGTGGGATAAGGGGAGAGGTTCTACAAAAATGAGTAAGGTGAATAATATCAAGAAAGAGGAGAGAGAAAGAGATGAAAATATTGGTATTGTTAAAAATAGGGAGGGAAAAATAAAAGAGAAAGAGAAAGCTTTTATATATGATGGAGATAAATATGAAGGGAAAAAAATAAGAAGTGGCGGTGAGAGGAAGAGAGGAGAAAGGAGAGTGGAGAGTGATATGAAGAGATAGACTAATGATATGTGAGGTGATAGATACATAGAGAATAAAGAAAAGATTATCCTCAAATTTAAAGGGTTTAGTTAATTTTGTTTCCAAAATGAAATCATATTCATTTATTTAAAGTATAATTTATTAATTAAAAAATAGATATAATAAAAAAGTATCATTTAATAAGATAATTTATATCATTGAAATGTAAATTATATTGAGAATATAAATATTTTATGAAATTATACAACTAAAATATATAAATGAATTAAAAATAGTATTTGTAATTTTTTTGATTAAAAATAAAAATATTTTATAAGTATACACAAAGCCACAAAAATGAGTTCTCCTCCTGCACATGCTAATAGAGTGATCTAGCGCTTAAAACTACTAAGACTTGACCAGCAATATGAATACTTATAGCGTATAAATTATGTAGTCCCATTTTACAATTTCTTTCTTGGGTGTTCTGATGTAGAGGATCTGGAAAAAGTATAGAAAAAGGTTAGATCTCGTAGATATCATAATCACAAAGATCTGTCCAAAAAAGGTTTGAATCGAATCCCTAATAATAAAACTCAGGGAAGTAAGGTACATGATAAACATTTCAACTCCTTCATCCCTCTCCAATCCTAAGAAACATTAGCCAATAGAGACAACCATGTGCAACATCAAATTAAAAAGGTTGCCCTACCTCAGGGACCTATAGTAGCAATAGTATCATGATTGGAGATTCAGAAGGAAGATCGGGTGAATATTACACTCTCAAACTATTCAATTGATTACACTCAGAAAAGATGTAAGGACCTCAACCTTTATTCCCACCAGACATAACCTGGAATAGAGGTATGTAATATTGCACATTGGCTTAGAAGCCTTCATGGTAAGCACATCAATTTAACAGTCATGGATTATGAGTTTATTTATTTTTCTTGTGATAGTTTAGACCTTGAAAACTCACTTCTATATAGTAATACTTAGTCTTCAATGTTTATCTGATAAAATTTATAAATTGGGTGCCTTTCTTCGATCCTCACAAATCTATGAATTTCAATGTTGAGAGAGCAGTCCTTCTCCCTAATTTGTTGGTCAAATTTTTTATAAAGGATACTATCAGATCCATTGGATCTAAACTAGAAACATATGCAGGAATGGTAGAGTCAAATCTAGTTGTCTCAAGCCCTACCATAATAATCAAAACCAATGTCAACTTCATAGAATTTAAAACCCTAGATATTTTTATGAGTGATAAGATCATTTTTTGAGGGAATTTTTAGGGATCAAGAGTGTGAATTACCTCAATCTCACATAGTGAGTCATAGGGAAGAATAATGGAAAATCGATATTGCCCTAAATGAGAACATCAGAGGTTTTACAATCACTCCTAGGGAGGAACTAGAGGAAGGGGAAATTTTGGCCTCTTCCCCCTATCTTAAATAAGTTGTTATAAGAGTATAGGACTATGGTAAAGAAAATTCCCTTCTACCCCCATCTTTGAGGATAGAATAAATAAAAGTATTGGAAAGGCCCAAAGTGAAACCCCTAAAATGGAGGAAGCTCAAGTCAAAATCTTAAATGAATCTTTTGTAGTGCTTGCCCCCAGTTCGCATTTCTGTTATCATTGTCAAATTTCTTAGGCTAATTTTATGCATTGATTAGTTTTAGAGATACTGGATTTACAATACTATGATATTAATTCATGACTTTGATTACAAATGTATCAGTTATTATTGCTTAGTTGATTTCATTCATGTGTTGTTAATGATATTATGATGATCCTAGTTAGTAAATGTGGTTTCTTTTATAAAAATGTTAACATGATGTCTTTAATGATGATTATGTTGTATTGATAGAGATGCATTATTATATGTATGCATTTGATCTTAGATTTGTGATTATTATACTTATCCCATACTTGCATGTGTATGGTGTGTGTGTTTATTTTATCTTTCTGTCTGACGTGTTTGATGTGGTTAGGGGAGGGAGTCGTAGTCACCTGCTAGTCGGGATCTACACGATGAACCACTCCCCACCATTGTCTGTTTAGTTTAGATATATTATATACATGCTCGTCTTTTATGCAGGATGTAGGTACCGGGCATCGACTTCTCTGAATTGCCAGGATGAGCGTGCCCTATTACAAATACTCAAATGGTGAGAATGGGAAGATAATGATCAGGTCCAATCCTAGCCATAAGCCTATAATACTTGTCCTGCAAGGAGGACTCGTAACAGACTGACTACCCTTTTTAAACCTGTGAGTATTTTATGCGTATGTTGTTTTGTGAGTCTTTGATGTATTTTCTATTAATTAAGTCTAATTAATAGATTAAATTAATAATTTAGTTTAATGTAGAATTATTATGATATTATGAATATTTAATTATATTTAATTAATTGAGAAATTAATTAAATATAAAGAATTGAATTGGAAGATAAAAGTTTTAAGATTAAATTTACAACATGATAATATTTATTTAATTTAATAATAATATATATTTAGAGTTCATTTTTAAATAAATGCTAAATATTATTGTTATTTAAGTTAATAAATATTTATCAAATTAAACGTTCAAAATATATTAAAAAGGAAAAGATATTAATTTATGAAAAAGATTTAAGTTCACATGAATGAGTTTTAAATATAAGAGATTAATTTAAAAGATAAAAAACATGTGAACTTAATAAAGATATTCTAAGAAAGTGTGCATGAGATTTTAAAAGGTTATTAAATTAATTTAAAGTAAAGTAAAGTGGAAAGTTAAATAAAGTAATTTAATAATTCACTTAAAGTGCGTGAAGAAATAATAAAAGAATATTTTAATTTAAAAAGGAAATTAATTGTGCATGAATGAATTAATTAAATAAGAGAGAATTAAATATTGGAGATAAAAGTTAAAGTTTAAATTTAGAAAGTGATTATATTTATTTAATTTAATAATAATATATTTAGAGTGCATTTTTAAATAAATGCTAAATATTATTTTTATTTAAGTTAATAAATATTTTATCAATTAAGTTTCTAAAAATGAAATTAAAAGTGAAAGGATATTTAATTATCATAAAGATTATAGTTCGCATAATTTATGCATGAGTTGAAAATAAAAGAAATTAATTGAAAAGATTAAACATGTGAAATTAATAAAGATATTTAATCGCATTAAGTGCGCATGAGATTTATAAGTTATAAATTGATTAAAATAGAAGTTGAGTGGAAAGTTAAATAAAGTAATTTAACAATTCACTTAAAGTGCATGAAGGTATAATAAAAAGAATATTTTAATTTAAAAAGGAAATTAATTGTGCATGAAAGAATTAATTAAATAAAGTAATTATTATTTTAGAGTTGTGGGGACAGAAACCCTAAAGGGTAATTAGATTCTTTATTAGAGGGTTTTTGGGTCATTATTGGGGACAAGTTTTTCACACACAGGTTTGAGGGAACACACTTTTGGAAGGGGAACAAAGAAATCTTTGGAAGCTTTGAAGGGTTTGGATTAGCAAGGGTTTCACCAAATTGTTAGCATCAGATCAAGGTAGGGTTTGTGAACCATTGTAGAAATATTTTTGGATCTCTGTCTTCTTCGTGCTTGTTGAAAATTGATTTCTCAAATTCCGTTGTATGAATCTTGCCACCCTTCGTTCTACATCTTTTTCTTTTTCATTCCATCTGTGAATTCAGATTGAAAAAAATAATAACCTCGTTCTACAATTGAAAGAAATTGGAAATAAATCGGGATCTGGGCTTTTGAATTAAATTGGGATTTAGAAATTTAAATTTAGAAAGGGTTTGTTGGTGGAAATGAAAATCTTATATTGAAAATTCGAAGGGTTCGATTTATTTATTTATCTTCCTATCAGGCTAATATCGTAAACATTCTTAAAAAATATATATATATATATATAAAAGAATTATTTAATAAAGTTTATATAATCATAAATTTTATAAAATAAACCAAACTCTTTTTATAAAAAAAAAAGTTTTACAAAACTTTTTAATAAAAAAATAATAATAATAATAAATTTTTTTTTAAAAAAATATATATTATAATATGTGGGGGGGGTTTTTGACCACCCCACCACCTTACCTGTCTGTCGTGCGTGCGCAGGTTGACTGCTGCACGCGGCAACAGACAAGCCTGCAGTCACGCAGGCAGCCGCACGACTCTTGGCCGACGGCTTTAAAAAGCACTGCAGTGATTTAAATTTGCTTGCAAGTTGTTTTGCATTTATAAAGTTTTAATCATAGTTTTTATTAAATAATATATATTTGTTAATTAGTATTAGTATATGTTAGATAATAAATTTTAAATGTTATTTAATAGGTATTAAATAATTAGTTTTTAATGTATAAAAATGTTAATGATTTATTATTAATAATTTAAATTATGTTGTAATAAATTATTATTATAAATATAATTAAGTGATTTAAATTATAATAATATTTAATTTAAGTCTTAATTTAATTATTAATAAAGTAATGAATTTAGAATTGGAATGAATATTTTATATAGATAATTTTATAATTTTAATTGTTTGTAATTAAAATTAGTTCAATTAAGTGTAATAACGAAGATTATCAGTTATTGTATTACTATTATGGGTTTAAATAAAGAGGGAGGTAATTATTTTATTTTTAAAAAAATCATTAGGTATTATTTTGATAATTAAATAAATAATTACTCTTTATAGTTATATTGATTTATTTGGCTTAACATCAAAATTAGGGTAGTTGTACTTTTTATTCGAATATAAAATGGGTTAATTGTAAGGGTTAATTGCGAAAAACTTATTACTTGAACACAAACACTGAAAACTGAAACCTTATTGTTTAACTCAAACTTTGTGTTTTTGATTCAAACCCAAACTATGAAACTGTACTGTTTTGCTTATATTGTTTATGCTTTCAGATTTTGGTGTTGATTAGATATCGACCAGTCTAGGATGTACACCAGAGGTTCTATGAAAATTCTTTGATACTATTTTGTGGTTGGATGTCATGTTATGTCTGGTAATTGGAAATTATATTTATGAGAGTTACTTTATGGATCATTTATGTGTACTTGGATGGGAGAACCATCTTGTTATCAGGTTGCCTGTTAAGGAACCGAGTTTGATCTTTATGGGTGTTGTGGTATGGGACACAACTGTGTTTTTATGTGCTTAGGAGAGGTTGTCTAGGTACATGACTTGGGAGTGGCTTGCATAGGGGTCCGAGACCCAAAGTGGTCAGTACCAGGGTAACCTAATGCAAGTTATGTATTAAGTGATAATCTAGTAATTAAAATTTATGGGGGAAAACACACTAAAAAGATAAGTTAGAGATATTTGATCTACCCATGCCTTTAGTGCTTGTATAGACTAAGGATGGGAATGAGATGAGTGCCTCATCTTCTTGAGAGGGCTTTCTAATTTCCATATGTGTGATGTTGAGGGTCCGGGGTTCAGAGTAACCAGTCCAGGGTAACTCAACGCTTGAGGGTCCGGGGTCTATTAAGAGATCAGTCCAGGGTAACTCAAGCAGCCATGTGATGACACTCCCTAGTATGTAGCCTGAGTCTCCTCTGTAGATCTCTGTAGATTTTGTGTATCTCTGGTGGTGTACTTATTGTTGGATGTGGTGTATCTATTGTCGAATGTGTTTATTATGGTTATTTACTTTCATTGATGATGATTGGTGATTCATGTATGATGTACTTTTGACATGTGGCTTTTGACTTGAGATGATTATCTTTCGTTGACTTTATCTTATGATCTTGGTATTTGGTTTATACTTGGTTCGTGTATGATGTTTGGTTATGTGGTGTCGGTATTGGATTGAGTGTTCTTACTTTTGGATTATTTTATCTTCTTGAGTAGCATGTGTTACCTTTGAGGTAGTTTTGGCTATTAGGGGTACCTTGCCTAGGAATGTTTTATGTTTGATAGCCATATGTGGATCGTTCATTATCTTCCCTACACGGTGGGAGTGGAAGCCTGACTAGGTAACCACGCGGTCGGGAGGTAGTGCCTTCTTACCATTTGGGTCCCCCTTTACATTGCTAGCTGTTGGATGTTTGTTGCAGAAGATGTACCTTTATCATTCTTATTTCTTATCTCAGAGACTTCTTTTCAGATGATGTATTTATGTTATCATGTATTCTGATGTATTGTATCTATTCTCACATACCCTGCGACATGTGCAGTGGATGTTATTAATTGGATGTACTTTCATTTTATTGTTTATACTTATGCATTTGCTTATGCGATTATGTATCTGTTATTCCTTTATGATCTTGAGACATTGTACTTGGAACTTAAACTAATTAATTTAAAATCATTAAATGTGACTCAACGTAAAGGAACTCTTGAGGAATTGAAACTGTATCTATATTTGCATATGTGTACTTGATGTATATGTTCATATTGCTTCCGCATTAATGTTATCTTGATGTTGTTTAAACTTAGAAAAAAAAAAAATAGTTCAGTAAACATTGTAACATGTTAGGTTTAATTCTCTTGGGTTCTCGAGCGGGGCGTTACATCTTTAAACAAAATGGTCGTAGTGGACCTTATGAATCAATTGATTGATGAAATATTTGATGAGGAAGAGCTTAAACTCCAAAAGTATTCACTGATTTCCAAAATTATGGAAGCAGAGGATGAAAAGGAAGTATTAATTCCCATTACTGAGAATGAAGCCTTACAAAACATGGAGGTTGATATGAAAACACCCTTAGGTCTAGGAGCTATCCTATCTAATAAAAAGGACATGGGCTATGCTAAAATAGCAAGAAAAAGAGATAGGAAATCTCTATAGGAATTACACCAGAAAGATGGGATTTCCAGAGGCCAAATCAAACTAACCAATCTTTTACATTATGGAAAGGGGAAGATCCTTCCTAAGGAGCCATGAATATCATTACATGGAATGTTTTGGGCTTCAATGCCCCTAACAAGTAGCGGCTCCTCAAATGTTGCATATCAAATACCAAGGCTAACATCTTTCTTCTCCAAGAAACTAAACTTAGTAGTTTAGAAATGGTTAATTAAAGAAGATATGTAGAATGGAGGGAGGTTAGAGACTCCCCAAGTGAAGGATCTTCCAGAGGTTTTGCATTGATAAGGGATCTTAGGAATGTGTCCATTACCTCAATAGAAGCAAGCAAATACTAGAAAAGTGAGTTAGTCAAAGGTATTAGGTCAAATTTTAGCTATAGTATTTTCAACATATATAGTCCCATTAACAATGTTAATAAACTCTCTAGAGTTATGGATTGAATTGGAAACACAATTAGATTTTGGACATGAACATCTCTCCATTTTAAGAAGGGATTTTAATGCTATCCTAAAATCCTTAGAAAAAAGAGGAGGTTAAAACTCTCTCCCTCCTGCATCAAAGGAGTTTTTAAACTGGTATAACAAAAATACTAGGTTTGTTGGAAGTACCATCCCAAGATAACACATTCACTTGGAATAACCAAAGAAAAGGTTTTAGCAATATTGCAGAAAAATTGGACAGATTCTTGATTCATGATGACTTAACTTGGATAGCTATTTCACTCCAAGCTAAATTTAAACAATTAACAAGGTCAAATCGTTATCCTATAGAGTTGAATGTTTTGGAAGACAAACAACCCATCAATCATCCTTTTAAATTTGAGTAGGATTGGCTCAAGGATGAGAATTGTTTAAAAGTAATTGAAAAATGATTGGGGGAAATTGAGGCATCGGGATCAAAATTATTTTGGGTGGGGTGAGTAAATTAAAATTTTTTAGGAGAAGACTGAAGGAGTGGAATTCAGTTTTTTTTGGTAATATATTTTAGGATAAGAAAACTTTAGAAGAAAAACTAGCAACCCTTAATGAGGAATTTAAGAAATATGGAATTGATGTAGGAGCATCCTAAGGTAGTTAGAAATCTTGCATTTTGGAGGGATTTAGGCTTTGGAGTTGTGGACTCAATCACTAAACGAGTGGTGCTCTGTCATTATTGGATCTAGTGTTGGCCAAGGTGCTTGATCTGTGAAGGAACTCAGTATATACTATTGCTCAACATGTGAGGAACTTGAAAATTCTTGTGGGAGCTAGGCAATATTTGTTATTTTGTTAATGCTCGACAGTATGGCTTTTGGGATGGACTTCTTGTGGATTTGTTCGTCTAACTTGGTGCATTTAATGTGTGTGATCATGATGTGGATATGTATGGACATATTTGGGTCTTGGTTATTTTTCCTAGGTGTATTTAATGAGTGTTGTAAGCCTTTTGGTATTTAATATTTGTTGTAGGCTAACTTATGGCTCAACATGTATTTAATGTAAGAATTTATTTAATTTGTAACTTGCTAGGAAAACTTGTGGCTTAGTTGGGTATAAGTAGAGGGTCTTGTGGAGTCAAGATTTATTGTCATCTAGCTTAGAGAAGAGGATTTGTAGCTAAGAGAGAAAAGTGTAGCAGAGTTAGTAGCTAAGTGTGGGCTTGTGAAGTAAGGAGATTTCTTGGTGGCTTGTGAGCACAAGTTTTGATCTTGTTGGAGGTTTCTACTTGAGTATTATTATGTTACAAATCTAGAATAGCTATAGTTTAGGCTAGATCTTAATTGATCTTGTAGAACTATTACTTGTTTTGTATTTAGCCATATCTTGGAAGGCCTTACAATCCATCGCATTATATGCAATCAATTGATTTATAAAAAAAGAGTTGAGTTTGGCATCATATCTTGTATATTGTGTTGTGTGGTAATTTTCTAGGGGTTAGGAAATCTCCTATGGGGATCCTCCTTCATTGTAGTGCATTAGATGGTATAAGAATGAAGGTTTTCTTGAGTGTGTAAGATAGATTGCCAAAGTTGAGGCAGTTTGTGTTGGAAAATTAGAATTGTAACATTTTTTGTTGTCATTGATGTCAAATCTACTGATAAGACATATTGCTACCTAATCTAAATTTCATATCTATTTGATTGATGAAGAGCATTTGAGAAATTGCTCATAACAATAGCACCTCGAGGAAAGGTTGAGTTATGGAAAGTAAGTTATAATGGACGCTTGATTAGTTAGACTTTGAGAAGAGAAAGTTATTATTTATATCAAGGATGTAAAGCTAAGCTGAGCAATAGAGTAAAAGGTTAAGGAATGTTGACTGATACTAATGTCAAGCAAGCTAGAGTAAGTGCTGAGAAAATCTAGTGTTGACCAAGCATCAATATTGACCGAGCAAGATAGTTGATGCCATGCCAGAAGTATTTTCATTAATTGACTGATTAAGTGATGATCAAGTAACATATAACTTAGTGATTTTTGAGTAACATTGTAATGAATGAATTTTAGGAAATCATGATTTCTAGCTAACTTAGTTGATTTCTTGGGAGATGTAAACCATCCTAAAGATAAGATTGATGAGTTGGATCATTAAATTCAAGGTGAGGATTAGGTATAATACCTATGATCTAATTCAATGGATGAGATGATTCTAAAAAAGAAGGAAGATTAATAGATACAATGAACTTGATAAACCATATCATAAACCCTAAGATCTATGGTGATCATGGAAAACAAAAAAATTACTTATTTAAAGTGGTATAGAATTAAACTTAAGAGAGAGGATCACAGAAAAAGGTGGATCAAAGATGCACAAGGGTGAACACAAGAGTAGAAGATTAAGAGTAAAACAAAAGGAGATTGCTTGTGCAAATTCTATTGATATTGATAAGTGTATCTGAGGATATGGCTTAAGTTTTATTGAAAGGAGAAGATTGATTTCTTGAAGGCTTTCCAAGTGAATCAAGAACAAAGATGACAATGGAGAGCTTATCATTGAATCAACAGATGAATTGAACAGTGATCTAAACTAGAAAAGTGAGTTGTAATCATACATATCAAAACCCTACTATTTTCTTTCTAATCATTTTAAATAGTTTTTATTGAAATCCTTTTAATAGAGGTTGACCTAATATTAATTTGAAGGACTTAACAGTCTAAATAAATACTTTAAAAGGTCACATTCTGAAAAGAATGATCAAAGTCCTCTAAAAAGGACACTCCTACATGGTGATTAAATCCTCTAAGAAGGTCACATTTATCAGTGTGTATTGTAATCTTTGACAAGGTTAGCTCCTAATAGAGCTCAGTTTGAAAGAGTGAAAAAGTGGTGACATATTGTTGGTGGTTTTTCCCATATTGGGTTTTTTTGGTGAACAAATTTGTCCTTAAATAAAATGAAATGAATGAAAATTTCTATGCCCAAAGCCACAAGACAAATACAATTTTCCAACAGTTGAGGAATTTCAACTTCTTCAATTCCTCTTTGAATTTTGGTAAGGTTCAGCTTCCTTATTAGATCTTCAACCAAATCTGCCTTTCAAATGAGAATTACTTTTAACCAAAAAGTATTAAGGCTTCCTGTCTATTCTTAGATAGGGGGATAATCTGATAAACAACAATTACATAAAAAATAATACATACAAAGGAGAGAATAGACAGTTTCTCTATCAATTACTTCTAGAAAAACAATCAAAATTGATACTCATCTAACATAAAGAGAAATATCCAACATCAAAGGAATTTCAATGATTCAATATTGATTCAATACTAAATCAATAAAGAAAAAATTCAAATCATAACATCTTTGAACATTCAAATGTTTTCCTTTTCAAAAGAACAACATCAAGTTTAGATATAATATTGGAAACTTAAAACATTTGCATAATTATATAATTCAGATAAAAGTGGTCACAGTATGATAACGATAAAAAATTGCCAACCCTTAACACTACTGAGTTTCAAACTTAAATAGAGAGCTATCCGAGAATCTACTTGCAAAATTGATTCTCGGATAACTAAAAGTAGTTATAAAAACCAGCATAAGGGTACGCAAACCTAGAGTATAACTTTTAAAAACCATAAACTAAAAGTCTTGAAAGCATTTAAAAAGAAAACACTACTCATCTGCCAATTGTTCAAGTGACTCTTTTTCCTCCTCATCTTCAACATCACCCTCTCCATGTGCTAGCTTCCACGTCCTGAATGCATTCATACATTTAGTCATGGCAGTTGTATTTGGGCTCTTGATGCTTTGTAGACAATTCTTCCATATGTCTTTATCTAGCTTCATCTTGTTCACAGTATCCAGGTTACTAGAGAGTCACAGAGTGCACATTCCTGACATTTCTTCACTTTTTTCCACCTTTGAGAAGTCAAATGATGTGAGATAAATTTTATCCTTTACATACTTCATGCGTTCTTTGTGTTGTTTGACCATGATCTCCACATAAAACCTCCTTCTTTAAGAGGGCTAGAAAAATATGAGTTGATGGATTGAAATTCTCTTCTTACATGCTCCAACAATGTTTTTAATTCTTCTTCACATGATTGCATCCTAGAGATCATAGAAGTGTAATTGGATACCCTCCAAGCTATGTTCTTCATTAGAACTTGAATCAATCCTACATCCACATCTTGTAGCAAGTTCTCCTTGAGGAACTTTTTTGGTCCACAATCTTCCACTTCTACCAATTGGGTCACCATGGCTGAGAATTTCTTGATTTCTCCTTTCTAGGTCTTAGACTGAATATGACATTCATCAAGTGCGATTCCAACCAGAGAAACAATCTCATGCAAATTTTTCATGAGTTTAGCAACATGATTTGTTACTAGGTTGATCTAACCAAACACTACCAATGTCATCATTTTCCCTTTCTTTAAATCCTCTAACAGTTGTTGATTTTTGGGAGCACTAAAATCAAAGGCAAGTTTTGATTGAGTACTGGGAATTGAACTTTGACCTTTTAATAAATTTATATACTTAGCCATTGCATTGTTCTTAGCTTTCAGCTTCCTCTTTTCAATCCCATCTTTCTACAATTGTAGCACAATTTGCTTGGTAGATGTCTCCACCCAGTGTTTTTTCATTTCACATTTCATCACCTCCAAATCTGTGCGTGTAATTTCAAAGTTTTTTAAGTCCAACTTATCAGCTCCCTATTTTTGATCGTAGGTGGCTACCTCAGCTATACTTCTCCCCGTTGCACTACCAAAGGTTATCTTGGTTGTGCTTTTAGTCCTCTTAGGCCTGGGGGTCTTGTTGGTATATTTGCTCACAATGTCTTCAATAGGAAAAGAAATCGGAACCAGATTCCTTTTCCTATAATTTACTGAAGCCACATGCCAATTAAGAGTGGTAGCATCTCGTTATAATTTAGTACCTTTTTCAGGAGTGTCTATGACTTGCATCCTCGGAGCTTGGGATGCATCCATTTAATCATTTGGACTCTCTAGCTATTAACGATGAGCTCGCCACCTAGGTCTTTATCTAGTTCGCCATCTAGCTGGACCACCTAGTGGAGCTTTACTAATACTGACATTTTAGTTTTCTTTTTAGATCTAGCTTTTTTCATAAGAGGGGGATTATGGATCTTCTTCTCAAAGGTCCTTGATGAAATTCTGCTACTTGCAATTATAAGACCAACATTAGAAATAGGGTCATTTTGGTCATTAATATGTGTATCCTTTTTCATTCTCAACCAAGACTTTGTATTTTCAATCACATTTGTTGTTCTTTCAAGAATATTATCTTCTTATTTAGAATTCCAATCTATATCAACCGTGTTATAGTTTACTAGTTCAATTTCTTGGGAAGTTGGGATATCTATTCTATCTTCCTCTATGTCTATAATATCTACTTCCAAATTAAATTGAGAAAGATGGATTTGTGTAATGGTGAACCTAGATAACCCCCTTCTTTTCACCTACAACTCATATGTACAATCTTCCCAAAAATCCTCCACATTAGGCACATGTGCATTCCTTGAATGCGTGTCAAATAGGCTATGGATAATTCAATTGCTATCAAAATTTGGTCTAGTCTGATAGAAGCCAAAAACAAATTTAACCAAGTTAGAACTTATACACATTGCATCATCCATGCTTCCGAATGTCAATTTTCCTAGCTTAAGTGGGAAAATAATATCACTAGCCTCTTCAACTAAGAATTTGTTTATTATAGCAACTAGTTGTTGAGCCACTTCTGCCAAGATAAAACAATCAAGGAAAAATTTAGGTTCTTCATCAAAACCTCCTACTCTGAGATAAGTAAAGCTTGGGAATTGGATGTACAAGCTACCAAAAGATTGAATGAGCTTTTGAGACTCAGGGGATAATATGTGGTACAAGGTGCTTTTCATATCAAAACACAACTTTCTAGAAAAGACATCATGGACCTTTCTAAAATCTTCTAAGACTTTATCTTTGTGCAATGAGGGATGGTAATTATATTTAGTAATGTTCTCAGTCTAGGTTTCATGTGGAAAATACAGTAGATCTTGAGTGGTAGCTGGCATGTACATCAAATAAGATGACATGAAAAAGTCCTTTTTCAAATTTAGAGTGCCCTTCAATTGATCTTTGAGAGAGCTAGCTATTAATTCCACCCAGTCTAGAAATTGTGAGCCCTTTAACAAAATTTGAATATAAAAGTACAACCATTCTTCAAAAATAGAGACATTAGGAGACCCAAAAATTCTATGCAATAGAACCATTATATCTTGGACCTGAGTGGTCATTTGACTTTTCTTCAAGGTTTTGGGTAACCTAGAATGACCTTTATAGAAAGAGTCAGTCTAACTCTTTGCTATGGTGTTCCTATGAACATTTTCTTTTTTAGAAAATCTAGCCATAGTCAAGGTAGGAGTAAGGTTAGAAAATTGTTTTTCTTCTAGGTGGAATAATTTGGATATAGTCTCCCTATTGACATTCAATAGAAAACTTCCATCCTTCTTCAATATATTCCCTTTAGACACATTATACATATGAATGCACTCTTGATTCAGTTCTGGGCAAGGATAAGCTAGTTGGAAAGTGGAGGCCATGAGGAGGTTAGTGTCCAACACTTTAATGGAAAAAGGTTTGATAAGTCTCTCACACAATCTTTCTACAACACCTCCCAAATCAACTCCTAACGAGTCTATATCAACTACTATAGGGGATCTACATTGTAAACTATGTGTATTCCCAAATAGGTGTAGTGTAGACTTCATGATTTAGGAGCTTTACTTTAATTTGAAAGCAAAGAAACAACAAAAAATATGATTCACTCAACAGGAAGGAGAAAAATAACTAGAAAGTAGAAGGATTACTTGAAGAGCGACGACCATTACAAATATGGAAGAACGCTTGCTCTCTTTGATTTTCCTGCAACTAATTATTTCAGACAAGAAAAGAAACTCAATGCCCTCTTTTTAAAGGAGAAACCTTCTTTAGATGAATCTCGAAAAAGAGGAAATGATCATTAATTATGCAGAGGACATAAATAATTTTGGCATGCCATGAAGGAAAGGTGATGGGACAAATTAGGTACTGACATTAAGCCAAGAGACTAGTACTTCAAATAATTTCTTCTCTTTTACACGTGTCAAATCTTTACGTCTACACTCTTAAATTAGGGTTCTAACATGATCATTGATGATGACCTTACTTCAACCATTAATTGTTTGTACTTACCTTCAGATTATGACATCACCCATGATCACATACATGACGAGGCATCCAGTTGTTGCATGTCCTCTTCACCATGTGAATACATAACATGTTAATTGGGCCCACCAGGGAATATTGTCTTGAGAAACAAACAAAGCTTTGAACTCTTGAACTGGGTCATTTGGTACAAAGGGTTCAAGGTGGCTTAGTGCTCTCTGAACTTGGTATAAGGGGTATAAAAGGTTCAAGGAGTACAAGAAGACTTACATCTTGTACCAAGAAACTTTCAAATTTTTGATAAGATGGTGTTTTGGGATAAATCATTCCTGATCAAGGTTTTTTAATAGAAAGACTTGGTCAACAATTAGCCTGAGGAAAGGATGAATTGAAAGAATGAGGGTGGATAGAGATGCAAATGTCATTATACCTCATTTTGCATTTGACTCTTGACAGAACCAATGGCTCAAACTAAAAATGCTCGAAAACAAGAGTGAACCAAAGATAAAGAATAAAAATGGTGACTCTAAAAAACATGAACTAAGATCGGCTCTATTTGGGGATTGGTTTTTCACTTGAAAAATAGAGAACTCAGAACCTTGGTTGGAAGACCTAAAGCAAGGGACAAAAATGAAGAACAAAAGAAAACAAAAGAAAACAAAGTGGGAACCTAGGCTAAATATATACAAAAAGAAGGACCCTCAAAACTTGAATAATTTCAAATCTTGTCCATTATAGGTATATGGAAAGACCTCACAATTCAAATATGACAATTTCATCGCATCTGGACCAATCAATTCAATTACCTCGAAAGGACCTTTCCATAATGATTCAAATTTTCCATGACTCCCTTTCTTCTCATTTCACTTATCCCATAAAAGTACTTCATCACCATGCATAAACTTCCTTGGCCTTGTATTTTGATCAAAAATTATTTTCACTTTCATCTAATGTTCTATGATTTTATCCTCCATTTTATTCCTTTCTTCCTCCAGCGTTATCAGGTACATAATCCTTTTCTCTAGAGATGATTGTTTGTAATTTTGCAACAATAAGATTTAGCAGCAAAGATACTTGTGGATTAATTCCATATACCAGTTCAAATGGAGACATACCTATAGATCTTTGAGGAGAAGTCATGTCTGCCATAGTGCTTCATATAACTTCATGTGCCAATCTCTACCATTACTACTCACTAATTTCTTCATGATGGAGACCAAGTTCTTATTGCTTGACTCGGCCTAACCATTACCTTGTGGGAAATAATCCAAGGCATGTGCTAAGGTGATCCCATTTTCATAGAAGAACATAGTGATGTCTTCAAAAGAAAAATAAGGGGCATTATTGGCAACTATCTTGGTAGGCACTTTGAATCATACTAGAATATGATTCATAAGAAAGTCACAGGTCACTTGAGTATTTGCCTTCTTGGTTGGAATAGCTTCAATCCACTTAGTGAAATAGTCAATTTCCATTAGGATAAATATATGCCATGCACTAGATATTGAACTTATAGGTCCAATTAAATCAATGCCCCATTGTTTAAAAAGTTCATCAACGACCACTGGTCTAAGAGGTATTGTTGCTAACTGAGGTTTACCTGTAAATAGCTTACATTTTTCACACCCCTTGACATACAAATAAGCATCTTAGAACGTACCGAGCTAGTAAAATTAGTTTCTTAAAATTTTAAAAGCTATAATAGAAGAAGAAAAATAACCTCCACATGTTTCTTCATGGAATGTCTTGAGTAATTACTTTTGCTAAACTTCATCAACACATCTTAGATAAGTTCCATCTGTTCCCTTTTTGTATAACACACCTTGGGCAATCACGTATTTTGCAGCTTTTAATATCAAATCTCTTCTTTCCCTGGGGGACATTCCTTTAGGAAAGTCTCCATATGTTAGGTAATATGCTACTTTGGAAAAACATGAGTCAGTGAGACTTACCAACAAAACTTGGGGTAATTCTTCTTTCTCATTTGTAACAACAATGTTTTTAGCAATCAAGTTACACAAACTTTTCCCTCTCATTAAGTTTTTTGTCTTTATAGATCAATATCATATTCCTGTAGTTTAATTGCCCAAGTAGCCCTTTTATTCAGTCCTACATCTTGCCGAGTCAAAATACTTTTCATAGCAGTTTTAGGAACATAAACAACAAAATGAGAATGCAAATTATAGTACCTAAATTGTTTAACAACTTTCACTACTACAAAGGCTTGTTTCTCAATGAGTGAATATTTTAATTCATGTTTTTTAAAAGGCACATTCATGAATGCAATAGGGAACTCATTTCCTTGGCTATTTTTCTATCTTAAAATACTTGACAACGTATGCTCAGATGCATAACAATAAATGATGAAATCTTTTTTAAAATCTGGAGTGACCAAAGTGGGAGCTAGAGTAATAGATTTCTTAATTTCTTCAAATGCTTTCTTACCTTTTCCATTCTACTTGAAAACTTCTTTCTCAGTCATCATTTTTATCATATCTTTGGTGAGTTTAGCAAAATCTAGCACGAAAGCCCGAAGAAAGTTAACTTGGCCAAAGAAAGATTTGACTCCACTCCTATTCACTAGAAGAATTAGGTATTGGATAGCTTTCACTCTTTCAAGATCTATTTGAATTCCCTTGTTTGATACAATGTGACCTAACAATTTCCCTTCTTCAACAAAGAAAATTGACTTCTAGGGATTCAAAGATAACCCATGTTCCCTGCACTTCTAGAATACCATAAGAAGATCTTTTAAGTGATCCATCCTTTTTTTTAGAGGACACTATCAAATCATCTAGATAGATCACAATAATTCTATCCCTTAGATACTTAAAAGAAGAATTCATGGTTTGTAGGAATGTGGCACCAACATTGATAAGACCAAAAGGCATCCTATTGTAAGTGAATGTACCCTAGGGAGTTATGAAAGTTGTTTTGTGTTGATTAGCTTTAGCTACAATGATTTGGTTATAACCCAAAAAACCATCAAGCATTAACATCATTTCTTCTCCTACTATCTTTTGTAACAAGTGTTCCATTGTGGGGAGTGCATAGTTATCCTTGAGACTAGCTTGATTTATATTATGAAAATCCACACAAATCCTTATTTCTCCATTTTTCTTCCACACTGGAACAATGTTAGCCAACCAAGTAGAGTGATAAATAGGATAAATAATCCATGCTTTGAGCATATTTTCTACCTCTTTGAAGATAGCATCTGAAACTTTAGGGTTGTAACTCCTCAACTTCTGCCTAAAGGGAACAACTTCTGGTTTCAATTGGATAGAATATTTGTACTCTCCATTCCTAAAGTTTTTTAAATCTTCACAACTCCAAGAAAGAAACATCTTTAAAGTCAGTTAATAATGATCTGAGTTTATCCTTTTCTTCTGATTGAGGAACAAGTTTTTCCAATGGAAATCCATTTTTGATCATCACCATCTCCAATGTTAATCTTATCATACTCTTTGTTTACTTCAAGGTCTGGTCCTTTCTTTAGTATAAAACCTCCATTCTTCCATGAGAACATATTTTCAAGGGAAACCAACTCTTGAGGAATTCTATTACCTTTTAATTGAACTATCTCTTGCTCACTAGAAGAAACCAATTATTTTTCATCTAAAACTTTTGAAGATCCTTCAAAATAGGACTCAGCAAAACATCCAGCACAAGTTATGAACTGCTCAATTTGTTTATCATTGTCAAAGACTTGCCAATGATTTACATTATCTGGCACACTAGGATGATAGACCATCTCAATCCTGTATTGTTTCTAGTCAAACTCTAGGTGTGGAAGAAGTAATGAGGCTGACACTACTAGGGAATTTGAGTTAGAATTCTCACTTCTAGGGATTTCTTTGATATTGAATGCATCAAAAAATTCAATACTGTCCCATGCTAGAATTTGGTGCTGATTTAGGTGCTCATTTTTTATAGCATAGAGACCTTTGACCTATTTTACAATTAGTTTAGTGTCTCCCTTCAACATGAGTGATTTTATTCCCTTTAGCTTTGCTTCATGCAATCCCAAAAGAAGAGCTTCATACTTAGAAGTATTATTAGTATTGTGAAAATCCAATTTGAAAGAGTGTGTTGAGATATCTCCTTTAGGGGAAGTTAGGACAACACCTACCCCTAACCTAGAGCTAGAGAAACTTCCATCAAAATCCATATTCCATGTTTCTTCTTCTTCCAATTGATCTACCTCTTCTTTAGACTGAATAAAATAATTACTAAATTGGCATTCTTGGTATAAAATGTGAGACTTTGGATCATCTGAAGGAAAAACTGTGTATTTATTTTTCTCTATAGGAGTCAAACAAACTTTCTTGCTACCAATAGGAATAAATGCTTCAAACCAATCCATCTTTATTTCACCATCCATGTCTTTGCAAAAAGTTTGACTGAGTAACATCCCATAACTTGCTAGTATCTCGGCCACCAAGATAGTTAGTTTCAATCTTTTATCTAGTTACGTTGCTAAGATTACTTTTGTGTCCTTCACTTGGCCTATCAAAGGTACTTGTTTACCATCCATAGAGTAGCATTTCCCATAATTCTTGGTAAGAGTCTGACCTAAGGCCTTTGTGACAGAAGAAGGCATATATATTATTAGACACATCAGAGTCTATGATGTAATTACTGAGCTTCATTCCATTTAGCAACAGAGAGATTTAAAAAGTTTTCTATCTTAACTATCTATCTCCAGGATCATTGGATTTTCAAGGTTTACGGGTTGTTCTTGGGCATGCTCATTGGTTGGAGCAGGTGCCTCAGCATAATTAGAGGTTTCTCCAATGAGTTGTGAATTATTGCATGATTTGCATTTGATAAATTCCACTAATCTATCTAGTTCCTTAGGATTTTTTTAAAATAATTTGCAGTAGATATAGTAATAGTAGAAGATTTACGAAACAAAAATATATCAAAGGAAGCAGAAGAACTTGGATTTACAAAAAATTTTCTAGGGGGAGTAGTTTCCATACCTTTAGAGGAATCTTTAATAGGTTGAGATGAATCTTTCATCTTCGTACCTTATGAACTCGAGCCTGTCCGAGGGGAAAATTTGGACGCTCTATATCCTTTGGTTAACATAGAACATAAAGGGTCATTCATAGCTAATAGAACATCTCCATTTCAATTAGAATCAAACTCGTATTCTAGAATCAAAGTATTGATGACGGTTGAATTGTCCCTAGCCCACCACCCAATCCCAAAAATGATTGGGGTTTTTATGAGCATGATGAACCACCACCTTCAGCAGGCACTGCTTTGGCCGCCTGAGGCTGTTTTTTAGGTCATTTTTTTAATGAATAGTGTTTGATTCCGATTGTGACCGTGTGAATTATTGTGGGATGATCTTGTATCCCCCGACCCTTTTTTTGTGAATTGTAATCTTAGTATATTATTTATTAATAAAAAAAAATTATTCATAAAAAAAATACACCATTAAAAATATATAAAACTATCTAACTTACCCCTTCACCTTTAAAAAGTACTAATATCGACAAAAGAGAAAAGAAATATATAAGATGTACAATAAGTAGTCGAACCTTTGATCTAGGCTCTAGTCTCAAGTCATCGGGATATTCAACAAGCAGAAAGGAGAACATTTGACCTGCGCTCAGTCCTATAAAGAAAATAAAATTAAAAATATGTACCCAAGAGTTGTTGCAAAAGACAAACACCACCGGAAATGTCATACTCGTTGAGTGGTAGCCAAATCGGTGGCAGAGACGAAGAGGCCATGGAAGCCGAAGGGAACCCTTTGCGGGAGCTTCACCGAAGCCATCATTGCCAATGAGGGACACTGCGCATCCAGCACCACAAACCTAGAATTCTGTGTCTTCTCATTGTGCATTAAGACCACAAGATACCCATCATCCTCTGCCAATTGTGGGTCGCTATTACGTGGCACGAAGAAATGTTCACCGCAGAAACATCCTTCTCCAAAAGTTGTGCTCTTAACGACGCCATCTGCTGCTCCAGAATCGAGCTTAACTACTGCACCCATTTGAGGAAGACGTGCACCAGTAGCGGGCATGCACATGTAAGCATATCGGTTCCTTCTCCCTATGAAATGCTGGTTTATCACCCCAACCTCAAGAGGTCTAGCTGACACTGGTTTCCTCACCACTACGCCCAAGTTAAGATTGATGCGAATTTTCTCTACTGTGAATTGAAAGGCATCTAGATTTTTAAAAACGTATTCTCCAGGAGAGCAATTGATTGCGATGAGCACGATCTCGTTCTCTTCCTCCTCGTCCCATGCATTCAGAGTATGGAAACAGTTGAGACTTGGAACCTCAAACCATCTCATGGCAGACCCGTCTGCGGTATACCGGGGAATCATCCAATCCTGCTCACTTTCGAGCTATTAAAGTAAACGGCACTTCCATTCCTTCATTTAAAAAAATGGGCGGGGTCCAAAATGAGCTGACCGTCGGGGAAGACGGCGTACTTAACCAGTGATGGCGAAATCATGAACAATGGAAGCTTTGCGCGCCATGAAAACATAAATGTAAATAAATATTTTTGAATCTAATTTTAAAGTATATTTTAGATGACATATGTAGCTAACAGTTTAGAAGAGAGATTCAATCACGATGTATATTTTTTCCGTTATAGTATTCAAAGGTAAACATTTATAAATTATTTTTTATTCCCACAAACTTTTTCCTAGCAAATATATGTCAATAAATAAATAATTTATATATTCTTAAAGATAACTCTTTCTTCCAGCAAAATTTTTTCATCACCTAATATTTCTTATCTTTTTCTTTGATGTGCGTCTTCTTGAGCAATGAAATACCTACTTGTAATATACTGTAATCATTATATATGATATTTAATCACAATAAAATTTAAAAATATGTGCATGATTCTGACTCTGAGCTCTATAAAGTTGTATTTTTTATTTATATTAAGAACCCTAAAGTGGTATTTTTTATTTATATTAAGAACCCTAATTTTGATAATGAAGAAGGTGTCTAAAAGAAAATGTTTTGTAGAATTGCAAATGTTTGTGAATAAAATGCAACTGGGATGAGAAGTAGGTGTTTGGCTAAACGTGTTCTGACCATTATAGTTTTTGTTGGACTCCACCTTGATATACATAAATTAATTGTATGCTATTTTAATTGTATGCTATAAATTAATTAATTTAATTGTATGCTATAAATAAATAAATTTTAAATTTTAAAATTAGGTTATTTAAATTAGTTATTTTATTTAAATTAATTATTTAAATAATTTATTTAATTTAAATAGTTAATTACATTTATTGTAATCATTTAATCAAATAAATTATTAGTGTTAAATAAATTTAAATTAGGTTATCTAAATGAATTTTCTATTTAACTTAATTATTTCAATTAATTATTTTATATAAATCAATTTCTATCTTTAAATAAAAAAATTTATTTATTAATTTTTTTAAAAAAAAAGAGAATTAATAAATTATTTAAAATTAAAAACAACTTGTAATATATTTAATTATATATTATTAATGCAAAGAAATGTAGCAACCTTGTGGAACAAGACTTGTAACTTTAACATAGCTTCTACCTCAATATTTGAAATAAAAATACTCTACCAATGAGGATGATTTGGAGATCAAAAATTGTATAGAGAAAAGGGCAAGTGACCCATAATAATCAGATCAGATTTTGTAAAAGAGAGAAAAATAACTATCAAGAATGTTTAATTAATAATTTGTTTCACATTATTTTCAAATCAAATATGCTTTGCTTCTCTAGAATCAGTTCAATGCCCTAATTTACTATGAGACTCCAAGCACTTACTATGCCCACGATGATTCTGAACATAACAAGAGCTCTAATAATTTCACTTGAGTACATAGGATTCAAAAAGTTGTTTCTGATAACTAGAGAACTCATTTTTCTTCATGAATTCACATTTGAACTCAGGATCTTATGTGCTCTTAGGTGTGGCTTCCTTACATCCATATCTACTTTCTATTAACTGCACAAACCTTAATTCAATCACATAGGGGTTAATAATTTTCTTATGTTAACTTCCCTTTATTTTCTATGAATATAATTGTTCAAATAGATAGAGGTTGGTTAGTAACTATTTCTAACTTCAACTTATTTTTAGTTGTGTCACTAATCTTCTTTTCTACCCAAATTTGTGTACTTTCTAGTGTCTCAGATTAAACAAATGTCTCATTGAAGTTTTCTAAATACTCTTTCACATTTTCATTTTGTCTATCATTGTTATTCTCATTTCTTCCAACATTGTTTACATTTCTTCTAAACTAACCCGTGTTCTCATGTTGTTCCCCATATTGTTTGGCATTCTCATACTGTTCACTCTAAAAAATCTTTATTTGTGTTCTATGTTGTTACAAATATGACATGCTATCACATTGTTTCCATAGCTACGTCCAGACTGATTGATCTATAATATACAATCTCTAGCAGTATATTTGAATTCTTTGCACTTTTAACACACGATTTTATTCCTTATGAGATTATTGGCAAAATAGGTTTACTAGTTGCAAGGTTAGTACCTTGATACATATAATTATTAAATATAGGTCTTATACATTCACTAGCTCTATGTCCATAAGAATAACAATTATTATACTAAACAAAAATAAGATTAGTATACTTACCCATATAGTCCTTCTTCATATGCCAAATTTCATTGCATCCAAATAATTTTTGAGTCAATTTCCTCCTCACTACTTTAGGTGGTTCAAAATGTTTAGGTACATCTTCAGATTGATTAGACTCAACCTTGTTAAGATCATCTTGTTATTTTTCAGGTTGTTGGATCACAAGATTTGGTTCCTCAGTAAGTTTCAATCTATTAGATGATTCACCGTCATAGTAACCAATACCAATCTTATCATAACTAGGTCATTGAGCCATGATCTTCTCATTAAGATTTTCACTACTTGAATACAACTTCTCAAGATGTTTCTTTATCTATGTAAGTTCTCCTTTCATGATAGCATTTTAGATCTCAAGTTCTTCATATTTTAGCTATAAAGATTCAAGTTCAAATGTCACCTTGGTAATCTTGGATTTCATATTTGCATTCTCATAGTGGACTAAGCCTTGTTAGAAGTCTCAACCCTATTAGGAGTTGTTATTACAACTTCAAAATATATGCAAGATGAGCCCACTTACCAAATGTATGCAATATACAATAATATTCTGCCTACAAAGGTATAGATATAAAAACCTTTGACAACATTGATATCTTCTATATCAGATTTTTCCTTTGAAGCTCACTATACAAAACTTTGCATACACTTATCTTTCTCTTATCTAGCATCAAGTTCACATCACAAAATACATACATAGTAATTAAAAAATCTTCACACAACTTCACATCCAAAGTTCTTTACTTTATACCAAGTTATTTCATTTTGTCGAATCCTATGTCTTCACACATGCCCCAAAATACAAAATCATACTTATCTCACTTAGGGTTAACATCTAGGATGTTGTCCCTAATTAGTTAAGTAATTTTGTTTCTAAATAAAAAAATTCCTTAAATTAAAATATATCTTTCCTTAACTCTTTCATATTCTACCTGTGCATACATGCAATCACTAAATCATCCATATCTCTATATGTACTACTCATCAAGACTCACACTCTTGCATGCATGATCATCATTCCTCATTCTTGCTTCCCTTAAGTGTGCACATGCTAATTTATTGTCTATCATCTTTGCAAGGAAAAATTGTGTCTATGCTAACAATTAAACTCTATGATACTTAGCCAATTTTCTAAGATATTAAACCAAAACTGTATCTCCATAATATATTGACTTTATACAAGTGATATTTTTCCATAAATGACAACCTCAATTAATTTTCGTAATTACCTCTTATCTAAATTTCCAACAAGGGAAACATGCCATGCTCAAAGTTAAAGTCCATTTAGGGCACCTTTCAATAACAATCTTTTTTCAGATATCTAACTGGATCATGTGCAACCAAAAACTTTTTTGATTCGTACATGTTGTATGAATATGTTTTATATTTTAGTCTTATATAAATATATTTTAGAATTCTTATGGTTATTATGTAAGATATTTCTAGTTGCGTTTCTTGGAAATTTTAAGAATGCAATATAAAACAACTCTAGGTACCCATGGTCTATGATTTATAGAATTTCCCATAGGAAAGTCACATCTTAGGAACATTAACGTGCGCGTGTGCATGCGCACGCACACCCACACCCACACCCACACCCACACACACATTTCCTTTTACCATCATCTTCATTCCTAAATTTTACAAAAAAATGGAAAATATATCTATTAAGATACAATCAATAGGTAATTATATTCATTAGATGGATATGAAAACCAAATGAGAAATTCAAACTACTATAGAAAACAAGATACTTTTTAGGTGTGTACAAAAACTAATGAGGACTTAAAATTGCTTAGTAAATAATATTAACAATATAAATTATTATAACTAATAGAATTAATATTTCTTCATGAATCGATTGAGTTTGAGGTATACTAGAAGATAGGTGTATAAAAGTAGCCACATACATATACTATAAAAAAAATAGACTTATATATATATGATCTAGACTTCGAAATACATGAAAAATATAAATATATAATGTTATAATATTTATTTATCTAAGTAAAGATGTGCGTATAGATTAAATAATAAATTTCAATAGTTATTTTTTATCCATTTGCTAAATATCCCATTTCAACCACTTGTAATGGTTTCTCAATAGAAACTACAATTGTTTCAAATGAGAACATAATAGTTAAATAGGATATAAAAAGTAACTTATTAAAGTGATGATAAATGAAATATATCAAAAGGTATCTAGCTAATGGTTTTAATTGAAAGTTTTCGTTACAAATGCAACTTTTGAGTTTTTTTATATTGTATGATCTTAGTGGTTTAATATTGGTTATTGAGGGATTTGGAGCCATCAAAGGCAATCTAAAATAACTGTTAGAAATTTAGAAAATTTCAAGATTTTAAAAATAGTTAAGGACAAGATTGTAATAATTTATTTAATATTGAAAATAATTTTTAATACAAATTTTACAGTAAAATATGTTTGTATCGTCGTAAAATGGAAGCACTTCCATGATAAGAGTGTTTATCCCTCGGATTAAATGGTTTGGGGTCATGTCAAGTGTCTTGAATAGGTCTTTGCATGGATTTGGTTGTTTATCCCCTATTCTAGTTTTCTGCCCCTATTTCTAGCCTCTTTCTACAACTTTCTCTGAGAAATTGAAGATTTTGACTTTCTGGGTCAATGACAACCTGAAGGGTCAAGGATGACCTTGACCCTAACCTAGGTCAAGGACAACCTCAACTCTAACATAGGGAAGAGTCGACCTCAACCCTGACCCCAGGTCCAAATTTCAAGTTTCGAAGGTTTCGCAATATCGAGCTTCGAAAAGTTTTATTTTCCCACTTCTAGGTTGGTCGTTTCAGGTTTTGGAATGGTAAACTCTTAAATTGCATTTAATCTAGGTCCATTTCTAGGGGTTAAGGTTAATTGGGATTTAATTCTCCAATGTCAACCTCTTTAGAAGTTTGTCCTCTAGATCACTATATAAGGAAGCCTCCTCTTCTCATTTTCTATGAGAAGAAACATAACGGACATTATGCAAATGCACATTATGATATCAAACAATGCACTTTCATGATCAAGTATTCAAGCTTTCAAGATCCAATTCATCAAGGAGATCCATTGCTAGCTGTTGAAGAATTCAATCTCTAGAGAGCCCTCTTGTTGAAGATTTCTCCATTCACATTCATTCAAGCCTCTTACAATGCTAAGATCCATTCAAGATTTGTGTTGAGGATCTAATGCCATTGATTTGAGACATCCTACACACAATTCTACATTCATTTGGAGCATCCATACTTGTGGATTCAAGGATTCAAATCTTCCACAAGAATTTCAACATAAGTAAGGTGAATAGTTCCATTTACTTTGTTTATACATATTGCAATTTAAATTACATTTCAAAGTTGATTCCAAACTAGAGTTTGACCAAGGCAAAACCCCCCATCCAAACAAAAAAACCATTTTTCTTGCAGATATAGGTACAAGACAATGAATTAAAGTTTAGATTTTGGATACACTTTTCAATGAACTTCCAAGATCCGCGAACAAAATTTTTGTTGGAGTTGTTTAGGTCAGAGATGACCTTCAGTGAGGGGTAAGATTGTGCCTTGGGCTAAGATTGTTCCCTGCTAACTAGGTCAAAGTTGACTTGACCTCAGAAGGACAAAAGTTTTCTAGGTTTTCTCTATCTCGACATTTCTAGTCTGGAACAGGTTGCAAAATTCCCTGAAACAATGCATAGACATCATAAATTAGCATTTTCCAGTCTTCCTCTATTTTGAGGTTAGTAAATTTGTCATCTATTCATTCAAGATTTCAAGTACATACTTGTTATAGTAGATTATAGGATTTCCTCCTTTCTTCATATTCTCCATTGTTTGATTCATTGATGGATTGATCACTTCTTTGTGATTAATCCATTTCAATCTTTCCTTTCCTTTTGAGAATTTGGGTTAAGGATAGGTCCTATATTCCCTCTCTTGCATCTTACATCATACCTCATCCACACATCTATTTTTATCCTATTAAATGTTTTTTCAAATATCTTATAATCTTTTGTAACATCACTTCAAATATTATTGACAAAAATATATAATTATAAAATTAAATTTTATTAGTGCAATTTTTTTTTTCTTTACGATAATTAATGAATGAGGAAGAAAAGAAAAGCTCTTTCATAGTTAATGATATTAGCCATGTATTTTTTGTCTATATATATATATGGAACTATCTTGTATTCTTCATGAGAGACAAATTTGACTAAATAGCAAACTAAAATTTCAGCTATATAAAGAAAAATATAGGGAAAAAACAAGTATCTCCTAAATAAAATATAGATTTCAATTTATTGTTTAGATGTTGTGAGAAACACCTAATAATGTTACAAACTAAACTAAATGTATATATTTGAATTTGCGACCTCTTTTAAATACAACTTACATAAAATATTTATAATTTTGATAAAAGAAACATAAAAATCCACAATTTAAAGCATAAGATGTACAATAAGTAGTGGAACCTCTGGTCTACGCTCCAGGCTCAGATCATCGGGACATTCAATGAGCAGAAGAGGGAATATTTGACCTACGCTCAGACTCCTATAAAGAAAATAAAATTAAACATATGCACCCAAGAGCTATTGCAAAAGACAAGAACCACCTGAATAGTCATTCTCGTCGAATGGCAGCCAAATCGGCGGGAGAGACGAAGAGGCCATGGAAGCCGAAGGGAACCCTCTGCGGGAGCTTCACCGACGCCACCATTTCCAATGAGGGAGACTGCGCGTCCAGCACCACAAATCTGGAAATCTGTGTATTCTCGTTGTGCGTTAAGACCACAAGATACCCAGCGTCCTCTGCCAATTGTGGGTCGGTACTACACGGCACGAAGAAGGGTTCGCCGCAGAAACATCCTTCTCCAAAAGTTGTGCTCGCAACCACGCCATCCGCTGCTTCAAAATCAACCTTAACTGCTCTGCCCATTTGACGAAGACGTGCACCTGCGACAGGCATACACATGTAACCGTATCGGTTCCTTCTCCCTACGAAACGCTGGTTTATCACCCCAAGCTCAAGAGATCTAGCTGACGCTGGTTTCCTCACCACTATGCCCGAGTTAAGATTGATGCGAATTTTCTCTACCGTGAATTGAACGGCATCTAAATTTTCAATAACGGATTCTCCAGGAGAGCAATTGATTGCGATGAGCACGATCTCGTTCTCCTCCTCCTCGTCCCACGCATTCAGAGTATGGAAACAGTTGAGACCCGGAACCTCAAACCATCTCATGGCAGACCCGTCTGCGGCATACCGGGGAATCACTCCGATCCTGCTCACTTTCGAGCGATCAAACTAAACGGCGCTTCCATTCCTTCCTTTAAAAACATGGGCGGGGTCCAAAACGAGCTGACCGTCGGGGAGGACGGCGTACTTGCCAGTTATGGCGAAATCATGAACGATGGAAGCTTTGCGCGCCATGAACCGGATCGCCACGTCCGGTTGTTTTACACCGTCCGCGGTCACCCTAAAGAAGTGAAGAAATGGAGGAAGAATGGCATAGCGGAAGGCAAATACCTCACCCCGCGTGAGGGTATCGATCTTGGGGTGCGCCGTCATGCGCGCAATCAATTTACCCCCAAAGTCGAAAGACCCACTGGTGTGAATATCTCCGTCGGGCGTGATATGCAGCTCGTGCGGCAGCCCTGATTCCCCCAGCGCCAGCAGCTTATTGTGTAAAAACACTACGCTCGTATTTGCCAGTCCCGCACCTTTAGCCGGGTGGATCAAGCCAAATGCGACTCGCAGGGCAACCAAGGCGACCCTGCCCATGCTAGCGTGGCCACGGATGCCAGAAATAATATTAGGGTATACAGGCCTTCCCGCCGCCTCTTCTTCCATATATTTGTGGGTGCGCACGTAACGACTGGAGAGTGTAATTCTTGTGCCGTGTTTGTGGAAGGAGAGGGCGTGGATCATCCCGTCGCCGTCGAAGATGTGGTAACCAGCTGAAGGAAGGAAGTTGGGGTTGGGCCCGTTGCGGATGTAAATTCCGCCCATGAAGCAGGGCGGGATAAGCCCTTCCACTTCCTCGCATTCGGTGGGTGGAATCTCGTCCACTGGAGCGAAGTTGCCGGCCAAAACGCGCTTGGGGTCGAAAGACGGCCTGTGCGGGTCGTCGAGTGTTTTGTCGATGAAGTCGTCCACAGCATTGCAAATGCCTACGAACAGCGATCGCCACGAAGAGGGAGGAGTTCTTTCTATTTTCAGACAGCATGGAATCAACCGATGATGCCGTGCGGCACTGTGATGAATTGTGAGGGTTATTTTGGCTTCTGTAAGTCTTGGGGGAAAAGCCAAACAGAATTCCATTTCCCAATTGGGTAAGTAGCGCAGATCGTCTTTTGAAGACCTCCGTTTCTATGGGATGAGAGTTCCGATTGGCATTTTGAGTGAACCTGAAAAACTGATGTGATTGAACTGTCATGTCTTTCTATTTTCATACGGCAAGGAATCAGATGATGGAGTGTCGTTCTGCGATGAGTTGTCTGGATTGTTTTGGCCTCTGTAAAAGTTGCCGGAAAAGATCAATACGTTTCCATTTCCTAGATACACGTACATAAGCAGCACAGTTTGTCTCTTCAAGTATTAGGGATGAGAATTACCATCTTGGCGTTCTTCAAATTGAAAAGACTGGCGGCTTGACCTTTCCCATTAGCTTTTTGAAAATGCGTCTTTTTAGCACATTTTCTGTTTGGACTTTATACCATTCACTACTCTCCTGTTTGCTGTGCAATTTAATTTGAGTTCAATGGATTCTGCTCTAGAATGTTAAAATTGATGGATTTGAAAAAGTTTTAGTAATCTCTTATGTCAGATATTTTGGATTTTTTCTCAAACACAGGTCGGAAGGACTATTAACAAAGGGACGCGTTACTTTGTCCATTCTTTTCTAATACATTTTTATAAAGATTTTGCAATAATCTGTTACGATTTGACGCTTGGAATAAGTGGAAGATGTAGGAAAACCATATTTTGCTATTATACATATCTAACATATCTAAAAGACACATATAATCGAAACAAAAGAGAGACTATAACATTACAGAACGAAACAACTTATTTTATTGATTACTGAACACATATTATATGGCCTCTAATTTATAGAGGACTTCAGGTCACATAAACTTGGAGTTATAAAATTGGAAGAACTCTATAACTTAGCAGAAATGTACTGCGTTGATAGAAGATAAGAGATTTGAACAATGGATTTATTAGGGGAAATGTACTACGTGGATAGAAGATAAGAGATATGTACAATAGATTTATTAGGGGAAATGTGAAAAACAATTTAAACAGTTGAATACTTTAGAAAACTAACCCAACATTTTCAACAAACTATTGTTTTGTTTTGATGTATGTTAACGTGGACAACGGGGGAGATTAAGCCTTTCCAACAGCCCTCTTTAGTTTCTACCATAAATGCTAGAGCATATAAAACCCATCTACACAATCATTTTAAGATTTTGTGGCTTGACCAATACAATACTAAAATGATATCAATTTACCATGCACTATCATATGCAGTGTTCTTTAGGGGATCAAAAAATGATTCTAGCTTCGGCCATGTGAACTCTTGTAGGGTGATCTCGTATCCTTTGACCCTTTTTTGTGAATTGTTATCTTAGTATATTAATTATTAATAGAAAATGACTATTCATCAAAAAACAATTGTTGACCCAAGTGTTTTTTAACTGGTTACAAAATTTACATAAAAGTAGTTTGAGATGACCATGAGCTTTATATGAATTTAGATGACCGTAAACTATTCTTATGAATATTTACTAATTTATAATATATTTTATCACTTTGGACGTTTAACTTTGAGAATTGTTATGCCTCTCCCTTTTATTGACCTGGCAATGCTTATGGCAACACACTAGATCCTTCACAATCTTCTCTTACCCCAACCATTGTAGTTGTATTTGATAACTTTATTAAGACACATCACCCCCCAATGAGTTCAAGTCAACTACTTCAATGAATTCCAATTTGGAGGATAACAACATTACCATACACCACCTCAATGTATAAATTGTTTTTGAACAATCTCTTCAAGCTCTTCACCTTTAAGAATTTCAATCAAACCCCCATTGGTATAGATTCACCTTCTTAACTCATAGTCTCAAACATAAGCAATTTTTTAGATGTCTATGATCTCCTCTTTAATTTTATTAGTGGCTACAATGTTTTTACCTCAAAAAAAATTTGTTGCTACCTTCTTCTTTTTTGTCCTCAACAATAAAAACAAATATATATGTGTCCAAGAAACCACTACAACCATTCAAATGAGCTACACCTCACTTTAACTAGATTTAAACTCTTCTCACTCTTTTGTAGAAAAACAATTCATCTAAAGTTAATGCAACTCTTGTCAAATAACAAATCTCTCAAGATTCTTCTAAGAATTCTTACAATTTATATATTTTTAACATAAATTATTCTCTTGAAATAAAAAAAATTCTTTTATCTAATTTTTGCACACCAATAATTATAACTTCTTTCAGACATTCTTCTACTACCTATACAATTTTGTCCACATTCTCTTTTTGAATGGATTATGACTCCTATGTTGGAATAACTCAATAGAACTATAACTTTCTCTTGAGACTTTGAAAATTTCTAACTTTTGTTGTAGAGTCTTGACAAAATAGTGAAGAATATACAATTTTTTCGTAAGATTTAATTATTTTTTTATATAAACTATTTTGGATCTTACACTATTGCAAACTTCACCACCAAATAAATGCATCAGGATAGTGAGCAAAAAATTAGCTACTTGCACAAGGAAAAAAAATTAAAATGCAAACAACATAATCGGGTTATGGTATGATAATTAGATAGCCTAGATTCAAATAGCACAATTGAATTTTTATTGTTCTCAAAATATGATTGGGTTTTGAAATAACCAAAACTTGATAATGTTTTTAATATGTGAAAGTAATTTTCAAATTGTTAGAAACCTGTATGGCTTTTAAAATTATACAGTCTAAGAGAGTTATTTGACCCTAAAAAATTCCTAAATAGGAAATAAGGGGAGCTAAGAGATATAAGGGAGGGAGATGCAAGGAGACAAAATGATTATAGAGAGTGGGGGGATACTTGGGTAGAAATTAATGAAGATCGAGAGTGAGAGAGAAAGAAGATTGGAGAAAGGTGTTAGGATTAACCATAGATATAAATAACGGTTACTTGAAAATACAACCAATACCAAAAAATAATAGATCACACAGAAGAGAACACAAGACCCAAGGATTTAAGGTGGTTGGCCCAATTCTTGGGCTACGTTTGCCAACAACAACTGCAATATTATTATTATCTAGTTATTATAATCTGCAATCCCTTATAGCTCAATACAACTACAAGATGCTAAAATATCACCATACATTATGGAATTCCTAGCCCTAATCCATTTTATATAAGCTTTTGCAGCTTACTCCAGGACCCCATAAGGGGCATTGCTTGAAAACCCCCATAGAAATAATCTAAGGGGAAACTGTGTTGAATAAACCTCTTAATATGATTAGGCTACACATCATAACAAAAGGAAAGGGAGGGTGAGATGATGGAGGAGAGAGAGTAAGAAAGAAAGAGCATTTAGAAGGAGAGATATGGGATAGTTGAAGGGTTTCTTAAGAGGTTGTAGTTTCCTCGAGTGGTTCGAAGGGGTCTTCATATGTATTAATGGGTCCTATAAGACCTTAATGGGTCAAAATGATTCATAGGACACATTTATTATTCAAAAGAAATCCTAGGATGTCTTAGGTGATTTTATTTATCTCATGTAGTCCAAAGAGGTCTTGAGATTCATTAATGGGTCCTAGGATGTCTTAGGTGGTCCTAGGTATCATAAGTTAGATTCTAGGATATGTAGTTATATTTTATTTTTTGTAGAATGTCTTTATGGGTACGAGGTACATTTTAACTAGTCCTAAGGGGTTATATGATACATTAATGGGTCCTAGGATATCTCAAGGGCTCTTGAGTATCTTAAGGTGTTCTAATGAGTCCATGCATGCATTAGTACATCCTAGGATACATTGATGTGCGTTGTGGTCCTAGATATACACTAATTAGCATTGGGATACGTTCATTACTCATAAGTCACCCTATGATATTTTAATGTGTCCTAGGGATCCTAAGGGGTCCTAAGGGATTCTAAGATACATTAATGAGTCTTATAATATATTAAGGGATCATAGACATTAGAATATTCCTAAGGAATCCTAACATGCATAGTTTACTTATGCAATTTTCTCAAATAATGTACGTTGTGCATGCATAGTTTTCATATAGTTCTTTGGACTGTTCACAATAATCAAATCCGATGTATTGTTGGAGTTGAGTGCCTAGTTAGTAGAGTTACTCAAAGTTTTTAGAGTTTTTTAAAAATCTCTCAATGCATGAGGAAGCCTATGAAATTTATAGACTTCACAAAAGATGTAATTTGTATTGTTTTAATGTAAGCTATAATAAAATAGAGATCCCTACAAATAAAACACACAAATCTCATTTTTACTTCCCCTAATTGTAAATATTTCATGATATGAGGTCACTATATGAATTTTTTATTATCTTCATTGCATTATATGCTTCTAATATTTGTCTACCATGAAGGTGTATATATTTGACTTCTACTCAAGACCATAATATTTCTCCACTGCTACTTCTGCTCAAGGAATAAACTTCTATAGACTTAGTAATCTCTAATAGTATTTAATCACATTAGAACTAAGCATTAATGTCTAATTTCACTCTTCTACCAAATATAAAGATTATTCTAGAATCATTTGTACTAATTATATAAAAAAATAGAGTTACACATCTGATTAGATCCAATTTAAAACATTAAAAGGTTCTGAAGGTTTTCTTATTCTATTAGATAGGTGTTTAGTCTTAAAATCAATAGAATCATTGCATACAACATTAAACACATGAAGAAAAAAAAATTGACCCATATACTACCATCATCACTAGTTCCTAACTTTATTACTCTCATCCCATTTAAACTAAGATGAGAGAGATAGAAGATGTATCATTTGTTTATCTCACCGCTTATATATCTAAGTTGTGGTCTCTATTTAACAAGATTCCTGGTTTGGTCTTATTCTCCTTTGTGGTAATGGCCTCATTTTAAACTTCTATGGTGTTAACCTTATTTGACTTTTTAAAGAGATACTTGTGGAGCATGTAACTTATCTATGATTTGTGTTCCCACATGTTTCCATACCACATCTTTTTCCTATTGGAAATGATGATAGATATTAGAGAAAATAATGAACATAATCTTGTTTTAATCTTGTCTTTATGAGCATATTTCGAAATGAATGTTTTAATCTTGTCGTTTTGAGCACATTTCGAATGACATAATTAAACCAGGCCATTCCCTCATTTTTTGAATGCCTTGCTATTTAGAAAATTAAAGTGGAATCTACGACATGGGTTCAATGAATGTGATGCGAGGAAAGACGTCCCTTCATGAATATATTATTTAAAATTTTCAGTTTTCAGATTAAATAAATGTGAAGAAGGGTGTGTAATAGTTTTATAAATATCTTTTGCAGAAATCTATTTGATTGCAAATATTAAATTTTTCCTCGGATCAATCTTATAGTTTGAAACTAAGAGATGTTTAAAAAAAAAAAAGATGTACTTTTAGAATAATAGGTTTTAACAATTTTTCTAATATGTTGGAAATATCTAATAAATGTTAATGGATAGTATTCACATTTTACAATCTTTTATTAAATTTCAATATTAAAATTTGGCAAGTTGTTAATAAATGTTAATGGATAGTACTCACATCTTAGAATCTTTTATTAAATTTTAATGTTAAAATCTGGAGGTTGTTCATATTGATAGGTATGAAAAATTATAAATTCTACATTTACAATTACATATTTAAAGATATTATTCAATTATATTGACCAAACATTATCTTCATTGATTAGTTAAATTTATATTTTGTGAAACAAATGAAAATATTTTATCCATATGTCTACCATCCTTTATTTAATTAAGAATAAGAGACACTTGCAAATCTTAAACATTGAAATTTAATCTTCCAAACTCGACACTATCCTATCACAATATGCATCGATATGCTTATCTAACAATTATAAACCTTTTAGCCAAGAATAGGGGAAAAATATATTGAAATAAAAGTTTACTTTGAAAAATGCATCGATATGCTTATCCAACAATTTCAAACCTTCTAGCCAAGAATGGGGAAAAAATATGCTCAAATGAAAATTTACTTCAAGAAAATATTGTCTCTATATCATATTAGAATTTGTCAAATTGTTGGCCTTATATTCAATATTTTTCATTTATAGCCCATGTTGAACATACCAAAATGATGAGAGATGGGAGGAGGATAAATCAAGATATATTACTACTTAAATAAAGTCATTTGTGTAAATCAAACTGAAACCATATTAACTAATTGAATAACTTCAAAGCAAAGTGTGCAAGTGGGGGTGGAGGTCACAATATTTGATAGAGGGATACCAAATATTTTTTGTGGAAAATCCAGTGAGGAAAAACCTATAGTGCAAGTTAACCCCCACTAAATGAACTAGGTATTCTATATTTGTTTTAAAGGCTCATTTAGTAAGGAATCTTACTACTCTTGAAAAGGACTTGTTGAAGAGATACTAAGAAGATACAATATCTCAAGCCATGATACATAAAATGTTGGATAAGAAAAAATAATGAGCTAAATTTCTATAGAAGAAGCATACATCATACACTTAAATTATTGTTTCTTTTTCACACAATGACTCCATAAAATAACTTTATGCACTTATTACTTAGAGCTTGAAAATAGATTCAACCATCACACTTTTTAAATAATTTTATCTTCTTTTTGTATCTTTTGCATACCCTTAAAATGTTAACAAGTAGACTCTAAAAGACCTTTAGATAAAATATATAGTAATTGCATAGATTGACTCCAAATATTATAATTTGTGAAGTAAAAATAGATTTATATAAATTATGTAAACCACAATCAAATTGCAAATACATGACAACACATCTCCCAAAGCAAATTTGAAAGGTCAAAGTCAACCAAAAATGAAAGAACCAATTGTTATCAACCCAAATAATAGGAATATCACCAAAACTACTAACTATTCAGCTTTGTATTACTAAGGGAACAAAACAAACATATAGACTTTAAAATTGAAATAAATGTGGATTTTCTAAGCATCTCCACAACCATATCCAAAATTTATTTATTATTATGTGTGTGTGAAAAAGAGGAAACCCATTTAGCTATAGAGATTAGATAATCCCCAAAAATTGACACTTTAATACATTTAATATTGTAAAATGAGAATTTCAAAAAATTTAAACCCTATTTTAATCTTCTCTTTAGACCTAGTTTATGAGATATATTATATTATTATTTTGATTCAAAGGATGTTGATATGGAAAGATGCACATGGTGTTGCCCCCCAATGGGATGGGTAAAAGTTAATTCTAATAGGGTAGCCAAAGGTAACCCTGGGTCTATTGGGTGTATGGGAGTGATAAGAAATGACTCTAGCTATTGTGTTGTCATGGTGGTGCTTCCTCTGGGATCTCAAACTAAGCACCTAGGTAAGAGCACAAACTTGGTTTGCAAATCTATGGAAGTCAATTCCATAGATGAGACCTTTCTGAAAATGGGTACCCAATTTTTAAAAATTGGGTACCTGTTATGGTTCAGGCACCCGATCCATATTCAAAAAATTAGGTACTTGATTTTTGAATATGGATCGGGTGATCGAACTGTGTTTTAAAAATTGGGTACCTAATTGCGAAAAACTACAAAACCCAATTTTTTGAGGTTTTCTTGTCATTTTTACTGTGTACAAAATGGGAGCCCAATTTTAGCATAGAAATGAGAACCCATTTTTGGATTTCTATTAACCTCTTGTTGCTCTTTTTCGGTGTACCCATTATTTTACTTTGTTTTCTACTATTTTATTTCATTGTTTTCAATTTTACGCTTTATAATTTCATCAATTTATTATTATTATTATTTCACTTTTAATATGTAAAATTGTAAATTTCCATTGTTAATAGCTTTATCTTTAGATTATTGTATCTTTTCATTTAAATAGTTTCGTATAATTTATTTTTTTTAAATTTGTAGATGTTCATTTAGAATTATTATTTTAGATGTTTCAATGTATTTAATGGAAATTACAATGTTGAATGATTAGATAGATGTAAATTAGATTGTTAAACATGTAATTACATTAATATTTTATATTTATTTCAACTAAATAGTAATTAATTATAAATTAGTTTGTAAACCATATAACAAAGATAGTAAAACTAACTATATTCCTAAGTCTAACCTCAACCTAACCATAAGTGTACAATAATTTAATCTAAACCCTAAACATAAAACTAAGTATTTAATGTGTAACACCCCACCAAGGGATCCAAACACAAAACTAAGTATTTAATATTTTTACTTATTGTATTGTACGTTGCTTCATGGATCTAAAAAGGATTATGTAATTTATTTTGTAAATGTCTATTCTTTTAGCCTTTCATACCTTGTGACATGTATAATGGATGATTGTGCATTTTGAATCAATGCCAACTGGCATTCAAAAAAAATGTATATTATTTAAATGGATTGAACTTGTAGTTATTCTTTCATGTGGATGTGTTATTTATTTTACTTAGTATTGTTTAAAAATTAAATGTGACTCAACATCTTGGGATCCTTAAGGAATATAATTTGTTATGTTTACTTATGTATTATTGTATCTTATTGCTTACTTAGTAAAACTTTAGGTTAGTTCTTTGGATCCCTTGGCGGGGCATTACATAATGTGCTCCCTTGCCTTAAAACCATATCTTTTTAAATAAAACTACACACTAACCTTAAACATAGTATTTTAACATTCATGTAAAATCTCATTCTCACCATAATTCCAAGCCTAACCCTAACACTGATTAAAAGTTTAACCAAATTATATAATTAAATTTGAGAAACCTAACCCTAATCAATAATAAACTTAATCATAAATGTTAAACCATAATTCTAATTGTAACTTCAAATCTTAAACCTAACACTTGATCCCTAGCCAGGTAACCATCAAAGTAGGTCCATAATGGAAAGTAATCTTAATCCTAGTTTGAAAGCATTATTTAATGATTTTAAATTGGGTTGAAGAAATATTGAAATATTAAATGATAAACTATAAAATAATACTTCAAGAAAAACTTGTTTTGTACACTTATAATCTAATTATGTTGAGAGGCATTCTATACAATGGTAGCACAAATGCCCAGCATGAGAATATGCCAAAAAAGATTCTCTGTCAATAAAAAAGAATTGGGAGTGGTTACAAACTTTTAAATTATAAAATACAAAAAGCATTCCCAAAATAATAGTTGGCTGAAATAATAGGAAGCCAAATGGAGGTCGAAATAATAGGCCCAAAAAAATAGTGCCCAAAAGAATAGGACTTGAAAAAGTAGGACTTGAAAGAAATAGGGCCCAAAAAATAGGAATTAGAAAAAATAGGGCCAAAATAATTTCAATATGATTTTTTTTTGTTAAATATAATTTTGCAAGCACATTCATACTTTTTTTTTGTGGGGAGTGAGGAAATTCAAAACAAATTTGTGGAATGTGAAGAGACATCCATTAGGGGATATAAGGAGCCTCTCAAAAGTTATAAAACAAAGGCTCCTCATTTCATTTTCATTTTATGTTTTTGTAGGAAGGAAGTGGTGGAGATTATTGGAGGACTAGATTGGAGTTTTTGAACAGGAGTAGATTGAAGTTTTGGAGTAATTTTTTTGAAGGTGAGATTTTTATTTTTTATTTAGATTTTCATTTGCATTTAGATGTAGATGTAGATGTAAATTCAAAATTATTTATAATATTCTACTTTGAGTTAGATTTCAATTTTAATTACTTTCATTTAGATTTAGAATTCTATTCAAATTTGTTTAGGCTTGCATTTAATAGTTTAGTCTTGCATGTTTGATTTAGGTTTAGATTTGCATTCAAAATCTATTTGATTTATATATTTTATAATACTTTTCATTTTCATATTTTAAAAGTGCATGTTTCAAATTAGTTTTAGATTTGCATGTTTCATATTAGTTTTAGATTTGCATATTTCAAAATAATTTTGGTTTGCACGTTTTAGATTTGAATGTTTCATAATAGTTTTACATTTGCATGTTTCAAAGTATAATTGTATCATTAATGTGGATGACAATGCCACCATATCAATAAAATTTATATTTTATTAAAGCTAATGATTTATTTAAAGTAGATGAACCATATATTTAGTACATATTTTATCAATTATTAAATTATAAAATACAAGAGTATTCTCAAAATAGTAGCTAGGAAAAATAATATGAAGCCAAAAGGATGCTAAAATAATAGGGCCCAAAAAAGGGGCCAAAAAAGTAGGACCCAAAAAAAAAGGCCAAAACAATAGAACCCCAAAAAATAGGATTGAAATAATTTTATTAAATTTTTAAATACAAAACATTTTCTTTTTGTTAAATATATTTTTGCATGCACATTCATGCTTAGTTTTTGTGGGGAGTAGGGGAATTTGAAACAAATTCATGGAATGTCAAAAGACATCTATTAGGTGATATGAGGAGTCTCTCATAGGTTATAAAACAAATGATCCTCATTTTATTTTCATTTTTTGTTTTTATAGGGAGGAAGAGGTGGAGATTATTGGATCAAATTAGAGTTTGTGAAGAGAAGTAGACTAAAGTTTTGGAGTAATATTTTGCATGTGAGATTTCTATTTTAATTTTTAATTTTTAATTTAGTTTTGCATTTAAATTTAGATTTAGTTATGTATTTATTTAAATTTAAATTTAGTTTCAAAATTAGTTATAATATTCTCCTTTGCCTTAGATTTTAATTTCAATAAGTTTCATATAGTTTAGCTTTGCATGTTTGATTTAGATATAGAATTCAAATTGATTCAAAATCTATTTGATTTAGATATTTGATAATACATTTCATTTGAACATTTTTAATATGCATGTTTCAATTTAGTTTTACATTTGCATGTTTCATATTAGTTTTAGATTTGCATATTTTAAAATGCTTTTGTTTTGCATGTTTTAGATTTGTATGTTTCACTATAGTTTTATATTTGTATGTTTCAAAATATTTATATTTCTCATGTTTTATAATTAAATTTTATCATTAATGTGGATGGCAAGGTCACCTTATCAATAAAATTTGTATTTTATTTAAGTTAATGATTAATTTAAAATAAAAATCATATATCTAGTTTATATTTTGTCATTATTATATTAGATTATGTATGTGTTTTATTTAAATATTTTTCATAGTGTATATAGATTTTTATTTAAATTTATTTTTGTAATGTTTGAAAAGTGGAAGACAATGCTACCATATTTCAAACATTACAATCTAATTATTTTATTTGAAATAGTTTTGATTTTGATTTATGTTATTTTGAACATTATTCATTTGAAAGAGTTTATGTTAATTATTAATACTTTTTTATTCTGATTATTTAAATATGTTGATGTTTATAAGTTTGTAGGTTACTATTTGAGTTATGGATGCCTTGACCATAGAATCAAACATTATTTGATACTAGCCTGACTACTTCAATGACCTCAAATGATTTCTTTGAGATCGAGTTTGACAAATGCCTACAAATAATTAAAGAGATGTGCACAATTATAATTAAAGTTTTGGAGAACACAATATTTCCAATTGACTATGTTGAGGAAATGGAAGGAATGCATATGAAAGATGCATAAAAATTCCTACATGATACATTTACAAAAGTGAATGGATTTCACTCAATGATGAAAGAAGTCTTTCACAATCATTGTTCAAATAAAGGTCGCAAAAGAATCCTACTCATTGAAGAATGTGATATGTATTTACACCATTACAGAGATTTATTTTTGTATATAGTTCATTCTTGTCTCCAATTTTAGAATTTTACTTCTAATTAGTCGTATTGCCAGTTTTGTTTCCCCATTGCTCTATGTAACTTTCATGAAGAAAATAACAAGAAACTAATAATTTATTGGTGTACAAAACATTTCTTCAATGGATGTGGCTACTAAATATGTTAATTAAGAAAAAAAATCATAAGTCTAAATAGATGTCCTTAATGATATGCATATTTATTCATTACAATTCTTAATCATTGCAATAAAAATTGCATTAGAATTATTAAAAATTCATCAATATATAATGTTCTCACATCATCATGGAGAAATAATTTCCATAAAATTGATTCTTCTATATTCTTTCACACTTTTTACATCATCTAAATAGTTGTGTTGGGACTTATAATTTCCCTTTAATGAATTAAAATTTCTCCACTATTCAAGTCATTTGTATAACATATATCCCAAATTTGACCATAGTTGTACTCCAAATACTCCAACACTACACCTGAATCTCATATTTCCCTTAACCATGTCCCTTATTTAAGTGTAACATTTAACCACTTATTATCCTTAACCATAACACCAAGTGTCATATAAATGAAATTGTAAACCTTGGATCCTAACTCTAACTCTCACTCTATATATGACTGTACTAAGTATTTAGTAAATTATACACCTTAACCTAACCCTACATGTACTAGTAACTAGAAATAATATTATATTTTTTATAAGTGAGAATATATATATATATATATATATATATATATATAGAGAGAGAGAGAGAGAGAGAGAGAGAGAGAGAGAGAGTAGGGGTGTATCCAGAGAGCACAAAGGCAGAGAGAGATTAGGAGGTGTATCTAGAGAGCAAGGTGAGAGAGATAAGGGGGTGTATCTAGATATTAGAGAGAGGGATTAGGGAGTGTATCTAGAGATTAGAGAGAGAGAGATTAAGGGGTGTATTTAGACAGGGGGGAGATATTATTGGGTGAAGTTAGAGAGAGAGAGAGAGAGAGAGAGAGAGAGAGAGAGAGAGAGAGGAATTACATTATTAAAAAGGTTAATAATTTGTATCACAATAACACTAATCATTGGGCACTATAATATAACTAACCCACATAAAAATTTAACTTGATAGTTACCCTAGCACTAAGGTAAAGTGTAATAATAACACTAACATCAACTATAATATGATTAGTAACCAAAAAATAACCTTAACCACAATAATAACATGATGCGGGAGCATCTCAACCCTTGAACATTATGAAAAATTTTGTGATATTGTAATGTTTCAATAATTTTGAATTTTGTGGGACCATGTCTAAGGAATGGTCAAATAGTTTCAAATTGCATTTAGAGTGGATTACATGACATTTGTAACCAAAATTATAAGGAGAGGTGGTGGTTATGAAAAGATGGAAAGTTTTGTAACTACGCACGAATCTCTTAAAGAGATGTCAATGTAATTATGAAGTGTGGGGAGAAATTATGAGAGTGAGAGAGGAAAAAGATTGGAAAAGAGTCAGCTCTCTGGCCTTTAGCCAGAGAGCCATATATGTTGTAAAGAAATTAGCACTTTAATAATATATCTTAGTTGTGCTTATAATTACAATTTGGTGTATGCCTTTCTTTTTACTTCTTACATTCAACTTTTATATGTTACTGTGTTTCAGTTTTATGAGTTCTTTGTGGATGGATTTTTGTTAATGATAGTTAGGAGAACGCTATTGGGTCTTCAAGAGACATAACTAAAGTCAAGAAGAGGAAACCATTAATGGAAGAGGAGACCCAATCTAACTGCTATGAATATTAGTATTGTTAAGTGAAGAAGGTAGCGATTTCATGGTCTTAGCCGATAGTGGAATGGAGAGAGACTTGCACTATATGTAGCAAGGTATGATTCAAAGAGAAACCCAATACCCTTGGCAAAGGTGGTGACCTCATAACTCAGTACCTTCTTCTTAGATGCCATGGGCAATGGAAAGGTAGTAGTTTTATTTTTTTGCCTCAAAATTGCAAGAATTTTGTAATGATGAGGGTCAGGTGTAGGAGGAACCTGATAAAATGGAGGAAGTTTAGTGGTAATGGTGGAAGCAACCCGATTTTCAAAGAGGGAGCCCAATTTAAGGGACATTACAGGTAGTTGATTGTAGTAGTTTCAAATGCACTGTATTTTGAAGAATGAGGATGATGGGTTTTGGATTCTTGGAACTCAAATCCATTTCTAACAATTTTTTTTGATAATGGCGAGGGTGGTAACATACATGCAAGAGACAACATTGAACTCTAGGTAAGGAGAAGAGAGTGCATGGGAGTCATGTATTAACAAGGGCATCATTACATGGAAGCCATGGTTATCAAGAAGAGAAAGGTGGTAGTATCAAAGTCTCAACTCATAAATGGAAGAGCCCAAGAAAGATAAGGACCAGACATAGAAGGGAACCAAGGAAGGAGCTTGGGTAGTATAAAAAAAAAAAAAGCTGAAGACCATGACAATGTGAACACTCTTGTTGACCAAGCTTGTTGTTGGTGTATGGGTGCATTCAATTTTTAGATGCTCTTTGATTATGCTGGTTGATTATGGAGAAGGATCCAATGGCGAATGTGTCCTGCAGAGTTATATACATTGTAAGTTAAATATCTCGAAAATGATTTCAGTGAAGGGGCATGATAATGTGTCATTTTGAATGTGATTGGTGATGAGTTGGAGGTCATGGAGTTGGGGTGTGATAGTGAAAAGTGGGTGTCTTTTAGTTGTTTTACATCAGAATGCTATTAGAGCGAGTGAAAGATCTAGGTAGAATAGCAAGTTGATTGAAAAGATGTGCTTGTATGGTGTAAGTCCACAAGCTACAAGTTGGCAGATAGGTGGTCTGTCATGGAGGGCCATCAAAGTTGGTCCACGGGCCTAAGTGACAGGCCAAAGATTGCAAATAGGCCTAGTGAGAGAGGCACTAAAAGGACTCCTAGGTGAGGTAGAGTTGTAGTAGTATTGTGAAGTGGACATGAAGCAACACCGTGACAACAACCCATAAGCACTCCTTTGATGGGAGTCAGTTTCAGCATCCGAGAGCACACCACCAGTGTGTGCCAAGAGTTTGAGTAGTAGACAAAGTTCCTTGGTATTTCCATAGGGACATGGAAATATTTATAGTCTAGGAGTATGGTGCAGGAGCATCCTAACTCTTGAACATTATGATGAATTTTGTGATATTCTAATGTTTCAGTAATTTTGAATTTTGTGGGACCATGTCTAAGGAATGGTTAAATAGTTTCAAATTGCATTTAGAATGGATTGCATGGCATTTGTAACCAAAAATTATAAGGAGAGGTGGCAGTTATAAAAAGATGGGAAGTTTTGTAACTACCCATGAATCTCTTAAAGATGTGTCAATGTAATTATGAAGTGTGGGGAGAAATTATGAGAGTGAGAGAGGAAAAAGATTGGAAAAGAGTTAGCTCTCTAGCCTTTAGCTAGAGAGCCATATATGTTGTAAAACAATTAGCACTTTAATAATATATCTTAGTTGTGCTTATAATTACAATTTGGTGTACATCTTTCTTTTTCCTTCTTGCATTTGACTTTTATATGTTACTGTGTTTTAGTTTTACGAGTTCTTCATGGATGGATTTTCATTAATGATGGTTAGGGAGAACTCTATTGGGTCTTCAAGAGTCATAATCGAAGTTAGGAGGAAGAAACCATTAATGGAAGAGGAGACCTAATTTGACTGCTCTGGATATTGGTATTGTTAAGTGGAGAAGGTAGTAGTTTCATAATCTTGGCCAATAGTGGAATGGTGAGAGACTTGCACTATATGTAGCAAGGTATGATTAAAAGAGAAACTCAATACCCTTGGTAAGGGTGGTGGCCTCATAATTCAATACTTTTTTCTTGGATACATGGGCAATACAAAGGCGGTAGTTTTATTGTTTTGGTTCAGAATTGCAAGAATTTCATAATGATGAGGGTTAGGTGTAGGAGGAATCTGATAAAATTGAGGAAGTTTGGTGGTAATGGTGGAAGTAGCCCGATTTGTAAAGAGGGAGCCCAATTTAAGGGACATCGTGGGTAGTTGATTGTAGTGGTTGAGAATGTAGTGTATTGTGAAGAATAAGGATGATGGGTTTCAGATTCTTGGAACCCAAATCCATTTCTAAAATTTTTTGTTGATAATGGCAAGGGTGGCGATGTACATGCAGGAGACAATATTCAACTCTAGGTAAGGATAAGAGAGTGCATGGGAGTCCTGTATTAACAAAGGTGTCATTGCATGGAAGCCATGGTTATAAAAAAGAGAAAGGTGGCAGTATCAAAGTCTCAGCTCATAAATGGAAGAGCCCAAGAAGGATAAGGACCAAATGTAGAAGTGAACCAAGGAAGGAGCTCAAGTAGTAAAATAAAAAAAAGTTGAAGACCATGGCAATGTGAACACTCTTTTTGACCAAGCTTGTTGTTGGTTTATGGGTGTGGTTGATTTGCAGATGCTCTTTGATTATGCTGGTTGATTATGGAGAAGGATCTTGAGTTATATTCATTGTAAGTTAAATATCTCAAAAAAGATTTTAGTGAAGGGGCATGATAATGTGTCATTTTGAATAGTTTAATTCATAGAGAACATGTCACTTCATTTGGTTTACTAAGATCCAATAGGACTACAAAAAATGTGGCAATGATAGTGTTCACATGAATTGTATGTAAATTACTAGGTCATGTCCAAAAATCAACCTTTTTAATACTATTCTCCAAAATCACCCCTAAGAAAAGCATTTTTTTTAATCTTATATGAGTAATCCGAATCAACATATCCATATGATGGCACCTTAAGTGTAGAGTGTCAATACTGGAATGGAAAGGAAAATTAATATTTCTACCTGGCCCATGATATATATATATAAAACCTTTACTATGTTACTTGATAATGATTTAATTGGTTTCTAAAGCCCCATTATCAATTCCCAAGGTACTGATCAACCTGGTGAGCCAATTGGGATTATTAAACTTTAGCCTTACAAAAATGATAATTCCTTTCTCATGGGGTAAATTTTATTTTATTTTATAAAGCCATGTTTTCCATAACAATAAACAAAATGAAATTGTCATTTCCATCTTTACATTACCAATGCATACCGCCCTTCCACTTTTAGATATGGTCACTAAGGGAAATAAAATGTCATAATACTTCCCTCTTCCATTTAGTGGTATCACCATATTAACTCCACTTTTGAGTAATGATATTGATTTAACCATCTAGATTTCTAAGATGGTATGCCATGCTTTCTTAGTCTATGTTGTTTCTTATGACTTTTTTTGCAACCCTCTTTCTAGGGCATTTCAAGTCCCATTAACTTTTGGTGTATATGGAAAATGCAAATATCTTTACATTTTATTATTATCTATGTGATTGGTCTTAACCATTTTCTAAAACAATAATTAAGTGTGATATTATACAACATAGAATTAGTGCAGTGATAAGGAAATCTCATTCAAGATGTACACACTTAGCATTAAAGAAAATCTTGCATTTTAACCCCAAAAGAGTAGCCCCAATCATAAAGTTAATCCTAAATCTTATATTTTGTGCCTCAATCATAATGCTAATTATTGAGATAGGCAAAGGGTGAATAACTAGGGCCAAAGGCTCACCTAGGTATCCAAACCACCCTGCAAGAGTTAACACAATGGAAGAAAACACAAAGAACAAAAATCAAAGGAGGAAGAAGAGTGAAATACTTTTATTGATTCATCAAAATATCTTCATACGTGCCTAGTTGTAAGGCCTTTTGGGTTATAGCCAATTACAAATACATTCACATTCCAAGATCCAACTGCAAATTCACACTTTCAATTTTGCTCTTAAATCTTCTTCCCAAAAACTTACCTAACTCTAAGCCTAAACACTCTATATATAATTGCCAAAATGGCTTACAGATTATTCTAGAACATTACATAAGAGGAAGGACAACCCAACAATGGTCTAGATGCATCTCAAGAAAAGATCTTAATGTAAATTTCATGATCAATATAAATCTCGCAAGTCAGCTTGCAGAAATCACATCCAAATGCTGACACTTAGCATACACTGGGTAAATCGACACATGAAGAGTCACTTGGCATACACTGGGTAACTCGGTGAATGAAAAGTCACTCGACATACATTGAGTAACTTGGAAAATGAAGAGTCACTTGGCATACACTAAGTAACTTGGTGAGTGAAGAGTCACTTGGCATACATTGGGTAACTCGGCAAATGAAGAGTCACTCGGGATACACTAGGTAACTCGACAAATGAAGAGTCACTTGGCATACGCTAGGTAACTGGGTGAATGAAGTGTCACTTGATATACACTAGGTAACTTGGCAAATGAAGAGTCACTTGACATACACTAGGTAACTCGGTGAATGAAGAGTCACTTCACATACGTTGGGTAACTTGGTGAATGGAGAGTCACTTGGCATACATTGGGTAACTTAGCGAATGAAGAGTCACTTGGCATACATTGGGTGACTTGGAAAATGAAGAGTCACTTGGCATACACTGGTTAACTTGGTGAGTGAAGAGTCACTTGGTATAAACTAGGGCTATAGTAACTTGGCATCAACATGCAGAATGAACAAAATGAGCAGGATAACAAGGCAACCTAGGATGCTCCTACATTAGATAACTGGGGTTGAAAGGAATGATTCTCCTGAATCATTGAGATGTCACAATCTGAGTGGAATCCAACTCAAATTGAGAAATCCATGAAGCATCTTCAATAGGCCTTAGGTTCTTCCACTTCACTAAATATTCATAGCAATTTTTTCCTCTTGTGCTCCTGCCAACTCTTTGATCCAATATCTGTTCAACTTGTTCAATCTACTTCTTAGGATAATCTTCTAATACAAAAACTTCATCATCTAACTCATGATACTTATACAAATCAGCAATATTGAATATAGGAGATATATCCATGTCATCAGGTAACTCAACTTCATAAGCATTACCACTGTCAAACTTCTTCAAGATCTTACAAGGTCCAAATTTCTTCATCTTCAACTTATTGTATGTTCCAATTGAGAATCTTCCTCCTCATCACCAAATTGAAAATCATGGTGTCTTCTAAACTGATCGGCATTCTCCTTATACTTCTGATTACTTTGTTGTAATCTCAACTTCACTTCTTTATGCAAAGACTCCATAAAATCAACAAATTCTTCTCCTGCAACACTTTTCTTTTCTTCACCAACAACATCTCTCAAATCTGATATACCTCTAGGATGCATTCCAGTAACAATCTCAAAAGGTGTCTTCCTTGTACTCCTATTCATAGAATTATTATATGCAAATTCAGCTTGTGCCAATACCATCTCCCAATTATTGGCTTATTCCCAACTAAACATCTTAGTAAATTACCCAAGCTTCTATTCACAACCTTTGTCTGACCATCTATTTGTAGATGGAATGTAGAACTAAGTTTCAATTTAGTAACCATCTTCTTCCACAAAGTCTTCCAAAAGTAGCCAACAAACTTACTATCTTTGTCAAAAATAATACTTCTTGGTAATCCATGCAATCTCACAATCTCTTTAAAGAAAAGTTCAACAACATGCTTAGCATCTAATGTCTTCTTACATGGTATGAAATGAGCCATCTTAGAAAATTTTTCCAATACAACAAATATGGAATCATACCCTTTCACTATTTTAGGCAATCCAAGAACAAAATCCATATTGATGTCAGTCCAAAGTTTCTCAAGAACAATTATAGGTGTATACAAACCAATATTTTGACTCACCCCTTTTTCAATTTGACAAACTCCACAACTCTTTACAAATTTTTGAACATCCTTATACATTTGTGGCCAATAATACTTCTCTTTCAGCAAACTCAATGTCTTATCAATTCCAAAATGTCCAACTAATCCACCACTATGCTTTTCCTTAATCAGATTCGACCTCATAGGACTTCTAGGAATATATGACTGAATACCTTTGAACAACATACCTTCTTGAATGAAATATTCATCATACTTACTTATGTGATCTATCAGATTTGGTGCTCTACACTCTCTCCATGCCTTAGAAAAATTAGGATCAGCATCATATAACTCTTTCATTTCATCAAAACTGAGAATTTCAACCTTCTTTTAGTCAACAAAGAATGTCTTTTACTCAATGCATCAACAACTCTATTAGTGACTCCACTCTTATGCTTGATAAAAAATGTGAAACTCTGCAAATACTCCACCCACTTCATATGTCTTTGATTTAATTTATGTTGACTTCCCAAGTATTGTAAAGCTTTATGATTAGTATACAAAACAAACTCCTTAGGCATCAAATAATGTCTCTACTTCTTCAATGCTTCAACAATGGCATAAAATTCTTGATCATACATAGAATACTTCCTTTTAGCATCATTCAAATTTTCACTAAAGAAAGCAATAGGCTTAGCTTCTTGACTTAATACAGCTCCTATTTCATTACCACTTGCATCACATTCAACTTGAAATACTTTGTTGAAATCAAGTAAAGCCAGTGCAGGTAATTAAACAACCTTTTGTTTCAAAGTATCAAAACTCTTATCAGCTCTATGTGTCCACTTAAATTCTTTTTTATCTCCCCTCATTATTTCAATCATAGAATTACAAACAACACTAAACTTCTTTATAAACTTTCTGTAAAAACTAGCCAAACCATGAAATGATCTTACCTCACCCACATTCTCAGGTGTAGGCCATTCCAAAATTGCTTTAACCTTCTTAGGATCCATCTTCAATCCATCAACTAAAATCATAAATCCCAAATACACAATCTCCTCTTGCATAAAAGAACACTTTTTCAGATTAATCAACAACTTTTCCTCTTTCAACCTCTATAATACTTGTCTAATATGCTCAAGATGTTCTTCCTTAGTCTTACTGAATATTAGAATATCATCCAAATAAATAATCATAAACTTATCCAAAAATCATTTTAGAACTTCATTCATCAACCTCATGAAAGTACTAGGTGCATTAGTCAAACCAAAAGGCATAACCAACCATTCATACAAACCGTCCTTTATCTTGAAAGCAATCTTTCATTCATCACCTTCTTTGATTCTAATTTGATGATAGCCACTCTTCAAATCAATCTTGGTAAAATACTTTGCTCCACTCAAACAATCCATTATGTCATCCATCCTTGACATAGGAAACTTATTTTTCATTATGATTTTGTTGATAGCTTTGGAATCAGTACACATTCCCCATTCTCCATTCTTTTTAGGTGCTAATATAGTAGGTATAGCACATGAACTCAAGCTTTCTCTAATCAAACCTTTCTATAGAAACTCATGCAATTGTCTGTTAAGCTCTTCATTCTAAACAAGTGTCAATCTATATGGTGCTTTGTTTGGAAAACTAGCTCTAGGAATTAGATCCATACAATGACTTATGCTTCTTACTGGAGGTAAACCATCAGGAATATCATCAACAATAATGTCTTTATACTCATTTAACAATTCTGTAACTTCTACTATTACTCGACTATCATTATCTGTTGTCACTCAATCATTACTAGCTTATGCTGCTCAACCATTACTACCAACACTCAGTCCTCTAGGAACTATGGCAAAACAAACTTGATTCCTTTTCATTTCCTTCTCAAATTGTTTCCCATTAACCATGCAAATTTATACAACAGTAGAATTAACCTCATTTGGACTTTCAATCAAAGACAACAATGTTTGTTTCTTCCCATTTACCCAAAGAGTATATTGATTCAATCTTCCATCATGTACAACATATCTATCATATTTCCAAGGTCTACTCAACAAAATATGACAACAATCCATGTGCATGATATCACACAAAACTTCATCAAAGTAATGTCCAATTTTGAACTTCACAAGGCATTGTTCACTTACCAATATCTTATGCTCATCTTTGATCCATGAAACATGAAAAGGTTTGGGATGTTTCAACCTCTACAAAAACAACTTGGTAACTGACTCTTCTGATGCTAGATTTGTAGAACTTCCACTGTGAATAATCACTTTGTAGCATTTTCTAGCCATCTTACATCTTGTCTTGAAAAGATTTCTCCTTAAAATAGTTTCCTCATCACTTCCCTTATTACATAAGGTTCTTCTCACCATCAGAATTTCTCCAGCCTCAGGTCCACTTGGTGAACCCTCATCATCTTCTTGAATCACAACATTTCTATTACCTTGCCTACTTTTAGAGGATCTACATTCAAAAGATCTATGCCCCTCTTTACCACATCTGAAACAATTACCATGAAATCCACCTCTAGAATAGGAATTACCTCTTCCTCAATAATAATTAGTGCCTCCTTGATAAGAATTACCACTTTTCCATTTGATCTTGCCTTTTTCATAATTCTTCCATTCAAGTTTGCCTTTATCCTACATAGAACTATTAGATTTGCCACTTTATCCATAAGATCTACCTCTACCTCTTTGTCTTTGTTCATGCTTCTTTGTCAAGATCTCCTTAGCTTTCAAGGCATATTGATATGCTTCTTCTACACTTTACAACTTCACAAAACTTATTTCATCCTAAATTCTAGATCTCAATCCATTAATGTACCTTGCAATTTTCTCAACATCATCATCCACATGTCCAAATCTAATGTCCAATCTATAGAATTCCTCAGTATATTCTTTCACAGCCATGTCCTTTCATTTCAAATTTTACAACTTTCTCAACAGGCTAACTTGATAATCAGCAAGAAGGAATTTTTTCTTTACCTTGTTCACCATCTTTGGCCAAGTTTTGATCTTCTCCTTTCCTCTCCTTTGTCTATTAGTTTTCAAGTGCTCCCACCATAGTGATGCATGACCTTTCAACCTAGTGACTGCAATATTCACCTTTCTATTATTAGGAGTGTTTTCATACTCAAAGAACTTTTCCATATCAGAGATCTAATCCAACATAGCATTGGCATCCAATTTTCCATCATAAGGAACAACTTCTATAGTAGGCTTTGAATTTTCCCTAGACAATATTTTCAACAATCTTTCCTCATCTTGATCTTCTTCCAATTCTAAATTATGGTTTGGTGTTGTTGCTTCATCATCACTTACATCATCAAGATATGCTCCTCTCCTCTAGGCTATCTCCATAGCATCAAATCTAGTTGTAATTTGTCTCAATTGATCCAATATAGCATTATCAACATTATTTCCTCTACCATGAACCATCTTTACAAATTAGGTTCTTGCAAGATCGTAACCCTCTACAAGTTATAGGTCAAATCCATAGATCTGCCACCCTAAAACCAAATCCAAATCAGGGTTCTACACAATCCAATCTCTAAAAGTATGAACCTCAAGCTCTAATACCAACTGACACAAGCGAAGGGTGAATAACTAGGGCCAAAATCTCACCTAGCTATCCAAACCACCCTATAAGAGTTAACAAAATGGAATGAAACACAAAGAACAAAAACCAAAGGAGGAAGAAGAGTGAAATACTTTTATTGATTCATGAAAATATCTTCATACATGCCTAGCTATAAGGCCTTTTGGGTTATGACCAATTACAAATACATTCACATTCTAGGATCCAATTGCAAATTCACACTTTTAGTTTTGCTCTCAAATCTTCTCCCCAAAAAATACCTAACTCTAAGCCTAAACAGTCTATATATACTTGCCAAAATGGCTTACAAATTATTCTAGAACATTACATAAGAGGAAGGCCAACCTAATAATGGTCTAGACACATCCCAAGAAAAGATCTTAACATAAATGTCACGATCAAAATAAATCTTGCAAGTCAGCTCATAGAAATCACGTCCAAATGTTGACACTTGACATACACTGGGTAACTCGACACATGAAGAGTCACTTGGCATATGCTAGGTAACTCAGAAAATGAAGTTTCACTCAGCATACATTGGGTAACTTAATGAATGAAGAGTCACTTGGCATACACTAGTTAACTTGGTGAATGAAGAGTCACTTAGCATACACTAGGTAACTCGACAAATGAAGAGTCACTTGGCATACATTGGGTAACTCGATGAATGAAGAGTCACTTGGCATACACTAGGTAAGATGGTGAATAAAGAGTTACTTGGCATACACTGGGTAACTTGGCAAATGAAGAGTTACTTGGCATACACTGGGTAACTCAGCGAATGAAGAGTCACTTGGCATACACTAGGTAACTTGGCAAATGAAGAGTCACTTGGCTTACATTGGGTAACTTAGCAAATGAAGAGTCACTTGGCATACACTAGGTAACTTGGTGAATGAAGAGTCACTTGGCATACACTGGGTAACTCGGCGAATGAAGAGTCACTTGGCATACAATGGGTGATTTGGCAAATGCAGAGTCACTTGGCATACACTGGGTAACTTGGTGAGTGAAGGGTCACTTGGTATACACTAGGGTTACAGTAGCTCAGCATCAACATGCAGAATGAACAAAATGAGCAGGATAACAAGGAAACCTGGGATGTTCCTGCATCAATTACTCTAACCTAATTATAAATGGATAACCATAAATCCTAACCCAAACCACAATATTATTTATATGTTCAACCCTAATTGTTTTAATATACCTTAATTGTACAAATTTGCTAAGGCATCATCATAAACATATTTATATAAGATATTTTTAGAATTCACATTTAAGTTGATTTATTAATATTATTTTTTGGAGTATTATTTTATGATTAGGATTAATGTTCAATTAGCATTAACATTAAAGTTTACTTAAATGTTTAACTTTATTTATTAAATTGATATGGTTTTGAAGATCTATGCATTTATATAATTGATATTTTAGATTTATTTTATTAAATAGTAATTTTGTGATTTTTTATGTTGTTTAAACATATATGTAGATTATATTTGATGGATCCACCCCCACCCCCACCCGCTCCCCCACCCCCACCTTTGCCCCCTCCATCTCCACCTCTACCTCCACCCCCACCTCCATGACCATCTAGTCCTCCTCCAACACCTACCACAGAGGATTTGAGGGAGAGCATGAGGCACAACCTTTGTGACCTCATGCACGATATTGAGACCATTAAATGTGAGGTTCACCCCACCACCCCCACCCCCACCCCCCTCACCTACTTCACCTTGTAGATAGTATGAAAGGCATTGTTCAGCCTATAGAGCATTTTGATTATGATATTGATAACTTTAGATTATGGAGGCAAAACATGCATGCCTTTTATTTTGATGGCCTATCCTATAGAGAGGTCCATAACCTCAAAATAAATAAATGACATTTTACAAGATATTTTTTAAATCCTAAGATGGGCGGTGAGATTATAGTGAGAAGAAGCCTCACATTTCTATTAGATGGTGCACACATTTGCATATATCAACACACTTTTGGGAGTAGTGGTGGATGTTATTTGACCATCCACCACATGCAAATCAAGAGATACCCATGTACTTCCTTAGCTATGGGCTGAATTTGAATTGGGTTTGAAACCGAATTATTTTGATATTCAATCATTTCAGGGGGTTGGTGGAGGGATGCCTTAGGATGGGCCTGGGGAAAAGCTAAGTAATAGAATGAGGAATCACATATGGCCTCAACCTCTTGTACATCTTCTCACACTAGTTTTCCTAGTGCCACACCATCATTGAGAAATTTCATCTTTTCTTACCTCATTGAGTGCCCTTTTAGGCAATTTAGTAGAGTAGTGGACACAAGCAAGAGATATTTGTCCACTTGGACACATTTGTACTAGTTGTGGAGATACATGAAGAGGCCCCTAGAGTGATTTTGATGTGGCACATGATGACCATTATGTTGAGGGTGTTAATTTTGATGATGATGCATACACTGCCCATGGTGATAGTAGTGATGATATTGATATGTCATCATTTGTTGACCTTCTGCAGGGAGAGCCCAAAGACAGTTAGGAGCAGTAGGTAAAATTTTAATTAAAATTTAAATAAAGTACATAATTATTTACTTTCTACATACACATGTAATTGTATTAACCATATTAATGTATTTTGATTTTGAAATAACAAAGGATGGATGATACTATTCCTCCTAGGAGGCACTATAGTCTTTTTTCAAGACCTACAGATGTTGGCATCCCTCATACAGTATGCACTTTGAATCACACTATAAATAATGTCCATTCGAACTCAAATTTAATAACATGTGTACATGTGTTATTTTTATCTAATTTTGTAGGGATTGTCAGCTACTACACAATTTGATGTTAGTACACATCCTAATCCATTGACCACTAAGGCACAGCCTCAAATACCTACGATATGAACTTTTGACTCAAGAGAAATAATTTGTACTATTTTAATGTATGTGTACATTGTTATTAACTTATAATCTTTAACTTTGATTCATGTATAATTTTATGTGTTTTGGTTTTACAAACAAGAGATGGATTGTACTTATCCAATATAGGCCTTAGTATAGTTTATTTTCAACTCCATCTTTTGACCATGTGAGACATGCCAATGTTTATCATGGTAGCATATCTTTAGACACATTTGTGACATTGGCTACTACTCAGGTATGATATATATACATGTTTTTATAGTTTATAAAAAATGTAGTGTAAATTATGTACTTTTTAGTTTACGTACTTTGTAAATCATGTATATATAATTTTGACTCAACGTTTAATGTATCCATAATTTTAGGACTATGCCACCATATGTGTTACTAAGAGTACGAGACTAAGCTAGATGGAGGTACCTACATCATCCTTTAAGGTCAGTATTGTGATTTATGTACATACATAGTTCATTATGCTCTTTATCAAATTTTAAAAATGTATGTATTGTAAATTACTAGACCTCACCACTACCACATTTGGTAGCTTTCATAGTTCACCTCCTCTCATTACAAAGGGACACCCATCTCATGTGGTATTATTTTTATTATGTAGTGAATATTTAATTTATTTGCGAGCTAGATTTTGAAACCCATTTCAATTAAACATGTACATGATGAGACACCTCATGTTACACAGGATGATCCATCTACCACATGGGGTGTCCCACATGATGAGACAGCTCATGTTACACATGATGATCCATCTGAGTCCTCTTTGTGTGAACTAAAGAGGACTATATATCAGATAGATTAGGTCTTTTTGGCACCTTTAGATTGTGTTTTTATGATGTACATATTGTTTATTTTGATACACTTTGTATTAGGATAGTTAATTGTATTATATATATTTTTTGACTTCATAGATCTTGTTATGATATGTTAGACCATGTACTTTTCTTTTATGACTTCTTATCATACTAGTGTAAGTAGTATAGATTATTATGTTATCATTTTTTAAGTATGAACCATTTTCTTTATTGTAACATATTTTATTCATGTTATGAAACATTTTGTAAGTATATGGTACATGAACAATAATTTTAATAATTTTAGTTATTTATACAAAAAAATTAATTCAAACATGTTTGAATATAAATGTAATGGAAAAAAATAGGAGTTCATTACTTGAATTGACAATTAATTTATAATATCAAGTGTACACCTTTAACTTTCAAATAGAAGTAAACTCCTATTTTTCAATGTTTACAACATGTTTCACAATAAATGTAAGACAATGTCAATGGCATAAATAGAAGTGAACTCAAAATATAAAATTGGATCAACACATTTCTTCAAATGAGGTGCTACAAAATAAAATTGTAGAACAAAAACACATGCTAATAAAAACATAAATTAATATGAGCTATCTAAACTATGCAAATATGTGTAATTTGTATGTACTCACTATGTGTAATTGCACAAGATGTTGATGTTCAATCCACCTTAACATGTAATTGCAAAAGATATTGATTTAAATTTGCATAAATTGTAATCGAGACCTAAATAAGAGGTATATATAAGTTCTCTAATTTTCTATTGACAGTGCATACATACATGTAAGTAAAGAATAAGGACCTCCATAAAATAATTAAACTCAATACATAAAAAATACCTCCATAATTTTAAGGTAATTGCCTTTGTTAATCATATGAAAGATAATTAAACTCAATAAATAAAAAATAATTCTAATTGATAGATCTAACTCCTAATTACAAATAACTTGCTCCATCAATTAAGAGAAACGTGAACAAAAGGTAAGAATGCAACAAATTACTAGCAAAACTCAATTTTCTTGAATTCAGTTTGTGAGAACCTTGCTGTCTCTTGTAAAAATGCCTTTGAAAAGAATTAAAAATTATTTTAGGGTCATTATTCACTTAAGGAATGTCAAAAATAATTCATATTGCAAGTATCCTACCTATTTCCTAAAGTTGCACAAAGTTGCAACATGACAATTTTGTCAAATTTTTCAAACTTGACAATCTCAAAAAAACTCTTGGCTTCCTTGCCCCCAATGGAGGAATAAATGAAGTCTTACAATGTTTCAAGCCTCCTCACATCTCACTCCAACTTATTGCATTCCTAGTGACCATGTTGTGGTTGTTTGACCACCTTTGACTACCTAGAAAGCTTAGTAGAGTTTTAACATAGAAATTGAATGAAATGATTGTAAAATGTAATTTAAATCAAACAATTTAGGTAAAACCATACACTTAGGTTATTAAGAACCTTTATTCCATAATCAACCCCAAAATTTGAGTCTTTCAAGCCAAAAGTGGGGTGCTCCTACACCATCTACCATAAAGTCATTATAGAAAAAAATTATATGCGATCTTCGATGAATCAATAAATTTAGGAAAATCAATTTTACACTTTCTAGGTTTCTAAATAACTAAATTTCAAATATTTCATGCATCTCATTTCTATGAGATCTAAGATTTATTTCTTTGAACTAGGCTCCATGGGGAATATATGTACAACATTTTATATTAAAAAATATATCCAAATAGCTCCTTATTTATGTGTAATCCTAATTGTATGTTGTGGATACTATTAACCATTCAAGTCTCAAGACATTGAGATGAATGTTTTATCATAGTCAAAGAATTAGATTATTATTATCATGCATTTTTACTATTAGATTATGATTTAAGCACATTCATTCACAAAAGGGTCATCTTTCAACAAGACCTTGAAAGAGCACCTAAACACTTCCCCTCTATATATTTTACCATACTTTTTCCTCTAAATCTGAAAACCTTTTTTCTTATTTTTTTAAGAAACAAAGAAATACTTAAAATCTCTTTTATGGTTGAATTTTTTTTGTAGTCAACTTTTGGTAGGCATTGAAGGTCATCAAGGAACTACAAAAATGTGTGGATAGTTTGATTGTCATTCCAAATGATATATTACTAGATATTATTTAAGAGACTAGTCCTCATGAAGATGTTTTCCCCCTTTCTATTGATTTTTTTCATCAAGGTGTACATGGATTCTCTGATATAATAATATTAAGTGGGATTAAGACTTTAGTGGATTATCTAATTTACTTGGTTTTCAAGCATAGAATTAATTGAGTATGAACATCTTTGAAATCCACAAAATGACAAGGTCAAGACATCTATTTTACTGATATGATGCAGGTATTAAAATATAGATTCTAGGTTTAGTGAATGTATATTTTTTTGATGAAAAGACTATCATGATAAAATTAGGCATTGCAATGCTTGGAGTGGGTGTTTCATCTGGAAAAAGTACCATTCAAAAGAAGCAGCAAGCTACATTAGATCACCTTATCAAGAGATCAATTAAACTTGAAATTAGTGGTTTATACAACATTACTAGGGGGCCCTTATTCTATAGAAAATGAATAGATTTTCTTAGGTAAACCAACCTATTATAAAGTTCGTTAGTAGTTGATTGATAGTTTTATTTTTAAACAAAGTTTCATAGTTATACCAATTCATCATAAATTTTGCTTATAGTTTCTATTTTATTTTCTTTTGGTAGGACATTATATTGAATAGTTATGTATGGTATTTCTTTTTAAATCTATATAATGATTGAGAATTGGTGTTGAAACTATTTTTATCATGTTCATTTAGTGGCTAAAGATTTGTAGGCAGTGTGCATTTTTGCCTTGCTTTCATTCTCACTTAGGGTCCAAGAGGAAGAATTAATCCATACTTACTATCTTTTCTCTAAAAGTCCCTTATGCAAACTCTAACCAAAAATCATGTGACACCATATAATAATAACCCAAATTACTTGCATACTAAATTCTTTGTGGTGTTCAACACATATACCCAAATATTGAGGGAACATAGTTTATTTACCCTACAAACCTACACTTCATTGAGGGGGCCTTATTCTATAGAAAATGAATAGATTTTCTTAGGTAAATAAACCTATTACTAATTTTGTGAGTAGTTGATTGTTAGTTTTATTTTTAAACAAAGTTTCATAGGTATACCAATTTATCATAAATTAGATTGAGAATTGGTGTTTAAACTAATTTTATCGTGTTCATTTAGTGGCTAAATATTTGTAGGCAGTGTGCATCTTGACTTAGGAATTCTGCAATACTGTAAATATGCATCAAAAGGTAATGTCTTTGTATTTTTGTCTTGCATTCATTCTCACTTAGGGTCCAATAGGAAGAATTAATCCATACTTACTATCTTTTCTCTAAAAGTCCCTTATGTAAACTCTAACCAAAAGCCTTATGTGACAACATATAACAATAACCCAAATTACTTGCATACTAAATTTTTTGTTGTGTTCAACCCATATACCCAAATATTGAGGGAACATAGTTTATTTACCCTACAGACCTACACTTCACATCTCCCTAAACCCAACAATATTTTCAAACTTCAAAGAGAACCCTACCACGGTCATCAAATATAAGTAATATTAAGAGAGATAAATTGTTATAGATTGGAACCCAGTCAAATTCCTAGCAAATACAAGGATGTAGCCACATGCAAGTAGATGAAACTTTTAGTAGCAACATAATTTTTATTTTGACTAAATATGGAAGAGATAACAACTAAACACACAAGAGCAAATAGCTAATATGAAACAATAGTATGTAAACTCTAATGACATCTAAAAACATCAGATGATGCAAATAATTTCAATAAGGTAGATATATCTCACAACTAACTCTAAACTCAACAACTCTTGAGAGTCAATAGAGAGAGTTTTGAGCATAAAGGCAAGATGTGGCAACATTAGGGAAGATTGTCAAAAAATAAATCCTACTTTCTTGAAATTCACATTTTAATTTATGGAAACCCTCTAGAGATGTAATTATACCATAGAGCAAAGCATGTCATAATTGTAGGATATTCTTTTCTTCATATGCTCTTCCATCGAGGTTTGCACCAACAATAAGTATTTGGAAGATGATTTTTCTTGTGTTGGTCAGCTTAAAAGGTAAGTCTACTAGAATCACTAATGGTGTTGCAGAATTATTTATTTACTATAATGGAGTAGCATTAGAGATAGACAATTTTAAAAATATTTGGTTGTCAAAATTTGACTTTGATCAAGCCATATCTCACTTCATAAAGTATCTCACTTGATTTTTTGGCTTTCAATTTCCTCTATAGTCACAAATAGAAAATCTTACATTTATAAACAACTTTTATATATTTTGAGTATTAGCTAACTATGAGCTAAGTAATACAACCTATAAAATTTGAGAAAAAATAAAATAAGAAGCACTTACTCTTTGTCAACATGTTATTATCTACTATATATATGAATTTCAAACTACTTGTTGTCTTAACATGTGACTTTTTTAGAACATGGACTAGGAGGTATGTACCATTTTATTAGAGCTTGGACTTTGGAACTAACCTAAACTATAAATGGTTACATTTGGGGAGCCACTACCAAAATATACAAGGCAATCCAATATAATGACTTATTAACAGGTCAGAATTGACCTACCTTAGTCTGAGATAGGAGGAGCATAGCAAAGGTGGTTTCTTTCTTTACCTTCTTGCCTCTCTTAAAAATAGGTCACTCCAAAAATGCTATATGGTTGAAATGTTTGGGTAAGAAACCTTTCTAACCACATGTGGAAACAAATTGAATGTATACAAAAACATCTTATCACTACTAGCCTTGAAGTCAAACTAGAAATTTTATATGAGATTATTTTGGCTGAAGCAAGTATGTCCCCGATGGAAGTTTTGGTAGTTATCCATTTGTTAAGCTATTTTAAAAATAGTTGATGATACAAAAAGTATTATTGGCCCAATTTATTTGTCAATGAGAGATTAGTTCATAGAAAGAAGGTGAAAATGAGGCAAAACAAGGCATGGTTGAAAAAATGAGACATTTACATGCAAAAATATACTGGCAACACCATTGAAGTGATAAAAAGACTTGTGATGAAAAAATTCAGGGCTACTGTATAGATATAGAAAATAGAGTGGAAAAAAACCTACTATGTGAAATAATTCAATCCCTATTTAGAAACATGAAGATAAAGACTACTTACAGGTGGCAATCAAAGGTAAAGCTAAATTAATTTCTAGTGGTAGGGTTGAGAACTAGATCTCATCATCTATAGTGCAAGATAGGTAGATAGGTTGTTCCTAAGGAGGTTTGGGATATAAGAACATATATTTTCTATAGCGAAGGATGTGTCAAAATAAAATTATGGCACTTTAATTTTTATGTGTGTTGCATGCCAAGTTATCTACAAATAGTATGGGAACTTGATAGAGGGCTTCCTACATCATCACAAAACAAGACTAGACAAAATGGTTGGCTTTGTGAAAAACATTCACAGCAAGAGGGCTAACATTGAAAAGAACACAAAAATATCTTAGATTTTTTATGTGTACTCCCTTAGACTGTTTGGTGTTGTGGATGTTAGTAAAATTATAAATATCTTCATCCATTCACTACCTTCACTACTTTCCAACTGTCATCCATCCTTGCAACCTCCTACCACACCATTGAATCATCAAAACATATATTCCCCACTCCAAACAAGAAACACAATCTCACACCAAACTCCTTACCTACATTAACATGGCTTTGCCTAGCCAAATCATTCTCTTTCTCCACCATCATATTTCCTCTTGAAAATTCTAAAACTAAGAAGGAAATCTCCTCCTTATTCAAGACCTAAGTGTATCCTTGGTTTACCTCTATCTCCCCCAGAGTGAAGCAATCAGTATCAACACTAAGTCTCAAATTTGACTTCTCCCTTTCCAAGTCTTTTGTCTCCATTGGAGTATTTCCTTTCTATCCCTCACAAACACCCCTACGTTTCATCATCTCTGATGTTAGTTTATCTTCTTTTTCCACCAAATAGAGTGAATGTTGACCTCCTCCAACCAGGTTGCTTCTCTTTGCATTTTCCTTCCAACAAAATTTGAGTCTAGTATGAATTGTCTAAAAACAATACCTACATCAAAATCCTAACTTGAATTTCAAAGGAAGACATTGCTAGATGCATCTATGAAAATTAATTTTCATTTGTCTCATCATAGTATTTACAAAAAAAGGTGCTCAAGATCAATTAGTGAGGCTCCAAAGAGCCCAAGTTATGAGAAGATGCACATCACTTTATTGGACAAAGGCGTGATCCATGTAGAATCTCTCATGAAGCCCATCAAGAATTTATGGACCGAATTAGGTGTGTGACCCTATGTATGATGGATGGAAAGATGTGAGAAATTCTTCTTTGGTCAATGTTATTATAGTATCCACAATAGGTACAATGTTTTTTAAAGCTATAAATTGTAAAGGGTGGGTGAAGAATGTTCTTTTCATTGCAAACATTCTCATCCAAGCCATTGAGCAAGTTGGCCCTCAAAATATTGTTCAAGTAATAACCACCAATGGAAAAAATTGTAGGGCTATCTAGTTATTGGTTGAGGAGCATTGCAAACACATTTTTTAGACAATTTGAATTGTGCACTCGATGAACTTAATGTTGCAAAAAAAGACACCACTATTGAGTGGACCAAAAAATACATGAAGATGCACAAGAGATCCAAATGTTTGTCACAGACCACGATATGAAACTACCAATTTAGGCAATTCTCAAAATTATAGCTCTTGAAGGTAAGCTAAATTATTTAAAATTTAAATATGTTTTAGAAATATAATCACTTGAGTAAACTTTTTATGTTCTTAAATTTTAATTTTAATCTTGATTTAATTTATTATTATTATTATTTTAAAATAGGTTGTTTAACCCCATTTGCCTCCAACATTTTTTTTTTAGATGCCTTCTCAAGGATAAAGAGGCATTCTTTTGAAATGGTAATCAATGCTAATTATAGAATATGGAGGCAACCTAATAATAATTGGTTAATTTTACTTTTCTGTTACATTTGGTTAATTTAAAGCTTTGAATGGAAGTCATATCTTCATTTACCAAATATTTGAGAAATTTGAAATGTTAAATGTTGTTGTTTGAAAAATTAGAAGTGAAAAAAGCCAATTGTTAGTCTATCAACATTTACTGAAATATATATTGATAGTTTAAGATATAAAGCCCCAGCTAAGATTGATCTACATCTTCTTGACAATAAACATCTTTTCTAAAAATTTATTCAACCATCAAAAGTAAACTTATTACCTCTTTGATGTAGATTTATTCATTTTTAAATGCTTTCCATTCTTCAACAATTGGTCTTTCTCTAGATATCATGATGAGCATGACAATTAAAAATATTTCACCTTGGTTTTAGGATATCCAATACTAATTTTGTTCATTTTTCCAATAATATCATATAATGCTTTATTTACTTAGTTATTTGTTAGATTATCTCAAGGAAACTAAACAAAAGCAAAAGAATGAAGAGTAAATATTATATTTCTTCTAAGTTTGCATTGTAAGTTTCTTGTCTTTGGTAGGTAAAAATGTGATATACTAGATTGTATTTATAGGACTTGATATTTTTTTTATATTACTGGATTATATTTTTTTTTTTCCTGACAAGGTCTATTTAGGAAGAAATTTTCCAAAGACCTAAAAGGGAATTAATGTAATTATACAAGCATTTGATGACATAGTGTAAGATGGCTAAGGAGGTTGTGTAAGATAAAGCAATCTAATGTGATGTGATGTGTATGCATAAGTTCTTATATTGTTCCATTTGAATGTTTTCATCTATAGTATGTGAATGTAAATATTTAATGTGATCAAAGAATGAGGCGTTTCATGAATAAAAAAAGGTTGATGAGTTTGTGTTAAAGGAATATGGAATTTTTAACAAGAGATGGAGTCATCATTGGTAGGTCTAGTTAGGTCTAAAGGTTGAACTTTAGAGAAAAATGAACAGTGTTATAATCAAGTGTTGATTAAGATTAACTATGAGTCATGATTAGTTGTTAAACAATTTTTGAAAATGGTGATGTGAAATTAATATGTTGATTGATATTTCTAATTATATGATGTAGAACTTAAGGAGAAATATATGTCATGTAGATAGAGGAAACTTAGATATTTCTAAGTATAATAATCAATTATACTTCCATATAAGAATAAAAAAGAAAAGAGTACACTAATTATATATATAAACTAGGTATCAATCACTAAAGAAATGATTGGTATTAACTCAAAAGATTAGAACCAAGACAATGTTGAAAGTTACACTATTAAATATTTGATCAAATATACTACTAGATATGCTACTAAATATGTGATTAAATATACTAGATATGTGACCAAATTTATAATTAAATATGATACTAAATATACTACTAAACGTGTGACTAAATCAACTATCAAATATACAACTAAATATGTGATTAAATACACTAATAAATATGTGACTAGCAACATGATTAAATATACTACTAAATCAATTACTAAATATACCACTATATATAATACTAAATAGGCCACTAAATCAATGATCAAAATTAGTAGTCAAATAAATGACTAAAATTTCCTAGTAGTAAATTTAGTAGTGTTATAAATGACTAGATATTAACTACTATTAGTGATGTGACTGAATCTAGTCACATATATAATAATTTTAGTTATTTTTTTAGTCACATATTGTTATTTTTATACTAGTTTGTTACTCCCAAGTTTGATGGTTATTGTTATCATTGTACAAAGTATGAATATCAATAATTTAAGTATAGATATAAGTTTAATCAATCACCAAAAAGGTATTCATTTAATAGTTATTGCTATACTTGCACAAAGTTTGGACACAAGTGCCAAAATTGTAGGTCACGGATGAACTCAAATTAGAAACCAGGGAATAAGGATAATGCTATTAATTGGGATTACAACACATGGTATTCATGTAATGCATTTGGAAAATATGGAAATATTGCTACAAATTGCATGAGATTACATTTTGGAGGAAGGTTTGGAAATTGGAGGATTTATGGAATGTCATGATATCTATATCACGAGGTTAGTCATCTAAGTAGGAACTTTAGATACTTAGTTTCAACAAAAAATGATGTAAATTCTAAAGTAAAGGAAAAGTTGGTATAGATGAAGTTTGTGAACATATGAGAACTAATATAGAAAGGAAGATTGAAGAAAATGAGACTCCAAGTACAACAAATGAGGACACCTTATCTAATGGGTTAAGTGAAACCTCCACCTGTAATTAAATCACATGAGGAGGTTAGGATTTTAATTATCATTGAAAAATCTCATAATAATTCCTAGAATAAAATGGAAGGAAGTCCATATTTGCATTACATTTGGTGCACTAGGACAATCTATGAAGTATGAAATATTCTAATTAATTGAGCTTGACTAAATGAGTTAGTAGTTATGTGTTAGTAGTGATAAAAGAGTTAGCTATACCAATGATGTGAAGATACTTTACCTCAGTATGAAGAAAGTCTACTATATCACCCAAGAAATTATAAAAATATGTCATGATCAAGCTACTAAAGGAAACCAAGTTAATTAAGTACAATAGATAGTGGTGTATGGTCCACTTAATGTACCCCAATAGTTGTTAAAGGTCATTTTATCATATAGAATGGATCTTTCAATTTTCATTATTTATTCTACATTCAAAGAGATAAAGAATTAATTTGAGTGTTTTGGGAGAAGAATCAATTGCAAAATAATTTAAGGTGAGATTTCATTAGTGAATTTGATAGAAACATGAGTTAGAAGTAACTAAGTGAGTAGATTGAGTACTTTTCAAAGCCTTTCTACAAGAAAATGGCTTCAAGCTAATCAACAAGTGTTAAGAGATAGACAAAAGAAAAGATAAACATAGTAAAGTTGATAAGAAATGATATATATGAAGAGTCAAAATTAAGATTACATCCAAAAAAATTCATGCACACTGATAAGATAGGTTCCCTATCTACAATACCACCTAGGGTTTTACTCCTAAATGATGAGCAATCATTTGATAATTGTAAAATTGGAGAAGTTGGAGACCTCAAATTGCATAAATTTTATAACAAAATGTGTGTGGATAGAAAAATAAAGAAAGAGTTTAAACATTTGGAGTTAGCTAAACTTATTTATACACTACATTTTCCCAAGGATTTTAAGGCATACTTGATTAGGGTTTTATTGTGTTAAGTTCAATATATGAACATGTGGTTGGATCACCACTTACGATAACCAAATATGTAATTCATATGGTTACTTGATACCCTATTATGGATAAGGTAAAATGTATCTAAATAGCCCCCAAAGGACAAATTGAAGAAAATAAAAATGCATAATGGGACATCAAAGGAATGAAGATTCACATAATCACATATTTGGAGATAAAATTTAGTGTCTATGTAGTTGCATATAAAATCTACTAATCCAGTAGACAAAACAATTTTTCATGCATTGTTTACAAGATTGTATTGAAAGACCACATGTATTGTTGGCTTCTAATTTAAAAAATTCAACTAGGAGGTAGCCAAGAAATGATTTCATCTTAGGGCATCTATCTCCTATGATGGACACAATTTGTTTAAAACTCAAGCCTACTAGAAGGATGAACTACTTCTTCACTTCAAGATCTAGAAAACCTAGGTCGGTAAACATTTAGATTCATTCATCTGGTACAAGTTCAAAGCATACATCTAAATCTATACAAAGAAGATTAAACCCTTATTTCTCCTATACTTATGCAATAATAATAATACATAATAGAAAGTTACAAAACCTATGAAATCCACAAGTTGAGTGAGGGTATCCTTTCAGCTCCTAAACAAAAAGGAAAAATGGATAATTGATATTTGATTTGGGATCAACAAAATCAACATATGAAAAAAAAAAAAAATTGATCCTATAGCTAATCAATGCCCTATCCATTGGATATTCCACAAATCACCACATACATCAGGTATTGGTGATCTATCCATCTACTTTGTAAATTAGACATCTATGTTCAATCTGAACCTCATACTCATCAAATATCCTTCTCATAAAATTCAAAACCCTATCAAGATGTATCAAGAATTTACATGATTCTTTGAATCACAAGAAAAGCACATCAAAACATACAATCCAAAACAAATTGCAACTAGATCTATAATCTTTGATCACAAATCACAAAAGGTTACAAACAATAGAGATAAGAGACAAGAATAAGATAGAAACTAAGTATTTTGTTACTCTTTGTATTCATTCCTTTGAAAAAAGTACATTCAAGATGTATGAAAGACTCATAAAATACCAAAAAGACTAGAACTATACACTATACTTCATTATGTTGTTCATACAAGAGACACAAATGTTGAAGGACTAGGGGAAACCTAGTTGAGAACTTGCTCAAAACTTTAGGAACCAACCCTCTACAATGAGAGAAGAAATAAAGATATAGATGAGGAAGGAATCCTAGATCTAATATATAATCAACACCTATCCAATTGAATCTCCCTCCAGTGATATTGCAAAACATCTTTCATCTCTCTAGAACTAAAAAATTGGATCAAATCTCATAATTGTGTGGACAAAAAACTCTAAAAATATATCCAAGAATGATGAGAAAAGCCCCTTTCTGATAAAATATAAGATTTGATGTCAAAAGTTTCCAAACCTCTACCAAACTGATTTGAAGGAAAAATATTATAGCTAAAATTAACCTCTCCAAGTTTGGTACCTACCCATTTCACCATTTTGCCAAAAACTAATTCTGAACTACCCATACCAGAATATAGTTGCATAAGGAGAACCTTAGGAAAAACAATGTAAATTTTTATACATGCACACCTCTACAAAAAATAATGGAAAATTTGGAAAGTAGACACTAAGATCTTCTTTTTGATATATGATAGCCTAGGTTGTCCTCAAAAAAAAGCCCAAGGCATCCAAAAGAAGTTGCAAGTTGAAAACTGATTCAGAGACCTTTCCATTTGAAAATATTTTCAATTTAACCCAAAGTTGAAACTATACCCTATAAGTCAGTTTCATTTTAAAATGGATGTATGTAGAATGAGGGACATCTATGAATTTTTTTTTTTAAATTTTTAATTTTGCATTTTTCCTCCACTTTCCATTTCATGTCAAACTTGGTTGACTAGGCCTATGACACGTATCACAATATAGTTGGTTCATTGTGCCCTATCACCCCAATTTATCAACATCTTTTGGACACCTCTACCACTTAGGTGCTACGTGGCACCTCCTAATTGGCTTGCTAACTACTTCTTTGCCTCTAACACACTATCACATGTCACCATGTAATTGGTCATTGCATTGTCACATTTCTTAACTAGTGAGAAACTTTCCATAGAGACTTTAATTGAATTATGAAAATCATCGATTTCTACCACATGGCACAATTGAGTGCATCGCTCTATCACATTCTTGCATACATAGCATTTTTCTACATTATCCTGTGAATGTGAAAACATGACATGTGACACCCCTATCCACCTCAACACCTCAAAATTCACACCACACCAACACCTTGGACACATCACGACCTTTTGCATTCTCATGTCAGCATTTTCCACATAATCCTCAATAATGTGACACATTTTCATGTGTCCATTTCACCTAGCTTTGCCTCAAAATCCATGCTATGTGGAACTTTTTCATTCATCCATCTTGGTGAGTCATTCAGTCTACATCACCACAAGTTTCAACACACTTGGTCAAAATTTGGTCAATGTCATTGATCTCGCTACCTGAGGCCCACATGTGCATAGTCTCCTTGTGTCTTATAGCTAATGCTTTAGGCATTGTCCTTTTGAGTGTTCATGTCTAATACTATACAAAGTGCTTTTTATTTGGCTAATGTGGGATAATGGATATATAAGTTAATTTGTAGATATTTTTAGGAGAGTGCCCATTTTCAATGTGATCCCCATGATTCACTTAGCAAAACAATTTCCTTATTTCACCATGAGATTACCTTTCCATCCTTGGCTTTGATTTACAAATTAGTGGCTTATGTGGATAAATACATTCATCTTCTCTCCTCCACTAGTGTTTTTCAAGACACACAACCATTCTAAAACTCAAAAATTGTATGCACTTTTATCCCTCACATATAATAGTGAAATCTTTTCAAAATAATTACTTCAACCAATCCATCTATTCCCATTAGGTTCAACTTGTAGAAAGGCCACAAGATTAGAACATACATGAATGGATCAATCTGTGCTTTTGTTGCACCTTTTCAAGTTCGGCTGAAGGAGTCTAATTCGATCAAATAATATTTCATTTTCATTATGACCTTCCTCTACACATTCAAAATGTAGAATGAATACATTTCCCTCCATTGGGCTTTTGTCTTAAGACACTACCACATACAATCCCAAATGCAATCTCCTATTCACGCATGAGCTCCATATGTCTATATAATTCAATAACACCAACTTCAAACTATGCGTGAATTTAGGTCTTGTATAAATCTTGGGCCAGGAAAATGCAAACAAAATATTTATGCTCACTACAAGAGCAATGCAAATATTGGGGAAGAATTCGAGTAGGGTGTGCATTGATTATCTTTCAAACATTTGAGCCTCCATATCCAACACCGCAAGGGAATAAAACAAAAGGCAACACTAGTGAAGAAGAAACACTCTTCCTTTGTGTTTTTATGAATCAATGCCTTTTATATATTCCTTGTTAAGAGATCCATATGATGCCTCATGAACTCTACAAGAATTGACTAGTACTTGACACATTTAAATCTTGAAACAAGTGATTTTCTTAGCATTTCAATTGAGCACATTGGAAGAAAATTCAATTTATCCTATTAAAGAATACATCATTGTTCAAGATCTATAGGATATGAGTTGGTTCCTAATCCTTCCAAAATGGAAAAAATTTGATAATGAATTCTTCCTTACTCATGTATGCACCATACTAAGAGAATCCCCTTCAGATTTTTTGTAAGAACATACTCTTGTTTGGTTCACACTTGAATAGAAAGGAACTCTATCTTTATAGCTACACCAAAAAAAATGATAGGTCGGGTATGCAAGAACAATTTGAGCGAGGAGATTAAGTTAAAGGGAGAAATCCTCTTTCCATCCTTTTTTAATTCATTGGGCAAGCTTGATCCTTGTTAAGATGTGACAATCCAATCTCCATTCTATTATGTTGCCAGAAACCAATGTAATATTATATCCTTTCAATATCAATTCCAACAGCAAATCTCTCTACATGGTGTGAAGTCAAATGTACAAGACACCACCCAAAAAGGCTGCATTTCCCAATGCCTAATCATTTTCTATTTTTCATTATGTCTGATATAAACAAGTGAACCCCTAGCTCTACTAGTATTCATTGACGAAGATGATGTACAAGTTCTTGGGGCTAAGGTCTATCTCTCAGATGAAGAGCTTATAAAATATTCTCTAATGTGATGTGAAAACTTATAGACAACATCTTTTGCATATCAAACTTTAAGTGAACAAATCTTCTCTTAGCTTTACAAAGTAAGATGATTAAATGCCTCATATTAGAGGATCATTTGTACATAAAAATATTTTATGTTCACCTTTATTTCACCCAAATCCCATCCTTACAAAACTTTGATGACAAAGAACCTCACACGATATGATAGGATCTTATCATATGCATATTTTTCCCTTCAAAAAATATTACAACTCCATTATTTTATCAATCTCATGAAGTTAGTTGGCCCCAAAGTGGGTCTGGCTAAAAAGACATTCATTTTCAAATGACTAACATATCAAATAGATCCCTTCAACTACTCATATTGATTGAGAATTAGATTTGATTAATGATTAATCATTTATAAGTCATTTTCACCCTTTTTCCAAACTATGATTTTCTACAAGGAGGCCTCTAAACTGGCCTTAAAAACTGATAAAAACAAATAATCAGGCACTAAAACCTTACACTTATAATCTCTTCTATATAATCTTTCAGTCTAAAAAATCTTGCCTTGTGACGATATCTGGGTCAAAAGTTATTAACTATCAAAATTGTGCCTTTCAAACTACCTGCAATCAAACATGTCAGAAACAATAAATTGCATTTGGATTTGGCTTTGAAAATAGGTCATATGATCAGTTGGGGATCTGAGATCTGTAGGAATTTTTTACTATCACATGGAGAGTATGAGTTTGTAATTTAGGCTCATGATGAATAACTGGAAAAATTTGGAAAGTGTTCAAAGTTGGGTACTTGGATTTTCATAACTAGGAACACTAGCAAAATAACAATTTTTGCAAATAGAATGGACCTAGAAAAGTGTTATGATTAAACCACGGATAGAAATAAAAATTACATGCAAATATAACCAATATCAAAAAATAATAGATCACACATAAAATAACACAAGACACCAAGATTTAACATGGTTCACCCAATCCTTGGGCTACATCCACCAAGAAACAAGTCCAATATTATTATGATCCAATGATTACAACTTGATTACAATCCGTAATCCCTTATAGCTCAATACCCCTACAAGAATCAATTTTCACATTACATTAATAAAAAAATCCCTAACCCTAAGCCCTTTTATACAAGTATTTTTCCCACTTTAGGGTTAAAATTAGTTACAACATGTCGGCCATACATTGGTGAATATAAACAATAACCAATTGGTGAATAGTAGCCCAAAATTTTGTGCCATTGGTGAATAGTACCCCAATTTTTTTATGAAGTATGTATAGTACATTCTTGATCAATCACCACAAACTAAAAATCTCTCACATGGGGACTAATCAAACTCCACATTAGACAACAATCTTCCACTTGGAGACTGAATTGTAGCAATACCACCACCACATGGGGCTCCCACGAGATTAAACCACCCTAGACATTGTTGTTATTTTATTCATATTCAATCTAGAAGACCAACTAAATCTGAAGAGGAGTTCAACTTCTTCCTTGTTACTACTTTTCTAAACATATCTGCTGGATTGTCATCTGTACCTATCTTGTCCAGCTTTAACTATCCATCCTCCAAAACTAACCAAATGAAATGGTACCACAACTATATGTGTTTTGTCTTTGAATGCAAAGATGAATGGCACTCTGACTATTTGTAAACAAATAATTATCATTTTGAGGGTGTCTCAATTCTTTCAAGAAGAATTCAAACCATATCATCTCCTTAGCTACCTCTGTAGTGGCAACATACACTGCCTCTGTAGTGGATCAAGCATTAACCTTCTATAACCTAGAAACCCAGCTCACAACTACCCCACCAATAGTAAAGACATAACCTATAGTACTCCACCTAGTATAAATATCCACTACCAAATTTGAGTCAAAATAGCCCTGTAAATCAGTAGTAGAACCCACAAAGTGTAAACACTTATTTGATGTTCCTCCCAAATATCTTAGAATCCATTTGATTGCATTCCAATGCTTAGTTCTGGGATGACTCATATACTTGCTAATGACTCCCACTACATGTGCAATATTTGGTCTTGTACATACCATAGAATACATCAAGATTCCTATAATGGAAGTATAAGGTACCTTGGACATCTTATCCTCCTCTTCATGTGTCTTGGGACACATCTCCTTAGTCAACTTCAAATGACTATGTAAAGGTGTGCTGACAGCTTTAGCACTCTCCACAGAGAAATGTTGCAACACCTTCTCAACATGATCAACCTGAGCTAGCATCAATTTCCTATTCTTCCTATCTCTACAAATATTCATACCAAAGATTTTTTTTTCTACCCCCAAATCCTTCATAGCAAATGCATGTGCTAACTGGCATTTCAACCCCTTAATCTGATTCATGTTAGACCCAGTTACAAGCATATCATCAACATATAAACAAAAAATAATATCGCTATCATCATCCAACCTCTCAAAGTAAACACAGTAATCTGAATGACACTTGATATATCCATGCTCATACATAAAACTATCAAATTTTGGATACCATTGTCGCAGTGCTTGCTTCAAGCCATATAAACTTTTCTTCAAATTGCACACTAAGTTCTCCTTACCTTTGACCTCAAATTCCTATGGCTAAGCCATATATATCTCTTCATCCAAAAAACCATGAAGGAAGATTGTTTTAACATCAAGCTACTCTAAATGCAAATCTTCAATAGCCACAATATTTAAAACAATATGGATAGAAGTCATCTTAATAACAGGATAAAATATCTCATCAAAATCAATGCCCTTTTTCTGTGTAAATCCTTTTACAACTAAACTAGCTTTAAGTCTTTTTTTACCTCCATCGTCTTCTTTTAACCTATAAACCCACTTATTCTGTAAAGCTCTTTTACCTGTAGGAAATTTGCATAAATCTCAAGTCTTATTTTTCAACAAAGAGTCCATTTCTTCTTTTATTGTAGACTCCCACTAAATCTTAGTATCCACCTATCCAACTTCATCATAACATTCAGGTTCACCAGGTATCAGTAAGTAAAATAGAATACAAAGAGGGAGAAAATCTTTTTGGAGGTCTAATTTTCCTTGTTGACCATCTAACATTCATTGGTGTGAGTGGTATTTTTTTTTGTGGTTGTTGTACATCATGAGGAATGTTTGGAACATTATATTTTGGAGTATCGTCCAACACTACATAATCATCTTCTTTCTTCTCATGTTATTGTAACTAATCTTTGTACAATACTTTCTCATTGAATATGATATCCTTGCTTCTTACAATTTTTTGATTTTCAAAATTCCAAAGCCTATAACCAAATTCATTAATGCCATATCCAAAAAATACACATTTCTTTGACTTAGCTTCTAGCTTGGTTCTATTTTTAGAATCTATACGAGAAAATGCTTGAAAAACAAAGGTTTTGAGAAAAGAATAACTAAAACATGTGGTTTTACTCAACCATCTCTTGTAGTTACCACTAAAGTGTGTTCTAATGAAATTTTTAGGAATGTGTCCATACTCTTGATAGTAGTGATAGCTTTGCCTTGTATTTTAATCCCAACTATAGGAGTGTCCATGAGTTCTTTCTTTTTTTGACTTGTTTAGTGCCCACATGGATTTGGATCTCCACTCAAAGGCTCTCTATCCATACTCCTAATAGTTGTAGCAATAACCTTCAAATTTTGGTGCATGCATGGTTTCAGTTTTGCATTCATGTGCCTGATCACCTTGTTTGTTGCACTTGTGATAGTGAGTCATGTTCTTTGGCTTAGCATTCTAACTTGCATTCTTCCTCCGACAAACATTAGTTGTATGTCCTTTCTTACCACAATAATGACAAGTGAGTTTGGAGTTCTTACCTTTGTCATTTCTTTCTTTAGTAATCTTGGATGATTATCCTTTTTTGGTGCTTGTGTCTAGCCTAGTCCTGATGTATCATTACTAGTTCTAGGAGATTGTAGTAATTGCTCAAAATATTTGATGGCTTCATTTGACTTGTTGAGGCTTTCAAAAATCTCTCTTTCTATTCTCAAATTATTTTGCAGTTGTTCATTCTACAACTTTAGTGTGGTAATTTCAATGTCTTTGACCTTCAATTCATGATGAGCATTCATCATCTAACTTAGGGTATCCAATTGCATATTGGAGATTCTAGCAAGCTTAGTTGACTTCTCTTATAGTCTATTTGCCAAGATTCTCTTGTCTTCTTCAATCATGGGCGTGTCTTCTATAGCTTTCTTCTTTTGTTCAGTCACCTCACATAGTAGTATAGCTTGTGATTCTTGCCCCAACTTGATATTTCTAACCTCTTTAGCTTGTACTCTATTCTTTTCCATCAGATCTACAATTACTGCATCAAACTCACTTGAGTCTCCATTAGCAAATAACATAGTGGTGTCAATCTCTTTATATTGTGTGTCATTCTCTACAATGGCTATCTCTTTCCTTCTCTTTAAAGATTTCCTCAATTCCTATCTAGCTTCATCTAGTGAATGTAGAATGAGCTAGATCTCAATTCCTTGGTTCTCAATAATCTTTCCTAGTTTGTAGACCTCCATCTAAAGATATTTTCTCTAAGTTGTAAGGATTCTTTTGATGATAACTAGGCTCTGATACCAATTTTTGGAATTACAAATGGGAAACATATACTTTTGGGAGGGGGGTGAATCAAAAGTTCAAACTTCAACACTTAAAATTTTCTTACCATTCATTAGATGCATGTAATAAACTAAAATGAAATGTAAAGTAAATGCATCAAAAAAATATAAACATACACACTTATATGATTACCTAGAAACCCTCTAATGAGAGGGGAAAATTGGGGTGGGGATGACACCCACAATTCTTCACTACTGCGGCAATAAAGTGTCACTTGTTAAGGTTATAAAGTGTTGACCATGAAACATGATCTGCCCTATGAAAGGCCTACCCTGTAAAAGCTTACAAGAGACTATTAAGTCCCACTCTATTAAAGTATTTTAACACCATGTTAGAAGTGTGCCTAATTAAAGGACTTTCAGAACATTCACTTGGAATGTCACCTTGTTAAAGGATTTTGCAATGACTGTTAAGTCAACATTAGTCCAAAGGATTTCACTTTGCTACTATAGTTGTTAGAAAGTAATAGTAGAATGTTTGATCTGTCAACTTATAACTTTGTATTTCTGATTTCAGATCTCAATTCTGACCTTCCTAATCCTTTCTGATCTGATATGTAAATGTTGTATCCTCAATCCTCTATTCTACTAACTAATTCTATAATTCTTTCACTCTTCTAAGTCACCTTGAATGTTTTCTTATTAATTCACCCCTTTTCTTCCTTCTACTCTTTTCTCACATGCATTCTAAATTATGGTGCTTTGTCTTCCTTGTAAAGACTTTGGTGGCTTTGGGTTAGGTATGAATCTATGGCTAAGATTCATTTGTTTTTCCACTTAACCTTTCCAATTTATAGATTGGTTGCATGTTGATTTTATAGGGAACCCAAATAGATTCATCCTTACTTTAAAGCTTAGATATCTATCCATAAGCTGACATAAAAATGGTTTACATAGTTTTTTGTGCCATCATATACAACTAGGTCTAATCTGTGTTACTTGACACTTGATAATATTTATGCTCAACACATATTGTAGTTCTATTTCTGGCTCGACACCTGAATTGCTCGGCTTCAACTACTTGCTTGGCACTCGAATGACTCGGCACTTACTGCAACTTAGCATCTATATATTTACATATTATACTTGGCATACATTACTAGCTCGACATGAACTTATTAAATATCTTAAGTGTGTTAACACTCAATTGTCAATACCAATCTAAGATCAACAATTTGTATGAAGGATAGCTGCATCCACATGAAATTTAATCCTTTGAAAGAAAATCTAGTTCATTTTTTTCATTGAAATTTATTGTTATTGTAATTTTTATTCATAATTCCTTTTATTTTTAAGTATGCTTGTTTCATGAAATTTAGTTTTAAAAAGTAGTGAAGAAAAAATGTGTTATGCTATGGTTTGTACAACTTCCATTTGAGCCCTTGCTGATTTTCCACTTGTCATACCACATTTACTATGGGATCAATTTTCATTTATAATGGCCTCAGCCTTCTTTGGCTTAATAGTTGATGTTGGAGCTGGATTTGATGCTGGAGAGAATGGAACCATTGAACAAATGTCCATGCAAGTTTGTCCCCAAAGTGTTTCATGAGGTAATTCCTTTCTTGATATTTTTTTGAATGTCAAGGACTTTGACAATGCATGCACTTGGTTAGAACAACAAATCATCATTGGATATTTTGTGTGTCACACTCCTTCTAAAAGCATGTTGTAGGAATGGGTTTCCAAGGTTTGATCACCTCAGGATGTTCACCTTGAAGGTGTTCAAATTCTTACCAAGGGCTTTTTCCTTTTTCTCTTTGGCAACTTGGGCCAAGCTAAACATGTCTTTGTTCAAGGTCCCTAGATTGTTAGGTCCTCCCTCTTAGTTTTTCAATGCTAGTCACGCGGCTTTTCTATTTTTGATGATAGCAAGCTTAAGGTTCCTATTTGGGTGGAGTTTCCTAGACTGCCCATCCCCTGTAGGTCATTTTTTACATCCATTGCCCAAACTGTCAGCAAGGTTGTTTTCCTTAAATCAGACAATTTTATAGGGTTTGTGCTGAGGTTGACCTTTCTAGGGACCTCAAGGACTCTGTGGATATCCAAATTAGTGGTACCACCTTCACTCAGAAGGTGATCTACCTTAACCTTCTAAATACCTACTATCGATTCCATCCAATTGAGCACAAGATTAGGGATTGTCCTTTGTTGGACCATAATCGTCCACCCATTATAGAAGCTGAGCCACCTATGGCTACTAAGAAAGATGAATGGACTACAATGGTAAAAAAAGAAAGGGTTTGGTTGTGGCCAAGTTGAGCTCTTTACCTATGGATAATGGAAGACCTAGCTCAAGCCTAGTTCAACTAGAGCCTTCAATCCCATTACTTCCTCTACCTCATGTTTCAGACCCTAGAGTGTAGGCAATAGTGGGTGCTCATACTCCTGATCCTATTCTTTTATGGATTTGAGTGCCATAAGCAACGTTGATGATTTCTTAGTAAACCCTACGTTAGTCTCATGGGCCAGATGGTCATGATGGGTATTTTGAATATGGGGAGAGGATTTAGAGGGTCATCCCTCTTGATGACTCCATACTTGATGCTCCCTCTTTTTTGCATAATAGTTTCTCCTCTCTTGGAGACAAGGATGACATGCAAGTTGGTTTACCATGAATTTCCTTTCATGGAATGTGCAGGGGCTGACAGACCTCCCTACAAAATATTTTTTTGGTGACACCAAGCATCAGCTTGGTAATCTTGATGTGCTTTGTCTTCAAGAAGTTAAAGTTGTTGGGTTCCTCCTTACCTTATCTTGTAAAGTTATTTAGCCAGACAACATCATATTTGCTTCCTAGCATGAGGCTAGTCAAGGTGGAGTTGTTACTTTTCTTTCCCCTCATTTACTTTCTTCTTTTATTTTGCATGGATCTAACCCTCTGCACAGGGTGGTTTGGATTTTGTTTTCTTTTTAGAATCATTCTTTTGGAATTGTTATCATTTTTTCCCCTATTGATGTTGTCAAGCATTCACACTTGTGGCGTTGGTTGGTAGATCAATTGCCACCTGTGACTTGGGATTTTTGTGGGGACTTTAACATGGTTGAGCTAGTCACTAACAAGGAAGGGCTTTTTCCTTTTCAATGGGTAGCTAGCAAAAGAGAGGCTTGGTTTTACATGCAAAACAAGCTAGATCTTTTTTATCCCAATGCTAGCTACCATTGTCTAGATGGGGTTTGGCATACATGGTCCAATTTTTGAGTTAGGTCTGATAGAGTATTAAAGAAACTTGACATGGCTATGATTTCTACACAGTCCTTTTTTCTGTTTTCTCACAAGTATGCCCTACCTGTCACACCTCTACTAAATGTGATTTTTTTGATCATTCCCTCATTATCTTTTCTATTACTTGGAAAACAACTCAACATCATCCTTGTAAAACTCAATTTTATCTCAATACCTCTTTGCTATCCCATCCACTGACTATTGCCCACATTCTTTGAAATTGGAATCTTGAGCCTTGACCCCACACCCAAGTTGGGTGGATTTAATGGTGGAATGATTCCATCCTCTGTATTGCAAGGTTTCTTTGTATTTATGGTAGATAGTTGGCTAAGTACTGTAGAAGATCTTATGAAGCCACAACTAAAGATCTGAGTATGGTCTCAGAAGCCCTCACCAAGAATCCATTTGATATGGATCTCAGGTTTAGCTTGCCAATCTTCGGCATCAAAAGTAAGTTGTAGATAGTTATGCTACTCAAGGAGCTCAGATCAAATTAATCTCATCCCCATTGGTTGGAGGTCAGCAATCAGGCTTCTACAAAAAAAAAATGTTGTGTGGACTCATCATTCTACAGTTGGCATCAAATGCATCTAAGAAGACCAACAAGCTCTTATGGACCTACCAAACATTCTCCAGGCTTTTGTATTCCACTATGAGAATTTTTTTATGGCTCAAGAGCCATCCAAAGCACAACACCAAGCTTTACAAGCTTGCCTTGCTGTCACTCCTAATAGGATTGCTCCTGAGAAATATGTCTTTTATGAGAAAAAGTTAATGCTTGTAGACTTGAAGGAAGCTATCATTTCTATGGCTTATTACAAGGACCCTAGCTATGATGGTTTTCCTTGTGAGTTTTACAAAATCCTATAGGATGATATTGGCCCTAATTTACTTTAGGTGTGTATCACGAAGCTTACAATTCTAATTCCCTAGGAAACATTATTTAAGGGCAATATTAAGTTCATATCTAAAGCTAGTGATCCTAAGGAAATTTGCAATTGGATGCACATCATTTTGTTGAATGTCTCCTACAAGATAATTTCCAAAGCCCTCTCTCTTAAAATTCAACACTTGCTCTCTCAGATTGTTCGCCTTGAAAAAAATAGTTTCATCAAGTCCTGATATATTTTGGATAACATCATTGTTGTTTGGGAAGGTATGGAATGGGCTTGGTAGTCTAAGTATCAGGCTTTATTTCTCAAGATTGATTTTGTCAAAGATTATGACCGGATTGAGTGGCCTTTCATCCTGGCCATGCTTCAAGCTTTGGGATTTGGTCTAGTCTATGCATATGATTTTTGGTGATACCTCTTCCTACATCAAGATTAATGGGAAGAAATATGAAGTATTTGAGCTCTTCAGATCCATCCATCAAGGTTTCCCTCTTGCACCTTCACTTTATGTGTTGGCGGCTGATGATTTTGGCTATCTTCTTTCCAATGCCATCTCTTGAGGCCTGGTGCATGGTATCTATCTTCTAGAGTCCTCCACATAGCTTGTTAATGGGCATTTTTCAGACAATTCCTTCCTTACTTTGGTGGAAGATGAAGACAATATTGCCAATACCTTGCAATATTTAGATACTTTTTGTCTTGCCTCTGGGTCTTCCAGTCAATGGCATAAAACCCTCTATTACAGAAATTCTTTCTTGCCAAGCCCTCCATGGTTACAGTAGTATGGGTGGAAATGGGTTCAACATGGAGAAATTTTTAAGTTTTTAGTCATTCCCTTTGCTTTTCAGGCCTCCCTAGTGGAGTTGTGGCATATTATTCTTGCACAGATTGAAAAGAAGCTAGAATATTGGATCACTAAGCCACTCTCCCTTGTGGGCAAGTTTCAAATATGTTCTAAAGTGCTTGTTGCTATGCATGTCTACTACTCCTCATGTTGGTCCCCTTCCAAAGCTTTATACTTGAAGCTCGAGCATCTCCTCTAGGATTTTCTTTGGGTCTCTAATGTTATGCATCATGGCTTTCACAAAGTTTCCTAAGATTATTGTTGTTTGGCCAAATATTATGGTGGGCTTGGGCTACTTTCCACTCACAACTAGGCAATTTCCGTTTGTGCTAAGTGGGTCATTTGTGTCCTCACTAGAGATGAGGCTTAGAAAATTTTACTTAGGCACTACATTTCTTCAAGCTTCCTGGTTAATCAGCCTACCTAGAAGGGGATTTGCTTTCAAAATCTTCTTGTGACTCCTAAAACTATTCAAATTTAGGGTACTTTTTTTGTTAAGAGCATTTGGAAAGCCTAAGAAGTTCTCAAACCTTGGCTTTGATAAGTAGGTAATGGGTTTAAAGATCATCTCTTAATGAACCAACAAAACCTTTAGTGGTCTCCCTTGTTTGCTGGTCAAGGCATTTCTTTAGCCAAGATGCAAGGATCCAGTGATTTGCACTTGTTTCAAAGGGGTATCAAAACTCTCAAGGACTTATATTCTTGGATTACTATGAGCCTTTGCTCATGGGAGGACCTGTAGGTTCAATTCAAGCTTATCCATGCATATCAGTAGATATTTGATCTTCTAGTTTTTGATGTGCCTCCCAGTTTGTTACACAAACTTAGTATTTACTCATCTTGCCCATGGAGGAAATATTGGAAGTGGTATCCTACCACTCCTATGACTAGTTACAAGCCTAATATGGGGTATCGGTGGCTAGTGCCCCATCTTCTAATGGTTGATACTCTCAAATAGAACTGGCATTTGTATTCTTCTCATAAGACCTGGAGTAATGGATTTACCACTGTCTAGCATTCTATTATAGAGTCGAATATTGTTCACTTTTTTGGGTGCATCCTCTTCTAGGGCTTTCCTTCAAGTCCTTGGCTCTGACATCTGGGAGTCCCAAATCCTAGATGCCCTTTTTGTGGCCCGCTCGAGAGCTTCCTGCACATTTTTTGGTTTTGCAGAAGAGCCTACAAGTATTAGCTTTGGATTCATGATTTTTTCAAGCCTTTTCATTTTGAAGATTTCACTTGGCATATGGTTGTTCAAGGAGATCCACCTAGGCTTCCCTTTAGATATGCCTAGATTTGGCATGCTTTCAAAATGGAAATTTTGTTGACTATTTGGAAGAACCCGCAATTTTTTTTTATTCTCTCACAACTTTTTTTATATTCATGTTCCTATGTACTCTAAATAATGTATCTTTAATAATATTATGTTGTAAATTCAAATACAAACTGACAAAGTCACACTAAAGTTGGCTCACCTGCAAGAGTTATTAGCTTACTAGAGAAATGTGTACTATATACTCATCTGCATGGCTTCAGATGCTTTATCTGGTGACTTCACTCCTCCTCATGGTTGCCAGTGAAGCTAGAGAAAATCTACATGTGGCTTGCATACTCCTTGGTCTCATCCCCATTGTTGCTCTCCCACTGGCTTTGGTGGCTATTGCCACTCAACCTCGCCTCCATGTAGGTTGGGCTTGAGCTAGTCCCTAGTGGCTCCTCCTATTGCCCTTGATGTGGGTTTGTTGGGTTTATATGTGAAGCCCAACAATCATTCTTTTATTATGCACATTTTATTATTTTTTCCCTCCAGTTGTTCATCTCTTCATTTCCTTTAAGGCTCTATAAATATGTATTGGAGGTTCATTATTTAAAATTGTATTTGAAGAGCTAAAGCTACAATTGTGATATAAAGTTTAGACATTTACATTAATAGAGATCTTCCCTGCAGTGTGGACGTAGCCATAATTTATGGTGAACCAAGATAAAATCGTGTGTTTACATTTTCTATTTCTCTTTTCTCCTCCATTCTTTCCAGTGTGTACTTTTAGCAAACTTCACAATTGGTATCAGAGCTTGGTGTAGTAGCTAGAGTCAATTTTGGTGTTTGAAAATCTAGAGTCATGGAAGATTTGTGAATGCAAAAATTCTTAGGATAGAATTTTAGTTTCTGGAAAGTTTAGATTCATTTGTTTCTATTCAAGAAAGATTTGGTGGTAGCAATTGATGGAAAAGTAAAGAAATCAGCTGCAATGAAGGATGAAGAATGGGTTAAAATGGATGATAAAGAAAAGCCAACAATATTTCTTTCTTTATCCTAGAATGTTTTATTCAATATTCACAACTAATATTTGACCAAAGAAGTTTGGCATAAACTTCAAAGTATGTACAAAACAACCTTGGCTGCAAATAAAATATTCATTATGAAGAAGCTCTACAAGCTAAAAATGAAGGATGGGACTATGATGTCAAATCAATAAATGATTTGAACACTTTATTATGTCAAGCAACCTCAGTTGGCATGACACAAGATGATGAATCTAAAGCTATCATCATGTTGTGTTCACTACCTGACACCTAGGATCCTGTTGTTATAGCAGTTAGTACTTCTAACCCCTCAAAGAGAAAAATGGTCTATGATGAAGTTATGGAAACTCTAATTAGTGAGGATATGTAGAGAAGAAAAAAGGAATCATCATCTAATGAAGCCTTGATGGTGGTTAGCATCAAAAATAGAGGAAGAAGTCAGAATAGAGGAAGAACCAATCATCATAGAAGATCAAAATCAGCTAGGCGCTTGAAGTCAAGGTAAAGGAAAGGAGAAGACTACTGGTTTTGTGGAAAAAGTGGTCACATGAAAAAGGATTATAGAGGTTACAAGAGAGAACAAGACCAAGTGCAGGAAAGTCAAGCCAACACCATCTATGACAAAGATGATAGTGTGCTAATTTTATCTACAACCGAGACTACTTCAGCCTCATGGGTTTTTGATTCCAGTGCATTATTTCATGCCACTTCATGTACAAAATACTTCTTGAATTATCAAGAAGGTAAGTTTGGTGAAGTATACTTGGGTGATAATAAAGCATGTGAAATAGTAGCCAAAGGAAATATTTTATTATCTTTGAAAGGAGGTGTTAAATGGTTATTAAAAGATGTGTGTCATATTCCAAAACTAAACATAAATTTGATTATAGCAAGTCAGCTATATGCACAAGGTTCTGTCACTTCTCTAACTAATTCATGGAAAGTCATAGATCCATGTTAGTTGCAAAAGGAGACAAGATTGGGATTTTGTATATTGTATAAAATATCAGTGAAGTGGGGGTTGCCATGAAAGTTGAAGATAACAATTCGGAATTGTGGCATCAAAGGCTTAGTCGCATGAGCTAAAAGGGCCTTGCTATTATGCATAAAAGGGAGCAATTACCAAGGCTGAAATTAGTTGAATTACAATTTTGTGAACATTTTCTCTTTGGAAAATAGAAGTAGCTTGGCTTCTTGAGGACCAGACATGAAAAGAAAGGTACTACTTTGGCACTTGTTTATTTTTATTTGTTTGGACCCACCGAGGAAAGCTCTATTGGAGGAGCAAACTTCTTCATCATCTTCCTTGATGATTGCACAAGAAAGGTATAGATTTATATATTGCATAATAAATATGATTTTCTCAACAAGTTTAAAATCTTTAAGGCTTTAGTTGAGAATTAGACTGGCCAAAAAATAAAGTGCCTACAAATGGATAATGGTGGAGAGTTTTTCTCATTAGAGTTCGATTCATTTTATGTGGACAATAACATCCATAGAATTAAGATTGTTCCATTCACCCTATAAGAAAATGGAGTAGTAGAGAGGACGAATAGAACAATCCTTGAGAAATCTCACTATATGCTTTTTAATGTTGGTTTAGGCAAGGAGTTTTGGGCAGAGGCATGTAATACAACATTATGCTTAATCAACCAAAGTCCCTCTTCTTGATTGGACTTTGGCATACCAAAGGAACAGTGGAAGGGAAAGAAAATCTCATATTCTCACATTCGGTTGTTTGATGTGAAGCTTATATTCATGTTCCAAAGGAGAAAAGAAAGAAGAGTGATCCAAAATCACAAAAAGTCATTTTTGTGGGCTATGGTGAAGATCAGTTTGGTTTCAAAATATGGGATCCAGTTGGGAAGAAAATCATCAAATGTAGAGATGTCATCTTCAATGAGAAGGTATTTCCAACATTACAATGAAGAAAAATGGTATGTGAATATGCCCCTTTCTCTATTTTTGATAATAACTCTAATGCTGACAACATTTAGAACAATGTTCTTTCAAGAGTTTTATCTCCCAATTCAATCTTAGCCCCTACCCCTCTTTCCTCATCTTCTACTAGTATGTGGAATAAATATGATGCATATGGTGAACAAAATTTAGATTATCACAGTCAGAGTGATAACACCTCAAATCCAAATTAGAACAAAGAAGATAACTCTTTGTTTGACAATAGAGAAAATGGAAATTATTTTGATAAAATTACTCTCCTTGCCGATGCACTTAGTCATAGGCATGATAAAATAGAATACATGTCATTCATAGGTGAGGTGGACTCCACATAGGAGCCTCACCTATGGTCTTCCCTACATCACACCATGCAATGAGTCAACCTTGGGTGTAGCCTCCCTCAAGGTGGATCAACTGATTTAGCAGGCCATGCAGGGGATGTACATGCGAAAAAGACTTAGTGCTGAAAGACACATGGTGAAGATCATGTTTATAATAAGGATATTCATATTCCTCCCTTCTATCCTCCTCTACAAACTCAAACATAGGAGATTATATTGCCCTCTGATAAGACTCTCCTTGCTCAATAGAATTTTCAAAACTATGATTCAAATTCATGTAGCAACAAGGGTGAATGTCATGGTATAACTAATTGCCCCATGACTTAGAGAGAACATGAATCTAGTAGTTTAACATCAGATAATACAATCATTAGACTCGTAGGTGGTAACTCTCCTCATGCTAGACCAAGTTCCCCCATGACTCAGCATGAATCTCACCACTACTGCACATCACATTTGGTGACTAAAGTCAGTGATGAAAAGTGTTCTCACAACACTCAGGCAGTCTTCACATGGGAGAATCCTCTACATTTTACTTGCTCCTAGTCCCATACTCCTATTTACGGTAGCAACCAAGGTCAATTTGAAAAAAGCAATACAAAAAAAGGTAGACACAGTTAGGACTGTGTCGATACAACCATTGGTAGAAGCCATACTGAAAATTTTAGTAGCAAAATTCCCTCAGAGTAGAGAAGCAACAATAATTTAAGTGTGGGAATGGTGTAAACCAATAGTAATCACTCTAACTCTAAGAAGAGTTATTTCAAATCTTCTAAAGGTAGTGATTATGAATCACTGAGAAAGACTTCTCATGATATTAAAAAGGAACATGCTAATGATAGTATACAAAATGGGGATAATTAGAAGAATTTTCCTTAGGGAAAAATTCACCCAAGAACAAAGAACTCAAGCACAAGCACAACTATAGACTAGAAAGAGTATGATCAAAATATTGATACATATTCGATTCAATATATTAAAATTACACTAGGAGTGCTTGTATATAAAGGCCTTTGAGATGTATCTAGAATGCCTAGGAATCAGCATCACGATAAGTCATACAGCTAGGCACATGTCCACAAGATATGGGTTATCCTCCATTAAGCACGAAAGTAAGTGTGATGATGAGAGGATAAGTCTACAAAGGTGTAGCATGCAAATTTATGTTGTAGCCACCATGTGCTAAATTAGAGTTTCTTACTTCTATGTTGTCAACATAACAACTCATGAAGGTACACAAACTCCTAAGTGTCTCACAAAATATATAATGAAATAAGGCAATATAATAAAATGATGCATTAACCTAAGTAAACTTACGTATAGTGTAAATAGAAAATGTGTATTTACACCAACACCCCCACTTAGAATGCCCTTAAGCTTATGAAAACTAGGATGAAATGTAGAATGGGTCCTAGCTACTAGGCCATGTTAGGTACCCATGTACATAATGAAATGCAATCTCTCATAAAGAGACGAAAGAGGAAAAACCTCATCGGAAAAACCCTCCCCCAAAAAGAGAGATGAAAAACTAGATGCATCAATGGATGGAGTAATCAAGACCCCCCCATTACAACATACATCAAGTATATACAATAGTGAAGAATGAGAAGAACAAAACCTCATAAGAGGAAAAATTCCCCCCCATAAGAAAGAAGAGGAAGAGAGACAAGGTAAAGGCCACTTAGAGGTAGAAGCTGGTTCAAGAGTGATGAATGATGTCCCTCCCCTTTGGAAGAAACAATGGAAAAGGTATAAAAGAGATGATTGGTGGCCCTAAAACCTGCTCAAATGTCCTTGTGTCGATGCTAATGATTGCCCCTTCCAACACTACTGAAAAGAATGAATGCAGATCTAGTAAGGATGTTTGTAGAACTTGTTACAAAGAACCAAAATCCTCCTCAACTGATAAAGAGACCTCTAACAACTACTGTTCATAAGGATCCACAATCATGTCAACCTATGAAGATCGACCATGTAGAGAATGGACATGAGGGTCAGAGTGAGCCCTCACAACAACTGTAGAAGGATCATCTTCATCAAAGAGAATATGTAAATCATCAAGGATGTCTCCCAAGTTTTCTATGTGTGACTCCATGAACAAACTTGCAATATTTTCCATGTAGTCATCCATTGTTGCTAGAGCTGGAAGAAAATGTGTACCATATTATGCTGGACCTATCACTATGGCGATATATGCATGTGGACTACACAGATGTCATGACCTCTTGTTGGAAATTTCAATAGAATCCCACATATCTAAATCTATTGAAGCACTATCACTAGTGTCACTATCAGTTTCCACAGTGTATGAAGTGTGGAGAGGATTAGAGGATAAGCTAGGTGAACTTTACTCAAAGTTAACATCCTTCTCCACAAAGATCCCCTGTCTCTCAAGATCCAAAAGTATGTATACCTTAGCACCATCTTCATAATTGATGAATGTACAAGGCCTTGGTGGTGCCTTGCATCCCCTAGAAGATATGTTTGCCCATGCAAGACAACCAAAGATTTTGAAGTGACTCACAATTGGTTTTCTACTGCACCATGCCTCAAAAGGTGTCTTTCCATTTAAGGCATTATGAGGAGACTTGTTAAGTATGTGAGTGGCACTGCTAATGACTTCAACTTCAAGTTTTGGATCAAGAGACTTGGCTTTAATCATGCAACTTTCCATGGACTTAAGAGTCTGTATCCTTAGTGCTGCAACATTTGTCTTGTGCAGACTAAATGCTAGTGGATTCTGAAGATCAATTACCTCAAGTTTGCAAAAGTATTTAAGTCTTCTATCCATATATTTGCTTTTTTTGTCCTTCCATAGAACCTTGATGGCTTTCTATGATTTCTATTCAACATGAATCTTAAAGGCTTGAAGCTAATCAACCACTTCATTCTTGTGATGAAGGAAGTAGTCCCATGTGAATTGTGAAAATGCATCAATGAAAGTAAGGATTTCACAACTATAATGGGCACCTTGGAAATGCCCAAAAATTGAACCAATTAATGTGAGCAATTTTAATGTCTTTGCATAGATTTCAATCCACGTAACATGAAAAAGAAGGAATTTATGCAAATTGAAGATTAAACCACTCCTGAAATATTATGAGTTCTCAAGATGATAAAATCAAATACAAAGTAATGTATTCCAAAGGCCAAACCCCAAGGGAATGACGTCTAGAATGTTACAAGAGAGGATGACCATCCTCTAATGCGAAGAAAAGATAGGCGAGTCACACATCCAAGTTCTTATCAAATTTCATTTACAAAAATCCCATGCTAAACAATGAGACTTTCAACCCTATTTATCCTTTTCCTTCACTCTTCTAGAAGGAACTAAAATATTAATTAATTGCATTTACTAGAGGCTTCCCCCTTCCAATAATTAATGCATTCTCTAAAAACTCCTCCCTAGCAATACAATAATTAATTATGCTTCTAGAAAATTAAATTACTAGAGGTTTCCCCCTTTTCAATAATTAATACACACTCTAGAAGCTTCTCACTTGTAATACAATTATTAATTAAATTAATTAAATATAAAGTCACCTTTTAATTTTTAATTTATTTAATGACTTTATAAGAAATTAATGTAATTTCCTCTTATGCTCTACTTAGACTTTGGAGAACATGAAGGCTAAAATATGGGGTCATTATAGTCTACCCTCCTTGAAATTCCTTGTCCTCAAGCAATCTTAGTCCTATTTGCTATAGCACCTGCTCACTCTCCCAAGTAGCATCTTCCTTTGGCAGACATCTCCATTTGACTAAATATTATTTAATCAACATTCTTCGTAGAGTCCTTTCCATAGTATCTAAAATAGCCTCAGAAATTAATACAAGATTCCCCTCCTCATCTAATGGTGGTAATTCTATTGAAGGCACAACTCTCTAACCGATGGCTTTCTTAAACCTTGACACATGAAACACATTATACACCTGACTGCCCTCTGAAAGCTCAATCTCATAAGAAACCTCACCCATCTTGCAAATCATTCTATAGGGGCCATAAAACCTAGGCTTCAACTTCTCTGTGCCACTTTTTTTGAGTGACGACTGTCTATATGGTTGTAGCCTCAGGTAAACCATATACCCAACCTCAAAAATGTGCTCTATCTGGTGCTGGTTAGCATACAATTTCTACTAATTTTGGGCTTGTTGTATATTCTCCTTGAGCACCCTCAAAATATCCTAACTATCCTATAAGAAGTATTTTGCTTTGGGCACTCTACTATTCCCCAAAACTAGATCCATGAAACTAGGTGTTTCATAACTATATAGTGCCATGAATGGAGTCATCTTGATGGACATATGATAAGTGGTGTTATAAAAATACTCTCCCATATGTAGCCATTTGACCCAAGCCCTCTATTGTGTAGTCACATAGTTCCTCAGATATCCTTCCACCCCTTTATTCACAATCTCTATTTGTTCATCTATCTGTGGATGATAACTAGTGCTAGGTGTAAGTTCTATACCACACAACCTAAACAATTCCTACCAAAAATTACTCATAAATTTACAGTCTTGACCACTAACAATGAAACTAGGTAGCTCATGTAACCTGAATATCTCTCTGAAGAAAAGATCGGCCACCCGTGCTGCTGTGTAAGTGAATGGAATAGTAAAGAAGTGAGAAAACTTTGTCAGCCGGTCAACTATCATATAGATGCAATCTTTTTGCTATACTCATGGTAACCCAGTGATGAAGTCCATAGAAATACTTTCCCATTTCCTATCCAGAATGGGCAAAGGCTCTAACAACCCTATAGGATATGTGTGCTCCCCCTTATTTTGCTCACAAATTACACACTCCTTGACATGCTTCTGAACATCATCCTTGAGCCCTTTCCATGTGAACCACTCATGGATCTGCATATAGGTTTTAAAGACCCTTGGATGTCTAGCTATAAGTGCATCATGAAATGCCTTCAGTATTACCTCCCTAAATTTTGATGAAGGAATCAAATATATCCTACCCTAAAACTTAATCAATCCATCCATCACTATGTAACAATCATTGTGTATGGTGCCTGCAATTACTCCAGAAGCCCAAGTGTCCCTTGCATACTCTTCTGTGATCTTATTTCTCCAATCTCCTATAATCTCAACTAGAGCACAAATATGAGGTCTCTTGGATAAAGCATCTGCCACCACATTCTTCTTACCTTTGACAAACTTAATGTGAAAGTCATAGGCCTAAAACTTCATAATCCACTTCTATTGTCCATCATTCAAATCACATTGACTCATGAAGTATTTGATGTTGTTATGATTGGTTTTGATAACAAACTTTCCCCCAACTAGGTAGGATTGAAACTTAGCCAATGCATGCATTATAGCCAACATCTCCTAATCATAGATGGAATAGCTTCTCTCCACTCCATAGAGATTCCTACTCTCAAAAACAATGGGATGCTTCTCCTACATCAAGACCACCCCAATCCCATATCTTGACACATCAAAATGAAGCTCAAATGGCTTTGTGAAATCTGATAGAGCTAGTATTGGACACGATGACATCACCTTCTTGAAATGATTGAAGCTTCTCTAACCTACCGTTGTCTATGTGAAGGCTCATTTTTGGTAAGGTTTGTCAAGGGTGCAATGATCTATGAAAATCCCTTAACAAATCTCATGTAAAATATGCAGAGACCAAGGAATCCCTTAAGCTATGTAAGATTTGTAGGAGTAGGCCAATCAACAATAGCCCTAATATTTTTAGGATCTACTTGAACTCCATCTGTGCTGATGATATGCCCAAGGTATATTAGCCCAGTCATCCCAAACTTGCACTTAGATTCCTTAGCATATAGTGACTCTTTCTCCAAAGTGGACAAGACCATCTCAAGATGTTGTAAATGCTCCTCCCAAGTCTTACTAAAGAATAAAATGTCTGACTTACCTCACAATAGGTGTATCATAGTCATGCACTAGGCCTTGCTTAGGAATAATATATTCAAACTAAGGACTATTTCTCCCACTATGAGGTGCAGTTAATCTTATCAACCCAGGGACGTATACTTGAAATGGTTGGCATAGTATGTGCACTAGGTCTCTTAATGAGTCACTAAGCTTATGCTGCAGGAAAGTAAAAATGCAAGGAAAAGAACTTATACTATTGCTACAGGAAACTAACACACTTAACTCTATGAATACTAAAAATACAGTGAAAAAATAACAAATATTCCAACTTGGTTCATCCACTAAAACTATTCTCACATATGCTATAGGAACATTCACAAAGTGTGCTGCTATAGGAAGGAACTCACAACTTCTAATTAAGAAACTAAGAATGCTTGGAAAGAAATCTATTCTATCCTAATCTAATCCACCTTCCAAGTGGGCCCCCTTGGTTGGCTTCTCTAAACTACTAACACAAGATAAAAGCCAAAACTATTTCATTAGATTTCAAAAATCCATTACATAACATAGAACTGTAAAAACACAACTATAAAAGTTAATAGTCTATTCTCTTAAACTATTTCTTCTAACTAGCTCAAAAAACTTAACACACTTGGGTCGATTCCTATATATATAGGAAATCAACATTTATTCCATAACAGAAAAGTAAATGACTTGGGTTAAAATCTACAAGAGAGAAAATAGGAAGATAACAACTAAAGGCGGGAAGAAGGAATAATAGCTTAAGGTGGGAATAATAAAGTCTGAACATCTACTCGCCATAGAGTAAATGCAAAGAAGGTAATAAGTCTTCATAATTCCTCTTCACTCACAGTCGTGTCTTTTGGAACCATTATGACATCCTCCACCATGGTTGCTCCTTGGTGTTCTCTTCTCCTTAAATGGTATTGATGCTTAGCTTTTGAATTTCTCCAATCATCTTTTAGTGTTCATTAATAGGTTAGTTATAACACAAAAAATGTTTGCAAATAAACATTTATCGAATTAACTTCAAATATAAGAACACACATTCTGATAACTATATGAAATACTACATACTATATATAATATTAGCAAAAGATGGCATAGTTCCTACCCCATAGGTTTATCATAGGTTCACAAATGTTTTTAAAAGATAAACAGACTATCAACAAAGTATCTTAAACATCATAAAATAAAGGCAAATTTTGGTCTCATCAATTTCATCAAAGAAAATCAAAACAAATCTCCTAATCTACTACCTGAATACCTAATTCATGCAACTCTAGAACGTAGTAGGGGCATTGGTTAGTCCAAATGGCATAACCAAAAACTCAAAGTGGCCATAGTGACACCAAAAAGCTATCTTCTCAATGTCCTCCTCATTCATCCTAACTTGATGATACCCTGACCGTAGATCAATCTTTGTAAAAAAGCATGCACCATGTAACTCATCAATCAACTCATCTATTCACAGGATGGGATATCTATTCTTGATGGTCTTCTTATTTAATGCCCTATAATCGATATACACGTGCATCGTCCCATCCTTCTTCTTTACCAACACTACTACTGAAGAAAAGGGGCTCCTACTAGGCCTAATATGCCCTATTTCCAACAACTCCTTAATTGCCTTCTCTATCTCATCCTTATGTTTCTTAGGATGATGATAGGGAGTAATCATAACTAGTTTGGCTCCCTCCTCGTGCTCAATAACATGCTCTATCCCCCTATCGGAAGGAACCCCATGCTGAATCTTTCCAAATACCTTAGTGTTCCTATCAAGTATCTCTTGGATATCTGATGGATGACTCTTCACTTGTGGCTCTTGTGAAGTTAGCATAGTGAAACATTCTACTGCCCACTCTATATTATTATGCCAAAAAAGTCTCTGCATTTTCCTCAGGTAAACTACTCTAGAACTCCCATTTGAAAGTCCTCTAAGTACAATAGTTCTTTCCTCATGCTAAAACCTCATCTCCAATTTTGCTAGGTAATGTATAAACTCTACTAGCGAGGTCATCTATGTCATGTGAAGGATGACGTAATAGTCTCCCATGTCTACCACATAGAACTCATCCTCCAACTCATAGCCATCTCCAAACCTAATGTAAAGATTAGATATCTTCCGAGTACATAATAGTTTGTCACCATTAGCTACCATGACTCTAAACCCAACATGCTCCTTAGTCTGTAGACCTCTCTTGGCTACCAATTGTGTATCTATAAAATTATGTGTAGCCCTAGTGTCAATGAGTGAGATCACTTTCTGGCCTTGCATAGTGTATCCCTGACCTTAAATGTGATTGCCTTTTGAACCCCTATTAATCATGTTAATGACTTCTCATCTTTTGGAATGCTACTCTCCTCTATAGTGCTATCCTCATCTAAATTAGAGTGTTGATCCTCCCTCTTTGACTATGACTCCTTGGCTGAGAAATACTCCATTTGATTTGCCTTAGCCTTGAGAGGACACTTATGAGATAAATCCCAAGGATCTCTACAATGAAAACATAACTTATTTCTTAAATCATTTAAGGTGTCATTATCCAACTTATCTCTTGTGAATAGTTTTTTTATCCTTCTCCTTGTCCTTTTTCATATAAGAATCCCTATGCTAAAATCTGCTCCTAAATGAAGAAGATGCTAAGTCACAAGCCTTTTTAGTGGTCTCCTACAATGTAGCTCACTTATGCCCCTTGACCCAACCTTGCAAGGGTTCTGAGAGTCCATCCATAAAAAACGCTACTAACCTCCTCTCAAAAATATCTATGACCAACACAACTAACCTCTAAAACTCACTGATATACATCTCAAGTAATCCCCACTACTTGAGTTGTACCAACTCCTTAAACTGTAATTTAGGATCCCTAGTATCAAATCTCTCTATGAGCTTCTTAGTCAACTCCTTGTAAGATGTGATCTGATTATGCCCCAAGGTTACCATGCCCTAGTCCATCCAAGTGAATAGCCACATACTTTATAGCCTCCTCCTCAGGGATAGGATTCAATTGCAACTATGTATCCATCTTTTGCACCCAAGCTTGTGTAGTCATCTTCCTTGAAGCATCATTATAAGGTAAAGAAAGTTTCCCAACTTTTTTTCTCAGCTTAGGGTTTTGATTTCTTCCTCTTGATCTTGGCATGTGTCCCATCCTCAAGTCCAAGTAATCTCTGAGAGAAATGTCTACCTGAAACTCTAGTCCACTAGCCTCCCAATCCATCCTAAACTAATCCTATAACTCCATAATCTATGGTTCATTCACTAGTTGAATTGGATCTCTGGGTGGAAAGGTGGGTAGAAGAGGTCTCGAGCTTACTATTCAAGCTAGGCATGCAACATGTCTAAAGTTATCAGCCTCATTCCCATTGTTGTCATGTCCATTATTACTATTAATGGTTCCTTGGCCTCCATTATCATTGCCTCTATTATTTTTGTTTCCATTGTTGGCATCACCTGGATTAATATTGATGCCCATCTGTCTAGCCATAGCTTGCAACATCATATCCATTCACCCATTCTACTCCTATTGCATATGCTACCCCTCCTCTAATGTATCCAATAACCTAAACATTACATTTTCCTAATCTGGACCAGTATTCCTATCATCTCAGTCACCCATACTGTTGTCTTGTTCAAATAATATCTCCTCTATGTCTATATGAATGGATTGTATGTCCCTTTACATGGATGAACTAACCTATTCGCTTTGTAAGTCTGAAATCCTACTTTGTCTTGCTCTAGTATTGCAAAAATTATAAAACCCTTGTCACATGCTCAAATATAAATGCTTAAGATCTCCATAGGATGGTAGGACTTATAGCTCTGATACCACTATAATGGGCACCCTATAAATGCCCAAAAATTGAACCAACTGCTGCAAGGGATTTTAATTTCTTTGCATAGATCTCAATCCACATAATATGAACAAGAAAGAATTTATGCAAATTGAAAATTGAATCGCTGCTGAAATATTATTAGTTCTCAAGATGATAAAAAAAATACAAAGTAATGTATTCCAAATGCCAAACCCCAAGGGAATGACGTCTAGAATGTTACAAGAGAGGATGAACATCCTCTAATGCCAAGAAAAGATATGTGAGTCACACATCCAAGTTCTTATCAAATGTCATTTACAAAAATCCCATAATAAACAATGAGACTCTCACCCCTATTTATCCTTATCCTTCACCCTTCTAGAAGGAACTAAAACATTAATTAATTGCATTTACTAGAGGCTTCCCCCTTCCAATAATTAATGCATTCTCTAGAAACTCCTCCTTGGCAATACAATAATTAATTGTGCTTCTAGAAAATTAAATTACTAGAAGTTTCCCCCTTTTCAATAATTAATACACACTCTAGATGCTTCTCCCTTGTAATACAATTATTAATTAAATTAATTAAATATAAAGTCACCTTTAATTTTTAATTTATTTAATGACTTTATAAGAAATTAATTTAATTTCCTCTTATGCTCTACTTAGACTTTGGAGAATGTGAAGGCTAAAAGGTGGGGTCATTACAATAGCCTTAGTTGACTGATGTCACTACAAACGGTCTTGCTAAAACCATGTGAACTAATTGAAGAAGAACTGGTGCTCTCGAAGACTTCCCTTGATCAAACTTCTTCTTGAGATGCATATCCACTAAACACGATAAACACTCACCCTTAGAAAAGTTGATGTTAGGTAGACCTTTGACCATGTTTTTGGAGAAACATTGATGAAGATAGCAGAAGGCAAGATGACCAAATTTCTCATGCCATAATTTGATTTGTGAATTAGATTGAGTTAACAAGGCATGCAAAGGAGACTTAGGCACAAAGTGGGAGGAAGGAATAAAGCTTCTTTTCATGATTGACTTTCCCCATTGCAACCAATGAATCATCTTTAAGACTTCGCACCATTATTGAATCTGGAAGCAACTCAACTTTGTTGCCATCTCCAAGGTGAGTGATTTGGTAAATTGAGAGGAGATTAGAGCTAAGATTAAGAACATAGAGAACATCTTTGAATTCCCCATTTTCCATTTCCACATGTCCTTTCCCTTCAACTTCCATTTTAGTATCATCTCCCACAAAGATGTGCGGTACCTGTGACTACTTCAATGAAGGAAAGTCTCTCTTTGAAGAACCCATATGATAGAAGGCACTTGAGTCAAGAATCCATTCCAATAAAGAAGTTGTATTTTTCATAAGTGCTTGGCTTTTTCCCTTTGAAGAGGTTGGATTTGAATCCTTGGAAGTACTTGGCACTTGAAATTTTTTCTTCTTGAGTAGGTTTTCCAACTCATTGATTCTCTTAGTTTTACAATGATGCTCATCATGGTTCGGCTTCTTGCAATATGCACAACAAAGTTTTTCCTTCTTTTCATTACTTCCCTTCTTGTTGGAGGAAGAATTGCCTTGATGTGAGGAGGATTATTGTGTCTCAAATTGTGTTTTTCACTTCCACTACTTCTTCTTTCTATTGTTAGAACTTTTCCCTCCTTGACTTGATTGGTGCTCATCACTAGCCACCAATGCTTTGGTCTTTGATGTCATGAGAAGTCCCAAATCTATCAAGTGAGATTGTTCAAGAATCAACATCTCTAAATGCATCAAAAGTAGGCTTTTGGAAAGCACTTCCCATGGTTAACCTGTGAGTATTATAACTTGAAACAAAGGAAGCATACTCTGAAGGTAGCCTCTTCAGGATGTGATGAATCAACTTTTCATCCTTCATGGGATTTCCACAATCGTTAAGTAGTGCCCTATACTCATTGGCTTTATTGATGTAATCCTAAATTGTGTCAAAGTTCTTTGGATCCAACAGAAGTAAATTTTCCTTAATTTGAAAACCATTTTCCTCATCCACCTTACCATATGATGATTCAAGTTTGTCCCATGTAGGTTTGGCTTCCTTGAAACTGGCAACGTAGAAGAACAGATCTCTATGTACACAACTCTTAATAATTCCTAAAGCTTGATTATCTATAACTTTCCAATCAATGAGTTCTTTAGCATCAGTAGATTTTGGAATTGTACCATCAATATAAAGATTTAGACCTTTTTCCATTAATCTACTCCATACAATATCTTTCCATGTAGAATAATTGCATGAAGTTAGAAGTGAACCTTTAGATGAACCCACAATGTAGAAAATGAAAAAGAGCACACAAGATAGACACAAAACACAATACACCCCCCCCCCCCTTTGCACTCAATCAAAAGACCCCACCCCCCCCCCCCCCCCCAAAAAAAAAAGACGCTTTTGGCACTTTATATGTAGTGTCTGTACAATAGGACAATTGTCAAAAAGTACAAAGTGGACTTCTAATTTTAGTTTTCACAACTACCTTTTGAGGCCCAAATCTATCAATAATCACTATAGCTCAAATGTACAACAATTCTAAAAAGTAATCAAAGCAATACAATTTAGAAAAGGCCCTAGTTTTGAAAGTAAGATTTTTGTCCACACAAACCTAGAATCTGATTGCAGATATGGAAAGTAGACAAAGAATTAGGCACTTTCAAAAAAATAGAACCTATTTTTGAGTCCAGATGAGCCTATACGAAGCATTTGAAGTTGCAAAATGTAGGATTGGATAGGTATAGTCACCAAAAGACAATTTTTTTGATAAATCCTTGCACCAAAACTAGAAAAAGAACACCAGCACTAAAAAGCTTAGGATGTTCTACCCAAAATCAAAATAAATTGTACCTAATTTGGAGTTCGAATGTTCGAGTTATGGCCTCTCAAAGTCAGGCTACCAAATCAAAAATACACTTGAAGAGGGGTTTGGGGAGAAAATTGCAAACTTAAATTTGATGATCAAATAGTCATTGCTATTGTTAGAAAATGCCTGGAAATGACTATCAAATAGCCATACAATTTAACTTTGTGTCTGGCTGACATTAAAAAAAAAATAGCCACCCTAGGTGACATGGCAAGGCCATACTGTACAGAAGATATAGATTCGTACAGACATGACATGTGGAAAAATATGGAAAGATGATGTGTATCATACAGGTGGACAAGTAGTGCTGACTGGGGCACCTGCATGTTGCTGACATGTCACTACATTGGTTTGATGTGTACACGTGGACTACATGTCAATGAGGATACGTGGCAGAAGGGGATTTGGCCACATGGCTATTGTTGGAGCTATCAGAGTTTGTGCACAGTGGCTGGAGTGAACAAAAGTTGACGTCGAAAAGTTAAGTTGCACCGGGAGTTTCGTAGTCATCGCTAGTTCACCAAAAATTGAGTAGAGTGCTAGAAAGGCATGGACGGGGGCTGAGAACTATCTAATAACACCACACCGGTGGATTTAAAAGCCAAAAAGTAGGTACACATCAATCAAACTTCGCTAAGAGGGCCCAAAAAAATGCTTGTAGGGGATGGAAAATCCCACATTCACGTAGTGAATACTGTGAAGGGTGTATAAATGAAGCATCCCACAGTGATAAATAAAACAAAGCTAGCTAGAGTGTTGAGAGACTTGATTGCCAAGAAGTATACTGTGCGCATCAGTGTGTGTGTGTTGTCTGATGCTTGTCAAATTTTGTGGAAAGCTTGCCAAAATTTGTCCACTAGGAAATTTGAAGATTGATGCCACTGATGTAATAAGGAATATTCTTTGCAAAATATTCTCTTCACAGGGTGCAGGGTTGGGGTGTGACTGCCCAGTGTCTGTACCAAAAAAAAATTCTCTATAGGGCCACCTGGCAAAGAAGTTTTCCAAAATTTCTATCTGAAAAAGAAAAGAAAAAAATTAAATCCAAAAAATAATTAATTAGATCTAAATAATGACCATAACCAAGTTGTTGGGTTTCAATTTACAAAAAAAATTTGCCTCATGATCGATTTTGGCATATGGTAGCCAAATTTATAGTTGATTTTCACCAAATTGACATTCCAAACACAATGGTGAGGTTCATTCTGGCTCTAGACACTCTCAATTTTTGTAGTACTATGAATCTGGGTTGAGGTGCTAAAGCAACAATGGTTTCGAATGGCTATGTGAAGAGAGATTCTCCAAGCTCTGATACCATGTAAGAATTTGCCTTAGGAAAAAATTCACCCATGAACAAAGAACTCAAACACAAGCACAATTGTAGACCAGAAAGAGTATGATCAAAATATCAATATGTATTTGATTTAATGTATTAAAAGCACACTAGGAGTACCTATATATAAAGGCCTCTGAGATGCATCTAGAATGCCTAAGAATCATCATCATGATAAGTCATACAACCAGACACATGTCCACCAGATATGGGTTATCCTCCATTAAGCATAGGAGTAAGTGTGATGATGAGAGGATAAGCCTACAAAGGGGTAGCATGCAAATTTATGTTGTAGACACCATGTGCTAAATTAGGAGTATGAATAACTATGTTGTCTATATGACAACTCAGTTAATGATGCAAACTCCAATGTTGTAGACACCATGTGTTGAATTAGAGTTGCTTACTTTTGTGTTGTCAACATGACAACTCATGAAGGTACACAAACTCCTAAGCATCTCACAAAATAAATAATAAAATAATGCAATATAATAAAATAATGCATTAACCTAAGTAAACTTAAATAAAGTGTAAATAGTAAATACATATTTACACCAACAATAATATCCAAGGACAGTGAAAATCAACAAGACAAAGAAGGCTTCCTGCCTGATTCTCTGATTATGAACTCTTGTACTCTGAAGTAGAGCCTGAATGTTTACTTTCAGATCAAGTTGAACCAACAAACTTCAAAGAAGCTTGCAAAACATTAGATTCTCACAAATGGGAGCCAATGAAGCAAGACGAGATAGATTCTCTGTTGCAAAACAAAATTTGGGATTTGGTTCCTTTGTCACCAAATTGGAAAGCACTCAAAAATCAATGGATTTATCAGTTGAAAGATGAAGGCAAAAATCAGAAGTGGTATAAAACTAGGCTAGTTGTTAGAGGTTTCAATCAGCTAAAGGGCATAGATTTCAATGAAATCTTCTCTCCTATGGTCAAGATGACTAGCATCTGAGCTATCAAACATTTATTATTTTTCACTCATCTGAGAAATGTGATATTATTTTAGCTTTTGTTAAGTACACAATATAACTTTTTCTTTAAAGTGGTTTATAAATCTACTTATTATTCATTTACTAGTAGATTAAAGATTATAAGTAAGAGAAATAACATTGCACCACCAATTGATGTTTATCCTTAGCTATGTCCTTAGTAATATATTATTAATGAATTTACACCTCAAAATCTTTGTTTAAAAATATGTTTATATTAAAATATAATTATAAGTATTAAATTAAAATAATTCTTTGTGTATTCTAGTCCAATTTACCTACTAGAGTTAAATAGGATCAAATATTTATCACATTTTAAATCATCTCAAAAATTATTTTAGCTTCGGTTAAATACACAATATAAATTTTTCTTTGAAGTGGTTTATAAATCTACTTATTCATTTACACGAGATTAAAGATTAAAGATTAAGTAAGAGAAATAATAGTGCACCACCAATTGATGTTTATCCTTATCTATGTCCTTATATCAAAACTTAAATATTGTTTAGTAATATATTATGAATGATTATAGAAGGGAAATTTATTTGTCACATTTGCATGTACTATGTGTATGTTGTGACAATCTAATTATAATAATAGGAATAAAATATAGTATAAATTTCAAATTCCTAATTTATTTATATAGACAAAATTAAATTGAAGATCTATATACCATGTTTGAACTCCAAATTTAAACAAATAGAAAATAAATCCAAAATCTATACAAACAAATATTTCTAAAAAAATTATGTTTATATTAAAATATAATTAAAAGTATTATAGTTTCATAGTTCTGCAAAGAACTATTAAAATAACTTATATGAAACTTTGTAGTTTCAAAAAAAATAATCATAAAATCCACCCTTATCATGTGATTTGTGTTAGCTAATCACATTTTAGAAAATATATTTTGTTATTCTATTTTGTTAAAATTTGAGCAACTTCACATGAATAAAACTTTTTTTAAAACTTTTTTTAATTAGACTGCAGGAATCAAGTGCAGCACGGCCCCCCCTATAAACCCCTATAAATTGCAGTGCATCGCGTAAACTTTTTAACGTGATTGGTAGCCCTGGCGCGACACGCCCACTGGTACCACGAGGACAAGGGAGACTAGAACCTATGACCAACCACCTACAACAGGGAAGATTTAGCCAACCGAGCTAGGGCCCCTGCCCTTGAATAAAACTTAATATTATTTGAAACAAGAAAAGATCTTAAGCTTGATTTGTTTAAAAAATATTTAATAATAACGAATTAAATTTAGTTCAATGCCTATAGTTCTATGACAGAACTAATAATGAACAAGATGTTTGGATTTCATCAGAAAAAAGAACCAAGCTAATCGTTGCTAACATTACTCAGATTTATAATAATGAACAAGATGTTTGGATTTTAATAAGATATGATCTTTTATTTTTTATTTAATATTACTTACCTTAGACTCTCTTCAACTTATCTAGGCATACAAACTTTTGCCATGATTATTAGATCTTTTGAGATGTGATCTTTTATTTAATATTACTTAGCTTCAACTCTCTTCGACTCATCTAGCATACGAACTTTTGTGATGATCATTTAGAATGGCAGCCACAACATTGTGGGCCCCAAGGAGTTGGTGAACATTTACATTCAGGCCCTTTACAATCATCACAAGTATGAATAATACCACAGAATACCTTGGTAGGGACTACACCCATATTTGCTCGTCTTAAAAACATGGTGCTACTGCTCTCTGCTTGAGCCAACACAATAATTTAGAACTTCCAAAATAATATTGTATATATGATACATAAAAAAACATGATATCAGCATTTACAATCAATATATTCATTACTTGTTTTAACCTCAGTAATTCAATTTATGTATTAATCATGAATGAAAATTTATTATATAATATAGTTTAAGATATGGAATAGCTCAAATCTAATAAGTAATGTATAACAAATTCATTTTAGATTATTATTAAAGAGGCCTGGAAATTAATGGTCATATTGGTAGATGTTTTTGTCATCGACGGACTAAAATTTATAAAATCATAAATTTGATGATTAAATTTTGTAATTTTGTAGAAATAATATAATACCATGCATGTGTATGATAATAAATATTATTATATATAGACAAGCCATTCCCCCCTCTCTGTCTCTATAATATATAAATAAAAAGAAGCATGCAGAAACAATTGTATGATCACCCAAATAATGGATTTTGTAAAATCCTCTTACCAGCAACTGCGATCATGACAGACAAACAAACACAAATCATCAGTGAGCGCATGAAGCCATAATAAGATCCTGCCATCTGTGTCGGTCTGAAAGTTTCCTTACAAACAAATTCTATGTGGCTCTGATTGTGTGTAAATTTCTCAACATAATCGTGTATAAATAGTGTTGAAATTGCATGGTTTTCAGATTTTGTGGATTTACTTTCGCAATTTGTAAGTTTACTTTCCAATTTCATCTTTGCTTACTCTGCTCTGGTTGTGTAGAAATCTACGAAGGCGTTTTACATCTATGTTTGTGTTGATTTACTTTCCAATTTCCCCGCTGGTAAAGGATCTAATCACTTCAAATTTATAGCCTTCCCGTCAGAACATAATGCAGATTGCTATAAAAAAACAAGAGATCTATGACGTTCCTATCTCCCTTCAGAACATGCAGGGTGCTACAAATAAACGAGAGACTTATGGTGCTACCGTCCTCCTGTCAGAACTGTTAATTATTGTTAGTTGGACAGCTGTTATTTCTGACCTGGAAATAGCAGCACTATTTATGGGTAGCTTGGACAGCTGTTCGTCCTTATCTATGAATAGCGGTTGTATTTATGGGTGATTTGGACAGCTGTTTGTCCACTTGCCAAAAATTAGTAAATGGTTATTATTTACTAATTTTAGTGATTCCTTTTGGACACTTTGCAACCAATTCTATTATTGGCTGTCGAGTTGTCTTAATCTCAGCCGTTGGTTAGATTTAATCTCGGTCGTTGGTTTACCAACAGGAGTAGTATAGAAAGGGGTCATTGGGTCATTTGGATTTAAAAGAAGCATTTTGGAGAAGCAGTTTGCAGTGTTAGCAAACAGTCTTGCAGTGTTAGCAAGGGCGCAGTGTTAGCGCAGGGATAGCAGTGAGAAATATCAGTGGGAGAAATTAAGAGGTTGTCGGAGTTCTGCCAGTGTGAGGCAAAGAATTTTGTATCTCTTGATTTGCTGAAGTTTAATATAATTTCTCATCTGTAGAACTGGTTTTCCCTTAGGGGTTTTTCCAGGGACAATTTGTCCGAAAATATTGTGTTGATTATGTTGCGCATTTCTTTCCGTATTTTAAGTGAAGTTGTAGTTGTGTTATTTTTCGATATTAGCTGAGAATTTGTTTTTAGCAGTTTAATAATCATTTGTGATAGGAGATTAATAATCAGTGACTGCAATAGTTTGATTTTTCACATGGTATCAGAGCATTGTTAAGGGTAGAAGAGTTTTTCCCTAGGAAAGAAATTTTGATCTCTTTAGATTTATTATTGCTTTAAACCCTTGAGATGGCTTCAGCTGGTTTGAGAGATCATGATAGATTGGATGGTGCCTCAAATTTTGGTGTCTAGAAGGCTAGAATTTCTTTATTGTTGGAAGAGAATGGTATCAAGAATTATGCTACCAGTGGTGTACCTGTACCAATGGATGCAACACAACTTGCAGCATATAGGAAGGACGATGCCAAAGCGAGGAGGATTATCCTTGATGGTGTCAAGGATCATATTGTTCCACATATCTCAGAGCTAGATACAACAAAGAAGATGTGGGACGCCATTCTAAATCTGTACCAAAATGCTACCACTAACAGGAAGTTGATTCTCAGAGAGAAGCTAAAGAATACCCGGATGAATCAGGGAGAAGACGTCACAAGTTACCTCACCAGGCTCAGACTTGTCAAGGATGAGTTAGCAGCTGTTGGAGATAGCCCTAGTGATGATGAGCTAGTGAGAATAACCCTAAATGGGTTTATTAAACAATGGAGTGTCTTTGTTCAAGTTGTCAGTGGACGAGATACTTTATCGAGTTGGGATCGACTATGGACTGATTTCACTCAGGAGGAGTTTAGACTAAGTCTTGTCAATGGGGCCAACAAGAGTCAGAAAAATGAGGTGGAACAAGAGAACGTTGCCCTAGTAGATAAAGGGAAAGCAAAGAAGGGATCTAGCAAAGGATCAAATTCACAAAGTGAAAAGAAGAAGGACCTTTCTAAGGTCAAGTGCTTTGGATGTCACGAGTTTGGCCACTATGTCAATGATTGCCCAGAGAGGAAAAAGGGTAAGAAGCAGGTAGCAGCTTCAGCAAGTGCAGAAGAACTCTCCAACAGAATGGAAGATGAGTTTGCACTCATAGCTTGTATGGTTAGCTCAACCTCACAGTGTGTTTGGTATATAGATAGTGGGGCGTCATTTCATATGACAGGAGTTAGAGAGTACTTCTCCAGTTACAAGGAGGAGGACACCAACATCCAGATTTCTATGGGAAACTTGTCCAAACTCAACCCTGTTGGGAAAGGGACTATTCAATTTCAGAGGGAGAATGGAAAGATAATTCCTCTTCATGATGTGTTATATGTGCCAGGCTTAGGTATGAATTTGATTTCTGTATCTGTTCTTCAGGATAGGGGGTATAATGTACTCTTTAGAGGGACACATGTGTTGATTAAGCACAAGGATTGGAAATCACCCATAACTATTGGAGTTAGGAGTGGTCGCCTTTATAGATTGCAGTTTGATACTCCTAAGGCACTTATGAGCAACAATAATCCTAGAGATCTTGGAGAGCTATGGCATAGGAGGTTGGGCCATATTAATCATGGAGCACTTAGATTGCTTCGTGAGACCGTGACAGGTGTTCCAGAGGTGAGCACAGAGCATGACGATGTATGCAAGGGATGTGTGTTGGGGAAGTTTGCGAAAGCATCTTTTCCAAGGAGTGACACCACATCTAAGGGTGTTCTTGATCTAGTACATTCAGATGTTTGTGGACCAATGTCAACGAAATCTCTCAGAGGATATGAGTACTATGTTACTTTTATTGATGACTTCTCTAGAAAGACCTGGATATACTTCTTGAAGACTAAAGATGAGGTTTTCAGTCGATTCCAAGAGTTCAAGGCTCTTGTGGAGAACTCGACAGGAAAGAAGATAAAGGTTCTTCGATCAGACAATGAAGGCGAGTACAAAGGAAATGTCTTCCAGGAGTTCTGCACCAGAGAAGGAATCAAGAGAGAATGGATTGTTCCTTACAATCCACAGCAAAATGGAGTTGTTGAGAGGAAGAACCGTTCTATATCGGAGGCAGCAAAAGCTATGCTACATGACCAGGACATTCCCCGTTACTTATGGGCAGAGACGTGTAATACAACAATCTACATTCAGAATATAGTTCCACACAAGGTGCTAGGGAAGATGACACCAGAGGAGGCTTTCACAGGGAAGAAGCCAGATGTTAGTCACTTCAGGATATTCAGGAGTTTGGCATATTGTCATATTCCTGGAGATACACGTACAAAGTTAGATCAGACTGCAGAGAGGGGGTACTTTGTTGGGTACAGTGAGACCTCAAAGGCATACAAGATTTTCATTTTGAGGACTAAAAGAGTTATTGTCAGACGGGATGTCAAGTTCATGGAGGACAAGGCATTCAAGAGATCCAGAGATTTGCCAGCAGATGATCAGAGTGAGCAGCCAACAGAAGCTCCAAGACCAAGTCAAGGGCATCAAAGCTCAAGTACAGTTACCAGTACGAGTGTAGACTCAGTTAGTGAAGATTCACAGAGTATGGAGCAACAGGTGCAACAGGAAATGCATTTGGAAGACTTAGAGGTTGACATTTCATCCTCTACATTTGGCAGCAGGAACCATGTGGTTCCAGATACACAAAGGGATACTCAGGAGTTTGTGGGAGCTCCTAGGAAGAGTACTAGACAGCGAAGACAACCAGCCAAGTTCAATGACTATGTGGCATTAGTTAGTCAGTTGGTAGATAGTGAGCCTTCTAGCTATCAGGAAGCTGCAGAACATCAGGTATGGTGAGATGCTATGGTTGAGGAATATTCTTCAATAATGCAGAATGATGTGTGGGAGGTAGTACTTAGAGCAATAGATAGGGCTGTAGTTGGATCACGCTGGATCTATAAGATAAAGCACGGTGCAGATGGTAGCATCGAGAAATACAAGGCTAGGTTTGTGGCAAAGGGGTTCTCTCAGAAGGAGGGAATAGACTATGAGGAGACATTTGCTCCAGTTGCCAGGTATACTTCTATATGAGCTGTAATCTCACTTGCAGCACAGATGGGATGACAGATCCATCAAATGGATGTCAAGACAGCATTCCTCAATGGTGAGTTGAAGGAGGAGGTATACATAGAACAACCAGAAGGCTTTGTAGCACACAGCAAAGAGACCCACTTGTGCAGATTGAAGAAAGCATTGTACGGACTCAAGCAGGCTCCTAGAGCGTGGTATGAGCGCATTGATACATACTTGCAGAAAATGGGCTTTGTGAAGAGTGAAGCAGATGCTAACCTCTACCACTTGATGGTTAGGGGTGAGATTCTCATTCTTGTTCTTTATGTGGACGACCTATTTCTTACAGGTTCACTAGGGCTCATAGTGGATTGCAAGAGGAACCTTGCAGAAGAGTTTGAGATGAAGGATTTAGGACTTATGCACTACTTTCTAGGCATGGAAGTGTGGCAGATAGATGGGGAGATTTTCCTTGGTCAAGGAAAATATTGCATTGAAATCTTAAAAAAATTGGGGATGGAGGATTGCAAAGCCATGTCTACACCCATGATCACGAATTGGAGGAAGGTAGATACATCTAAGGAGAAAGATGTAGATCCCACTTTATATAGATAGTTGATTGGTTCGCTTATGTATTTGGTCAACACTAGACCAGATATAGCATTTGCAGTAAACTCTCTTAGTCAGTTCATGGTTGAACCAAAGAGAATGCATTGGATAGCGGCTAAGCATGTGCTACGTTACTTGTGTGGTACAGTCGAGTATGGGATCAGATATGTTCGAGGTGAAGGTATCAGGTTGATAGGCTATACTGACGCAGATTGGACAGGAAGTACAACAGACAAAAGGAGCACTTTAGGGTGTTGTTTCAGCTTGGGATCAAGAGTTGTATCTTGGTTCAGCAGGAAGCAGAAGTCTATGGCTCTAATTTCAGCAGAAGCAGAATACATAGCAGCTAGCATGGCGACATGTGAAGCTATATGGCTTTGGAAGTTGTTAGTAGCCTTGTTTGGTCAGAAGGTTGAGACTACTTGATACATTGTGACAATCAGAGTTGCATCAAGTTGTCTGAAAATCCAGTGTTTCATGATAGGTCTTAACATATAGATATCAGATATCACTTCATCAGAGATTGTGTACAAAGGGGAGTTGTTCGACTACAATACATACCTACAGATGAGCAGGTAGCAGACATTCTGACGAAGGCTTTGGGAAAGGCCAAATTTATCTTCTTCAGAGATAAGATGGGTGTCATGCAGAACAACTTCCTCGCTAAGAGGGAGTGTTAATTATTGTTAGTTGGACAGCTGTTATTTCTAACCCGAAAATAGCAACACTATTTATGGGTAGCTTGGACAGCTTTTCGTCCTTATCTATGAATAGCGGTTGTATTTATGGGTGGTTGGGACAGCTGTTTGTCCACTTGCCAAAAATTAGTAAATGGTTATTATTTACTAATTTTAGTGATTCCTTTTGGACACTTTGCAACCAATTCTATTATTGGCTGTCGAGTTGTCTTAATCTCGGCCGTTGGTTAGATTTAATCTCGGTCGTTTGTTTACCAACAAGAGTAGTATAGAAAGGGGTCATTGGGTCATTTGGATTTAAAAGAAGCGTTTTGGAGAAGCAGTTTGCAGTGTTAGCAAACAGTCTTGCAGTGTTAGCAAGGGCGCAGTGTTAGCGTAGGGATAGCAATGAGAAATATCAGTGGGAGAAATTAGGAGGTTGTCGGAGTTCTGCTAGTGTGAGGCAAGGAATTTTGTATCTCTTGATTTGCTAAAGTTTAATATAATTTCTCATCTGTAGAACTGGTTTTCCCTTAGGAGTTTTTCCATGGACAATTTGTCCGAAAATATTGTGTTGATTCTGTTGCGCATTTCTTTCCGTATTTTAAGTGAAGTTGTAGTTGTGTTATTTTTCGATATTAGCTGAGAATTTGTTTTCAGCAGTTTAATAATCATTTGTGATAGGAGATTAATAATCAGTGACTGCAATAGTTTGATTTTTCACAAGAACTTAATGCAGATTGCTATAAATAAACGAGAGATTTATGTTGCTACTGTCTTCCTGTCAGAACTTAATGCAGATTGCTATAAATAAACGAGAGATTTATGGCATTCCTCTCATACCTTTATGCAGACTGCTATAAATAAATAGAAAAGTACTCGACAACTGATACAAATAACTGGCCGTCACGTCAGCAATTGGTATCCAAATCTTCTCACAGGTGCAACATATATAAGGGTCCGTTTGGTTGCTGGAATACAATCCGAATAGGAATAGGAAATTAGAATATGATTTGTATTCTTTGTTTGGTGCATGGAATAGGAATAGGAAATAGGAATACGTATTCTCATTTTAGCCCCAAAATGAGTTTTTGTCCATTCCAAAAAATACCTGTAATTGGAATTACTATTCTTGCATTCATTTTCGCTTTCTCAAATTTGATTAAATTTTCAAATCTGCTTTGACTTGGGGTGAGCGTGGGAACTTTGTTTTCAATATTTTTAAATATTTCAGCGATTTTCGAATAGCACCGATTGCATCTTCAAAATATTTTCAAACGGCACCGATTGCAAGTTAACCCTATTCCAATTTAAGCTTGCATAACCAAACAAGGGATAAACAAGATTGGATTGCATTTTTCCATTCCTATTCTTCATTTTCCATTCCTATTCTTCATTTTCCATTCTCATTCAAATTTTCTATTCTAATTCTCAATTCCTACGCTTGCAACCAAATGGGCCCTAAAGGCTCTGTTTGGTTGTTGGAAGATGAAGGCCAAAATCGGGTTATTAGTGTTAAAACCGAGTTTTGCAAAAAAACATGGGCGTTTGGTTGGTTAAAATTATAACCTGGTTTTCAATTTCATCTTCCAATTTTGGTCAAAAATTGGAAGATGTTTCTTCCAATAAAAAGGTGGAATTCGAAATTAAAATCAGGTTTTGAATTTTATGATAGTTTTTTTAATAATATTGTGAGGTCCACAGTATATTCATCTTCTATGTCAACCAAACAGATCATTGTCTTTCCAAACCACAAAATCTGGTTATAAGATAACTTGGTTATGCGACAAATTCATCTTCCCCAACCAAACGGGGCCTAATGTACAGCTAGGGTTCCATGGAAGGGACTTTCCAAAAAAACAAAAAAGGAGCAAGTTTTTTAAGGCTATGTCTATGTGGGCATCAAAATGGCAATATTTAATTAAATTTAAATTGATAAAACAGTTTTTAAATGATTTTTAATTTAACTTCTAAAATCAATAAAATGTCATTTGGCATAGACATTGGCATATTTAAACCTCGTCCTTTATGGAATAGACAAAAATTGAAGAAAGAATTTAAACAACTAAATTTAAGATAGTTTCTCATTGTTTAAAGAAAGGGTATGATGGAATAGGCAATTGTTTTTGCACTTTTGAACCATCTACGATACACTAAAATATTGTAAGACCATATAAAATGATAGGCTAAATTTTTAGAAAACCAAGTAAATTTATTACTAAATCATCAACACAATATTTTATTTAATATCCATAAATGTGATTTCATTATATATATATCTTTTCTCTTTCTAGATATGTTTGTATTTTGTATTTTGATGATTGCATATTTATATAAATTTAAAAATTTGTTGAAATAGAATATAATGAATTTTAAAAACTTAGTTTTAATAATTTACAATATTAGACATGTATTTTTATATATTTTTAATAATACATTAACGGAGAAACTTGCTTTTATTTGAGACTTTTGTATAGATTACTAATTTATAATTATATGTTATTCAGAAAGTTTACATATTTTACTAATTAATCTTTATTATTTTCTAAAATATCAAATATTTAAACTTAAAATAGTCTATTAAATTACTTATAAAAAGAAATTGACACTCAACTATTTTCTTAAAATGTAAAATGAAAGGTATGAGACAAATTTAGCCCTCATATGAAAAGTAGGGGTTGCTGTCAAATTCGAGGCTTGGTATCGAGTATCATGAATTCTCAAATGTGTCAGTAAGAGGCAAACTTTATAAAGGACACACTAAGAAAATGGGTAATTTTAGGTTTTGTGACCTAGCAAACCACACAATAAGGAACCTATAGTGCCAGGCTTTCTCACAAGACCATCAAAAGATGAGGGACCAACCAATTTTAGTTTAAATTGGGTTTGGTATGGGAAAAATGAGTACAGGGATACTATCTCGATCTCTCATCATGGTTTGTCAGAAGCAATACACAACTTATGAATTAACCCTAGACAAAGATAGTAACTCAACTCAGAAGTTTGATGATCTTGGTAAGGTAAATGAAACTAGATCTGCATATCTTCTAAAGAGCAAAGGCTCATAGTACCTCTAGGAAAAATATTAGGGAGAATCCTAATGCCACATTTGTGCAAACAGAGATCATTGACCCCTCCAAGCTTGGTAGTAGGAAAGTCTTGAACATAAAAAAATGGGACAACACCAAATACTTTATTGGTTCATAGAAAGCGCATCAAGGAATCATTCCCTCACACTAAATCCAAGGTTTGGCATCTTTCCAGGCTCTCTAGATACTTTTAGCAATAAAAGTACCTATGACTTGAGCTGACCGCCTCATCACAAGAAGGGTTGGAAAGCTAATCCCCTTCCGTGCATACTTATCCACTGCAAAATTAGAAGAAATGGATGGAAAAGAAGAATCTTCATGGATTCCTTTATAATTGAAGCATGAATGACCCATTTGGCACATAGAGGAAAACCTGTTTTTCAAGTAACAATAATTTTTTGCCATTAAATAGCTGACACAAAACATGGAGAGAAGGTGTCCAAACATTGAAGAGTTGCTTTCACATTCTCGTCATCCACAAGGGTGAATAAGGAATCATCCATAAAATGTCCACTAACCAAGTGGGTAGGTGACTCTGAAAGTGAAAAACTTCGGACAATATTAATCAAGATAGCATGAGCAAGTAAGTATCCAAACCCTCCTTCAACAATAATAGTTTGTATAAGCATGAGCTAAGAAACACCCCTTCCTAATAGATTTGAGAAGACCAAAAGTTTGAGATTTACTACCATGATTAGTAATACAAGCAGAGGCATCTCCAAAAAACATTTAAATAGACTTGATAAAGTAGGATCAAAGCCAAAATCTTTAAGCAACGCTAGGATAAAAGGCCACTCAATTTAGTTATAGGCTTTGGAAAAGCCTACCTTGAGAGAGGATTGCTTGGAGTTCCTTGTCCATTCCATATCCTACTAGATAAAAATGACGTTGTCAAGCATGTAATGGGATATGATAAAACCAATCTGCTCAAGGTAGATTAATCAAGAAAGAATATGATGAATTTTGAGAGCTAAAGCCTTAGCAATGATCTTATAAGAGACATTGAAAAATGTAATAACTCTCTAATTGTAAATATTTTTACGATGTCCTACCTTCAAAATGAATTTGACATTATCTCTATTGACGAGCTTTCCTCAAGATTAAGGCTAACAAGATCCCATAGCCTTATAAATTTTAAAGGAGAATGATGACAACCTTGTTGACAATTTAGCTAGATTGAACATATATAAGTTTGAAATTTTCAATATTTTGTTATTACACCAAGATAGCTTGAAGTATGCATGTGTCATCTTTAATATCAAATGGGTGTATGGTTTTATACAGAGTGAGTATAAGTAATGGGATGTTAAAAGGGTGCCATTTGGATTGCGCTTCGTTAGTGGAGAGAAGCTATATGTTGATCATTTGTGAATATCGAAGTTGGAGGCTAGTCAAAGCCGCGAGGTGCACATTTCCCAGAGAGGTTACGTAGTGGCAAATGTGAAAGGGGAAATTGGAAAATGCAAATACGTGCGGTTTCCTCAAAAGGTTTGATTCTTTGCAAAAGCCAGGACTCTTTTACAGTGTGCGTGGGCAGATTATTTGTCTGATAGAACACTCAAAACGCCTAAACTTTCGCTGCAGTCAATGCTATGTTCAAGTAAATGGGCATTGATTTCCATGCCTCCATGGAAACAAATCACAACTCTCCCCTCAATCCATGCAGATGGCCACGTTGGAACGCAACAAATTGGGTTGCGTACAAGTCGTCCTCTGCCAAATTTTCCAGAGGCGCCTTCAGCCTGCATAAGATATGGAACACAGGCTTAGTGGAAGATAATAAAACAACAGGTTTCCAGCCAAATATTAATCTGCGCACATGAAATCCATGGCAATGCTCGATGTTTAGAGAGCTCTGTTGCATAGTGAGTGATAGGCATGGTGAGCAGTAAAAGGATATTTTTTTGAAGCCCGATTGGGAGTGGATCATCGTGAATGACTGGGGGTGCCATTTTATATTGCATACGGGCCCGAAGCTCCAAACGTGGTCATCCATTAACAAGCATTTTACTTTCCTTTTGGATTGAAATACAAGTTTGCAGCAGTTCATGAATATACAGAGGCACGATCTAGGATGAATAGGGATGAATTGTGCCACTCTAAGGTGGTTTTATCACCCAGCATGTACATGCGTAAGGAAACATCATTACCAACGGTTGAGTGAGGCACTACCAGTGTACCATGACTGAAAGCAAACATAAGAGCCTCTTTCATCGATTTATATTCACAATCTGCATAAAACAAAAAACACATAGAAATAATTAGATTGATGCTATTGTCAGTAGAAATTGCCAAATCTCTGAGTTTCATATGAAATTGGTTTGCAAATTAAAGCCTGGTCGCTTGTTACGTTGAATGATAAACTATAGGAGAATGCCTATTAATTTGAACTCTTGTGTGGGATTTGAATTGTAAGAGTGAAATATATGGTGCGTGAATTTGGATAGATGATGCGCTACTCTGAATGTGGAAGATGGAATATGCAAGCCCATTGTCCATGTTGAAGGATTTGATTAAAAAACATTCACAGAATACACATAAATATTTCACAACTTTAATAATATCAAACACAAAGCATAGAAACACAAAAAAATATTCAACAGAGTTCTGCTACACCAGAATATTGGGCAGAATAAAGACTCAAATTTCATTCATACTTCCTACCAGAAATGTTATTACAATTCCTCCATTTATTATGGAGATCTGATCGTTTGAATCCTATGCTATGAGCTTTGGACTACTCTTCACTCTAGTTCTTATCATGCGAACAACTACATTGAATTGTTTATGAAATGCATAACTCTAAGTTAAGTATCCTAACTAATACAAAACTGACTACTAAAAATAGGGGTGGAAGTCTCCGCTTTACTATAACTATCATTAAATCTCCTCATTACATCCAAAGCTAAATGCATTACTAAATTTCCTAATTTCTAACTCCATCATGTTCAAACATGTATGCAAAGTCTTCTTTATTTGGTGGATTCAAATTCAGTGAGCTCTCAATTCAAGCGGTGCATGAACGGTGCTCGGAGAAATTATATCCTCCAATACTCCCCCTTGATTTTTACTTCAAATGCTACTGCATGCATTCCTCAATGAATTCTGAAATAGTTTTTAGTTTACCATTAGTCTTTACGTTCATGATCACAAACTTTGTTAAGTGGTTTCTACTGACCATAAAAACTCAACAGCATACCAAATATTCAAATTCATCATTATATTCTATTTCAATTCTATCAAGTCTTCAAACGTACTCAAAATCATATCTTAAATCTTCAAATTTGGATTGAACCTAGGAAATCCCATCATTCTCTTGGAATGCTCTAACCACAAGCTCTGGAATACTTGATCTCTAGCCATTCTAGGTTCAGGTGTCAAACCTTTCTATTTCCTCAATACCTCCCATTGAGCCACAATACTGGTGCTTGGGGATTCAAAAAACATTAGTCGAATTATAGCTTTGGTTGCTCATCCAATATCTTTGACTTTTTCCAACTGTTGAGGGTGAGTCTACAAAACCTTACTTCTAAACTCCCTGCAAAAATACATTCTATCAATGTCTTACTAGACAATGAATATGATTTACTGGAATCTTTCATAACTCTCCTTGAAGATTCAAACTTTGTCAAATTTTTTTCATTACTCATACTTGAACATTTTTACTTAAATAAGTATTTGATTGTACCTATTCCCTTCTTCCATTTCGATCTATAGATCCATCCACAATCCATTTTTATGCATTCATTCTTTCTCTCTATTCCAAAATTTCTTCTTACTATGGTTTTTCTATCCATAAATACCATTTCAAACAATGTCTCTAATTTGGAACTGCTAGATTAACAGGGGAACTACGAGTAAGATATAAGTTCTCTATGTACTCCCCCTTGATGTTGAAACTCACAATTTGATCTCCTTGTACTCAAACTAATCCATGCAACTCACAATGCAACTTTTATCACTAGAGTCTTATAGACTCACATGGTACTCTAATAGAAGTCAATCATCTTTCTACTAATTTCTCTCTTTCCTCATCACTAGAGTCTTATAGACTCACATGGAACTTCTAGTAGAAGTCAACTATCTCTTTCTTAATTTCTCTCTTTCATGAGAGATCACAAGGTTTAGTCTTCCCCTTCTTTCTCTAATGTAGAGAAGACTTGTGATACATCCACGTGCCAATCAAAACAAAAAATCATTGATTACTTCACTCACATATCTAAACCTTGATCCGCTGCCATTACTTTTGACATGCAAAATTGGAGGTTTGTATAATCTTCTCAACATCCTTGTCACTTTCTTCCAATAGGATCTATCAATCCATCCATAGTCAATCTGCATACAACTTTTTGTAGATTCTTCATTGCAATCGCTATTCCAACATGACTTTTTGTTACGACTCTTCAAATCACAAATGCTACAAGGGTAAAGATCCCAACATTTATCATTTGTATGTCCTAACCTATGATAATATTTGCATTGCATAGTGTTCACTGCTTCAACTAATTTGCATGAACTTGTGTTCATCGTTTCTTTTCTTGTAGAATATCCAAGACCTTTATACATTGGCCTCATTATTTGCTCAATTGGATTCATCATTCCCTAGTCATCTTTTTCCAAGCCTTTACCTTTGAAACCCATTCTTTTCATAATCTTTAAACCAATATTATCATGAAAATGATTTAAAATATCCATTTCATCATTAACCTTTTCATGTTTATCATTGCACACATCTTTACAAACATCATTATCATAATCATTTTTATCAAATGAATTCAAATCCTCTTTGCCACAAGAAACATCATGAACTAATGGTTTTTCTCTTAAACATTCATTCTTTTCTTTAAACAATTGATTTTCTTCCTCAAATTTCTTAACTTTATCCTACAAATTTGTATTTTGTTTCTTAATCTCAGTCTTTTCTTCTTCTAATATTTTCAACTTTTCTGCTAAAAAATCATTCTTTTTCTTAACATCATCAAAAAAAATTATTTTTTCTTCCAATTCTTTATGTTTCATTTTAATCTCATCAAACACTTTTATGTTTTCCTTCAATTATTTATTTCTTCTTCAACTTTCCAAAATCTATCAGAAGAGCATTATTTTCCCTTTTCAAAAACTCCATCAAATTTTCATTTTCTTTTACTATCCTTTTTCCCATTTTTCCCATTGACATAAACAAATTAAACTCAATTTAGCCTTCTTGTAGACACTTTGTCACCTTCAATATTTTCTTTTATGCTATGACCAATCTCCCTTAATGGATTTCTTTATCTTAGATTCTTCTCATCAGGTTGCGGCCTTTTCTAATCAATATTTCATTCAACTTCCATGCTAAGGTCTTCACAAACAATGATCTCTTAGCTCCTCAAACCAATCACGGATTTACCACTAGCTCTGTTATTAGCTTCAACTTCCTTCTTCAATTAACCTAATTCAATCTTCACAAAAATACTAGCTCCGATACCACTTTGAAGGATTTGATACACAAAACATTCACAGAATACACACAAATATTTCACACCTTAAATAATATCAAACACAAAGCATAGAAACAAATATTCAACAAAGATCTACCACACCAGAATATTGCTACACCAGAATATTGGATAGAATAAAGACTCAATTTTTATTTATACTTCCTACTAAAAATGTTATTACAATTTCTCCATTTATAATGGAGATCTGATCATTTGAATCCTATGCTATGAGCTTTGGACTTCTCATCACTATATTTCTTATCATGCAAGAAACTACATTGAATTTTTTATTAAATGCATAACTCTAAGTTAAATATCCTAACTAATCCAAGACTGATTAAAAATAGCTGTGGAAGTCTCCACTTTACTCTAACTATTATCAAATCTCCTCATTACATGCAAAGATAAATGCATTATTAAATTTCCTAATTTCTAAATCCATCATGTTCAAACATGCATACAAAGTCTTCTTTATTTGGTGGATTCAAATCTAGTGAGTTCTCAATTAGAGCGATGCATAGAGAAATTATATTCTCCAACACATTTAAGTGACTAAGTATGTAACACAACATAGCAATGAGTATTTTATTGTAGGAAGATTTTTATACAAGGTGTGCACAAATGTTTGACATTGGGCATTCAATTGGAATGGAGCATGAGTGAACAAAGAAATGTGTATCACCCTTTCCATGACTATGCCCAAAGTGCGGTACCTTAAATGATTCTTCATCCTTATCTATGGTAAAATGCAAGAAAAAAAAAGGGCTATTTTTATTGTACTCCACATAAAGATCTTCCTATGCCTGAAGTGTTTGTCAAGAGGACTAGGTGAGGTGGGATCAAGCTTGGTGTCTCTATTGTTGAGCTTCTTCCCAATTAGCATGTAAGGACAAGAAGACAAATGAATTTTCTTAGCAACCTTCACCCCATAAAACCCAATATGCCATGACCATTGGTCGTTTGATAGCCAATGAGGCATGTCCCTTGTGTGAAATGGATCGTTTCAAGTCGATGCATGCAAATATCATAACTTTACAGGAAGACATTGATGCAATATTTCACAAAGCACAAAGAGGTGTTATTTGGTTAATAGGACACCTCTAGGTTTATCACACAATTGTATGGGAGCACTTTTGTTCTATACATGATAGTGCATGTACTAAATATGATAGATTTTTGAGAAAGTGGTTGCATGTGTATATAGGGCCCAATGGGTTTAGTAATAACTAACTTAGGGCCCATGGGCATAGTAATAAGTAACTAATTTTGAACAACTAGAGATGACATGGCATGTAATCCCTAGCCTAGAGATCCTTGGAATAAGGATGAAATACAAGCCAAGATAAAAATTTTTTGAACAAGTATGAATGTACACGACAGACAACATACGAGGATCACAAAGATCGCAATTAAAGACTAACCAAACATCTTGACACCAATGGATCTCCAAATACCACTATAGACCAAAATGACTAACAACATAAGACACAAAACTGAATTCGAATCAAAACATTTTGATTTCAAAATTAGACACCAAAGGATTGAAGAGAACCAAGGAGGGTAGCCAAAACACTTGCCCAAAAATTTGGGTAAAACCAAAAAATTCCCACAATCCACCCAGATAGGTTTTTTGCAAATACCAAGCGATAATTTAAATTGACACTGGGTGATACTTTCCAATATTGTACAAATTTTCTCAAGAAGGTTTGTGACACTTTTAGGGTTTGGATGACACTTCTCTCAAGGGTGTGACATAGTTTACAAGTATTGTACGACCCTTCTTCAATGGGGGTATGATACTAGAAAGTATCGCATGATATTTCTCTAAGAGACATGTGATACAATCAGGGATTAAATGACAATTCTCTATTGAGCATGCGACACTATATTGTATCACCCCATATCGACACATGGTCACCAAGGAATACAAGAAACAAAATCTAAGGACAACCAAAAGGGTAAAACAGAGTTCAAAACCTCCATGCTAGGGAGTACCGGATCCACATCTCAAGGAAAGGACACTTGAAAAATAATTGAAAGGATAGAAATAAAATCTAACCATCTAATAATAAGTAAAGGGAAAGTACAAAAGGTAACATCGCAATGTACTAAAATAACATCACAATAAATAGTACAACCAAATTAAGTACGTGGTTCCTCCCAACCATAATAGCATCATAAGACCATCATGGGTCCTAGCCATTCCCTGTGCATAAAATCACAATCTACTAATTAGATCATCGATACTATCATATAAGGACATCACTACTAAAATGTGCCACAACATAAGCATAAGGAAATCTAACATGCTAAAATTAATGCATAAGATGATCCTATAAAACCAAATAACATCATCTATCATATGCTAATCATCATTATAAAGAAATACATCAATAACTAACATCATCTAAACATGACATACAAGCAGTCCAATGAAAGCATAAATCACAAGAAAGCATACTCTGAAACCTGAAGCACCAAGTGAAAACATCCAGCAATTATCCCACTAGGCCAATAGACCATCTCTATACATCCGTCCCTAGTAGTGGTATAGGTAGCTACACCTCCCAACCATGTGGAACCTGAAGGCCCACTCCCGCTATGCTGATGAAGATAATGATCTAGCCACAAACACACACAAAGCACAATGTCCATGGCTAACACACATGCCAAACAATATGTTGACTGAAACCAAGAACATAGACAATGCATAAACTATAGGTCCTGGTCAGACACTCAATTGGCTACTATGTAGGGGCTAACATCATGGAGAGTTACTTGGCATCGAAAATCCCAACCTTAGATTGTGTAGATTCAACTCCCTCAATAGAAGGCTCAAGCAAAGAACATTTTTTGTTATCTTAAGTTTTATTACCACCCAATATTTTATTTAGTTATCATTGAATTAGAGCTCCCTCTGCCAACCTATGGTGCCATGATCATGAGGCAATGAGATAGAAGCCCCCTCCATATGCTACCCTACCCTACCCATGCTCATCGAATGATGAGTTCCTGTAGGCATGTAAAATCCCAACCCAACTCCAATGATCATAACTTTTGAAAGTACCATAGAAGATCAAGCCTCATAAGTCACCTGACAAATATACATACATGTACTAATGTCTGGTGCACCACCATCATGAAGATCATAACACAAGGATTGGATGAGAATACAAAGAAAAAAATCATTCAACCAAAAATAGACTCAGGAGGGCGAATGAGACATGCATCCCAATGCAACATAAAATTGCAACAAAGGTTTGACCAACATCCAAATGGATAATCTAGGTGCATGACCAAACTCATGCCAAGAAAACCTGAGAAAATAGGGTGGCTCAAAAAATGAGGTAAAAACCCCAAAATTGGAAAACTTCAAAATTTAAACCCATTTATCCTTTGGGTATAAAAACTCTGAAAATCTAATAATATTTGAGTTTGGAAACCGTATGCAAAAATGACTAGCATAACAGTGCAAAACCCCAAACCCCCATCCCCAAAACTAGGAAAATATTCATACCTAACCAATTGGGCCAAACTAGAAAACAAAAATGTTGGGGAACACTAGTTCTTAGGCTCCAAACAAACAACTACCAAAAATAGAAGCTGAAACGATGCAGAAACAAGAAAACTAGAAAGCACTACCTACCAGCAAAGGGGCAAAAATTGAAAACAACATAGTAAAATAAATTTCTCGCTGAATCTGTTGGATATCACAACAAAATGAGGTCTATCCGAGCTAGATTCAAAGAGACTGATCTCACAAAAATCCCATGCACACAACTCTCAGAGTGAACAGAAAACCTATCCTTCCAGAATAGGATTTTAGAAAAGCTCTCCAATTTTCTAATTTGCAAAATAGAAAAAATTAAGAATTAAATTCCTCTTTCCAAGCTTATTTACTTTTTAAGTGAATAGTTGTTTAGGGCCTATAGCCAGTTAGCTTAGCTAGACTTTGAATTGACCCAAACAAAAATAGTTTATTCTTGTAACAAGAATTCACCTAAGGCAAAGCTGCTAGAAATTAAATTTGAGAAGATTTAAAGCTCAAAAACTCAAAATCACAGAAAATCACTTAACAAATTTTGCGAAAATGTGAACCTCTAAATGCACAGACACACTCACTAGTCTAATCACATAATGTGAATGAGTTCAAATTTAATAATCACTAAAAGGTTTAATTTAAACAATTAAATAAAGATACATTGACCATATAGGGATGACATTGGTAAAATATAAATAGCTAAATCACTAACTCCATGTGCCACTATGAGGGATATAATTCTTGCACACTAAAACACATGATCATGTGCAATTGCATATAATATCATAGCTAAAGTGACAATTCATTAAATACCCAATTAATCCATTTACATCACTCATGTTCACACAAAGCATAAAGAGACAAGAATGAAGTAGATCATCATAGCATAAAATCCATAACATAACATAATCAAAAAATATGTCCAAATACCAAAAAATTAGATATCATCATAGATCTATTGTCATCTCAAAATGACATCTACATGCAAATATGATAAACTGAACAACATAGCGGTAAAACATTCCATTAGCAGTTAGTATGTTGGCAAAATTTTGAGCAAATCCCAAAGAAAATCACATGATGACAATCAAAAGAATCATGAGATATCTAAAAGGTATTGAATAGTATGGTTTATGGTACAAAATAGGAGGCAATTTGGATTTAAAAGTATTCATAGATGTTGATTAGGCAAGAATTATAATTGATGATAAAAAAAGTACCAATGGTGGAGCATTTTTTCTTGATAAAAGAATAGCGTCTTGGACAAACAAGAAACAAAATTGTATTTCTCAGTCCACAGAAGAGGTAGAATATGTGGTAGCAACAGTTAATTATTCTAATATTGTTTGGTTCAAACAATTTTTGGCAGGTATGAAGATAGAGATCAAGGATTTAGTGGTTATATACTGTGATAATACCAGTGCAATTAATATATCAAAGAATCTAGTGATGCATACCAAAACAAAACACATTTTTATAAAATATTTTTTTTTTGAGAGAATTGGTACAAGATAAAGAAGTAAGATTGGAATATGTGAATGCTAAAGAAAAAATTGTAGACATATTCACCAAGCCATTACCTTAGGATACATTTCTATATTTAAGAGGTAAGCTAGGGGTAATGGCCCCATTTCAACCTCAACAAATAAATTTTAGTGGTGCATTGACTAGAGCATGTTGAAGATCAATGAGTTGTTGCAGTATTGACAAAGAGCATATTGCAAATGAATTAGTATATAAGGTAAATTGATATTTACTAAATATTATCTTTGTAATTAGATGTCAAAGAGGGAGAAGTTTGTTGTCATATCTCATAGAAATTTTATAAAGAAAAAGAGAAACAGATGTGAATAAGAGAGAATGAACTTGGTATGATATCAAAGGTAGTGTTTTCTATCAAAAGAAGATGTTGAAGATAGAAGTTTTTTGACAGAGGGAGAAATTGAAGGCAGAAGGAGTTCACACTGATAGAGTGAATTCTCATGGATGAGAATCATAACAAAAATAAGGATATGTTCCTTACTTTGTTCTTGCTCTAAAAATTTCATTGTATTATGACATGTTTTGTTGCCATCACTACCAAAGAGGGAGATAGTTGAACACAATTGATTAATTGTGTCTTGTCTTTGATGTTACACAAAAATGTCATATTATTGTCAGTTAGTATATGTCAAACTCACTAGGGCATTTAAAGTTTCCTATTTCTGCCGAGCATTCCAGAGTTTCTCAAGTTTAAAAGGCAATGTTTACCAAGTTCACTCAGGCATCAAAGGAAAGCTTGCAAGTGTTGAGTGTTAACGAAGCTCACTTGGTTAATGAAGAAAGCGTTGGATGGAACTAGTGTTAACCGAGATCACTCAGTTACCCAAAAGAACTTTGTTAATATGCAGTGTTAACTGAGTTCACTGAGTTAACATAAGAAAATCATTTCTGAGTAAGTGTCTATAGAGTAGGGTCAGTTAATGAAAGATTTTCTTATTTTGGCATATTGAGTTCAATTGATTTGTTTGTTGGTTCTTGCCGACTAAGAAGTTGAATATTAGTTATTCTAAGTTGCATTCAAGCCAACTTGACAGTATAAAAGATATAAATATAAGGTCAATTTGTAGATTACAAGAAAAAAATATGGTGGAACATAACTGAAGATTTGATGATGCGAAGAGGAAAAGAATTAGAAGGATAAGAAAAATATCCTTGGTGAGATGCAAAGATACATTTGATCAAGAAAGATCAAGTATACAAGCTAGAATTGAGATCTATAATCAACAATTTAGTTCCATTAGGAAATAGGTAATCTCATTATTACTCTCTAAACATTGTAGCAGTGATCTAAATCTCTTAATAGAGTTAGCTTAACAACCATTTGTAAATCCTCTAGCAAGGTGGCATTTCTATTGAATTTCCTAAAGACCTCTAAGAAGGCCACTCCTAATAGGGTGATTAAATCCTCTAATAGGGTCACACCTAACAGTGTGTTTTATAACCTTTAATAGGGTTGGCTTCTATTAGGGCTCACTTCAAAAGAGTGAAATTAAGTAACTAGTTGCAATTGGTGTTTTTTCCCCAAATTGGGTTTCCACATTAAATCTTAGTGTCAAGTGCGTTCATGTTATTTCTCTCATGTGTATGCATCTAAGTTAGAGTAATATTAATCATAGATAATATTTAAAATTTTCATGTTAAGAATTTATTGAGCTATTTCAATATTTACCAAGTTACAACATTTTTTTCTATTTACCAAGCTTCAATAGAGTTGAGTTTTCACAGAGTTTGTTTTGTACTAACATCTAAGGGATCTAGGATTTATTTTAGTGGTAACTGATTTAGCCCTCCCCTCTCAGTTACTCTTCTTATATTTCCAACATTTATGTCCCTGAGTTGGATAATAATGTCTATTGGTTCTCATCAAAAATTAAGATAATTAGTTCTTTACCACTATCAAAACTTAGCAATGGGAGAAAGATAGTCCAAATAAGTAGTCAATATGAAATGGGAGTTGTATTGATGCAGTAGATATGTATGTATGTATGCATGTGTATCTATATGCATGTATGTATATATGTATATATGTATGTATATGTATGTAGGTATATATGTATGTATTTATATACATACATACATACATACATATATATATATATATATATATATATATATACACATATGTATATGTATATGTATAAATGTGTATATATATACATACACACACATATGTGTGTGTCTATTTTTGTATCTCTCTCTCTCTCTCTCTACACACACACACACACACACACACACACACACACACACACACACACACACACACACACACACACACACATAAAGAGATCTTTTTTAAGGTGCTTATTACATCTTAGAATGATAGAAAAACTGATCCAATTATATACATATTCTAGAATCAAAATAATAAAAAATTAAAACTCACTCAACCCATGCTACATGACTTACCTCAAGATCCTACACAAAAATCATGTAGGCTAGGAAAAATGGCTAGGGTTTGCAAGAAATTTTAGAAAAACATATCATAGAAGATATTTTTAGAAAGAAGCAAGCCTTAACCTAGTTAATTTGGTCTAGATGTTGATTAGCTAAGTTGATTACATATTCCTGTCGAACTACATCACTTGCATTCCAAGCATGAAGCACATTCCCCAATGTATAACAAATGGTTGGATATAAAAGTTTCATATGTTGGCCCAAAAATGGAAACCAAGGATGTAACCATGCATGTATTGGCATAATCTCCCTACAAGGATCCCAAGTATCTAATGCTACTATTAATTTGGGCATCACTACATGATCCAAAATGTTATGAAAAATTTAAGTCACTAGTAACTTCTCTCATGTCTCTAGAAAATATAGCATAGGTTCAGGGTCCCTTGGCTCCCAAGAATTTGTAGTAGCTATTCTCATTGCTAGAAGAACAACTTTAGCAATGTGATAAGTGTAAAGAGTTGAAGAAGCAAGTTTCTCTTGCGTAAATGTCATAATCACGAGGCTCATTCCCTTGCAGAATCCTCTACCACAATGTGATTTGATTAGGATATATGACTATTATAAAGGAATATTTTAGATAATTACATAAAGTTAATTCAAAGCATTAATTAGAGAATTAACATAACTTAAATTCTTAAATGAACAAAGCATAATAAGGTAATGAAGAAAATAAAGAGAGTAGAGAGAGATGGAGAAGACAAAACATAATTGATAATGGAGTTCATCTGCATGTCAAACTATGTCTCGAAGTCCTACTCTAATAGAGGGATCAATCTGATTAGCTCCAAAATTAATTATAAGTGTTTTTGAATAATTCCCTTCAAGCACACTTGTAGAATTATTCCCCAATGTGCAAGAATAATCACCAAGTCCCCAAAATCATATGTAATCTCCTTCTCATCACTTGGATGATTTTCCAATGCCTACTACCCCCATTTTAGGCATAAAATTAGCCATTAGTAGGCTAAAACAATTTTTTACAAAATAAATCCCCCCATAACCAAGTTCATCTTTGAATTTACCCCTTTATCAATTTTTGGTTATGATTTCACACCAAAATTGGGGATGGTTTTAAAATAACCTTAATTAATAAGGTTGGTTAGTTAGCCACTAGTCATATAGTCTAAATCCCATAATTTTTAGTGCAATGGTATCCCACCATTTTGGGAAGCTTTTGGTCGGGGTTCAAACCCCATTGGCCCTCCTTTTCCCACATTTGTGGCATATTTAAAGTTAAATAAGGCATCCAACTATTTATAGTCAATGATACTGGATGGTGCAAAGGTTAAGTAGGAGATTGGATTCAAAGTGTTTTCTAGTTCTAATCTCACCACTTTAATTTTTAGAAAATGAAACCCATTTCCCAACAACCACATGTCAAGTTGTGATTTCTTGAAGCTTCCATGTTACTTTTCTAATGTTGTGATGATGTTATCAATATTTGTATTTTTCTTCCAAGTTTAAATGTGCATAATTTCAACATACAAACTCCTTTTTCAATGAAATGAATGTTTTTGGAATGTTCTTGACAAGCTCTTCCATTTGAAATCCATTGTTGACCACTTTTGAGATGATATTTTTTTCACCTTTTTATGGCCTTTATAATTAGTTTGACCAATATTTGGCTGGACATAACTTTGGAATCCAAACTCTATTTTTTCCCATTCAAGTTGTGTTGGAGTTAGAATTGATAACACTTTGTAATGATGTTGATTCTTGGAGCATTGAGAATATTCCAATTTTCTTCCCCATATCAAGCCTCCCCATTGAAGAAATTTCAAACCTTCAAAAATTTTATTACTCAAAAAGTAGGTGAGGGTATAGTTCCCTCACTTTACTAATCTTCATCCATCTTTCCTTCCTCGGATGCATCCCCTTCAATCCCCCTAAGAGGTATTCAACTGGTCCTCTTCACAAAGTTCTGGCATTCCTATCAAGGATAACATCTTTAGGCAACTCTAACATGTACTCTAGTGAAAGATCATCAACTTATGGAACTTGAATGTTAGTGTCTTCATCCAAGAAATTTGAGGTTCATGCAACTTCAGATTCTCAACATTGAAAACTAAGTAAATCTGCATGTATGGAGGAAGATTAAGGTAGAAGGCACTGGTACCAATCTTCTCTAAGATCTCAAAAGGACCATATCGGATAGGCTTGAGCTTTCTTCCTTCAACTTGCATTCTTTCCTTGCTGATATGTAACCAAACTCTATCATGAACTTGAAAATGGTGATCAATGCACTGCTTATCATGGAGAACCTTGTATTTTTCTTGGCTTTTCCCTAACTGTGGTTCTACTTCTTGGTGGATTGCTTGGACCTTCTAGATGAACTTTAAAGCCTTTTTTGCATCATGGCATCCATCTACAACATCATCCTTCCCAAAATAAAAATCTATTGGATAACCCGCCATCCTTGTTAAATAACATAATGAAGACTTTCATCCCACAACTATGAAGTGGGATCTAATGATTACCACTGAAGCATCAAGTTGTAAACACTTCCAAACTATTGATCCAAAGAACCTCCACTCTATAGAACATGACTAGGTAGAGAAGACTAAGTCTAAAGAGTTGATCAATCAAAGATGGAAGGTATCTTCATGGCCTCCAAAAATAGGAATGAAAGAATGTCTATATGGTAAATGATCCATCTCACCAAAATGCATAGGTATCCTGCCACTGCAATCACCTAGTACATAAGATCAAATACTAAATATATAACTCACTCAATTGAGCCAAGAAAGAAATACAACAAGCATAACCCCCGTATATTGCTCAAATGTAAGACATAAACACTAAACTCAATCAAATATCTCATGCAAAAAGAAGAACTAGGAACTTCGAGAGTGCAAAAGAAGTACAAACACCTATAATGGCATGTGTCATCAACACATCATGAGGCTAATGTCATGGAAGAAACACACACTTGACAAAGGAAGATGGTGAATATGCCTAACATGAAACCCCTCAAGGAACCTTATAATGTAGTGTGAGTACAATAAAACACAAAGATGTGCAAGATCTCAAAATTCCATAGGGTCACACTTTATCTTAGTACATTTGCAAAAATACTATAAAAGGAGGTGAACAAAGTGAAGTAGGCACTAGAAGCAGGGTATGAATTGCAAGAAGGCACTCATCAAACTAGACATCTCATCAAAATAGGACCTCTCTAGAATCAAGATCAAACAACTTGTAAGCCTTGACATCCTCATAGTAGCCAACAAAAATGAGTGGTCAACTCTTCTATTATATTGCTTTCCTCTTAGCACCAAGTACAAATGCCCATGTTGGGCTCCCAAAAACTCAGAATGATGATACATCATACTTGACATTAGACCAAGCCTCCTCAAGATTCATATGTTTAATTTCCTTGTGAGGAATCCAATTTTGAATATAATTGGTACAACTGACTGCCTCTACCCAAAAACATGAATCCATGGACCTAGACTAAATCATACAATTGGCCATCTCCCAAAGTGTTTTGTTTTTTCTCTTAGCCATACCATTCTACTAAGGGTTGTAGAGCACTAAAAATTGATGTTGAAGACCATGTTTAGAGAAAACATACTTGAAGGCTTGGTTCATGTACTCCCCCCCATTATTCATGTGTATCCCTCAAATAGAAAGACTAGATTGCTTCTCTAAAAATCTCTTGAAGATTCAAAATGAATAAAAGACATTAGACTTTTACTTCAAAAAGTACACCCATGTGCATCTAGAGAAGTCATCAATGAATGTAAGAACATATCTGGCACTAGAAAAAGTAGTAGGAAATGATATGAGGTCACTATGAATTAACTCCAAAGGCACCAAAGCATGAGTGGCTCATCCATGTGGAAAAGAATCCTTATGTTTCTTGCCAAGTGCACAACCTTGACAAATGCCATCTATATAGGAAATCTGGGGAAGCCTAAGAACAAGTTCATGTGTGCTCATCTTTTGAAGATACCTATAATTGACTATTGGCATAAAGTTATTTTCCATTAGTGACAACACATACAATTCACAACAAGTAATACAATTCACACAGTTCTAACTGAGCATCGAGTAATATAGTGCAGACCGAATGATGGCAACACAGTTCAAACCGAGCACTGAAGACTCAGTATTAACCGAGTAAAGTTGCACTTAGCATCAACCGAGTAAAGATGCACTCAGTATTAACTGAGTGAAGTTGCACCTAGTGTCTGTATATGAGCAATGTTAGTATGCTAATAGAAACTAAATTTAAATAAAGCTTCTACAAACTAAACAAAATTCATAAACTTCAAGATAGACTAAGATGAACTCTCAATTGAGAATATGAGCCATTAATGGGCTCTCTCAATGAGAAGCTCTCTTGTTGAGTAGCTTTGTCTAAATAGATAGGATGTATGCTCAATATGCTTCCAAAGGCTTCAATAGATGATGGTGGATTTTTGGTGTGGATAGATGACTTTTAGTATGGATTTGGCTCTCAAAATAGCATTATAACTTTACTTCATGGATTGTGTTATTTTGCAAAGGGGAAGGATCGTATTTATAGGCAAGAAGCTTGAGGGTTTGAGGGCTAAGATGCAAGGATGGGAAAAAGCTTATGGAGGGCTCAGATTGCATGAGAGGAGAGCACATGGATTGTGCTTCCTTATAGCAAATCAAGGAGTGACACATGTCACATGGTGAGAGGACGGAGGAAAGGGGAAGGATGAGTCAACAAAGGAGGCTCAAGGGATAAAATCTTCATAAAGACCCTCATAATGACTTGTAAGAGCAATAAAAGGGCTTGTAAGAGTCATTTATGACCTAGTGGACTTCATAAAGTTTTATGGTTGAGATATTTTGAGGGTGATGAGAGAAATTTCAACTTGGGCTTGATTAGGAAGGTTCTAAGCTTGCTTAGGCTTGTGCAAATGATTAGAGGATGGATTAGGATGGTTTAGGATTAGCTTAAGGATAGGCAAGTGGATGGCATTTAATGAGGGTGGGTGAAGGAGGAGATATTTGTTAACTTTGGCTTGGGTTAGTAAGTTTTAACCCATGTTTAGGGAATGTGACAAGGTTAGGAGGGGATTAGGATTAGGTTTAAAGACATCTTCTAGAAGATTCTAGACTTTGGATGAGGATAAAGACTTTCTAGAATAGTCTAGAATTTCCTAGGATGAGGATGAAGACTTTCTAGAAGGGTCTAGAACTTCTTAGGATGAGGATAAATTAGATTTTTAAGAAATAAATAAAGTTTTATTTATTTCAAGGGTTTGGGTTGAGGAGATATTTATTAAAACTTTTTTAATAAACATGAGGATTAATATTTAATCTTAATTAAATATTTTGAGTTGGGATTAGGGGTAGGAAATGATGGGATTAGCCTTTAATTAAAATTAAAGAAGGATTAGAAGATTTTGGAAGAGGTTAGTGGTCTTAAGAAAATTGGCCAAATTTTGGGCAAAAAATAATTTTTTTATTTATTTTGGGTTTTTTGGTCAATTTATTAATTAAATAATTAATAAATAAGGAAATAATGTTTAAATAAGATTTAAACATTTTTGGGAGGGATTCCTTAATTAAATATTTTTAATTAAGATAAAGGGATTTAATGGCATAAAAATTAATTAATTAATTAAATAATTAATTAATTAATAAATGATGATGTCATCAGGACTTTTTCAGAAAATAAAAATACTTTATTTTCTAAAGGTTTTTAGGTGTCTACATTTTTCCCCTCTTTGATGTGATGCCGCAAGTGGCATTGCATCAAAGATAAGAAAATAAGATGCCCAAGGCTAGAGCAAAAGAGGAGAGAATGGACTGTGAGATGCCCCCTTAAGAAGGCAGCAGGGAGAGAAAGCGAGGCTCGTTGGCTTCTTGAAATGTACAAGAATCTCGGATGAGCAAGGAAACTTTGATTGGCAAAGAGAAGGGGCTAAATTAGCTCAAACTCTCACTATGGGAGAATGATAAAGGAGAATCAGATGCATAAGAGGAAGCAAGCTTAAGACTTTAGGGAAGGTGGAGGATGAAGGAGCGGAGCACTATAAAAAGGAATCCAGGATAGGGAGATGGATGAGGGGATTAAAAAGCTGATGCAACAGGATTTCAAAGAGTCAAATTGGCGAAAGATGGGTTTCGGAGATCCCTAGGACTAGGATTGTGGATCTCGAAAGATGAGGCTTGGTGGATTGATTTGGATTAGTGGATCCCTAAGACTAGGATTGTGGATCCCTAAAGCTAAAGGTGAGGAGTGATTCAAAGAGATACTGATGCATAAGCTGGGGTAGGAGAGATGGATGCTAGATATGGATGGGGGATAATGGAGATGAAGGAAAACCATTGAAGCTTTTTGAGCGGGGGGGATACTTCAAAGAGAAGTACCACCATGTAGTTGAGCACTAGATTTTCTATAGGACTGTTGGTTAATTGCCAAGGTTACCAAGAACATCAAGGCCTTTTCACCAACTGTCCAAAGGACTGACAGATTGACTCAAAACAAACATGCAAAGATTGCCCCAGCATCACACATGAGTCCAAGAGGAAGCAGTGTGGAACCGACACTGGGTAACCCACAAGCAGAAAAGAAAAATAAACAAAAGACTTCATCAAGACCTTAAGCTCTAATTGCCCCATTCGCAGCATACCATGATATGGAAGATCATGGCAACCTTGAGGAGGAAACAAGGAGATTGCTTGGAAAAGATATTTCAAGACCCAAAAGAGAAGATTCCAAATCAAAAGAAAGCGAAAATCCAAAAGAGAACTGTTTGCCAACGAGATGGGTAGCACGAGGTACTAACGGACCAAGATCAGACATGAGGAAAGCTATATCCTACAAGGATCTATCGGAGAGCACCTAAGTTGATGGATCTGGATGGGTGATGCGTCTGGCAAGCTCAACTAAGAAGGATAGCACTTTGGTGACAGGAGATCTAGCTAAAGGATGCATTGGAATAGCTAACCAAGGGTTGTGCGATGTGTGCAAGATGCTAATCAAGGAGGAACGAACATGAAAGGTTGGATAGATGCAATGGTACTAAGCTAAAGAGGATGTACAAGCTGACAGACCAAGATATTTACAAGTGAGCTAATCAAGATATGGTACAAGCTAACGGACCAAGATAGTTACAAGCAGGCAAAAGCTCAGGATGATAGGATAGTGGGATGGTTCGATGTTGTGCAAGATGAAAAAGCTAAGGGTGGGGTGATAGCGAAAGATATGGATTTGGCAGGATGCATCCAATGATGATGAGAGATTTTGTGACCAAGGATAGCTAGAGGAGCAGGATGAGATGGCTGGATAGGATGGTAGATAGCTAGGATTATGATGGATATAAAGAGATGACATTGGGTTTGCATGAGGATAGCCTAGAGCTAGATACCAATGGCAAGGGAGGATGGACAAGACAAGATCTCTAAGGAATATAGTGCCCCCAATCAGAAGATAACATGCGGAAGGAGGTCTTATGATGGATGTGATAGGATTGAAGCTAGGATGGAAAAAGCTGAAGGGGCTAGGGAGATGGATGATAGCTAAGATGATTGGCTGAAGCTGCATAAGATTAGTGGATGGTGTGAGATGGAAGCTGGAGGATGGAGGATAGATGGATAGATTGGAAGATGAAGTTGGATGTCAAGAGATGACCAAAAGCATGAAGGTGATAGGCTAAGCTGGGGATGGCGGGATTACGCATGATGCTTGTTTGCCAAGTTTTCATCATGGTACTTGTCCAAGGCGCTTGAATTGCCAAGTTTTCACCAGTGGACGCTTTATTTTTCTTTACTTTTTTTTTTTTTTTGACTTTTTGACTTTGGACTTAGCTGGAATGATTTTGGCTTTCTTCAGCTATTTTGGCTTTTTTGGGATTTTTCACTGGCTGTTGGAATGTTCAATTTTGTTGCTAGTTGTTGGTACACCGGATGTGTGATTTATGCAATAGATCGGATTAGATGGGATTGATGGTAGGAGATGGAGGGATGAAAATGTTGGAAGGGAGCATGAGATGGGGATGCTTGCAAGAGCAACATTGGCACATGTTGGGACGGGTGTGAAAAGAGCATATGGGGGATAGATGGTAGATGCGGGCGTGATGGAGGATTTTTGGAAGCGTGCTTGGGGATATAGGCACCCAAGATGGAGTTAAGAGATGGGGGACATGAGTCACGAGATGGGGGATTAGCAATGGTGGATGCCATTATGCATTGGGTTTCAACTTTTTTCTTGGGGATCCACATGGTTTTGGATTTTATTTTCATAGGCTTTTGCATTGTTTTGCATTCTTTGATTGGATTTTTCCTTTTTGGATAATGTCTTTTAGAATAGGCATATGATTGCCTAGGATGTGGATTTTTAGCTTTATGCATTTTGAAGTTGGCATTCACATTGCTGTGGTAAGCTTTGGGAAGATGGTTAGGAGAAGCTTTTTGAGATGGAGAGGATATGAAAGAGCATGTAGCAGGATGATGATGGATGATGTGCCCTGATATGTGCCTTTGTTGATCTTGCATAGAAATGGATGGAATAGGATTTTTATGATGGCTGATAAGAGGATGGAGGATGGTAGATTTTGGGACATAGGGACCCAAAATGGATTTAGCGGATGAAGGGGGGATATGGTAGGTTGTTTTGGGTTGTAAAGATGGTGGAGGGGGGATGACATAAGATTTCTTGAAGGAGTGATGGGAGGCTGGCATGGTGGGCTTGGAGATAGGCTTGGTTTGGGGGTGTGGTGTACCAACACCTTTAGATGGTGAGCCTTTGGATACATATCCAAGACCATGAAATCCTAGATTTTTTTGTGCAATAATAGGCTCTCTGATTCCTTGCTTTTGTGGTCCTAAACCTTGACCTTGATAATGCCATCGATTGAGCATTTGAACAAGCTGAGGAAAATTTTTGCTTGCAAAAAATGGTAGAAGTGATTTATTAGGTGTATTGCAATGGGGAGATATTGTTTTTAATTCTTCTGCTGAGAGAGGGCCACCGTGGATGAATGTAAGTGAACCAAGAGGGTAGATTATAGATGGTGGAATAGCTTGGATAGGTGGTAAGATGGAAGCATGGGGTGGGGGAGATGGAAGGATAGGATCTTGATGTAGCTGGTGGGATGACAAGATATCTTGTAGTGGAGGAGATATGGCTCGAGGTTTTGGAGATGGAGGAGATGGTGACTGCACTATGGATGGAAGACATGGTACAATGATATCTTTATTTATGCTTTGGGGGATGTCAACATGATTTTGGGCAGGATCTTGATAGGATTGGTTTGGAGTGAATGGTGCGATAGGAGGTGAAGGGATGGATTCTTCAAAGGCAATAGATGGATAGATGGGAGATTCAGTAGTGGAGATGGGTGAGTAGAAGATGGATGCATAAGGCTCATTACGAGAGATTTGGGAAATGCTTGGAGGCGATGTGGATAGGATTTGGAGGGATTTGATAGGTGGTGGGATTTTGATGCTTGCGGGAAGTGGAAGGATTTTAAGCAATTTGATGGATGGTATGGGGATGATAGCTATGGGAGATGGAGGTGATATTATAGATGGGGAAGCTTCATCACTAACTACTTCACATGGTTGGATTAGATGACATGGCTTATCGACTGTTGGAGGCAACTTTTCTTGTATTTCCTCTAGGAGATTCCTTGGAGACTCGTGTGTCAAAGGTGGAGGTTGATTGATAGGAATAGCTAGTGTGATGGGGGTGGAAGATTGGAAGCTTGGTTGATGGGGTGATGGAGGGGAAGCTGGAATATCGGATGGCATGACTAGATAGTTTGGAATAACTCTTGGATTTTGGGGGATGCTTGGGGGAATGCTTCTAAGGCTTTCAATATACCCATCATAGTCAATAAGATTTTCATCATCATTGGAATAGGAGGTGGCGGGAGCAAGGACAATGCGACCAAACACATCATGATAGGATTGGTACTTCATGCTTTGATGATGAGTTTGATGGGGATGGGGTCTTGCGTATGGATGAACATGAAAGCTCATGGTTGGATTTGGGTTAAGCACAGATTTTGGATTGGCTGATGAAAGATTTCCTAGGGAGAGTCAAAGTTGTATGACAAACCTAAGGAGGATTGGCTGGAGATTTTTGGCTTTCTTGTGGGTGGAAGACTTCAAGGGTCTGCTGTCAAAAAGTGAGAGTTTTGCTTTCCTATGCACTGGATTTGGTGGTGGCTGTGTCAACTTGAGCATCTAGACTAATGATCCTATGGGCATGACACGAGATTGACCACTTGTGGATCCCAACCTTTAGCTCAAGGTGATGAGGGATGCAAGTGAAAAAGCTAGATTACCCTAGACAATGCTCTGTCAGAGGGATAACCTTGGTGAGATTGGTTGATTGGTAGGATTGATTGGATAGCAAACTCTGGTAGAGTAACAACAACTCTTTAAAGGTTTGGGTGATTTTGGATTGGGTTGCTAGCTGGCTGGGGGGATGATTTGGATGGACTTTGGATTTGGGATTTCTCTAAGGAAAAGAACTAGATAGATTCGGTTGCATCGGGGGAGCTTGGATGATTTTCTGATAAGGCAGTGACTACGCTAAGTATGCCTTGAGTTGGGAGATTTTTGCTTTTCTGGGATTTCGACCAAAATTGGCAAACATTCATTCAAAAGCTATGAACAAACAAGCAGACAAAATTTTTGAGCAAGCACGTCAAACACACCAACATCTATGGAAGCTTTCTACAAGGATGAAATTTGCTTTAGCTAGGGAGTCCTCGATATACACAAGGTACGTGAGGCCCAAATCTGTAGATGAAACCAAAAAGATGTCACACAGCCGAGAGGAGCGGTAACCCACTTCTCCTCTTTCACTTCTCAAGGGTATAAAGTTCCTTGAGGCTTAGCCCGAGTGACAAAATTTTGATCCCAAGAGAGGTGTCTTTGGATTCACCTCCCAATCTTTATACTCCACCGGAACGCTGGAGTTGAGGTCATCCCAAGGGGTGATGAAATCCCCAAGCAGGCCTCCTAAAAAGAAACAAGGTTTTGGATCCTAATCTTATGCACCCAAGATGGCCTTGAAATACGACAAGGGGAGAGAAGACTTGGATGACCTTGGGCTAAAAAATATGCTTGTTCTTTTACCAACTGACTCTTATGTATGTTGATCTAGACTTTGCAAGCACTTATGTTTAAAAGACAATGTTCAATTCCAACTTTGAAGCGCCAAAAAAACAAAATCGAGCGAAGAATGAATACAAGAAGAAGAGTTAGGGTCAAAAAAAAAGTAAACCCGCGCGCCCAGAGGCCCTCCACGTCAAGTATCAATTAATTTCCTTTTAAAGCATTCAAGAGTTGGTGTGATTTTGTTTTAAGCCCAAAGCAAAGGTGTGTGAGATTCGATTTCAAGCGCGTGCCCAGAGGCCCTCCACGTCAAGATTTTTCCAATTTTTATGCCCAAATGAAGTGTTTGATATTGCAATGGTTAATTGATCCTTGGAATTCAAGATTGGATTTGTTATTTTAATCATGCATTCAAGAAAAATTTGATTTTAATCCATAGCATTCAAGAGTGTGTTTAGCAACATGCATTCAAAGACAAGTGATTAAACATTCAAGTTTTTTTCCTTTGAGCATTCAAGATTGAGATTTTGTGTGTTTGTTTTAAGAACTTTGAAGTGCTTTGTTTTAACCTTAGATCATTCAAGATTGTTTTTGGACTCAAAAATGAAAATGACTCTTTGGACTTTGCTTTTTATTCGAGATTTTGTGTTCTAGTTTGCATGTTTTAAGCCCAAAAATGATATTCCTAGATTGTTTTGATGCATGAAAAACCTAAGAAACATTCAAGATTTTTCAACAAGACATTTTTTTGGAACAAATAACAAAGCTTTTTAGGAAAATTTTGGCAACCATTTAGGACTCTTAGTTTTCATGAGATTTTTAAAAGAACTTTAACATATTTGCAAATGAGGTTCATTTTATCCTTGATTGATGCTTTGAGTTTGAATTAGATTTTAGTGTGCACTTAGTGTTGATTTTGAACCTTTTGAAATGAAAACTTGAAGTTCTTTTTAAATTCTCAAAAATGAAGTGTTCCTAACTTTGCATGAATGCATCTAAAACCTTGATGTTGCAAGGATGCAAATTATTAGATTGGTTTAGTTTCACTTGTTAAAAGATTTTTTCTTTTTTGCAAATTTTTAATTTTTTAATGGATTTAAGTATGATTTGGGGGTTCATTTGAAGCACTAAAAAGAAGTGTGTATGATTTTGCTTCCTTAAAAAAAAAAAAATGGCCAAGATCTCCCACAAGAAGAAGAAGAAGAAGTAGATGGAATAAGAAGAATATAGACAAGAAGAGGAAGAAGAATTCCAAGTGCTTTGTCCACCTATAAGCTTGAAAAATCTGCAAATACTATGAGATAGACTATGAGTTCCTTTGTCTTCTTCATGCTCATGTGGACCTACAAAACCAATTTATACAATCCTACCAATCACAAAAACAAGCAAAATTAGCCAAAATAAGCAAATGACATACAAAACTTGACTAAAAAGGCTAATGAAGATGACCCATGCGGGGTCCCACCGGGCGTGCCAAAATGTATATGAGCAATGTTAGTATGCTAATAGAAACTAAATTTAAATAAAGCTTCTACAAATTAAAAAAAATTCATAAACTTCAAGATAGACTAAGATGAACTCTCAATTGAGAATATGAGCCATTAATGGGCTCTCTCAATGAGAAGCTCTCTTGTTGAGTAGCTTTGTCTAAATAGATAGGATGTATGCTCAATATGCTTCCAAAGGCTTCAATAGATGATGGTGGATTTTTGGTGTGGATAGATGGCTTTTAGTATGGATTTGGCTCTCAAAATAGCATTATAACTTTACTTCATGGATTGTGTTATTTTGCAAAGGGGAAGGATCCAATTTATAGGCAAGAAGCTTGAGGGTTTGAGGGCTAAGATGCAAGGATGGAAAAAAGCTTATGGAGGGCTCAGATTGCATGAGAGGAGAGCACATGGATTGTGCTTCTTTATAGCCAATCAAGGAGTGACACATGTCACATGGTGAGAGGATGGAGGAAAGGGGAAGGATGAGTCAACAAAGGAAGCTCAAGGGATAAAATCTTCATAAAGACCCTCATAATGACTTGTAAGAGCAATAAAAGGGCTTGTAAGAGTCATTTATGACCTAGTGGACTTCATAAAGTTTTATGGTTGAGATATTTTGAGGGTGATGAGAGCAATTTCGACTTGGGCTTGATTAGGAAGGTTCTAAGCTTGCTTAAGCTTGTGCAAATGATTAGAGGATGGATTAGGATGGTTTAGGATTAGCTTAAGGATAGGCAAGTGGATGACATTTAATGATGGTGGGTGAAGGAGGAGATATTTGTTAACTTTGGCTTGGGTTAGTAAGTTTTAACCCATGTTTAGGGAATGTGACAAGGTTAGGAGGGGATTAGGATTAGGTTTAAAGACATCTTCTAGAAGAGTCTAGACTTTGGATGAGGATAAAGACTTTCTAGAATAGTCTAGAATTTCCTAGGATGAGGATGAAGACTTTCTAGAAGGGTCTAGAACTTCTTAGGATGAGGATAAATTAGATTTTTAAGAAATAAATAAAGTTTTATTTATTTCAAGGGTTTGGGTTGAGGAGATATTTATTAAAACTTTTTTAATAAACATGAGGATTAATATTTAATCTTAATTAAATATTTTGAGTTGGGATTAGGGGTAGGAAATGATGGGATTAGCCTTTAATTAAAATTAAAGAAGGATTAGAAGATTTTGGAAGAGGTTAGTGGTCTTAAGAAAATTGGCCAAATTTTGGGCAAAAAATAATTTTTTTATTTATTTTGGGTTTTTTGGTCAATTTATTAATTAAATAATTAATAAATAAGGAAATAATGTTTAAATAAGATTTAAACATTTTTTGGAGGGATTCCTTAATTAAATATTTTTAATTAAGATAAAGGGATTTAATGGCATAAAAATTAATTAATTAATTAATTAATTAATTAATTAATTAATTAATTAATAAATGATGATGTCATCAGGACTTTTTCAGAAAATAAAAATACTTTATTTTCTAAAGGTTTTTAGGTGTCTACAGTGTCAACCGAGTAAAGTTGCACTTAGTATTAACTGAGTGAAGTCTCACTTAGTGTCAACCGAGTAAAGATGCACTCAGTATTAACCGAGTGAGGAAGCACTCAGTATTAATCGAGTGAGGAAGCACTCAGTGATGACCGAGCTCAGGAGGTTATTGAAGAAGTTAGTTTCTACCGAGTGACACTATATCTATCGAGTCACCAATGGTTACCGAGTTCCAGGCAACGTTGTATGACTAGTATGAATCGAGCCCCTACCTCTATCGAGTGCATGACGATGCCAAGTAACATAGTGGATGTTGCGTATCAGAAGGTCATCAAGTTTGTCTGAAGAACCCGAGTTTATTTTACTATTTGGCCGACTCAATTATATTTTGTTTACTTATTTTTGGCTGACCTTGCATGAATAATTATTGGAATGACATATATACAATTGACACATTCAAGAATACACAAGATATAGAATATTGCAAAAAGGAGGGACATAAGATATGATATGCGAATTCATTAGCAGAAAAGAATACTCAACAAGGTCTACCAGGAGAAGAAATGATTTCATCAATCACAGAAGGTGATCTACAATAAAGAACCCAGTCAAATTGTAAGTTGATCTATTGGTTCATCCTAACAGATGAATCATTTTTGTAAATCCTTTAACAGGGTAGACTTAACCGTCTTTATTCAAATCTCCTAACAGAGTGCATACTTGTAAAGTATGTTTGTAAATCCTCTAACCAGGTGGATCTAGCAATCCTCTGTGCTCTTAACAGGGCAGATCACCAGAAGTGATCATTGTAAGCCTTAACCAGCCAACTTCATACTACAATAACGAAGCTTTGTGGGTATCATCCCCACCCCAGTTTTACTTTCTATTTTGGAAGGTTTCTAAGTCACCAAATCTATGTGCATATATGGTTTAAATGTTTAATAGTTTTTTATGCAGCAGGATAGATGAGTAAATTTTTTGTATGGTTGACTTAAAAGTTTTATTATTACTGATTCACCCCTCCCCTCTTAGTAACCTATTATATCTTGAATATTTTCAACAATTGGTATCAGAGCATTTTGGTTCTTAGGACAAAGTTTGACAGCTTGAGCAAAGATCTAAGTTATGGAGATATTTAGACTGGAGAAATTTATTGAAAATGAAAAGCTCGATCTAGAAATGGCCATGGTTCAACTCAAAGAAGCAAAGGAGCATCTTTCTCAATCCCTAAAAAGAAGAAAGGAACTTGCAAGACAAATGAATGACCATCACTATATTGAAGAAAAGATTGAAGATTTGTTACCATCAAGTAGTTCAGAAGAAGCTGACAAGGCAATCAAAGAACTTCTAGAAAAGAATGGATCTCTCCAAGAAGAGGTAAGAAAACTCAAAAGAGAACAAGAAGTCCAGTCCATCAGGTTATGTGAAGTTTTGGAATAGAGAAACAAAGCAAATGAAGACTTAGAGGTGAGGAATAATCTATCCCTTCAGCATGAAGATCTTATAGGACAACTATCTAATGCAAATGAAGAAATTATGATTCTAAGATCAGAGAATGAAAGTTTGAGAAATGATTTAATCATTGAGAGAAAAATCAATGTAAGTTTGCATAGTGATCTGAGAACTGAGAGACAAATCAATGAAAGCTTGGAAAATGATCTAATCTCTGAAAGGAAAGTCAATGAAAGAATGATGAAATCCCAAGCAGATATGAATCAATTGAATTTGCAAAATGAGTAGAATCTTCATAGACAAAAAGGTAAAGCTGGTCTTGGATACAATGAAGAAGGTGAATCTTCAAAACAAAGTACCCAAAAGAATCAAAAACCTACTTGCAATCATTGTGGAAAGTTAGGTCATACATCAAACAAATGCTGGAGCAATGGAAAAGAAAAATTCAATGGTAAATGTTTCAATTGCAATCAGCATGGTCACAAAGCAAATGAGTGCAAAGAAAAACCAAAATTTGAAGGCAACTGTCACAAATGCAATAAACATAGTCACAAGGCATTCCAATGCAGATCCAAATCATTCAATCCAGCTGAACAACTTGTCAAAGCCATATTTGGATGGGATTACAACACCTGGTGCAGATGTCACTATTGTGGAGAATATGGACATACTGGCATAAATTGTGCCAGACATCACCTAAGGAAGAAGGAAACTACTGTAAGGTGCTATATATGTACAGAACTTGGTCATATAGGCAAAAATTGTATGAATATAGAAAGAATTGAAGATGAAAAGAAAATCAAAGAAAACAACATCCAAAAGCAAATGAAGCAAAAATGGATTCCTAAATCTACTGAACAAGATAAGTCAAGCAATGGCAACGTCACTCAAGAAATGAGTGACTCCATCATTTCCAATTAACATTCATAAAAGAAAGTATGGAACTGCATCCTCCAAGAATCATCCTAAGCAGTTCCAAAGGAAGAAAAATGATCAGATCAGTATGCAGATACATTTTGATCCCAAATTGGTTCAAGACTCAATCGAGTTCGGTCAGGTGCAATAAAGTTTCATTTACCGAGTTATATCAACCGAGCAAGGTAGGTTCGTGACCTTACCGAGTTAGGTCGGTACATCAAAGTTTTCTCTTGGTTATCAAGTTGATAGTATCTACCGCGCAAGTGGATAACAACCTATCATTTCATCTACCATCGTACCAAGCATTTATGACGAATGTTTCATCAAAAAGGGAAAAATTTGATCTCATTCTTCACTATGAACTTTGAGCTAAGTTATCTTTTGCGATTCAAGAGCAAGCTTAAAGAAATTTCAAGAAAAAAAAATTTTAAAGAGCAAAGAATCTATTCTGAATTTCTCTTCACTTACCAAGTAGCAATGGCATTCAGAAGCAGCAGCTCCAAGGCAAAGAGAGGCTCAAAAATGCTGGTTAAAGGTGTGGAATGGAAGGTGTCAAACTTCAAATTGGCACCAACAATTACAGAATCACTCAACCCTAACGGTGCCCAGTCTCGAATTCCTCCAAAGGTACTCCTTGTAAATGACATTCGCTCTCATTTCAAATGTTCCATTCAAGAACTTGGAAACCTAGAAATTGATAATGCCCTAGGAGAAATGAGCATAGATGGAAATTTGAAACTCGAGCATAAGCATCTTGAAACAAAAGGTTTAACCCACATTTCACATTTGCCAAGAAATTTTCAAATTAAATGGGTTAGGTATGTACTCAGTCAGGTTCACAATAGGCAATTGTGGTTAGAGCAACCAATGCTTATCACAAAGAAAATGATTAACAAGATTATTGGCCTTCCCATATTGAGCAAAGCTAAGACTACCAAAACCCTAGGTTGGGAAGAATTGCAAAGGCTAAACCAGGAAGAATGGGATGGTAGAGGACTTAAGCTCAGTATAGTAGTTGATGCTGAGTTAAGATTTGGTATTCATGTCATTGCTCATAAAATTTACAGTTCCAGCCGTCCAAACAGTGTACCTTGCAAAGTAGTAGATTTAGCATACAAGGTAGTAAAGAAGAATGTTGAGTTTGATCTGTCTGAATTGCTTTTGTCTCAATTCAACAAAAATATGGAAAGCATAAGGACTTCAAAGAAAAATTCCTGCAAATTTGGTTCACTTTTGATCTGTTTATTTTTCTATGTTCAAAAGTCTTTTCCATCAAAAGGATCAGTAGTATGGAGAAAAGATATTCCCATTCTCTATCAAATAAATGAGTTTATTGCAGAGTTAGGTGAAAATTTTGACAGTGTTTTGGATAATTACTTTGAATATTTTAAGGAAAGAATGAACAATAGGTTCCGGATTCCACCAAAACTGGTTGAGGAATATAAAGAAGATGTATGCTTTATGGTAGATTGTGACAAAGTATACATACAGGCAGTCAGGCCCGGAGTTGCATGGGTGAAACCTCTTCCTTATGAGGTTAATATTGATGAAACCAAAGATATCATAGAAGCACTGGTGAATGAACCAGTAGACCCAAAGCAACCAGTCTTTGGAACTTATGATAAAGCTAAAGCCAGAATTGAGCTTTCAATCAAAATCCCTCAGGTCATTAGCAAAGGAAAGAGGAAGATTGCAAAGCTAAAAATAGAACTTGTTCCTCTAATGATTACTGAAGGGAAAGGAGAAGATGATGAAGAAGAAGAGGAAACCGAGTTAGAAAAAGAAGAGGAGCCTCAATGGAAGAAAGGTAAGGTGATTATCACCAAACCTAAAAAGCAAGCTACTACAGTCTTCTCCAGAAGAACAAGATAGGGGAAGAAGGAACCTGTATTTGTCAAGCCTCCACTCACATTTGAGGCAAGGTTGAAGCAATTAGAAGAAGGTACTAGCTTCACAAACTTCATAGCATTGAAGTTTGAGACAAGAATAGAATAGGAGAAAATGCACATTGAGGAGTTGGTATTGAATAAAATGGGAAGATGGAAATACTCTCCAGACGAGATTGGCTCTCAGATCCCTAAAGAGCTATTGGAGAGGTTGCAACCAAGATGGGAAATTGCAACCAAAACTGTCAAAGATATCTTTGAACAAACCCTGAAAAATCTCCTACCGAGTCTCACTGATGCAGAAGTAAAGAAATCACTGAAAGATCATGAAGGTAATATAATGATTAGATTTCACACTTGTTTGATACTTATCAAAGACATTGAACATGTTGTCAATGATGCAACAAACATGTTGAAACATATCTATCATCTACATAAATCTAGTGAGGATATTGTTGAAATCAAAGACAATGATAGCAGTGATGATGATGACATTGAAGATATTCCAGGGGATCTGCATTCAATGATGATAAATGTTGAGGAAGAATTCAAGGAAGATGAAATGGAGGAAGACGACAAGGAAATGGAGGAAGAAGAAGCTGATCAAGCTAAGGAGGAAGATGATCCTGTAAAAATTGCAGCCAAAGTCATTGCATCTCTTTCTCGCTCTCCACCTAAAGCAGCTACATCAACTGTGGAGATAGCCTCTACTAGTGAGATTGTGTACACAATAGCTTCATCAATTGCCCAATCTTCACCTGTCTCCTCTCAGCTCCGGGCACCACCTATGCAAGTGTCTACCACCTCATTAACCAAGTTGTAGCCATCTTCATTGATAGAGGCATCATCAGTTACAGCAGTAAGATCATCAAGTATATCAACTTCTACTACAGCATGTACAGTAAGTGTACCCACTAGTACTCCAATTTTGACAAGTTCATCTACTCCAATTTTTGCATCTGTTAGTTCTCCCATACCAACCTGTACATCAATCTTGGGAAGAACATCAATTTTTGATACTATTAGCACTTCTCTTAGTTTTCCTCTAGCTAGTCCTATTTCAATTTTGTCAGCCCGTCCAGCCTCATCAACTATTGTTTCAGATTCAAAGGGAAAAGGTGAAGGCACTGCAGGAAAAGCAAAAAGATACATGATTTCCAGCAAGGCATTGGATGAGGAAATAGACTTGGATAAGGACATTATCATTCCTAAGATAGATCTAGATAATGCATCAGTTGATGAAATGGGAATGGTCAGTCATCTATTAGATTAGAAGGCAAGGCAAAAACAACTGAGGCATGAGAGAGACCAGGAATATAGCATTATTGAAAGCGCTAAAAATATTCTAACAAAAGCTATTGGTGTTGAAGTAGATTTTACTCAACACATTTTGAATCAGTTAGAAGAGGTTGTATATAAATTCAATGAGGATACCTCCGGCCAAGAAAAATTGATTGAAAAGGCAGAGAAGAAATTTGACAATAAGGTGCTTGAGCACATTGCTCAGCATATTGCATTAAAACAGGTAGAATTGTCTACAATTTTGAGTAATTTTGAACATTCCTTTAATAATGTAACTTCACTTTATGGAAAATTATGTGATGTTACTGAGTATACTAAGGAAATCAAAGAAAAGTTGAATAAAATTGATGAGGATATGAAGGTCAGTGCACAAATGTTGCAGCTTGACCACAGTTCAAGTTCATCCCATCATCTCAGATTTTTGTCAGAGAAATAGGCAGAATTGTTGAGAGAGGAAACAAGGATTAGGTGTACTCTGATTGACATCCAAAATATGATCCTTCCTATCATGGACACAATGCAGAAGCATATTGCCCATTCCAAAACATTGATTCATGACAAAAACTTCTCAATTGCAGATCATATGATTGAACTCTCTGCAGAAGTTCAAATAGCACTCTCCACCAGCAAACTTTTGCAAGAAAATTGGGGTAAGACATTGGCTCTTATTCTCAAGGTACATTCTGAGTTTATCTCTCATTTTGGACTCTCTATGTAAATATATACTATTTAATTTGGCATTATTGTCAAAAAAGGGGAGATAGTACACTCCAGGAGATATAATTGTGCAAATATGTGTAATAACTTCTAAATACTTTGCACATTGTATGGGTGAGATACATGTAAGAAAAATATGTGTAATACGACTTGCAAAGAGCAATTTTGAAAATTCATAACTGTATGTCAATTTTTTTTTTTTTGCACATAAACTTTGAATAATAATTGCTTTTGTCACTAATGCCAAAGGGGGAGATTGTTGGCATAAAGTTATTTTCCATTAGTGACAACACTTATAGTTCACACCGAGTAATACAATTCACACAGTTCTAACCAAGCATCGAGTAATACAGTGCAGACCAAACAATGGCAACATAGTTCTAACCGAGGATCGAGTAATACAGTGTAGACCGAATGATGGCAACATAGTTCAAACCGAGCACTAAAGACTCAGTATTAACCGAGTAAAGTTGCACTTAGTATCAACTAAGTAAAGATGCACTCAGTATTAACCGAGTGAAGTTGCACCTAGTGTCAACCGAGTAAAGTTGCACTCAGTATTAACTAAGTGAAGTCGCACTTAGTGTCAACTAAGTAAAGATGCACTCAGTATTAACTGAGTGAGGAAGCACTCAGTATTAACCGAGTGAGGAAGCACTCAGTGATAACCGAGCTTAGGAGGTTTTCGAAGAAGTTAGTTTCTACTGAGTGACACTATATCTATCGAGTCACCAATGGTTACCTAGTTCCAGGCAACGTTGTATGACTAGTATGAACCGAGCCCCTACCTCTACCAAGTGCATGACAATGCCGAGTAACATAGTGGATGCCACGTATTAGAAGGTCATCAAGTCTTTTTGAAGAACTCGAGTTTATTTTACTATTTGGCTGACTCAGTTATATTTTGTTTACTTATTTTTGGCCGACCTTGCATGAATAATTATTGGAATGACATATATAAAATTGACACATTCAAGAATACACAAGAGATAGAATATTGCAAAAAGGAGGGACATAAGATATGATATGCAAATTCATTAGCAAAAAAGAATACTCAGCAAGGTCTACCAGGAGTGGAAATGATTTCATCAATCACAGAAGGTGATCTACAATAAAGAACTTAGTCAAATTATAAGTTGATCTATTGGTTCATCCTAATAGGTGAATCATTTTTGTAAATCCTTTAACAAGGTAGACTTAACCGTCTTTATTCAAATCTCCTAACAAAGTGCATACTTGTAAAGTATGTTTGAAAATCCTCTAACTAGGTGGATCTAGCAATCCTTTGTGCTCCTAATAGGGCAGATCACCAGAAGTGACCATTGTAAGCCTTAACCGGCCAACTTCATACTGGAGTAACGAAGCTTTGTGGGTATCATCCCCACCCCAGTTTTAATTTCTATTTTGGAAGGTTTCTGGGTCACCAAATCTCTGTGAATATATGGTTTAAATGTTTAATAGTTTTTTATGCAGCAGGATTGATGAGTAAATGTTGTGTATGGTTGACTTAAAAGTTTTATTGTTACTGATTCACCCCTCCCCTCTCAGTAACCTATTATATCTTGAATATTTCCAACATTGACATGGCCCAAACACTCATGCCAAAGTCTTCTTACTAAATATACATGTGCAACAAGACATGAACTTGTGTCATCAAAAGAGTCAAATCCATCAAATCTATAAAGGCAAGATGCAAAGTCAACACTCCTAGTAGCCACAATCATCTCAGAATCATGTAAGTCCTAGATAACCACATCATGTGGTGAAAACTCACCTATCTTACTAGAGCTAGAGTGGAAAATCTTATAGATGGATACTAGGTTCATTGAAATGTTAGGGATACACAGAAAATCCTAAAGAGAGCCCCTAGCTAGTGCAACAAAACCAAAACCCATAACAACAAGTTGTGATGAGTTCCCAATAACAATCTGTGAGGTAGCATAAGGAGCAAGTGAAGTGACCAAATTTTGAGTGTTTGTCATGTGGTGAGAGGTGTTGGAATCAAGAATCCATGTAGGCCCTAAAGTTGTAGCTTGAGTAAAAAGAGCATGACCTTTCCTTGCAGGGGGATGCAGACTTAGGAGTTAAAATATGATGCTCCTACATGGATTCCTCTAAAGCCTCCAAATGCTCCCAACACCTAGAAATGGGATGTCCGTCCTTGCCACGAAAACTACAAGTCTCACTTGATTTCTGCAGGACTCAATAGACTTCAAAGAATCTTTACCCATTGGAGGGTTAGCTGGAGGTTTAGGATCAGTTTTTGATGCATCTTTCATCAATTTGGCTTTCTTTTTTTATTTCCCCTTAGAATTTTGAGCAACCAATGCTTGGCTTGAAGAGCCAAAGGCATCCACTTGCTGGATCTTTTCTTATTCTTGTGTCAATTGATCACAAAATGTTTCAAATGAAGGCATCTAATGTCTATTACCCAAGGCATCTGTAGTGGAATAAAAAGTGGAAGAGAAGAACTAATACTATCCTTGCAACTTTGAGAGTATCAAAATGATACACTCATCATCTGTTTTGTTTTTCCCACATCCTTGTAGAATTGTATGTAGAGATTTGAACTTTACCAAGAAGTCTTCAATGGTGGAGTTGGCTAGTGTCAAAGAGGTCAACTCTACATCAAGCTATAGTGCCCAAAACTCATTCACTATGCCAAACAAGTTGTGAAACTTGGTCCAAATAGCCCAAGGATTGGTCAAACCATCCAAGTGAAATAGGAGATTATCTTAGATGTTCAGTACAATCAATCCCATGGCTTCATCCATTTTGTTTCTATGCTGAAGAACCTCAAAGGGGCACTATAGAATAGGTTGGTTCTCATCTATACATGAGCATAAGCCTCATGACATGGGAATCATAGTCGTTTGTGCTTTCTAGGTGTGATAGTTGTTCGGCATGAGCTAGGTCATAGAAGGATCTAACATTGAGAGAAGAAGACAAAAGTAGAAGGGTCTTCTTTTGAAGTAAATTACAAAAAATAAAATATCTCTCCCCCCCCCCTTCCCCACCAACATATAAAGATATCCCTCAAGTACCAAAGAAAACAACTATAGAAAGCACAAAATTTGAGAAAAGAACCTAGATTCTAGATACAGAGAGGGAGGAAATGAAAGCCTCTAATTCAATGCCAAAAATGGGAGCTCAAACAAACTTGAAATGAAATAAAGCTAACACCATCTTCTACATCTAGGAACCAGGTTTCTAATGCTTCTTTTAGATTAGGAAAGGACCTCTAAGTGCTCAAGTTATGGCCAAAAAACTAACTATTGCTCCAAAAGACAAGCTCACTAGAAAATTATAGACATGAAAAAAACTTTGACGACCATATGACCATCAATTGGATGTCCCCAGAAAAAAACCAATTGCTAGAATGATGGTATTAGCTACCAAATTATGACATCATCATACTAGAAAATGATGTCAGCAAGGGGGCCTAAGTGGATGACATAAGTAGGTTGGAAGATGATGTCATTGCACAAAATGCTAATGTGTATGGCAGAAAGGTGATGTAGGCCTATTAAGATGCTAAAATAGGATTCCAAGAAGCTAACATCATGCCTACACAGGGTTTTTGATAGTGCCGCTAGAGGAGGTTGCAGTCAGGTAGAGAATGGAGGTGGTGCCACAGAGGAGGGTGGTAGGCCAGCAATGGTCACAGAGTGGTGACTAAGTTTTTGCTACTCTGTGGTGGTGTTTCCCATGGAGGTGATGCTTGGATTGTGTGTTGTCCACATGGTGGTAGTGTCACGGTGGCAGAGTGCTCACTATGACTACTTTTTTAGTTGTTTAATATTTTTTGCAATAAATGCATCTGTATGACCTTTTAGGAGGCAAAACAAAATTTCTTGATGCTACAGTAGCCAAAAATCAAAAAATTTATATGGATTCTAACTATAATAGGCCTTCTAAGTGCAATGGTAGTGTCCATTTAGGCCCAAAGTGCTCCAAAAAAATGTTCTTCCTCCCAATTGAAGAAAAAAACACAATCAAACTAGGGTTTGTGTCTTTGAAGCATGGCTTCAAAAACCCTTCAAACTAGGAAGAAGCAAGGAGACTCTTATACCATGTAGAAGTTTTGAAAGCCAACTTCATAGTTCACTAAGATTACCTGCATGTAAATAACCAACTAAAGAGAAACCGAAGAAGGAAAGGTTGGGCTTGGAGAATCTCAATGGTGTGAGAAAAATTATATTGCAACAATAAAAAATAAAATTTCTATACAAAAATACAATGGGAGAGTCTATTTATAAAGGCCTATAGGAAGCTTCTAGAACAAGCTAGAAAGCACTAGGAGATAAGTGTGACAACTAAGCATACATCCAAAAAAGGTGGATTATCCTCCATGTAGGTTAGAAGATAAGTATGACTAGGTAGAAACAAACTCCTGTGTTGTCAACAACTCCTAGATGACAACTAATAACTAAATGCATTTATCTAAGTAAACTTAGGTAAAGCATAAATAATAATTATTTACTCTAACAAAAAAACATTAAAAGAGACATAAGACTAATACAATAGATAGTATAACCCATGAAAAATAATCTAAAACAACAAAATCAATCCCTAGACCTGAAACAACCAAGATATCCATCAAAATGTAGAAAAGAAAAAAAATGAATGGGATGTACCTGGAGTAGAATCTGGAAAATAGAATGTCTCAAAATATGCCTCTCATAGTGAAAAATAGAACTTCTAACTTTGATAGCCAAAATAGGCCATGAAAAAGAATAAAAAATCAAAATAAATTGGACCATCACAACATGCTAGGAATCACTTCTTTTGGATTGAAAAATGGAGTTTGGATGAGAAAGTTATGGCCAAAACACCACATGTAGGGTTAAAAAGTGTTAAAAAAAATTTTACCACTTCAAGATATGTTAAAAAATGTCTCAAAAAGTGTATCCATTAGTACTAAAATTGTATCAGGAAGCATGTCAATTCCATACTAAAGCTATCTCGATTTGCATGCCCAAAAATCTTGATTTACGTGATTTATAAAAATCTCAATTTTTGTGCCAAGAATCACAAAATTTTCACCTCAAGAAATGTTCCAAAAATCTTGATTTGCATGCCAAAATATAGAAATTTTCTATCTTGTGAAAAACATGCCAAAAACTCCATTTTCAAACTAGAAAATCTCAATTTATGTGCCAAAAATCTAAAAATCTCTACCTTGGGAAATGTGTCAAAAATTTTGAAAACATGTCCAATCTAGGAGAAAAAAATTTTAGCCTCAAATTCCAATTGTGTTCAAGTTTGACAAATTTTATATGAAAATAAGGGTTTCTGGCTGCTTTGAGCTTCAATAGTGATGTCTGTTTGGGCTCAAACTGCACAAAAAATTAGTGACCCCCCAATTTCAATTAAAAAACTCTAAAAAATAAAACCCTCTTAACAAAAAGTACATATCTAAAATCCAACACTCTGATACCATGTTGAAGTGGATGAAAGATCAACCCTACAACTACCAAGAATCACCTGCATTCAAACACCTATCACATAAGAGAGAAACAAAAAGCTATGGAGGCAAGAATTGCTAGAACTATAGATGAGACATTCTTGATGAGAAAAAAGGATTGCTATTATCAAAACTGAATGAACAAATCACAAAGAGATCAATCCTTATAAAAGGAGATCAAAAGCCTAATAGGGTAAAACCTAGATTGCATGATAATAATCAATAAAACATTTAATTATTATATGCTTAAACTTTTACTTAAGCAAAATAGAGATAATAAGTGACTTAATAATTAAATCAAAATTATTTAATTAATAAGGCAATATCTTATTACTTTAATATCGATATCCTTAAAGTTCTCATCATTAGCATATTGTTCTTGAAAATTTTCATGAACTATAAACCTATTTTGAAGAATTATCAAAGCGTTCTTAATAGGAGGCCTAGAGAGCATATATGCTACTTTGTTATGGACACCCTTCTTATACTTTTAATAACTAAATGAAACTATTTTAGAAAACCCATCCACCTAAAGTGTCTACTTTGTTGCAACTTAGATTGTGACTGCAAATATTAAAGTGGCTGGTGATCAGTGTGAATTACAGTTTCCTTTCCCATTAAGTAGTGCTTCTATTTCTTCACACTTTGAAATTGAGAATAAACTTCCTTATCATAAGTAGGATAGTTACTAATCCTAAAAATGTTTCAGAGTGGTAGTAGATTGGTTTACCTCCTTGCATTAATACAACTCCCATGGAAAACCCACTTTCATTTGTCTTGATTTCAAGTGGTTGATGTAAATTAGGTAGAGCCACAACTGGTGCAGTGCTCAAATTTTTGTTCAAAGTATTAAAAGCTCTTTGTTGTGGACCTCCCCACTGAAAATTCACCTTCATATTGATTAATGCATGCAATGATGATGAAATGTAAGAGAAGTTTGCAATGAACCTCCTCCAATATTAAACTGCACCTAAGAAGCTTCAAACTTCGATAACTATACGTTCAATTGAGCATCCCCTATGACATATCCAAAGTACACTAATGATGTCTTAGAAAATTCATATTTAGACATCTTTACATACATATTCTATTTTCTCAATACATCCAAGACTTCCTAAATACAAGGATAACATCTAAACAAACTATGAAAAATAATCAATAAAGGGACAAAAAAAACATCATTCATGACTCTCATAAATGTAGCTGGTGCATTAGAAAGCCCAAAAGACATGACCAACCAATCAAATAGTTCCTATTTTTTCTTGAAAGAAATTTTCCAAATATCATTATCTACAATTCGAATTTGATGATATCCACTATGAAAATCTAACTTAGTGAAATATATTGCATGTTTGATCAAGTAAACCATCTATTCTAGGAAGAAGATAGTTGTTCTTTACCATTGTCTTGTTCAAAGCCCTGTAGTCAATGTACATTCTCCAAGTTCTATCTTTCTTTGGAACCAACACAATGGAGAACCACAAAGAGAGGTACTTGGACAAATAACTCCTTTCTTAAATAGTTCCTTACCCACTTTTCAATTTCTTCATTTGGAAAAATAATTAAATGGAACATGCCAATATTAGGAAGTGTCACATCTAGATATAACTGAATTTCACATTGAATCTCTCTCTTATGAGGAATTCCTTTCAGTTCCTAAAATAAGTCATCATAAGAGGAAACAATCTTGACCATTTTAGACTTATGTTTAGGATCACACCCCCTGAATTCCTTAGATGTTTCATCTTCTTTGGATTTTACAAGCATTAATACAAAGTTCTTACTAGATTTGACTAACCTTTTCATCTAACCACCATTAACTAGTGCAAGATTACTCTTTATCTTATGTGCTTGTACAATGTATTCAGCTTTATCTTTGAAAAGATGATATTTTTTCTCCCCCCCATAAAAGATAGCTTGTGAATCATATAGGTATGGACTCCCAAAAACAAGACAACAAATATCTAAAGGGACTACGTCAGCTTCTACCTCATCTACAAAGTTTGTAGTGATAAAAAATCTCAATTTACATTGCTTAGTTACTTGTAAATGTGCATCATTGCAAACCCATCCAAATAGATCAGGATATCCACGAAAATAATGAAGATTCAAATAGATATATGCAATTAGAGAGAGAGAGAGAGAGAGAGAGAGAGAGAGAGAGAGAGAGAGAGAGAGAGAGAGAGAGAGCACAATTGAGGGGAAGAGATAAAGACATCATCATATGGTCTATTTTAATTATACATGGAATATAATAATGAATATGGATTTATGAGTAGTTATAAATTATGATTATGGATTTTTGTAGTTCTAGCAATAGTTAAAGATAGGATAGAGTCCAATTAAATTCAAACCAACCAACTCTTAATATGGATGGAGAATAAGACGAAATATTTTGAAAAATTAATATCCAATGAATTTTCACCTAGCAAAGCTTATGTTAATCAATAGATTATAAAAGAAAGGATATGGAGGTGCTATTTAGCAAGAGACAAATGGATATAAAATTTGAGACATATGTAAATATAAAATAAGATAGAAAGGAAGAAATAGAGATAATGAGATTGAGACTGATTTTAAATATTGATTTCAAATAGCCTGGTTGTTTATTCTATATAGAAAATGAGAGTTACAAAGCTATATTCCATGGAGGTGTTAACTAGCTACCCAACCCCTAAAGCTAGGGAATGGTCAAGCATAATCAAGTAATAACAACTTGATTAATATCATGAAGAAATTAGTTTCTAAGAATCTAAAGGACAGGCACAAAAGACTGCATGAAGCTCTATGAGTGGATAGAGTGACACAAAATAAGGCCATTGGAATATATCCATTTGAGCTAGTATATAGAATTGAGGCTAGCCTTCCACTCCCATTAGAACTATCTATCTATAAACTACAACAAGTGATTGAGGATCCACTATTCCAAAATGGCTTGGAGAAGCACATCATGTACCTAGCTAGGATGGAAGAAGTGTTGGAAATATTATGATAGGGTAAGTTATTGAGAGGGGAGGGGTGAATTAGTAACCAATAAAACTTATCCTTAATTAGCAATTAGTCCCTCGTGTGTATTATGATCTAATTTCACGCAAGAGAAACTGAAAGCATAAAATCGTAGATAACACTTTTGACACACAATTCGATGACCTAGAAACCTTATAAATAGAAAGTAAAACTATGGTGGGGATGATATCCACAAGCTTTAGTACTATAGTATAAAGTTGGCCTATTAAGGCTTACAATGATCACTTATGATGATCTACCCTATTAAGAGCAATAAGGACTGTTAGGTCCACCTTGCAAAAGGATTTACAAACATATAATGAAATATGAACTTGGTAAAGAGATTTATACAAGACTGTAAGGTTTACCTTGTTTAAAGGATTTGATTGATCCACCTGTTAGGATGAAACAATAGCTGATCTCTAATCTACAACATGGTTTGTTGAATGAGATTCCTCTGAGTCTAGAAATCACCTTGCTATGATAGAAAAATCTTTGTCGCTCCTTATACTATTTTAGCCTCTATTATTCACTCTTCTCCCTTCTCTGCTTATTTCATACTTCTATATCATACTTTGGATGTGATACAATTCATTGCATATATACCAATCCAATTTAAAAATTACAAAGTCGACCACAATATAAGTTTACACAAAATACACAAAGTCAACCCAAATGAAGAAACTCAAGTTTTGAAGACCAGCTTAGTGAGGTTTTGATACTCAGCATCCACTATCAATGCTTGACATTTTTATGCACTTGGTAGACATAGAATCTCGGTCCATACTAATCACTTCCCAGTAGTCTTATGCTTAGTTTGCACTGGTAACTTGACAAATACTATGAAAATCTACATATAAACCGAATCACTCAATTCATATTGCATAGCTCAGTCAATGCTATCACTACAAACTCAGTATAAACAGAGTCATTTGGTTAACATTGAGTAGCTCGGTTAACACCAGACTCATATCATATCAAATATGAACTCGATAAGCACTGCATAACTCAGTTTGCACTGATAAACTCATTATACATTGAGATCCTTGGTTTACACTACTGATCAACAACTTTGTAGTAACTACTTGGCGCAAATTGAATATTGTCTAAGGAACTCAGTAGCAACTATAGAGCTTGGTAGCAACTAAAATTCTTAGTTAACACTATTAACTATACAATATTCTTTGTAGATACTAACAATCTAAATAAGTGTATCTCACTAATAACAAGCATGACTAAAATTTCAACAACCTCCCCCTTTGGCATTAGTGACAGATACACTTATTAGTAAAAAATGAATTCAAAAATGTTCAAGAACACCTTTTTCCATCACCTTATGTCTTTAACTCAGTAGAGTCTACTATTTTTGAGATTTTTCAAAATTGGTTTTGTAAGAGATGTATTTCTATACATAAACAATATGGTAATGCTCCCCTATACATAATATATAGGATACTTTACATCTTTTCACATCTAATATATACATCTTGTCCTTTTCATACTACATCTATATACATCTTCTCCCCCTTTATACAATATACATATTTTCTACAATCTTCAATATTCTCCCCCTTTTTGACATTAATGCCAAAGATTTATGCTATATATACTATATAGTAATGCCAAAATGTGAGAAGAAATCTAAATGTACCTTTAAGATAAGTGCCAAAGTCTTGTCCAAATTTTCTTGCAACACCTTACATGTGTACAATGCAATCTACACTTCTGCTAACAATTCTATCATATGGTCTACAATGGAGAAGTTGTTGTCATGGATTAGTGTTTTTGCATGTGCAATGTGTTTCTACAATGCATCCATGTTTTGGAGAATCATGCCCTATATATCTATCAATGTTGATCTTATTTTGGCTTCTTCTCTCAGCAATTCTGCCTACATATTAGTTAGGAATCTAATCTTGTTGTAATGGGTAGAGCTATAGCTTGGGTCAAGTTGCAACTACTGTGCACTTGCCTTTAGATCCTCATCAATCTTTAATAGTTTATCTTTTATTTCCTTAGTGAAAATTGATATATCACAAAGTTTACTGAATAGTGAATACACATTTTTGCAAGAGGTCTCCAGTAAGCCTAGAATGGTACATAATTATACTTGATGGATAGCAATTTTCTGAGCAATAAGTTCTAAAACTTTATTCTCAAATTTCTTCTCAGCTCTCTGCAACAATTTTTCTTGTCCATTCAAATCATCATTGAATTTCTAAACTACCACTGCTAATTGATTCAAAATTGGTTGAGAAGTATCAACCTCTATGTTTAGAGCCTTCGCAAGGATATTCTTTGCATCCTCAATTATTTGGAATTCCTTATTCCTTTCTTCTATAAGCCTCTACTACTTAGCTTTCTTTTGAATAATTTCTCCAAAAATATGCATCTGATTAGGATTGAGATTTGAGATGTCCCAATTAGGAATGACAATCTCCTCATCAATATCTATGTCTTCTTCATTCTCTTTTCCTTTACCCAAAAATCTTGTGCTTGATTGAGGCTTGGTCTAAACTATTTTTTCACTTATTAATTGCATGGTAGGAATGGAAACAATTGTAAAAATTATAGGACTCACTGAAAAAGTGGATACTACACTCATTGTTGAAATACCAGTAGAAGAAATACCCAGTGTTACCAAAATGAATGTAAAGGGAAGTGTTGGTTGCTTGGTAGATGAAGTGCTTGTCACTTTAGTCAATGTGGTGCTAAGTTGGATAGGTGCAAAGATTGATTGAGTGCTTTTGCTAACTGTGTTTGTCACAATCAATCCTGCTAAAGATTTCTTTAGGCTTGATGTTTTTAGATCTTTTCTTGGAGATTTAGGAAGTGAGATTATGACCACTATAGTAATTTTCACTAGGTCAATCTCCTTAGTATCTTGTACATCTAGTAAATCTTCCTTTGTAGCTTCCTACCCCTATTCCTCTTCCTCATCTACATTATCAAAATGTGATACTTCTTCATCATCAACCTCTTCATCTTTCTCTTGTTCATCACCGTCCTCATCTTTGTCACTAACACTACCTATAAAATCACTTAGCTTTTGAAGAAGATAAACATTCTTCCATGTGTTTGTAGCATTCTTCACTACATGCTCAATGTCTTTTAATAGTATAAGACAAGTATTAAATCTCAAAGTAAGGTTTTCTTCATTTTTCTTCAGAGATTCCTTTACCTCCCTATCATCCAAATTTGGCATGGGTTGCCTCAAGGTCTGCTCATATATGTATTTTTTAGTCTTCATGGCATTCTCCCATCTTGGCTTGACCTTCTCCATTAGAACATTTGGAATCTACTAGGCAAGATCATCTAGGGAACACTTCTACTTACCCATTTTAGTTATTAGCATATCTTCTATTTTCTTTTGATCCTCTATAGTCTTGGACTCATACTTTAGTGCCTTGAAATATTTTATGCTAGATCCTAATTGTAATTCTTTCATCCTTTCCTCAAAAGTAGGTGGATGCCTCTTGAAGATTACATCTCCTCCTTCCTTATCTACTTTCTTCCCAAATGATATTCTGGTAAACATAGTAGTAGATGTCTTGGTAGGTTTGGTAATAATTGCATTACCTTTCTTCTTCAATGGTTCTTCATCCTCTAATTTTTGTTCATCTTTTGCTTCTTCATCTTCAATATCATCTCCTTTGCCTTCAATCAATAGAAGAGTGGTGTTGGTTTTCAATTTGGCAATTCTCTTCTTTCCCTTGTTGACTGCCTAAGGAATTTTGATTTCTAATTCAATTCTAACTTTCACATAATCATAAGTGCCAAAGTATTCAGCTTTAGGGTCAATAGGCTCATTAATCAATGCCTCAATTATGTCTTTTGTTTCATCAATGTTTACCTCATAACCAAGAGGTTTGACCCATACAATCCTCAGTCTAACTATTTGAATGTATACTTTGTCACTATCAACCATGAAACTAACATCAAATTTGTAATGATCAGCTAGCTCCCTTGGAATCCTAAATATGTTATTTATCTTCTCTTTGAATGCATCAAAGTAGTTATCCATAATACTTGCATAGTTTTCTCCCATTTCAGTAATATACTCATTAATCTGATAAAGAATAGGTACATCCTTCCTCCATATTACTATACCTTTAGATGGGAAAGACTTTTGAATATAGAAAAATAGACAAGTCAAAAGTAAACCAAACTTACAAGGATTGTTCTTGAGAGTTATTATACTCTCCGTGTTCCTGTTGAACTAATTTAGCATCAACTCGGCTAGGTCAAGTGATAGGTTATTCTTAACCACTTTATATGCTAAATCCACTACTTCACATGATACATGATTAAGTCTGCTTGAACTGTATATCTTGTGAGCAATGACATGTATCCTAAACTTGAGTGCCATGTTAGTAACATAGCTAACTTTTATTCCCCTTCCATCCCACTTCGCAAGGGTTTTCTTCTCCAGTTTGACCCGATTTAGGATTTTAGTCATTTTAGCTTTTTTTGACATGGGAAGACCAGTGATCCTATCGATCATCTTCTTAATTATTAAAATGGGTTTTTCTAACCATAGTTGACCATTATGCACATGTCTAAGAATATATCTTATCCATTTTATTTGGAAATCCTATGGCATATGCAAAATGTGAGTTAAACCTTTTGTTTCAAGGTGTTGATGTTCTGGCTTCAACACATCATTAACACATAATTCCTTCAATGATTCATCCATCTCTAGTGTTCCAATGTCTTGAATAGCACATTTTAAATGTGAACAAATATCATTGATTAATAATACCTTTGGTGGAATTTGTGATTGAGCTCCACTCCAATCTAAGGTTTTTGCAATGGCAAGGCTCAACTTAAATTATGGTGCCTTCCATTCCACACCTTGAACTAACATGTTTGAATCTTTCTTTGATTTTCTACTGGTAGATTCCATCTTCACTCAATAGGGTTTGAGAGAATACACAAATCTTCAATAATAATTCACTCAAATTGCTTGAATTCTCTGAAGATTTCTCTACACAGATAACTCTTGAAAATTTGTGGTGAGAAATGAATTTTATTTCACCCATTTATCAAATTTTTCCATAAATTTTTGGTGTGATTTTTTGGTCAAGTGATATACTGTCATCCACTTCACTTGCATTGAATGCTTGGTAGAGTCTTTCATGACTGGGTAACCACACAGAACTTAGTTACTCTTGACCTTGCTCGATAGGGTCTGCAACCTAACCTAGCTCAGTAAGATAGTAACCCAACCTTACTCAATAATGACTGGCATCTTTTACTCAGTGATACCTTTTTTTATCTTGAATGCTGATTTAGATCTTTTTTCCTACTAATTGTAACTGATGTAAGATATCTTTAGAATCCTAGTTCTAGTTCTCCTATGAGAGATCAAGTGGAAATGATGGAGTCACCCAATTCTTGAGTGACATCTTCATTAGTGCTCATACTTGTATTCCTAGAATATTTTGAAATCCATTGCTATCTCATATGCTTTTTGATGTTATTAGCTTTTTCCTTCTTTTCATCTTCAATTCTTCTAGTATTCACATAGTTATTGGCAATATGACCAAGTTCTATATAAATGAAGCATCTTCTAGTAGTATCTCTTGTCCTCATATGATTTTTTACACAATTCATTCCAATGTGTCCAAATTCTCCATAGTAATGACATCTACACCAAGTGTTATAATCCCAACCAAATATAGCTTTTAAAATTTTCTCTTTTGGGTTCAATATCTTAGTTTTGCATCCTGATGACTTGTGCCCATGCTTCTTACATTTGTGATATTTGCCTTCAAATTTAGGTTTCTCTTTGCATTGATTTGACCTATGTCCATGCTTATTGCAATTATAGCACTTTCCATTGAATTTTTCTTTCACATTGCTCCAACATTTTTTTGATGTATGACCTATCTTACCACAATGATTGCAAGTAGACCTTTGACTCTTTTGAGCTCCTTGCTTGGATGATTCACCTTAATGTATATCCAATTCCTGGTTTTCCTTTTTGTTTACAATGACTTTTCTCATTCAACTGATTCATATTTCCTTGAAATTTCATCATCCTCTCATTAGTTTGTCTTTAAGTGTTTAGATCATTCTACAACCTTTCATTCTCTGACCTTAGACTTATGATTTCTTCATTTACATTGGTTAGTTGATCAATGAAGTCTGTCTGGTGAATGGATAAGTGTTGAATTTCATTGTTCTATCCTTCTATCTCTTCTTTTATATTATTTTTCTCTTCCATGACTCCACACAATCTTATTGACTGAATTTCTTGCTCTCTTATCAATTTTTTTGCTTCTTCTTGAAGAGTACTATTCTTTTCAAATATTTCTTTGATTGCTTCATTAGCTTCATTTGAATTGCTTGAGTGGATATTTTCAATTCTTTCTTCAATGTAGAGTTGATCATTCATCTAGATTGCAAGATCTTTTCTTCTTTTCAAGGATTGAGAGAGTTACTTTTTTTCTTTCTTGAGTTGTCCATTAGCCAATTCCAAATCTAGCTTCTCATTGTCAATAGTCTTGTCAAGTCTGAATACCTACATTGCTTTTGATCTTTGCTCAAGTTGTTAAACATTTTTCTAAGAACTAAAAAGCTCTAATACCAATTTTTGGAAATATTATGATAGGCTAAGTTACTGAGAGGGGAAGGGTGAATCAATAACCAATAAAACATAATATTTAATTAGCAATTAATTCCTCATGTGTATTCTGATCTAATTGCATGCATGAGAAACTAAAAGCATAAAATCATACATAACACTTTTGACACATAATTTGGTGGCCCAGGAACCTTCCAATAAAATTGGGGTGGGGATGATACCCACAAGCTTTAGTACTGTAGTATAAAGTTGGCCTATTAAGGCTTACAATGATCACTTCTGATGATCTGTCTTGTTAGGAGTAATGAGGACTACTAGGTCCACCTTGCAAAAGGATTTACGAAGATACAATGAAGTATGTACTCAATAAAGAGATTTATACAAGACTGTAAGGTCTACCTTGTTTAAAGGATTTGGCTGATCCACTTGTTAGGATGAAATAGTAGCTGATCTCTAATCTGTAACTTGGTTTGTTGAATGAGATTCCTCTGAGTGTAAAAATCACCTTGCTATGATAGATAAATCTTTTCTAATCCTTATATTATTGTAGCCTTTGTAATTTTCTCTTCTCCCTTCTCTTCTTATTTCATATTTTTATATCATACTTTGGATGTGATACAATTCATTACATATATACCAATCCAATTTACAAATTACAAAGTTGACCATAATACAAGTTTATACAAAGTACACAAAGTCAACCCAAATGAAGAAACTCAAGTTTTGAAGACTAGCTTGGTGAGGTTCTAATATTCAACATCCACTGTCAATACTTGGCATCATCATGTGCTTAGCAAATGTAGAAGCTTGGTCCATACTGATCACTTCCAAGTAGTCTTGAACTCGATTTGCACTAGTGACTTGGCGAATACTATAAAACTCAATATATAAACTAAATCACTTGATTCATACTACATAGCTTGGTCAATGCTTTTACTATGAGATTGGTATAAATCAAGTCACTTGGTTAACACTGAGTAGCTTGATTAACAATAGACTCACATCATATCAATAGTGAACTTGGTAAGCACTGCATAACTTAGTTTGCATTGATAAACTTGGCATACATTGAGATGCTCAATTTACACTATTGATCAACAACTTTGTAGTAACTATTCAGGGAAAACTAAATACTATCCAAGGGACTCAGTAGCAACTAAAATACTTGGTTAACACTATTAGCTATACAATATGCTCCATAGATACCTAAAATCTAAATAAGTGTATGTCACTAATTAAAAATATGACTAAAATATCAACAAGAAGAATGTGAGAGACTGGTTGATCATGTTATTGAGCATCAAAAGCACATAAAATTATTCTTTGATAGGAAAGCTAAAACAAGGAAATTCATGGAGGGCAATTTAGTCCTACTATGGGATAAGAGGCATGAACCCAAAGGTATGCACCATATGTTTGACTCCTTTTTAAAAGGCCCTTTCAAAATTATGCAAGTAAATCAGAATAATTCTTTCACTTTGGAATATCCCTCTAGAGAGATTCTCTAATTTTCTTATAATTGACAGGATTGAAAGTTGTATTAAATTCATAATTCAAAGTAGGTAGCACCTACAGTTAATGTTAGTCTAGGTCTAGGCTTTGCTTTGCATCTTTCCTTGTTTTGTTTTCCATATTTCCTAGGTTAGTTTTCCATTCTATTACATGACTAGTTTAGTTTTTCCCACTATAGTTTTCCATGCCAACTGTATGAAACCAAAGATTCTATTTCAAAGTAGCCTTTAGGTTACTTACTTCTCATCATTCTTGAATCTCTCACTTTCTATATTTTTTGGGTCTCCTTTGCTTTGCCTATTACCAATTTCTATATGCAGGTTTCTAGTTTTTCTAATGCATTTGGGGTCTAGGTGATTTAGATTTGGATGGGATGTGTTTCAAGGTCTTCCCAATGAGAAGTAAGTCTTCCTTGTTTCTCTATCTTCTATCTTGGTTGAAAATTCCATTCCCTATGGGTTTTGAGCAATCTAGTTGGTTTTCTACTTTGGTAAACTTCATCAAGTGTGTGCCCAAAGAACAAAGTCAGGGTAATGATTAAAAAGTTGTGCACATGATTATATCACAATGGAAAGACCCACGAAGCTGCAAATTGAAGCTAGTAAGAACTACAATCAATTTGTGGAGGTAAAAGTCTACTTTTTTGAGGAAGAATAGGTATGTGAATTCCTTGTTCCTCACTAGTGGAAGAAAAGGTATTTTGTTCTGCTTCCAAAAATAAAATGACTTATGTAAAATCCAAGTCTTTATGTACAAGTAGGATGAGCATGAGGTTTACAAGAATTATATATTGCTCATAATCAATGATGCATGCTCGAGAGCTTACCTCATGATTAAAAAGGAAAATAATATAGAGTTTTCATCACTCTGGAAAGTGTTTCTCAAAGAGGGTTTTCCATCCCCAAGTAATGTAAAAGACTACTTCTCCAAAGGCTTTGAAAATAGAGAGCAAAGTCACATTAATAGGCAAATATTCTTTGGAGATGCTCAAGAGATGCTTCCAACAAAGCCAACTATAAATTTACAACCCCATCATAAAGAAAGTCAAGTGTTAAGTGCTTAGGGCACAAATAGAAAGAATGAAGTGCACAAGCTAATGAAAGATCACTCCCCACACAACAATTCTGAAACAAAGAAAAGCTAGGCTTATAGAAAGGTTGGTCCTCTCTCTCCTCCCTATACATGTTAAGTTATCTACAAAATCTTCATTCTAGATTTTGAAGGGAAAAGAAGAAATTTCTACTAGACAAAACTTCTTGTTTCATTAACTGGCTTCTAATGATTTAAGACTTTACTTTAAGTAAAGTAACAAGCCTTTCAAGATTATGAATTATTATGTGCATGAAGAAGAAATTTTAAATAGCTATTGATTATGAAATTTAATTTGTATGGCAACACTATTCAGATTTTTACAACTATTTCATCACAATTACTTGAAATTTGTTTCCTCAAGTATTTTTAAAAGTTTGTTTATCAAGAACTAGATCCTGTGCAATAATAGAAAATGGCAATTCGAGTTATAGGTTATGATAAGCCTATATAATTGGATAGTAAGTTGAAGGATTTAACAAATACTTCATTTAAGTTTTATGATTTAGGTGATCTCCATAGAAGATTGAACTCTCGAGTTATCAACCAAATCACTCTAAAGTTGAAGGAAAGTGGATTGGTAGAGATGGCTATTTTTTCCATGGTTGTACAAGCTCTAGATCTAGTAAGCGAGTGCATAGAAAGATTATTGGAATTCTCTAGAATAACTAAGAGTGGGGGTGAATCAGTTATCCAAGGTCCAGATATATAAATAAAACTTTTCATAGCTTAGTGAACCCATAAAACATTTATCATAATTCATGTATCCATAAGATTATGCAATTACTTAAAAATTATAAGTTATTGTCAAATCAATTTGCAAAAATGTAAACATGAAACATAACAGATTCAGCAACACATTTGATAGAATGATTTACATGGAAACCTAATTTGGGAAAACCCACCAGTAACATGTTACTCATTTTCACTCTTCTAAAGTGATTCCCTATGAAAGGCTAACCCTATTAAAGGTTACAATACACACTATTAAATTTGACCCTATTAAAGGATTTCAATCACCCTATTAGGAGTGAGCCTTATTAGAGGACTTTAGACCAATTAATTGGAATGTCACCTACTTAAAGGATTTACAAATGACTATTAGGTCAACCTTAATCCAAAATATTTACCCTAGACTGATACAATTATTAGAGAGTAATAATAAGGCTTGATCTAATAACAACTTACAACTCCATTTGCAGATTATAGATCTCTATTTCAGTCCTCCATTCTATTTGGTTTTCACACATTTCAGCTTTGATAGCTTGTTCACCCTCCAAAAATTCATACCCTTAAGCCTTCTTTCTTAACATGCCAATGCATACTTTTCACTTAGGTCACTTGATGTAGAAATACCCTTAACTCCTTGTCTTCCTTAGGTTTTCACATGAAACAACCCTTACTTTTGACCAACCATCCCTATAAATAGAGAATTAAGATCTTTTGTTGTTCATTCTCCATCATCTAATTTAGGGTTAGGATAGACTTTGTAGGATTCAATGAATCTACCCCTCATCCCATGTCATTTCTAGAAACTTCCCATTCAATCCTCTTTGAATTGGTCTCAAAATGGTTTACCATAAATTTTGTGCCTCCAGCTCATCAATCTTATCTTCCACCTGGTTCATATAATCCATGAAAACAAACTTGTTAGCTCAAATCCATCAAATTCATGATCTTTCTAATAATGCTAACACTTGACATTAACTTTCTTCTAATGCTCAACACATACTACGTTGCTCGAAATCCTCTGTAAAATCACTCGGCATGAACTAAAGTTTACTAGGTGCTTGGCATCAATTAAAATTTACTTGACATCCATTATTTTGCTCAAAATATACTAAAATAAACTTCTACTTAGCTCCAACTAATTTTATGTTTAGCTTGCACTAACTTTTCTCAGTACCTACGATCCATTTGGTCAAGCTTGGTAGACAAACTTTGTTTATCTTGTTCTTTTGAACTTGTTTAGTGTAACCAACCTTTGCAACCTTAAGTATATTATCAATGCACTATGATATCACTATCTTAGCTAATTCTTGTACTCTTTTTTCATATGATAACCTTTCCTCTAGGTACTATTGTTAAATCTTTTGATCAAATCCTCTTCATTGATCAAACAAGTGATAGTATTTAAATCATATAAGTAGTTTTCTTACCAGTAAAATAGTAGGTTTGACATCAGTGAAAAAAAAATGATTGAAACACATTTATCATACTTGTACCAATCTATTTTCAACAATCTCCCTCTTTGGCATTTAATGGAAAACTTAACTGATCAACCAAATTGACTAGGTTAAAATAGTAAGACCAACAAAATACCAAAAAGAAAATAATTCCTTGTATTGAAATCTCTTCCTCTATCAACAGCTTTCATCTTATTTTGAATAGATTACAAAATCTATTTTGTTCTAATCAACAGATAATAAATAATAAATTCATCCTTATGAAATTAATTCATCCTTATGGCTCCCTCTAAATTACTTCTTATATCTCCCTTCTAAAGTTATCTCCCTCTTACTAGGTAGATGTTATTAGTAGATATCTTAGTAGTCAACAGTTCGCCCTCATACTATGTGTTAGGATTTCTCACTTTTTGTTCATATTTCTCCCTTAATGACCAATTTAATCTATTAAATCTCTTCGTCTTTGACAAAAATGCCAAAGACTTTTCATCTTTATTATGCAGATATGAACATCTTCAATTTCTCTTTAGTCACCTTGCTTGTGACTAATTTGTAATTTTAGCTCTTTGATTACTTTAGGAAGTTCCTAAAGTAAGATCCACTACATCAATTTGAAATATATGGCAATCAACTTGTTTGAGGCAGGGCACTCCTTTTGTTTCTTAGTTATCCTTTGATAGGGGTATCATCCCTAGTTTAGCTTTTAGATATTCATGAGCATCCTTACATAAATTTTTTGTGAAGATATCAACAACTTTTTCTTTTGTGTTAACATATTTGATCTTCACTTCTTTATCTTAAACTAATTCTCTCAAGTAATGATACTTGATTGTAGTGTGATTAGTCTTTGTGTGCATCACAGGATTATTTGATATATTTATAGCACTTGTGTTATCACAATTTAAAGTATCACTAGTTTAGTGATCTCTTCCTTCATGCCATTGAGTAGTTGTTTGATCCATACAATGTTTGTACAATTGACAAAAGAAACAACATATTTAACTTCAACAATAGATTGTGAAGTGCAGTTTTATCTCTAACTAGTCCATGTAACTAGCCTCTTGCCTAAGAAAAATTCTCCTCCACTAGTGCTCTTTCTATCATCAATGTTTCCTACTCAATCAACATTAGTATAGGCTCTTAATTTAAATTTCTCATTTTTGTTATAGTATAGACCATATTCCTCTATTCCTTTCAAATATCTCATTATTCTCTTTACAACCATCATATGATTCTATCTAGGATTAGCAGAGAATCTACAAATAATGTGATATTAGGTCTGCTATGTACTACATATTGTAATTTTCCAATCATAGACCTATATAATGTTTGAATCACCTCAGCTAAATAATCATTCCTTGAAAATTTATGGCCTATCACCATAGGTGTACTTACTGGTTTGGAATCCTCCAATCCAAAAAAATTCAGTATCTCCTTGACATACTTTAAATGAGTGATGTATTTACCATATTTCATATGATGTACTTGCAAACCCACAAAGAACTTGATTGATCTCCAAACATACACATCTCAAATTCTTGCTTCATTTCATTTGCAAAAGCCTTCCATAAAGAATCTTGACCTCCAAATATGATATCATCAAAAAAATTTTTAGATAATATTATACCTTTATCTTTCTCTATCTTCATGAGTATAGATTGTTGTTATCATCAGTCCTTTTAGATCCAATCTTTACAAGATAATTATGAAGTCTCTCATACCATGCTCTTGGTGCTTATTTTAAATTTGTTTAATCTACATACCATGTTCTTATTATTAACATCAAAAAAAAATTTGGTTGTTCTATGTAAACTTCTTCCTCTAATATACCATTCAGAAATGTAGATTTAACATTCATTTGATAAACTTTAAAACCTTTGTATGTAGAATAAGCAAGCAAAGTTCTCACTCCTTCTAATCTAGCAACATGAGAAAATGTTTCTCCATAGTCATTTCCTTCTTCTTGTGCATATCCCTTGTAGACTAATCTTGCCTTGTTCCTTGTGACTTCACCATTTTCATCTAGCTTGTTTCTGTATACACATTTGGTGCCAATCACTTTTTTGTCTTCTAGCCTAAGAACTAGAGTCCATCTCTTATTTTTCTCAATGTATTTAACCTCTTCTTCCATGGCTTTACTCTAGTCCACATCTTCTAAGGCACGTTTTACTAATTTGGGTTCTTTCATGCTTAACAAACATGTATCATTTCTTAATTTTTTCCTTGACAATTGTCTAGCATCTTTATCTCCAATGATTTGTGTAGTAGGATGATGTCTCTTGACATATTTAGACAATCTTAGTTCAAATCTAGTTTCTTCATTTGGTCTATCTACTTCAAAGTCACTATGTGCATCTTTGTCAAATATTTCAACATCTCTCTCATGTACAATAATCTTAGAATCAAAATGTGCCTCAACTTCATTTTGTAACTCAACATCTGAATGTAGCTCGGTTCTTGAATGCAACTCAACATTCATAGTATCTGACTAAACAATTATTGAAACTTGCTATTGGTTTGTAGATTGATTTGCAACATCTTCTTCAATAGGCATACCTTCATGAAAATATACAAATGATTTGTATTCTTCTAGTTCCTTCATAGGTTTAGCCTCATGTACTTTTGTATATTCATCAAATTTCACATTTGCACTTTCCACAACTTTGTTAGTGTTACATTTAAACAGTTGTTATATTTAAAAACTTATAAGCTTTAATTCTTGTGAAACAACCCAGGAATATACCTTCTTCACTTTTTACATCTAGTTTACCATTCCTAAAATCTTTGAGAATAAAGCATTTCCTTCCAAATGCCTTAAAATATTTTACATTGGGTGAGTGTCCATACCATAGTTCAAAAGGTGTTGACTGAATACCTTTCTTGACTTGTATAGTTCAAGGTATAGATAGTTTTACTTATAGCTTCTCTCTAGTATTTCAAAGCAACATTTTTGTCCATCATGAGTGTCCTAGCACAGTCCATTATAAACCTATTCCTCCTTTCAACAATTCTAGTTTGTGGAGGAGTTCTAGAGTAGATGTTTGTCTTTTGATTCCTCTATCATTATAGAACATCTCAAACTCACATGATGTAAAATTTTGTCCTTTGTCAAATCTCAAACATTTCAAACTTTTACATGTTTCCTTCTTAACTCTTGCTAAGTACCACTCAAACATTTGGAAAGCATCAAATTTCTGTTTTACAAACATAACTATCATCATTCTAGAATAATCATCAACAGCCAACATAATGTACTTATCTCCTTTGTAGCTTTGAACTTCAATTGATGCACATGAGTCAGTATGAACAATTTTCTAGTATTTCTTTAAAGGTATTAGTTTTACTCTTAAAACTTGACTTTGTCATTGTGCCTAACCAACACTATTTGCACATTATATTATCAATATTCTTCAACATAGGCAAACCTCTAACTTTTTTCATATTACTGATACTAACCAAGTTATCAAAATTAACACAACATAACCTTTTGTGCCATAGCCATACATCATGAAATTTTACAATTATACAAGTAGCATCCTCTATATCAAAGTAGAATAGATTACTCCTAGTTTGACCACCCTTTTCAATTAATTTTTCATCAGTATCATATATCTTAGAAATCTTGTTTTCAAATTCATCCTTACATCCTGAATTATTCAATTGTGACACACTAAATAGATTATAGTTAACTCCTTCAACATAGTATGCATTGTCACATAAAATATTTTCTTTTTTCTTTTATCAAACATGGTTCATTAGTACCAAATCTTACACTATTTCCATCCTAACAATTCAAGGTAATGAACTTACTTTTATCTCTAGTCATGTGATGTGAACATCCACTATGAATGATCCATCAGTCATTCTTTTTCACACAAGACACAAGTGCAATTGCCTCATCTTCATTAGATTCATCCTTCATTGTAACATACACCACTTCATCATCATGTTTATTAGATTCATCTTTTGTTTCCTCTTCAGCAATGTAGCAAGGTTTCTTGCCTTTGTCTTTGTAATCCTTGTTGTCTTCATGTATTCTAGTTTTATACTTGTCACCAACTATGTAGTTCTTCTTCTTTGGACATCTAGTAGCAATATGACCAACTTCATTGCAATTGAAACAAATGATAGGTAATTTAACTTTAAACTTTCCTTCACCTCTATGAAATCTCCTTGACACTAGTGCTTCAAGTTGATCTAAATCCTCTTCATCTATATCACTTTCACTTGACACATACTTTGTCTTTTTCTTCTTCTTCTCCTCATCAAGTTCCTTCAATGATATCTTAGCTTTGAAAGCATATTCAACATTTTTAGGTTTGTAATTATCAAAGTCACATAGCTCAAAACTAGTGAGTCTACCTACCAAACCTTCAAGAGATAAAGTATTCCCTAGTATACATCATAGTTCTTGTATTGTAGAAACTCTAATAGCATATATAGGGAGCAGTGTTCTTAAAAAATTTCTTAGTACAATATCATCATCTATTGTACCAATAGCTCCACTTGTTGCATTAACAACATCATTTATCCTTGAGCAATATTGAGCAATATTTTCACCTTCTTGCATTCTCATATCATCAAACTTACCTCTAAGACTTTCATCTTTGGCTGTTAGAACATTAGTGTCTCCTTCATAGATGGTTTTTAAAGCATCCCACATTTTATTTTTACTATCAAGATTTTTAATATCATCAAATTCAACATAGCTTAGGGTAGAGGCAATCTCTAGCATTGCCTAGTTGTTCTCTTTTTACTTTTTCATATCCTTAGTAGTTAGGGCTCCAATAGGATCAACATGCTTAGTGGTAATGGTATATTGTGCATGATCTCCAAGTCCTTCAAGGTGTAGCTTTGTCAAAATTTTCCATGTAGGAAATTTATCGCTATTAAGCTTAAGTACATCTCTTTTTGACATCTTAATCTTTGTACTTCTAGTACCTTCAAACTAGTCCTCTTAAGAGGATGGCTCTGACACAAATTGTTGGAATTCTTTAGAATAATTGGGTGGGTGGGGGTTGAATCAGTTATCTAAGGTCTAGATATATAAATCAAAAATTTCACAGCTTTGTGAACCCATACAACATTTATCATCATGCATGCATCCGTAATATTTTTTAATCACTTAAAACTTGTAGGTTACCATAAATTCAATTTGCAAAAATGTAAACATAAAACATAACAAATTCAGCAAGACATTTGACATAATGATTTACATGGAAACCAAATTTGGGAAAAACCATGAGTAACATGCTACCCTTTTTCACTCTTCTAAATTGATGCCCTAGTTGGATACAATTGGTTAATTGTGTGTTGTCTTTGATGTTATACAAATGTCATATCAGTTGATAGTTAGTGCATGTCGAGGTCACTTGGTCAATGAAGACAATTTTCGTTGTCTACTGAGCATTCCTTGTGGAGTAGAAAAGTGTTATTCAATTAAGAAGGATCAAGTATAAGCTAGAATAGAGATCTATAATCAGAAATTTAATTACATCACAATCAGGTCAATTTTATTGTTACTCTCTAACCATTGTAGTAGTGATCTAAAATCTCTTAATAGAGTTGGTTAAATAGCCATTTGTAAATCCTTTTACAAGGTGAAAATTCCATTGAATTATTTCAATACCTCTTAAAAGGCCACTCCGAATAGGGTGATTACATATTTTAATAGGTTCATACCTAATAGTGTGTTTTGTAACCTTTAACAAGGTTGGCTCCTAATAGGGCTCACTTCAGAATAGTGAAAAATAGTAACTACTTACATTGGTGATTTTTTCCTTATTGAGTTTTCACATTAAATCTTGGTGTCATATGTGTTCATTTATCTTCTCTCATGAATGCAAAACTAAAGTTAAGTAATTACTAATAACATCTTAAGGATAATTAATTACTGTGTTTCAACAATTTCTATATGATTACTAAGTATCAATAGTAATCAATTTTATTAGTCTAAATTTTATAATTAACATCTAAGGGATCTAAGATTTATTATAGTGGTAATTGATTCACCCCCTCCCCCCCCCCCCCCTCAATTACTCCTCATATATTTCCAAAAATTGGTATCAGAGCTTTTGGTGCTTGTAGAGAAGGTTTCAAGGAGTCAAAGTAAAGATTAGGAATCATACAAAAGAGAGATTTCAAAGCTGAATAGAGACAACTTTTCAGCATGAAAAGGACTTATGAGGCTTCATTTGGCTACCATCAGTGATTCAGGTTGCAAATATCTTGATGAAGAATACAAAACTTGCACTAGAACATTATCAGATGAAGATATTACTAAGAAAAAGAACCATAACATCATGATGATTGATATTACATCTACTCTTAGATATGTTAAATTTGATGAGGTCAAAGACTATAAAACTGTATATGTGGAACAAACTAAATGAAATCTATGGAGGAGATGACAATGTAAGAAGATCCAAATAAGAAAGCCTTATAGGAAAATTTGATCAAATGAGAATGAGAGAAGATGAAAATGTTGCAAAATATGTGAAAAAAATCAAATCCAATGTAAGTGCAATCAAATCATCTGGAGGAGAAATCAAAGAGGAAACTATTGTAAGTAAAATTCTCAGAACTCTACTTCCCCATATATGAAATCAAAGTGTCTTCTATTCAAGAAAAGAGATGTGATCCAAATAATAAGATAGGCTTGGATGCCCTAGTAGAAAGATTGATAGCTTTTGAACTAGACAATTTTGACAACTATGTTCCTACTTCCAAGAATATTGAGTCTGCACTTGAAGCTAAACTCTCACTCAAAGAAAAGGGCAACAAAATAAAAGACAATAAATCAAGAAGTGAGGAAGAAATTGAAGAAAGTTCTAATAGTGATCTTGAAATTGGTGAAGCCCTACTTATAAAGAAATATTCTAGGAATAGAGGGAAATACAAAGGTAAAATTCCTCTAATCTATTTTTCTTGTGAAGAAATTTGTCATATTGCTTCTAGATGTCCAAATAAAGAAAGAAAGGAAGAGAAGAAAAGCCACAAGTACAAAGGCAAGAAGGAATTCAAAGGTCACAAATCCTACAAAGGCAAAGGTTAGAAAACTTATTTTATGGCCAAAGATTTTGATAACAGTGAAGATGAAATAGTGTATATTTCTATAAAAGATGAATATGATGATGAAGGAGATAAGATGGCACTTGTCTCTCATGTTAGTAAAAATGATATTTGGATCATAGGTAGTGGATGTTCTCACCATATTATTGGAGATGAACTAAGTTTGAACACTTTGAACACTATGATGGAGGTAGTCTAAGGTTTGGAAATAATGAACCTTTTTGCATAAAAGGAAAAAGTCATATCTCATTAATCAATGAACTTGTATTTGACAATACCTATTGGTTTGAAGGACTAAAACATATTTTACTAATTTTGGCATATATGAACAAAATTGGATTAAAGGTAGAGTTCATGAATGGAAAAGCAAGACTATTAGATAACAAAGAAAATTTGATTAGATCAAGTAGGCAAACAAAAGGTAACCTATTTTATGTTAATCTTGGTGATTATTCATTTTTAATTGCTCAAGTAGAAGAAAGCTAGTTATGGCACACAAGAATATGTCATGTAAACTTTGATAACATGGTAAAAATAAGGAAACTCAAAAGAGTAAGAGGTATCCCTAGTTTGAAGAAACCTGATGTTGGATTATGCAAAAATTGCCAAATTGCTAAAATGAGAAAGACTAGCTTTAAGAGCAAAAACTATCAGTTAGAAGATGTCTTGAAAATTGTGCATACTAATTTATGTGGACCCATTGGAATAGAAATTTATAGTGGAAAAAAAAAAATTCATTCTTTTTGTTAATGAATATTCTAGAATGATGACTATTATGTATTTAAAAGAAAAATTAGAAGCTTTTGAGAAATTCAAATGGTATCTACCAAGATTAGAAAAAGAAACTAGAAAAATATTGAAATGCTTAAGATTAGATAGAGGTGGTGAATTCATCTCAAATGAATTCAATAATTTTTGCATTGAAAGAGGGATCAAAAGAAAAGTATCAGCCCCTAGTACTCCTGAGTAGAATGAAATAGCTAAAAGAAGAAATAGATCCATCATGGATTGTGCAAGGACACTAATGATTGAGAAGAATGTTGCTATCAAATATTGGAAGGAAGCTATCAGAATAGAAGTACATACTTTGAACTAAGTTCAATTGAAGGACTCAAATAAAACTCCCTATGAACTATGGTATGGCTACAAACTCAATGTAAGCTATTTAAAAGTGTTTGGCAGCAAATGTTATATCTTGAAAGAATCTAGAAAAGACAAATTTGATGTAAAAGGTGATGAAGGTATATTTCTTGGATATTTTTGTAGAACTAAAGCATACAAATTTTTGAATTTGTCTACTCACAAAATCATAGAAAGTGCACATGTGAGAATTGATGAGTTTACAAAAAAGAGTGAAGAGGAAAGCAAAAAGGATCCAGAAGATTATAGAAGATTTTTTTTACTATGAACCTAATACATTGCCAAAGATATTTGACAAAAAGGATACTTGATCTCCCAAGCTCCCCAAATCTTGAATAGTTATTGAATTTCAAGAAATGCAAACTGAGTCAAAGGGACCCAAGTCACATTTAGGGGTTATTGAGTTAGTGCATACTGAGTTTGAAGGACCTGAGCCACATATAAAAGGACTCAAGCCTAAAGTTGAGATTCAAAATAAAGACAGTGCAATTCATTCAAAAGTCAAAGAACTTGTATTAGCTAAATATGTCAGAAGGCATCATGCACCTGATCATATCATTGGAGACAAATCAAATGGAACAATGATAAGAAGAAAACTAAAAGGTACATGTTTACTTATTAAATTTAAACCTAGAAGTGTTAAGGATGCACTAGAAAATGAAATTTGGATTGAGGCTATGAATGAAGAAATAGAACAATAGAAAAGAATAAAGCTTGGAATCTTGTTCCTAGGCCCAAAGATAAAAATGTGATTGGTAAAAAATGGGAATTTTGAAATAAGCTAAATGAAGATGGAAAATTGTCAAGAAATAAAGCAAGGTTGGTATGTGAAGGCTATTCTCAAGAAGAAGGTATTGATTATGGTGAAAATTTTGCCCCTATTGCAAGATTAGAAGGTGTTAGTACTTTACTAGCATATGCAACTCACAAAGGATTCAAAGTATATTAGATGGATGTTAAATCTAAATTTTTGAATGGAATTCTTGATGAGAAAGTCTACATTAAATAGCCAAAAGGTTTTGTTGATCTTGACAAAAGAGAAATGGTCTACAAATTACACAAAGCACTATATGGTCTATAACAAGCTCCTACAGCCTGGTATGAAAAATTACATAACTATTTGATATAGATTGGTTTTCAAAGAAAAAATGATAGCATTAGTCTATTTATCAAGGAAGGACTAGATAAGAAGATTGTGTTGGTAGAAATATTTGTGGATGATACTCTATTTATAAGACATGATGACTTATGCAAATAATTTTCACAAAAAATGAATAAATAATTTGAGATGTCCATGTTTGGTGAAATAAAAGTATTTGTTGGATTACAGATACAACAGAACAAAAATGATATCTATATCACATAATCTAAGTACATCAAAGAGATAGTCAAGAAATTTGGAATGGAAGATTCAAAACCAGTTGCAACCCCCATGTGTACTAGACTTAAGCTTACCAAAGATGATGATTCTAAAGAAGTGATCAAACCTTATACAAATAAATGATTGGAAAATTATAGTATGTAGTACATACAAGGCTTGATATTTCATTAGCAGTTAGGATAGTGGCAAATTCTTAGCAAACCTAGAGAAAACCACACAAAAAGAATCTTGAGATATCTAAAAGGTATTGAAGACTATGGCTTATGGTATAAACTTGGAGGCAATATTGACTTAAAAGTATTTACTAATGTTGATTGGGCAAGAAATCTTGATGATAGAAAAAGCACTAGTGCTAGAGCATTCTATCTTGGTAAAAGGATGGTATATTGGACAAGCAAGAAGCAAAACTACACATCCCAATCCATAGCAGAACAAGAATGTTTGGCTGTAGCAATGAATTGCTCTAACATTATTTGGTTTAAACAATTGTTGGAAGGAATGAAGGTTCAAATCAAAGAGCCAATAGTCATGTATTGTGATAACACCACTGCAATCAACATATGAAAGAATCTGGTGATGCATTCTAAAAAAAAGAACATTGCTATAAAATATCACTTTGTAAGAGAATTAGTATAGGACAAAGAAATCGTATTAGAATATGTGCATACAAAAGAACAAATTATAGATATATTCACCAAGCCATTACCCAAGGATGCATTTTGTATCTAAGAGGTAAGCTAGTGGTCATTCCCCTATCTAAAGCTCACTAAATAAAGTTTAGTGATGGATCAATAGGAACTAAGTTGAAGATCAATCAGTTGATGAAGTATTAAAAAGGACATATTGAAAATGAATGAGTACTCAAGGTACATTGATACTAATTAAAATTTTCTTTGACATGTGTTGTCAAAGAGGGAGGAGTTTACTATCATACCTTTTTGAAATTTCATAATTCCAGGAAGGAAGGAGAAGTTAATTAGTTCCTTCATTGAAGGAGAACATTGTAATATATGAAAAGTTTTCTATGTAAAATCAAAGAGGGAGAAACTTTTTGAAAAAGGGAGTCTTGTTCTCAAAATTCTATTGTGCTATGATATGTTGTGTTGCCATTAATGCTAAAGAGGGAGATTGTTGGAAACAATTGATTAATTGTGTGTTGTCTTTGATGTTACACAAATGTCATATTAGTTTATGTTCAGTGCATGCCAAGCTCACTTGGTCAGTGAAGAAAATTTTTCTTGTCTATCAAGCATTCTTGAGACTTCTCTATATAGAAGGTAGTATCTACCAAGCTCACTCAGGCATCAAAGGAATTTATGCAAAAAAGAGTGTTAACCAAGCTCACTTGGTTAATGAAGGAAAATTGATCAGAGCTAGTGTTAATTGAGTTCACTCGGTTACCAAAGAAATTTTGTAAGTTTGAAGTGTTAACTGAGCTCCTATTGGTTAACATGAGAAATCACTTTAGAATTAGTTTCTATTGAGTTGGGTTAGCTACCAAAGGATTTTCTTATTTTGGCATGTAAAGCTTAATTACTTTACCTATTGATTCTAGCCAGCTATGGTAATGAATATTGGTTATTCTAATTTGTATTTGAGCCAACTTGACAATCTAGAAGGTATAAGTAAAAGGTCAAGTTTTGATTTCAAAGTGTGAGAGATGCAAGTTGAATGAATTAGAAGAGATAAGAAGAGAGGAAGTGAACTTAAAGAATAAACAAGTATCCTTGTGGAGTAGAAAAGTGTTATTCAATCAGGATGGATCAAGTATAAACCAGAACAAAGATTTGTAATCAGCAAGTTAGTTGCATCACAATCAAGTCAATCTCATTGTTACTCTCTAACCATTGTAGTAGTGATCTAAAATTTCTTAACAAAGTTGGTTTAACAACCATTTGTAAAGCCTCTAACAAGGTGGAAATTCCATTGAATTGTTTCAAGACCTCCTACAAGGCCACTCCTAACAAGGTGAATTAATTCTTTAACAGGGTCACACCTAACAGTATATTTTGTAACCTTAAATAGGGTTGGCTCCTAATAGGGCTTACTTTAGAAGAGTGAAATATAGTAACAAATTACATTGGTGGTTTTTTCCATATTGGTTTTCCACATTAAATCATGGCGTCATATGTGTTCATTTCTCTTCTCTCATGCATGCAAAACTAAAGTTAAGTAATTACTGATAACATCTTAAGGATAATTGATTATTGAGTTTTAGCAATTTCTATATGCTTACTGAGTATCGACAGTAATTAGTTTTATCAGTTTGAATTTTATAATTGACATCTAAGGGATCTAAGATTTATTATAGTGGTAACTAATTGACCCCCCCAGTTACTACTCATATATTTCCAATAGCCCTGTGAAAGGCCAACCTTGTTAAAGGTTACAATACACACTGTTAAATGTGACCCTGTTAAAGTATTTCAATAATCTTATTAGGAGTGAGCCTTGTTAGAGGAATTTAGAACATTCACTTGGAATATCAATTGGTTAAAGGATTTACAAATGACTATTAGGTAAACCTTAATCCAAAGGATTTACCCTAGACTGATACAATTATTAGAGAGTAATGGAAAGGTTTGATATGATAACAACTTACAACTCCATTTGTAGATTAAAAATCTCTATTTCAGTCATCTATTCTATTTGGCTTTCATACTTTTAAGCTTTGATAGCTTGTTCACCCTTCAAGAATTCATACTCTTAAGCCTTCTTTCTTAACATGCCAATGAAGACTCTTCACTTAGGTCACTTGATGAAGAAATACCCTTAACTCCTTGTCTTCCTTAGGTTCTCACACATGACAACCCTGGCTTCTAACCAACCATCCCTATAAATAGAGAATTAATATCTTTTGTCATTCATTCTCCATTGTCCAATTTAGGGTTAGGAAAGATTAGGTAGGTTTTACTGAATCTACCTCTCATTCCATATCACTTCTAGAAACTTCTCCTTCAATCCTTTTTGAATTCATGTCCAAATGGTTTACCATGAATTTTTTTCCACTAGCTCGTCAATCTTATCTTCCACCTAGTTTATAGAATCCAAGAAAATAAACTTCTTAGCCTAGATCAATTGAGTTCATGAACTTTCTAATAATACTAGCACTCAACATTAACTTGCTTTTGATGCTCAATACATACTATGTTGTATATATGCTTCCAAATTTGATTGTGTTGTATACTTACTATTTTGATGGTAAAAACCTTAACAAAATCGAATCTAGAAGCATATATACAATATAATGGATTGTGGAAATTTGTTCTCTTTAATACATACTATGTTTATTGGTATCCTTTGTAAAATAATTTGGCATGAACTAAAGTTTACCGGTGCTTGGCATCAACTAAACTTTACTTGGCATCCACTATTTTGCTTGACATACACTAAAATAAACTTTTTCTTGGCTCCAACTAGTTTTCTAGCTTGGCCTAGATTTTTCTCAGCACCTACTCTCCATTCGGTCAAGCTTGTCAGGAAAACTTTGTTTAACTTGTTCTTCTAAAATTGTTTAGTCTAACCAACCTTTGTAACCTTAAGTAAATTATCAATGCACTATGATATCACTGTCTTAGTTGAATCTTGTACTCCTTTTTCATATCATAACTCAACCTTTCTTCTAGGTGCTATTGTTACATCTTTTGACCAAATCCTCTTCATTGATCAAACAAGTAATAGTACTTAAATCATATAATTAGTTGTCTTACCAAAAAAAATAGTAGGTTTGACATCAGTGATGAAACAATGATTGAAACACATTTATCATACTTGTATTAACGTGTTTTCAACAATCTCTTTCTAAACAATAAAATCCAAAAATCAACCAAATTATGTTTCCTAATCAATCCATCATCATCTTAATCAACATAGCTTTAGTGTAGTCTACATTCGGCATCCTTGTGAAAGAGAAGTATTGTGACATTTACTTTGTCCCATCTATGTCCATGTTCAATAAGAAGAAGACCCCAAGAAGGGAGGATATCCAGAGCATCTGGTTTCAAACACTTCCCTTGAAGAAGAACAAGATTCCTAAGACCCTTTTTGAGACCAATTTAAAAAGGGAGATCATAGATATCCTCACCTTGTTGCTCAAATTAAAAGGGAAGGAGAAATTTTTGGATTTTATTGAGCATCATTTCTTCCTAGTACAAGCTATCTATGTTTAAGATCTACAAATCAACAGGGCCCAGATTATATGTGATGAGATCATCTCATGGTTGAGTTCAGCTAAGGGATTCAAGCAACTTTACATGTCTTCATATCTAGTCTATTGTTTGGCTATGCATCAATTGTGTTCCAACCTTCTCAACATCCATAATTTTGATTAACATATAAACCTGCACCTATAGCTATAGAGAAGCATTGAGGAGTATGTGGTAGTAAATGACACCTTTACAATGATGGTACATCATGAATTGCAAGGCTACCCTAAGAGAAGATTTTCACTAGAAGCCATTTTGACTACTAGCCAATTTGGGTATCCAATTTATGAGCTTCTCCTACCTATAGATAGGTTCTTTTGATGGATTTCCTAAAAGACGTCTAGGTACCCAGAGGAAAATTTTCTTGTTGAATTGTGTCAACAAATTATTGAAGTGAATACCTTGTGTTCAAATGTGAAGAAGATAGCTAGGATTTCCTTCCCCATACTAGCTGGATCATATTCGTATGCTTCTAGATCCGATGCTTAGAATCTAGTAAAAAGCTTTTAAAGTAAGATCAAATTGATTTATTATGAGGTACTTAGGCCTCAATATGACTAAGTGAACTTATTAAGGGATCACTTGAAGCTAGGATACGCCTATAGACATGTTCTAAAAATTGAGAGTTTTGGGTTGGATGTCTTAATGAAAATCCAACTAGATAAAAGTTTTGGTCCCAGTTAACTATTAATGAAATTAAATTGTATAATGATTCTATTTGTGTTTTTGACCTTGTAGATGATGGCTTCTACATGCATCCATCCTCTTAGGAGTAGATCAAAGGAACTCTCATTGCATCTACCCCATTTGCAAGTCCTATCATTGACACCATGGAGGTCCTCATGAACAAAATTATCAAGAAGTAAAGGAGTAATGGAAGGAAAATATCTCACCCATGTGGGTATCGATCTTTGGGTGCATTGTCATGCACACAATAATTGTGCCACCAAATTTGAAAGACCCACTCGTGTGAATATCTCCATTGGGCATGATATGTAACTCATGTAGTAGCCCTGATTCTCCCAGCACCAATAGCTTCTTGTGGAAAAACACTAGGCTCATATTCACCACTCCCAAACCTTTCATTGGGTCAACCAACCCCAAACCCACTTGAAGGATAGGCATAGTGACCCTGCCCATACTGACATATTCACAAAAGTCAAAAATAGTATTATGATAGAATGGCCTGCCCACTACCTCTTCTTCCATATATTTGTGGGTGCACACGTAATGGCTAGAGAGTACAATTGTTGTGTCATATTTGTGAAAGGAGAGGGCATGGATCATCCTATCACCATCGAAGAGGTGGTAACTAATTGAGGGAGTTAAGAAGTTGGGGTTGGGCCCATTGTGGACATAAATGCAACCCAACAAGCAAGGTGGGATTAGTCCTTCAATTTCCTCACATTAGGTGGGTGGAATCTCATCCACTAGAGCAAAGTTCCCAACCAAAACATGCTTTAGATCAAAGGCTAGCCTAAGCAAAATGTCAAGTACTTTTTCAATGAACTCATCCATTGCATTGCAAATATTTATGAATAGAAATCACGACCAAGAGGGAGGAGATATAATAGCTATCAGTTTATGTTTTGACTGGGAAAAAGTCGAATAGAATCTATCTATTTTCGCATAGCAAGGAATCAAATAGTGAATTGTGCAAACTATTTTGGCCTACAGAAGGCATGAGGCTGAAAAAAGGAAAATAAATTTCCATCTCCCAATTAGGTAAGTAGCATAGGATGTCTATTATGGGATGCAAATTACAATCATGATATTTTACATACCAAATAAAATGTTAGACATGTTTTCTTTGAAATGACTAGTGCACTGGAATAGATTGGCCTAAAGACATTGCTTATTATATTTTTGAATTCAGTGGTCTCTTCTACATAATTGGAAAAACATATACATTCAATGTGTTAATAAAAAGAGTTTTTTTTGTGTTCAGTAGTCTCTTATACAATAATTGAAAAAACACATGCATTCAATATTAATAACAAACAACTCTAAAAAAAAAAATTTGAAGTGTTTTAAGCCTCCATCAAGATCACTAATCCCATGATATATCTTCATCTAATCCCAAGAGATATTTTCATGTATTATTTTTATTGTTATTGATATGCCTTCAGGGGATTCTACCTAGCACAGTGTTTTCTCCAAAAAATCTGGTGGATTTATTTATTTATCTAATCACTACTATTATAACATTTCAATTTAAAAAATGACTAAGAGGATTTGAAGATTTTTAAGAGGCCACTAGGATACTATAAAGACATTAGGGATTGAGTGTTGAATTTTTTTAAATGGGATATTATATGAGAAAACAAGGGCTCTATCGAGCTCAAGTCCTTGCCTTGTGCAAAGGCATAGAGGTAGAAACCTTTGAAAATATATAAACATGTTTGGAAGTTGTAAGAATTTGGCTTAGGCCAGAATTCACCCAAGACCAAGGAACTCAAACATAAGCACACAATAGACCAATAGAGAGAGTATGATCAAAATGACAATATTCATTCAATATGCCCACTTGAGAGTACACTAGGAATGCCTATATACAAAGGCCTTAGGAGAGCTTCTAGAATACATAGAAGTCAGCATCATGATAAGTCATACAACCAGGCATGTCCACCAGATATGGGTTATCCTCCATTAAGCACAAAATTAAGTGTGATGATATGAGGATAAGCCTACAATGGTGTATCATGCAAATTAGTGGTGTAGACAACACGTGCTAAATTAGAAGTGCGAATAACTATGTTATCAACATGACAACTCAATGAATGATGCATACTCCTATGTTGTAGACACCATGTGCATAATTAGATTTTCATAACTCATGAGAGTACACAAACTCCTAAGTGTCTCACCTAAATAAATAATAAAATAATGCAAAATAATTAAATAATGCATTAACCTAAGTAAACTTAAGTAAGTGTAATAAGTAAATACTTATTTACACCAACACCCCCCTTAAGTGCAACTTAGGGTAATGCCTTTAAGCTTACAAAATCTAGGATGATATGCAAGATGGGTCCTCACTACTTGGCCATGTTAGGTACCCACGTACATAATGATATGCAATCTCTCATAAAGCAGAGAAAGCAGGAAAACCTCATGGGAAAAACCCTCCCTCCAAAAGAGAGATAAATAGGGATTCATGGATGGATGGAGTAACCAAGACCCCCCCATTACAACATACATCTAGTATATACATAAGAGAATGATGAGAAGAGGAAGAGAGATAGGATAGGCTCCCCCCCCCCCCCCCCCCACCCAAAAAAAAAGAATATTGAATAGTGACTGCTCTAATGAAGAAGCTGATCCAAGACTGTAGAATGGTTTTCCTCCCCTTAGGAAGAAACAATGCCAATGGTACAAATGAGATGATTCCACTCTATGTGGAAAGAATCCCATGGATAAGTGATGTCTCTAAAACCTGCTCAACTGCTGAAGAGCCTATCTCAAAGAATTGTTTGTCTCTACAACTAATAAAGAACCCTATTGCAATTGTTGATCATAAGTATCCACAATCACTTCAATGTGTGATGATTAAATATGTAGAGAATGAACAAGAGATTTGAATGGAACCCTCATGACAACTAAAGAAGGTACTTCTACATCAAGAAGAGGTAGATCATCAATATTGTCCCCCAAATCTATTACTAAACCTATACCTAGAAGACTGGATATACCCTACTATTCTGGACCTATCATTATGGCCATGTATGCATGTAGATTGAACTGATGTGGTGACCTCTCACTATAACTGTCAATAGAACCTCACGTGTTTGAATTTTTTGAAGCACTATCAGTAGTGTCACTATCAATTTCCACACAATATGATGTGTGAAGAGGAGTAGAGGATAAGCTTGGTGAACTTTCCTCAAAGTACACATCCTTCACAAAAATCATGATGTGTCTTAGGATCTAGAAGTCAGTATGCCTTCACAATGTCTTCATAACCAATGAAGGTACAAGGACAAGGTGACTGTGCCTTACATCCCCTGGAAGATATCCTTTCCCATGTAGGACAACCAAAGACCCTGAAGTGTGTCACAATTGGTTTTCTACCACACCATGCCTCAAAAGGAGTTCTGCCATCTAAGGCTGGATGAGGAGAACAATTAAGAATGTGAGTGGCACTAGAGATTGCTTCGACTTCTAATGGTGGATCTAGAGACTTGACTTGTATCATGCAACTTGCCATATACTTAAGAGTGTAGATCCTCAAGGATACAACATCTATCTCATGTAGACTGAATGCTGGCAGATTTTGAAGATCAATTCCCTCAAGTCTGCAAAAGTCCATAAGTCTTTTGTTCACATACATGCTTCCATTATCCATGTGAAGAACTTTGATGGCTTTCCTAGATTTCTATTCTACATGAGTCTTGAAGGCTAGAAACTTGCCCAACACTTCATTCTTATTATAAAGAAAATAAACCCAAGTGAACCTTGAAAAGTCATCAACGAAGGTCAATATGTAGCAACCCTAGCTAAATGCAAAAGGACCCGCTAATACCATGTGAACCATCTGTAGAACACCTGGTGCTCTTGAAGACTTCCCTCTCTATAGCTTCCCCTCTGGATGCATATCCACTAAATCTGTTGAACATTCACCCTTAGAGAAGTTGATTTGAGGTAGACCTTTGACCATTTTGTATGTGCAAATTTGTTGAAGATAGTGAAAGATAAGATGACCATATTGTTGATGCCATAATTGCATGTTTGAATTTGGTTGTGTTAACAAGGCCTTTGAAGGAGACTTGGGTACAAAATGAGAGAAAGAGTATAACCTCTTGTTATGATTCACTTTCCCCACAGCAACCAATGAATCATCTTTCAGACTATATACCTATACTGAGTCTAGAAGGAATTCAACTCTATGTCCATCTTTGAGGTGAGTGATTTGGTAGATTGAAAGGATATTTGAACTTAGGTTTGGAACATAGAGAACATCTTGAAACTCTCTATTTTCCATCTCCATGTTTCCTTTTCCTTCAACTTCCATTTTGCTATCATCTTCCATGAAGATGTGTGGTACCTTGGATTGCTTCATTGAAGAAAAATCCTCCTTTGAAGAACCCATATGATATGAGGCACTTGAGTCAAATATCCATTCCTTTGAAGAGTTTGAATTTTCCATGAGTGCTTGCCCTTTTCCCTTCAAATATAAAGATGATCCTTTATCCTTATAAGCATTGGGAAATGGAACATTATGTTTCTTCATGATATTGGTCAACTCATCAATCTTTTTAAGATAACACTCATGCTCTTCATGACATGATTTCTTGCAATGAGCACACTTCTTCTTCTCCTTATTTTTGTCCCATTTCTTGTTGGAATTTGAGGATTTTCCTTGTTGATTGGATTGTGGTGTTGCCTTTTTTGCATCCTTTGATTTGTTCTTCTACTTCTTCTTACCTTTTCCTTGATTTGAAGACTACCCAACTGAATGTTGAGAACCCTCATTATTGGCCACCAATGCTTTAGATTGAGGTGATTTGAGAATCCTCGTTGATTTCAACTTCTTTTCTTCATCATCCAATAGTTTAGCATATTCGTCAAAAGTGACTTTCTTGTAGGCAGACCCTAAGGTAGTCTTTGAGGTGTTAAAAGAAGATACAAATGTGGAATACTCTGATGGCATCTTGTTATGTATGAGATAAAATTAGTCTATCATCTTTGATAGAATTCCCACAATCAGTAAGCTTCATCCTTAGTTCATTCACCTTGATGACAAAATCTTATATTGAATCATATGACTTAGGATCCAAGGAGACAAGCTCATGTTCAATTTTAAAAACATCCTCTTCAGACACTTTCCCATAAAGGTTTTCAAGGGTATCCCAAGCTTCCTTGGATGTAGAACATTTCTTGATTTGATGCATAATCTTATCATCTACGCCCAAACATATATCATCTAGGGCTTTGCTATCCATTGCTAACCAAGCTAAAATATCACTTACTGATACATTATCACCTATTGGTTTAGGAAGAGTACTATCTACATATTGTGAAACTCCATTATCCATTAAGTGATACCACACTTTAATTGACTAGGTAGCATAGTTATGAGGAGTTAATTTAGGGAACTTAAAGTTACCCATAATGTAGAAAATGAAAGAAAAGTGCAGAAAAGAGAGAACACAACACCAAGAACACCCCCCCTTTTCACTAAATTAAGAAATCCCCCCAAAATAGATGCTTTGGGCACTTTATTAGTAGTGCAATTACAATGGGCCACTTGCCAATTTTGGCCTTTGTGGACTTCTAATTTTACCTTTTACAACCTCTTAATGGATAAAAAATTTGGAACTATACAATGTGCTACAATTTTGAAGCAATACAAAGTAAAGATAGGCCCTATTGCTGAAAGTGATACTTTTGTCCATACAACCCTACAATATGATAGAAAATCTAGAAAGCAGATGAAAAATAATGTAGTTTCAAAGAAAATGGAACCTATTTTCAACTCCAGATGTGCCTGTACTGAGCATTTGAACTTACAAAATGAAGGATTATGCAAGTACAGTAGCCAAAAAATGCAAATTCTGACACATTTTTGAAAAAAAAAACTAGAGAAGAGCTACACCACTAAAAATTTTAGGAAAGTCTACCCAAGTTCAAAAAAAATTGCACCTAATTTGGAGTCTGGATGTCCGAGTTATGGCCTCCTAAAGTTGGACTACAAAAACCAAAATCAATCTAGAGAGGGGTTGCACCAGTGAATGATGGGGCTAAATTTGACGATCATATGGCCATCATAGTAGTATTTTTTCCTATTTTTACATCCAAATGGCCATCAAATTTTGGCTCAGGAAATGATGACATTAGCAAAATTTTTGAGCCCTAATGATGTGGAAAATGATGTGTCCCACTATACCATATGGATCCATATGGAATGTACAGAACATGTAGACATGTCTAGTTAATAGGGGTGCTAACTTGGATAGGTGGGGCTGACTAGACATTTGTTGACTAGATTTGTGACTTGGCATTTGTCGTGGTAGATTACCACATGGAGGTTTGTTGATTGGCAGTGACTGTTCACTCAGCACAAAAGGAGTTTTCCACGTGGCAGCTTCACTAGCTATAGCATGTGTGGGTAGGGTTGGAGGTTTGAGGGAATCTTCCATGTATTGGTGGAATATTCTCATGGGTGGGAGTTCAAAAATGACACTGAAATCCTTGCTCACATGGGGTTATTTAAATTTCAATCATTGAGATACTTGTCTGCATGCCAGAATATGTTCAATGTGCAACCACAAGATGCTTCTAGTAACCACAGACCGAAATGTCTAAAAATGATCACCAATTCTCCAATGTGTGCTAGAGCTTAAGGTGGTGCTAGTAAAGATGATTGTGGCTACCATTTTTTTAACTATCTATGGGAGTATTGCAATAGTCCCACATGCGTGGGATATGAACACTCCAAAGTGTTTAAATGTTGCAGTGGATGGAATGAAAGTAATAAAGCTACCTGGGAGAGGCTCGACTGTAGCAATGAAATTTGACACTAGATTTGTGGCTCGACCAGGTCTCTTTAATGCCGCCTGGTGTATATTCCAATCTAGTGGTAGAAAATTTGCTAGATTTGGTGGATTTAATGCAGTATGGCCCGAACTATGTAGAGATGCCCTATGATTAAATGTAATAATTGCACCAAAAATGCAAAGTTGAGCCAAGGTGTAATTGGGGGTCTTTAATGCTGTCGGGTGTATATTCCAATCCAGTGGTGAAAAATTTGCTAGATTTGGTGGATTTAATGTAGTATAGCCCAAACTATGTAGAGATGCCCTACGATTAAATGTAATAATTCCACCAAAAATGTAGAGCTAAGCCAGGGTGTCATTGCCTAGTTTGGCTAAAAAAAAATTCTCTATCTAACCAAAAAACGGTAAAAATAATTTCAAAAATAACAAAGAAATAATAGATATGAAAATGAAAATAATCAGATCAAATTAGATCATACCCAAACTACAAATTGGGGCCTTTGGGTTCTAATTTGCAAAAAAAAATTTCCTCATGATCAACTTTCACCCAACATAGGAAAAGTTATAGTCAATCTTCAACAAATTGACACTTTAGATGTAATGGTGAGGTCAGATCTAGCTCTAGATGCTCCCAATTTCTAAGGATCCTTTGGATTCGATCGAGGTGCTGAAGCATGAACAGTCTCGAATGGCTATGTGTAGAGAATCTCCCTCAACTCTGATACCATGTGAGAATTTCTCTTTGGCCAAAATTCACCCAAGACCAAGAAGTCAAACACAAGCACACTATAGACCAATAGAGAGAGTATGATCAAAATGATGATATTCATTCAATATACCCACTTAAGAGTACACTAGGAGTGCCTATATATAAAGGCCTCAGGAGAGGTTCTAGAATACATAGAAGTTAGCATCATGGTAAGTCATACAACTAGGCACATGTCCACCAAATATGGGTTATCCTCCATTAAGCATAGAATTAAGTGCAATGATATGAGGATAAGCATACAATGGTGTATCACACAAATTAGTAGTGTAGACAACATGTGCTAAATTAGGAGTGCAAATAACTGTGCTGTCAACATGACAACTCAATGAATGATGTATACTCCTATGGTGTAGATACCAAGTGCATAATTAGAGTTGCATAACTCATGAGAGTACACAAACTCCTAAGTGTCTCACCTAAATAAATAATAAAATAATGCAAAATAATTAAATAATGCATTAACCTAAGTAAACTTAAGTAAGTGTAATAAGTAAATACTTATTTACACCAACAAAATTGATAATTACAAAATGATGAATTGTGATAAGAAGGGAAAAAATTATTAGAGCTCAAATAATAAAAATGAGTTTGAAATACTATTATATATATATTATGTGAATAATTTAATAAAATATATAATAACTACGATCTTTTGCCAAGAAAAAAAATTGAGATCTTAAATTTTATATTATTTGTTGACTTAGTTCTACAATGACCATGTTCCTTACCAAAATAGAGAATGACCATTTTCCTTACCAAAATAGAGAGTTTGCATTATATCAATAAGTGAAAATGTTTGAGATAGTCATATCCTAAACTAGAATTACTTCAATTAGTATTAGAAGTATTGAATTACTTGGAGATTGCAACAAAATCCTCTAGGTTATTTGGATGGTCATCTTCCATGTTGCACAAGTGCAACACTCTCCTATTTCCATCAAATGTTTTGATGGAACTCATGGTCCCATTTGAACCACCATTTTGCTACCTTCCCAACCCACTTTCATCTTAAAATACTCTACAACCCTACAAGTACAAATAATTTATTTCAGTATCATATCAATTCATCCCCATATGGGATGCAAATGTTAAAATCTTTCATTGAGGTTTTTCCCCAAGGTTGTGTTCTCCAAATTGAATGGAATCTAAAAATATTATACACTCTATTTTGTTAAAATGATCAATTTAAAGAATTTATCAAAGAAAAATATGTTGAATTATAAATGAGTATTTTATATCACAATCCCTGATCTACTAAACACCATATAATCTTATGTAGTGCAATTGATACCAGAATCAAACACAAAGTTTCTTCCTAAAATATTTACATACTACTTCTACACTTCATCTTTTTTCATGGTTCAAAAAGGATTTTCAAGTCCTTTAATAATAAATTAAGATGATCTTGTGGGAAATAGTGTTACAATAGAAAATTTCATCCTTTTCTAATTTTGCTATTAAATTTAGGGCCGTTTTGTGGTTTCACAATTCACATCCCATTTTTCCTAGAAATGGGGACCCCCTACTTTATTTTTTAGGTTTTCAGATCCCTAGTCCAAGCTCTAAGTCTTTTTAGGGTTTTGTCTAGTTGTTTTGGTCAAATCTAGGTCCCAATTTGAAAACTCATATTTTGCAAATCATTATATGAGAGGCTACCATATTTTTGCAAGAAAAATAGTGCACTAGTGCACGTCACTAGGTGTGCTAATGTGTCAAACAAAACAAAAAAGGCATTTCCCCTTGGTAATGCACAATTGCACATCACCAAGGGGTGCACTGAGTCCTAGGTCTATTAAACCCAAGACCCCTTCTCTTCTCCTTATCTTATTTTTCTACTCCAGCTCTCCATGTCACATCATCAAACCTCTTTAGGTATGCATCTGTGCTGCTCTACTCCACCTACATACACACAACATAAACACATTAAACACCAAGTAAAGGTGTGCAGCTATGCACTTTTTTATTTTGCAAACTTTTTTAAAAAAACTTAAATAAAATATTAAAAAAGCTAAAAATCTAAAGACAAAAGGTGCGCAGTTGCGAACCTTTAAACCTCCCTTGAAGAAAGTAAAGGGTTTGCATTTAGCACACCCCATGAGGTGCACTAAATGTGCACCCTTTGCACTCTCACTATTCATAGGGTGTGCACCTAGAAAATCCTATCAGGTGTGCTAGGTGTGTACCCTTGATAAAGATTAGTATAGGGATTAGGCATGCTTGGCGCACCTATGAGTTGTGCCAAGTGCGCCCTTTTTTTGCATTTTAGTGATAAAATTATGTTTTTTTTATGTTTTTCGTCACTTAGGGTTTTCCAATTTTTTTCTATGTCATTGTTAAGGTTTGTTTCAATTAATTTTTCTTTGACTACAGAGTAATAGACTCTTTTTTTGTGTAGATTTAATGCCCTCTTCATCATCCTCCATTGCTACAAAGATGGTCTCAAAACTAGTGGTGTTCAAGTTCAAGGTGTTCTAGAAAATTCATGCTTCCAAGATGATTATTCAAAGATCTAGGACACTAAAATTGGTCATAATAACTAGAAAACATTCCTAGTATTATGCAACAAACCTATGGAAAGGTTCTTGATGATATCTACTCTTATCTAATCAAGACTAGTTAGTGTAGCATCACACCTAGTATCAGTGCAACCCATAGAGTTGATCATGACACTAGCAAAAAAATATGTCTCTAAAGAAAGGGTCCTCAATAGTATAACTAGGGAGATCATACTAGATCTCTAACCTAATAACATAGAGAAGGTCTTCCATCTTCCAAGGGTAGATCAGTTTATCAAATTAACCTATCACCAAGCAAAAAGATGGTTTAGAGAACATGTAGAGAAAGCATCCAAAATTATCCAGTCTTCATACCTCATTGAGAAGACTCCTCTAGGGCATAAATTAGGCAAAGTGGACATGAAAGGGGTTACATGAAAGAAGATATCCAGTATTCTATAATACTATTAAGTAGAGTAATGGGGTTACCTGCATTGGGACACTTGAACATATGGATGGTGCATTTTATTAAGACTATCAAAACAATAGAAATGGACCAATTGATTGGGCTTTGATTCTTAGTGAGAACTTGGGTGGGTGAGTAGATGGTGGTATTTAAGAATAACCATAAGTTCTACATGACATCTTATTTTGTGTACTTGTTAGCTACAAGGGCAACAAACTATCCAGGATTGTTTTAAAAGGGCAGTATGCAAGATGCAAATGCATGGCCACATATAGTTTATCCCAAGTTGGTGAAGAAAAAGCTTCTAGAGCACAACATGGAATACAAGATAGTGAATGATACATTTATATTCGTAACTATCTAGTTCATGAAAGGGGATTATGAGAAGAGGATGTCAGAGGAGGAAACTACAAAGATTTTAGAAGTTGGAGCCTACTACAACCAGTATCAAACATTCACCTATTTGAGGGTATGGGTACTATTATCAATCCCATGAAGCTCCCTAGATATCCAAGTGATAGACTTATACTGCTAGAGATCACTCGACAACTCTTGTCTACCTACGATAGAGTAAGGAAGCAACACAAAATAACCTGTGTGTTTCCTATTACTATAGGACCATTTAGTGAGGTTTGGATGTAGGATATCCCATTTTTTGAGTCTGAGTAGGATCAATATCCTTTGCATAAATATAATTATCCTTGGCCCTATTTTGATAACATCATAAGAGTACAATACTTAGCTAGCAAGACATTTAAACATGAAGATGAAATTGAAGATCATTCAATGAATGTAGTAGATGACTATGATATCTAAATAAGGGAGTATTGTAGGATAACTCTTTATCTAGCAACCAATGCTTTGAAGATTAAGGTTCCTTTAAAGGTTGTGCAACAAGATACTAAAGATTTCCTTGATCCATTGTTCAATAGGGACAAGAGTGGTGATCAACCCATTATGAATGCTGAGATTAATAAGGAAGAAAACTCATATATTAATCACAGGGCTATGCATGTCATCAAATTGACCAAGGATTAGATTAAGAGACCTTTCAAATTGGATCCAATTCCCCAAGTGGTAGTCTTCCATGCTACAACTTTCCTAGCAAGAGGTCGAGGAGCTAAGGTAATAGTTCCCACTTTTATAGCTCAGTCCTCAATGAGGCTGAAAATAGTACACCAACTTGATATAGAAGTTAGATATTATAGGGCTCAATAGGGTAAAGGAAAGGGGAAGAGGACTTCTCCCAAAAAAGCTGAGCCATAAGAGGAACCAACTCAAGTATCACCACAAGAAGGGGTAGAGAATATTCAAGGGTCAGAGAATGTAGAACCTACACAAGCCTAGGATAATAATCAAGTAACACTAGTAGATCAAGGGCAAGAAGGACCTAAAATAGAAGTAAAAGAAGAGCCTCCACTACAAAAATAGGTAAAAGCCTCCCCATCTACTCCTAAGAGAATAAAGATCAAGAAAATGGTTAAGAGGAGACAAAAAGTAATTAGAGGAGTTATTCCTTTCCCATCAGTCCTAGAAGTTATCCTAGAAGGAGAGGAAGAAGAGGATGATAAGGATGGAGAAGATAACCTTCCTTTGAATTAGAAGACTCATCTAGCTAGAGATACAAAGTTAGAATGGAGAACAATCTCCACAATTATGAAAACATCCATTCTTGAGAAGCCTATTTAGTCTACTACATTAGAAGTTGAACTATAGTAATGAATTGATGAGCATGAGGGTGAAGGGATGAATTTCTTCAAGATGTCAAATTTTGATTTTATGCCACTTGGCACTAAACTAGTGGGAGCTAAAATAAGGGATACTCCAACTTATCAACCTCAATAGGAAGATTGGAGCCAGTTTCCATTGCAACCACAAGGACCCAAAGTAGCTCCACCATCACTAGTTCAAGTTACATTTTGTGTGGATAAAGGTTTTGCTACTCCTCTTCCTCCAAACAATGAAGAAGAACAAGTACAAGCATAGTAGGAGGAAGAGCCACAACAAATACCCACCAATGAAGTGTCAAAGGGAAAATACACGAGAAACCTTAGTAGACTTCCTAAGACACAGAGGTGTGAACTATGGACTCCATGGATATAGAGACTCTCAATACGAATCTCTCTCAAAGGGAGAAGACTCTAGAGAGGAGTGATAAGGGGAAGAGCATAGTAGAGAAAACTCCTTTGTCGTCAAAAGGAAAATCTCTAATGGAGCATGTTCCAAGATGGTTGAGAAAAGAAGTGATTAGAAATAAAAGGAAACAATTCCCTATTGAGGAAAAGGACATGATAGAATTAATTGAAGTTCTCAGGAAACCTGAGTCACCACCAAAAGATGCACGGGCATTGGCCTTTATCATGAGTGATCAAAATCAAGACTTTTTTACACATGTTGAGGAATTGACTCCAAGAGATTATTAGGTAAAGGAGGTTATGCTTGGGAAACCTATGTTGGATACTACTAAGTTGATGATGACAACTAGAATTAAAGACGTGTTTAGGCACTTATAACAAGATGAGGTAGAATTGATAATAGTTTGGAAATAGAATGAGATCCTAAAAGCATATCTAAATGAAGTTATTGGTCCTTTAGATCCTAAAAATCTCAAGGAGACTTTGAATGCAACATGAGAGAAAAGGGATAAAGAGACTGTGTAGCTAGACCCATTTTTGAAAGCTTTTAGAAATGGTGAGAAAGTTTTGAAGAAAAGGTGTATAAATTATATAAGGGAATCTTATGTTGCTATACCATATGCAAAATAATGTAGATAAGCTACTGGCCATTTTGAATCAGGATTTTTGTTTAATGGATAAAGTACATACTTGGGGTAAGGACTTGCAAGCAATACAATCCATCAAGGGTCAAAGATATTAGATGTTAATGGAGGGGTATATAATGGAGGAATTAGATAAAGTTGATCATTGGATAGAGAGGATTGTTTATGGAAATAAATTAATGGAGACATTACACGTGGATATTCATAAGCCTAAGGATCAAAACCAAGAGAAAATTTTGGAGGTAGAGAAACATTATAGTGATGTGTGTTTAGATTTTTTAAGATGATTCAAGGGATGAATTGATATCTATAGAAGTAGTTGTTGAATAGTTCTGAAAGACTTTTCAAGAAGCTTCTAATGATGATGATATTAGACAAGAATTGAAAACTAAAGAAGCATTATTAGATTTGGATGTGAAACTCAGAGATTTTGTAGAGACTCACATTGAAGTGGGAAATTATAGGAAAAATGTGAAGGACAAATATGAAGCCTTAGATTTTTTAGATGCAACTCAAGCCATTGAGATTATTGAGAAATTCAAGGATCAAACCCAAGAGAAACCTTTGTAGGTAGAGAAACATTATAGTGATGTGTATTTAGATATGTTTGATGATGATTCAAGGGATAAATTGATAGTTGTAGAAGTAGTTGTTGAAAAGTTCTGAAATACTATTGAAGAAGCTTCTAATGATGATGATATTAGACAAGCATTCAGAACTAGAGAAGCATTATTAGATTTAGATGTGAAACTCAAAGATTTTGTAGAGACTTGCATTGAAGTGGGAAATGATAGGAAGAAAGTGAAGAAAAAATCTGAAGCCTTAGATTTTCTAGATGTGACTCAAGTCACTAAGATTATTGAGAAATTGAAAGGAAAATACCCAAACATAGCTCTAGTATAAAGATGAACAAAACCTAGAAGCCAAAATTTCGGTTTTGACACTTGGAGAAATTTTGTATTTTTTGAACCTACTTCCAAGGTGTGTAGGTGCACCAAGTGCGCAAGTACACTAGGTATGCTTCTTCTAAGGTGCACTTTTTTAGAGGTGCATCAAAAATTTTAGAGCAAGTTAGAGGTGCACTGACAGTTAACTACTAGTTCCAAATTTAGAGCATTCCATGCATCAGAAATGCATCCTGATGACATTTTAACTTCTACAAACACCTATTGAAGATGGAGCTTCTATTTTTGGCACTTCCAAACACTCCTACATTATCTAATGGTTTCCTTCTTCTTATTTTATCTTTATTTCTTTGTTTTAAGACATGTAAAGGCTCATGCATCCATTTAATGATATAAATATGGATGAAGTCCTACTAAGCATCAGGTAGAGAGTAAGTTTGTACAAAAATAGATCTATTTTATTAATTTAGAAGGATATGTTTGCATAAAGAGATCTCTCACTCTCAACACAAGTTTAGGAGAAGTTTTCCTATAAATTGAGGAATGTAATATGTATTCTAGGCCATTGTTATTTTGATGCAATAATATATGCTTTTGGTGCTTGCATTTGGAGTGTAGGGATTTATACCTAAGTGTGTTATATTTTTTGAATGTATATTCATGGAATGTAATTGAGACAATAGTTTTATTATGTTATTTTGGTTGTGCAATCTTTTAAGTGTTTGCTATGGGTTTACAAATTATGTTGACGTACTTAGTTCGAGAAGAGATCACCCTCATTGTTCCTACATAGCTTTTTGTCTCGCATGAGAGCACTTTTTCATGGCCTTATGATTTGATGAGAAGTGAAACATCTTATGGTTATTAAATTCCCATCGACGATTGCATTAGTAGAATTAAGGAAGCGTTGCTCCTATTTTCATTGGTTACCTACTGATCTTTTCACTAAGACGTGTTGTTTCGTAGTATTTACTTTTCAAATTTTTTTTTTAAAACTTCTTATTACCCTATCTTCGTTATCTTCTTTTGCAAAAACTTGGTTAATTTAGGAATTCATATAGTTTCATTGTTAGATTGCATTCATAAAAAATAGAAAAATAGAAAAAGTATATATATTTCTTTTTGTGTGTTTTATTCTTTTGAGATAGCAAGTAGTTCCTACAACTTATCCAAATTGTTTGAACCAGGAAAGGCCTCATTGTGAGCAAATACATTTATCTTCAACTAAGAAAATTCTAGTAGGTCCCAAGATTGCCCAGAACCTTGGAGTTTATCTAAGATCAGATTTTCAAAAGAGGAGTTTGAAAGGAGTCCTACCATTAAGCATCATGCAAAATGATAGCTCAATAGGACAGCTCCTCTATTCTATCCATAATCTTCTAACTTGATAAAATATAAGTCTACTCACTCTCAAGGGGTGCTATTTCCTAGAGAAATGTAATATCTTAGGAAATTCCACAAAGGGTAGAAAAACAATTGCACCATGTGTTAGAAGATTTAAAGACTAATGGATTAAATTAATGAGAGTAATTCACCTACTTTACCCATCTCATGGTGTAATTTCATGGATTGACCTAGTGCAACTTCATTTGCAATGTAAAACTTACCATGAACCCTAGTTCTAGAAGTAGCATCAAGATATAGTTGTTCTTACCATCCAAACATGTCTACCATCTCATTAAAACCAGCTACTATTTTGAGGGGAAATCCTCTTAACAAAAAAGGTCTCACCTCTTTCAACTCTTCCTCCATCCATTCTCTCCTTATTTGGATGGTTTGAACTAGAGAATTTATAGTCATGCCATTGTGAAGGGAAAGTAGAACAAGTAGAAATAGGCGATTAAGACTCCATTTGGTATACAAATTTGAAAGAAATCAAGCCCCTTTATAAGCATATTTATGGCTTCAAACATTTGTAGCCACAATGTTATATGAAAAATACTTTAGAAGGATTCCTCCATCGGCATAAATAAATAAAGAAAATTAGATAATTTTAACCTAGAGTAGTTGTGGAGAGATTAAAACTTAAAATCAAAGGCTTTGTAGAAAATAAAATTGTCCCTAAAAAACATTGTTTGGTAAAATCATGGAACAAAATATAAAATTTAATTATATTATAAACAACAATTACAAGCATTCTCAGTTATACTGGTAAAATCTAAAGTAGAATTACAATTGCCTAAAGAGTTGTAGTCGATGCTTCCATAATGATATCCTACAATCAACAATGAAGATGAAAATTGGGGGAATTAATAGTGGAAAAACTATTTATAAACCCTATTACAACAAAAAAAAATTTAAAGACATAAAACCTAATCAATTTCATTACATGCTTCCTTTAGCATTGCCACAATCAAATTCTTTGCAACATGTGTAAGGATAGAAAAGGTACGTGGATTGTGAAGAAAATGTCATGATATGTAGTTGAATGTTTTGAGGCTACCAATTGTCAATGTTTTGAGTAATCTATTTTTTCCCCCAATTTCCTCACTTAAAAAGAAAAAGACTACCAGGAAAATAGATCACAACCAATCGAAAAAAGGAATAAAAAAAAAAATGAAGATTAATAGAAAATTATTACAAACTATAAAATAAATAGTTGTTGTTGTGATTCACGGGAATTGAATTAATGTGAAAAATGCATCGAAAACTTTATTCTCCTACCTTAAGGGCAAGGACTAATAATTGAGACTACATGTTGGAGATATATGATAGATTAGGAAAAAGGTTTAGTTAAATGAACATAAAATTATGTTATGAAAATATATGAGAAATTAGATCTACAATGTCATTTAAATTTTAGGATATATATATTTTTCCATATTGCATAGCAAGATTATAAAATTTTAAAGGTTACATTTTGCTTCCACCTTAGTAGACTTAAGAAACTAAGTGATTTTATTTATTGAGGTACATAAATGAATTACTAAAATGAAAGATTGTCATGTAAACCCAAAAGAAAATTGTAGTACATATACACACTTCTTTAGGTGAAATAATTATGCACCTAGGTTAACATCCTCGAAAATATGTATGGAAATTTAAAAAAATTCCATGAAAATAAATACCAAAATAATAAATAAAATTTTTGAAAGTAAATGATTAGAAAAATATAACCTTGTAATGGTAGGGAAATAGAGTTCACTAGCTTATATGGGAAAGCTAGAAAGCTTCAACCTATTCTCACTTGCATTGGAAGGAAGATGATCCACTAAGCTCAACATGACTAAAACACTTACAAGACCCATTAATCCATTTTTGTAGGAAACTATGACTCTACAAATATGAATGATAAGTTTAACATCTAGGGTGAAAATAGGAGAAAAGGTGGTTTGTTGCATGTATAGGGTGAGTCAAAATTGGCAAGAAATTTGAAAAGTAGATTTGACAAGCATAGACTATAACTAACCTGCAAGGTGAATTTCAAGCTAAAGTGTATGTACTAGAGCACCAAGGTCATCTTGCTCCATGGATAAGAGTGCCTTACTTAGCCCATTCCTAGACTACTCTAATCCAATAATTGTTGATAATATCTCTCGTCTTGATCTAATTCTATCTCATTTTTTGTGTCCACCATCTATACCTACACACAAAAAACAAGGGAAATATTGTTTTAAAAGGATTTTCCTAAGACAAGACCCATTTTAGAAATTTACCCTGAATTAGTAGTAAATTAAAATCTATTTGAGAGTGTGGTGAAGTACAAAAAATGCTAGATCTGTAAAATAGAGTACTTGTACCTTCACAAAACACCTTCATATTGGAATTCTAATGAAGATACTTTATGTTGACTTTAGAATAGGAAGATCATGAAAACCTTCACAAATGCTTAGATATATAAATTCATAAGTTTTTCATCAATGTTTGGAATTCCTAATCTCTTACCTTTAGGACTTGAAAATACAAAATTGTATTTCAGAGATTGATTTAAAATTAATTTGCCTATAAAATGAGGAATGATAACTTTCTTGTATATGATATGATGCAAAAAGAGGATAAAAAATTAATGATTCCAATCTCACAATTCCAAGGATTACAATACAAAAGCACCTTGAGATGACTATGATCAAACAATCACCTTGATGGAAGGGTGCCAATACAATATCAATACTCTTGAGGTTTATATTATTGGATAAATGTGGTAAAAATGAATTTTTCATCATTCTAAATGAATTACATATAGAAATAAGGAAAATTTGTGTGCATCGAGGAGTAAAGTAAAGGATGAGTTGATGCAAATGTCAATTCTTGACATTCAAGACTCCACATAAACTTGTAATCATAAATATGAGACTTCTAGATTAAAACCAATTTTTGGAATGAATTTGATTTGTAGATTTAGGAGATATATGATTCCCAAGAAATTTTATTCCCATGTTAGGTTTCTTAAGGAGTTACATGCCTAGTAATGGACATTTAAATAGATAGTTATAGAATTATTTCAAGATAGGGACTAGGTCTTTTCTCCAAATAGTTGTTTATGATATCTTACATGTACGTATAGACCTAGAAAATTTGTGGGTCTACATAGGGGTGTTCCTTAATCGACCCTTATTTTTCATGATCCTTGGGCCTCAAAAAATGGTAACCATAGCAAAGATAAATTTTTTTGTTCTTATGAATCTAGAGTAGGTCTAAGTTTCTATGAGCTAAAATGCATAAATACGAGTAAGAGATGTACCCTAGTATGATAAAGAAAAATATTATATGAAAATGTAATCAAGAGTAATTGAAAGAATATAAACAAGTATACCTATCTAAAATTCAAATATTTATAATTGAGGATAAAAAGAAACTATAACTAACCTAGGAGGTAGAGCAGGTCTAAGTTTCTATGAGCTAAAATGCATAAATATGAGTAAGAGATGTACCTTGGTATGATAAAGAAAAAATTTATATGAAAATGTAATCAAGAGTACTTGAAATAATATTAAAAAGTATACCTATCTAAAATTCAAATATTTATATTTGAGGAGTACAAGCCAATCATTAGTCATTAATTTCCTAGTCATCTTCTGAATTCTTTTAGATCCTTGATTCACAACTTCTTACTTCATGGGATGTCTTAAAATTCTCATTGCAACCTTATAATTTATTTCATCACATCAAAATAAACTCAAGTGGATCGAACATAAATCCTAAACTCACACTAACATATTGGTATAGCACCCTAGTATTAATAGGCTTAAACCCCATGCAACAATATGTATTGGTAATTATGTTCTAAGTATTGTAATACAATTCTAGGCACTTTATTCCATCTAATTAGATCTCAAATCATAACCATATATGTCATAATTATGAGGTGTTGAATTGAAGAGTGAAAATAATTTTGTTATTGGGACATAACATGAAGGTTGTTCATGGTAGCATAGGGTCTATGTAATTGACTAAATTATTGGATCAAAGGAATAATAGAGAACACTTAGAAATAAGGGTTTGCCTTGCTATTAAATGAAATTTAATTAACAAAGAACTTATGTTTGAATTTGGTTTCTATTTAGTGCGATAAAATCCTATTATGCATGCTACAACAAGAACATGCCAACATAGGTGCTAAAAATATATGTAATTATAAAGTAACTAGTTTCTTCCAATATATGACAATACATTTAACCCCTATTATATCAGTTTTGGATACTACATGTGAATACAAGATAAATTATATAAAGTGTAAAAGAAAAAGAATCTTCTAAAGTTTTCAAATGAAAGTCATAGCTTGCAATGATTGCTACAAAATTTTAGGAAGCACATTCTAAAAAACCAATTTGTTAGTTATAAAATAATCCACCTAAGGATTATCCAAACATGAAATTATTGGGTAGCTATATGCCTCTTGTTCAAACTTGCTAGTCCAGAAGGTGAAATAGTGCTTCGAGTTTACCATAGCATATTGTTAATGTAAATTTATTGATAAATTATATTAATAGGGCTCAAATTGAACTCATAAGAATACATAGAGGATTTGGATATATAGTAATCTTGATCTAAGAATATCAAATTAGTAAAAATTGGATCCCCCTAACTCAAGATGTGAATGACTAAGAAATAAATGAAATATATAAATAGAAAAAGATGATCTTAATCAGATCGAGAAGAAAAATACATGGGCATTAGTACCAAGACTTGTGGAGAAGAATGTGATAGGAACAAAATGTATTTTAAGAAATATGCTAAATGAAAATGGAGATGTAATGAAAAACAAGGCAAGACTAGTTTGCAAAGGTTATGCACAAGAAGAAGGAATAGACTATGATGAGGGTTTTGCACCTGTGGCAAGATTGGAAGTTATAATAGAACTTTTTGCCTATGCTACCTATAAGAAGTTCAAAGTATATCAAGAGGATCTCAAATCTTCATTTCTAAATGTAATACTTGAAGAAGAATTTTACATAGAGCAACCAAAAGGATTCATTGAACCTAATTAGAGGAACATGATTTGAAAATTGAACAAGGTATTAAATGGACTAAAACAAGCACTAAGAGCATGGTATGAAATGTTACATTCTTATTTGATTAAGATTGGATTTTCTAGAAAAAATAAGACCAATAATATGTATTTGAAATGTGAATCTCAAAGTATGGTGCTAATTTTTGAAATATTTGCGGATGACATTATATTTAGAGGAAATGATCTAGTGGATATGACATTTTCTGATCAAATTAGTAAGGAATTTGAGATGTCTATACTTTGATGAGATCAAATGTTTTATTGGCCTACAAGTTCATTAAACAAAGAATGGTTTATATGTGACTCAATCTAAGTATGTAAACAAAATATTGAAAACATTTGGAATGGACAAGTTTAGACTAGTCAGTACACCTATTTTGATTGGAGTAAAATTATCAAAGGAGGATACTACTATAGAGGTAAATTAGACACTATATATGTATATGTGTGTGTGTGTGTGTGTGTGTGTGTGTGTGTGTGTGTGTGTGTGTGTGTAGGGAGATTAATGTAATATTTGCACAATAAACAAAATATTGCACATGTAGTTGGAATTGGTGCAAGGTTTTCATATAATCCAAAGAAAAGACACATGACTACTGTAAAAAGGATATTTAGACATCTTAAAGGAATTGAAGGTTTTGAACTATGGTAAAAACAAGATGATGAATTTTCATGTAAAGTCTATACTAGCACATATTGAGAAGGTAATGTTGATTATAGAAAATGCACAAGTGTTGGAGCTTTCTTTTTAGAAAAAAAGTTGATAACATGGTTAAGCAAGAAATGGAGCTACATTTCACAATCTACTCCTGAAATTGGGAATGTTTTTACTACAATCAATTGTTCAAATATTGTTTAGATTAAACAACTATTGGAAGGTATGCCATAAGAGATAGCTGAGTCTTTTGTAATATTTATTGTAATAGCACTATTACAATAAAAATATCAAATAATTTGGTCATGCATGCAAAGACAAAGCATATATTAGCATATATTAGTCAAGTAACACTATCTGAGGGAGAAAGTAAAAGAGAAAATTATGAAAATATTTACAAATTCATTACGTAAGTATGCTTCTGAGTATCTAATAGGTAAATTGAGGGTCCTACCCATATCCAAACCTCACTAGGTGAAGATGCATTTTGCATTAATTCATGAATAAACAAACATATCTTTGTGGATTTCATGCAAGAATTCACTCTTTAGGAGTTTCTTAAAGGTTTGAAGATGGATGTGATGAAATTGATGTAAATAGAATGTGCAAGGCATGAAGATAACTATAAGGTTTTATAAGTTTATATTAGAAATTATAGTTAACTTTGGCACGAATGTCAAAGGGGAGGGAGGTATAATGAGGGAGCAAATCTATAAGGATGAACATTAAATAAGGGAGAAGTATACCCAATGGGAATAGTGAGAATTGGTAAGGAAGATTAATTCAAAAGAGGGAGAGAAAGACTAAGAGGAAGAGAATATGTTATTGAATAGAACAAGACCATATCCTAAGGAGGAGAAATGTCAAAGAAGATTGATGTTTTTGAAGATACAAATCAAGTACAACTAGTAAAAGAGATTTTAAAAAATTGTACTATTGTCAATGCATACATTTGATTATCTTATGTAATGTTTTGTAATGTAAACGCATATGTTATGTGTTTCCATCAATGCTAAAGGTGGGCATTGTTAGCCCGAACTAATGATGCAACTGAAAATGTTATGAATGTATGTAAAAGAGTCACATCATTTGTTATATTTTCACTAATGTCAAATCTTATTTGATTTAAAATTATGCTAATTGAGTAGAGTGTCATATCATTTGATTGATGAAAAGGATTTGAAAAAATTATGTTGATGATAGAATTGATAAGTATGATATTCAATGGGCACTTAAATGAGTTGGACAATGATAATATAATGTTGGTTTGATTGTTTTCACAATCATGTAATATTGTGTCGTATTTAGATATACAAGCTACATTGAGTGATAAGGTTAAAGAAGGAATGTTGTCACTAAGCAGTTACAAAGTAAGTTAAAGTTTAGTGTTAAATGAACAAGTTTAGTAATGATCCAATGATGTTTTACCTGAGTAAAATGTTATGTTCACCAAGTAATAGCAAGAAGAAAAAACATGGAACCTAAGGCTGAGTTTTATTGAAAATAAAGAGTGTTTGAGAAGTTCAAAGGCACAAGTCAAAGTTTTTTTAAATATCTTTAATAAAAAATGCAATGATGATATGATCATGGAGATTTAAGAAGGATAAGGATGAGCTCAAAGTTCTATATCTAAGTTATATTTTCTAAGTGACTAACTATAATGAAACCAAGATTGGCAATTGTGGTTAAGAGGCAAAACTTCGAAGAGTCTAGAATAAAAAATACTACTATTTAAGGAGGAGTTGGAACAAGTTTTGGTTGCTAATGGTGGTTAAGAAAGCTGATTAAAGTGAAAAGCAAGTAATTTTGAGATAATGGGTGATGCACAAATTGCATAATATTGTTATATTATATTATTTTGTTTTATTATGTAATGTTCCACCTAGATGGATGTGTGACATGTAAAGATTCCCATGGAATATACTTGATGAGTTGTTTTGTAACATTGTGATAATATTTCATGTAATTATTTAATATTAGGGAAAAGAATTAAAATTCCAATATTAAATGTGGGGTCAAGGGGTTAGGTGGCACATGGTTTATGTAATACCACTTGTGGTTTTGTGGTACTTTCTACTATATAAGAAACAACAAGGGTAGTTGTTGTTGGTAGGGATAGGAGAGAAAGAAAGAAGGCAAAAAGGAAAAGAGTCGAGTGGGACAAGGCTTGATAGGTTAGCCAAGGGAGCATTTGTGAAGGTTAGAAGCATGGCATGAAATGTGTGGATTCATGCTTGCTCACATGTATTGCTTGGTAGTGGCTATGGCTTTGAAGAATTCCATGATTGTATTGCAATGGTGTTTTTTATTGAATAATAAATAGTGATGGATGCTTTTGGAAGGTGAGTTTTTCTCTCAATGAGGGTTTTCTAGGGTATATATTGTGCGAAATTTTTTTTGGGTATGTTTTCTATTCTCTTGCATGTGGATTTTATTACATATTTATTTCAGATCTAGTATGGGTGATGTGAAAATAGTTATATTCTTTGTTACAAGTTTCCTTACAAGTGGTATAAGAGCTATGGTTTTATTATTGTAACCCTAGATTAAATCCATAGGAATGCATGAGAGGATAAAAGAAATAGCAAGGTAAATGAGTTTTTTATTTTAGATCTGAGGGTGTTGGGTTTGCTACTAAGATGGGATGTTGGTAGATTTTGGGCATGTGAAATTTTGGGACAAAAAGATTTTTTGGATGTTTCATTTAAATAAGGATTTTAAGGGGAGCTTATAGAAATGACCTCCTAGGTAAAAATAAACATCACCATTAGATCTGGGTTGATGGTTCCATAAATTTTGATATATAATATGCCCTAGTTTGGCCTTGTTTAGAGGAAATGAAAGAGTTCTTTAGTTTCAGCCCATGATTGCTGTCAAATTTAATCTTATTAGAATTTTTGTCACAAAATAAAAATAGTAGTGAAAATGGTAAAAACGCTATTTTGGTAAAATGGTCATAACTTTCTCTTAGGATGTTAGATTTAGACTTCTTACAAGCATTGGAAATCTAATTTAAACCACTAAGGCTTGGTGTAGGTTTCATTTTATGATTTTGACATTTTCTTAGGTTTTAAGAGCCCAAACATTAGATGTTGTTTATTTTGAGCACAAATTAGGGCATAACTAGGGCATATAGAGTCAGATTTTGGACTTCGAGTAGTCAATGGAAAGCTATTGGAGAAATCTACACATTGGTTTAGATTTGGTGCAAGTTTGGTATCATTTATTTGGTGATCTATTAATCTTAATAGTTTATGTATACATTGACTATGGTAGCATTGTGAGTTTATGACATTGTATGTTTGAAGATTTAAGATTTGATGTCATTTTATACTCAGTTCATATTTTAGATTAGCCTCATAATGATAAGGTTATCAATATTTGATTTGGATATGTATGATGACTTGTTGGGTCTACAAATTGTACAACATTCTAAATGGTCTATACTTACGGGTTGCATTTATAGCTTGGATATGGGTTGTCTTTGTCCATTGATCTTTTATTATTGGTCCATATTCATATTGGTGGCTTGGATTTGGGTTTTCTATGCCCTAAGTCACATGATTTGTTAATTTTTCTTCATGTAGAAGGGATGAGGTGTTGTTACTAGGTATAGTCATGGTGGAAGATTATAGTTGACTATTTTATGTTGACAAGTTGGACATATTGAGGGTCAAATGCTCAGTTCAGGGATGTGATCATGGTGCCATAGATTTTGGCATGACATGATTGGCTATATAGGTACATCCTTTATGTTCATTGGTTTGGATTCCTAATTTGGTCATGGTGGTATCTTCTTGGTTGAGCATCATGGTTATTTGGTTTCTTTTGAGGAGCTCATGATGTGCACTTTGAGTTCTTTCATGTTTTGATACCTTAGTTTATTCTCATGGTTAGAGGATGTCTTTTTTCAACATGATGTCATAGATAGCTTGGGTACATGGTTTAGTGAGAGATTGTGGTAATGATGAGGTGACAGTGCAGGATTAGGTCCTAGTTTGGTTTGCATCTTCTTGGTTTGGAGATCTTGGTTTCACTTGGTACTGACACTTTGGTTGTGTGAGTGTAGACCTGGATGATCTTCATGTGGGAGATGGATTTTATGATTTCATAGGTGACTTGGTACCATAATTGAGTGCAGGATTTTTTTTACATTGATATATTTATTGAGTGTTTGCAGATGTTGGAGGTTTTTCTTAGATCATATTGGTAAAAAAGTGTCTTTGACATTTGCATGATGCACTTGGTTATCTTCATGGTGTATGAAGATGGTTAGATCTTGAGGACTCATGGGGTTCTTGGTTATCTTCATGGTGTGTGGAGATGGTTCTTCATGGTATGTGAAGATGGTTTTCTTCATGGTGTGTGGAGATGGTTGCATCTTGAGGACTAATGGGGTTCTTGGTAAAGGTGCGGTTTATGCTTTCATTTGGCATGTTATCATTGGTGTGAGGATGGTTTCATTTTATGTCATGGTATACTCTTGATATGCATTTATATTTTTAACATATTATCATATGTTCATATGGAGCATGTTATCTCTTTGGTTGAGATGGTTAGATTGTGTTGTTATGTTTATGTTCCTAGGGCCATGGTTGGAACTTTGACATTGATCTTGGTTTAGTTTCTTGGTATTGAGTACAATATCATAATTTGGATACTTCTTTGATATTGCTATGTTGCATTTGGAGTTGGCATGGATTGATTGGTTATAGTTTCTTATGGATACTTATAGACGTTGAGGATGCTGATTTCTCTTAGATTAAAGAAGTATTTGTTGGGACAATTGTTTGGTTTCAGCAAGAAGTTTGAGGGGCATTTACTTGATATGGACTTTATAGGAGATTGTTCTTAGATGAGTCTTGGTTGGAGACTTGGATATCTTGATGAGCATTCTCATTCTCCACTCTTGGTCTACTTGATGGTTTACTACTTGAGAGGTAGAGCCCATTGTTTTGCTTAAGTACATTATGTTTATGCTTATCTTTCATGGATATGGATCTTGAGCTATGGCGCATGAGTTAGTTTTGGAGGGTTCATTTGAGAGATGTTTTAGCATTGGTTATCTCCATGTGCATATATTTTTGTTATGCTAGTTGAGTTTGGCAGATGGTTTTATATATGGTATATTCCTTGGATTAGGAATAGTTTATGAGTTTGTTATTCTTGTGAGAGACTTACATCCATGATTAGTTATATGGTATGGTTTGGGTGTTATGGAGGCTTCTTGTTTGGGTTTTATAGAGGAGATAATACTTACACAATTTACATCTAGAGGTGTGTGTAGAAGAACATGATATAGGTTATGATTTGCATAGTTTCTCTCTTTGATCTTGGTTATCTTCGTGAATCTTAAGTTTTGCTTACATTGGATTTGAGATTAGTTAGATATTGTGATCACTAGTTTGTTTTCATGTATGTCATGTGAGAGATGACATGGTTATTCCTTTATCTCTTTCCTCTATTGGTTGTGGAGAGCTTGGGAGAGTGTTGGAGGCTTGTTATGAGAGTTGTTCTTGCAGGTTATTGGTTTATGTGTTGTGGATGTCCTTGAGACTACATGGATTCACTTCTTTGTGATGTTGTGAGTGGATTGGTTATAGATTTGACATTATCTTTTATAGTGAGAGCTTCTTGGTATATATGTGGTATGTATTGCTCTTGAGGCTTGTGATTATAGGTTACAGATTGGATATGTTGATGATGTGGGGTTCACTTGGTCTACCTTTGGAGTTGTGGATAGTTGGATGGGTTTGGCACTTGTTGAGAGTGCTATTTTAGATATGGATATTTTAACAACTATTGATACATGCAATTACCTTTATATCAAGCTTTTTGTACTTGGAATTTCAGTTGGTACAATATTTTATGATCTTTTTAATGAGATGGGTTGGGTGGCTTTCTCTTTGGATGGATTCTATGTATGTTCTTTTGTGGTAGTGGCATAATAGGAGGTAAGATCATTCATATTTGAGATGTTGAATACTTTGATTTTGTTACAAGTACTAGGATGGAGCACTTCATGTACTTTGATCCATGATAGTGGATGTGTTGGGAGGGATTGTTCCCTTGTTCATTTATGTGGCTACAAATTGACCCTATGCAATGTATACAACAAGTGAGAGATTGTTGAGATAATGGGTATTGCACATATTGCATAATATTGTTATATTGTATTATTTTATTTTATTTTATTATGTAATGTTGCACCTAAATGGACGTGCAACATGTGAAGATACCCATGGGATATACTTCATGAATTGTATTGTAACATTGTGATAATATTTCATGTAATTATTTAATATTGGGGAAAAGAATTAAAATTTCAATATTAAATGTAGGGTCAAGGGGTTAGGTAGCACATGGTTTATGTAATACCACTTGGTAATTTTGTGGGACTTTCTACTTAATAAGCAAAAACAAGGGTAGTTGTTGTTGGTAGGGACAAGATAGAAAGAAAGAAGGCAAAAAGGGAAAGAGTCAAGTGGGACAAGGCTTGATAGGTTAGCCAAGGGAATGTTTGTGAAGGTTAGAAGCATGGCATGGGATGTGTTGATTTATGCTTGTTCACATGAATTTCTTGGTAGTGGCTATAGCTTTGAAGGATTCCATAATTATATTGGAATAGTGTTTTTGCTAAATAATACATAGTGATGGATGCTTTTGGAGGCTAGGTTTCTCCCTTAATGAGGGTTTCCTAGGGTATATCTTGTGTCACAATTTTTGTGGGTATGTTATCTATTCTCTTGCATGTGTATTTTATTACATATTTATTTTAGATCTAATATCGGTTATGTGGATACCATTATATTCTTTGTTGCAAGTTTCCTTACAAGGAGAAGCTAATAGAAATGAGGAGAACTAAGTAGAGCATAAAGAAAATCAAAGTAGATTTTAGTGCAAAGTAAAAGTGAGAAGGTGTAAATTTTCCAAATAGAAATCAGAGGAAGGAGATAAGAAAGAGATCGAGTAGAATAGAGATTTGAAGAAGCATGGTAATGTTAAACCTAACAGATCATTTGTACTACTACTTTCTAATAATTTTAGAAGAAAAATATCTTAACCAAGTGGACCTAACAAATTTGTGATGTCCTATATGGTAACACCGATTAGTGGTATTTGTAAGTCCTTTACAGTAGGCCACTCTTTAGACTGAATAAAGGAGTGATAAGGTCTAAATGATCTTTTGGTGTAAATCCTCTAACCAAGTCACATTAACAATGTGTATGTAAACCTTTAACAAGGGTGGCTCCTAGTAAATCTCACTTGAGAAGAGTAAAAAAAATTGGGTTCTTGGTCCTAGGAGGATTTTCCCTTTACAAAATTTTTACATTAAAAATCTTGGTGTCAAATGTGTGATTGTCGTTATGTTGCAAGTTAGTTTTCATGGTATTTAATTTTGATTGCAACTTGGTAATAACTAAGTAATAGTAAATTTATATTACTGATAGGTTAAGTAATGAACAATGAGTTAATAGTTTGGACTAAATTGATTTTAAGAGTTAATTGTGAAGTTGAATGAGATAGTCAAGAGAATACTTTTGAATTTTGATTTGGTACTAAAGTGTTTGAAAGGATTGTAGGATAATTGGACATAATTGTGCATGTCATTTAACATAGTGATTCTACATTTCATTTATAGTTTAAATAGATATTTAAATTTTTAAGAAAGCTAATCGATTTTGCTCCAAATATTTTATTTAAGTTGTCTAATTATATATCTAAATTTGAATCATAAATGATTAAATCTAAATGATACAATTCAATTTGAATTTTTTTATAAAATTGATTTCATCATTCTCTTTGATATCAATCTAAAATAATATAATAACTTATTTGTAAGTAGGGGAAGAGATCCGCTACACACTCTCTAATTTTGTGTACCTATAGAACATGAATAGTCTATTGGATTTTGATGACTTTTTTATAGTTTGAACATGCAAATTAACTAATAAAAGATAAGATTTTAACTTTTAGATATTAATGGATCTTTTGATAGAGACTGTCAAACACCAATTACTCAAAAAATGGGCATTTCAAAGTCAATGGACCCTAAGTTCATCAATACCCTCTCACTCAAAATCATGAGTACTTGTTGACAAATGTCCCAAATGGTACATAGATATCTTTGTAGTGCTCCACAAATATACTTGCAGTGGTCCACAAATCTTCACTTCATGGTGCGAGAATGGTTCAATCATGAATTAAAAACACTAAAAATATATCAACTAAAGTGAGAAGTTATTGGTACATGTGAAATTAATTAAATGGTCAAAAAGTGAGCAATCATTGGAGACTACTATGAAAAAACATAGTAATAATTGGACCCCCTATAGATTATTGGTGCTCTTTCCCTAATGTTGCATAAATTTAATTGTAAAATTTCCAAGAAATATTATCAATCTTTGTATAAAAATATAATATTATTTAGTACTGAATTGTAGTGTAAATTAACCAATTATCTTTGATGAGTCTAATAACTATGGCAAATTACCCAATTATCATTGATGAGTCTAATAACTGTGACCTTTTTATCATATTTACTCCATAATTACTACTATTAAAAGAGCCTAAAAAATGAAAACACTTGTACTAATAGCTGAACATGGCATTTTTTTTGGTGATTGACCTATTTCTATATACTATTAGGATATTTCATTAAGATTATTGGGACATTTGGCCATGAGTACCTACATTTTTTAGTGTACAATTATTGGTACAAAACATAGCAGGTATTACATGATACTTTGGAAATGACATTTTTTTACTACTTAGCATTCCATGATCTTTACAAAGAGATCTGTGAATATATAGAAGTTGATACCTTAGCTTTAAGTTGTTCACTCACATATAGAGATATATTAATAAACCATTATTTTCCTACTTACATTTTAGGAGTTCTAAGTATGCCATGTTAGAATACTAGATACTTTCCCCTAACCCAATTTGTGGAATATTTTCTTAACTAATGGATTAGTATTAGCTTCCTTTTTCTGATGAATAGTCCTTTTCTATTAATAAATAATATAATTAGATATAATTCACAAAAAAGGGTCAAGGGATACAAGATCACCCAATGAGAGTTTACAAGGCTGAAGCTGAAATCAACATCTATTCATTCAAAAAACATATGGGTAAAAGTACAAACTTGTGTCAGCCTTTCACAAAGGAAAAGGCTAACAAAAGTATAACTATTCACCTTCAATGACATAAATCTTGTATTATTATTTAGAAATTGAAAATGAAGTAAACTAATGAATTATGTAGAAATGGATGAAGTTTAGGATTATAATTTTTAATAATTATTTGCAAAAAGAAATGATAGATTTTCCTATTTTTTAACAATAACTTTTTATGTGCTAAAAAAATGCTAAAAATTAGGGGTCTAGTTCCCACCACAAAACTACAAGGAAATAAACTTATTTCCTTATAATATCAGATTATGTTATAGTTAATATATGTAGCTAGAACAACCAAAAACAAAAATTGACTTTAGACCTATAGTTTCTCTTTTATAACTATCAAATTTCAACTTATTCAAATCAATAGTTTTCATCTCCTGCCACATTTTTGAAAATAAATCTATTCCAACCAAAAGAAAAATTATAGATTCTTGAAGAGGACTCTCTCGTCTAGAACACCATATAATTTTTAATTTTTTAAAATCTGATTTAGTATTTTATTCTTTCTCAAAATTGACATCTTCTCAAGTGTTAAAATGCGTACTTGTAGAAATTTTTAATTACAATACATTATATCTAATTAAAACACTATGAACTCTATATGAGAATATTCTTGACTATGAGCTCTATAAAATGGTGTTTATATGTTATAAAAAAATACCATGGAAAATAGTAAGAGTTATTGAAATGTCAGCTTTTTGAAATAAATTAATTTTTTTGGTAATTTGATACTATCTACTATAAAACATGCATTTAATAGACATTTCTAATTGGAAAAGTGTGAGACCATATATAAATTAGCTAGAATAAATTTAATAAGATCATACGTTTGAAAAAAATTGATTTTAGATAGAAATACTCAAATTTAGTCATTCAAATTAATCAGCCTAAAAGGTGACATGGCTTTGTACTTTCACCCATTATATAAGAAGAAACCCTTATGCAACTAAAGAAATGCTAGCTAAGGGGGGTGGTTCATCTTGATCATGAAATCCCTAGTCCTAGGATTAGTAGGCAGGCTAGGAATAGTTCAACCATCAATAGCATCACCACAGGCCTGGTTAGGATCTTTGGTATTAGGTTGCAAAGGTGAGATGGCTAATTCTAGGTGAAAGGGCCATTTTCCATAAACAACTCGCTAAGAAGTAGGAGGGGGAGCCACTAGGCCCAAGGACTAGCCTATGCCACCATAGGGTAGGAAAATTGAGTAATAATGCCAACCATCATCACCACCACTGGGAGAGCAGTGGTAGGAAACCTATGAGTGAGGTGCATGTGAGCAGCAGCTAGAAGAGGTGTGCCCCCAATGACAGCCCCTGTGTGGTGTAGTATCAAATGAGGCATCAAGAGGCACTCTAGCAACCATACAAGGGGCATTACCCCAATGATTGAGAATATCCTAAAGATGGGCCACCTCTAGAGGCACCTTTGTGACTTGCACTTGAACCCGCATCCTTATATAATTACAAATGCATGCTTTAGTGTACATAGAAACATTTATGTCAAGAAAACTGAGTGAAAAGAACAACATTTCTATATTTCCATAGAGTGAACAAAATATCCATCCTAAAAGCATGCTAGATCTAGGTAAATTTTCTAGGGAACCCTGGGGAATCACCCAAAATAACCATATGCCAAGAAAAGGGTTCAAGCTAAAATGACTTAAAGAAATCATGAATCTAGTGCCAAAAAAATTTAGTACGTCTACAGAACCAAAAAATATGAAAAAAGGCTTCCGTTGCCCACAAAATGGACACTAAGGATCTAGAACCCCAATATGTTTGAGCTGAGGCCCAAAGGGGTAGATCTTGAAAAGCTAGGCACCAAGCAAAATGTGCAATCTTGGGTTCTATAATTGCACTCCAAATAGTGTCAAAGTGCTTTCTCCACAAAGAAAGGGAAGACTTCAAATGCCAGTGCTAGTTTAGGGTATCCACCATCAGAAAATGGGGAGAAAGTCATTGATATCCCAAACTTGGCTTGTAGCTAGTGGAGGGAGTGGCAGAATACCACTTCCAGTCCTTCCACCAAGGTCAAATAGATTGAATACCCACCTAGTGAATTAAGTGATTTAGAATTATAGAAAGAAACAATTCAAAAGTATGTCAATTTGAATAGGTAAGATGGAACTAAACTTGAATATCCTCCCAAGATTTGAGACTCATGGAGAACTTGGAGAAAAGGTCTTTAGGAAACTTGATGCCATGTTTGAAAAAACATAGAGCACTAGCACCTTGATTCTTGGCTAGAGGAATGCCCTAGATGAAAAATAGAGGAGACCACCAAATGTTATGTTATTTCAAAGAGAGCCCATCATGAAAACCATCACTAGACCAGCAAAGCCAAGGCTTGATAACTTCCCAAGTCTTCTGTATGCTCTTGATAACAAAAGAGCCCTATATGTGCATGGGCTCTCACGTGATGAGAAAGGTTTGAAAGCCAATCCCCTTCCATGTAGGCCTATTAATAGGGAGCCTAGAATAAATTCAATGTTGAACCAGAATCTTCCAAGCTTCATCTCTAATAATGGCACTTATAATCCATTTTGCACAAAGAGAGAGGCCTTGCTTCTATGTGGAGAGAAGGCCAAAGCCTCTAGACTCTTTGGGAAGACAAAAAAAATCCCAAGAAACTCTATGAAAGCCATGATGGTTGGAACCAAAAGCCCAAATAAAATCATGGAGCAATTGTTCTACTTTCAAATAGGAGGCTTTAGAAGGAACCCAATAGGAAGAATAATAGACATGCATAGCTGCCAGAACTTTAGAGAAAATCTAAAATTTTCCCACAAGAGAAAGGGATTTAATAAGCATATAGTCCAGCTTCTTTACAATCTTCACAAGCATAGCATTCCACAAATCAACTATCAAAGCTTGAAAGAGAAAAGGAATGCCTAGAAAGTGAAAAATCTCCCTGTGTGTGACCCATTTCTATTCAAATTGGTTAAGCCAAGGTAGAAATAATATAGTGTTTTATGCCATTGAATAGTAGATCCAAAGGCTTGACAAAAAGTGTCAAGGAAATTCAAGGCATTAGTGATGTTTTCCTCATCCTCCAAAAGAGTAAGAAAGGAATCATCAAAAAAATGACCATTGACCAATTGGGAAGAGGAATCTAGTAAGGAAATGCCATGAACCAAACCTAGAGAAATGAAGTGGGCTAGCAAGTAACCAAACCCTTTAGCAACAAGAACATATAATGCTAGAGCCAAAGGGAAACATTGCCTAATGGGATGAAAGAGCCCAAAGGCTTTAGATTGGGAGCTATTGATAGTAATAAAAGCATTAGCATCTCCATAAAGAATCTCCACAAATTGAAGCGAATTGGGACCGAAACCAAGAGCTTGGAGCATAGTCAAAATGAAAAGCCATTCAATCCAATCATAGGCTTTGGCAAAATCAATTTTCAAAAAAATAGGTGGTTGATTGGACTTGTGAGCCCACTCCATGCCTTCCCAAACAACAATGATGTTATCAAGAATATACTTGACTTTGATAAAGCTAGTTTTCTCTGGCTACACAATTAGAGGAATAAGATAACAAATTTTAAGGGAAATTACCTTAGCAACGACCTTATAGGACACATTAAGCAGGGTAATGGGCCACCAGTTATAAATATCCTCAAGATCACTAGCTTTAGGTATGAATTTTATGTTTCCTTTGTTGATAATAGCTCCTAAGGTTTTAGAATGATGGGCTTCAAGATAAACTTTGTGTATGTCAGGACCAATTGACTCCCAGAGGTGTTTGTAAAATTCACAAGGAAACCCATCACACCCAAGGGATTTGTCATCAGCCATGAAAAAAGATACCTCCTTAAGGTCTTAGATAGTGAGAAGCTTCTCACAAAAAGCACATTGCTCAACCACTAGGCAGTTTGGAGTAACAAAAATACACTTTCTGAGGGCTTCCTCCTAAGCAACCAAATTTCTTTGTGAAGAAAAAACATTTTCATAATGGTGAACAAAATCTTGCAAGATGTTTGGGAGACTAGAAAGAATAGAAGTGCCTTGTTTGATTTTTTTAATCCTAAAGTTGGTATGATAGGCTTGAAGATCCTGGAAGAACTCCTTCAAAACCTTATCACCAATCTCCAACTAATGGAGGTGAGCTTTGATTTGGGCCCCTCAAGTAGCATAATTATCTATAATTTGTTTGTCATGATGAAGTTTGGCAAGATGAATTTGCAAATCAACATCAAAAGAGTTAAGGGTGAGAGCCTTAGAAGCTTTCTTGAGAGCCATGGTAGTGGACTTATACTTCTAAAAAAAATTGAGCAGTTTTAGTAATGGCATCATTCCACCACTGAATCCACCCTATCTAAGAATGCAAACGTGGCTCCAAATTCTAGACACATAGGATATGAGAAATAGTGGAAGCATGTATCAACATTGATGTATTGAGGAAAAGCTAACTCCTAACAACCCGTTGGATAGCTATGTGCCATGAAATAGAAAAATAAATGGGATAGTGGTCTAATAATGTCACATCTGGCAAAGGAATGATAGGTAAATCTCAATCCTTAGAAAGGGAGAAAAAATATTGTGCGGTAATAATGGCATGATTGAGATGTTTTAAAATGTGGTCAGAGCCAGCTTGAAAGTTGGACCAAGTGTGCCAAACCCCACTATGTTGGTGGTGGTTAATATTGGGATCAAAAGGCCCAAATTATTATTCATGTAGTTCATTATTTACTTTTCATAAACCTTTCATCTAAAATTTTCAAATGCTCACATGAATCCACCATCCATTAAGACCAATTAAACAAATCTCTCTCTCTCTCTCTCTCTCTCTCTCTCTCTCTCTCTCTCTCTCTCTCTCGCTATAAATATATATATATATATATATATAATGGAACAATACGAAAAAATCCAAAAAAGAGTAGAAATCCAAAATAACATTGAAACATCTACAAAGAAAAACAATATTATTTCCCAATAGCAACACTGTGATGATTTTATACAGAGTTTTTTAAAATATCTTTTACAATTTCCTATTAACTACTTCCCAATCGCAACATATATTTTTTCCTGTGCATGTGGTTATTTGTCATCTTTAGGCTCTAATATCAAACTAAAAAACTAGATAGGCATTTACATTTTGTAACCTTGTTTTTATGAAATATTTTGTTTGTAACGTCTAAAGTACCAATTTGAATGTAGCCAATAAGATGCTACCTATTAAATAACAAAAAAAAACCATGAGTCATAAAAATTGGATGTGGCTTTCCTCCCACAAAAATGTACAATTGACCAATTTTCAAAAGATTGAAAACATCATGGATTTTTTTGAAAATTTCAGCATTTGATCTTCATGATCTACATAGTTTGTAATCGAAAACAACAACAACAAAAATGGAAAAAAATCACTATCTTTTGTGAATCTGGAAAAAAATACTTTGGCTTTGTTTTGTCTTTGGTGCTTTTTTGTGGGAGATCAGCCTGTACCAATTTAAGATTAAGGTTGACAGTCCAACAATCTACTTTACCCTATTTAATGCAACCAACTTTTTTTTATCTGATTCTTTACTTGTTTTAAAAGTCTATACCCTATCTACTTTTAAATAGATCTTGGTGAATGATCTTTAAGATGAAATATTTTTAAAAATATAATAAAAATTGGTAAGTTCTTTATAAACACAAACTTCTTCTAGAATCAATTAACAAGAATTGGCCAGTAAACTCTCCCATATCAATTATTGTTAGATTCATTATGCCAAAAGAAACATGCCAGATTAATTTTTCCCTAAATTAATATTTCTAATGGTTTCAATTTTTCCATTTATGATTTATTTCTTTAAATTTTGATTCTTCAAGTTTTTCTTTCCTTGTTGATTTATACATTTCACTAGTACCAGTGTAATTATTTTTTAAAAATTGTGATACTCAAAGGGTATTAAGAAGATTTATAAACAATCAATTAGGAATTGTTAGGCTAGTTATGTAGATACATTACAGCTTCCATCGATTTACACACTTCCAAAAAATGTATAATAGAGAGGGTATCTAGATGAATGATGAAAAGAGAAATTACATTGACGTCCATAATTTTCAAAATAAAAAGGGTAGCTAAGCAAGATTCATTTCTAACACCTAAACTTAAAATGTAATTTACATCACCCCATTACTACTTGTTCTAAAGTGTAGTTGCAATATTGTTTTTGCAATTATAGGCATTTCACATTTCTAAGGTACACACCAAAAATTATATCAAATTGAATAGCAATTATTTAAAAGAATTAATATATGACCCATAATGTATTGAATGGAGGACTACATTGGCATATAAGTAGTTCTTGGTGAAGGCATTGACTACTACCTCACCACCAATTTGATATATTAAATTGGCTACTTAATAATGAAGGCAAGAAGCAAAAAAGAAATGATAGTCTATGAAACTCATATACAGGTTTATGTATAAGGAATAGATTAAAAAAATTTAAGTCAGCATATGTCTTTTTGAGTTAGACTAGGGTTCTATGGAAGGGGGATTCTTATAAAATAGGAGGAAAAAATTAGGAAATATTTTAAAGCTACCGCTCCCATGACTTATGTTGCATATTCAAGCTAACAACTAAGAAAAATAAATTAGAATTTTAAATTCACTCTAAAATCAATTTTTAACTAAAAATCTAAAATTCAAAAATTTGACTAGTGGCAAATAAAAAGTGAGGCTATTTCCAACACCATCCCTTTTCCACATGGTTGCTAAAAATTAGGGGCTTTTACATTTTTGGAGAAGATTTTTTATAATCCTATATCAAAATTAAATTTTGTTCATGAGACCTTCCTAAAAATAGAGTTTAAGCCACCCACACTAAAAAAAAGAAAGAAATAGAGCTAGTAAAGATATATTTTTTTAAGCATCTTTTTTCTAGAAAATAAACCATTTTTATTGATGCAAGGACTATTCAAAGTAATGCCTAATTGAAAAACACAAGAATTGAGGGAGGAAAAAGTAAACCAAAAACTTTGAGGTAATTTTTAAGCCATGAAGCTTGGAATACACATTTAGGATATTAGATTGATATATTTGTTAGAGACTATATGGACTTCAAAATGAATCAAGCTTATATGGATTGCAAACCACATAATAGTGATTTGTAGAAAAAGATCAATAAATTATTTTTTCCCTTCTATGATATGTCTACTAAGACTATAACAAAGGTACAAGTTCAAAAGGTAGACAATTATCTTCGTTTAATCTACATGCTAGAAGATGAGGCCATAAAATATGCTACTATGAATGATGTACATGAATGTTAGCACCATGGAATGTTTACGATTGAAAATGATTGTATTACATCTTCTACATTGTGCACTAAGTGACTCATTCACACATCTGGAAAGAAGGATCCAAATTTTCACATTAAGGAGTCACTTAATTGAAGCAATGGGTTGAATAGACACCTATAACACTAGTTTTTAAAGATTTTTTTTTGTTACTTATTTTTCAAAAAAAGATCCTTACAATGTTATTTATGGATAGATTAGTAGATTTAAGATAGGTTATTAGTCATAACACTTAAGAAAACCATCACGATGGATAGAGATATGGATTTTAAAACAACCACGAATAAATCATCTTAGAAGGAAAGGGGAAACCCCTTGTCACAAGGAGTAGCTGAAAAAGGACCAATTAGAAGTTGAGACTTACAAAGAGTTGCATAGAAAGAAGTTTTGTTTCAAAGACAAGGAACCTTGAAGCTTTGCCTTCCATTTTTGAGTGGTGGGATGAGAGGTGAATATCTCCATCCCCCCACCCCCTCCCCAGAACATTATGAAACATAATTGAACATTTAAATTTTTTTATCAACCATGCTTAATACAAAGAACTTTGTTGTTGCATGCATAATAATAAAAAAGGGGCACATAGAATCTATTTCTTATGGATGTAAAATTAACAATGATTTTTAAAGAGAATTTGTGAATGTTAAAGGAAAATTCATAAGTGTCAATTTTGTTAAAAGTATTATTAAAAGACTTATGATAGAACTTTAATAGACTGGGGAAATCGTGCCATTAATTAAGGAATAAATTTATAATGTATCCTATCAATCTTAGATCACAAGAACATAAGAGTTATAGATATAGGCCACATTCAATGTTAGTGTGCAATATAATTTAGGTTAACCATTCAAATTAGGCATATCTTCAATGAAAAGAGCTCTTCATTCCTTAACCTATAATGTAATGTTTCTCAAATATAGCTAATTTTTATTTTATTTTTTAGCAACTTTACATGACATTTGAAAAAATTCTAGGACAAATTGATATTATTTTTTTATTTTTCAAAATATATTGAATGTATTAGACTTTTTTTTTTTTTTAAATTCTATTACAATTTTGTATTTTAATTTTATTTTTCAAAATATATTAAATGTATTAGATTATATATTTTAATTAATTAATTTTCTTTTAATTTACTTATAATACGTTTTCATTCCTTTATTGTAAACATTCAATTCTTTGAATTTAGAAAATTGAATTTTTCTTTTCTAAAAGGTTGGCTAAATGACTAAATAATTTAAGTGAAAATATTATTATATTGAACAATAATATAAAATAGAAATTTATATTAAATTCTTAAAAATAGTTCTAACTATATTTATTTTAAAGAAATTGATATATTAAAAATTATTATGTTAACTCAAGATTAGAACATGTACAATTAGCTAATTTATCTTTTTAAAATATTATTCAAAGAAAATTTAGATATTTAAAACTAATTAGATACACAACTCTTGTTTTTTTTAAAGTTATTATTAGAGCAACTAATATGTTTCAACATCAGTTAAAATGTAAGGAAGTTCAAACTTGTGTTTTGAAATAAGATTAGTGAATGAAAGTCGCTGTAAAAAATAGCTTTTAAACTGTGACTTATTACAAAAAAAAAAAAAAAAAAAAAATTCCAACATTAACCTTAGCAAAACAGTCCACATGCAATCTATATGTTTCACATCTGGCATCTAATTTTCTATCTGTGCATACAATGAAGGAGAGTAAGATCACTAGAATGCATTCAAGGAGGCAACTCTTAAATATAACCAATATATTTATATTTAATTGATTGGCTATGTTGCTAGCTGTACATGTTAGAAAAGAAAACAATGATGGCTACTAAGAAATCAGTGGATGAGAAACTAGTTAAAATGAATATTGTTATATGTTAAAATTTATTAATTGAATATGGTCAAGAATGTTAAAGTTTATTGATTAATTGCATTGATATCTTGGCTCTAAATCATAATGAAATTGATGCATTAGCCACTAATGGAAAACTTTGTTTTATCAAAAAAAAATCTTACAATTGGTATTCGTATGCCATAAAAATCAAATTCTAGTGATCCATGTGTGTTGGATTTCATACCCATATGGGTGTCTTATGGTAGGGTTTGGATCTCTAGGGCTATCTTAATACACTAATTTTTACCTTCATTTGTCTACCCTCAAAATCTATTAGATATTTTTCTAATTATTGTGTTGCCTAGGCAGAAAGACATTTATGTTTATTATCTATATGTAGCTTTAGTTCCAAATTTTAATACCTGGCAATGTAACAATTGTAGGTTTGTCATATCTTTGGCATAAGATAGAATAATATTGTTACTAGTTTTGTAGTTGTGATACTTTTTTATTTCACCTTCTTTGTTAATATTTTTTTCCATTGATTCCTATTTGTATAAGTTGTTGAAAACAAAATTATTCAATTCTATGTTCTCTTTGATGTTGCACAAAATGTCAAGCCTTATTGAGTAGTCAGTGATAGCTGAGCTCACTTGGACATCAAAGGTAATTTCCTGTGTATGTTGAGCATTCCTATGCATGCTGAGCATTCCAATTATAACCAACTTTAGAGATAGTATTGACTAAGCTCACTTAGGCATCGAAAATAAATCCTGTGTTGACCGAGTTCACTTGGTTACCAAAGGAAAGTTAGCATAAATCATGTGTTGACCGAGTTGACTTGATTACCAAAGGAAAGTTAGCACAAAGTCATATTATTGATCGAGTTGGGTTGGTTAATGAAAGGTTCCCTTGTGCTGACCAAGTACTCAATTATATATTAGCCATCTATCAGCATATTGAATCTGGTAGATTTATTAGTTAATATTAGCTAGCTTAAGGGATGATAATTATTTAATTAAAAGGGTATTCAAGCTGAATTGACTAGGTGAATCATAAATATATGATAGGTCAAGTTGAGGATTGAAGCATGAAAATATGGAATTGAAGAAGATGATTTAAGGAAGTGAACTAGAAGGATATCTGCAAGAGGAAAGAGTATCCAAGTTGACAAAATTGCAAAGAACATTATGATCAAGAAGGATCAAGTAATCAAGCCAGATCAAGCTAGAATAGAGATTTGAATTAGTAAAGTCAATTGCATCAACAATTAGGTCAAGTCATTATTACTCTCTAATAATTGTAGCAGTCAATCAAATCTCCTAACAAAGTTAGCTTAACAACTATTTGGAAAATCCTCTAACAAGATGACATTTCTAGATTGAAATTTCTAAAGACCTCTAACAAGGCCACTCCTAATAGGGTGATTTAAATCCTCTAACAGGGTCACACCTAACTATGTGTTTTGTAACTTTTAACATGGTTGGCTCCTAACAGAGCTCACTTCAGAAGAGTGAAAAATAGTAACTATTTGTAATTGGTGGTTTTACCAAATTGGATTGTCACGTTCAATCTTGGTGTCTCATGTGTTCATGTTATTTCCTTTATATTTTTGCAACTAAGTAAAGAAAGGTTAATCACATCTAAGATCTTTATATTAATATATTCTTTAGTAACCAAGTGACAATAATATTTTCAGTGTTAACTGAGTTTTAGCAAGGATTTGTTTCAAAGTTTTGTTGATATCTTAAGGGATCAAGGATTTGTTTTTGTGGTAACTGATTCACCCCTCCCCTCTTAGTTACTCCTTTTCATTTCCAAGGATTTCATACCCATGTGGGTGTCTTATAGTAAGGTTTGGATCTCTAGGGCTATCTTAATACATTGATTTTTACCTTCATTTGTCTAACCTTGAAATCTGTTAGATATTTTTCTAATTATTATGTTGCTTAGGTAGAAAAACATTTATGTTTGTTCTCTATATGCATCTTTAGTTCCAAATTTTAATACCTGACAATACAATTGTAGGTTTTTGTATCTTTGGTATAGGATAAAATAATATTGTTACTAGTTTTGTAGTTGTGATACATTTTTAGTTCACCTTCTTTGTTAATATTGCTTCCATTGATTCCTATTTGTATAGGTTTCTACAACAATTGTGATGTTAACTAAGTTAACTGAGTTTCTACTAATACAAGTAAATTAAGTATTTTTGTAGTTGGCTAGCATAGGAGTAAATTATGTATTTTTGTAGTTGGCTAGCATAGGTTAAATTAAGCATTTTTGTAGTTATTTCCATCCAAGGCTTTTCAAAAAATAAATCACCTAATAATAACACTATTATGAATGTGGAATCTTTCCATTTCATTTTTATTCCTTGTAAAACCAAAAATATTTTTTTAGAATTTATAGTTCTTGGATTTACTTTTACACCTTTGAGGAATCTAGTAATAGTCATTCTATAAAAATAATATGGCTTAGATAGAGGTACCATGAAGTCACACCATTGAAAAAATAGAAGATTAGTGGTTGCTTGGATTTTATACACCATGTAAACTACCAGAGGGAGTTCTTTATTATATCCCATCATCCCATCACATTGCAAATATTATTGTATTGGAAATATATTTATTAAGGGACTCCTTTAATATATCCCTTTTCACTCTTCTTGTAAGCTCTCTATCCAGATTAAATTATTATTTTAGCTGAGCCTATCAATATTCAATTTAATTTAAAAATGAAATAATTTACACCTCTCAAAGATTTGATAAGTAAATCTTCATAAAAAATACCTCAAACATAGCCTAGCCTACACACAAGTTTAATAACTAAAATCTTTATGTAAAACTGTATTGTTGTGCTTAATGCCTTTCGAACGACCAAAATAGTGTGGAAAATGGAGGTAATTAACCAGATAGCTAGTCTCATGAGTACTATGTGAAGCTTTGTTAGAAATTTTTTAGAATAATTGAGAGGGGGAGTGAATCAATTATTCAAGGTCCAAATGTCCTAATAAAATTTTTTCACTAAGTATAATGATCCCATCCAAACTAACCATAAGTCCAAGCTAAACATTCATCTTAGCAAGTTACTAAAAAATCAACATGCAAGAATAAGACATGAAAGATCAACACATAACACAGTGATTTACATGGAAACCAATTTGGGAAAAACCACCAATAACATGCTACTCCTTTCTCACTCTTTTGAAGTGATTCCCTATGAAAGGCTTGCACTGTTAAAGGCTACAAAACACACTATTAAATGTGACCTAGTTAAAGAATTTTAACCACCCTGTTAGAAGTGGGCCTAGTTAAAGGACTTTAAAACATTCACTTGGAATGTCACCTTGTTAAAGGATTTACAAAATGGCTATTAAACCAACCTAAGTCCATAGGATTTTTTTTCCTAACTAATACAATTTCTAGAGAGTAAAAATAAGGACTTTTGATCTAATATAACTCACAACATAGCTTGCAGATTTTAGATCTCAATTCAGTTCACAAAATTTTCTTGGCTTTCAGTCTCTGCGGCTCTGACAACTTGTCCTCCTTTCAAGCTTCATCTCCTTTAGTCTCCATGCTTGTTGTGCCAATCCAATTGCCTCTGTGGTCACCTATTGAAGCAGAGTCTTTGTACTCTATTCTTCCCTCTTGATGCCTTCTCCTTGACATGACACTATCTCCAACCACTCTTTCTTCTTGACCTATAACTCCTTAAATAGAAGTCTAGAATACTTTTCCCACTCTAATCTTCCCACTCTTATTTTGGTTCAAATGGATTAGGTAAGATATGAAGTATCTACCCCTTATCTTGTTTCTTCTAGAAACATCATGAAGAATCCTCCTATATTTGCCTACAAAATGGTTAACCTAGAATTTTGTGCCACTAGCTCATCATTCTTATCTTCCATCTAGTTCACAAACTTCTAATTAACAAACTTGTCAGCTCAAATCTAGTGAATCTTTGACTTTTCAAATAATGTAGTAGCTCAACACTATTAAATTTATGATGCTCGACACATACTATGTTACTTCGTACCTATTGTGGATTCACTCAGCATCAACTAAGTTTTACTAATGCTCAACACCTATTAAATTTTTGTCTAGCTCGGCACCTAAACTTGCTCAACTCCTTCTATTTCACTTAGCACACACTAGATTTTGCATTTGATCAAAACTTACTAATAATCTACTTGGTGCTTATTGATAATCTGCTTGACATAAACTAACTTGCTCAGCACCCACTAATGAATTCGATCAAGCTTTGCAGACAGCTTTGTTACAACTTATTCTTCTAGAGTTTCTATGTGTAGCCAACCTTTGTATCTTCAAGTGTATTATCAATACATCATTTTACCATTTTCTTAACTAATCCTTATACTTCATTACAAAACCATAACTCAACCTTTCCCTTAGGTTCTTTTGTTAATCTTATTGATTAAATCCTCTTTATCAATCAACTAAGTGATAGTACTTGGATCTTATAAGTAATTGTAATTCCAACAAATAGCAAGTTTGACATCAATGACAAAACAATGATTGAAAACATTCTTTATCAATAATCTCCTTATTTGCAACAATCTCCCTTCTTCAATAATGATATTTTCAATCAGATTTTTAACAAAGCTCAATGCCTTGATGTCACAAAACCTGATGTAATTGATCAAACATTTTTGGTAAGGATTATGGAAAATGATGATACGAAGTTTTGACTTCAAATTTTGGATGCTCGAAAAGTTTTAGGGAAAATAAAACCATGAGGATAATTTTTTACCATTGAAAACAAGCTCAAAACCTAAGAATTCTTGCACTTTATTATCCCGAGTTAGGACATAGGCAGAAAACATGGCATTGCATGAAAAATTCCTACATATTTTGTAGTAGAGGCATCACTAATAGAAAATAAAAGACATATTCCACTAGAGTAGAGAGAGAAAGAAACTTTTTAAATTTTTTTTGAGGAATAGTCCTTTTCTATTAATAAATTAATATACTTGCTACAAATTCAAAAACCGGGGATCAAGGGATATAGGATCACCCTGCGAGGGTTCACACAACTATAGTTGGAATCAACAATTATTCATAAAAAAGTAGAAAGAAACCCCTCAAGCAACCAAAGTAATGCCAGCCGAGAAGGGTGGTTCATTTTGACCATTAAAACCTCAGTCATCCCTGGGGTTAGTAGGTACATTAGGAACACTACCACCATCAAAAGTGTCATTAGGAACCTTGTCTTTATCTATATCCTCTGCCCATGGTGAAGATACAGCCAAGTTTAGGCAAAAATTCTAATTGCTAGAAGCAACAAGAGCACCAAAAGATAGAGCCACTAAACCTAGGGACCAATCAGAACCACGTCAAGGTGGAGAAATTGAGCAAAAATGCTGCCAACCACCATTACCACCAGTAGGAGAGTGGTGATGGGGAGCTTGGAAGTGTCACGTGTGCAACTAGCAAGCAGAGGAGTTGTGCCCCCGATGATGGCCCCTAGGTGGAGTATGGTCAGCCGATGCATTAGGAGGCACTTTGGGGACTATGCAGGGTGTGTTACCCTAATGATTGAGTAGCTCTTGAAGGTGGGCCACCTCTAGAGCCACTTTTTTAGCTTGGACCTGAATTTGCATTATGACATTGCTACAAATGCATGCTTTAGTGTACATAGCAACATTGATATCAAGAAAGATATGAGTAAAAAGAAAAACATTCCTACCCTTCTATAAAGTAAACAATATCTCCATCTTGAAGGTATGCAAGATCTAGGTAAATTTACTAGGAATCTTGAGGGAATCACCCAACACAACCATATGCCAAGAAAAGGGTTTTGGCCTTAAATGCTTAAAGAAATCATGTATCCACTGCTAGTAATTTTGAGCATGCCTACAGAACCAAAAAATATGTAAAAACAATTCTAGTTGCCCACAAAAAGGAAACTGAGGATCAAGAACCCCAATATGCTTGATCTATGACACAAGAGGAAGCACTTGAAAAAGTAGGCATCAAACAAAACAAGAAATCTTGGGCTCAGAGATAGCACTCCAAATTATATCAAAACACATCCTCCATTAATAAAGGGAAGACTACAAATGCCATTGCTGGTTGAGCATATCCACCATGGGAAGATGAGGAGAGAGCCATCGATATCCTAAGCATGGATTGTAACTGGTGAAGGGTGTTGTAGTTTACCACTTCCAATCCTTCCACCAAGGTCAAATAGAATGAATTCCCACCTTGTGAATTAAATGATTTGGAAGTGTAGAGAGAAAAAGATTAAAAGTCTATCAATCTTGACGAGCAAGATGGAACTGGACTTGAACATCCTCCCAAGATTTGAGACTCATAGAGACTCTAGAAAAGAAGTCTTTAGGACTCTTGATGCAGCATTTGAAAAAATGAAAAGCACTAGCACCTTGATTCTTGGCCATAGGAATGCCTTGAATGGAAAATAGTGGGGACCACCAAAGGTTTTATTCATTCAAAGAAAGCCCATTACAGAAGCCATCATCAGCCCAATGAAGCCAAGGCTTGATAACTTCCCAAGCCTTCCATCTACTCTTGATAACAAAAGAGCCCTAGATGTGAACAAGTTCCCACATGAGAAGAAGGGTTTGAAAGCCAAAATATTGGAAAACTATACCTATAAAGATATATTACATTTTTAAATATTAAAAATTAGAAACTACAAAAGCAAAATGGTTCTTTAACCACAAAAAGTAGTAATGACATGCAATGGAATTAAGACAACATACAAAGAGCTATTATAAATTTTGTAGTCTTTCAAACTACAAATCTATGAACCAAAAAAAATCTAAATTTCACATTGTATCCTGCATCATAATATCCCCCTCAAATCTACCTGAAAGACAAGTAAAACTTTAGTGTATTTTTTTCAACTCAAACCTAAATTCCTTAACATCATTCACTTAAATCCATCTATAAACAAGTCAAAACTTAGTGCATGTTGTTCAAAAGAAACTTTAGGTCTTCTTAATATCATTCACTTAAAGATCCATCTAAAAACAAGTTAAAAAGAATACTTTTAAGACTAACAATATATTGTTTAAACCAAACTTAACTTAGTATATATGTTTTTTAAACTAGACTTAAACCCTAATAAATGATGTTCATACTTCATACTAAGAAGAGAAGAGAATTGCATGTGCATCAAACCCATCTGAAAGAGTGGAATCTCCTCTCCAAGCCAATCTCTGGTTGGAAGGAATTTTGCCGAATCTTTGGCCTTCAATGAAAAGAATGGATTTTGTGAGAGCATCTTTGTAGTCAAGCTTAACTACCTCTACTCTCTTTCCTTTTTCTCCTACCCAACATGCAGCTAATATTAACCCAAAAATCATTACAATTTGCTTACCATAAATTTAACATCTAATATCTAAAGATAAATTTAACATCTAATATATTTAACATCTAATAAGCTAATATCTAAAAAAAAATTTAACATCTAATATATTTTGGCTTTAGTCAGCCATTTATCTATTGAATTTAGAGTATTTATTTTAGTCTTTCCAAAGGTCTATTGTATTAATTAAATCTATATGTCTTCCCATAAAATAAAAAGTACACATGGTAAATATTTTATAGTTACTCTATATTTTACTCTTACTTTATATCAATGATAGAAGACTACTAATGTATAGTAAATTCATTGATAAGTATAAATTTCTATCATGATTAATTTTTTTTATTTTTAATATTCTTTCTTAACTTGAGAAATCTATTTTTGATTTGTTATTGCTTAATATCTTCTTATATTTGCTTCCATAAAGTGATAACATAGTAATATATACAAAAAAATGCTATTTTTTAAAGATGTTTCACACTCCCTAAAATTATTTATAGAACATGAAATAATTGATAAAAATAATATGTCATTATTGACCATCCAAGCAATGTGTATTCTACATTCGTAAATTTGTGTTGTGTTTAGAATATTTTATTTATTTGAAATTTTATTTTTACTTTAAGAAAAAAATATACAAGTACATTGTCCATCTACAACCACTATACTATCCAACCGTGTTGATTTGAGATAGAAAATAAGAAATAGGAACATGCAACATGTTCATAAAACAAAACAAAATAAATTAAAATGAATCTAACTATTATGAATATCTATCACTCAAATTTAAAACGACAAGCTTTATAATATCATAACATGATTACTACTCAAACTTGAGTCCCTTCTTTCTTTATATAGAGTAAAAGTAAATTTTGGAAGAATATGAATTATTGAAACCATGATAATTAGATATATGCATCAATAGACATATGACTATATGACTAGAATATTTTTTTGTTTGACATTTCAAATTTTATCTTTTTTGAGAATAAATAGTTCAGATGACCATGATGGTGACTATAGGTCACATCCATGGAAAAATCTTGGAAAAGAGGAGTCTTAAATCCTTGATGTAATTGGGCAATCCATACGTTTTGAGGCAGTGATAAATGCCTTGCACTGTCAAAGGCAAAGGATAAAACTAAAGTGTCAATTTTCCAGTGACCAACATAATGGATCCTATATTTAGCATTTGAAAGCCTTGACCCAAATATTTGAATCATTATATGCATTATTATTTAGAGAAAATGTAATATTGCTATGTTGTTCTTAAATTGATGTCTAGAGCAATAAATCTTCCTAAAGAGTTGTGCAAACATATATGACATTTTGTTTCACAACATCAAGATGAAATTATTGAAAAGAAATTCTAACTGACTCCTACTATGAAAATTATTGACTTGATATATGCTATAATTTAATGAATTACAATTGGAACATTTTTAGATTGTTAGCAATCACTGACATCAAAATTATTTTGGATCACATACATGTCCTCATGAAAACCAAAATCACAACTCACAATCATAACCATGATATGTTTTCATTCCTAGGTTTACAAGCCCATCATTCTTTTTCATTTAAAATCGAATATTATTTTTGGAGAAATACCTTTCTCACTAGTTAAACCCACACATCAAATATAAGATTTTTTTTTCAAATAAATCTATGATAATTTAATGTTTGATGAGATAGACTCACCTCTACAAGTCTACACACTTCTTCAATAGAAAATAGAGATGAGGGTGTGGCAGAGAATGGGTATATCTTGGAAAATGTGTTATCTCTCCATTGAATTGCATTCCAATGAAATCTTCTTGTACTCAAAAAACTATATAAATTTACTAATAAGAAAATTATTTTGTCCTCCTCCCTTGTGATAACAACAAATGAACAAAATGAAATAGAATTTATTACAAATATTGGGTAAATATGTGAAATAATAAACTAGCAAACTACTAACATAGGCCAGATTGATTATTTATAATTTGTATTCTAACAAATTTAATATGTAAACAAGAAGAAAATGTGTCATTATGTTCAAAAATATATTGCAAGTTACACTTAAGACATGCAATCTTCCAAATGCCCAAGAAACGATGAGGGGATGAAAGTACAAACAGTGGAATTGAACACGAGATGCAAAATGTAAACAATCACAATTACATGAGAAGAATAGAAAAAATGTAAAGTGGTCTCTACATCAAGGTATTATGATATGATAGAGGTGGTGAATTCAACTCTAATGAGTTTCAAGAATTTTGCAGATGTCATGGAATCAAGAAGTTTACCACAAGGTACACACCGCAACAAAATAGTGTAGCAAAGAGGAAGAATAAAACCATAATGGAATGGCAAGGAGTATGTTGAAGGCCAAAAGTCTTTCCGATGAGTTTTGGGTAGAAGCGGTAGCATGTGTTTTATACATCTTGAGTAGGAGTCCTATAAAGAGCGTTAAGAACAGAATTTCACAAGAAGCATGGAATGGTAAGAAACACAATGTATCACATTTTAGAATTTTTGGATGTGTTTCTTATTCATTGGTGCCATTTTAATTGAGAAGGAAATTGGATGATAAAAGTGAAAAATGTATCTTTATTGATTACAATGAAGAATCAACAACTTATAGATTGTATGACCTTGTTTTAAAGAAATTGATCATTAGTAGGGATGTTAAAATTGAAGAAGAAGATTCATGGTATGGAAATGATAACAAACAAGTCACAAGAAGAGAACCAATATTGCAAAGCGATGATAAATTGAAGGAACAAGGACTCAAAAACCACCCATTACTCTACCAAGGAACTTTGTGCAAGGAGCATCACCTCTAGGTTCAAATATAAGTGATGAATCAAATGCTTACATTCTCAGAAGCAAGGTACAAAGGTAAGAAAAAAAGAATATTAAAAGAGATAAATGATAAAGAAGAAGAAAATATAGACATATTCTCTAATTTTTCTTTATTTTCTTATGATCCATTGTATTTTGAAGAAGAAATTAAATAAGATAAATGGATCAAGGCAATGAATGAAGAAATTGACTCTATTGGAAGAAATAAAACATGGGAATTAATGGATTTACCTAAATGAAAAAAATGTATAGGAGCCAAATGGGTCTATAAAACTAAATTTGATGCAAAAGGTGAAATTATTAAGCATAAGGCAAGGCTAGTTACTAAAGGTTCTTCACTACAATATGGAGTTGATTATAATAACATTTGCTTCAGTTGCTAGACTTGACATAGTTTAAACTTTTTTAGCAATAGTTGCCCAAAATGATTTGAAAGTGTATCAAATGGATGTAAAATCAGCTTTTTTGAATGGTTTTCTCGATGAAGAGGTGTATGTTAAACAACCACCTAGTTATGAGGCCTGTGGGCATGAAAAAAAGGTATAAAAATTAAACAAGGAACTTTATGGTTTGAAACAAGCTCCTAGGGCTTGGTATAAGAGGAGGTATTCATACATGTTATGCAATAAATTCAATAGAAATAATAGTGAGCCCATGTTATATGTAAAGACTAATAACAAAGGTCAGATTTTGATTGTGTGTTTATATGTTGATGACTTTCTACTAACTAGAAATCTATTAATAGACATGTTCAAGTCAAAAATGATGAAAGAATTTGAAATGAAAAATTTGGGGTTGATGAGATATTTCTTAGGTATTGAAGTTATTCAATGTGACAAAGGTATCTTCATTTGATAATCCAAGTATATAAAGGAAGATTTGAAGATATTTTAAAAAGATGAATTGCAATCTAGCATCAACTCTAGTTGTAACAGGAACACAAATTAGCAAGGAAGAGAAGGGCTCAAATGTTGATCCAACTATGTTTAAAAGACTTGTTGGAAGTTTAATGTATATGACAGCTACACTACCAGATGTCATGTACGGTGTAAGTTTGATTTCAAGGTTCATGGAGTCACCAAAAAATTCTCACTAGCAAGTTGAAAAAATGATATTGAGATATGTTGTAGGAACAACCGGATATGGAATCCTATATTCCAAAGCTAAAAATGTTGGTTTGATTGGCTAAACTGACAGTGATTTTGTAGGTAGCATTGATGATAGGAAAATAAATTCTAGATATATCTTTCACCTTGGATCAAGAGGTGTGTCATGGGCACCAAAGAAATAGCCTATAGTGACAATTTCATCAACTGAAGTAGAATATGTAGCTACTACTTTCACAACATGTCAAGCAATATGGATATGTTGAGTTTTGCTCAATCTTCACCATCACCAAGAGGAACTAATAGAAATCCTTTGTGATAAAAAATAATCAATAGAATTATCCAAGAATCATGTATTTGATAAGAAGATAAAATGTATTGATACAAGGTACCACTTCATTAGGGGATTGGTCAATAACGAAGAAATCTACCTTGCGTTTTGCAAATTTGAAGATCAATTGGTGGATATTTTCACTAAGGCATTACCAAAGGCTAACAATGAATATCTACAAGAGAAAATGGGAATTATTGATGTAAAAAAATTTAATGGCATAAATTAAGGGGGAGTATTGGAAGTATTTAATTTCCACTACGAAACATTGAGTCATCTACAACCCATAATGCATCATCTACAAGAAGTTGTTAGTCAACTACCATCTATCTCTCATTGCCACTAGCTGCCTAATATTCAACATTTACTACCTAATGTTAGAAACGTAATAAGTGTATTTTCTTTTCTAGAGTGTTGTCAAGCCTCTATAAATAGAGGCTTTATGTAATGCATTATGTCTTTCATTGTTTCCTTCAAAACCAACCATTACCATTTCTACCTACAAATTTTTGTTTATTCCTACTATTTATGTGATGACCATCAAAATTATAGCTCTTGCAGAAAAAATTTAGATTGCAAATATATTCTATTCTCAAACATATTATTCATTTGATGCAATTACAGTACCTCATAGATTATCTTGATTTAATATTGAAATCAAATTCTATCTGGTTCTCTCTTAATTTATTTTTTTGTCAATGTATATGAGAATCTCATTCTCATTTATTACATTTTTATATTGAAGTGTGATCTATTTGGATATCCATTTCCTTATTGAGGTCCTTAGAAAGTTGAACATCAACATAGACACAATGATTTGAGTGAGATGAATTTAAAAACATTTCATGTTCTACACAAATGATAGAACCCATGAGGATGCAATCTAAGTATGAAAGCTCCAAAAAGGAAGAGGTAAAATACAACCCAAACCTAGACCCATAATTTTCATTTGTGACAAATTCATGGATCCAATATTGGCATGCACAAAGTGAGATCAAATTGGGCATCATTGACATTAGTAAAACAAAAGGAAAGCTTAGTTAGATTTTGTATGGAGTATAGGATATATCATATGAGATAAGAATTTTCCAAAAGCCATGAAGCATAACATTAGGGTAATTATATTCATGAAATATACAATACAGATAAAAGAATTTAGTGACTTTTAGGCTTTATTATACAATAAAATCGAAAGAACAATATTTGGAGTGAGGTCAAAAGATTTATGTCACACAATATCTTTAAAATGAATTTCTTAAGATCTTTAAGGAGAAGAATTATAAGATGTTGTTATCAAGATTTTAACCTTAACAATAATGGTTTAAAATGTTAGATTATTGTTGACAATTTTCTTTATAGAAATGTGAGAATTTTGCATTTATAATCCAATTGCCTCTTTTGTACAACTGAAAAAAATTATATTTTATAAGATTAACCTCATTAAAGTTTTGATATTTATTGTCTTTAAAATGATAATCCAACATGCATAACTCTCTAAAGGAGTATAAAAGACAATTTATCATAATATTCTATTCAAGCTTCTATTATTAAGCCTTAAGAATTGATGTGTAGAAACAAAATGAATGATGATCTTGTAAAATATAGGTATACACTTAATTAATTAGAAAATAGGCTTGAACTTTTAGAAACATACAAACACTTGCAAGTATTAAAAATTAAAATTTAATCTCTCAAACTTGACACTATCCTATCACAAAATGCATTGATATACTTATCTAACAATTATAAACCTTTTAGCCAAGAATAGGGGAAAATTATGATCAAATAAAAGTTTACATTGAAAAACACATCAATATGCTTATCTAACAATTTAAAACCTTCGAGCCAAGAATGGGGAAACAATATGCTCAAATGAAAATTTAATTCGAGAAAATATTGTGTCTCTATATCATATTAGAATTTGTCAAATCTTTTGTATTTATAGCCCATGTTGAACAGACCAAAATGATGAGAGATGGGAGGAGGACAAATCAAGATATATTAAAACTTAAATAGTGTCATTTGTGTAAATCAAACATAAAACCATATTAACTAATTGAATAACTTCAAAGGAAAGTGTGCAAGTGGAGGTGGAGGTCGCAATATTTGATAGAGGGATACCAAATATTTTATGTGGAAAATCTAGTGAGGAAAAAACTATAGTTCAAGTTAACTCCCACTAAATGAACTAGGTATTATATATTTGTTGTAAAGGCTCATTCAATAAGGAACCTTACTACTATTGAAAAAGACTTGTTGAAGAGATACTAGGCTATGTGCAGGATCATGATGTGTCAAAAAGTGGCGATCTAGAAAATATGTAGTCCTGAAATGCCTAAAAGTATTTCAAAATTGATTCCAACCTTTTTCCCACCCATCCTGATACTAAAAGAAAAAATTTAATACCTTTATAAGGCCTACTATATCTTTTGATACCAACCCTATATGGTCAACTTTAAAAAGTCCCAAAAATGTGTTTTTGTCAAGTTTTTGTGTGTTTTTTACTTCAAACATGCAGTTGATGACTTTTTTTCACCAAAATTTGATGAAATGAAAAGTGTTTCTTAAGACTGTTCTTATCTTTCCAAAAATTTAAGGTTCGTCAAATTATAAGTTTAGTAAGTAATTATTACTTATTTTCTAATGGAGTTACGTATAAAATGTTGATTGACACAATGCTTGAAAAACAACTACAACTTTCAAATGGTACAACATTTTTAAATCCAAAAGATGCATTACATTCTATGCTTCTTCTACTATAAGGAAAAATATATATATTAAATTTTGCAGAGTTTTGAATTAGTTAAGGTGGTAAGACACGAGAGTTTTTTTTATTCTAAAAATGCTAAAGTAGAAAAGTAATAATTATTTATTTATTTAGAATAAAAATTAAAAAAATATGTGACACATCTAAGCATGAGCCTACTTCTTCTATATAGAATATTATTTAAAAATATTATCATTTGATTTTGATTATGGTGGTCAGACATGCGTCTACTTATTTTTGTCCTCAAATTTTTGTACTATTGCATTAAAACTCAAAATTTTGACCAATTAGTTTTTAATTTTTTTAGATAAGGCCTAGTGTTGTAGAAACTAAATTCAATTTCTTATATATTATTTTCTCTTAACTTTTATAACAAGTAGAAAACTGCACGTCAAGTTGACATAACCCTGATTTGCTGATTTTTTATTGCCACTTAAGAGCATAGTTTGGTTGACCATGATCCTGCACATACCCACTAAGATGATACAATATATCAAGCCATGATACATAAAATATTGGATAAGAAAAAAATAATGAGCTAAATTTCTGCAAAAGAAGCATACATCATACACGTAAATTGTTGTTTCTTTTTCACATAATGAGTCCATTAAATAACTTTATGAACTTATTACTCAAAGCCTCAAAATGGATTCAACCATCACACTTTTTAAATAATTTTATCTTCTTTTTATATCTTTTGCATACCATTAAAATGTTAACAAGTAGACTCTAAAAGACCTTTAGATGAAATATATAGTAATTGCGTAGATTGACTCCAAATAATATGAATTGTGAAGTAAAAATAGATTTATATAAATTATGTAAATCACAATCAAATTGCAAATACATGACAACACATCTCCCAAATAAAATTTGAAAGGTCGAGGTCAACCAAAAATGAAGGAACCAATTGTTTTCAACCAAAATAATAGCAATATCACCAAAACTACTAAATATTTAGCTTTGTATTACTAAAGGAACAAAAAAAACATATAGATTTTAAAATTGAAATAAATGCGGATTTTCTAAGCATCTCCACAACCATATCCAAAAGTTATTTATCATTTAGTGTGTGTGAAAAAGAGGAAACCCATTAAGCTATAGAGATTAGATAATCCCAAAAAATGACACTTTAATACATTTAATATTGTAATGTGAGAATTTCAAAAAAACTAATCCCTATTCTAATCTTCTCTTCAGACCTATTTTATGAGATATATTATATTCTTATTTCCATTCAAAGGATATTGATATGGAAGGATGCACATGGTGTTTAGGATGGGTAAAAGTTAATTCTGATAGGGTAGCCAAAGGTAACCTTGGGTCAGTTGGGTGTGGGGGGTGATAAGAAATGACTTTGGCTATTGTTTTTTTCATGGTGGTGCTCCCTTTGGGATCTCAAACTAAGCACCTCATTGAAACTATGGTGGAACTTTAGTCTCTCATACTTACCAAGGATATGGGCTTCTCTAAGCTTTGGTTGGAAGTTAATTCATATAGTATTATCAAATGTCTCAAGGGTCTTTCTCCTCCCTTTTGGTCTATTCAAATTATTATTGTTAATGCTAAAAATATTATTAATTCCTTTTATAAATGTGTTATTTCTCATGGTTAAAGATAATTCAATGCAATGGATGACTCACTCATCAATGTGGTAGCCAAGTCTAGTACACAATCCATGTGATAGGGTGAGAAGGAGTTCCCTATTGAAGTGAAGACATGGTTGAATTATGATATCGTATCATTGGATACAATCATCTAATTGTATGTTATCTTTGATGTTGCACAAATATCAAGCATATATTGAGCAATTAGTGTATGTCGAGCTCACTCAGGAGTCAAAGGATGTTGCAAAATATGATGAGGGTCGCATTGTTTACCAAGTTTAGATCGAGTATTAACTGAGCTCACTTGGATAGCAAAGGGAGTTTGCAGGAAGACAATGTCTACTAAGTTCACTTGATAGCCAAATAAAAGTTTGCACAGAACTAGTGTTGATCAAGCTCACTCGATTACCAAAGGAAGTCTAAAGGAAAAACATTTTTGAGTTAGTGTTGACCAAGTTGGGTCAATTAAAAAAGAATTTTCTTGTATCAATTTTGTTGGTTAGTTCTAGCTAACTCAGTGGATGAATTTAATTTATTTGAAATTGTATTCAAGTTGACTTGGCAAGGTCAAACATATAATTATAAGGTCAAGTTGAGGATTGAATTGTGAGCATGAAAAGAAGAAGCATGGGATTGGAAGGAAGCAATTTGACCAAGTTTCAAAGAAAAATCTGATCATGAAGGATGAAGTATTCAAGCTAGAATAGAGATCTAAAGTCAGCAAATATAATTTGCATCAGCAATCAGATCATATCATTGCTACTCTCTAATAATTGTAGCAATGAATCAAATCTCCTAATAGAGTTAGCTTAACGCTATTTGCCAAATCCTCTAACAAGGTGGCATTTCTAGATTGAAGTGTCTAAAGACCTCTAACAAGGTCACTCCTAACAAGGTGAACTAAATCTTTTAACAGGGTCACACCTAACAATGTGTTTTGTAACCTTTAACAAGTTGGCTCCTAATAGGGCTAACTTTAGAAGAGTGAAAATTAGTAACTAATTGCAATTGGTAGTTTTTCCCAAATTAGGTTTTCACATTAAATCTTGGTGTATCTTGTGTTCATGTTAGTTTCTTTATGATTCTACAACTAAGTTAATTAAAGTTAACCACACTTAATATCATAAGATCTGCACATTCAATGTTAATCAATAATAGTGCATATATTCATTATTAACCGAGTTACTATGTTAACCTATTGTTTTAGTGCTAATTGAGTTACATCAATATATTCAGCAAAGTTTGATTTTTTTGTATTGATTTCTTAAGGGATATGGGATTCATTTTTATGGTAATTTATTCACCCCTCCCTTCCTAGTTATTCCTCTTACATTTCCAACACATACAAGACAAAGTGGGGGTTATGTTAGATGATTAAAATGCATTGTCCCATAGTATGAGATATGAAGAAGAGAAAAGGTCATTATCCTTCTAACAATGAAGATAATAAATTCTAACAAGATGTTGCACACTTTTTGGGTGCCTTTCCTTTTAATTGGTCTCATATTTCTAAATTTGGTAGATTGTGTTGTAAATGTTGACATGTGATTTTTTCTCTAGATGATTGGCATGGTTTATTATGGTGGATAATGAAAACCAAGGTTTTGAAGATTTTTGAGGTAGGTGCTATCATTCCCTTCATGGAGAACTTGCATGGGGAAAACCCTACTAGTTCTAATCTTTTCAAAATAGAAAGAGGGTAAGATGGTGATAGCAAGAAGGGAATTTTAAATTGATGAGGGGATTATAGATTAATTCACTAACTTGTATGTTTTGTGATGACAATAAATATTACAAAAAAAGGACTCATCTTCTCAATTTTACCTAGAAGGAGAATTTAAATAAGAGAAAATTTGATCTAATCCAACTAAAAATATAATGTACAAAAGGGGAAATGAAAAATATTTAAATGCACTTTGAAATATAGGATGATTAAAAATTTGGATTTGAATTCCCAGCTATCAAAATCTTAAAATGACTTGTAGTTATAGATCTATGACCTAGATACATGTAGCTCTCTGCATCTAAATCTTCAATGTTAGTAGGGAGGGATAGAATATAATTAACATCTCGTACCATGCATTTTATGTCTAAAGAAGTTGTTGATCTACATAGTATTTGTCCTAAGATTCCTAGACCAAAAATATAGGATTTGTTCTATCGTGAATGAAGAAAATAGGGTTAAAAAAGAGGCTTAGATAGAGCCATATGAAGGGAGGAAAAAATTACAAAAATAAATTAATTTCTAAAAGGAACACACTTAATAAATTTTTTTAATCAATAAATAGTCGAAGCCTTTGATTATATTTTTAAACAAATAAAGATACTACATAAGTATCTTCATTCAAACAAGCACTAGTAGGAAAGAACGGAGAAGAAAACCTCTAGTCTTGCCCAGTCCTCCGCCTGCCAGCTGAGCAGCCGTGTCAGCACTTTTTCAGCCACTGCAGGGGTGACACGTGGCCTGGGCGCCACGTGGCACCTTGCCACATGGACCCGCCACATCACCCCTGCCACGTCAGTACTGCCACGTGGCACTCTTTTTTGCTGCGACGGCCACCAAACCGTCAATTTTAAGCTACGATTATGCTGACGTCATGCTCACGTCAGCATGCATCATCCATCCTTGCATGCACCTCTCCTGATTCACTTTTGGACCTACTTGTGGTTTTTTGGCCATAACTTTTGCATACAGAGGTATTTTTCCGATCCGAAAGATGTGCCGGAAAGCTGGTTCCAAGACGGAGATTTTGGTGCAGGTATTTTTTGGTTTTGATGCATTTTTATTGCCCTTTTTTTCTTTTGAAGTCCGAAGTCCTATTTTTGACTCCGGCATGCATATCTTTTGCGTCCCATGCCTGTTTTTTGAAAAATTTATATTTCTGGAAAGCTGGTTCTGTGTTCTTTTCAGAAATGTAGTCCGTTTTCTTCGTTTTTGGCCTCTTCTCTTTCTATCATAGTTTTGGCATTTTTTCTCTATGGTGGATATTTTGAGTGTTTTAGGCCCGAGGATCATTTTCCTGGCATGGTTTGCTTTCTTTTCAGCTGTACTTTCTTTTGGTTCAGCTCTTTTTCAGTTTTGATCATTGTAGCTATCTTTTTGAAGCACTTTTTTTGTTTCGCACTGAGATAAAGTGTCACTTTTGCATTCTGGGAGTCATGAACATTGTTTTGAGTCAGTTGTACTTACACTATTTCATAAAGCACCATGGGGGGGATTATTTGTTTGCTGTTTTAGGCATTCTCCCTTTGTCAAGTGAGTGTCCCTTCCATGACATTAGCCCCATGCAGAGTCAGTTAGATCGTGTCTTTATCGGTGTCTGTACCTCTTTCCCTCTCTCCTCGTTCTTGGTTCGTTTGCAGGAGATTTTGGCTCACCTTCTCAGTTGCCTGTCATCACACCCCGTCTACATTAAGGGCGGGTTATGCTGTTGTTCTAATGCATCCATGGTTTGATGGTTCGATAGTGTGAACTATGTATTCAGTGGTTGATCCTACATACAAGGCGATTGCAGTGGCTGGCTACCTATGCATTTCGGTGAGATGGATCATCTACCATATAGACATGCTCAGTTCGTGCCTTCTTCTTCCATGGAGGTTTCTTCAGATCAGCAGTGTGGCAGATTTGTGACTTCTTCATGCTTCAGTGATGCTGCTTCTTCATGATCACTCTTTGTTCCTGTTTTAGGGGACAATTTTCCTAGTTGGAGACTTCTTCAGCTCTTCACTGGGTTCTTACCTCTTTTTGGGGGAGGGTTTTTCCCACGTGGTTTTCTCTCTTTCCTCGCTTACAGAGGTTGCATTTTCTTGCATTGTACATGGGTACCTAACATGGCCTCGTTGCCGGGACCCATTATGCATTTCATCTTAGTTTTGTGAGCTTAAGGCATTTCCCTAAGTTGCACTTAAGGGGGGGTGTTAGAGTAAATAATTAATATCTAATTATTTATTCTATTGCTTAAGCTTACTTAGGTCATGCATTTATTTAATATTTTATATTTAATGCGTGTGTGGTTAGTTGGTGACAACACGGGAGTTTGTTCCCTTCTAGTTGTCACACTTATCTTCTACCACCTTCCAGCTTGTTCTACAAGCTTCCATGAGCTCTTTATATTCGGGCGCTCTCTCATTGTATTTGAACAACAACATCATTTCTTATTGTAAATACATTTCTCATTGTGTTTGCATTCATGGTGTCTCTCATGTCCGTTTAGGGTTTTTGCCCGTGCTCCATGCTCTTCCCTTCTATGGCTTCTCTTTGACAGGTTTCGCATGCAGGTGATCTTGGCGTCTTCGGAGTTGGCTTTCCTCAACTCCAAAACTAATCTTATTTTTTGATTATTTTAAATAGACTAATCCAATTATAATCCTATTCCAAGAGAACCACTCTAACCAGAGTTTTAAACTCTTAGTGGGCATCCCTTCTTTCTTGTTTTATCTAAAACTCACATGCCTTATTGTTTTGTTAAACAGTAGAATAATAAGAAGAAATTTTTAGTATTATTAACTTAAGAATAATTTGAAAAGGGATTTCCTAATTAGATGCTAACATGCTTTGCTAACCCATAACAGGAAAAAGAGAGAGAGAGAGAGAGAGAGAGAGAGAGAGAGAGAGCTGATAATTTCCAAAATTTAATTGAAAAATTCTCTTATTCCTAACATTCTTTAATGAATTTAGATACCATAATAATAAATTAGAATCCTATACTAACCAAGTTTTAATATAACATTCTAAATTCCACATAGTTATTAATTCTAAACATAATCACATAGGAGATACAAACTAGAAAAGCCTTAAAAGAAGTACTATAATTAAACTATTCTTTCTTTATTTATTTTTTGTTATATTATAGAGTAACTTTATTACCTATTTGAAACTATTTAATTTAGAATTCCTTATTTGTATGATCCTAATCTAAAATATCTACTATCCCTACTATAATCATAGTCCTGATTTTTGACTCAAACGAGGACCTTCTCCAACTTGTTTAAACTAGCAAAACTACATCATTGAGAATAGAAAATCTTCTTAAAATGTATATTTCTACTTTAGTGTTGATTAGGATTTCTCTACAATCTGAAATATAGAGAGTTCAAGAAAAAATTAACTAATAGTGAGTAAGGAACTACATATTTGCTTCATTGTTTTCATTTTCAGATATTGAAAAACTGAGCTCATTACCTCTATAATTGTTGAAAGACAACACAACTGAGAAAGACAAAAGGGAAACTTAAGAATCTCACAAACATCATTATTTGGAAGTAACAGATAATAAGTTAAAATAAAGTCCACAAATATAGCTTGGAAACATTCATATATATTGAGTGAGTAAATTACATATTGTTAAAATTCATGATAGATAGACTACCCTATAAACAGACCATTATTAGGAAAAAGGGCCAAGATGCAAACTAGATAACCAATATCTATAATCCTACCATATGCTATATAATTAGCCTGATACAAAAACAAGATGAGAATCTAGACAGAGACCCACTAAAACCTGTAAGAAAAAGCATACAGGCTACTAGACTAGAACAGAAGCTAAAGGCTTACATACTAACACAAGGAAAATAAGGGAGAAAAAATAGGGGACACCCCCAACCAACCCTGTTGGGAGTTGAACCGAGAATTGGACACCAACACAACACTAGAGAGCCCACCTAGCCTAAACGCCTACTTCCAATAAACCATAATAATCTCTGATATGTCATTGGGCTTCTCAATCATGAAGTTAGGTGGGAATTCAATTGCATTTTTCTCCCTAGTAGATTTCTCCATGATAGGGGTGCAGAAATTCAGTCTCTAGGTTGTTGCAATACCACCCCTAGATGAATATAAACCTTAAAAATTTTTAGGTAGTATAAAACACTATGCCTAAAGATTAAGCAATGATAGAATAAGGGGAACTACTAAATGGAGATTAAAAAAGGAGCTATCGAGATAGCTCTTTTAGGGCCTAATTACTAATACCTTGTTCCCCATAATGATTACTAAGCCTACATAAACTATGAATATACATATACATATGTCACAAATGTATGTCTGGGAAAAATACAAAATAAAAAATATGAATCCAAGGTTATAATTGGGAGATTAAAAGGTATGATTTCAGTTTTATATGGGATGGGATGGAATTAGATATCTAATTGAATAATTTAAGGTTGAGAGGAGGGACTAAACTTGAATATCCTACAAACCTAAGGAAGCTATCAAATATTGGTCATTAAAATATCTTCTCCATCAATGCCCTTGTTAGCTAGCTGGTCTACCATCTTATTTCCTTCATGATAAATATGTAGAATTTGAGTGTCTGTGAAACAAACCAGGATTCTAAGGACTTCTTCCAATTTTGAATTAAGGACCCAATTTGGAATAGAGCATTTCTTAATGGTATTTAGGATGATTTGAGAGTCACCTTCAATAATGACCTTTCGTATTCCTAAATCTAGACATCTTTGTAGTCCTTCTTACAAAGCTTCCAGTTCTACAAGGTTGTTAGTAGTGGGGTTTGAAGAGTTATTAATGATGCACCCAATGCCTACTTTCCTAGGATTGCCTCTTGAGGAACCATAAAAATTTAACTTGGTCCACCCCAAAGGTGGGGGATCCATCTATAGTTTTCCCTTGCTTCTTTTTTTTTTTATTATATATGACCAGGGGGTTTATTAGGTTCTTCCAGTTCTTCTTCATTAACCCATCCCGTCTTGAGAATGAGCCCTCCTCTTGTGGAGATTTTCTAAAATGAGAGTTTAAGGTCTCAACTATGCACTACTTCAATTTTGTTGAGGATTACATCTCTCAGCATATCTTGATTATGGAAAATTCTTCTATTCATTTCCTTCCATATTTCCCACATAAGAATAAATGGACTAATATTCCAAATTTTTCTATATACACCCTTAGACATACCTGTCGGCCATCCCTTGAGAAGCTCAATTAGGGATGATGGCATGGGGGTTGTCCAGCCTAGCATCTATCTAAGCCAATTCCAACATAGATGTGAATATGGGCATTTATAAAGCATATGGTTGGTGTCTTCACCATAAAGCCTACAGAGCATGCATCTTAAAGGGCCTTCAAAACCCATCTTACATATTCAGTCAGCTGTATGAATCATATTCTAGAATGCTAGCCATAGAAAGAAGCTTGCCTTAGGCAAGCAAGACACATCCTGAAAAAGATTAAAAGGAATGTCTACTTGTCCCCAGTCATGGGAGTGAATAATAACTTTATAACCACTTTTGATGCAGCCCATATAAGTTTATCTTTACTCTCATATTGCTTGATTTTCCTATTTCAAGTAAGATTTTTGAATACTTTTTCGCTGTTGGATCTATATTTAGGTTATCTTGTAATTTTTTCAGTGATTATTTTAGTTCTATAGTCACAGACCTTGCTCCCCCATGCTATTACTAATTTCTCTTTAAGATTTCCTAGGATCCCCATACTGCAAGAATCTTCCTAGAGTAGAGCCTTGTCTCCCTTACCAACATCCCAAGTAAGGAATTTTCTTATGAGATCTTTTCTTGCTAACTAAAAAATTATAGCTCTCAAAACCTTTAGGTAGGGACTGCATTCTAATAATTGAATAAGGTTATGCTAGATTAAGGTATTTTCTATATAGCATTTTGGCCCTTTTTTAATCTGTTTCTTCAAATAAGTGCCAAACAAGTTTAACCCCAAGTGCTTCATTTTGCTAGCTTAAATTTTTTATTCTTAAACCTCCTAAATCCTTAGGTTTACAAATACTGTCCCACTTAATGAGAGCTAGTTTTTTAGACTCAGTCATGTTGTTCCACAAAAAACTTCTAAATTTGGCCTCAAATTGCTTTATTGATGTGTTTAGATAGAGGGAGGTAGAAAAGTGGGTAGGTAAGGAGAGCAGATAGAACTGCTCTAATTTTGTAGACTTTCCTAGCTTTTGCAAGCCATTTATCTTTCCATCCCCCTATCTGGGCATCCAATCTATTAAGAATACTATGCCATACTTTGTTGGATTTATTGCCTTTTTTTTGTTTAATTACAAAGTATTTGCATGGAAATGAACCTTTCTTGTAGCCCATAATATTACATATTTGAGCCTCCTTTTTAGGCTTGATTTAAATGAAAAAGATTTCTAATTTTGTAGCATTCACTTTTTGACCAAAGGCTTCCATGTACTATTGAATGATAGATTTAATGTTAAGGGCCCCATTTTTAGAGCTTTTTCAAGTTAGGATGGTGTTGCCTACATACTATTGGTGGGTGATGTTAGGGACATTACTAGCAACTATAATGCCATTTATTTTTCCTTTTAAATGAGATTTGGTTAATGCCCTTCCGAAAGCTTCTACCATAATAATAAATAAGAATGGAGAAAGTGGGTCACCTTATTTGTACCTATTGAGGTTCTAAAGAAACCTTTAAGAGTTCCATTAATAATAACTAAGATCTTAGTTGTAGAGATGCATTGGTAGATGAAATTAATCCATTGGAGTGAAAATCCAAAGGCTTCTAAAACTTTACATAAAAATCTCCAATCAACCATATCATATGCTTTTTGGATGTCCAATTTCATGAACATACTTGCTAATTTGTTTTTCTGTTAGCTGAATGGAGCACTTCTTGAATAATGAGTAAGCCATCTATAATAGATCTACCTAGAACAAAGCTAGTTTGTTCTTCTGAAATAATCTTGGGGAGAACAGGTTTTAGATTATTTGCAATAATTTTAGATAATACTTTATAAATGGTATTGTAGAGGGCTATAGGTCTGAAATCTCCTAGAGTTTCAAGATCTTCTTTTTTGGGAATCAAAGTTAGGAAGGTGTTATTAATTTTAGATAAAATAGAACCACCATTTCTTATTGCTTCGATGGCTTTCCACATGTCAAAACCAATAATATCCTAGTATTTTTGGTAGAAGAAAGCTTGGAATCCATCTAGTCCTAGGGATTTATATGGGTACATGTCAAAGACCACTCACCTAACTTCTTCTAAGGTGATAGGGCTATTTAATAATTTATTGTCTTTTGACGAGATTAACCTAGGAATGGCTTCAAGCATTTTTGTTTGTGCTACCAAATTTGAGCCATCATAATTATTTAAAATATTATGGAAATGATTAACAAAGGACTCAGCTATTTTGTCTAGATTTTCTATAGTGGTACCCAGAGGGGTTTTGATTTTTGTAATTTTTCTTTTGGATCTATTTTGCAAGGTACTATTATGAAAGAATTTTTTGTTTTACATTTACATCAATTATCAAGGTTTCACACATTAATGTTTTTACACCAACTCATAAGAGCTCAATACATTTTTATCTAGATTTGGAGGAATAAGTGTAGAGAAAAGAAAGAAAAATGTAATGATCACCATTTTGACTCACACCATATGTAGACATTCATTTCAATGACAAAAGAATTTCCTCATACCAAAATGCCTCCATAATAATCATGGTCACTCTTTGTGGCAATTCATTCTCTTTTGGAAGTTGTTATATATACTACTATACTTTCAAACCCCATCTTTTCAAATGACCCCTACATGTGGGGGGTTATGGTGATCATCCATGATTGTAGGCCAAGAAGGCCTGCAACTTTTCCTGAGCATCACATTACCCATCAATCTATATGGAGGATAGTCTAGATTGGGATATTAGCATAGGAAAAATGTATTTGAATTTGATATCATCAGTTCCATCTTTACTTACATTGTCTATTACCTAAACTAGCCACCTTTTCAACCTAGGAGGACTAGAGACTAAATAGTGGCATGATTATGCTTGCATCCATAAGGTTATCATTGATTTGTCCTTGTCCTTACCTCATTAGGCACTCAAAGTTGAGCAATATAAGTTATCTAAAAATATTCTATCATGATATTGACATTTCATTGATACTAAATCAAATACTTGATTGAGCCTACACATATTTTAGTGTTATTAGGTTAGTGTAGTACTCACCTACTATTTATTTTAGAGAGTCAATGAAAAATTTGAAGTACTAATAAGAACTAATGGATATATAATATATAAACATCATCATGTAGCCTTCACCACAAAAATATCTTAGAGCATAGAACATGTATATTGAATGACCACTTATCACCAAGAAAAAATTATCAATCACATAGAAAGTAGATCTTTGATTTGAAAACTTATAGGGTGTTATGTAAAATGTCACATGCCATAAATTTTCCCCTTACTAATCCATCCAAAGACAAAGTGGAACCACTTATGATTTGGCACCATGATTAGGAGATCTATTTTAGCATGGACTACATAGAAAATTGCCAATTAAATTGAAAATGATCAATGAAAATATATACCATTGTTTGCAGGGGGGCAACATAGTGTTGTAATTAAATGGTTAACCTAACATAAGAAAAATGATATAGTTAATCCAAATAAAAGAACTATACAAAATGTAAAGAGCTCAATTATGAGTACCCCTATCCCATTTCATACAAGTTGAGCATCTTTCCAATTACTTAAAGTTATCTTAACCTTCTAGTTTTCACTCATTATTCACCACCTCCTCCAAATTTTAGACCACGTTTATGTTTTTTATATTAAAAAGAAGTAAAAATGGGTGAATGACCCTAGAGAAGCAAAAGTAGAGTGACAAAATCACTATCAGTTGATTGACAACCCACTGACCAACCACAGACAACACACTAGTTACCCATATTTATTTTTATTTTATGAAAAGAATTCAATTAAATATCCATAAAAAAAAAATCTTTGATAGGGAGCACAATAGTATATAATAGTGATCCACATCACACCTTATGCATATAATCTTATGAAGCCATTTCCATAGTCTATAATGTCAAATTCTTAAAATAAAAATAACAACAAGAAATCTTTACAAATTGATAAATAGAACTTAGGTACATAACATGTCCATATTTTTATAGTGTGAGGGCTTATATTTTTCTATCATTCTAGTTAGTGCTAGCAATAACCGCCATAAAAGAAATCTAAGAATTTCAAATCATGTAGACAATTCATGTCTTGAAACATTTTTTCATGTAGAAATTGCAAAGATTACTTTCCTATTAATTTAGAAATCAACACATACTTGAAGGCTCTTCACAACTTTGATATTTTTCCTAAATGATCTAACAAATCATATGCACTCGCCAAGTTTTCACTATATGAGTAGAGAAACAATTGTATTTGTTTATCTTCACTAAATAAATGTCATGAATTTGGAAAACACCCTCCTACTTTCAATTCCCAAGCCTATTTATCCAACTTGGCATGCACATTCTTTTTTTGAATATGATTGGTCTCCTACATAAAATGCATGCACAATTTTTTATGACCTTAAATGCAACTGCATCTATAGATCTTTTATATATATGGCTAGTTGAGGTGTCTCATCATTTTTGGATTTAAACAAAAACCTATCACTTTAAATACTTTAAGATTGAGGGTCCATAAAACAATTTGAAAAACAATTTGGCAAGACATTAGAAATTATTCTTAATAGGAAATTCTTATATCAATTATAAATCATTTAGTTTTTTTAAACTCTTTAAATTTATTTATTTTTATCAATTTTTATTATTGCATTTTTTCTAGGCTATACTATTGTAATTAGCTGTCTTTAACTACTAATTAATGGTTTTTTAATTTTAACCAATTAGGTGCAAATATTTCTATTTTAAATTTTTCTAAAGTATATATGTGAGATTTTTCATTTCTTACATTAACTTGATTGTCTTATATTTTTGGGGTCTTTTAGGAGTGGATTTCAAGGAAGCATTATCCCAAATGATATTTAAGGAAGATGAAATAAGAGAATTTTAGAGAAGAGGAGGCTTTGCATATTTGCAAAAAAATTATGTGAACTTTGGCTGCATTTGCTACTTTCTGTTCCTAAGGTTGACTTTGACGGTGAAGATGGCATCATCAAACAGTAAGGAGATCGATGAAAGTCGACAGTAGGCTGTCCCTGTGCATACAACCTTGCCAGGTGTTGTTTCTCTACCCCGTCTCTTTAATTTTAGTAACTCATTTATCTTTTTAGCAGTCTCCCTATTGTGCAACTCAACCTCTCCTATACCTCCATCATCTACAACTAGCAATCTGTCTAATGCCATTATTAATGGCAATCCTCCTTCATCTACTAATACCACCTTCAAAGCCAAAACCTTTTCAAAAGTAGTGGCTTGTTTTGCTGAGGCCATTGATGCAAAGGCAAGGTTTGTTATTATAGGTCTTGAGCTCAATGAAGCTGCCAACACTGGTAAGGACTCCTTGACTCCCTCAGTACCCTTTTCCTTAGCTCCTAATTCAAAAATGATTGCTGAAATTGTTAAGGAAAAGAACAAATTAAAAGATACTATTATTTTCTTTTTTATAGTTGAAATTGATAAATGTCCTCCCCCTGCCCCCCCCAAGAAATTTATTGATGATTGGTTCCACAATTATTGGAACATTAAGCTAGGGTTTCACATTTTATTTTGTCATTAAGTTTAGAAAGGTTTATTTGTCATTTTCTTTGCTAATCAAGAATCCCAAAAAGAGGTTATCAAAAAATAGTATTGGACTATAGGGTCAACCTCCTTCTACGCATTGGCGTGGACCCTTGAAGCCATTCATGAGGAAGTGTTGGCTCTTTTAGCCCCTAGATGGATACTTGTGAAGAATATCCCCCCATTCTTATGGTGTTTTTTGCCACAATTACTTGAACCCCTAGGTAAGACCATCTGGATGGATGACACTGTTAGGCTTGTGCCTCACATGGATGCTAGGATTCTCATTTTTCTCCTTCCTGAGAAAGAGATCCTTGCAAATATCACTATTAAAGTGTTAAATGATATCTTTGTTTATCCTATTGAAATTTTAGGAGGCTTGAATGCTTGCTTTCTTTGCAAGAAAGAGGGTCATCTCAAGAAAGACTTCCCTTTTGTTAAAAAGGCTTCTACTAAAACACCTAATCAAGCTAACCCTAATCCTCCTTCTAGCTCTACATCTCAGGTTAACCCCTCTGATGCTTTAATTTCTGATACTTCTCCTTCTCTGAAACCTTCTAGAACTTCTAGTGCCTCTACCTCCACTCCTCCTTCCAGTCAGCAACATTTACTACCCCCTAAGCCAATGTCTAGTTATGATGATGGTTTTATGGTGGTCAAAAAAGAAAGAAGAGAAAGGGGAATAATACTGGAAACCCCAAACCCAAGATTCTTTCTAGTAAGCTTGTCACTCCTCAAACCCCCATTGATTCCTCTCCTATTATTGAAATTATTGGGTGCCCTACCCCTATTATTGAATTTGATAAACCTATTTCAATTCCTTGGAAACTCCCTCCCAAAGTTTTTAAAGAAATTGATGATGATTGTTTATTTGAAATAATTCTAGCTATTGATTCTTCTTAGAATATACTTAGTATGGATGTGGATTCATCTAATATTGATGATGATCCTAGATCTAATGGCCTTACCACAAAAAGGCGGGGGAGGTCACCTGGGTCTAAAAAAAGCCCTCGGGTAAGAAGATTGGGGATAGTACCACTAAATCCCTGTTGTCTGTTGAAGTTGCATGCCCTACCCCTATCAATGTGTCCCAATGAATTGTTTATCTTGGAATATTAGGGGCCTTGAATCCCTAAACAAAATATTTTTCATCAAGCATTTATTGAATTCTTTTAACTCTTTTGATATATTTATGATGCAAGAAATTAAAGCTACTAGTTTTACTCTTGAAACCAATCTTAATTTTATTTGGAAAGATGCTATTAAATTTTACTCTAACCACACTAGGGGTAGGGGAGGAATTGCTCTCCTAGTTAATCCCAATTGGGGAAAACTCATTATTGCTAATGGTGTTTCTCCTTGTCAAAGAGTCATTTGGTTTATCATGAACATTGATAATAATCCCATTGGTTTTTGCTCTATTCATGCTTCTAATGATACTAAAGAAAGAATATCTTTTTGGAACTAGTTAACTGCCCTTCCTAATATTGCTTGGTTAATTGGTGGGGATTTCAACATGATTGAGTCTCATAATGATAAAATGGGTGGTAATCCTTTCAGATGGAAAGATAATGAAAATTTTCACTAGTCTAAACTTATAAACTCTAAAAAGTTATTCGATCCTCTTATTGTTAATAAAGATGTTAATCCTAGAATATGGCACACCTAGTGCAATTTCTAGCAAGGTCATTCGTAGATATATTCTAGATTGGATCGCTTCTATGGTAATAAGCATTCCATCTCCTTTCTCCCTGATAATCTTGGGAATATTGTTCTAGTCACCATGACTACCCTATCTGAGCATTATCCTATATTCACCTATATCAACATCAACTTTGCTTCGGTCCGTCATAAGTCTACTTGTCCCAAATTCTTCGTGAATTATAATCTTCTTCTAGATGAAGACATTCTCTATGCCATCCAAATCATCAAAAACATCAATTGTTTTAACCTTAAGGATCTCTCTATGATCGATAGATGGAAGGCTAATCTTCCTCCTTAGAAGTGCTTTCTCCAAACCATTGGTCAAAAGTGTGCCAAGGATTATAGGTTCATAGAAAAACATATGTATTCTAAACTTCAAAATGTTGAATTTTATGTTCAGGATTATGCTTCTAATCCTAATCTCATGGCTCAGGTTATAGCCACTAAGGATGCCCTGAGTAAACATCAACAAACCAAAATTCAAGGTGCTAAGATCCGCTCTAGGGCTAGCTGCCTTCATCATGGGGACCATGCATCCAAATTATTTTTTAACCTTCTTAAACAGAAGCATATTAAAGATTCTATTGATAAACTTATTATTGACAACTAGGAAGTGTTGGATCCTAACATCATTACTAAGGATTTTCCTGACTACTATAGAACGCTTTTTACTTTGGAGAACTCAATGGGGGCTGATAAAATTAGAAAAAAAATGCGAACCTCTTATTCCCAATAGATTAGATTTTGAAGATGTTCTCATCTTGTTTAATCCTATTGATGAGATTTAAAATGCTATAAAATCCCTTAAGGATGACAAGGCCCCTGGGCCTAATAGGTTCCCTATTAAATTTTATAAAGCTAGTATCAGCTGGATTTGTACAGATATGCTTGATGTGTATAATGAGGCCATGTACTTTGGTTCCCTAGGTCATGAGATCAATAGTGGTATCATTAAGCTCCTTCCTAAGGAAGGGCAAAAAAAAAAATTATTAAGAACTAGAGACCGATTACTCTCCTTAATGTTTCTTATAAAATCTTAGCTAAATTTTTAGCTCTTAGGTTGGTTCACATTCTCCCCAAATTTGTCTGTGCTACTCAAACTGGTTTCATAAAGGGTAGGTACATTTTTGAGAAGCTTATCACTGGTTGGGAAGCTATGGAATGGGCTAAATGTTCTCATTAGAATTCTCCTACGCTCCTTCATAACTTTGAGAAAGCTTATGATAGAGTTGAGTGGAAGTTTATCATTATGATGCTGCAATCCTCTGGTTTCCCCCCATTTTTCTATAATGTTGTTCAAATTTTTCTCAAAGATACCTATGCTCAAGTTGAAGTTAATGGATCCCTCTCTAAACCCTTCCCTCTTGGTTGCTCCATTGGGCAAGGTTGCCCCCTAGCCCCTGCTCTTTTTTTATTGTTATTGAAGCATTGTTCTATATTCTTAAAGATACCACTTTGTCTCCTGAGGTTAGAGGTTTTTTACCTTCCTAATAATGATGAGCTTATAAATAGTCATTTTGCTGATGACACTACCTTATTTTTTGAACTCACTAATAATAATTTTAAAAATATGTAAATCAAGTTGGATCTATTTTGTACCATCTCTAGTGCTTGTATTTCTCAAGCTAAATCCATATGCCTGGGTTGGGATGAGCAGCCCCCTGTTTTGTTTAATTAGCATAGTTTCCAATGGGGAGGCCCTAATAATATTGTCAAGTATCTTGGTATTCCCTTTTCTGTTGATCCTTCTCTTGAAGATATGTGGTCTTGGATTAAGTCTAAGATTGAGAATAAGCTTAATAAATAGCATAACAAGTCCTTATCTCTTGCCAGTAGAATTCAAGTTTGTCAAAAGAGTTGTCCACTTATAGTATTTATTACTCTTCTACTTGGATGTTCAATAATTATCAAACTTTATAAATTCAAGAGGCTATCAGACACTTTCTTTGGTTTGATGGTAAGGGAAATAAAAAGTTCCATGTTGTTAAATGGGAATAATGTCATATTGATAAAGTCCTTGGAGGGCTGGGGCTTAAAGATCTCAAGTTGCAAGGTACTACCCTCTCTACCAAATGGATCTTCCACTCTCTGGAGTGTGATAGCCCTTGGAAATTTCTTGTTAGACATAACATAGAAAGGGGCTTCCCCAGAAATGCCAAAACTTGGAAAAATCTTCCCTTTTGTGACCTTATTATTAGTAACTTCCTAGTTATTGTTCAAGGTTCTACTATATTCAAATCCATATGGTGAGCTTGGGACCATGTCCAAAAATTTATCACCAATAAGGAATTATTTAATCAAAAGCAAATCCATGGTGAAAGATCCATTTGGTGGAATTTAAACCTGAATGGCAACCCCCTTGCCTTATCCCAAGGATGTTCTACCAAATTTTGGGCTAAGATTGGTATCACTCAATTAGTTGATATTTTTTATTAGGATAAGCTTATTCCTTGGGAAGATCTCAAGGTTAAGTTTAGTATTCCCGATTCTCATAAAAAGACTTACAATATGATTTTGCAAGCTTCTAATGACCTTCACTCTATTTGTCATGTGGATTCCTATAGACACTTAAAATGTAAGTGGTTGGATGGGGTCATTTTGGATAAGCTTAAAGCTAAGAATATTTACAAGATCATTGATCACAATGAAAATATTATTGATCATATTAACAAGATTTTGTACTACTCTTTTGATATTTAAATTTGGAATAAATTCCTTGACAATATTTGGAAAAATCCTGTGGAGCCTAAAATAAGATGTTTTAATTGGTTAGTCTTACTTAATAGACTCCCAATTAAAAGAGATAACCATAATTCTGATTATTGTAACTTATGTAGGTTGCCTAAAACTGGTAGACATATTCTTTTTTACTATCTTTTTGCTAAAAAAATCTAGAATCTTTTTGGAATATATTATCTTGTTAATGTGAATATTCTTGAAATTGTTACTAGTCATATTAATTGTCTTAGTAAAGATGTTAATTTATTTTGGTATATGATATCTTCTAACATTCTTTGGTAGATCTAGAAATGCAGGAACGAGAAAAAATATCAAGGTAAGCCAAGGATTCTTACTGAGTTTTTTTCAAAAACTTGCCTATTTTAAAATCTTTCTATAGGTTTATAATGCCATGATGGTCGAAAAGGAGAAGCTAAGAAGGTTTTTCAAGGATAGGCATGCTACGTTCTTCTATTATGAGCTCAAGCATGGTTATCAATAGAGGAGAACCCTTGATGATCTACGGGTTTTTGAACTCAATTGCAAGAGACTTAACAAAGAAATCAGGAGAAACCTTAATACTAGGAATGAGGAGTTCTTTATGCTTACCCAAATCCAGGAGCACAAGAATATTCTTTGGATGGAAGGCTCACTCAGGTGGACTATGTGGGTCAATGTTTACTTTGATATTCTGCACTAGTCCTCTTGATGTCTCTGTTTTGTTCCTTTTGTAATTATGGTACTTTGATCTCGATTTGAGGCTCTGCCTCCTCATTTGTTACTCAGTGAACTCGTTGTATTTTTTGATCCCTCCATAGTTAACCAAAAAAAAAAATGAAATAAGAAGATGAAAAATAGATAAAACATGTTTAATAATGTTCGAATTTAGATAAAATAAAATAAAACATTAATACCTATAGCTAAGTTATCATAGTAGCATTACATTTATATATCATAAATTAGAAATTATTTTTTTAATAAATATTTTTATATGAAAAAATATTAATTTCAAGTATTTAAATATGTATGCAGTCATAAAAATTATAAAATAATAATCTTTTTAGTCTTTTTAAATTGAAAGTTAGTTATGTAAAATTGCTACCTAAAATATAATGAAAATATTTAAATATTAATTAAATGATATAAAATACAACTAATTTTTTTATAATTATTAAATTTTTATCTATAATACTCTACCCAATTACCTAATTAAACTATTATAACTTATTGTTAAAAAAATTAAAAAGTTCATGAAATCATATTTATTTTTATATCATTTTATATTATTAGAATGTGCTATACAAAATAAAATTCATGACTAGAGGATTAGTTTTTTTAACTATAATTAAACTATATGATTTATTAAATAAACCACTTTAAACTATTCAAAATATTTCAATGATAGTAAATTAATGTATATATATAATATTTATAGAAGAAGTCCAGAGATATCAAGACTTTAATTTTTTAATGTAGTGATGCTTTTTAAAGTAAATTAAAGTCTCAATATTTACAAGTTCTTTCTAATATTATGTTAGTGCATTAAACTTATAATACAAAATTGTATTTTTATTATAGTTAATGTAGGGTTATGGTTCATTTTTCTTTTGTGTTAGGGTTGGGATTATAAATAGAGTAGGATTTTTATAGGATTAGATATAGAATCAAACTTAGGTTTTGGATTAAGATCATAAACCTAATTAGATGTATGGGTTAGGGTTATCTTTCAATTTGATTTTGTATTATCATTCAAATTAGTTTAGTGGACAAATTATTGTGAATATGATTTGAATTTATTTTATGGTCATAAAAAAATTTATTTTATGATTATAATTTGATTTCATTTAGTGTAAGTTTGAGTTAATTTAGCTTTATAGTTAGGGTCCAAATTAGTTTAGTGTTAAGGCTAAAGTTCCATTTTTTTTAGTGTTGTGGTTAGGGTTCATTTTTTTACTGTTATGTTTTGTTCAAGGTTATCACGAGTCAATTAGATGCAAGGGTAAATATGGTTTATCATTAGTATTTAGCTTCAAATATAATTTAGTTTTCTTTTAGTTAATTAATTAGTCATAAGGTTATTGTATAATTATCATCAATAGGATCTTATTGATTTTTTCATGGTTACCCATTAATAGGGTTTGATCTTGTTTGCAATAATGATTCAATTCTATGTTAAGTGCTCAACAGTAATTTATCTAGTTTAGTATTAGGATTGCAATATTTTGACTATTGATGTCATTCTTTTAGTTTTATTGGATTAATCATGATTTAAAATGAATATAGATTTATTTTGATTTCATGTTAGATCTATAGTTTAATTTAGTTGTATAATGAATTTGACTAGAATTCAATTCAATGATAATAAATAAAGTTTTAAAAGAACTTTGAACAAATCCAGAAATCACGACTCTAAATTCTGAACTAGCCTTTTTTTATCACAAGGAAGATCCTAAAGATTGAGGGGGAGAAAATGGAACAATCCACACCTATTCATTGTCCACATTTCTACGAGACATTTCGTCCAATAGTTAACGTGGCATAAAGCTTTATCGAAGCAGTAGATGTAACATCTACCTGACACAGTGTATCCTTAATGCCCATAGGCTTTCCGAAAGCTGTCGTTACTCATAGGCTGTCTTCACGCCTATCAATTGCATTTGCTCGATCGAAACGAATGTATCTAAAACCTTTTAAACAGAACACATTTCTTTGAGCCATTGGGTCAAGCAGCGGAGGAGCGTTCTCTACGAGACTATTTCCAATTACATCAGATGAAATACAGGACATTAGATCTGGTTATACAGAGATATTGCAGAACAGGGACTCCAACTATTTATTCAAGAAAGATCAAGTGAAAAGAACAGTGACTCTGATTATCAAACTTCAGACAAGGAGAGACAAGTTAACCAAAGCTTCCCAACTAGATTAGTTTCACTCCTACCTTCAGAAGTGATTGTGTGGGTCCCATAGACTACTTTAGCCTCATTGACATCATTAAAATCTATCATATCATATCATATCAAAGCTGCCCTCAAAAAAAACGGCACTTCCATTCCTTCCTTTAAAAACATGCGCAGGGTCCAACTTCTCTGTGACGGCGAAATCGTGAACGATGGAAAAGAGGTGTTCTAAGCGAAGAAAAGACTGTTGTGATGAAACAGTGCCATTCTATTTTCAATATACGGCAACGAATCTGCGATGAGTTGTCTTGATTGTTTTGACCTGTGGAAAGGTTGCGGGCGAACACTGATACATTTCCATTTCCTTGATAGGTTAGCAGCACAATTTGTCTCTTCATGTGTAAGGAATGAGAATTACCGTTATGGCATCCTGCCTGAGAAATAAATCTCTCACGCGCTTTAAACTGAAAAGACTGGCGGACTTGTCATTCTTTTCCATTAGCTTTTTGGAAATGCGTCTTTTAACTCATCTTCGCTATCGACTTTATCCCATTCACAACGTATTGTGTTGTTTTGTGCACGATTTAATTTGAGTTCAATAGATTCTGCCTGGAAAATTGAACTTCAGCCGAAAAATATGGATTCGAAAAAGTTTAAGTAGTCTCTTATGTCACATATTTGGGATTTTTTTGTCAATTCACATGTCGGAAGGACTACCACAAGGGATGTTCTATTTTGGATTCTTTCCTAAATACATTCTTATAAAGATTTTGTAATGATGTGTTACATTTTTGCACTGGAAGATGTCATGTATTTTGGCTTTTTCTTCAATTTACACATTGAAAGGACTACCACAAAGGGATGGGCTATTTAAGATTCTTTTCTAAATACATTTTTATAAAGATTTTGAAATAATGTGTTACTATTTAAAATTAAGATTTTTTTCCAATTCACACGTTGAAAGGACTACTACAAAGGAACGTGCTATTTTGGATTCTTTTCTAAATATATTTTGTAAAGATTTTGCAATAATGTGTTACTATGTGAAACTGGAAGATGTAGGAAAAACCTATTTTACTATTATATATTAAACATATCTAAAAGATAGAGATAAATCAAAACAAATAGAGACTACAATATTATGGAATGAAAAACTTAATTTGTTGATTTATGAACACATATTACATGGCCTCTAATTTATAAAGGACTTCACGTCACATAAACTAGAGTTACAAAATTGGAAGAACATTATAACTTAGCAAATATATTCTACATGGAGAGAAGATAAGAGATGTGTAGAATAGACTTATTAGGTAATGTACGTAAAACAATTTAAACAACTAGAAACTTTGTAGGAAAAAAATCTATCACTTACAACAAAATAATATTTTTCTTTTAATATATGTTTATGTGGACAATGGAAGAAATTAATTCTTTCCAACGATCCTCTTTACTAGACCATATAAAACCCATCCACATAATCACTTTAAGATTTTGTGCCTTGACCAATACAATTCTATAATGATATCAATTTACCATACAATATCACATAAGTGATTTCTAGTGGACCACAAATTCTAGATGCAAGTGGTTTTGACTGATCACAAAATTCACATATAAGTGGTTTCATATGACCGTTAACTTTATGTAAACTATCTTAATGAAGATTTACTAATTTATCATACATTTCATCACTTTGGGCTTTACTTATGAATTTTTATATTTCTCATTTTTGTTGATTTGGTAATCACTATGACAACACACTAGATCTTTCATCAATATTTTATTATTCCAACAATTGCAGTTGTATCTAATAATTTTATTGAGACACAATCACTCTCGTTCATGAGTAATGAACTCTTGTAAGATTTCATCAAGTTAAAGTCAAATGCTTTAATAAATTTTGATTTGGAGGATAACAACATTACCATGCTCCACCTCAATGCTTTAATTTTTTGCCAACAATCTCTTTAGTGTCTTCACCATTAACAATCTCAATCAGACTCGTATAAGTATAGCTCACCTACTCAACTCATAGTCTAAAACATAAATGGTTCATTAGGTGTCTATAATCTCCTCTTTAACTTCATTAGAAGCTACAACTTTTTTCCTTCAAATATTTTTTGCTACCTTCTTCTTTAAGTTTCCAACAATAAAAATAAAAACATATGTGCCCAAGCAACCACTACAATCATTCAAATGGGATACACCTCACTTTACTTGGATTTATATTCTTCTCACTCTTTTAAAGATAATAATTCATCTAAAATTAAGACAACTCTTGTCAAATATAGATGAAAATCTTTCAAGATTATTCTAAGTCTCCTTACAATTTATGCTTTTTTAACATCAATTATTCTCTTTTAATAGAAAAGGCTTCTTTTGTCTAATTCTTGCACATCAATAGCTATATCTTTGTTCTAAATTTCATCTATTTCTTATGTAATTTAGTCCACATTCTCCTTTTGAATGGACTATAAACCCTTCATTGGTACAACTAAATAAAACGGTGACTTTCTCTTGAGGTTTTGAGAATTACTAACATTTGTTGTAGCATCTTGACAAAACAACAAAAAATATACACTAATATCCTTTTAATATTTAAAAAAAAATTAATATACCTTGCATTAGATCTTCTACTATTGCAAACTTCACCACCAGATAAGTGCACCATGATGGTGTGCAAAATTAGCAACCCAAAAAGAAAAAAATTAATATTCCAATAACTTGATCAAGTTATGGATCATTAATTTCCTAGCCTAGATTCAAATAACCCAATTGTATTTTTCTTGTTTCCAAAACTAGATAGGGTTTCCATATGACCAAAAAAAGATAATGTTTTTAATATGTAAAAGTAATTTTTAGATAATTAGAGACTTGTATGGGTTCCAAATTATTTGTCCCTAAGAAAATCCTAATAAGAAAACAAGGGAAGGGGAGGGAGGGAGGGAGGGAGGGAGAGGAGAGAGTCAAAAATAAGAGGTAGCTAGGGGGGAGAGATTAGATGTTTCAAGGATGTATTAAGGGGTCCTAGGTGCCCTGAGTGGTCTTAAGGGGTCTTCATGTGTATTAATAGGTCCTAGAACACCCTAATATATATTAATGAGTTATTCCTAGGACACATTTATTAGTCACAAGGTATCCTAGGTACATTAAGGGCTCCTAGGATGTGCTAAGGGACTATAGGCATATTAACTATTTCTTAGGTGTTCTAAGATTCATTAACGATTCCTAACATGTCTTGGGGGGTCTTAGGTTTCATAAGTGGTTATAGGATCTATAATTATGTTAATGTGTCATAGGATGTCTTTAGGCTTGTACTAGGTGTTTTAACTAATCCTAAGGGGTTTTATGATACATTAATGGGCCTAAGGAGTCCATGCACACATTGATGTGTGCTAAGTAGTCTTAGGATACATTAATTAGAATTGAAATACATTAATGGGTCTTGGGGAACCCTAGGATATATTAATGTGTCCTTAGAATATTAAGGGGTTCTAAGGAGTTCTAAGATACACTAATGGCTCCCAAAATATCTTAAGGGATCATAGGCATTAGAAATAGTCTGAAGGGGTCCTAACATGCAAAACTTACTTATGTAATTTTCTCAAAAAAATTATGTTGTGCATGCATACTTTTCATATAGTTCCTCCCAAAGTTGATAGTAATCAAATCCTTTGTATTGTTGGAGTTGAGTGTCTAGTTAGGAGAGTTAATCATAGTTTAGTGAGTTTGTTAAATAATATCTCAATGCATGAGTAAGTATATGAAGGCAATAGACTTTGAAAAAATGTAAATTTGTTATTTTTTAATGTAACTTTGTATTTTTCCAAGTTTGTAGAAAAATTGCATAAAAAATTGAACATGTGAAAGGTTAAAAAGTTAACCCATATACAACTATAATCACTAGTTCCTACTTTCATCAATCTAGTCCTACTTTAATTGATCAAGAGGGGAGAGATACAATATGTATCTATGTTTTAGTTCACCACTTATATATCTAAGTTGCAGTCTTTATTTAAAAGGGTTCTTGAAGTGGTCTTATTCTTCTCCTTCTTTGTAATGGCCTCCTATTAAACTTCTAATCTTTAACCTTCTTTTTTATTTATAAGATATGCTTGTGGAAGATGGGATTTATCTATGAGTTGTGTGACCACATGTATCTGTAACTCATTTTATCCCTATTAAAAATGGTGATTCGATCACCAAGTAATTTATGACACTTTTCCTTAGAAATATCTATGCAAATATAGTAACATACCATGCAATGTTGAGAAAGGCTTTTTTCTTAGTAAAATTTGTAAGTATCATTCTCAACACATTAATGTTGGAAACTACAATTGGAAAAATTGTTATGTTTTCATTGATCAAAAACCTTATTGGTAAGACATTTTCTAATAGCTGTGTAGAGTGGCATATCAGTTGATTGATGAAGAGGATTTGAAAACACAAGCTAATAAGGTGAACTAGTGAAGTTGTTGAGTAAAAAGGAGTGTAAGAATGTTGGAATAACAAGGGGAACTTGATCAGTTAGTCTTTCACAAGATAATGTGTTATTTGATCATTGTATAAAGTGAAGAAAACATATGAGTTGAAGTATAAAAGAGTTGTTGAGTAGAATACTAAGCTTGATCGAGTGACTATTTTACTAGGTCAATGAAGAAGTTGAAGCAAAAGATTCTGGAACTTAGGTAGAAGCCGAGAAAAAAATGTTAGTGGAATGATGGTAATGGTCGAGAAAGATGAAGGAGAAAACTGAAGAAGAGACTAAGTGCAATGAAGGTTGAGCAAGCAATGATGAAGAATGCAATGATGACCAAGTGTTAGAAAATTAACATGATTGAATTTATGAATTGGTCAAAATGCGCAAATTATAAGGATTAGTGAGCTAGCATATTTAATGCACAAATTGAGTTAGGTACAGAAAATCTACTATAAGGATTTAAGTAGAAGTTTCAAGAAAGGTGAAGAAGGAAAAAATGGTTGACAAGATTCAATGAATCCAATTAAACTCTAAGGGCTACGGTGATGTTTAAGCAAAAAAATATCAAAGAATCCTATTTAAGGATGCACGAGGCACTTGTGTCATTCATTGGAAGAATTTAGCAATTCATGTCAACCTCAAAAGCCACCACTTTATAGGTAGTGACAAATTTATCACAAAAAATTACTAACAAATTGTCTATAATCCATTTTTTTCCTCAAATTTTACATTTTTTTATATGAAACAAAGAAGTTGTAGGGGAGTACACCAAGGAGATTAAAGTGTTGATTCTAATTCGTTTGGCTGCAATTTTTGAAGCTATGGGATATCATTCTAACTATTTGAATGAAATCTTTGGAAAGCCTAGCTAGGTATTGAACATAAATTACTATCCTATATGACCATATCCAGATCTCGCCTTTGGCATGGCTCCTCATTCAAATACATGTGGCATCACTATTATGATACAAGATCTAAGCGGCCTACAAGTGCTCAAGTGGCATCAATATTCTAATCTCACTGACTAATCTCACATAAGGACAAAAATAGCATCACTTTCTATTAAAGTTCTAAATTTCTTGCATGAAAAAGCCAATTGTCTTGCAATAAAGTTCAACATTTGAAACTCTAATAACTTGCATCCAAAACAAACAAATTCAAGACTAGTCGAATAAAAACATGGAAGACATGAGCCATGTTTCTTTATATGTGATGGAGAATTATACATATTAAGAACCCTAACAATTCATGATGAAATAAATAAATAATAAATTCATGGCAGCAGAGATAGAAAGTTTTAGGGAATGGTTTGCCTAATGCTTCAAAATTTATCTCTTTGAAGAGCTTTTTATTGACCATTTGATGTGGCCATAATGCACATTCAAGAGGGAAAAAAATTGGCTCCTTGATTTCGATATTCCAAGGATTCTTAGGAGCATCCTATATAGATATCTTCTCTTTCTCAATCCACTTCTTCTTATGAGAAAGTGGGAAAGAGATGAAAAGAAGAGGTTCTAAAAAAAATGGCACGTTAGAGCACATGGAATTGTTGGAATACATTGATGCATATTCAAGATTTTGTTGATTAAGACCAAAGGATAAAATAAACCTTTCCTAAGGAATTCAAAATGAGTCAATTGAGGCTAATTATGCTCAAGAAGGTCATGATGAAGAGTCTAGAGAGTGAAATTATGAAATATGGTATTCCACAAGGATATGGCTTCATACAAGGTTTGAACTGAAGCCCCATCCAAAATAATTGAGCAGTCCTTTTTTAAAATTATTTCTCAAGGTTCATTAGATGCAAGGCTAGAATTTGGCCATTATCATATCTACACGAGTATTTTTTGATATATTTCTATCAAATGGAAACCCTTTATTGATATGACATTTTTGTGCTATCTCCCTTTCTCATTCAAGGGTTAAATGGCAGACAAAATTTATAAAAGAATAATAATAATCCTAAAGCAAAAGGCTTTCATAAAAAATACTAGAGCTCCACCCATGACCCCCACCCCTCCATTTGAAAAATATTTGTAAACTAGATTTTGATTGAGTTGTGAGGGACAATATAGTGAAAAACTGCAACATCAGTGAAAAAATTATCTTGGGGCGACATTGTTTCAACTTTCAACAATAGAACCTCTTAAAAACGTTGACCTCTATCCATAAAATCCCCCTATACTATATTTTTACCTAACCATTATGATTAAGTACTCTCATTATGGCCAACATCCTTATGTGTAACATAAAAATCCATAATTTCCAAATGAAAGGCTATTGTGTATTTTACCATGTGTGAGTGTTAAATGAAAGGCTATTGTGCATTTTACGTTTTCTAGAGAACCAGAAATATTTTGCTTAACGAAAAGAGTCAGTCTTTAATCTTATGGATGAGTTATAGTTTTTCTTTTGGTAGCTATCTTTATCAATAGAATAATGAGATGACCGAATGCACAATAGTGTATCCCATTCCTTATCCTATCATCTCAAAAGAATACCATGTATAGTACTATTTCAAATATTACTCTAAATTGAATAAAATACAATTGTGAAAATTTTGAAGATAATGTAAGATGTATTCTATATAATTCAATTAAGATTGAATTTAGAATGCTTTTAGAATTTAATAAATATTATCTAACAAATTTTGTTTATAAAAATTATCATTAACAAGCATCTTCACTATGTTTTGACTGGCTATCCCCAAGTAGCAAGATACTAGCAAATACATCAGCGGCTTAGAAGGGTATGACGTAGCACGGCTCGACCCTCTCTGAGAAAAAGGTGGAAGATGGAATAGTTGGCCTAAGTTTAGGTTCTTATAAACGTAATGAAAAAAATGCTGCCAGTGTTAGCAGTTATTAATTATTAATTCCAAATCAAGTGGTAGAATAGACGTGGCCAACGCAAACACTGATTCACCTTTTTAAACTGTCAGCACCATTTTTAACTCTTAGTTTAGATTGTCATGCATCTCTGACTGTTGTTTATGAAAGGGAAGGAATTTTGCTATTCATCCTATATAATTATGATAACTATTGTAAATGAATATAGAGATTTTTTGTTTTCAATGGCTCTATTTTCTCTTTTATCTGTGCAATTTGTCTTCTTTCTTCTAGCAAGATTCTTCTTTTTATTTTTAGACTTAGCTAAAAATCTTACATTGTAGATTTTGCCATCACACCAAAAGCACGTATTGATGGTGGAGAGGGATCTCATCAGGGATATAGTTGCTATGCCAACACCCCCCACATGATGGAGCCAGATTCAACCATTTATCATGTGGGATTTGCACCCACTACATACCATGTTGATAATCCAAGCCTTCGCGAACAAAGGGTCAAAGGGCTTGAGGGACTCAAACCAGTGACATGTGCTCTGATACCATGTAGATTTTTCCATCACACCAAAAGCACATACTGATGGTGGAGAGGGATCTCATTGGAGATATAGTCGCTCAAGCCCTTTGACCCTTCATCCGCATAGGCTTGGATTATCAACATGGTATGTAGTGGGTGCAAATCCCACATGATAAATGGTTGTATCCAGCTCCATCATGTGGGGGGTGTTGGCATAGCAACTATATCCCCGATGAGATCCCTCTCCACCATCAGTACAGGATTTTGGTGTGATGGAAAAATCTACATGGTATCAGAGCCTAGTTAGCTGGAAGAAGAAGTATTATTTTTGTTGCAGGTATTGCACATTAGAGCTTATTTAGAATGAAATTTTTTCATTACATTGAGGGTTGTTAATGTGTTTCTATTTGTAACCACGAACTGAGATAAAGTTCCATTTTTTGGGGAGATTAATGATGTCTAGTATGTATTTTGATCCATCTGTTGTCAAGCTAACTTCAGAAAATTATCTGTCTTGGAAAAAAAGGATAAAGGATCACTGCATTGAGCAAGATCTAATGCCCTATCTCCTCGGACACATTTCTAAGCCAAGCAAGTATGAATAGAAAATTACATGGTTTAATAGTAAGACATATTAGTCCATGTAATTTTCTATTCATAATTGCTTGGCTCATAAATGTGTCCGAGGAGATAGGACATAGGCCTTCTCAATTTCTTCTTTTTATTTTTAGACTCCAGCAGTAGAATAGATAACTCCAGCTCTGATGGTAGAAAGAATTGGCCAAACCAAAACACAAACGCTGATTCACCTTTATAAACTATAAGTAGCATTTTTAACTCCCAGTTTATATTGTCATACATCTTTGACTGCTGCATATGAAGGGGAAGGAATTTTTCTATTCAGCTTATATAATTATGATAACTGCTGTAAATGAATAGAGATTTTTTATTTTTAATAGCTACGTTTTCTCTTTTATCCGTGCGATTTGTCTTCTTTCTTCTATCAAGATACTTCTTTTTATTTTTAGACTTGGCTAAAAAACTTACATGGTATTAGAGCACAAGGCACCGTTTCGAGTCCTTCAAGACCTTTGACCCTTCGTCCATGTATGCTTGGATTATCAACATGGAATGTAGTGGGTGCAAATCCCACATGGTAAATGGTTGTATCCAGCTCCATCGTGTGGAGGGTGTTGGTGTTAATTATTGTTAGTTGGACAGCTGTTATTTTTGACCTGGAAATAGCAGTAGTATTTATAGGTAGCTTGAACAACTATTCGTCCTTATCTATGTATAGCAGCATTAGTTATGGGTAGTTTGGACCGCTATTTGTCCACTTGCCAAGAATTAGTAAATGGTTATTGCAAGGATAATTATTTACTAATTTTAGTGATTCCCTTTTGGACACCTTGCAACCAATTCTATTAGTGGCTGTCGAGTTGTCTTAATCTCAGCTGTTGGTTTGATTTAATCTCGGTCGTTGGTTTTTCCAATAGGGTAGTATAAAAAGGGCTCATTGGGTCATTTGAAAAAATAAGTTTTGGAGAAGCATTTTGCAGTGATAGCAAATTTTCTTACAGTGTTAGCAAGGGCGTTGTGTTAGTGTGGGGATAGCAATGGAGAATATCAGCAGGAGAAATTAGGAGGTTGTCGAAGTTTTGCCAGTGAGAGGCAAGGAATTTTGTATCTCTTGATTTGCTGAAGTTTAATATAATTCCTCATCTCTAGAACTAGTTTTCCCTTAGGGGTTTTTCCAGGGACAATTTGTTCAAAAATATTGTGTTCATTGTGTTGTTCATTTCTTTCCATATTATATAAGTGAAGTTGCAGTTGTGTTATTTTTCAATATTAGCTGAAAATTTGTTTTCAGTAGTTTAATAATCGTTTATGATAGGAGATTAATAATCAGTGACTACAATAGTTGATTTTTCACATGGTATCAAAGCATTGTTAAGGGTAGAAGAGTTTTTCCCTAGGAAAGAAATTTTGATCTCTTTAGATTTATTATTGCTTTAAACCCTTGAGATGGCTTCAGCTAGTTTGAGAGATCAGGATAGATTGGATGGTGCCTCAAATTTTGGTGTTTGGAAGGCCAAAATTTCTTTATTGTTGGAAGAGAATGGTATCAAGGATTATACTACCAGTGTTGTACCTGTACCAATGGATGCAACACAGCTTGCAGCATATAGGAAGGATGATGCCAAGGCGAGGAGGATAATCTTTGATGGTGTCAAGGATCATATTGTTCCACATATCTCAGAGCTAGATACAGTGAAGAAGATGTGGGACGCCATTTTGAATCTGTACCAGAATGCTACCACCAACAGGAAGTTGATTCTCAGAGAGAAGCTAAAGAATACCCAGATGAATCAGGGAGAAGACATCACAAGTTACCTCACCAAGCTCAGACTTGTCAAGGATGAGTTAGCAGCTGTTGGAGATAGCCCTAGTGATGATGAGTTAGTGAGAATAGCCCTAAATGGGTTTACTAAACAATGGAGTGTCTTTGTTCAAGTTGTCAGTGGACAAGATACTTTAACGAGTTGGAATTGACTATGGACTAGTTTCACTCAAAAGGAGTTTAGACTAAGTCTTGTTAATGGGGCCAACAAGAGTCAAAAAAATGAGGTGGAACAAGAGAACGTTGCCCTAGCGGGTAAAGGGAAAGCAAAGAAGGGATCTAGCAAAGGATCAAATTCACAAAGTGAGAAGAAGAAGAAGGACCTTTCTAAGGTCAAGTGCTTTGGATGTCAAAAGTTTGGCCACTATGTCAATGATTTCCCAGAGAGGAAGAAGGGTAAGAAGCAGGTGGCAGCTTCAGCAAGTGTGGAAGAACTCTCCAATAGAATGGAAGATGAGTTTGCACTCATAGCTTGTATGGTTAGCTCAACCTCACAGTGTGTTTGGTATATAGATAGTGGGGTGTCATTTCATATGACAGGAGTTAGAGAGTACTTGTCCAGTTACAAGGAGGAGGAAACCAACATCCAAAGCACTTGACCTTAGAAATGTCCTTCTTCTTCTTCTCACTTTGTGAATTTGATCCTTTGCTAGATCCCTTCTTTGCTTTCCCTTTACCCACTAGGGCAACGTTCTCTTGTTCCACCTCATTTTTCTGACTCTTGTTGGCCCCATTGACAAGACTAAATTCTGGCCATCCAATGGAGGAGGACACCAACATCCAAATTTCTATGGGAAACTTGTGCAAACTCAACCCTGTTGGGAAAGGGACTGTTCAATTTTAGAGGGAGAATGGAAAGATAATCCCACTTCATGATGTATTATATGTGGCAAGCTTAGGTATGAATTTCATTTCTGTATATGTTCTTCAGGATAGGGGGTATAATGTGCTCTTTAGAGGGACAAATGTGTTGATTAAGCACAAAGATTGGAAATCCCCCATAACTATTGGAGTTAGGAGTGGTCGCCTTTATAGATTGCATTTTGATACTCCTAAGGCACTTATGAGCAACAGTAATCCTAGAGATCTTGGAGAGCTATGGCATAGGAGGATGGGCCATATTCATCATGGAGCACTTAGATTGCTTCGTGAGACGGTGACACGTGGTCTAGAGGTGAGCACAAAGCATGACGATGTATGTAAGGGATGTGTGTTGGGAAAGTTTGCGAAAGCATCTTTTCCAAGGAGTGACACCAGATCTAAGGGTGTTCTTGATCTAGTACATTCAAATGTTTGTGGATCGATGTCGACGAAATCTCTCAGAGGATATGAGTACTATGTTACTTTTATTGATGAATTCTCTAGAAAGACCTGGATATACTTCTTGAAGACTAAGGATGAGGTTTTTAGTCAATTCCAAAAGTTCAAAGCTCTTGTGGAGAACTCGACATGAAATAAGATAAAGGTTCTTCAGTCAGACAATGGAGGCGAGTACAAAAGAAATGTCTTCCAAGAGTTCTTCACTAGAGAAGGAATCAAGAGAGAATGGATTGTTCCTTACAATTCATAGCAGAATGGATTTGTTGAGAGGAAGAACCGTTCTATATCGGAGGTAGCAAGACCTATGCTACATGACCAGGACATGCCCCGTTACCTATGGTTAGAGGCGTGTAATACAGCAATCTACATTCAGAATAGAGTTCCACACAAGGTGCTAGGGAAGATGACACCAGAGGAGGCTTTCATAGGGAAGAAGCTAGATGTTAGTCACTTCAAAATATTCAGGAGTTTGGCATATTGCCATATTCTTGGAGATACACGTACAAAGTTAGATCAGACTGCAGAGAGGGGGTACTTTTTTGGGTACAATGAGACCTCAAAGGCATACAAGATTTTCATTCCGGGGACTAAAAGAATTATTGTTAGATAGGATGTCAAGTTCATGGAGGACAAGGCATTCAGAAGATCTAGAGATTTGCCAACAGAAGATCAGAGTGAGTAGCCAATAGAAGCTCCAAGACCAAGTCAAGAGCAACAAAGCTCAAGTACAGTTACCAGTACAAGTGTAGACTTAGTTAGTGAAGATTCACAGAGTATGGAGCAACAAGTGCAACAGGAAATGCATCTAGAAGACTTAGAGGTTGACATTTCATCCTCTACAGCTGGCAGCGAGAACCATGTGGTTCCAGATACACAAAGGGATACTCAGGAGTTTGTGGGAGCTCCTAGGAAGAGTACTAGACAGTGAAGACAACCAACCAAGTTCAATGACTATGTGGCATTAGTTAGTCAGTTGGTAGATAGTGAGCCTTCTAGCTATCAGGAAGCTGTAGAACATCAGGTATGGCGAGATGCTATGGTTGTAGAATATTCTTCAATAATGTAGAATGATGTGTGGAAGGTAGTACCTAGACCAACAAATAGAGTTTTAGTTGGATCACATTGGATGTATAAGATAAAGCACAGTGCAGATGGTAGCATTGAGAAATACAAGGTGAGGTTCATGGCAAAGGGGTTCTCTCAGAAGGAGGGAATAGACTATGAGGAGACATTTGCTCCTGTTCCCAAGTATACTTCTATACGAGCTATAATCTCAGTTGCAGCACAGATGGGATGGCAAATCCATCAAATGGATGTCAAGACAGCGTTTTTTAATGGTGAGTTGAAGGAGGAGGTATACATAGAACAACCAGAAGGCTTTGTAGCACACAGCAAAGAGACCCACAATTGCAGATTGAAGAAAGCATTATACGAACTCAAGTAAGCTCCTAGAGCGTGGTATAAGTGCATTGATACATACTTGCAGAAAATGGGCTTTGTAAAGAGTGAAGCAGATGCTAACCTCTACTACTTGATGGTTGGGGGTGAGATTCTCATTCTTGTTCTTTATGTGGATGACCTATTTCTTATAGGTTCACTAGGGCTCATAGTGGATTCCAAGAGGAACCTTGCAGAAGAGTTCGAGATGAAGGATTTAGGACTTATGCACTACTTTCTAGGCATGGAAGTGTGGCAAACAGATGGGGAGATTTTTCTTGGTCAAGGGAAATATTGCATTGAAATCTTGAAGAAATTTGGGATGGAGGATTGCAAAGCCATGTCTACACCCATGATTACGAATTGGAGGAAGGTAGATACAACTAAGGAGAAAGATGTAGATCCCACTTTATATAGACAGTTGATTGATTCGCTTATGTATTTGGTCAACACTAGACCAGATATAGCATTTGCAGTAAACTCTCTTAGTCAGTTCATGGTTGAACCAAAGAGAATGCATTGGATAGCGCCTAAGCATGTGCTACGTTACTTGTGTGGTATAGTCGAGTATGGGATCGGATATGTTCGAGGTGAAGGTATTAGGTTGATAGGCTATACTGACGTAGATTGGGCATAAAGTATAACAGAAAAAAGGAGCACTTCAGAGTGTTGCTTCAGCTTGGGATCAGGAGTTGTATCTTGGTTCAGCGGGAAGCAGAAGTCGGTGGCTCTAAGTTCAGCAGAAGTAGAATACATAGCAGCTAGCATGGACATGCGAAGCTATATGGCTTCGGAAGTTGTTAGTAGCCTTGTTTTGTCAGAAGGTTGAGACTATTGTGATACATTGTGACAATCAGAGTTGCATCAAGTTGTCTGAGAATCTAGTGTTTCATGATAGGTCTAAACATATAGATATCAGATATCACTTCATCAGAGATTGTGTACAAAGGGGAGTTGTTCAACTACAGTACATACCTACAAAGGAGCAGGTAGCAAACATTCTGACTAAGGCATTGGGGAAGGCAAAATTTATCTTCTTCAGAGATAAGTTAGGTGTCCTACAGAACAGCTTCCTCGCTAAGAGGGAGTGTTAATTTTTGTTAGTTGGACAGCTGTTATTTCTAACTCGAAAATAGCAGTAGTATTTATGGGTAGCTTGGATAGCTATTCATCTTTATCTATGTATAGCAGCATTAGTTATGGGTAGTTCGGACCGTTGTTTGTCTACTTGCCAAGAATTAGTAAATGGTTATTGCAAGGATAATTATTTACTAATTTTAGTGATTCCCTTTTGGACACCTTGCAACCAATTCTATTATTGGCTGTCGAGTTGTCTTAATCTCAGCCGTTGGTTTGATTTAATCTCGGTCGTTGGTTTTTCCAATTGGGTAGTATAAAAAGGGGTCATTGGGTCATTTGGGAAAACAAGTTTTGGAGAAGCATTTTGCAGTGATAGAAAATTGTCTTGCAGTGTTAGCAAGGGTGCAGTGTTAGCATGGGGATAGCAGTGGGGAATATCAACGGGAGAAATTAGGAGGTTGTCGAAGTTTTGCCAGTGAGAGGCAAGGAATTTTGTATCTCTTGATTTGCTAAAGTTTAATATAATTCCTCATCTGTAGAACTAGTTTTCCCTTAGGGGTTTTTCTAAGGACAATTTGTCCGAAAATATTGTGTTCATTGTGTTGTTTATTTCTTTCTGTATTATATAAGTGAAGTTGCAGTTGTGTTATTTTTCAATATTAGCTAGAAATTTGTTTTTAGCAGTTTAATTATCATTTATGATAGGAGATTAATAATCAGTGACTACAATAGTTGATTTTTCATAGTTGGCATAGCGACTATATCCCCAATAAGATCCCTCTCCACCATCAGTACATACTTTTGGTGTGATGGCAAAATGGAGTTGTTGCGAAGAAGACCAGAGATGTGTACGAATAGTCAGATTCCTTGAGTGGCAGCCAAATTGGCGGTAGAGACGAAGAGGTCGTGGAAGCCGAAGAGAACCCTTTATGGAAGCTTCACCGATGCCACGATTTGCAATGCGGGAGACTGCGCATCCATCACAACAAACTTTGTGCATAAAGAGCCCAAGATACCCATCGTCCTCTGCAAATTGAGGGTCGCTACTACACGGCACGAAGAAGGGTTCACCGCAGAAACATCTCTCCCCAAATGTTGTGCTCACAACCACCCCATCTACTGCTTCAAAATCGAGTTTCACAATTCCACCCATTTGAGGGATACGTGCACCTACACCGGGCATACACATGTAAGCGTATCAGTTTCGTCTCCCTACAAAATGCTGGTTGATCACCCCAAGCTCAAGAGATCTGGATGACACTAGTTTCGTCACCACTATTCCCGAGATGAGATTGATGTGAATTCTCTCCACCTTGAATTTGTAGGATTCAAACAACAACAGCAACACAATAAAAAAAATGATAATATTCAAAACAGGGGAGGCTCTGTTTTACTGTAGAGAAAAAAAAACTGATATATTATTCCAACTATAATTGTTGTTCAGCCAATACATTTATTCAAATAAAAATTGTTAAAATTAATCCCTAACACATAGATCAAAATATAGATCAGGAGTTCTGACAGTAGTTTTAGCATTATTCCATGCCTATGATTAAGGATGGGAGAAGAAGTAACTAAGACTAAACTAAAATGCATCCAAAAATATTATCTAATGCATGCCATATGTACAGCATGCTTCTTGTTTAAACTACTCCTGAACTGAAGTATTCTAAAAATTATTTATAGAACGGTGGAAATGGAGCGGTGGAGCTGGAGTTTGAAGTGAAGATCTCAGCATCAATCTTTATACTCCCCCTTGATGCTGAAAGGACTCACAATCTGATCTCTGAGTACCAAAAATTGATCTTTTGTAACTGCCTTTGTGAAGATGTCTGCAATTTGCTCCTTTGTGCTAATGTACTTCAACTCAACCGCTTTATTTTGTACCAAATCTCTGATAAAATGTTGTTTAAGATCAAAGTGTTTGGTCCTGCTGTGATGAACCTGATTCTTGGCCAATTTAATGGCACTTATGTTGTCACAAAAAATCATAATAGGCTAAACCTGTATCTCTCCAATTTCTTCAAGAAGCTTTCTAAGCCATAAAGCTTGTGTGCCAGCTAAAGTGACCGCAACATATTCCACTTCGGTAGAAGAGAGAGCAACCATACTTTGCTTCTTTGAACTCCATGTAATTAAATCGAAACCCAAAGAAAAACAATTACCAGATGTAGATTTTCGGTCATCCAAACAACCTCCCCAATCTGAATCACTAAAGCCAACAAGCTCAAACTTATTAGAAGAATAGTGAATGCCAAAATCTACCATATTTTTCACATACCTCAAAATTCTCTTGGCTGCCTTCATATGTTCCTCTGATGGATTTGTCATATACCTTGAAACCAATGAAACTGAATAAGCAATATCAGGCCTTGTGTGAATTAAAAACATCAAACTCCCCACAATGTTCTTGTATAATGTCTCATCAACAAGTTTAGCACCATCATCTCTACATAGTGTAACTCCATGAGCAATTGGAGTGGAAAGAGGTTTACAATCAGCCATATCAAATTTTTTCAACATATCTTTTGCATACTTTTCTTGACAAATAAAAATTTCATCTTTACCTTGATAAACCTCCATGCCAAGAAAGTATTTCATGAGACCTAAATCTTTCATCTCAAACTCATTCATCATAGCAACTTTAAATTCATCTTTCATCTTTGAACTACTACCCATATATAACAAATCATCAACATACAAACTCACAATGAGAATTTCATTACCTTCTTGTTTGTAGTAAAGGGTAGGTTCACTCTTACTTCTTTGAAAGCCATTTTGCTGAAAATATCCATCTATTCTTGCATACCATGCACGTGGTGCTTGCTTGAGGCCATACAAAGCCTTCTTCAACTTGTAGACATAATCTTCTTTGCCTTGAATCTCAAAATCTTGTGGTTGTCCCACATATACCTCTTCTTCTAAGTACCCATTCAAGAAGGCACTTTTCACATCCATGTGATGAATACTCCATTTCTTTTGAGCTGCAAGAGAGATTAGCATCCTAATAGTTTCTTGTCTTGCTACTGGTGCAAACGTTTCTTCATAATCAATGCCATACCTTTGAGTAAAACCTTTAGCAACCAATCTTGCCTTGTGTCTTTCAACACTCCCATCACTATTATACTTGGTCTTATAGACCCATTTTGTGCCAATCTTCTTCTTCTTATGTGGAAGATCTACAAGCTCCCATGTTTCATTCCTATCAATGGAATCCATCTCTTCATTCATTGCTTGCATCCAAACCTCATTAGCGCATGCATCTTCAAAACATGATGGCTCAAAATCAGCTTTAGCAAGTAATGCAAAATTTACTATCTCACCTATTGGATCTTCTTCATGTGCTTGATTTTGACACCTCTCATAGATATCACTCAATATTCTTACCTTCCTTGGAGGACTTGAGGATGGACTTGCTCTTGGGATTGGTGAGGGGTTTCTTGGTGGGTTTGGTGATCTTGAAATAGAACCATTAGCTAGCTGCTCATTATCATTATCAGCAATATCATCATCATCCAAAACTAATTTTGGCTTTCCAACATGTTGTTTTTGATGACCATAAACTCCCCCTTCATCAAAAATCACATCTGTTGAAACAACAATTTTATTAGTAATAGGATTGAATAATATATAAGCTTTTCTTTCCTCACTATAGCCCACAAAAATACATGATTCACTTTTGGCATCCAGCTTTTGCCTATTCTAATCAGGGATGCGAACATAAGCCAAACAACCAAAAACTTTAAAATGATTTACATTAGGTTTTTTCTCATACCATGCTTCATATGGAGTCATCTTGTGTAGGGCACTTGTAGGACTCCTGTTGAGAATATATACGGCTGTAGCAACTGAATCAGCCCAATAAGAATTGTTCAAACCCTTGGTTTTTAACATGCTCCTTACCATTTCTACCACAGTACGGTTCTTCCTTTCAGCCACTCCATTTTGTTGGGGTGTGTATGCAGTTGTGAGTTGTCTTTTGATGCCATTCATCTCACAAAAATTCTGAAAATCGTTTGAGCAAAACTCTCCTCCTCGATCTGTTCTCAAACATCTGATTGTGTTCCCTTTCTCATTCTCTACACGAGCTTTAAATCTCTTGAATGTATGAAAGGCTTCATCCTTAGTCTTCAAAAAATATACCCAACACATGCGTGAGTAATCATCAATAAAAGTAATGAAATATGACCACTTACCCAAACTTTGTGTTTGCATCGGACCACAAATATCTGAATGAATAAGTTGAAGTGGGTATTGGGCCCGCCATGCATTGCCTTTTGGAAATGATTCCCTTGAATGTATCCCTTTTGCACACCCTTCAGAAATCTGTTTATGCTCTTCAACCTTAGGCAATCCAAGAACTAATGCATTTGATGTTAGATTCTTCAAACTATTGAAATTCAAATGGCCATACCTGAGATGCCACAACCAATTTTTATCCTCATAAGCCATATTGACAAGCTGATTATCATTTTGACCAAACTTCAAAAGAAACATCCTATTCTTTGTCATAGGAACAACTGTAATCGCTTTTTTTTTTAATTCTTATCATAGATAGTACAGTGCATGTTCTCAAATACCACTCTATAATTCTTCTCACATAGCTTCCCAACACTCAATAAATTATGCTTTAACTTGGGAGTATAATAAATATCTTGAACACTTTTCATACCTTCCTTTGTCTGAACATCCATGGCTCCTTTGGCCGCAACATCCACAGTATTGTTATTACCAAGGGTAATATTGGATCTGTAACTATCATCAAGCTTTGAAAATATTTCTCTGTTACCAAACATATGGTTAGAGCATCCAGAATCCAAATACCAAACATCATTCACATTACTTTCACCTTTTCTATAACACAAAAATAAATTACCCGAGGAAGGGTCCTCATCTTGTTGGGCATAATTTGCACTATTGTTACCTGATTTCAGTCTACACTCTCTCTCAAAATGTCCATACTTATTGCAATGATAGCAATGGATGTTCCTTTTATCAAATCTGCCTCTACCTCTTCCTCCTTGAGCACCTCCTCTTCCTCTAGATCCTCTTGAAAAAAATTTATTTTGGCCCCTTCCCGAGCCTTTATTGTTGTTACTACTGCTGCTAGCACCATCGTTCTTTGAAATTTGCAATTGGGAAGCAAAAGCCTTCTCATTAACACTGATAGATGTGTCCCTTATTCTATCCTCATGTGATATAAGAGATCCAACCAATTCATCATACTCCATGGTAGCTAAATTTTTGCTTTCTTCTATGGCAATTACTACAATATTCCATCTTGGGGTTAGAGATCTCAATACCTTTTGTATTATTTGCTCTTGAGCAATAGATTCACCCAAAGTGGCCATTTTATGAGTCACATCTTTCACTCTCACACAAAAATCTCCCACACTCTCTGTCTCCTTCATCTTCAAGTTCTCATATTCTCTTTTTAAGATTGTAGCTTCACAACTTTGATCTAATCATTGCCATGGTAAGCATCTTTTAGAGTCTTCCAGGCCTCTTTTGCTGTCTGTGCATCAGCAATTCGAGGAAACAAGCTCTTATCAAGAGTCATCTGGATGTGAAAAAATGCCATTGCATTCTTCTTCTCAGCTTCTTTCTTCAATCTCCTATCATTAGGTTGGAGAGTATTCCAATCTACAGCCTCTTCATATTCAGATTCAACGATCTCCCAATAATCTTTTCCAATCAAAAAAGTCTTCATCTTGATTAACCAATATTGGTAATCAACTCCATCAAACTCTGGGATTTGCAAATTGTTTGTCATGCTGCTGTCTTTCAAACACCTTTAGCTCTGATACCAAATGTAGGATTCAAACAACAGCAGCAACACAATAAAAAAAATGATAATATTCAAAACAGGGGAGGCTCTGTTTTATTGCAGAAAAAAAAAAAAAATTGATATATTATTCCAACTACAATTGTTGTTCAGCCAATACATTTATTCAAATAAAAATTGTTAAAATTAATCTCTAACACATAGATCAAAATATAGATCAGGAGTTCTAACAGTAGTTTTAGCATTATTCCATGCCTATGATTAAGAATGGGAGAAGAAGTAACTAAAACTAAACTAAAATGTATCCAAAAATATTATCTAATGCATGCACATAAATATTATCTAATGCATGTCATATGTACAGCATGCTTCTTATTTAAACTACTCCTGAACTGAAGTATTCTAGAAATTATTTATAGAACAGTGGAAATGGAGTGGTGGAGCTGGAGTTTGAAGTGAAGATCTCAGCATCAATCTTCAGAATTGCACCGCATCTATCTTATCAATAAAAAATTCTGCAGGAGAGCAGTGCACGGCGATGACCACGATCTCGTTCTCCTCCTTCTCATCGTCCCATGCATTCAGAGTGTGGAAAAAATTCAGGCCCGGAACATCAAACCATCTCATGGCGGACCCGTGGGTGGCATATCGTGGAATCACTCCGATCCTGCTCATTTTTGAGCGATCAAAGTAGACAGCACTTCCATTCCTTCCTTTGAAAATGTGCGCGGGGTCCAAAACAAGCTGACCGTCGGGGAAGACGGCGTACTTGCCAGTGATGGCGAAATCGTGAACGATGGAAGCTTTGCGCGCCATGGACCGGACGGCCACGTCTGGTCCCTTTGCCCCGTCAGCGGCCACCCTGAAGAAATGAAGAAAAGGAGGAATAATGGAGTAACGGAAGGCAAATACCTCGCCTGTGCGGGTATCGATCTTCGGGTGCGCCGTCATGCGCGCAATCAATGTGCCCCCAAAGTCGAAAGACCCGCTCGTGTGAATATCTCCGTCCGGCGTGATATGCAGCTCGTGCGGCAGCCCTCATTCTCCCAGCACCAACAGCTTCTTGTGGAAAAACACTACGCTCGTATTCGCCGTTCCCACACCTTTGGTCGGGTCGATCAAGCCCAAACCCACTCGAAGGGCAGCCACGGCGACCCTGCCGGAAATAATATTAGGATAGACTGGCCTGCCCGCCGCCTCTTCTTCCATATATTTATGGGTGCGCACGTAACGGCTGGAGAGCGTAATTGTTATGCCATGTTTGTGGAAGGAGAGGGCATGGATCATCCCGTTGCCGTCGAAGAGGTGGAAACTGACAGAGGGAAAGAAGTTGGGGTTGGGTCCGTTGCGGACATAAACGCCGCCCAGCAAGCAGGGCGGGATTAGTCCTTCCACTTCCTCGCATTGGGTGGGTGGAATCTCGTCCACTGGAGCGAAGCTCCCAGCCAAAACGTGCTTTGGATCGAAGGCTGGCCTCAGCGGCGTGTCGAGTACTTTGTCGATGAAGCCATCCACCGCATTGCAAATGCTCACGAATAGCGATCGCGGCCAAGAGGGAGGAGATATAACAGCTGCCGTTTTACGTTTTGACTGGGCAGAAACCGGACAGAGTCTGTCTATTTTCGCACAGCAAGAAATCGAGCGATGGCGTCGGGTGGATACGCGATGAATTGTGCGGACTATTTTGGCGTGTGGAAGGCTTGAGGCCGAATAAAGTAGATAAATTTCCATTTCCCAATTGTGTGAGGAGCACAGGGGGTCTTTCATAGAAAGCTCTTTGTTATGGGACGCGAATTGCGATCACGACATTTTACCTGGCGAAAAGTTTTATTTCAAAGGACTCTTGCACTGGAACAGATTGGCCTAAAGACGCTGTTTATTATATTTTTGAATTCACTGGTCTCTTCTACAATAATTGAAGAAACACATGCATTCAATGTATTAATAAAAAAGAAACTGTTTTTTGAGTTCAGTAGTCTCTTACACAATAAATAATAAAACACCCGCATTCAATATAAATAATAATAATAATAATAAATAATAACAAACAACTCTTAAAAAACGTTTTCGAAGCGTTTTAAGCCTCCGTCAAGATCACCTAATCCCACGATATATTTTCACCTAATCCCACCAGATATTTTCATGTATTATTGTTATTATTATTATTATTGACATTGCAATCAGGGATTCTGCCCAGCGCAGTGTTTTCTCCGAAAAAAGTGGTGGATTTGAAGTTTTTTTAAGAGGCCTCTAGGATACCGTAAAGACATTAGGGATTGAGTGTGAATTTTTTTTAAATGGGAGATCATAAGAGAAAACAAGGGCTCTGTCGAGCTTAAGTCCCTGTCTTGTGCAAGGACATGGAGGTAGAAAGCTTTGAAAATATATAAATATGTTGAGAAGTGATAATTATAAAATGATGAATTGTGATAAGAAGGGAAAGAATTATTAGTCGTTGCTTTATAGGTAGGAGACTAAAATTTTTGATCGCTTTCAACATATTGGTTTGCTCATTGAAAAATGTGTTCACTCCTATAATACCATCCTACACTATAGTTAGATAGAAAAAGTTTTTTTTTTTGACGTCATGTATGTAAACAAGTTTTATTTGATTGGCTCATGTTATTTTTCCCAGCAGTTTTTTGTTTTTCTTGGACAAATATTAGCTCAAATATTTGAGCATGTCAACTATCATTGTTGTAGGAAGGTTACATGTCATTTGTTTCAATATTCAATACATGCAATGCCTAAGAGGGAAAAACTTGTTGAATTGACATTCACCGCATGAGATGAGGTGTAGATTGTTTAGAGAGTTCCTTGCATGGATTCTTGTGATATTTCGTATATTTTGAGAATTTTTTTCACGACTGTCAATACTCACTTAGAGCTATTATGTAAACCTTCGCTAGCCATATGGTGATCTCAAATTGGTCATCGTTTCAATACAAAACTCTGTAATTTCCACCCTCTCATTTGGAGTCTTGGTAAGAGATAATTTATGTATGTATATTGTTCTGCTTTCAAAATAATAAATGATTTTATTCTCTACCACATATTATTTGAATTCACTATTCTACTTTTAATGATCCAAAGGTGAATTTTTAAGTTGAATTTTTTGTGTTTGAGCAACAAAAGATTTGATATGTCTTCTAATTATTTTGGTTTACTATTCATTTTAAGATTGTAAGAGATTTGAATCCTTTAAATATTATTTCAGCTCGCTCTTCTGATTTCCCTTTAAAAGATTCAAGTTTTTTATTATTATTTCAGCTCACTATTCTGATTTCTCGTTGAAAGATTTTTTTTCATCTCCCAATTTTATTTTATTTTTATTATTTTAGCTCATTTTTTCTAATTTTCAGCAATAAAATCAGATTTTAAATTAAAATATACAAATTTCTCTGTTATTATTTCATTTTGTCTGTATATTAATGATCTCCAACTGGCTGTTGTTTCGAGTGCCCCATGCAAATTCTAGATGTTGCTTGTGCATGTAACCTAGCAAATCAACTTCTATTTACCTAATACTACAACCAAATGAACACAGTATTTGCTTGTAACATTGTGGTGTTCTCTTCTAACATTGTTGGGTGCAACTTGACTTTGGGTTAATGTGACTAATTTGTGTCCAAAGGACTCCACAATATATCCATTGAGAGAAAATTTGTCATGTCCTCTACTACTCTCAAAGTATCGCAAAATATTGTTGTTGCCCAATAAGGTAATGTGAATCTAAAATTGCAATTGATATGTTCAACTCTCAAGTTATTTGTACTTTACCTTTGGACTGCAAAATTCTCTCAAAAATTGTAGGAAAATAATAAGATGGAGATTATACCAGCTCAAACAGAAGGTACAATGGTCATTTAAGCGATATTTCCCACTTTCTGATTAGTTTTGGTTCAAATGTTTGAGAACTCACATTGTTATATACTTTTAGGCTATTTACTTGCATTCAATCCTTTTGGGTATTTTTGGCAATGAAAGATAGTATCGTTATGCTTCCATTTTAATACAATTTTTTTCCCTACAGGATGCGTACAAGATTTCTTACTAGTTTTGATCTAAACATTTTCTATGATAAGCAAACCAAGTTCTATCTCATCAGACAATACAAAAAAATGATCAATTGGGTTATGTCTTCTCTACCCTTAAATGTGCTATACAAGTTGGGCATTTATGCAGTCAAGATACAATGGAAATATTATTATTGCTTTTCCAATACCTATTTTTGCAGTTAGACACGCAAATGGTGCCAGCTTTAAATTTTTGGTGGCACTTGCAGTCCTCTCAAGTCATTTGGTATGGAAGGTTCTAGAATTCAAACTATATGGTCTGTCATTTTTTAGCTCAATCTGGCCTATTATACCTACTATATGCCAGTGCTGATCCTCTATTGTGTTATTATTTTTTGTACCATTGTGTGCAGTATTTTTTTAGCCAATTTAACTTCCTATTTCCTACTAAACTTTCAATATACAAAAATAATTAAATCTCATTACAGATCTCTTAGTAAATAGTAAATCTTATAAGAAGGAATTTAATGTTAGTGATGACAGAGTTTATTGATTAAGACTCAATAGTGATATTGTATTGCAACGAAAATGATTCCTACACCTGCATGTTTTAAGAATAGTGTATGGACAAAATAGTTCCTGAAACCAGTTCTTTTACTCAAATAGTTTCAATCCCATGTCTTTACAAATATTATCATTGTGTGATATCTGAAAAGTGGCATGCCGGGTTTTTCAATAGAAGTTTGTAGATAGTATAATGGGGTAGGTTGGTCCTCAACGATTTTGGACAAAGTGTTTAATTATTTTTTGCAGTACATATGCATTTTCGATTTTTAGTCAACTTTCATATAGAAAACATTAAAAAAATAGGTGTAGCTTGATTGGTTCTTTTAACATTTGAATCTACTTTTTATTTTATTTTGGATATGCCAAAGAACTTGCCTTGTACTTAAATCTAAATTTTCTTAATTTGGGGCCTGTGTATTCTAGAATAGAAAATACTAGGCTAGTCATAGAGTATATATACCTAGTTTTCAACTGAATTTCAATTGTCAATGTTGTTCAAATATGATGCATGCTTAACCGTATTAAAGTTGTGCAAGTGTAAGTTGGTGTTGGGTTGGGTAGGTGTCATGTGGATTTTGATCATCTTGGTTATAAAGGGTCTAGTCTGCGTTGGATATTGTGTTTTTTATTTTAGATGATTAATGGAAGAGGTGTACATTATTGTCTGGGTCACAATTTGTATATTGTGATTTTTGGATTTCTTGATATAGCATTGTTATTAGGTTATAAGTAATTCTAAAGTTTTCAAATACAATATATATTTCTCTTAATTTCAATAATGTGACATTACATAGGTTAAGATATTCTATCAATAGTTCAATTAAAACATACAATTTTGAAAATCTTTATTACTTTAATTTTAAGGTTACAATATAGAATATTAAATCTATGATATTCTATTCTAAATTAATTATTTTTTATTACATAATTTGAAATAATTTAATAAACATTATCAAATTATTCAAAAAAAATTATATTATCATTTATAAATACTTTGCAACCCTACAAGTGTGAATAATTTATTTTCATATCACATCAATTCATCCCCATACGAGATGCAAATTTTAAGATCTTCAATAAAGATTTTTCCCCAAGGTTTTGTTCTCCAAATTGAATGCAATCCAAAAAATATTATGCACTCCATTTTGTGAAAATGATCAATTTGAAGAATTTATGGAAGAAAATTATGTTGAATTCATAAATGAGTATTTCAAATCACAATCTCTAATCTACTAAACACTATATAATCTTATGTAGTGCAGTTTATGCTAACTTAAAACACAAAGTTTCTTCCTAAAATATTTACTTACTTCTTCTGTGCTTCATCTTTTCTCATGGTTTGAAAAGAATTTGTCAACCCTTCAATAAGAAATTGGGAAGATCTTCTATGAAATAGGTGTTAAAATAGAAAAGGTCATCCTTTTCTAATTTTTCAATTATACCTGGGGACTGCTCCTCCATTCTATCCATAACCTTCTAACTGGGTAAAATAGTTGTTTGCCTGCCCTCAAGGGGAGCTATTTCTTAGAAAAATGTAATATCCTAGGAAATTCCACAAAGGGTAGAAAAATAATTGCACCATGTTTTAGAAGCTTTAAAGACTAATAGATTAAATTATTGAGATTAATTCATCTCCTTTACCCATCTCATGGTGTAATTCGATGGATTGATCTAGTGCAACTTCATTTGCAATGTAAAACCTACCATGAACCCTAGTTCTAGAAGTAGCAATGAGATATAGTTGTTCTTACCATCCAAACATGTCCACCATCTCATTGAAATCGACTACTATTTTGAGGGGAAATTCTCTTAATAGAAAAGGTTTCACCTCTTTCAACTCTTCCTCCATCCATTCTCTTCTTATTTTGATGGTCTAAACCAGAGAATTTACAATCATGTCATTGTGAAGGGAAATAAGAACAAGTAGAAATAGGCAGGGTGGAGAAGAGTAATTGTGATTAAGACTCCATTTGGTATACAACTTTGAAAGAAACCATGCCCCTCATAAGCATATTTATGGCTTCAAACATTTCCAACCATAATATTATATGAAAAATACTTCAAAAGGATTCCTCCATTGACATAAATAAAGAAAGAAAATTAGATAATTTTAACCTAGAGTAGCTATGGAGAGATTAAAATTGAAAATCAAAGGCTTCGTAGAAAATAAAATGGTCCCTAAAAAACTCTGTTTGGTAAATACTGGTAAAATCTAAAGTAGAATTACAATTACCTAAATAGTTGTAGTCAATGCTTCCATAATGATATCCTACAATCAACAATGAAGATGATAATTGGGGGAATTAATAGTGGCAAAACTATTCATAAACCCTACTACAATAGAAATATTCATAAAGACATAAAACCTAATCAATTTCGTTACACATTTCTTTGGAATTGCCGCATTCAAATTCTTTGCAACATGTGTAAGGATAGAAAAGGTATGTGGATTATGAAGAAAATGTCATGATATGTAGTTGATTGTTTAGAGGCTGCCAATTGTCAATGTTTTGAGTAATCTAATTTTTCCCCTAATTTCCTCACTAAAAAAGAAAAAGACCACTAGGAAAAAAGATCACAACAGATTATCAAAAAAGGGAATCAAAAAGAAAAAAGTAGATTAATGGAAAATTATTAAAAACTATAAAATGAATAGTACTTGTTGTGATATTTGAGAGTTGAATTAATGTGAAAAATGCATCGAAAACTTTAGTCTCCTACCTTAACAGCAAGGACTGATAACTGAGGTTGGATGTTGGAGATTCATTCAAAACCTGGTAACAACGAACTACTCCCACTCACCTTACTTATAACATGTATGAAATTATCAACAATAGATAATAGAAAATTATTATAGGACTTGTGAATGCTTAGGTGACATATTAGAATCTTCATGGGTGAAGCTTTCAAAGTAAAAATTTTAAAATATCTTAATGTAAAATATAAAAAAATTACAAAAGGGATGTAGAGATATATGATAAATTGAGTCTACAATGTAATCTCAAATTTAAAGGGTATAATTTTTTCCATGTTAACTTGCAAGCTTATAAAAATCTCAATGTTACATTTTGCTTCCACCTTAGTAGACTTACGAAATTCAGTGATATGGTTTGCTTAAGGTGCATATATATTAATGTGGCATACTAGGCTCTTCATAGGTGAAGCTCTCAAGTAAAATTCTAGAAAAATGAAGACAAAACACTACAAGGCATTTAAATCAATAAAGATATTATGGGAAATAAGATCTTGGTAGTGTGGTAGAAAAAAATGTTCTATTAAATTAGCATAAAAATATGGTATGGAGATATATGATAGATTAGAAAAAAGGTTTGGTTAAATGAAAAAAAAATTATGTTATGGAAATATATCAGAAATTAGACATACAATGTCATTTAAATTTAAGGATCATAGCAAGATTATTAAATTTTCAAGGTTACATTTTCTTCCACCTTAGTAGACTTGAGAAACTAAGTGATGTGATTTGTTAAGGTACATAAATCAATTACTCAAAGGAAAGATCATCATGTAAACCCAAAAGGAAATTGTATTAGATACACACGCTTCTTTAGGTGAAATAATTATGCCCCTATGATAAGATCCTCTAAAATATATATATGGAAATAAAAAAATTTCATGAAAAGAAATATCAAAATAATAAATAAAAATTGTGAAAGTAAATGATTAGAAAAATATAACCTCTTAATGGTAGGGAAATAGGGTTCACTAGCTTATATATGGGAAAGCTAGAAATCTTTGACCTATTCTTACTTGCATTCAAAGGAAGATGATCCACTAGGCTCAATACAACTAAAAAACTAACAAGACTCATTAATCATTTTTTGTGGGGAACTATGACTCTACAATTGTGAATGATAAATTTAAGATCTAGGGTCAAAATGGGAGAAAATGTGGCTTTCTGCAAGTATAGGGTGAGTCAAAATTGGCAAGAAAATTTGAAAAGTAGATTTGACAAACATAAACTATAACTAACCTACGATGTGAATTTCAGGCTAAACTGTATAGACTAGAGCACCAAGGTCATCTTACTCCATGGTTAAGGGTTCGTTACTATGCCCATCCTAGCATACTCTAATCCAACAATTTTTTATAATAGCTCTCATCTTTATCTAATTCTATCTCATTTTGTGTGTCCACCATCTATAGCTACACACAAAAAACAAGCAAAATATTGTGTAGAAAAGGATTTCATAAGACAAGCCCTATTTTAGAAATTTACCTTGAATTAGTAGTAAATTAAAATCTATTTGAGTGTGTGAAGTACAACAAATGCTAGATTATAAAATAAAATACTTGTACCTTCACAAAACACCTTCATATTGGAGTTCTCATGAAGACGCTTGATGTTGACTTTAAGGTAGGAAGATAATGAAAACCTCCAAAAATGCTCAGATATATAAATTAATAAGTTTTGTCATCAATGGTTGGAATTCCTAATCTCTTACCTTTAGTACTTGAAAATACAAAATTGTATTTGAGAGATTAATTTAAAATTAATTTGCCTATAAAATGAGGAATGATAACTTTCTTGTATATGGTATGATACAAAAAGAGGATAAAAAATTTATGATTTTGTTAGTGAATAGATTGTCCTCCAAAGAAATACATACAAATTAACCCTAAATGCCCAAGTAAAAAAACTAATCAGCACTAACAGTTGGGTCATTTCACTATTGAAGAGTGTAAGCGCCCTTTGAATTTATTCGAGTACAGCTCCCCATATATGATTTACAATGAATTTGAATATAGATGCTTCTAACTAGAAAGCATGAAAGGATTACAAACATCTACTCGTAAACACAAAGTAGACGTGGAAAATTAGAAACTGAAAAAGAAGGAACAACAGATAACAAAAAGTCTATTTGCTAAATGTTGCATTACAAAGTAAAAATGAAGAAAATATCTTCCATCCTCTTGAGGAAATGAAGAGTTAGAGCTATTAAAGATATCTTCAAATGATAATGTAACCAAGAAACAGTGACATTGAAATGTATTTGAAAGAAAATTGAGAACGATACGAAGATCGTAATCAGTGAAAAGAAAATACATCATAATCAAAGCACTAATGTAGTTATCCTCCAATCTCCCTTCTTCAAAATGTAAATGACAGCAAAGATTCTATTACAAATTTATAGTCAAAATCACTATCTTGAGAAAAGATGAAACTCTTTTCATTAACATTATGTTAACAAATAAAAAATTCTCCTATTTCGAACACATAGTTCAGAAAGGAAAATCAACACAGACTCTGCTTCCCATAGCCTCTAAAGTCTGGAATAAATTTGGAAGAAACTTCCCCTCTTGCTATACCACTCTGTCTGCAGCCTCTGGGAAAGAATAGAAGTGGAACCCCTGCTTTGCTGCTACTAGCTTATTTATCTTTTCATTTCCTATGAAAACTTTTCAGTTTCCCTAACTGAATCTTGAAAAAAATTATGATTTCCCCCTTTTTCTTTTAACATTTTCACTTTTCAACAAACACAATGTTTGATCCCTCATTAAATTTCAGGTAACAATATATCATGGGTTTATATCTTTTACCTAATTACCAAATAAGAGTATCTTTTAAATTTATAACTACTTTCTATATTCGAGCCCCTAAAGTCAATCTTTATTATTTTCCTGCATCATGCCTTAAACATATATGTTATATGGAAAATCTAAATTAAAATTCCATATATATTTATTTAATCTGCATCAATCCATTCTTCAAACTCAATGAAGCCCATACCTATCATCTTGGATTAGCTTGGATAAAAGCTAATGAAGTTCTATTGCATTCACTCCTTTTCCCTTCTATTTTCAATCTAACAAAGGGTGAGGCTCAGGTATCGTACAGTGTTGGTGTTTTATTCAAAGGAGTTTGATGTGAGTCAAATGAGCGTGAAAATAGATTTTCACATCTAACATTCTCCCTAATACTTGGCACACCACCTGAGGACACCTACGGATGTCATTGTTAATTCACTTGCACGAGATGTAAGTTTGAAGTTTTCCTCCTTTCAAAATTTTCCATTGTTTCATATATGTCGATCAATCCTTGTATCATGACCAATGTTTTCTATAACAATTGCCATTGTGACAAAGTTCACTTTCATATTTTAATTTGAGGAGCATTCGAATTGAGATATGTAGCTACTGGTGTCTATATCTCTATGGTCAAATGATCGTTTTCATTCCCATAGTTTCCTTATGTAACATTTGGTTTGACTAAGGAGAAAGTTTAAATTAATTCATCGAACATGATTTGTGAACATGGTCGGGCTTGGTAGGCATTCTTGTTTCTTAAGTTCTGACTGTCGATTCCATTCATGTGATCTCGCTATTCATCGTGTACCTACACAATTGAGATCATGGTGGATTGTTTCATAGTGACACTTGTAGCCACGTACCTCCTTTCCTAATGTGTTGGTCCATGGTTATGTTCTTTATACCTGAGTATGAATGGCTCCTAAAGTCTTCAAAACTTTCAACATGGCCTCAATGCTTTGGGTTCATTCCACATTTGATCGCCAAGTGTCTCTAACTAGAACCATGTTTGGGGTAGGCAGTTAGTGTAAGCACTTCACAAGCCCTGTCCTCTTTGTGTAACCTTCCCAATCAAGACATGAAGACTCAATTTGAAGATACAGAGCATTTATAGATGAGAAGGGAATTGTTTTAGAATCTGAAAAAATTAATAACCCAGAAAACTAGTGCAAAGAATAAATATCTAAACTATGAATGCAAATGATACAAAATCAAAATAGCAACACAAAGTTAGTCTCCAAGAGATTAATGCAAATGTTAGAAGAAAAATAGCATTAAGAGGATGCAAAAAACAAGAGAGGCAAATACAAGCCAGGTAGCATGCTTATATACGCTAGGAAGAGGGAGGAGGTGGCAACACCAACCAATTAGGAGAAACCATCTATCAGACTAAAGATAGCGAAGTATCTTCCCAAGATAGCTAATGGATGCTCACATGTAGGAAGGTGACACCTCACAACCATTCACCTAATAAGAAATGCTTTATTAACCTAAGCAAGATTATTAAAAGTGTAGGAGAAACCTAGCAAAATAGAAAAAATAAAAAACTACACTAACACCCCCCCATAAGCGAAGCTTAGGTGGATGTAGAAATGGGTCCCTACAAGTCAAGCCTAATGAGGTACCCATGTACATAAGATTTTCAAAAAGAGAGAGAAAAGAGACCCCCCAAAAAAAAGTCAGGACTCCGAGTGAGAGGAAGAGGCCCCCCCAAAAGATGAAGCATCTTGTACCCCTAGCAAAGCTCGCAAATGAAGGAACTTGCTCTTAGTGAAGGGTTTGGTGAAGATATCAGCAACTTGCTTAGAAGTTGAACAATAGCAAAGGTCAATGACATGACCATGGATGAGCTCCCAGATGTAGTGCATGTGGACCTCTATGTGTTTGGTCCGCTGATGATGAACCAAATTTTGTGAGATCTGAATGGCACTCTAGCTATCACAAAATATGACTGATGGCCGTCTAATCTGGATACCAAACTCAGTAAGAAGATGTTGAAGCCAAATGGCCTTAGTGGCATCATTTACAGCCCCTCGATACTTAGCCTTAGTAGAAGATAGAGCAATAGCAGACTACTTTTTGCTCGACCAACAAACAGGACCTGACCCAAGTGAGAAGCTATACCCTAAAGTAAACTTGTGATCCTCAGAATCACTTGCTTAATCTGAATCTGTGTAGCCCACCAAATCAAGCTCAATACCTGCTACGTAGTGAATCCCACAACTATGAGAACCCTGAATGTAGTGGAGGATCCGCTTGGCTTCTTTCCAGTGCAACTCATGGGGCTCTTGCATGAATTGAGAGACCATGCCTACAGCATAGGAGATGTTAGGTCTCGTATGAGTCAAATAAATGATACTCCCAACAAGTTGGTAGTACAAAGTGCCATCAACAAGTGGAGAAGAACATTGAGCCTCAAGATTGACTCTAGAAAGGAAGGGAGTCAGAGCAGGCTTACAATCAACCATATGAAACCTCAAGAGTAAATCTAGAGCATACTTGGATTGTGTGATGGTGATCCCAGAAGGAGACTAAAGGATCTCAATCCTAAGAAAGTAATGCAACAAGCCCAAGTCATTCATCAAAAAATTGTCTTGAAGGGCCACTTTGACAGCCTTAATGGTGGGTGAAGAACTTCCTGTGATCAGCAAGTCATCAACATACAAAACCAAAAATAGAAGTGAATCACCCTGTTGAAAAATGTAGACATTAGGATCAGAATGGCACCGAGTGAACCCAACTGATAGAAGGAAGGAGTCCATCTTGACATACCAGGCCCAAGGAGCCTGTTTGAGGCCATAGAGAGACTTCTGAAGATGGTACACAAGTGAAGAATCCTAAAGGAAGCCCTGTGGCTGCTCCATGTAGATCTCCTCATGAAGGTCACCATGAAGAAAAGCACTCTTCACATCTATCTGATGTACTTCCTAATGATTAGTTGCAGCAATGGAAAGAACAATTCAAATGGAATTCATTCAGGCAACTGGTGCAAAAGTCTCAGAGTAGTCAATCCCAGGAACCTGGGAGAATCCTTTGGCGACCAAGCGAGCCTTGTGTTTGTCAACTGACCCATTTGCTACAAAAAAATTTTGATAGATCCACTTACATCGAAAAAGTTTTCTTCCTTTAGGAAGAGGGACAAGATCCCAAGTGTGGTTCCTCATCAATGAACTATACTCTTCCTGCATAGTTGTATCCCACTCAGGAATACCATAAGCCTCATGAAAGGACTATGGATCTGAGGCAGTAGCAATGAAGACATGTGGAGCATCTTGGAATTGTGAACGAGTTTGCCTGGTGTCTGATCGATCCCCAACCCAATCACCTGCAGGCTACAATGTCTGTCTAGCCCGAAGTGGATAGGAAGATGGAGAATATGGAGGGGAATCATTAACCTCTGAATGATGACTAGGAGAAGATGGAGGTGAGTTCTTTGAATCACTTTCTGCATCAAAAGTAGAGGTAGATGATTGTTCAGGTGAATCTGACTCATAAGAAGATCTGTCATGTATTCCAAGTGACTCTAATGTTAAGGTAGAAGGAGTTGGAGAAGTGATAGAATGTGAGCTTGAATATCCGTCCTCAAACTGAACACTCCTCTCAATGAATAACTCATGTGTAGTAGGGTGGAGCAACCGATAACCCTTCACATCATTAGGATAACATACAAATATGCAAGGTTTGCTTTACGGATCCAAGGCCTTACATTTCTTTGTAGGAATCTAGGCTCATGCAAGGGAGCCAAAAACTTGAAAGTGCTTAACTGATGGTTTTTGACTGCTCCAAGCTTCAAAATTAGTAACTCCCTTCAAGGCTCGGTGAGGAACATAGTTCTGGATATAACAAGCACAATTAATGGCTTCTACCCAATACTGTAGTGCAAGAGATCTAGAGTGAATCATACAGTTTGCCATTTCCTTCAAGGATCTATTCTTCCATTCTGCAAGACCATTTTGTTGAGGATTGTATGGAACTAAATGTTGTAAATGAATCCCCTCTGAAGTGAAAAATCTTTCAAACTAATGGTTGACATACTCACCACCATTGTCTATGCGCAAAACCTTGATGGCTTTCCCAAATTGCTTTTCTACAAAAATTTTGAAGTCTTGAAAATGATCAAATACCTCTGACTTCTATTTGAGAAAGTACACCCATGTATATCGAGAAAGGTCATCAATGAATGTGAGGACATATCGGGCCCTACTGAAAGAAGGATGTTGAAATGGACCAGCCAAATCACTGTGAACTAACTCTAGTATCTATGAAGCTCTCCATGCCTTACTTTTTTCAAACTTTTCCTTAGGATGCTTACCAAGAATGCAACCTTGGCAAATACCTTCTGAGAATTGAATTGAAGGCAACCCTATGACCATGCTCTGTTATTTGAGATGATGCAAATAGTGGAAGTTAAGATGGCCAAACCGCTCATGCCATAATTTACTCACATCATTAGAGTGAGTGAGCAAAATAGATGAAGGAGGATCAAGAACAAAGTGAGAAAATAAATAGAGTCATGACTGATGATCTGCTCTCCCAACTACAACTACAGAATTACTATGCAACTCACATATCTCCACTGAATCAAGAGTGAACTCAATTTGCTTGCCTAAACCTATGTGAGTGATTTGGTATATTGATAGGAGATTAGTTGATAATGAGGGTACACAAAGAACATCATGGAATGTGTCATCCCCACATCAATAGACCCTCTCCCACACACCTCAATAGGAGTGTCATCACCCATCAAAATAGAAGGCATAGTACATGGCTCAAAGGATGCAAGTTCTTCCTTAGATGAAGCCGTGTGGTGCGAAGCACCCGAATCAAGAACCCAAGTGGATGGTGAGGAAGCAAATGCAACAAGAGCCTTGCCCTTTCCTTTCCCCTTGTTGTTTTCTTTTGCCTTGTTAGACTCTTCATTAGAACTTTGTTTGATAGACTCAGGAACACTAATATTATTCTTCTCAAGAATGTATGTCAAGTGATCAATTTGTTTCTTCAAACATTTATGTTCATCATGACTAGGTCTTTTACAATAGGCACATTTAACCTTTTCTTTCTTAGGCTTATCACCCTTAGAGGATGAGGTATCAATAGTTTCTTTTAAAGCAATTGGTATCTAATCCTTCTTTTCTTCACTATTATTTTGTTTCTCATCCTTACTATTGTTGTTACTACTCTGTCCTTTTTGTTCTTTTGTGCCTTGGTTGCTAAGGCATGTGACTTAGAGGACTTAAGAGTGCCCATCTGAATTAGCTTGTCTTGTTCTCGAGTGAGATTGACAACAAAATCATCTAGAGATGGCATGGTGAATTGAGTACCAAGTGCACCCTTAGTAGCATAGAAGATAGAGACAAACACAGAATATTCTAAACTTAGCTTAGGGAGAATACTAAGAATTAGTTGTTCATCTTTCTTTTCAATTCCACATTGTTTTAACTGCAGCCTTAGTGATTTCAATTTGGTGAAGAAATCTTGGATTGTGTTGAAATTGCCTGGACTTAAACTAATTAATTGATTTTTCAACATATGACCCCTCATTGAATCTTGTGTGCCAAATAGTGTTTCTAGCTTTGTCCATACTTCATTTGGTGTATCCAAAGACTCAATGTGAAATAGCAAGTTAGGAGAAATAGACAAACACAATGTTCCATATGCCTCATCACATTTGTTAAACCACTTAGGCTTATCTTCATCTTTATTAGGTTCATTTTCAAGTCCCATAGTTATCCTATTTAATCCCGCTTTCCTTAAGTGAATTTTCATGTGTGATTTCCACTCAAAGTAATTGTATGGAGTTAGGATGGGCATATTTGTTTGATCCATGATGAAGAAATGCTAAAAAGAAGAGAACCCAGCCACGATAGTGCCCCCCCCCTTTTTACTCAATCAAAGAATCCACCCCCCCCCCCCCCCCCCCCCCCCCCCAAAAAAAAAAGAAATATGATTTGACACTTTATTTTAGTGTGTTTACAACAACCACTAGAAAGAAATACTTAGTGGTCTTGATTTCAATGCATTACAAACCCTCATGAAGAGCATATGTTGAAAGTAAAACTTAGGAACAATAATCAAGGAAACAAATAGCACCACTGTGATCTACTCAAAAAATCATGCACTTTCAAAAAAAAATCACCTCGATACGAGGTCATATGAGAAAGTTATGATCCTCTGAAGTTTTCAAAATGAGAACTGTGCATAGTTACAGCCAAGAATCTGTAATTTCTGAAAAATTTATGCATGAAAAAAAAAAAAAAAAACTCCACTAGTTGATAGAGCACAAAAAAATAGCCAAGGTCATAACAAGAATCGTCAAAATCAGAGTTCGTATGAGCAAGAATGAGACATTTGAAAACTGCATTCAAATTTGCGACTGCCAATGAAGAGGGGTATGAATGTAACTTTCCACACTCAATCCTGCAAAATATATAGATTGCATGCAAAATCTAAAAGATACCCAAATGGTTTTTCGGGGCTGCGAACAAAACTTAGAAAGTGTTTTTCTTGTTGATGTATAGAAGATGTTGCTGTAGTGTAAATCAAACGCCTTTAATAGCAAAAAATGGCTCCAAAAATCAAGAAATGAATCCAGCAACAAAAATATGACATGCAAATGTTGGATCAGCTTCCTAAATCCATCAATGGCATGCTGGAACCTGCAATACTGATTGAAAACTCCAGATATGCAAGTTGGTTGTCAAATTTGAGATTGAAACCCTAGAGAAAAACCATTTTTTTTATTCTCAAGATCATCCAAAGATGCAAGAGAAGAGCATACTTCATTTTTTTTAAAACTACAATAAAATTTATTAGCGCACCCCCCCCCCCCCCCCCCCCCCCAAATCTCTCAAATAAGGAAACTAAAATCTACTCTTGCACATAGAAAAGCTCTGATACCATGTTAGAATCTGAAAAGATTAATAACCCAGAAAACTAGTGCAAAGAATAAATATCTAAACTATGAATGCAAATGATAAATAATCAAAATAGCAACACAGAGTTAGTCTCCAAGAGAGTAATGCAAATGCTAGAAGAAAAATAGCATTAAGAGGATGCAAAAAACAACAGAGGCAAATACAAGCTAGGTAGCATGCTTATATAGGCTAAGAAGAGGGAGGAGGTGGCAACACCAACCAATAAGGAGCAACCATCTATCGGACTAAAGATAGCAAAGTATCTTCCCAAGATAGCTAATGGATGCTCACATGTAGGAAGGTGACACCTCACAACCATTCACCTAATAAGATATGCTTTACTAACCTAAGCGAGATTATTAAAAGTGTAGGAAAAACCTAGCAAAATAGGAAAAATAAAAAACTACACTAGCAAATCGGGCTTGGTGCCATAGACTGTTGCTTGCATGATTAAACTTAGTCTTTTCTATAGCCCAATCCACAAGTTATACAGACTCTGAGAATCGATATTATATGAACCTGTACCTTCTTCCAAGGTATTTGAGCTCGCATTTGTGCTTTAAATGTCAAATTCACCTACATTTATTTGAGTGTTATAGTCCTAAATTCAACTTCATCAATTAGGAAGTTGATGAAGGTTGATTTTTGGATAGGAATCACAGCTCATTGTGAGTGGATTGTGTTTGTATTTTATGTTGTGTCACGAGTTCTTTCAAAAGACTCAAGCCACCTTTTTTTGCAGAGAGATAATCAAAATGTCACCATTCAAAATTATTTATTCAATCATTGATATCTCCATGGTCGAGAGTTGATGAAAACCCGACCTCTTTGTCTTCTCACCATTATCAAATTTGACTGAATTTGATACAATTATAATTGAATTTTCTCAATAATTTTCATTCCTTTAGGAAATTCATGGCCACGTACATCTTGTTGAGTGTTCCCACTGTTTATAACTCTTTGAACAATTCCACATGAAAGAAGATGAGTTTTTCTTCATTATATTCTTATCAAAGAATACTTAATATTGAGAACTTTGAAATTTTAGTCGATGCTTGTGCTAGCCAACAATTTTAGATGATGTGTGTGTGTGTGTGTGTGTGTGTGTGTGTGTGTGAAGCTTGAATTTAGAGTGCCTATACATTCAGATTGCTAGACCATGAATCAAATTCAATTATACCCCTTCTTTTATTCATCGAGATTTTTTGAATTTAATTCTCAAACCTTCCAACCATACATGATAGTCATTAAATTTGAATTTCTTTGTGTCTAAAGCTAACCTTATTCAATGCATTCCTGAATTTTTCCTAGACAAGCATTGATTATTTGCATCTAGCCTTTTAACTGGTAATTTTGAGTTTGGTTCTAGCAACAATCTTCCATTTTTAACCGAAACTCTTATTCCAATAAGTTGATCATCTGACACTTCTTCACATGAGGCTTGAATTCATATTCCCATTTCAAACTCAGAATTTAGATCTAAACTTTGGTTTAGCATTTCTATCCCTAAACCTTTTTGAACCAAGGCTTTTGAATTTGTGAATTGACAAACTACATCTCTGAACTGGAAATGAGTCAACAAAACCAAGCCACTAAATTGTACATGTGAACCTTTCATAATAGACCATTTAAACTTGCATGAACAATTTGAATAGTTTTGAACTACTTTGAACTGCTTCAAACTTCAGTTCGAAGTGGTTCAAAACTCTACACTTGAAGTTTTAAAATTTGGGTCCATATGTGTAATAACAGGGGCTCTAACTATGGGACTATTTTTTACTACAAAAATAGAGAACTCCAACAATCTCTAGCTAAATATGAGTGCCTTATCCATCGGGCAAATAGAGTCACCAAGAAGAGAAAATTTGGAGCTTCTTGCAAAGAGGGCAAAGGGGAGTAGGGAAAAACCGACAAACCAAACACACCTAAACTACTAGCAAGCACGAAGCTTGCACATTATTCAAACTACCACTACGCAAACCCAAAAACATGTTTACAACATTTACAAAGGTAGGAAGAGAACCTACCATAAAGCCAAAGACAGAAAAGAATTACGTGAAACCATTTACCAGCTAGGAGAAGTAGGAGCCTTTTCGCGACAAAAAACCATGCCTTAACAGAGCAACTCCAAACCACTGCTTGTTGACAACTCTTTCAACCCCAAACTTCAAACCGAAAAGACAAATGCATATGTTGATCCAACTCTCCTTTTCAAACAGCCATAACTCATCATAGCACTCTTCTTCACTTGAGAATTGATCTTTCACAATCATAGGGTTAGATTCCACTTAATGCTGAAAAACATAAAATGTAGAAATCTCACCAAGAAATGATGCACAATGCTTGGAAATGTTGTCATGAAGATTCAATTCCTACACATGGTCATGGTCAACTTGCAGCCATAATGACACCTCATCCAACACGAGATCAAACCTTGAGTATCTATTTTCTTCATCTCTTTCAAGAACCAAATGGTCATCAAACACGCCACAAATTCCATCTTTTCCTCTTTCCAAAATGCTACCACATGTTTTAACATTACTTCCATAATCCAAATCAGCAAAGCCATGTATAGATGAATAAAAAGAAAAATTATCAATGAATGCTTCATTTTCAATCTGATTTGAATGAATACTTGATTCATCATTAAAGAAATGATCCGGCTTAAGTGATGATAGGAATGTGTTTATGATTTCTTCTTACTCATTAAGAAGAGTGTGTCTCAATATACTAGTTAAATCATCACTAGGTTGAAAACCAACTTTATACCTCTTTTCTTCAAGAAGAAAATCCACACAAGGATTTTCATCCAAAGGCATTCTCACCTCATCTTCATGAAGAATTCGATCATCATCACATGGGCTGACTTGAGAGATGTCTTTCAAATGAAGAGATAACAAGAATTCATCAATAATTTATTCTTCTTGATCAAGGAATGTGTCGCTCCATGCTTCAGTTGGGTTATCTACAGGCTGGGTGACAACTTCAACATATTCATCATGAGAAGGAAACTCTTCCACAAGCACTCTCACCTTGTCATAATTACATATTTCATCCTCAAAATAATCAGATATTTCCATGGGCTGATTATAGACTTTTAACTATGAGAAATCATCTTCATTTTTCAGGTGTGGGAAGTTCATAAAGACTGTCCAAAAAAAGATGACTACCATCATTTGCATCCACTTCATTAAAGGTGAAAGGTTGGAATTCCGACAGCAAGTTGTCTAATCTTTCATAATTAGAAATTTCTGAAACAAGATGACCATTATCACTCTCGAAACTGAAACTTTCAAGACATGGAGAGAAATATTTAGAGGCATCTTCTTTAAAATCAGCAATACTAACAAGATTTGTTGCTGCATTATTTCCAAGGTGAAAAGATTCTAGAATAGGATCTTTTTCAACATTCATATACAAAGAATTATTATTTTCACAATCTCTCATGACATTTAAAGATTCATTTTTGGACAAAGCATCACTAGAAAGGATTTCAATGGAATTCTTAACAGAAGAATGATCACCATGATCTTCAACTAGAAAAATTTCTACATGAGGTGAAGAAAGATCTTGAGACAAGATTTCATCGTTATTGTTTACCCTTTCTCCATTGTTGGCACATATATTTCATCCATTGAAACTGGATCATCATGAGGCTGGAGTAACTCTGGTTGTACTTATTTTTCATTCATGACAAGGTGATTGAAGCATATAGGTGAAACTAAGATAACGGGAGGTTCATCATCATCTACCTCCAAATGCTTCTTCAACCGAGCCACTTTCTCTTCAAGTTCTTGCAAGTCTTTCAACTTGTGAAATCTTGTGTAGAGGCCTTTCCACAATAGCCAAGATATTGCATCATCTTCAAAGCTTATATTTTTCTGGATACCCTTGGAAATACTTTCTGTAAAACTGTCCACAAACTCATGTAACACTTTATCGTCAATTTGATAAAGTTATAGGAGAGAAGGGTCTAGCCTTGGTCTTCTCATGGCTTCTACATCTGGCATGGTCTTCATATAGAGTCGCCAATCTCCTGCACATGGAGATAATCATAAAACTGAGGAAGCAAATGTTAGGCACTTAAATCTTTGCTTCAAGATCCCCAGCAGAACTTCGCCAAAAATCTGTTAGTGAACAAATTGTCCTCCAAGGATAATACATGCAAATATAACTCTAAAATGCCCAAGAGGACTAATCAGCACTAATAGTTGGGTCACTTCACTATTGAAGAGTGTAAGCACCATCTGAATTCATCCAGGTATAGCTACCGATATATGATTTACAAGGAATTTGAATATAGATGCTTTTAACTAGAAAGCACGAAAGGATTACAAACATCTACCCGTAAACACAAAGTAGACATGAAAACTTAGAAACTGAAAAAGAAGGAATAGAAAATAACACAAAGACCATTTGCTGGATGTTGCATTACAAAGTAAAAATGAAGAAAATATCTTCCATCCTCTTGACGAAATGATGAGTCAGAGGCATTAAAAATATCTTCAAATGATAATGTAATCAAGAAACAATGGCATTGAAATGTATTTCAGAGAAAATTGAGAATGATACGAAGATCGTAATCAGCATCATAATCAAAGCTCTGATGTAGTTATCCTCTAGTCTCCCTTCTCCAAAATGTAAATGACAGCAAAGATTCTATTACACATTTACAATCAAAATCACTGTCTTGAGAAAAGCTGAAACTCTTTTCATTAACATTACATTAACAAATCAAAAATTCTCCTATTTCTAACACACAGTTCAAAAAGAAAAATCAACACAAGCTCTGCCTCCAACAACCTCTAAAGTCTAGAATAAATCTGGAAGAAACTTCCCCTCTTGATGTAGCACTTTGTCTGTAGCCTTTGGGAAAGAGTAGAAGTGGAACCCCCTGCTTTGCAGCTGTTGACTTATTTATCTTTTCATTTCCAGTGAAAACTTTTCAGTTTTCCTAACTGAATCTTGAAAAAATTTATGATTTCCCCCTTTTTCTTTTAACATTTTCACTCTTCTGCAAACACAATGTTTGATCCCTCATTAAATTTCAGGTAACAATATATCATGGGTTTATATCTTTTACCTGATTACCAAATAAGAGTATCTTTTAAATTTATAACTACTTTCTATATTAGAGCCCCTAAAGTCAATCTTTATTATTTTCCCACATCATGCCTTAAACATATATGGAAAATTTGAATTAAAATTCCATATATATTTCTTTAATCTGCATCATTCCATTCTTCAAACTCGATGAAGCCCATACCTGTCGTCTTGGATCACTTCGGATAAAAGCTGATAAAGTTCTATTGCATTCATTCCTTTTCCCTTCTATTTTCAATCTGACAAAGGGTGAGGCTCGGGTATCGTGCAGTGTTGGTGTTTTATTCAAAGGAGGTTGATGTGAGTCAAATGAGTATGAAAATGGAGTTTGACATCTAACATTCTGCCTAATACTTGGTGCACTGCCTGAGGACACCTGTGGATGCCATTGTTAATTCACTTGCAGGAGAAGTAAGTTTGAAGTTTTCCTCCTTTCAAAATTTGCCACTATTTCATTTATGCCGATCAATCCTTGGATCGCGATCAATGTTTTCTATAACAATTGCCATTATGACAAAGTTCACTTTCATATTTTAATTTGAGGAGCATTCGAACTGAGATATGTAGCTGCTGGTGTCTATATCTCTATGGTCAAATGATCATTTTCATTCCCACAGTTTCCTTATGTAACATTCGGTTTGACTAAGGAGAAAGTTTAAATTAATTAATCGAACGTGATTTGTGAACATGGTCGGGCTCGGCAGACATTCTTGTTTCTTAAGTTCTGGCTGCCGATTCCATTCCTGTGATCTAGCTATTCATCATGTACCTACACAATTGAGATCATGGTGGATTGTTCCATAGTGACACCTGTAGCCACGTACCTCCTTTCCTTATGTGCTGGTCCATGGTTATGTTCTTTATACCTGAGTATGAATGGCTCCTAAAGTCTTCAAAACTTTCAACGTGGCCTCAATGCTTTGGGTTCATTCCACATTTGATCGCCAAGTGTCTCTAACTGGAACTACGTTTGGGGTAGACAGTTAGTATAAGCACTTCACGAGCCCTGCCCTCTTTGTGCGACCTTCCCAATCAAGACATGAAGCATCACTTTGAAGATACAGAGCATTTATAGATGAGAAGGGAATCGGGCTTGGTGCCATAGATCGTTGCTTGCATGATTAAACTTAGTCTTTTCTATAGCCAATCCGCGGGTTATACAGACTTTGAGAATCGATATTATATGAACCAGTACCTTCTTCCAAGGTATTTGAGCTCGCATTTGTGCTTTAAATGTCAAATTGACCTGCATTTCTTTGAGTGTTATAGGCCTAAATTCAACTTCATCGATTAGGAAGTTGATGAAGGTTGATTTTTGGATAGGAATCACAGCTCATTGTCGGTGGATTGTGTTTGTATTTTATGTTGTGTCACGACTTCTTTCAAAAGACTGAAGCCACCTTTTTTCGCAGAGAGATAATCAAAATGTCACCATTCAACATTATTTATTCAATCATTGATATCTCCATGGTTGAGAGTTGATGAAAACCCGACCTCTTTGTCTTCTCACCATTATCAAATTTGACTGAATTTGATACAATTATAATTGTATTCGCTCAATAATTTTCATGCCTTCAGGAAATTCATGGCCACGTACATCTGATTGAGTGTTCCCGCTGTTTATAATGCTTTGAACAATTCCGCATGAAAGGAGATGAGTTTTTCTTCATTATATTCTTATCAAAGAATACTTAATATTGAGAACTTCAAAATCTGACCCGATGCTTGTGCTAGATGATATATATATATATGTATGAAGCTTGTATTCAGAGTGCCTATACATTCAGATTGCTAGACCATGAATCAAATTCAATTATACCCCTTCTTTTATTCATTGGTATTTTCTGAATTTAACTCTCAAACCTTCCAACAATACATTGCCAGTCATTAAATTTGAATGTCTTTGTGTCTAAACGTAACCTCATTCAATGCATTCCTGAATTTGTCCTCCACAAGCATTGATTATTTGCATCTAGACTTTTAACTGGTAATTTTGAGTCTGGTTTTAGTAATAATCTTCCATTTTTAACCGAAACTCTTATTCCAATAAGCTGATCATCTGATGCTTCTTCACATGAGGCTTGAATTCATATTCCCATTTCAAACTCCAAATTTAGATCTAAACTTTGCTTTAGCATTTCCATCCCTGAACCTTTTTGGACCAAGGCTTTTGAATTTGTGAATTGACAAACTGCATCTCTAAACTGGAAATGAATCACCAAAACCAAGCCATGGAATCGTACATGTGAACTTTTCAGAATAGACCATTCAAACTTGCATGAACAATTTGAACTATTTTGAACTAGTTTGAACTACTTCGAACTTCAGTTCGAAGTGGTTCAAAACTATGCACTTGAAGTTTTAAAATCTGAGTCCATATGTGTACTAATAGATTCCAATCCCACAATTCCAAGGATTAATACATTTAAAGCACCTTGAGATGACTATGATCAAACAATCACCTTGATGGAAGGGTGCCAATACAATATCAATACTCCTGAGGTTTATATTAATGGATAAATGTGGTAAAAATGAATTTTACATCATTGTAAATGAATAACATATATGAATAAGGATAAATTTGTGTGCATCTAGGATCAAATTAAAGGATGAGTTGATGCAGATGTGAATTCTTGACATTCAAGACTCCACAGAAACTTGTAATCATAAATATGAGATCTCTAGATTAGAACCAATTTTTGGAATGAATTTGATTTGTAGGTTTAGGATGTATATGATTCTCAAAGAATTTTATTCTCATGTTAGGTTTCTTAAGGAGTTACATACCTAGTAATGGGAATTGAAATAAATAGTTATAGAACTATCTCAAGACAGAGACTAGGTCTTTTCTCCAAATAGTTGTTTCCAATATCTTACATGTACTTATAGACCTACAAAATTTGTGGTTCTATATAGGGGTGTCCCTTAGTCAACCCTTATTAATTTTTATCCTAGGGCCTCCGCAAATAGTAACCATAACAAAGATAATTTTTGTGTTCTTATGAATCTAGAGTAGGTCTAAGTTGCTATGAGCTAAAATGCATAAATACAAGTAAGAGATGTACCCTAGTATGATAGAGAAAAAAATTATATAAAAATGTAATCAAGAGTACTTGAAAGAATATAAACAAGTATACCTATCTAAAATTCAAATGTTTATATTTGAGGATTACAAGAAACTATAACTAACCTAGGAGGTAGAGTACAAGCCAATCATTAGTCATTAATTTCCTAGTCATCTTCTAAATTCTTTTAGATCCTTGATTCACAAGTTCTTACTTCATGGGATGTCTTTAAATTCTCATTGCAACCTTATAATTTCTTTCATCATGTCAAAATAAACTCAATAGGGTCGAACATAAATCCTAAACTCCCACTAAATTATTGGTATAGCACCCTATTATTAATGGGCTCAAACCTCATGCATCAATGTAAGGAAACTCAGGTGTGGAAACAGCTTCCTACACTAATCTCATAAGGAAAGTATGATGCAAATCCTATTAAAATCTTCTGCACTTACAGATTCAATATCACGTAAACAACAATATTGCAGCCAACCATGCATACAGAAAATAGACAGAGAAAGAAACACATAACACAAATTTTTCAGTGGGGAAAAACCTTTCAATAAAACAACCCCACCCATTCAGAACTTGCACAATGTATTATCTTCAACAAAAGGTTACAATACACTTGTAGTGCAAGATCAATAGCGACAACAGAAGACTCCAATAGCAACTCACAGTACCAACAATACACTCTCACACATCACTTCTCTTCGCAACCCTAAAAATGCTTATATCATGTGCTTCACTTTAGGGCTACTCCCAAAGGTAAACCGTATTAGGGTTTTACCATTCTCCAAGAAAATAGGAACCCAAAAAAAATTTCCACTGTTAGGGTAGAGTGTACAGTACTCAAATATCTAAGTTGCCACATGTCTTCACCTGTCATTGAATCTTCCTAACATAGCTCTTACATGTCATAGGAATCTATCATAACCGTTTTAGTCATGATCTCCTTACACACAATTCAAGATGTCGACACATCAACATTATTTGCAAGAAATACATTTTACAAAACAAATAATAAGAATAGGAATTATACAAGGTTGAGACACTTTATTCCTAACATTCTCCCACTTGTTGAACACCTTGTAAGAGCAACAGGAACATAACAGGAACTAAACGCTATAGGCCGAAAGGCCCATAGACTTCGAACACCATCTGAACTTCTTAGTGCCCACTAGTTTCGTTAATGCATCTGCAACATTCTTCACAATATCTACCTTTTCCAAATTTACCTTTCCATCTTCCACCATATCTCTCACAAAGTGATACTACACATCAATGTGCTTCATTCTGGCATGGAAAGTTGGATTCTTCACAAGGCATTGACTATCACACCAAATAGTAATCTGTTTTGCATCAACACAAACATCAGAACACAATCTCTTAAGCCAAATGGCTTCCTTACAAGCATGAGTAGCAGCCATGTACTCAACTTCTTTAGTGGACAAAGAAACCATAGGTTATCGCTTGCTCATCCAACTAATGGCACCACCAAACATTGTGAACACATAAACACTGGTGGATCTCCTGCGGTCAATATCACCTGCCCAATCTGAATCCACAAACTCATGAATACAAACTAAATATGGAGATCCAGAAGAGTTACCATGATAACATATAGAGTAATCTGATGTACCTCTCAAATATCTGAATACTTGCTTAACTGCATCCCAATGTATCCATCCAAGATTAGCCATAAATCGACTCAAGACTCCCACTGCTTGGGCAATGTTTGGTCTAGTACAGACCATAGCATACATAAGATTGCCAACTGCACTAGCATAAGGTACTCTACTCATGTCCTCCACCTCAATAGGAGATTTTGGAAAATCATCTACAGATAACTTTGTTCCCACAAGAATAGGAACACATAGTGGTCTACAATCTGCCATGCTGAACCTGTCCAACACAGACTTCACATACTTACTCTAACTCAACCAAAGTTTTTTGTTAGACCTGTCTCTACTGATTTCCATACCCAAGATGTACCTAGCTGCCCCAAGATATTTCATCTCAAATTGTGCTAACAACTGAGATTTAAAATCAAAAATCATACCCTTACCCTTCCCAAATAGCAACATATCATCAACATATAATGTAACAATAAGAAGGCGATCATTTTCAACTCTGAAATAAACACAATGATCTGATTTTGATCTTACAAATCCAATTGACAACACAAAGGCATCAAACTTAAGGTACTATATCCTAGGAGATTGCTTCAAACCATATAGAGATTTCTTTAATTTGCAAACTAAGGATTCTTTACCTTTAACAATGTAGTGCTTAGGCTATGACATATAAATCTCTTCCTCCAAATCACCATGAAGGAAAGGTGTCTTCACATCCATCTATTCTATCTCTAAATCATATGATGCAGCAAGAGATAACAAAAATCTAATGGATGTCAACTTTGTAACAGGAGAGAATATTTCACCATAATCTATTCCCTCTACCTGTGAATACCCCTTTGCAACCAATCTAGCTTTGTACTTTTCAACACTGCCATCTATACAGAATTTCTTTTTGAACACCCATTACAGCCAATAGATTTTCTCCCTTTAGGCAAAGGTACAAGGTCCCAAGTTTTTTTTTTCTCTAATGAATCCATCTCATCATACATAGCCTCAATCTAGGAACCTGCATCTTCCATGCCCAAAGCCTCTTTCACAGATCTAGGTTCATCAGTGTTAGTAATCAAAGCAAAAGCACAACTAGAATCTAACATAGAATAACCAAACCTTTCTGGTTGCTTTCTTTCTCTCATGGATCTCCTCAAAGGCTGAGGTTGAGGTTGTTCTTCCTCTTCTTCTGAACTATCAGAGTTGCTAGAGCTCTCCTCATCATTAGACCCAACATGGTCTCTTTGTTCAACCTTCTTAGGGGTAGGAGGCAACTGAACAACATCTTTTTCCTTTTCTTTTGTATTAGGTTGTAGCACAATAGGACAAGATGTTAGCTCTCTAAAATAACATTTTTGCTATACAACACCTTACTAGTCACAAGATCCCAAAGCTTGTATCCTTTCACACTAGCACTGTATCCGATGAAAATACATTTAACAGGTTTGTTTTCCAACTTAGATCTTTTCTCCTTTGGAACATGTGCATAAGCTTCACAACCAAAAACACGAAGATGTCTAATTGAAGGTTTCTTATCAGACCACACCTCCATGGGTGTCTTACCAACAAGGGCTAATGTAGGAGATCTGTTAACTAGATAGCAAGTAGTGGCCACAGCTTCGGCCCAGAACCTTTGTTCTAAACTAGCTCCACTAAGCATACTCCTAGCCTTCTCCATCAGTATCCTATTCATTCTCTCTGCAACTCCATTTTGCTCCGGGGTATAAGGAGTTGTCTTATGCCTCTCGATACCTTGTTCTTTACAGAACTGTTCAAACTCTGTTGAGAAAAACTCACCACCATTGTCAGTTCTCACACACTTAATCTTCTTACTAGTTTGATTCTCTACAAGGGCTTTAAATTCCTTGAATCGACTAAAGACTTGTGTCTTACTTTTAAGGAAATAAATCCATGTCCTTCTACTATAATCATCTATGAAAGATACAAAAAATACAGACTTGGAGATTAAAGGAACTTTTACAGGACCAAATATATCAGAATGAATAAGATCCAAAACATCAGAAGATTTGTGAGAACTAGAGTAAAACTAAACACGATTTTGTTTACCATATACACAGTGTTCACAGAAGTCAAACTCAAGATTTCAATCATTTAATCCCTCAACGAGATTTTTATTTTTCAAGGTTCTAAGACCCTTCTCACCAATGTGGCCAAATCTCATATGCCACAACATTTTCTTTTCTGCAGGAAGCTTTCCTTCCAAAGTGTTTGCACCCTTAGGTACACTTGTTGCACTACCGTCAGAACCACTAACTACAGTCTTCTTTACTGCTTGTTTAGATGGTGGGGATGAAGTTATAGCTACTCTCTTTTTTGAAATAGAAGAAATATTACACTAAGAAATGTATGCATCAAGCTGAAACAAAGTACCTCTCCTAGTACCCTTAGCAATCACCATAGCTCCTCTCATCATCTTACATCCATCTTTAGAAATAAAAACTTGTACACCTACATCGTTCAACATACTTATAGATAATAGGTTTTGTGCCAAACCTGGAATGTGCACAACTCCATTGATTCCCTTTACTCGTCCATTAGGAAATTTAATAGTGACCCTTCCGCGTCCAACTATCTTTAGATGAGAATCATCACCCAAGTACACCTTTCCACCATCGAACTCTTCATATTTTGAGAACCAGTTTCGATGAGAGGTCATGTGAAAAGATGCACCTAAGTCAACCAACCACACATCATCAGATGCATGGGCTGCTAAAGCTACGATGAATGCATCGCCATCTTCTTGAGATTTTTCTGAAGATGAATCTAAACCTTTCTTCTTCTTCTTTGGCTCTTTGCAATCTTTATGGAAGTGCCCAAGTTTATCACAGTTCCACCATTTTTCCTTGGACTTATTGGAAGTCTTTGACTTCCCACGGGATCTGGATCTACCCTTATTGTCAGACTTATTGTCATTTTTCTTTCCTCTTTTTGTGGATCTCCCACGAATAGCAAGGGCTTCTTTTTTTGAAACGGAAGCCTTTCTCTGCATCTCCTCTGATAGCAGCGAAGACACCACATCATCCATTTTGAAAGTGACTAATGTGCTTCCGAGAGCCATCACAAGATGGTCCCATGAATCCGGTAAAGAACACAAAAGTGTGTAGCAATGATCCTCCTCCTCTAACTTGACACCAGTTGATGTCAACTATGCAGCTAGCAGATTAAATGCATTTAAATGATCTGTTAAGGATCCACCTTCCTCCATTCATAGAGAATACAACTTCTTCCTCAAGAACAACTTGTTCACCAGAGATTTGGCCTGATACATGGCCCCAAGTCTTTCCCACAAACTATATGCAGTTTTCTCATCTAGAACATTCAGAAGGACTGCATCGGTTAAACAGAGTCTTATGAGACCCTTAGCTTTACGGTCTTTGATATCCCAATTTGCTTGAGCTATAGTTGTTGGTCTTATAGCGCTTGTAGTCACTTCCCATAGGTCACGATCTTCCAACATGTCTTCCATCTTGAGTTTCCACACCTCGAAATTAGTGCCATTAAATTTCTCCACCTCCATTCTTCCATATGATGAACTTGCCATCTCAATCTACAAATAAGATTTAGGATGCTCTACACAAGACTCCCACTCAACTTGAGATTAGCTCAAAAAACCCTACCCAACCACTAGGATCAAAAGTTGATCAAGCTCTGATACCACTTGTAACGAAACGCAGGTGCGAAAACAACTTCCTACACTAATCTCATAAGGAAAGTATGATGCAAATCCTATTAAAATCTTCTACACTTACAAATTCAATATCATGTAAACAACAATATTGCAGCCAACCATGCATACAGAAAATAGACAGAGAAAGAAACACATAAGACAAAGATTTGCCGATGGGAAAAAACCCTTCAGTAAAACAACCCCACCTGATGTATTATCTTCAACAAAAGGTTACAATACACTTGCAATGCAAGATCAACAGTGACAACAGAAGACTCCAATAGCAACTCACAGTACCAACAATACACTCTCACGCATCACTTCTCTTCGCAACCCTAAAAATGCTTATGTCATGCACTTCACTTTAGGGCTACTCCCAAAGGTAAACCGTATTAGGGTTTTACCATTCTCCGAGAAAATAGGAACCCAAAAAAATTTCCCACTATTGGGGTAGAGTGTACAGTACTCAAATATCTTAGTTGCCACATGTCTTCACCTGTCATTGAATCTTCTTAACATAGCTCTTACGTATCATAGGAATCCGTCATAACCATTTTAGTCATGATCTCCTTACACACAATTCAAGATGTCGACACATCAACATTATTTGCAAGAAATACATTTTACAAAACAAATAATAAGAATAGGAATTATACAAGGTCGAGACACCTTATTCCTAACAATCAATATGTATTGGTAATTATATTTTGAGGATTTTAATATAGCTCTAGGCACTTTATTCCATCTAATTAGATTTCAAATCATAACCATATATGTCATAATTATGAGGTGTTGGATTGAAGATCACAACTAATTTTGTTATTGGGACATAACATGAAGGTTGTTCACGGTAACATAGGGTCTATGTAATTGACTAAATTATTGGCTCGGAGAAATAATAGAGAACACTTAGAAATAAGAGCTTGCCTTGCTTTTAAATAAAATTCAATTAATAAAGGTCTTCTATTTGAATTTGGTTTCTATTAAGAGTGATAAAATCCTATTGCGTGTGCTAAAATGAGAACATGCCAACATAGGTGCTAAAACTATATGTAATTATAAAGTAACTAGGTTCTTCTAATATATGACAATATATTTAACCCCTACTTTATCAATTCTAGATACTAGATGTGATTACAAGATAAACTATAGAAAGTGTGAAAGAAAAAGAATCTTCTAAAGTTGTCAAATGAAAGCCATAGTCTGCAATGATAACAAAATGTTAGGAAACACATTCTAAAAAACCACTTTTTCAGTTATAAACTAAGCCACCTAAGGATTATCCAAACATGAAATTATTGGGTAGCTATATGTCTCTTGTTTCAACTTGCTAGTCTAGAAGGTGAAATACATCAAGTTTACCATAGCATATTGTTAATGTGAATTTACTAATAAATTATAGTAATAGGTCTCAAATTGAACTCATAAAAATCCATAGAGTATTTGGATATATAGGAATCTTGATCTAAGATTATCAATTTGGGTAAAAATTGGAGCCCTCTAACTCAAGATGTGAATGACTAAGCAATAAATGAAATATATAAATAGAAAAAGACAAACTTGATCATATCGAGAAGAACAATACATGTACGTTAGTATCAAGACCAGTTGACAAGAATGTGATAGGAACAAAATGTATTTTCAAAAATAAGCTGAATGAAAATGGAGAAGTGGTGAGAAACAAGGCAAGCCTAGTTTGCAAAGGTTATGCACAAGAAGAAGGAATAGACTATGATGAGGCTTTTGCACCTATGACAAGATTGGAAGGTATAAGAGAATTTTTTACCTATGATACCTACAAGAAGTTCAAAGTATATCAAAAGGATGTCAAATCTGCATTTCTGAATGGAATACTTGAAGAAGAAGTTTACATAGAGCAACCGAAAGGATTCATTGAAACTGATTAGAGGAACATGATTTGCAAATTGAACAAGGCATTGTATGGACTAAAACAAGCACTGAGGGCATGGTATGAAATGTTACATTCTTATTTGATTAAAGATAAACGAGAAGAATAATATGTATTTGAAATGTGAATCTGAAAGTATGGTGTTGATTTATGAAATATTTGTGGATTATATTATATTTAGAGGAAATGATATGGTGCATATGACATTTGCTGATCAAATGAGTAAAGAATTTGAGATGTCTATACTTTGATGAGATCAAATGTTTCATTGGCCTACAAGTTCACCAAACAAAGAATGGTTTATATGTGACTCATTCTAAGTATTGGAATAAAGTATTGAAAACATTTGGAATGGATGACTCTAGACTAGTCGGTACACCTATGGTGACTGGAGTGAAATTATCAAAGCATGATACTATTGTAGAGGTAAATGAGACATAATATATATTAAAGATTGGGAGATTACAGTAATATTAGCACAATAGACTACATATTGTACACGTTGGAATTATTGCAAGGCTTTCATATAATCCAAAGAAAACACACATGGCTTCTGTAAAGATGATATTCAGAGGTGTTAAAGGAATTGAAGTTTTTGAACTATGGTAAAAACAAGATGATAAATTTTCACGTAAAGTCTATAATAGCACAAATTGGGAAGGTAATGTTGATTATAGAAAAAGCACAAGTGTTAGAGCTTTCTTTTTAGGGAAAAGGTTGATAACATGGTTAACCAAGAAATGGAGCTACATTTCACAATCTACTCCTAAAAGAGGGCATTTTGTTACTACAATCAATTGTTCAAATTTTGTTTAGATTAAACAACTATTGGAAGGTATGCCATAAGAGATAGCTGAGTCTTTTGTAAGATTTATTGCAATAACACTATTGCAATAAATATATCAAATAATTTGGTCATGCATGGAAAGACAAAGCATATATCAATCAAGTAGCACTACTTGAGGGAGAAAGTACAAGATAAACAAATTGGGCTTGAATATGTGAAGTGTAAAGAGAAAATTATGGAAATATTTACAAAGTCATTTCCTAAGTATGCTTTTGAGTATCTAAGAGGTAAACTAAGGGTCTTTCCCATATCCAAAACTCACTAGGTGAAGATGCATTTTGCATTAATTCATGAATAACCAAATATATCTTTGTGGATTTGATGCAAGATTTCACTCTTTAGGAGTTTCCTAAAGGTTTGAAGATGGGTGTGATGAAATTGATGTAAATAGAACATACAAGGTACAAGGATAACTACAAGGTTTTATAAGTTTCACATTAGAAATTATAGTTACCTTTGGCACTGATGTCAAAGTGGAGGGGGGGTGTATAATGAAAGAGAGAATCTATAAGGATGAACATTAAATAAGGGACAAGTATACCCAAAGGGAATAGTGAGAATTAATAAGGAATATTAATTCAAAAGAGTGAGAGAAAGAATGAGAGGAAGAGAATATGTTGCTGAAAAGAACAAGACAATATCCTAAGGGGGGGAAATGTCAAAGAAGATTAATGTTGTTGAAGATATGAGTCAAGTACACCTAATGAAAGAGATTAAAAACAATTGTATTATTTTCAATGCATATATTTGATTATCTTATGTAATGTTTTGTAATGTAAACTCATATGTTATGTGTTCACCATCAATGCCAAAGGGGGGCATTGTTAACCCCAACTAATGATGCAACTGACAATATTATGAATGTATGTAAAAGAGTCATATTAGTTGTTATATTTTCATTAATGTCAAGTCTTAGTTGATTTGAAATTATGCTAATTGAGTAGAGTGTCATATCATTTGATTGATGAAGAGGATTTGAAAAAAGTATGTTGATAAGTATGGTATTCAGTGGAGACTTGAATGAGTTGGACAATAATAGCATAATGTTGGTTTGATTGTTTTCACAATAATGTAATATTGCATTATATTTAGATCTACAAGATACATTGAGTGAAAAGATTAAAGAAGGAAGATAGTTTTGAGCAAGTGACTATTGTTGTTACCAAGTAGTTAGCAAAGCAAGTTAAAGTTCGGTGTTAAGAGAACAAGTTTAGTATTGATCGAGTGATGTTTTACCAGAGTGAAATGTTATGTTCACAAAGTAATAGCAAGAAGAACAACGATGGAATATGAGGCTGAACTTTGGTGAAAATAAAGAGTGTTCGAGAAGTTCAAAGGCACAAGTCAAAGTTTTTAAAAATATCTATGATTAAAAAAATACAATGACAATATGATGATGGAGATTTAAGAAGGATTAGGATGAGCACAAGGTTCTATAAAGGTTATATTTTCTAAGTGACTAAATGTAATGAATCTGAGATTGATGATTGTAGTTAAGAGGTAAAACCTAGAAGAATCTAGAATAAAAAATACTACTATTCAAGGAGGAATTGGAACAAGTTTTGGTTGCTAATGGTGGTTAAGAAAACTAATCAAAGTGCAAAGCAAGGAGAAGCTAATAGAAGCAAGGAGAGCTGAGCAGAGCATAGAGCATATCAAAGTAGAGTTTAGTGCAAAGTAAAAGTGAGAAGGTGTAAATTTTCCAGTTAGAAATTAGAGGAAGGAGATAAGAAAGAGCTTTAAAAAAATAGAGATTTAAATAATCAAGGTAATGTTAAACCTAACAGATCATTTGTACTATTACTTTCTAACAATTGTATAAGAAAAATACCTTAACCGAGTGGCCCTGACAAATTTGTGAAATCCTATATGGTGACATTGATTACTAGTGTTTGTAAGTCCTTTAGAGTAGGCCACTCTTTACATTGGATGGAGTGATAAGGTCTAAATGATCTTTTGGTGTAAATTCTCTAACCAAGTCATATTAACAATGTGTATGTAAACTTTTAACAAGGTTGGCTTCTAGTAAAGCTCATTGAGAAGAGTAAAAAAAATTGGGTTGTTGGTCTCAGGTGGATTTTCTCTTTACAGAGTTTCCACATTAAAAATCTTGGTGTCAAATGTGTGATTATTGTTATGTTGCAAGTTAGTTTTCATGGTATTTAATTTTTATTGCAACTTGGTAATAACTAATACAACTTGTTGCATCTATGGGTTCCTAGTTGAGGACTGGCTAAAAACCATCTTGGTCAAACCAATAAAAGTGGAGGAGGATGTGGCAAGAGAAGCATATAAGGAGCAAAAGAATGGTAACCAGGAGAAGGAAGAGGGCATCTAGCTTGGGATATGTTGTGTTTTACAACTATTTTTATGTTTATGTTTCTAAACTTTACACCCCACGGGGTTTTTTGGACTATTTCGATTACTTGGACCACTAGCAGAGATATTTTTAAATGTTGCTAGTTTATTATTCAGTTTCTTATGCATAGTATTTTAAGGATTGTGGCTAATGACCATTCTGTTCTGAACATATAATGTTTTCGATGTTTAAAGTTGGTATAGGTTAGATAACTAGGAGGTAACCTCCAACTAAATTCTCAGCTTTTCAATACTTCGAGGCTAGCCCCCCATCTTTTTGGCTACTATCAACTACTTCAAAAACTAAGTAATAGTAAATTTATATTCCTAACAGGTTAAGTAATGAACATTGAGTTAACAGTTTGTAGTAAATTGATTTTAAGAGTTAAATGCGAAGTTGAATGAGATCATCAAGAGAATACTTTTGAAGTTTGATTTGGTACTAAAGTGTTTGAAAGGATTGTAGGATATCTGGACATAATTGTGCATGAGATTTAACATAGTGATTCTACCTTTCATTTATAGTTTAAATAGTTATTTAAATTTTTAAGAAGCTAATTGGTTTTGCACCAAATATTTTATTGAAGTTGTTATCTACTTATATAACTAAATTTGGATCATATATGAACTAGATCTAAATGATACAATTCAATATGATTTTTTTTGTAAAATTGATTTCGTCATTCTCTTTGATATCAATCTAAAATATAGAACTTATTTGTAAGTAGGGGAAGAGTTCCGGTACACACTCTCTAATTTCATGTACCTATAGAACATGAATAGTTTGTTGGATTTCGATGACTTTTTTTATAATTTGAACATGCAAGTTAACTCATAAAAGATAAGATTTTAACTTTTAGATATTAATGGATCTTTTGATAGAGACCGTCGAAAACCAAATACTCATAAAATGGGCATTTCAAAGTCAATGGACTCTAATTTCATCAATACCCTCTCACTCAAAATCATGAGTACTTATGGAAAAATGTCCCAAGTGGTACACAAATATCTTTGTAGTGCTCCACAAATATACTTGTAGTAGTCCACAAATCTTCAAGTTGTGGTGTGAGAATGGTTCAATCATGAATTAAAAACACTAAAAAAATCAACTGGAGTGAGAAGTTATTGATACACATGAAATTAATTAAGTATTCAAAAAGTGAGCAATCATTGGAGGGTACTATGACAAAACATAGTAGTAATTGGACCCCCTATAGATTATTGTTGTTCTTCCCCTAATGTTGCATAAACTTTATTGTAAAAATTCCAAGAAATATTATCAATCTTTGCATAAAAATATTATATTATTTAGTACTAAATTGTAACAAAAAGTACCCAATTATTGTTGATAGGTCTAATAATCATGACCCTTTTGTCATATTTACTCAGTAATTACTACTATTAAAATAGCCTAAAAAATGAAAACACTTGTACTAATAGCTAAACATGATATTTAAAAAGAAAATTGGTTGGTGATTGACCTATTTCTATATACTATTAGGACATTTCATTAAGACTATTGGGACATTTGGCCACAAGTACCAACATATTTTAGTGTACAATTATCAGTACAAAATGTAGCAGGGATGATACTGTGGAAATGACATTTTTTTACTACTTAGTGTTCCATAATCTTTACAATGAGCTTTGTGAATATATAAAAGTTGATACTTTAGCTTTAAGTTGTTCACTCACATACAAAGATACATTAAAACCCCATTAAAGTCCTACTTACATTTTAGGAGTTCTAAATATGTCATGTTAGAATACTAGATACTTTCCCCTAACCCAACTTGTACAATGTTTGCTTAATTAATGAATCAACATTATCTAATTTTCATAAACCTTTCATCCAAAATTTTCAACTGCTCGCATGAATCCACCGTCCATGACTACCAATCAAACAAATCTATGCAAAATAAAAATTATATTAAATAAATGAAACACTACAAATAGATACAAAAAAAGGAGCAGAAATCCAAAATGACCCTAAAATATCTACGAAGAAAGAACAATATTATTTACCAACAGCAACACTATGATGATTTTATATAGAGTTTTTTTTAAATATCTTTTACAACTGCCTATTAACTACTTCGCAATTGCAACAGATATTTTTTCCTATTCATGTGGTTATTTGTCATATTTGTCATCTTCAGGCTCTGATATCACACTGAAAAATTGGATAAGCATTTACATTTTGTAACATTGCTTTTATGAAACACTTTATTTATAAATTCTAAACTATTAATTGGAATGTAGCCAATAAGAAGCTACTTATTAAATAATAAAAATAAACCACGAGTCACAAAAATTTAAAATTAAGGTTGACAGTCCAACAGTCTACTTTACCCTATTTAATGCAACTGACTTTTTTTAAAATCTAATTCTTTACTTATTTTTAAAGTCTATACCCTGTCTACTTTTAAATAGATCTTGGTGAATGATTTCTAAGATGAAAGATTTTTAAAAATATAATAAAAATTGGTAAGTTCTTTATAAGCACAAACTTCTTCTATAATCAATTAACAAGAATCGGCCAGTAAACTCTCCCACTGTTTCAATTATTGTTAGATTCATTATGCCAGAAGAAACACACCGGACTAATTTTGCCCGAAATTAATGTTTTTGATGGTTTCAATTTTTCCACTTATGATTTATTTCTTTGAATTCTGATTCTCCAAGTCTTGCTTTCCTTGTTGATTGATACATTTCGCTGGTACTAGTGTAATTATTTTTAAAAAATTGTGATACTGAAGGGGGTATTAAGAAGATTTATAAAGAATCAGTTAGGAACTGTCAGACTGGTTATGTAGATACATTACAGCTTATTTATAATAGAGATGGTACCTAGACAAATGATGAAAGGAGAAATTACATTGACTTCCATAATTTCCAAAATAAAAAGGGTAGCTAAGCAAGAGTTATTTCTAACACCTAAACTTAAAATGTAATTCACATTGCCCCATTAATGCTTGTTCTAAAGTGTAGTTGCAATATTATGTTTTGCAATTATAGGCATTTCACATTTCTAAGGTACACACCAAAATTATATCAAATTGACTAGCAATAATTTAAAAGAACTAACATATGACCCATAATGTATTGAATGGAGGACTAAATTGTCATATAAGTAGTTCTTAGTTAAGGCATTGACTACTACCTCACCACCAATTTAATATATTAAATTGGCTACTTAATCATGAAGACAAGGAGCTAAAAAGAAATGACAGTTTGCCAAACTCGTACACAGATTTTTGAATTAGGAATAAGATAAAAAAATATATATTAAGTCAGCATATGTCCTTTTGAGTTAGACTAGGGTTCTATGGAAGGGGGATTCCTATGGGAAAATATTTTTTAGGAAGTATTTTAAAGCTATCAATACCATGACTTATGTTGCATATTCAAGCTAAAAACTAAGTAAATTAAAAAATTTAATTCCCTCTAAAAATAATTTTTAACTAAAAATCTAAAATTAAAATATTTGATTAGTGATTAAAAAAGAAGTGAGGATATTTCCAACACCATCCCTTTTTCCACTGGTTACTAAAAATTGGGGGCTTTTACTTTTTAAGACAATATTTTTTATAATCCTATATCAAATTTAAATTTTGCTCATGAGACCTTCCTAAAAGTAGAGCTTAAGCCACTCCCATTGAAAAAAAGAAATAGAACTAATAAAGACATATCTTTTTAAGCATTCTTTCCAGAAAATATACTATTTTTATTGATGCAAGGACTATTCAAAGCAATGCCCAATTGCAAAACACAAGAATTAAGGGAGAAAAAAGTCAACTAAAACCTTTGAGGTAATTTTTAAGTCGTGAAGCTTGGAGGAATACAAGTTTAGGATATTAGGTTGATATATTTGTTAGAGACTATATGGACTTCAAAATGAAGCAAGCTTATATGGATTGCAAACCACGTAACAATGATTTGCAGAGAAAGATCAATAAATCATTTTTTCCCTTCTATGATAGGTCTACTTAGACTACAACAAAAGTACAAGTTCAAAAGGTAGACAATTATCTTTGCTTAATCTACATGCTAGAAGACGAGGCCATAAAGTATGCTACTATGAATGATGTACATGAATGGTGGCACCATGGAATGGTTATGATTGGAAATGACTATATTACATCTTTTGTAGTTTGCACTAAGCGACTCATTCACATATCTGGAAAGAAGGATCCAAATTTTCACATTAAGGAGTCACTCAGTTGAAGCAATGGGTTCAATAGACACCTATAACACTAGTTTTTAAAGAATATCTATTTTGTTACTTATTTTTCAAAAAATGGTGCTTACAATGTTATTTATAGATAGGTAGATTTAAGATAGGTTGAATAAAGAATGTTAGTCATAACACTTTAAAAAACCATCACAATGGATAGAGATATGGATTTTAAAACAACCATGAATAAATCGTCTTAGAAGGAAAGGGGGAAAACCTTTTTTCACAAGACTAGCCAAAAAAGAACCAATTAGATGTTGAGACTCACAACAAGTTGCATAGAAAGAAGTTTTGTTTCAAAGACAAGGAACCTTGGAGCTTTGCCCTCCATTTCTAAGTGATCGGATGTGGGGTGAATATTCCCACACCCTACCCACTTCCCCAGAACATTATGAAACTTAATCAATCATTTAAATTTTTTTATCAACCATGTTTAATACAAAGAACTTTGTTGTTGGATACATAATAATAAATAAGGGATGCATAGAGTCTATTTCTTATGGATATAAAATTGACAATGTTGTTTAAAGAGAATTTGTGAATGTTAAAGGAAAATTCGTGAATATAAGTGTCAGTGTTGTTAAAAGTATTATTAAAACACTTATGATAGAACTTTGATAGATTGGGGAAATCGTGTCATTAATTAGTTAATAACTTTATAATGTATCATATCAATCTTAGATGACAAGAACATAAGAGTTATAGATATAGACCACATTCAATGTTAGTTTGCAGTACAATTTAGATTAACCATTCAAATTAAGTATATCTTCAATTAAAGGAGCTCTTCATTCCTTAACCTATGATGTTATGTTTCTTAAATATAACTAAAATGTTATTTTTGCTTTTTAGCAACTTTGCATGACTTTTTAAAAAATTCTATTACAAATTGATTTTTTTTAAATTTTTCAAATTATATTGAATGTATTAGACTATTTTTTTAATTTATTTTACAAATTGCTATTGTATTTTTTTTATTTTTAAAAATATATTAAATATATTAGACTATATTTTGTAATTAAATGATGTTCTTTTAATTTACTTATAATACTTTTTCATTCTTTTATTGTAAACATTCAATTCTTTGAATTTTTCTTTTCTAAAAGGTTGGCTAAATGACTAAATAATTTAAATGAAAATATTATTATATTGAACAATAATATAAAATAGAAGTTTATATTGAATTTTTAAAAATAATTCTAACTATATTTATTTTAAAGAAATTGATATATTCAAAATTATTATGTTAACTCAAGATCAGAACATGTACAATTAGATAATTTATTTTTTTTAATATTATTGAAAGAAAATTTAGATATTTAAAAGTAATTAGATACACAACTCTTATTTTTCTTGAAGTTACTATTAGGGCAACTAATATGTTTCAACTTCAATTAAAATGTAAGGAAGCTCAAAGATGTGTTTTGAAACAAGATTAGTGAAATGAAAGTCACTAAAAAAAAATAGCTTTTAAACTATTACTTATTACAAAAAAACAAAATTCCAACATTAGCCTAAGCAAAATAGTCCACATGCAATCTGTATGTTTCAGATATGGCATCTAATTTTCTATCTATGCATATAGTGAAGAAGAGTAAGATCACTGGAGCACATTCAAGGAGGCAACTCTTAAATATTACCAATATATTTATATTTAATTGATTGGCTATGTTGTTGGCTGTACATGTTAGAAAAGAAAACAATGATGGCTACTGAGAAATCATTAGATACGCAACTCTTTAAAATGAATATTGTTGAATGTTAAAGTTTATTGATTGAATATTGTTGAATGTCAAAGTTTATTGATTGATTGCATTGGTATCTTGGCTCTAGATCATAATAAAATTGATGCATTAGCCACTAATGGAAAATTTTGGTTTATCAATATTTTTTTTTTACAATCAATATTTGTATGCCCATAAAAATCAAATTCTAGCGATCCATGTGTGATGGATTTCATACCCATGCATGTGTCTTACAGTGTGGTTTGGATCTCTAGATCTATCTTAATACACTAATTTTTACCTTCATTTATCTACCCTTGAAATCTATTAGATATTTTTCTAATTATTGTGTTGCTTAGGCAAACAAACATTTGTGTGTTCTCTAAATGCAACTTTAGTTCCAAAGTTTAATACCAGACAATAGAGTTCTAGGTTTATCATATCTTTGGCATAGGATAGAATAATATTGTTACTAGTTTTGTAGTTGTGATACTTTTTAAGTTCACCTTCTTTGTTAATATTGTTTCCATTGATTCCAATTTGTATAAGTTGTTGAAAACAAAATCATTCAATTGTATGTTGTCTTTGATGTTGCACAAAATGTCAAGCCTTACTGAGCAATAAGTGATAGCCAAGCTCACATGGGCATTAAAGGCAGTTTCTTGTGTATGTTGAGTGTTCCATTTATAACCAAGTTCAGAGACAATATTGACCGAGCTCACCTGGGCACTGAAGACAAATCTTGTGTTGAGCAAGTTCACTTGGTTACCAAAGGAAAGTTAGCATAAATCCTGTGTTGACCAAGTTCACTTGGTTACCAAAGGAAAGTTAGCACAAAATCAGTATTGACCGAGTTGGGTCTGTCAACGAAGGGTTTCCCTGTGTTGTCTGAGTACTCAATTCTATATTAGTTGTGTATCAGCATATTGAGTCTGATAGATTTATTGTTTAATATTAGTTGACTTAAGGGATGATAATTATTTAATTAAAAGAGTATTCAAGCTGACTTGATAAGGTAAATCATATATATGATAGGGCAAGTTGAGGATTGAAGCATGAAAGTATAGAATTGAAGAAGATGATTTAAGGAAGTGAATTGGAAGGATATCTACAAGAGGACAAAGTATCTAAGTTGACCGAGCTACAAAGAACATTATGATTAAGGAGGATCAAGTAATCAAGCCAGAACAAAGATCTTAATCAAGCTAGAACAGAGATTGGAATCAGTAAAGTAAATTGCATCAACAATCAGGTCAAGTCATTATTACTCTTTAATAATTGTAGCAGTGAATCAAATCTCCTAACAGAGTTAATAACTGTTTGGCAAATCCTCTGACAAGGTGGCATTTCTAGATTGAAATGTCTAAAGACCTCTAACAACACCACTCCTAATAGGGTGATTTAAATCCTCTAAGAGGATCGCACCTAACAATGTGTTTGTAATCTTTAACAGGGTTCACTCCTAATAGGGCTCACTTCAGAAGAGTGAAAAATAGTAACTAGTTGCAATTGGTGGCTTTCCCAAATTGGGTTTCCACGTTAAATCTTGGTGTCTCATGTGTTCATGTTATTTCTTTTATGTTTTTGCAACTAAGTTAACAAAGGTTAATCACATCTAACATCTTTATATTCATATATTCTGTGTTAACTGAGTGATAGTAATATATTCAGTGTTAATCGAGTTACAGCAAGGATTTGTTTCAAAGTTTTGTTGACATCTTAAGGGATCTACGATTTGTTTTTGTGGTAACTAATTCACCCCTCCCCTCTTAGTTACTCCTTTGCATTTCCAAATATTTCATACCCATGCATGTGTCTTATAGTAGGGTTTGGATCTCTAGGGCTATCTTAATACACTGATTTATACCTTCATTTGTCTACCCTCGAAATCTATTAGATATTTTTCTAATTATTGTGTTGCTTTGGCAAAAAACATTTGTGTTTGTTCTCTATATGCAACTTTAGTTCCAAAGTTTAATACCTGACAATATAATTGTAGGTTTGTCGTATCTTTGGCATAGGATAGAATAATATTGTTACTAGTTTTGTAGATGTGATACTTTTTGAGTTCACCTTCTTTGTTAATATTGTTTCCATTGATTCCTATTTGCATAAGTTTCTACAATCCTTGCTAGCATAGGAGTAAATTAAGTATTTTTATAGTTTTTTCCATCCAAGGCTTTTTAGAAAATAAATTACCTAATACCAACACTGTTATGAATGTGGAATCATTCCATTTGATTTTTATTCCTTGTAAAACCAAAAATAGTTTTTAGGATTTATAGTTCTTGGATTTACTTTTACACCTTCAGGAAATCTAGTAAGAGTTATTATGTAAAAAATAGTATGGCTTAGATAGAGGTACCATGAAGTGACACCATTGAAAAATTAGAAGATTAGTGGCTGCTTGGATTTTATACACCAAGTAAACTACCAGAGGGAGTTCTTTATTATATCCCATCATCCCATCGCATTGCAAAGATTATTGTACTGGAAATTTATTTTTTAAGGGACTCCTTTAATAGATCCCTTTTTCACTCTTCATGCAAGTGCTTTATCCAAATTAAATCAATATTTCAGCTGAACCTATCGATATTGAATTTAATTAAAAATGAAATAATTCACACCTCTCAAAGACAAAAAGAGGGGTAAAAATTTATTAAGACAGAAAGGAATACAACAAGGAGAGCTCAACAAGGAGCTCGATCTTGAGCAACAAGATCATCAAATTCTTGCACCATCTCAAAGGATAGTTGCCTCCTATCCCTAATATTCCAACCCGGATCATGACTAGAAGCCCATTTGGCTAATTCACACCTCTCAAAGATTTGATAAGAAAATCTTCATTAAAAATACCTCAAACATAGACCGGCCTACACACGAGTTTAATAACTGAAATCTTTATGTAAAATTGTACGGTTGTGCTTAATGTCTTTCAAACAACCAAAATAGTGTGGAAAATGGAGGTGATTAGCCAAATAGCTAGTCTCATGAGTCCTATGTGAAGCTCAATGTCTTGATGTCACAAACCCCAATTTAAACGATCAAACATTTTTGGTAAGGATTATGGAAAATGGTGATACAAAGTTTTAACTTCAAATTTTGGATGCTCGAAAAGTTTTAGGGAAAACAAAACCAAGAGGATGATTTTTCACCATTGAAAAGAAACTCAAAACCTAAGAATTCTTGCACTTTATTATCCTGAGTTAGGGCATAAGTCACAAAACATGGTGTTGCATGACAGAGTCCTACATATCCCTTGTCCATTTTGTAGTAGAGGCATCACTAATAGAAAATAAAAGACATATTCCGCTAGAGTGGAAAGAGAAAAGTTTTTTTTTAATTTTTTATGAATAGTCATTTTTTATTAATAAATTAATATACTTGTTACAAATTCACAAAAAAGGGTCAGGGGATACAAGATCACCCTGTGACAGTTCACACAACTGTAGCCAAAATCAACAAATATTCATAAAAAAAAAAAAAAAACATTAAGAAACCCCTCAGGGCGACAAAGCAGTGTCAGCTGAGGGGGGTGGTTCACCTCGATCATTAAAACCCTAGTCATCATTGGGTTTAGCAGGAGGACTAGGAGTAGTCTAGCCATCAACAACATCATCAATAACCTTGTCTTTATCTTTATCCTCTACCTGCGGCAAAGAGACAACCATGTTCAGGTAGAAAGGCCACTTGCTAGAAGCACCAAGAGGGGGAGCCATCGGATCCAAGGACCAACCAAAACCACGTCAAGGTAGAGAAGTCAAGTGGCAACGCTGCCAACCACCATCGCCACCACTAGGAGAGTGGTGACGAGGAACCTAGGAGTGTGGCATGTGCAAGTGGCGAGCAAAGGAGTTGCGCCCCTGACGACGACCCCTGGGTGAAGTATGGTCAGCTGAGGTGTTGGAAGGCACTCTAGCAACCATACAGGGTGTGTTACCCCAATGATTTAGTAGCTCCTGAAGGTGGGCCACCTCTAGAGGCACTTTGTTAGCTTGGGCCTAAATTTGCATCATGACATTATTACAAATGCAGGCTTTAGTGTACATAGCAACATTGATATCAAGAAACCTATGAGTAAAAAGAAAAACATTCCTATCCTTCTATAAAGTAAACAATATCTCCATCTTGAAGGTATGCCAAATCTAGGTAAATTTCCTAAGAGAGTGATTCACCTCGATCATTAAAAACCCAGTCATCCCTAGGGTTAGCAGGAGGACTAGGAACAGTCTAGCCATCAACAGTGTCATCAAGAACCTTGACTTTATCTTTATCCTCTACCTACGACGAAGAGATAACCATGTTCAGGCAGAAAGGCCACTTGCTAGAAGCACCAGGAAGGGGAGCCACCAGATTTAAGGAGTAACCAAAACCACGTCGAGGCCAGGAAGTCGAGCGGCGATGCTGCCAACCACCATCACCACCACTAGGAGAGTGGCAACGGGGAGCCTGGGAGTGTGGCATGTGCGAGTGGCAAGAAAAGGAGTTGCACCCCTAATAACGACCCCTGGGTGGAGTATGATTAGCTGAGGCGTCGGGAGGCACTTTGGCAACCGTACAGGGTGTGTTACCCCAATGATTGAGTAGCTCCTGAAGGTGGGCCACTGCCAGAGCCACTTTGTTAGCTTGGACCTAAATTTGCATCATGACATTATTACAAATGCATACTTTAGTGTACATAGCAACATTGATATCAAGAAAATTGTAAGTCAAACGAACAACATTCCTATCCTTCTATAAAGTAAACAATATTTCCATCTTGAAGGTATGCCAGATCTAGGTAAATTTCCTAAGAGAGTGGTTCACCTCGATCATTAAAACCCCAGTCATCCCTGGGGTTAGCAAGAGGACTAGGAACAATCTAGCCATCAGCAGTGTCATCAAGAACCTTGTCTTTATCTTTATCCTCTACCTGTGGCAAAGAGATAGCCATGTTCAGGCGAAAAGGTCACTTGCTAGAAGCACCACTAAGGGAAGCCATTGAATTCAGGGACCAACCAAAACCACGTCAAGATGGAGAAGTTGAGTGGCGACGCTGCCAACCACCATCACCACCACTAGGAGAGCGGTGACAGGGAGCCTAGGAGTGTGGGGTGTGCGAGCGGCGAGCTGAGGAGCTGCGCCCCTGATGACAGCCCCTAGGCGGAGTATGGTTAGCTGAGGCGTCGGGAGGCACTCTGACAACTGTACAAGGTGCATTACCCCAATGATTGAGTAGCTCTTGAAGGTGGGCCACCTCCAGAACCACTTTATTAGCTTGGACCTAAATCCACATCATGACATTATTACAAATGCATGCTTTAGTGTACATAGCAATATTGATATCAAGAAAATTGTGAGTAAAAAGAATAACATTCCTATACTTCTATAAAGTAAACAATATCTACATCCTGAAGGTATGCCAAATCTAGGTAAATTTTCTAGGAATCCTAAGGGAATCACCTAACACAACCATATGCTAAGAAAAGGGTTCTAGCCTAAAAGGCTTAAAGAAATCATGTATCCACTACCAGTACTTTTGAGCATGCCTACAAAACCAAAAAATATGCAAAAACGATTCCAATTTCCCACAAAAAGGACATTGAGGATCAAGAACCCCAATATGCTTGAGTCGTGGCCCAAGGGGAAGCCCTTCAAAAGGAAGGCACCAAGCAAAATGGACAATCTTGGGCTCAGAGATAGCACTCCAAATTGTATCAAAACACATCCTCCATTGATAAAGGGAAGACTGTAAATGCCATCGTCGGTTGAGTGTATCCACCATGGGAAGATGAGGAGAGAGTCATCGATGTCCTAAGCATGGCTTGTAACTGGTGAAGGGTGTTGCAGGATACCACTTTCAATCCTTCCACCAATGTCAAACAAACTGAATTCCCACCTTGTGAATTAAATGATCTGGAAGTGTAGAGAGCAGAAGATCAAAAGTCTATCGCTCTTGACGAGCAAGACGGAACTGGACTTGAATATCCTCCCAAGATCTGAGACTCATAGAGACCCTAGAAAAGAGGTCTTTAGGAGTCTTGATGTCGCATTTGAAAAAACACAAAGCACTAGCACCTTGAGTCTTGGCCAAAGGAATGCCCTGAATGGCAAACAATGGGGACCACCAAAGGTTCTGCTGATTCAGAGAATCCCATCACGAAACCCATCCCCAGCCGAGCAAAGCCAAGGCTTGACAGCTTTCCAAGCCTTCCATATGCTCTTGATAACAAAACGGCCCTAGATGTGAACAGGTTCCCGCATGACAAGAAGGGTTTGAAAGCCAAAATATTGGATAACTGTTCCTATAAAGATATATTACATTTTTAAATATTAACAATCAGAAACTACAAAAGCAAAATGATTCTTTAACCACAACAGGCAGTAAATGACATGCAATGGAATTAAGACAACGTATACAGAGCTATTATAAATTTTGCAGTCTTTCAAAGTACAAATCTGTGAACCAAAAAAAGCTAAATTGGAAGACGTGGAAAAAAACTACATTGATTACAACTGGAAGGGAAACAAGATCTTACCCTCAACATTTGCCACGAATATGTATATTGCATGAAACAAAATATTCAAAACAGAATTGGAATGCTCTGCAACTTTCCGCAGGAAAAGAGGCTAACAAAAGATACAACCAAATACTGACCAGAATGTGGCCTATTTTAAAATTATTGAAATTATTGATTATGAATATTCTAGACTCTGGCATGTTTTTAAATTACAATTTATAACTCTTCAACCGCATTCATTGCTCGTAGCTTTTCCAGAATACTTCATTTCATTTTGACGCTAAACAATGATCAAGGTACTAAATATCACCCTAGCTACGCTCTAATCAGTTAAACTATCAGAAGGAACAAATTTTGAGGACAGATATTCTTTGATACGAATAATTCTAGGCCTGAGACACACAAGAAGGGTAAGTTTCACTCTAACATATATTTCAGTATTGTCTGCCATTATCGGTACTACTTTCTACTGTGTGCTGCAGGACTTTCTATGCAGCACTCTATGGTTACAAATAAATAGTTCATTTTTTATTCTTACAGAATTTCATAGCACTATCCACAAGAAATCAAGTATTTCCAAAACAATGACTGTTCAACGTACGCACCAATCAGAAAAAGGGAAATAATAGATGTCTACAATCAGAAAATGATTTTTCACAATAAAAACAATAGAACACTATTGTTGTTACGAATTTTTTTAATCTGATTGGTGCTTTCCAAAAACCAAATTGACATCTAGTGGATGCTATAAATTCCTGCCTCCGGCAGAAACTAATAAAATGATAAATATGTGAGTAGCATGCCGAGCCCCACTAACTCAAAATTAATTCATAAACAAATTTTAATTTAACAAAATACTGTCCCTAAGGAATTGCAGAGAACACTAAGAAAATTTGATTCGATTGTTGAATCACAAATATCATTTTACCAAAATATTGTCCCTGAGCATTGCATTGTTCTGCAGAGATTTGCATATCATTTATTACATAGAACCTGGGTGTTAAGAAGTGCACTCCTATTACTCTGTCACCACCTTCAAGCCAACAATCATAACTTCCTGAATATATATTTTACAGTTGCCTTAGGGATGAAATCTCCCATTTGGTGAAAATCCATCTTTTCACTCTTATTGCTTAAGTTAAAATTAATCCAGGTCAACCCACAAGTCTGACCAGCCACAAGAAACCCAAATATTCAGTTCCTTTAAAAAACCTTAACTGGTTCACATGCTTCATAAGATTTGTCGGCATCTTCATTGTCAGTTGTTTTCCGAGAACGAAAATAGATGAATTGAGAAATAATCTTTCAGCAACTGTCAAGGAATCATGTTTCCACTTGAAAGGAATCTAACCAAACACAGTGCATATACTAAGGATTTTCTACTCTGGTGAGCTAAAACAATGAAAATGGAAAAAAGAACCAGAAATCTGGGATAAGAAGTCAAAATCTGTTTCGTATATAATTTACACCTGTTAAACTGTTGAATGATCTCAGTTTAAACCTTTATGAACTAAATGATCACAAATTTCAATAAAAGTAACAGCTAGCCATCAATAAGATCATGGAAATGGAAATACAAAATGGGGGGCATGCTGATGAATGACAAAGTGAATAAGCAAGCAAGAAATTGCATCAGATAATTATTAATGGTCACAAAAACAATAGCATGCTTTGTCTGTTTACTGTAAAGGATACAAAGCAATCTAATAGAACACAAACCCCAGCATCCACAAGCCATGGCATGTTTGGAATTAGCTTAGCCCATTCGGTGCTTCTTATGAGAATACTGCATACCCATACTTATGTCAAAATTCAATTTCATGAAAAGTCAACTATTAAGAGCTTCAGCAAACAAGAATGGCATTTTTAATGATCTTTTGCACATACCTTCCTACGTATGTTGCATTCCCTACAATAGCAAACATAAACATGAGTGGATTTAGGCCCTGCACATGAATGAGATTTTAAAAATTAATATTTAGCAGGTACATATTTTTCAAGCACTGTTACTGTATGATTTTGTCCTGCCTATATTTACAAAATTCATGGGAATGTGGCTATTTGTAACTTCCAGAGCCTCTATGTTGATGCTGAAAAATTGCACTCAAAACATGGGAAAGACTGAAAATATTGCTGGAAAAAATCAAGAAGCTCTCATTTCATCATAGTAATTAAAAGGGATATGGTGTTTAATGCATTTAAACTTTAGCCTGATTTTTGAGAACAGTCATTAAGTCCCGACAAAGAAAAGAATTGACAAAAATTATAATGGATATAACTATTTAATATCATTTGGAACAGCATCTGCTGCTTAGGATTGGGCATTCAGGTACTCAAGTATATACGTATAACCAATTCCATTCAATAGATAGAAATGCATTTCATTGTCAACACTTAAAATCTTCAGCTAGTTTTCTCACCTTGCTGCTTCTGGTTTGACAGGAATCACCAATAGGCTAAACAAATCATTTCCATCCACACATAACATTTTTATAGACCAAGATCTTTCATTTCAACAAACTACTCTGATCATTTACTAGTAATCTAATCATATAATTCAACCTACAGTTCAAGTTTATCTAGAGACAAATATCCATTTAAAATAAATACAGGATATTTTTAATTTAAATTTTATGTTACATAGTATTCATTTCTAATGGGAATGGATGTATAGAGATAAAAAGTAAACATTCCAAGAATTTTGAAGCATATGAAATGAAATCGAACAAATCAAAGATGGGTGTCTAAAAGCTCACCTCAGCTGTATGGCGCTTTATCTGATTTTGTCAGAAACATGCCCAAAATACAAGAGCATAGTCAATACTCAAAGATCTACAGCCCAATAACATGTAGGAAAAAAAGGGTTAAAAACAAATAATTCTAGTAACAAACGATCATTTGTAAAGTTTTACCTCTGGATTGTTTACAAAATACTTTGCAAACTAGAGATTAGACATTGTTGTAAATATCAGAATGGTACAGTCAAAAGATTGATGTTGAAACTTGAGACTCTGGATAGATTCCAATAACTTACATTTAAAAAAATTTGCGGAAGTCGTCCACCCATATAAATAGCAGCCATCATCCATCCCATAGAAGTTCCAATCATACCAGACCTTTCACTTTGCTGCATTGGGCTCTGGTTAAAGCCATTTGTTTCCTGACACAAAGATAAGATATATATATAAGGTTTTACAATGTTATAAATTACATTTAAAAATGAGAATCATTACATATTACATCAGAAGTTCACATCAGAGCTGTTGTCTGGCACTTAGATCTGTCACATAGTGGACAGCAGGGGCACTTCTTTTTTTGTCAGGCAGAAATGGTCCTTCAATCTGTTAAAACAAAGGTCGACTGCTATACCAGGATACACCTTACCCTTTACTCCATGTTACCAATTCAGGTATGGGTTTCGGTTTTGTCTGGACAGCCAAAAAGCTTCCAGGCTCAAGATAAGCTGAGTTCAACCATGAATATGTACAGTAATTAAAACATTTTGAAATAATATATCAAGTAAATAACAGCTAAGTTGGATGTAATGCCCCACCCGAAGATCCTTGGAATGAGGATTCAATTCAAGCCAAGATATTTTTTTTTTACAAGTATGAATGCACATGACAACATCATATAGGGATCACAAAGATCGCAATAGAAGACTACACCAACAATCCTGGCAACCAATGAATCTCCAAACGCCACTACCGAACTGACACGCACAAACTCAAGAACGAAAACCAAAGATGACATCAGACCACAAAATATTCAATCTGTCAAATCATGGAACCACTAGCATTCCTAAAGGATACCTAGAAGTCCAAATTGCATTCTCCAAAAAACAGCAAAGATGCCCCCTATTTTTCACATGAGAGAATAACAACTGACAGTCTCGTGCGAGGAAGTACCTCTTCGTGTGAGAAAGTACACAGAGCACGTGAGGAAACACCATCTCGTGCGAGGACATGCTAGGATCAACAGTCAAAAAGCATTGCACTGGTGTGGGGTTTCATGCGAGAAAGTGCCAAAGGCCACGTGAGGAAGCGTAGCACACCATGCGAGATCTTGCATTCTCACACGAGATAGTAAGGTTTCGCACGAGGATACACATCAGCAAGCCAGAAAAATAAAGGGAAAAAGATAGGAAATAAATTTCCTTCACACCTAGAAGTGTCGGATCCACACAGATAGAGGAACGAACACTTGAGTGCATAAACAACAAGATGCCATGAAACAAGGAAGAGGAACATCTAACCATCTAAACTATAAAAATAAAAGAACGTACTAAAAGCAACATCACAGTGTACAAAAGCAACATCGCAAAGTACTAAAATAACATTGCAATAATCTGAACAACTAAACTAAGTATGTGGTTCCTCCCAACCATTAATAGCATCATAAAACCATTGTGGATCTTAGCCATCCCCTGCGCGTAACATCCCAAACTACCGACTAGATCATCGGTGCTATCTTATGAGGACATCACTACTAAAACGTGCTACAACATAAGAGTAAGGAAATCTAACATGCTAGAAGTAAAGCATAAGATAATCCAATAAATCAACCACATCATCTATCATATGCTAAACATCATACGAATAGGAAATCTAACATGCTAAATCAATAAGCAATAGATACACCAACGAAACAATTCACATCATCTAATCATATGCTAAACATCATAATATAGGAATGTGTCAAATAAACTACATCATCTAAACATGATATCCAAGAATTCCAATGAAAGCATAAATCACAAGAAAGCATACTCCGGAACCCAAAGTACCAAGTGAAAACATCCAATAATGGTCATACTAGGACAAAAGACCATCTCTACACACCGGTCCCTAGCAGTGGTATAGGTAGCTACGCCTCCCAACCACATGGAGCCCATTGGTCCACTCTCGCTGTGTTGATGGAGATAATGATCCAACCACAAACACACATAAAGCACAACGTCCATGGCTAACACTCATGCCAGACAGTATGATGACTGAAACCAAGAACATGCAACAATGCAAATACAGCAAGTCCTAGTCAGACACTCTATGGGCCAACTATGTAGGGACTCTAGTGAAGAGTTGGTAACTTGGGATCACCCAAGCTATGCATGTAAGAACAACCATTCCCCTCGGTACACCCTCGGGAGGCTATGAGTTGAAGAATAACTAACCATATCCCTTCACACCACCCTCGAGAGGCTGACCAAAATTTCTTATTTAATTATCTATCAATTAATTAAGTTATCACTTATTAGAAACTTCTACACGTACACCACGTTGAGTACATCGTACGGGTTATGAGAGAAGCCCCTCCACCACCTTACCCTACATACCCATGCTCATCACACAATGAGTGCTCGTAGGCATGCATATTCCCAACCCAACCCCCCATGAACATAACTCCACCGAAATACAACAGGAGGTTGGGCCTCACAAGTCACCCGACAGATATGTGTGCACGTGTTCATGTGTGGCAAACCACCATCACAAGGATCAAACACAAGGGTTGGATGAGAACACAAGAAAAATATCACTCAACCTAAACAAGCTCAGGAGGACAGATTCTACATGAATCTCAAAGACAATAAAACCATACATCATGAACTCACTCAACTGACCTCAATCTGGGAGTATGGATTCTAGGCGAATCCCAATGATGCAACAAGACCAAACATCATGAACTCACTCAACTGACCTCAATCCAAGAGTATGGATTCTACGCGAATGCTAGTGTCCACGAAATCAAAACAAAGGTCCAAAAGAAACCATAACACCAAGTATAAAATCACTCAATCGAACACAAAGTCAAGAGTATGGATGCAACACGCATCCCAATGCAAACATAAAAGTGCAATAATAATCTGACTGACATCCTATGGATAATCCAAATCCATGACCAACATCATGCCAAGAAAACTCGAGAAACTGGGCAGCATGCAAACTGAGGCGAAAAACCTCAAAACTCAAAAACTTTGAAATTAAAACCCATTTGGTCTTTGGGCAGAAAAATCGCAAGTATCAAATAAAATCTAGGTTTGGAGTCTGTATGCAAAAACGGCCAGCATAATAGTGCAAAACCCCAAACACTCACCTCGAAAAACAGGGAAATGCTGATACCCACCCAACCGGTTAGAGCTACTATACAGATACGGAGGGGAACACTAGTTCTCAGCCTCCTAACAAACGACTACCAAAAATAGAAGCAGAAACAGAGCAAAAATAATAAAACGAAAGAGCCCTACCTCACAACCAAAAGGGCAAAATGGGAATTTGAACCATAAAATAAAAACCTCGCAGAAGTAGCTAGAAATCACAGCAAACCAAGGTCTCCCCGAGCTGGATCCAATGAACTCAACCTCGCGACGATCCCACACTCGTAGCTCCCATAACGAACAAAACTGTAATTCCTCATGAAGAGGATTTTGGGTTTTTATCTCAAACTTTCTAATTCAAAAGTGAGAAGTGAGGAATTAAATTCCTTTTTCGATACTTATTCACTTTTTGAGTGAATAATTGATTAGGGCAAATAACCAACCAACCTAGTTAAACCCCAAATCGACCCAAATGAAAATAGACTATTCCTAGTAATAGGAATTCATCTATGGCAAAGCTGCCAGAAATTAAAATAAATCAATTAAACGTCCAAAAACCCAAAAACACAAAAATTTCCTTAACAACTTTTCTGACAATGAGAACTTCTAGATGCATAGACACACTGGTCTAATCACATAATCCAAATGAGTTCGGATTTAATAATCGCTGAAAGGATTAATTAAACAATTAAATAAAGGATACGTCGACCATATAGGGACAACATTGGTAAAATATGAATGGCTAAATCACTAATTCCATGTGCTACTGCTAGGGATATACATCCTGCACACTAAATAACACGATCAAGTGCAATTACAGATAATAACATAGCCGAATCAATAAATGCATTAAATCACCTAATATAACCATTTATTTAATTACGCTGAAACAATCCATTTACGTCACTCACGTTCACATAAAACATAACAATGTAGGAATGAAGTAAATAACCATAGCATTAAATCCATCACATAACATAATCAGAGATATGTCCAAATACCGGATGACTAAATATCATCATGAAACACACTGTCATCTCAAAATGGCATCATCATGCAATATGATCAACGAACAACATAGCAGTCTAACATTTATGATACCGAAATCAAAGTATAACATCTGACCCTCAGGTCATCTCAAATGTAAAACATCACATGAGTAATAAGTATCTCGGATCAAAATATAACAAGGTAAATATCCACAGTACATAACCAATAAATCCAACATGGACAATCCATCTCTAATTATTTAGGCATTTAATAATGGTAGTTTACACAACGTTAAAAAGGCACTTAAAACACATAAGCGAACACAGTCATAAACATGACAAACCACTGCTACGGAAACCTAGTCCAATGTAGCAGGTAATAGTACATAGTGCAATCTCTACACACATCTCAAAGTAATCACATAACATCATGATACCACATCGATCTTGGTAACCACTGGCACAAACCTCAGTGAACCATATATCACATCATAATCTCATAAATCAGCCAAGAACATAATCAAAGTAACTGATACAGTAACATAAATCCAATCATCTCAAGGGTGTAGTCCACTAATGGTCCTAAACATGATCCCTCACCAAGCAAGATCATCAAGGTTGCATCCATCAGGATGACTTACAGAAGTCAAATGGGAGAGGCACTACATTGGATCTACCATATAGTGGGCAGCAGGGGTACTTCTTTTGTCAAGCAAAAATGGTCCTTCAACCTATTAAAAAAACTCAACTACTATACAAGGATACACATTATGCTTTACACCATGTTGCCAGTTCAGATATGGTTTGGGTTTTGCTTGTACCAACAAGAACCTTTCAAGCACAATATAGCTGAATAAATACAGTATTTATAAAATATTAGAATAATATCACAAAAATAAAGTGTGTGGGTGTGTATACAAACATACATATGACTAAGTAGAGGAGTAGAGGTCGATTCCTTTTAATATATACTTTTTCAAATAAAAAATTTAGTTTGTCATATCAAAAACCTGTCACCTTATACTATACTGAAGTACAGTTCCCTTCCTTCTTAAATAATGTTGCAAATATAATAATGTTCACTACATCAAAATTTTGCAACCTTTATCATACATACATACATACATATACATATATATAGTCCTCTCCCTCTAATATAATCTTTGGCAAAAAAACTGTAAGTTCATTACATAAAAAATCTGTCATCTTTATACCATGTTTAGGATTTATGTCTATTAATTGTGCTAGATAACCATAAATATCAAACTAAAAGACTATGAACCCCAAAGAAATACAAAAAAAAGGGGAAGAAAACGATCTTTTTAATATTTGTTCACCACCACTCTCTATCACCCATTTTACTACTATCTTCACCTGCATAGCAAACCAATCTACAATTCTCCAACCACTTCATTGCTAACATTTTTTCTCTAGCCACATGTTATTTGGAAGGAAGCATAAGCTTCTTGAGGATGAGACAGTCTAATGCAAACAATGTCTCCCCTTCTTTAACTTTATTGATTTGGCTTTTAATCTTTCCTATTGATCAGACATCAAATAGAACATTTTCTCTAGTCCTTTGAAATAGAAAACAAATATTACCCGATTAATAAATTTTCTAATTTTTGGAAATTATATTAAATTACCCTAAATTCTATCATTTTGAGCGAATTTGTCTATATAAAGAAAAAATTTTCCTTTGTAAATTTTATTCATGCATACTTGGGCGATTTTATCTTGGGCAGAAAATTTGGAGGTTTTTGAAATCCTCTTCCTAGATTACTGTTTTGTTGGATCTAGGAAAGCTGTCTGGTAGAATTCAGCAAGGTCTATTGCATAGTGTTGGCAGTGGGTAGGCTGTTGTTTGCCAAGCTTCTTGGCAGATTCGGCAGCGTGCTTGTTTATCTGCCTCTTTTCTTCAGCTTCTTGGAGTTGCTAGTTCGTTTGTGAGGTAGGGTTTGTGATTAAAATGCTGTTTTGAAGGTTTTCGTTTCAGTTCTTGCTTGATTAGGCTTAGGGTATGTGGATCTATGTCCATACCTATTTTTGTTCAATGGGTTGTCCTAGTTAGGATTCCACATGCATTTTCCTTGTTTTTGAGAGTTTTAAATGCAAGTTTTTTAGTAGAAATGCTGGCCGTTTTTCTGAGTTTTTTAGAAAGTAAAATTTTATTGGATTTCTACTTGTTTGAGCCTCTTTGCTCGATGGGTTTTCAATCTTAAAGTTTTCGGTTAAACTTTGGCTTTGGGCGGAAATTTACTTCACTGAAATTTTTAGTATTATCCAGATTTTGGACATTTTAAGCATCGAATTGAGTTGCAATTGGTTAAATTTCTAGTTACCGAATCCCCTCTCCTTCATCTTTCTATTTCACCTTTGAGTCTTTGCATTCTCATCCAACCCTAGTTCTATATATGTGAGCATGGTGTGCCCTGTCATGTGCACAGTTCCTTATACGTGCCTACTGAATCTTGAGAGATTCTTACCACTGTGACATGCTCCGGTGAGTGTTGTTTTATCATGAGGGTTGGGGTGGGGATTTGCATGTCTTCGGACACTCATCACTTGGTGAGATAGTTGGGTATATATGGGTAAAGATGTGGAGTGGTCTTTGTTGTAGGAACCAGCATGAAGTGGTTGGGACAACTACATATGTAAGGTTGTTACTTAATAAGATCAAACTAAATAAAATATGGTTACTTAATCAACATACAATATATTTGAGATGTTTAGATCGTCATTTGGCATATTACCATGCCCAGGGATGTTTAGATCGTCGTTTGGCATATTACCATGCCCACACTCCACTACAGCCCCATCATAGTATCTTTAGAGGTTTTGACCAAGACCCAATCTATTGCATTGTCTCAGATTGCTTTCAATCCTTGTTATTGCTTGGCATGTGAGTGAGCCATATGTGATTGTTCTCTACTTGGTTGGATCTCTATCCCTTAAGTACGCAATTATCTTCATCACTACATTGGACCGACATACAAGTTTTCTTTGGTGTTGTTTGTTCACTTGACACCTTGTGCTTAGGCACTATGAGTTCTCTCGTGTTTATTGCTTATCTACTTGGTTGCATGTAGTTTCTTGCTTGGTAGATGTTGCTTGTTCTATGTGATGCACTACCTGAGAAGTGTGTCATAGGTGTATGTTTCATTATGCTATATGTTACACTTTCATAGATGGTTTTGTATTATTGTAGTATATTAGACCTTTAGGGTTCTTTTGATTACTACATTAGTACAGTGGGAATTCCAACACAGGGGCCACAGATAGGGTGGTATGGAATATCCTGTGCGTGGGGGTTGGCTGAGGACCTAATGTCTTATGAAGTTGTGACTATGTTGGAAGGTAAAGGACACTTAGATTGTGTGGATTACCTGTTAGTTCCTGTTATATATCATTGCGATGTTATTTTAGTACTGTTGAATGTGTTCTAATTGGTTAATAAATGCACATGTTTAGATGCTGAGATTAGATGTTTTACTTCAGTAATTTAGTCTTGTTAGTTATATCTTGGATGCATTTATGCTTACGAGTGTCTTAGCCTCATCATTATTATTCTAGTACTCCCTAGTGTGAAGGTTAATGTTTTAGTATTCCTTTATGCTCATAGTGATGTTTAGTCATTCGTCATTTCAACATGTCTAGGAATTAATTTTGTGTTTTTAAATGAATCTCATAATCTTATGTTAGAGATGAAATGAACAATGCAGGTTAAGCACACTTAGATGGTTTATGTTTTGGTAATTAAGCGTGTTTGTAAGTAATAATGCTTGGGATTATTGGAATGATTATATGTTGTTAGTCTTCTGTTGCTTATGTTGTCGCATATTGATGTTATCGTACTTTACTTTAACAAAAAAAATATGTTGGCTTGTTTATCCTTGCTTTCCAAGGATCGCCAGGCGAGGCATTACACCAAGTTACCCAAGAGGCACGCTTAAAAATGCTTTTGAAAATTTATGGTCATGGAATACAATTTACAAGTTTTATATCTATTTTGCAACTCCCAGTCCCAATAAAATGGGCTTGCCAGCCTATTGTTGATACGAAATTTAATAAGAAAAGACAGCTTAACTTCATTGTAGCTAATAATAGACCTGTAACCTCCCTGTGAGTGATTGTGCAGAATATAGTACAGCCCTTCAAAAATTTAATGTCCCCTTTTTAGCATTCATAGCATGATATTGTCGTTAGCCTATTTCCCCACGGTCCCGTAGGCTAACTAGGAAATTAAAGGGGCTTAGAGGCCATTTGGCCTATATAGTTTTAGTTGCAGGTCTTTCTAAGGGGTTTTGAGGCAACTTTGGGCGTACTTACTATTTATAGTAAGTCATCTTAGACATGGGCGGACAGCCAATGGCAATGGTATGTCGATGGTAATTGTTTAAAATCGACAAAAAGACTTGTTTATCATTGACAAGATTTGCTATGCATTGATAAAGCTATTTTATAAAGTTAAATTTAAATATTTAACTTTATTAATGCATAGACTATAGTTTGTGGAAAATATTTAAATTAAAAGTCCCCTTTATTTTATAACACATTGGAGACATAAGTTACATAAAAGGAGTTATGTTTTATCCCACATTGAGAAAACAAAGGATGGAGCTCTTGTGAGAACACTATAAAAGAAATGGAAGAGCTTCTTTTATGCATGGTTGGAAATATCAAAAACATTGGGGAATTTGCTGGAGATTATGTCTCAATAGTTTGGAGGACGAAATCCTTTCAAGCTAGAAATCTTGACGCCATTGAAAGATATGGTCTTGAGATTCAACATAGTAGCAATCCGAAAAAGCAGAATCGAAAAAGCAAGCTAAAAAAGCGGATACGAAAAAGCAGTTCAAAAAAGCAGAATTGAAAAAGTAGGTACAAAAAAGCAGTCCGAAAAAAGCGGAACCGAAAAAGCAGGCGGAAAAAGCGGGTATGAAAAAGCAGTCCGAAAAAGAAGAACCAGAAAAAAGCAGGCCAAAGAAGCAAATCGGAAAAGCAAAGTAGAAGGGGCAGCATTGAAGAAAATGATTACAACCATCTACAACCAGGTTCTTTTGTTAGTATTTCTTTTTAGGGTGTTATAAGCTTTCAGCTGTAAGTGTGCATTATACCAGCATTGTCATTTTGTAATCCATGTAAATGCCAAAGTCTTGGCCATATTTCATGAGCATTGTATTAGAAATTTCATTGCAAATTAATAAAATAATAGTTGCTAGTGTCATTTAAGCAATACAATATCATTATTTATCAGCTAGTTAATTTGCATACCAACTGTTTGTAAAAATGCCAGTTGGCTGTAGGTGTTCATTTCTCATGCTTAGATCATATATATGCACTGAATATTGTCAAAATTAGTAACACACTCATATTAGGCCATTGGTAGTCCATTTGGAGTCTTCTAGCATAAGAATCTCATTGATGCAAATTGGAAAAAAAAGTCATTTAAAGCCAGCTGAAAAACTATATCAGTTATACGTCCCTTGCATGTGAATTGTTTGATGAAATTCCTTGAGCTTTCATTAGCATTTTTTGAGAGCAGATTTGAGGAGGGTTGTTACAGTGATATCAGAGCTTGCTTGCAAAGTGTTTGACAAAATGTCAAACCACTGAAGTATAAAGATTTTTTGGTGTTTGAAGAAGTTATAACCTAGTGGGGTCATTACAAAAAGCCACCTGCTTTTGTCAAATATGTTTTTCCCATCATAAGAATTGTGTTTCCTTCCATTTCCATAATTTGTCCATGGATCCTTTTATCAGTCCTTTATACATGTGTTTTGCAATTTTTCTCATTGCCATTGCTTTGATAGGGAAATCAATGCCACATTTTCGTTCATTCCCCTACAAATTGTATCCATTTATTGCCTCAAATGGCCTACTTACTTGTGGATATAGATAACTACTATGGAGTCTGAGCTTGATGAAGACTTAATCACTGGGGCTATTTGTAATTTCACTAGGGATATGGCCACTACTTTTCTGTCATGTACATGCTTCGCTAGGTGCTCCAATATTTCTTCTCCAATGACAACTCAGTGTTGCAGCCTCAAGGAACTAATGCACAAGGTTGGCTTGCTTCAGTCAGTCTTAATTGAACTTCTCAATACGTCACTTCTCAAATCAACACGCAAATTTTCAGAGCCATTATGCCCGTTGGTTTGAAGCCTGGATGAAATATTTTCCTTGGTTGTTAAAGAGCCAATGCCTACTACCCTTAATCCATTATTGGACTGTGTTCAAAGTTCAAACCCTATAAGAGTGACATGTTCTGTCTCACAATATAAGGCATTGTTCTTGTGAACTTGAGATCATTATTTGTAATTATTCTTGCAAACAAACACCCTCTCATGCATTGATGCTCTCCACGATGACAGAATCCTAAAAATCGTTGGTCCCAAGTTAACCACCATGCCAGCTAATTCGTTGGCCTCTTTATATCAATGCCCTTTGAAATGGTCATCAACCTTGTCTAATGTTGAAAATATTAATTCTAGAATATTATAATATTTCAAAATTTTCAACTGAAGGCTTTCTATTTCTGTATTGCATTCATTGTGATCCTTCAATGCAGTTTCATGATTGTTACCAATGGTGACTTCTTTTGGAAGCCAGATCAATTAAGTTTCCATGATCATTTCAATTGATGCATCCAGCCCTGGAGGCTCCAGTATTGCCTCACAATGTTCCATTACAGCTTTCTGCATAGCCCTTGGGTATGGCAATATTAATACTATATTATAAACTTGGATATAAAGTTAGGTGCTGCACATTTCAAATAGTGATCTTGGCCAGCACTTTGGCCAAAACTTGAGGGTAATGGTGTCAACTTCCAAACATATTGGTAGGTGGTTGTCTGATTGGAAGACGAGCAGCACAAAACAGAGGTGAATCTCAAGGTTGGTCAATTTTATTGTTTGTGCATGCTTGAAGGATGAATACTCTTCATCAAGATAGTCCATGCTTATCCACTTTTCTTCATCATGCTGGGCCTGCTTCTACAAGCCATGGCCATGAGCAAAGAAATCCTGCAGATGGCCATAGTTGCCTGCTTTTATAAAATTGACTTGACCATGTTGTTTGCAGATTTGTGCAATGTCTTTCAAATTTTTATTAAAAGATTTAACTTAAACTTGCGATAAGAAAGTTTTATAATACTGTAAGTGCTAGGTTTAAATTATGTAAGGAAGATTTAGAGAGCATATCTGCCCGAAAAGGTTTGATTAGGTAAAATGTTTTTTCTTTGAGCCTGGGACAAACCCTTCAGGTACCCATCCACAGATCCAGAGAAGGGCCCATTAGGGCCTAACATAGATGCCTATGGGAATGAAGCTGGTGACAAAAAGTCTTCTTCCATGGATTATAAAGGTTCTAAGTAAAGGACTAATATAGAAACAATATTCTACCTCAAAAGTATAAAAATTGTACTCTTCACAGCCAATAAATGAAATTACCTCCAACAGTTTTCGCCCAAGAGGTAAAACAAAGACCTTCATATCACTAGAAAGAGTGGCTGATTTCTTGAACCCGAGTAAATGCAAGTTCAGAGCACAAAATAAGAAAGTAGCCCCTGCCTGAAACCAAATTTACATTAGTGAAAATGTAATGTCATGTGCATTGAACAATCGTGCTTTAATAATGAGCATCTACAAGAAAGTCACAAAAATAAAAACCTAGAGAGATCATTTCTTGCTGTTCTTCTCTTCCGAGCCAAACAGGTGAGATTGGTAGACTTACTGCACAAAACAGTGACTTTGATTTAGGGGGAGCAGAGGAGTTAAAAGGCAGAAGACTGGTTGATACATCGTCATCAACTGCACTTTCTTCATCCACAACCAAACCTATACTTGTTCTTGGCCAAGAGCCATGGATATGTGCTATATATGAACCTGCTGTAGGCGTATGACTTCTTGCTAAAGATCTTGCTGACCTGGGAAGAAAACAAATATTGAGTATATTTCCTAATTCCAATCCTTGATCCCGACAGTTAGAAAGATCAGAAATAAATTACTTCAAGCAGCAATTGCATAATGATTGAACTGATCTTGAATGAAAACAGAAAGAGTTGAAGGAGAAATAAAAGATATTTTACATGTAATATAAGTCTCTTCCAGTATATATGTGCCCAGCGAATTGTGAGGACACAACAGGTATTGGTGAAGTTGATGCAGGTTTCACCACAGCTAAACGAGTTGATTTTTCATCAACATTAAGCTTAGATGCATCCTCTTTTTGTTCTGCCTGCATGTGTAGAATATATATCCCTTTTACTTCTACAAACAGAACCACAAAATAGCTTATTCTATGGATCAAAGTTCTTCAAGAGAGTCATTCATTTAAAACTGAAGTGTAAATTATGTACCTTTTTTAGCTTTTATAAGGTCAAAAAAAAGTATAGACCATGAATGAAATTCTTCAAGGGTAAGTAATTCAATTTATAATGTGCAGTCAAGCCATAAAAGTCGGATAGACTTTCTAGTCTGAAATACAATTTCCATCTTCAGATAATCAGCAAATGAAAATTCTGCACGCTAAAAGAACTGGAACACATTAACCAACACCAAATTTATCATTTGCAAGCTTCATATGCACCTCAAACCATGTAAGAGGACTTTAACAAACCAAGTGCTATCGAAGAAACATATGAAAGCACTACACTAAGACAATCACACAAGTTGACATTCATCACAACCGCTGGAATGGTTTGAACTTGAAGTAACCTTTGTCATCAAGTTAATTGATAAGAAGCAGAATCAGATGGAATTGGCTTTGATGTTGACTAAGATCCATCCAGAAGCTATGACTCAACCACCTGGATGGAAACCTTATTTGTAAAAACTTATTGCAAAGAACAGGAAGAAGATTAATCATATACTGAGTTTTAGTTTTTCCTTTAGCGGTGAGGTCTTACATCATCTGTACACTTTATTCTCTTGAATGATACTCAGCAAGATACTCCGTGACACACTTTGATTGTCTTTATCATGCCATGGCCCCATTTAGCGAAAGGTACTTCTCTGGATTCTATACCAATTAGTAAATGTTATTCTACTATCCTTTGCAATACTTTGCAATCTGGCCTCCAGCTTTCTCCTCTCAACATTAGTGCTTTAGTTGTTTCACAATGGTGTTTCTTCTTTCAATGTTGGGAGGAGTTAATAAGGGTCTGAATTGGATTTTATCATTCACTTTTTCCATTAATGAATCTTTAAATTCAAGTTTATTGAGAGTTGATTATGTGATACATTACTGGTAAACTTTTAGAACTAAGTTGATTGTATGAAAGATTAGGGATCTGTATTGTCTCTTCCATATACACTCCCTTTCAAGGATCCATGCTACCACAAATGGATCGCTCGTGTCCATTATAGCAGCATTCATTGAGCACAACATACCTCTCAGCTCTATAGGATTCCCCTTCTTCAAGTCTAAACTCTTAAATCATCCCCTACAATCTATATGACCATATAACAATCACAATGTCTGCTGAGCCTTTGTCTTAGTTTCCAATGCCTAGATTTTGTTCACCCCCTATTAAAATTTTGGCTGTCCTTTGCCTATCCAAAACAACTTCAATATTGCATCTTATAATTCTAGAGAAATCTTTCTATGCAAGCCTTTTACTCACATAGGCCCCACTCACTCCATATGATTGGCTTTGCCATCTTTCTAATATTTTTGGTGACTCTGTGAACTTAAAGTTCTTGCAAGCCATTCATCATTCCAACCAACTACACAGGTTGTTTCCTTCTAAAAATATTTGATCTCAAAGCAAGGCCCAACTCTCCACTTGTCCTTTTCTATTTTTTAAGGATTTTCTTAACTAAAATGGTACAACCTGTTGGAATCAAAGTGTCTCAACCTTTTCAAATCCTAACATTGATTTTGCATTCATGTTGTATCTATTTATATTTTAATTACATAATTTCCTACAAATGTCTATTCATCTAGAGGCACCCACAAGCTTGACGGCATCCATCTTTGAGGGTCTTGACAAGTGTCATCCTATGACAAATTGGACAAGTGGCAGGAGATACCTTTTGTAAAAAGGTGGATGCCCAAGTTGGGTTATGATTAATTGTAAGAGAATATGCTATTCCCAGTCAGGTTATGGCATAATCTCTTGCAACTATAGTCGTACATAATGACAACTTTTATGATGGATTCTCGTGACAGCTGAAAGATGTGTAAGAGCATCTATCATAGCTCAAAAGAGTAAGTTTTGGGTGCCTAATAAAGGAGGTTTGAACGGGGAGTCATTTGGATAAGTATGTATCGTTTGCATGGTCTTTAGTGGTTAAAAAACAGTGCCAAATGCTTTGCACGACCTAGTCTTCTTGCTTCATCTAGAACCTTCCTTCTTGTCTGTATTTATCTATAAAAGGTAGCCATGGAGAGCAAGACATGTGTTATGATTGCAGGTGAAGTGTTATGTTACAGAAATTGATGCTTAGCTAAGTTCCCCCAAGCCTCTTGGCCGGTGGGATGAAAAAACATGATGCTGTTTTTTTCTTGAATTAGGGGACGGCAAGGGGCAATAGTGGGGATGGTTATATAAAAAATAGGAAAAGCTTAAAATATATAAGATAAGATAAATTTATATATTGTCCAATAAAAGACCACAAAGAGGGTCCAAGGGACAATTAAACAAGAGCAAGAGTCTAGTCCACAATAGGGACACCAAATGATGCCTAATAAAAGACGACGACAACCACAACAAAAGCAAACAAAAAGGAAAGAAAGAGGGGGGAAGAAGGCGGGGGAGGAGAAAGCAAAAAGGAGACCCTAAATCCCCCTATTGGCCTAGAGCAACAATGAAGCCTAGAACATACAGGTAAGCCATAGAACTAGCAAGGGCCTTGGGTTGTTTTCGAAGACTCTCAGAAGAAGAAGAAAACCATTGTTGACAAGAGTCTTTCCGAGGCTTCACAGATCTAATATGGCTAGGAGAGCCAAGCTAGAACTTGATACCACATGCTAAAGATAGTCCAGGATGAAAGAGATGATCAAGTGACAAGACTGGAATGTTGTCACTGAAGAGAGTGGTGTCCTATCCTTACTTCCTCCTCAAAGATGAAGTATTAGGCGCCTATGATCTATGAATCTAAAAAAAGTGGAAAGAGATTGTGCCTCTCAAAAAAGGTAATAGATTCTCCCAATAATTGCGTAGTAGATAGGGAAATGAAAGATGAAATGCGCCTTTGGCTCCACCTCCTCAATGTTATAAATCTTGCAAGTCTTGTTCTCCCTATCGATCTAATGATCAATCTCCATGCAAAGCCAATGAATCTAGAATGAATATGACTAGCAGGTTGATAAGTAAAGGCATACAATGAACACACCCTTCAACTTGAGAAGGTGCTCAAAATAGAAAGCCATTTTAGGGCGAAGTCCCCCATAATGGTGTTGGTTAATAGTTTGTCTTCCTATTAGATTTTATAATCTTGACTCTTTGATACCCAATGCTTGGAAAGAAAAAAGGATGTTTACCAACAACTAGGTTAGTGTATGTATTCTATCACTACCCTCTGAATTGATTAGGTACAACTCCCTATGATTCTTGTAATAACATGCAATAAATATGTCTTTATGTGATCATAAATTCTTGATATTATAAACTCTTAACCTGAGAGCAGTAAAGGATAACCAAATTGTTTGTAGGCACAAACAATTCAGGCAAGATGTATAGGAATAACCTATCACACTCAATGGAATGATTGCAGTAGATTATCTTGATATTCTCTAACTTCTAATTCTATTCTAAATGCATTTACCCATCTATATGTAGAAGTAGGAAAGAAAGAACTTTATATATGAAGGTATGTGGAATTGCTTTATCTATTAGACCTAACTGAAATGGAATTCAACAAGTACCAAATAGATTCACATATATCATTCTTTAATCCCCAATGAATTATACATGTATGAAACTATCAAGAGAAGAAACAAAATTATATATGAAACAATGAATGGAATTACTGAACTGCAATTAGCAAACAAAGTGGAATCCATTTGATTATTTACAAGATCATACACAATTGTCTTTCAGCTCTAAATGCAAAACTATCTAATGCATGGACCACAAAACATGAAAAGCAAATACTGCAAATGGAATTACAGAACCATTCACCCTCAAGTTTGCTGACCCATGTTATGTCCAATGAAGTTATATTTATAGTTCTTCATTATCTCTTAATTCTGGTAGATCAACAATCACAGAATAAAAAGGAAAACAAATATGAAATTGTTGAATCATGCAAACACATGGCATCTTCTCTATTGCTGATTCTAAATCCATGGTGCTTCTAGAACACATGATGACCATTCGGCTTCCTACAATCTTCAAAAAACTCTATGGAAAATCACAATCTCGTTTATTTTCTATTGTTTCACGCCAAACTACTTATTTCATATTCCAACGGTCACTGCATTTTCAAATTCTAAATGTCGATGTTAAATCAACGATCGTGATTTAAACGTTGAGACTTTCCTTTATAGTTTCCACCGCAGGTCCACCGAGTACATGTCTTTCTGTCGCTTTCTCACTATGACAATTCTCTTGACAACTTTTTATAGCGAGATGGTGACGAATGTAGATCATCCTTTAATCTGATGGCAATAATAGAACGATGTTAAGTCTCTTTGTTTTGCGGCGCAGATCTCTCTTTCCAACTAAGCACATCGTGGCAAACAAATGGTAGTACTTTATTGGCTAGAAGATCTGACATAGGCTTTCGTGGTACCTCGTGACTATTTTAGGCCCACCCGGACATGTGTTGTCACATCACTTTGTCGCATAAATTATCAAACGAGCATCTTTACATAGCGATATTACGACCTTTGTAGATCTTCTTTGACTTGACAGCTAAAGGCATCCAAGTTTCTTTTAATATTAAAATGGGACCCGAAACAGGTAAGCACAACTGTCCAATAGCAAGCGTTCTTTCATTCAATTGATTTTTCAACTCTACAACGTATACGCGCGGATTAAATTTTAACCTTCAATTTTGTTTCAAAAAGAGTCATACCAACTTTGACTTGTTTCCTTCACCATTTTTGCATTTTTAAGCATTCATTCTGTATTGAATTCAACTGAGTTTGGTTCTGAACTGTGCTCGTGATTCGCATATTAATCTTTAGCCTCATTCTTCGATGTCCTCTGTTGCATTTTCTCTGTATATGCCCATGATAATGTATCCTTCTCTAGATATAGATCTTTGACCATGGAATTAGAAACTTTCAGAGATGAAAAACTGGTTCTCAACATGAATCGTTGTCTTAGACATGATTAGGAACAAGGAATTATAAATCATTAGAAACATCCAGACCTTCTTCTCATCAAGAAAACACTTAACAAACCCTTCCAAAAACCTAATCACCTAGCCAAGAATTAATGTATAGCTCATATGATTCCCGCACCAGGTTATCTCAAAGGGAGGATGAGAAGAAAAGGCCATCCTAAGGGCAATCTAGACTCAGACTGAAGACTTTAACTTTTGACTTGACTTCAAACCCTAAAGAAAAAACATAAGGACTTCAACTTAGGAGATAATGAGGGGCATGTAATGTCCCCATTTTTAGTATGTTCTTGTAGTTGACCAAGTCAGTTCACCATCGTGACCCTCGTGAGCTGACAGTGGGATTTGAGGGTGTCACATTTGTGTGGTTATAGGCTTTCTAGCAGCCTATGGTGTGTTTTGGCTCCGTTTCAGGGACTTATTTAGAGTAAGTCAATCTATTTGTTCTAATGAACTCAGTTGAGTTAGAGGCATTGGGTGATGCTCAATTTTTATTTCAAACTTCCAGTGTGAGCTCCAAGAATCTTGGAGGGAGTATCTATTTATAGTAAGTCACCCCGTTAGGTTCAATCATCATCTTTCATCATCAGGATCACTTTGGTGTTGTCAGATTTTGATTCTGATTCTTCTTCAGTTGTTTTCGCAAGACAGGTGAATTATTATTATTATTCATCTAAATACGTTGAGGTTGCTATTTTTTATAGTGTTGTTGGTTGGTCACCTCAGTATCATAACTCGTTAGAACCGGAACGAAAAGTTTTAAATCATGGGAACAAGAAACAGTGGCCTTGTGTGTCAGAATATTAAGTTATGGTGGACAAGGTCATTTTTGGAGCCAAAATCAATTAATAAATTATATTAATGGCACTTTATTATATTTTAATGTTGTGTAGAGAAAGCTTCTTAGGTGGAGTTCTTTTAGGAAACTGGTGCCATTTTGACTTATAAATATGAGTACATTTGATGAGCAAAGCATCCAATTATTTGATTATCTTATTTTGCTCTTGTTGTCTTTGTGACATTTCTGAGTCTAAAGTTTGTGCCCTTGCTGAAGTATAAGGGTTTGGGATCTATGGCTTAAGTATTGTAGATTTAATTCTGAGAATCCAAAACTGAGGTATTGTGGACTTTTAAGTTTTATTATTGTCTCCTCTTTCTGTATTAACTATGGTTGACGAGCATTTATACAATTGAATATTATAATTTCTTTGTTGCTAGACGAGGGTTTAGTCTGCAGATTGGAGTTTGGTAATTCTTGTAAAGTTTCTACATAATTTTGTTATGAATCAAACTTAGATTGTACCTTTACTATGCTTGTCGTAGATAATCTTCAATATACAATCTTGTATGAATGGAAAAATATAATTCTGGAAATGCCTTTAACTTCTACAAGTCGTCTTAAGGCAGTATTGATTAAGGAGCAAACTTCTATATTTCTATGTGTCCTTAACCTTCAACCACACCCTCATACCAAAAGGGTGTGTCCCTTGAAGGGACATGACCCTATCTAGGTTGGCCTAGAATGCTTCCTCATGATCACCGCCCAATCAAGGTAAAGAACATGTAAATGAACTTAACTAAATCTAGTTAAGGTTAACACAATTATTTACAAGGGACGTCGATCATGTCTAGAAAGAACAATATAAATCTTAGGCATTTCATAAGGTATTTTAACAATGCTAAGGTCTATGCGATCTACACATTTAGATCAATATGTGATTAGAGTTATAGTTTTAACACTCCCTCTTAATTTGATACTCATACTGAGAGATAACATATCTAGCATCATCAATTACGGTGAATAAGCATAGAATGATACTCTATATCTATCTGAATCTTCTTCTTAGCAGGTGAAATTATTGAACACATGATCCTGTCATATTACTATCTTTATGATATGACACATCACTTATACTAGTGATAATAGTATTACAATGAATACAATATACAAGATAACATCTAGAGAATATGTAAATTCTTCATTTATCCAATTTGTGACTCATAGGTACTAGCATTCCTATATCACAACATGATCTTGAGTTAAGATCTACCATGACATAGGATAAACTCCGAAGAATAATAAAATTCTTCCTTTATCCAAATTGTGACTTATAGGCATAACAATATCTATATCACAGTGTGAGCTTGAACTCATCTAGATCTGACAGTAGATCTCTACTGTTTAGCACATTATCTAAGAGATCATCATCTCTCATAATGTCTTTCATACAAGTGTTCGTTATCTCAGAGATCGTCACCTCTTAGATAATAAATACAAATGGTGGAGCCCATAACAGTCAATAGTCTAACAATAAAATTATTTTATTAATAATTTAAAGAATACAAAAATTTCATAATTCAACCATACCAAGTCTTTTCCTGAAGTGATCTATCTTCACGAGAGAGAGAGAGTGTAATGTTCCCAAGCAGAAATAAATGTATTTAATTATTTTTGTGTAGCGGGCCGATTGTTTAATTTAACTCGGACCCAAATTTAATTTTTCTCATAGTAGAATGTGTCGTCGTCGGCTAATTTTGTACACCCTCGGAAAGCTTTTCCCGATGGGTATTTAAGCATGGCTCGTAGTAGTCGATAGGTATGCTTTTGGATTCATTTTCTCTATACTGTGGATTCCGATTGGAGTTCGGCATTGATCGCCATTTCGGAAGTGAAAGACCTTCCCTGTTTGGCCTGCACGGTTTCGGTGGGATTCAACCCTCACCTTATTTTGTTGCTGTTCATCGGTCTGTACCTCACAAATTGTGAACTTAATTGAACAGTTGTTTTTGTGGAAAATGTGTGGACTTTGCATATACAAATAATGTAGTATTTATGAGCAGTATCAGTTAACTTGTATTCTTGTTCTGTACGGATTCTTGCATATTCACTCTAATTCATCCCCTCACCATACGGTTATTGCTACATCTTTCTCCTTCATCGTCCATCACACATCTTGTGTTCTTGTGCATTAATGGTCAGTAATTTCCACCGTACAGCCATCTCCTATTCGTACGGCTTATACCTTCATGCTCTGTACCACCGTACGGCATCCATAAGTCACCGTACAGCTTCCTCGATATTTGTGTCGATATCATAATTCACCTTCATATACCATACGGCTTGTACCATCACCGTATGGTATCCTTGCTTGCACTACCATACACCAAGGCACTCCCTCCACACCCACCGTTCGGTCTCTATCCGTACAGTCTCTTGGGCAAACGTACGGCCTTTTAGTGGTCCCTGAACAGATTTCCTGCAGCCAAATTTGAACATTGTACGAGCCCTGCTCTGCACCTATACCATTGTGTTAACATTGTTTGGAGGTTGGAACATTATAGTGGTATCAGAGCAATCGATCCTGCTAGCTTGTGATTGGTGAATGCAAGTTTATAGCCGGAAGAGAAGGACACATTCTGTTGATTGAATGGCTAAAGAACAGGAACGGGAACGGGAACCGACAGGTGCCGAACTCATTGCACTTCTGAGGGATCTTGCGCGGAACCAGGCACAGATCACTGATACTCTTATGGAAGAAACTCTCAAAAAGTTGGCGGAAAACAAAATTTTTGGAGAATCGAATGGACATAGCGCAGATTTGGTGGCAGGCAAATCACACCCTCACATTGCACACTCTCGACCATCCATGCTGAATTTCCCACCACGGACTAAGACACATCACGGAGAGAGACTTCCAACCTTTGAGGAAATACGGGAGGATTGGCGGAATGCAAATCTTGAAGAAGACATCTCCTACAAGGATTACGCAGATCTAAGAATGAGATACGCAAGAGGTGGAAACAGAGGAGGATATTTTAACGATGACCTGAGGAGAAAATTGAGTAAGGTGAACCTGTCTCCATTTGATAGTTCAGGCTCCATTTCAGCATAGGCATGGGTAATGAAAGCCGACACCTACTTCCAGCTAAATCCTATGCCCGAAGAAGAAGCGATTAAATTTGCCGCGTTACACTTGGAGGGCATTGCGCACGAATGGTGGCACCACGACACTATCACTCTTGGGCATGATCAAATAAAGACTTATGCTGAGTTCACAGAGAGACTAATTGAACGATTTGATGGAAAAGACCCCGAGCTCAATTTCAAAGATCTAACACAGTTGAGGCAAATGGGATCAGTAGATCAGTTCATCGTAGAGTTTCAGAGACTTTCTGTGTTGGTGATAGACATTTCTGAACGAAGGCGGGTCCTTCTCTTTATGGATGGACAGGCAGAACCACTGAAAGGTTGGGTGAAAGGATTCAACCCGTCAACCTTGACGGAAGCAATCAGTAAGGCATGAAGCATGGCGTCATCGTCAGCATCATCCTCATCCTCTCGGATTCATTCACATCTAAAACCACCGACATTCCCGAGGGACAAACCTCTACCCAAGAAGCCATCACTGGATGAAGCATCCCGACAAGAACTCCGAAGAAAGAAGTTATGTTTTAATTGCAAGGGGGCCTTGGGAGCCTGGCCACCGATGTCTCGGGAAAGGGAAAATTCATTACATTGAAGTGATGTCCAATGAAGAAGATGAGCAGGATCGAGAGGAAACGCCAGTGGAAGACATCCAACCTAGCGATGACATTAACATGGCCAACTTCAACCATACGGAGAGGATTGCCGCTTTAATAAAATGTGGAGGATCCATTGCCTTGGTTGGCAGTCCAAGGTGCACAATTTTTCGTGTGCGAGGTACCCTTCAGGGACAAAGGATCACAGTGATGCTGGATAGCGGAGCTACATTGAATTTTATAAATTCATCTTTAGTACAGCGAAGAAATCTTCCAATGGAAGCACACATGGGCTTTCAGGTCAAAGTTGTCGAAGGGACTTTCCTGCCCTGCACGCACCTAGTTCCTCAGCTGAGCATCACGATGGCAAATCACACGGTGATAGAGGACTTTTTCATAGTGGATCTGGCCGACATGGAGGTCATCCTCGGCATACAGTGGATGGAGACGCTTGATGAATACACTCAGAGTTTCAAGCGAATGGACTTCACTTTCGTGGCTGATGGGAAGAATGTGGTCCTCCGAGGGATGGCAAATGAAGGACTGAAGGAAGTGTTTGCGCATTGGATGGAGGCAATCCTACAGCATGATGATGTTGTGTGGGTTGCATGATGTTTCATCTCGGCGAAACCTATTAAGGGGCACCGAACACCTCCACAGGATAAAGAGCTTCAGGATGTTTTAAGTAAGCATGAAAGGGTTTTCATAGATATTCCTCATGGCATACCGCCGCATCGAGGATTTGAACATACAATAGAGTTGGAACCAGGAGTGAAACCTATTATAACCACACCGTACTGCCACCCGAAGAAGTTCAAAGATGAAATCGAACGGACGATCCAGGAGTTACTTGATAAGGGATGGATTCGTCCCAGTTCTAGCTCGTTCGCATCATCAGTGGTGTTGGTCAAGAAGAAGGACGAAACGTTGTGTGTGTGTGGACTATCGCGCACTAAACAAGAGGACAATAAAGAACAGGTACCCCATTCCGAGGATAGATGAGCTGCTGGATGAACTATATGGTGCGGTCTATTTCTCAAAAATAGATCTCCGTTCTGGATGCCATCAGATCCGAATAAGGGAAGAGGATGTGGAGAAAACGGCCTTCTGTTGCCATTACAGACATTATGAGTTCCTGGTCATGCCATTCGGGCTGACCAACGCACCTGCTACATTCCAGTCATGCATGAACCGCATCTTTAACAAGCAGTTGCGTAAGTATTTGTTGGCAATCTTTGATGATCTTCTCATTTATAGCAAGATGTGGGAGGAGCACCTGAAACATTTGAACTAGGTTCTAAGTATCATGGAAGAACAGTCCTTGTTCGCCAAGCAATCCAAATGTGAGTTCGGAATGACGGAGATATTGTACTTGGGGCATGTTGTCAGTCAATATGGGGTTCAAGTGCATCAGGAGAAGATCCAGGCTATCCTCGATTGGCCTCCCCCGAAATCACTCACAGATCTGCGAGGGTTCTTCAGATTGTGCAGCTACTACAGGAGATTTGTCAAGGGTTTTTCTCAGCTCAGCGCACCTTTAACAGATCTGACGAAGAAAGGGGCTTTCCAGTGGAATGAAGAAGCGCAACTCACATTTGATAGGTTAAAAGAGGCCATGAGCACTTGTTTAATGTTGGCATTGCCCAACTTCACCCGACCATTCATTTTGGAATGCGACACATCAGGGGAAGGCATTGGAGCAGTTTTGATGCAGGACAGACACCCCATCGCCTATGAGAGTAGGAAGCTTACACCAGCCGAGTGCCTGTATTCCATCTATGATAAGGAAATGTTGGCCATTGTTCATGCACTGACCAAATTTTGGCAGTACCTGGTTGGTGCCAAGTTTGTTGTCCGTACGGATCACAACAGTTTGAAATATTTCCTGGAGCAGCGGGATCTAAATGAACGGCAACAAAAATGGGTAAGCAAGGTTCAATCTTTTGATTTTGATATTGAATATATAAAGGGGAAAAACAATGTTGTTGCAGATGCCTTGTCCCGAAGACCCACCATCTGCTCACTAGAGCAGATCTCAGCTGACTGGAAGGCACAATTGCTCGTGGAATATTCCAAGAATACTTTTGCTTGTGAGATAATGGATGGTCACATCCACAATGATCGTTATAAGGTGGTGAATGATATCATTTATTATAAGGATCGGATCTACCTAGTGCCTGAATCAAAGTTGAAGAAAAAGATCCTGAAGCACGTGCAAGACTTGACTCCCCTCTGGCTGGTCATCCTAGCTTCCTAAAAACTTATAGAAGTATGAGGGAGAGGTTCTCATGGAAGGGATTGAAAGGGGATGTATTGCAACATGTTAGAGCATGTACTGTTTGCCAACAGAACAAATCCGAACACACTCTTCCTGTTGGACTGTTACAGCCTCTGCCGATTCCCGAACATAAGTAGGAAAGTATATCCATGGATTTCATAACAGGTCTTCCCAAGGTGAACGGAAAGGATTGCATCTTCGTGGTAATTGACCGATTGACAAAGTACGCTCACTTCTTCGCTATCCCTTCTGACCTTCAGGTTGCACAAATCGCCGATCTGTTTTTCAGAGAAGTCTTCCACCTACACGAGTTACCCCGAAACATCGTCAGCGACCGGGATAGACGCTTCATCAGTATCTTCTGGACAGAAGTGTTTCGGATGGCAGGAACTGAACTATCACCGAGCACAAGTTACCATCCACAGACAGATGGCCAAACTCAAATAGTGAACAAATGGCTCGAAGGTTATCTACGGAACTACGTCTCGGCACAACAATGCGCGTGGGTGAAATGGATCCACCTCGGAGAATACTGCTACAATACCACTTATCACATGTCGATCGAAATGACGCTGTTCAAGGCTCTATACGAGCACGAACCACTCTCCTTCCTCGATACAGTGTTGAGTGACAGTCATGCTCCAAAGGCAAAGGATTGGCTTCAGGAAGGACAGGACATTCTGAAGAGTTTGAAAGAAAACCTGCAGCAGGCACAAAATCGACAAAAGGTATATGCCGACAAACATCAATTAGAGAGGAGTTTTGAAGTGGGGTATTTGGTCTATCTCTGACTACAGCCTTATCGACAGTCCTCACTAAAGGGAAGAAGGAAGGAGAAACTAAAGCCCCGGTTTTATGGTCCCTACCGCGTGATCCATCGCATTGGTGAGGTAGCATACGAACTGGAGCTTTCCGAAGGTAGTCGCATTCATAATGTCTTCCATGTTTCTTGTCTGAAAAAGGCTATCGGGCAAAACATCTCCATCACTACGGATCTTCCACCACTCAATGAGGAGGGGAAACTCATCTTGGAACCTACTGAGATTCTCTAAGTACGCGAAAAAGTCTTGCATAACCGAACGGTGAGAGAATACTTGATACGTTGGCGACATCTATCGCTGGACGACGCAACGTGGGAAGGCAAACACATCCTTTAGCATCCGGCACTGCATTTGCTTGAGGACAAGCAAATTTCGAGACGAGAGGACTGTAATGTTCTCGAACAGAAATAAATGTATTTAATTATTTTTGTGTAACGGGCTAATTGTTTAATTCAACTCGGACCCAAATTTATTTTTGTCATAGTAGAGTGTGTCGTCATCGGATAATTTTGTACACCCTCGAAAACATTTTCCTGATGGGTATTTAAGCACGGCTTGTAGTAGTCGATAGGTATGCTTTCGGATTCATTTTCTCTGTATTGCGGATTCCGGCTGGAGTTCGGCATTGATCACCATTTCGGAAGTGAAAGACCTTCCCTATTTGGCCTGCACGATTTCGGTGGGATTCAACCCTCACCCTATTCTGTTGGTGTTCATCGGTCTGTACCTTACAAATTGTGAACTTAATTGAACAGTTGTTCCTGCGGAAAATGTGTGAACTTTGCATATACAAATAATGTAGTATTTATGAGCAGTATCAGTTAACTTGTATTCTTGTTCTGTACGGATTCTTGCATATTCACTCTAATTCATCCCCTCACCATACGGTTATTGCTACATCTTCCTCCTTCATCGTCCATCACACATCTTGTGTTCTTGTGCGTTGATGCTCAGTATTTTCCACCGTACAGCCATCTCCATATTCATACGGCTTATACCTTCATGCTCTGTATCATCGTACGACATCCATAAGTCACCGTACGACTTCCTTGATATTCCTGTCTGTATCATAATTCACCTTCATATACCATACGGCTTGCACCATCACCGTACGGCATCCTTGCTTGCACTACTATACACCAAGGCACTCCCTCCACACCCACCGTTCGGTGTCTATCCGTACGGTCTCTTGGGAAAACATACGGCCTTTCAGTGGTCCCTAAACGAATTTCTTATACCCAAATTTGAACATTGTACGGGCCCTGTTTTGCAACTATGCCATTGTGTTAACATCGTTTGGAGGTCGGAACATTACAGAGAGGTTTGGTAAGAATATTTGTTGTCTAATCTATAGTACAAATGTATTCTAATTATCACAATGAATAATTGTAAGTTTCATGGCTTGACCAAATAATCCCACAAATAACTTTTAAGCCAAACTGCTTCCTGAAAGGCCATTGCTGCTGCAATGTATTCGGCTTCTGTGGAACTTTGTGCTACTGAGGACTACTTTCTACATATGCATGATATTGTTGCTGATCATAAACTAAAACAGCATCATAAAGTACTTTTTCTATCCTTAACACGTCCACCCCAATCTAAGTCTGTGAATCCATGTAAATCTAAGCCCACTTTCCCATATTTGAGCCCAAGGTTAAGAGTGCCTTGTAAGTATCTCATAATGTGTTTGACTACAACTAGGTGAATCTCCTTTGGCTCACACATAAACTGAATTAAGGCATTAACAACATGGCAAATATCAGGTCTTGTATTTACCAAGTACATAAGGGACTCAATCATCTGTCTATAGAGAGTAGAATCTATATAAGGTGATTCTATTACTGCTTCTTTAAGTTTATGTAGATTAGTCTCCATTGGAGAAGACATAGTCTTACAGTTCCACGTTCGAAATCTCTTCAAGTTATCTAATCTATACTTCCCTCAATTGAGTATAATGCTGTCAGAATTTTGCCATACTTCCACTCCAAGGAAGTAATGAAGGAGTCTCAAATCTTTTATCTCAAATTCTCTGATTAGATCTTTCTTGCATTGATCTATGAGATGATCATCACCTGTTATTAGTAAATCATCAACATACAATATCAAAATTACCATATCATTTTTATCCCTTTTATAATATAGATTTGGATCAGCTTCATTTTTGGAGAATCCTAAGTCAGTAAGATACTTATCAATTCTTTCATACCAAGCCCTTGGAGCCTGTTTAAGCCCATAGAGAACTTTCTTGAGCCTGCAAACAAAAACTTTAGGATCATGAGTTTCAAATCCTTTAGGTTGCTACAAATATACCTCTTTTGTAATCTTTCCATTCAGAAATGTTGTTTTTACATCCATCTGATGTACTTTCCATCCCTTCGATGTTGCAATAGCTAGGACTGCTCTTATAGAGGTGTATCTAGCAATAGGAGCAAAGGTTTCTTCATAATCAATCCCTTCTTTCTAAGAGAATCCCCTTGCTACAAATCTGGCTTTATATTTTTCAATGCTACCGTCAACATCATGTTTTATTTTAAATATCCAGTTGGAAGAAACAACATATTTTCCTCCAGGTCTTGGAACAATTTCCCAAACATCATTCTTCATAATGGATTGGTATCCTTCCGTCATAGCACCCTTCCAAGCTGTATGTTTAATAGCGTCTGAAACAATTATTGGTTTTGATTTAGACAAATCATTCATGTTTGTTGTATAACTAGAATATCTTTTGAGTCTTTTGCTTTCTCTGACAGTTCCGGATTGTGCAGCAAAGTCTTGTGCTTCCTCTACTATCTTAATGACCTAAAGTGGTCTTTTCTTAAAAATTTAAGTTTCTTCGAGATTGAGATTTTGAATTTCATCTTCAATTTCTTCAATGTTCTCCCTCTGAGATTTAGATTCAATTTTTCTTCTAGAACTAGGTAAGGGAGAGGGATCTTTAGAACTTAAGACCTTTTTGAATGCTAAATCTTCTTCAAAAATTGCATCCCTACTAAGTTCAATATTTTTCTGACCTAGTATGAAAATCCCATATGCTTTAGATGTTTCATTATACCCTACAAAAATACCATTCCTCCCAAAGGTTCTAACTTAGTTCTCTTTTCTTTTGGAACATGTATATATGTTGGGCACCCAAAAATCCTAAGGTGACTTATATTGGGTTTAACCTTAGTAAAGACTTCTTCAGGAGTTTTATCTCTAAGGTAGGAGTAAGAACTTCTGCTTTGAATATAGACAGCAGTACAAAAGGCTTCTACCCAAAAATAATATTCTAGATTTTGATCAATTATCATAGCTCTTGCAACTTCTATAATTGTTCTATTCTTCCTTTCTGCTACCCCATTTTGTTGTGGGTTATAAGGAACGGTATACTTCCTCTTGATTCTTGTTTCTTTACAAAACTCTTTAAATAAATCTGAAGTATATTCCCTTCCATTATCAGTCCTAAGAGTTTTAATTTTATGTCCTGATAAGTATTCTATTAAGGTTTTAAATTATTTAAATCTCTTCAAAATTTCTTCTAATTCTTTGCATTTTAAGAAGTAAATCCAAGTTTTTCTACACAAGTCATCTATAAAAAGTATATAGTACCAAAATCCTCGAAGAAAAGAAACAGACATTGGTCCACATAAATCTGAATTGATTAATTCCAAAACATTGTTAGTTTTTCTAGTGCTATCATGAAATGGACTTTTAGTGTTCTTACCCAGAGCGCATCCTTTGCATATGCTTGAGTGATCTTTATTTAGTTTAGGTAAACAAGTAACCATCTTCCCCATAGTTGATAAGGTTTTGAAATTTAGATGTCCTAATCTTCTATGCCATATTTTGTTTATATCAGCAGCTTCATGAATTAAGGCTTGAATAGGTTGACTAAGTTCTGAATTTAATTCATACAAGTACCCTTTTCTTTGACCAGTCAATTTTGCTTTCTTAAATGAGGAGTTTTTAGCCCAGGTTATTACTTTACTGTCCATGAATGCAACTTTATGTCCATTATCTTCAAGTGCTGTAACCTAGATTAGATTCCTTTTTATTCCTGGTACATAGAATACTCTTTTGAGAAGAAGAGAATTACCGGACTTTAGTTTCAATGTGCAATTTTCAATTCCTTTGACGAAATGTGTTGAATTATCACCCGATGGTGACTTTTCCATTAACCTTTTCTGATATAGAGTCTAGTGCTTCTTTGTATCTTGTAATATGTCGAGATGATCCATTATTAATTACCCATGCTTGACTTGAGACTTCATTTTATAGTGCCGAATACAGTACATGATTCTCAGGATCATAGTTATCTTCTTCCCTAGTAATGTTTGTATAGTTCACTTGTTGTTTAGATTCTCAGGGCAATTAGATCTGCAATGTCCAAACTTTTTGCATCTAAAGCATTTTATTTTGAATAGATCTTTCTTAGGTTTGTCATTCTTTTGATTACCCTTTTTCTTCTTGAAGTGCTTCTTCTTGCCTTTATAGGAATTTGTATTAAAAACATGAAGTTCTTCATCTTCCGTTTTCAATTTTCCCCCTTTCTTAAGTTTTTTGGATTCTTCCTGAAGACAATCTCCCTTAAGTCTATTGAAGTCAGGAAGATTATCTCTGGCACTTAATCCTTGTGCGAATGTTTCCCATGAATCTTGATCCATCTATAGCCCTTAGTGTTAGTTACATGTCATTATGATGGTCCCTATACTTGCAAGTTCATCTAGTAAGAATTCATCAATTCTCCCTTCTTTATTTGTATATGATTTAGCTGTCTTTTTGGTGCGAGAACTCTAGTTGCATTGGTCACCTCATACGAATTTAGTAATGCATTCATCATATCAAATGTTGTTTGATGTTTCATTAGCATGGGTACTATATCATTTTTAACCCCATCTAATATGATTTGTATGGCTTTCCTATTTCCTTTACTCTAGATAGTTTTATGAGGTTCAACAGTAGGTTGTTTGGATGCTGAATCAACAAATTGTTCTACATCATTTTCTTCAAGAATCATCATGATTTTGAATTTTCAAACATCAAAGTGTTATTTCCCATCAAACCTGTCCTTGGGTCTGATTGTGTATGCCATTGCAAATAGGAGAATGATGCTAGATATATATCAAGTCTGATTATTTAATTTGCAGAGCCTAGGTTTGACTACCAGAGCTCTAATACCATGTAAAGTTTCTGCAAAATTTTATTATGAATCAAACTTAAATTGTAGCTTTAATATGCTTGCTATAGATAATCTTCAATATGCAGTCTTGTATGAATGGAGAAATATAATTTTGGAAATGCTTTTAACTTCTGCAAGTCATCTTAGGGCAGTATTGATTAAAGAGCAGAGTACTATTGATTTAGGAGCAGACTTCTATATTTTTGTCTCGTTAACCTTCAACCACACCCTACCTAAATACCATACCCAAAGGGCATGTCCCTTGAAGGGACATGACCCTATCTAGGTCAGCCCCGAATGCTTCCTCACAATCAAGGTAAAGAATATGTAAATAGACTTAACTAAAACTAGTTAAGGTTAACACAATTATTTACAAGAAGGGATGCCGATCATGTCTAGAAAGAACAATATAAATCTTACACATTTCATAAGGTATTTTAACAATGCTAAGGTCTGTGCAATCTGTACATTCAAATCAGTATGTGATCAGAGTTATAGATTTAACAATTCCGGATATCCCAATTTGTTCAATTTGCATCAGAATTAGCGTGTTGGTTTTACAACTTGAATGCCAAGGGTTCTTGTATTTGGCATGATTTCTATATCAGTTTTGGGCAGCATTTGTAAGGGTAGACTGTGAACGCCAGATTGAAATTGGACCAAGCAGCTTTCAGTTTGACTTTGCAATTAGATTCTACGGCAAAGAACAGGTTCTTAAATTTTAATATTCAGTTAATATTAAATAGTTTGAAAGTAAATAGGCTGGCTTCAAATTCTTGTAACGCCCCGCCAAGGGATCCAAAGAATTAACCTAGAGTTTCACTGAGTTTGGTAACATTTTTTTTTTTTTTTTTTACATGAAAGTAAATACCATACATAACTTATTCACAATAACGGAAGCAATAGCAATGTTCATCTAAAAAGTAAACATAACATACATAACAGATTACATTCTTTAAAGATCCCTTAACGTTGAGTTACATCTAAATTAACTAACATACATGAGTTCATCTAGTACAACATCCACATGAAATAATAATGATAAGTCCAATGTTCATACATTACATTTCCAAATGCTCAATCATCCACTGTACATGTCACAGGGTATGAAGGCCTAAAAGAATATACATATGTGAAATAAGGTACATCATCCTATTCTGATCCATGATACATCAAAGACAATCACATGATACACATGATACATCATCATAAAATACATATACGTTCATCATAAGATCAAACATAACTAAGTGCACGGTTCCTCCCAACCGTCAATAGCATCATTAGACCATCGTGGATCCTAGCCATCCCTCCGTGCGTAACATTCCAAATCATCGAAGAGATCATCGATATTAACCTAGTAGGAATGTCACTCCTAATATATACAACATCATATGTAGAAAGTAATCTAACATGCAAATAAAAGCATAAGATAACATCATCTAACATATGCTAAGCATCAATGAAAAAGGATACATATCCACCATCATGAAGGACGCAACAGCCACGATGTCTAAATGAATCTCAAATGATAAGAGTGGAAAATACACTACCACCCGATCGCGTGGTACCTAAGTGGTCCACTCCCACCGTGCTAAGGAGATAATCTCAAGTCCCAAACAGGCTATCCATAACACATAGCACAAATCTCTATAGTCCAGGAATCCTAAAAGTATACTAACTCAAAGGTTCCAATCACGAAACTGACATCTACTTCCCAGAGGCACACAATGACATGTAGGAACCTACTATGCAAGCAGGAAAGTGTCATTGCATTTATCACATACAAGTTACCCTAGCAGTTAGCTAAACTCCACGGGTCCATACTGATCTCATGCGGCCACTAGTATCCTCTCATACTGACAAGGCATACTATGGAATGCAAGGTCGCAACCATGCGTTCTCACTACTCCCATCCTAGCCTATACAAGCACTCAAGGCATGGGCTAGAACAAAACACTTATCTTTTTAGGTTCATTTTGTTAGTATTAGGTGTGAATGTTATCACTTATTAATCCAACTTACAATGAGTTACCCTAGCAGCCTCTTAGGGCCCTGGCCCCCATTGCAAGCCACTTCCCGTCACTACATGCAGATAACCTACCCTAATGCTCATGGACTCATAAATCTCAAATCACAAAAGATAATCCAAAATAAAATCATCAAATATGCATAAAAGCATCAAATCTCCATGAGCAAACATCCATAGAAAATCATGACCACAACAGCTCTCTATTGGCAACTGAAGCATCACTGATAATCAAAAGTATCCAATGGTTCTCAATAACCAAAATATATCTCAAACACACTGATCGAAGACTCCAAAAATGGTTGAGTCAAACATGTCACATCATGACATCATCAAGAATAAATCCACATCTCAGTCCCATCATGGCGACTAGAAAATAACCAAGGATAACTAATCGATGACCAAAATAATGGTTCAGTCAAGTGTCTCATACATAAGAATCTCAAATATAACAATCAGTAATCGCATCCAATACATAGAGCATTCCATCACAAACCATGGTTGGGTTTATAAAGATCGAGATTAAAATATCATCATGACATCACAATCACATAACCCCCAAGCCTCTGGTAGACATCCTATACTGGTCAACACTAGTCAACTCAAAACCCAAAATAATAGCATAAAGAATACACAATGCAAACACATGTTTTGGTTTTGCTAAGTTTATAACTTAAATGCAAAAGTCTCGGTTTACGTTTCCAAGTTTAGAGAAAGAATTTGAGGAATCATTTTGTATGTTTTTCCATGTATTGTTTTGGATGGATAAAAGTTTTCCTTTATAAATTAAAAAAAAACCTGTTTTCCAATTATAATATTTGTTGAAATCGTTTCCCATCAACTACCAACTAAATTTCATATGTATATATATATATGTGTGTGTGTGTGTGTGTGTGTGTTTTATAATTTAAAACTATTAATTAAATTTTAATAGTTAAATTATAAAATTATTCATCATTAAGAAAAAGATGAGCTCTTAAATCTTTTATCAAATAATTTAAATTTATTAACAACATATTTACATATTACATATATACATATAAATATATTTATATTTAAATATATACATACATACATATATAATATATAAATATTTATTATTTCATAAAATCAAATTAGTAATTTCGATTCATACCATATGAAAATTTATAACAATGAAGTTTCGATTTCAAAGAAAACGTATAAACATTTTTTTTTTTTCTTTTTTTAAAAAAAATGTAATCATAAAAAAAACGTCGCTAGTGTTTTCGGCGATCGTCACTTATGTGACTACTGTCACGGGTACCTTGCGATGGGTGTATTAAGGCACTGTCGCGGGTACGCTGCGTACGCAGGTACCCTGCGACCAACATAAATACAGAATATGGGGTGGGGTGCAACCCGCCCCCACTCATATATGAATTTGTAACTTTCGAAATCGATGTGTACTCTGTTCAGACTTTCATATATATATATTTTTTATACAGCGATTTCCAATAACATTTTTTTAATAAAAACGTTTCCTTCCAATATGAAATTAATTAATATGAATCTCTGTTGCGATTTGATATACGATTCCTCAATTAAATATATATGTGTGTGTGTGTGTGTGTGTGTGTATGTATATATATGAATTTTACATCACAGTGTATGTATGAATAATGCATATATATATGTATGCAGATTTTAAAAAATATATAAATATATATATACACCATATATAAATTCTAATTCTCAAAATTTTTCTGTAAACTTTTAATTCTCAATTTTATCCAAAAAAATTATCTAATGGATTTGGTCATGAATTTAAACCCTAGCCCCATTTCTTTTTTTTTTTAAATCCATGCATATAAAATTCTCAAATAAGTTTAATTGCCCAAATTGAAAATGCATACAATAAAAATATGAAATTCCTCATAAGACATATGGAAGACACAAAGAAGACAGGAATGCATGATGCGGAAATAGCATAAGAAAAATCACAAGAATCTACTCGGATTCTGATGCTAATTCGCTCTTCCTCAGAAAACCCGCAGAGCAAGCTCCCCTCTTCAGAGTTCTTGAGTCCACCAATGCTCCAATTGCTTTCCACCTTTTTTTTTTTTTCTAAGCTTCTATGAATGCCTGAATATAAAGAGCTCTCAAGAAACCTTTGGAATGCTTCTTGAAACAGCTGGAAGGTGTCACCAACTAAGCATGGGTCTTTTTCAACCTTTTTGATGAGTCATAGAGTTGTAGACACCTTGTGCTTAATTGATGTACTAACCCCCGTGTTGTTGACACATGTTAATTCCCATGCAAGCTTATAACTCCAATTTACTTTCTATTTGAATATTTATGACTTCCATTTTAATCTTTATAACTTTCATTTTAATTTTTGTAACTTTTATTATTATTATTTATTTATTACTTTTATTATTATTTTATAATTATTATTAATTTTAATTTCTAATTTTCTTTTATTTAATTCATTTTTCCTCAATAATTCACATTTAATTAATTATAATCAAAATATCAAATAACATGATATTTTATATTAATTTTCTCAAATAATTAATTTATTAATTAAATCTATTTATTAAGACTTAATTAATAGAAAAATTCACCATAGACCTTCAAGATAAAATATGAAAACCCATTATAGAACAAATCATACAAAATCAGTCTAAAGGGTTAAAAATCACGAAATATGTCATCCGACACATTTGGTGGGTACTCAACTCTGACACTTGTCCTAACTCACTAGGACAAATGGTTTAAAGGTTTGGGATTTGGACTTGAGAATTTATCTCCCTTCTCTTATCATTGAGATAGTATATTAGGGTACGCTCATCCTGGCAATTCAGGGAAGTCAATACCCGGTACCTGCAACCTGCAGAAAAACCATGCATGTACATACAATATATAATGCTAAGCTAAACAGACAATGGCAGGAAGTGGTGCATCGTGTAGATCCCGACTAAGCAGGTGACTACGACTCCCTTCCTTAACCACATCAGAAACGCCATACAATAAGAAAACACGCACACCATACACATGCAAGTATGGGGTAAGTAACCATAATAAAACACATGAGATAATAAACCATCTAGCTAATCATCAGTAATAACTGAAAACAATGTAATGATCATCATACACACATGAAATGTAAAGTCTAAATGATCTCATCATATATCAACTGAATCCCTATCATAATATCTGATAGTGTCAAAACAACACCACTAAACCATCAACATAAAACTAGTCTACATAGTCTGATAATAATAGCAACAATAAGTCTAGAAAAGATGTGAACGAGGGTAGGCACTACAATTCTGATTTATAGCAATCAGCCAACAATTAAATTCCCTTTTCATTATATTGCTATATATGAATGAATTCAGAGGTTGGTGTGAATCATTTCAAAATTGTTTATTGCCATTGGTATTTATTTATGCAAAACTTATAAGGCCAAAATTAAATAAATTTGTGATCAATTTGTTGTACATCATGATATTGTGAAGACATCATATATTCAACAGTATCAAAGCTTGCTTGCAAAGTGTTTGACAAAATGTCAAACAACTGAATACAACTAAATTATACAAGAATTTGGTGTTTGATGAAGTTATAACCGGTTGGGGTTATTATAGGGCATCAAGTGAGTATTGGAAAGGGGATGCAGTCCATCTCAATCCTGATAGAACCAACAAGGGTTGCAACCTGAGCGTACAAACTACAAACCTGATCCAAAGAAATTGAATCGTCAATAGGATTTGGAAAGAAATAGGTAAGGAAGGGGTACCTATGATGCCCCTTACAAGAATCAGCAAAAACCCGAAGAGGGTGCAAAAACCAAACCAAAACAAGATCGCCCCAAGACTGAAAGGGTGAGCCCTAACCTTAGCAAGAATAATACTATGTGGAGTACACTATTTGGACCTAATGATGCATAAAAGGAGAGCTTGCACTCGCTCAACTAAAGTTTGATCTGACTCCAATAATGAGGGCCCCCAAACAAATAAGCCATAGAGAACAACCAGTCTAATCAAACTATTTATAAAGTCAACATGGATGTGGTGTCATGGAAGTGATGTTGGAAGCACTCTATCAAGAAGGGCCAACGAGCCATAACCTTTTTCGTTGTGTGGTTGGAGGGTATTTCTAATGTAGAAACAAGGACTAGAGAACTTAACCCCTAGATATGCGTAAGAAGAAGAAATCTCAAATTCCACTCCATTAAAAAAGAAATAAAGGTGAGAGGTCTTAAGACTATTGAAGGTTATCACCTTCTACTTACCCAAACTAATAGTCAACTGCTGCAAATCACAAAATGATGCTAGACTATCAAGAAGTCTCTACAAGACCTCCAAAGAGGAGCCCAAGAGGACAACATCAACAACAAAGAGCGAGATAGAAACAAGAACTTGAGGAGAAGAGAATCATACCCTACCAAAGAGTGCTCTAGAATGAAGGCCTCCAACTCATTAATGTATATCGCAAACAAAGTGGGAGACAAAGGGCTTCCCTTCTTATTGCCAATAGTTCTCCTAATAAAGTCACAAACCCCGCGAAGGGTCCTAATGTGACCCAAAAAATTCTTGTGAAGAATCATCATAGTGGTTTGAAGAGTCTCAGATATACCAATGTCATGAAGTCCCTAGAAAAGGATCGTGCTAGGCACAAAATCAAATACATTCGAAAATCCACAAAGTAGTAATAAACCTTTGACAAGTGGTGACGAGCATCCTCAATAATAGCCTAGAGAGTCAAAATGTGGTTTGTCATATGACAATTCAATCTGAAGCCAGACTATACCCTAGCTTGAATGTGAACTTAGCATCAAGTTTATAGAAAGTATGGTCAACCATGATGGTCTTGTAATGATCCTATAAGTATTGGAAGGCATACCTTGTGAATCAGATCAATGATTTGGCACGACCAAGATGGGGTGAAATTTGTGCAAACCATGCAATTGTAGAGATCAATAAGGAGTCGAGCTCTATGATACCATGTTTGAAGAGTTCCACTTGGAAGCCTGATGGGGACACAACCCAACAATAGAATAGACACAATAGAAAGGGGAAATTATATTAACTGAGAAAATAAGCTGGTACAAACAGTGCAGAGAAAATAAACTCAAAACATGCCTTGTGGGCTTACAATAGCATAAATCAGGAGAATATTTCTCCTTTTAGCACCTCCTCTCAAGCTCCAATCCGAACTGCCTTTTACAATGCCAGAAATCTCCTTAAATAGACCTCGGAGGGTTAAGGACTAGGAGTACATTCTAGAAAGTGCTAGTAGGCATCCACCGACAAGATAGAAGGTTCCGGAAGCTGCATTAGAAGTCGGTGCAATTCTAGAAGAATCCAGAAACGGTAGCCGAACTTCCGGGAGGCATAACTTTTGAACCGTAACTCCGATTGACGAACCGTTTACATTTTCGGAAAGCTCTCGAGGCGCTCTATAGCCCTATGGACAAGCTTCGTTCATCCCCCATTTTTCGACCCTTTTCGAGGTCATTTAATGCCCCAAACTTGACTCTGAAGCATTCTTAGGGGGTCTCCAAAACCCGAAAAACTGCAATAACTTTCAAACCGTGGGGCCTTTTGACCTGATTCTTTTTCTGGAATGCTCTAAATCTCGATTACATTCATCTGGCCAAGTCACACCTTCTAGGTCACCAAAATGATGGTCAAATTGCATGCTCCTATTTTTTCGAGATTTTTAAATGCACTGATAGTTGAACTATGAGAGTTGGAACCTTTATTTGAGCCAAATGGGTATCCAAAAATGCAAAGACATAAAATAGAAACTAAGTCTAAGTACATTTTTTTGGGTGACACAGGATTGCCCTTATACCTCTGGATGCTCCTGCATCAGACACCCAGGGTAGATTGAAAAGTGACCCTGTCACTTTATGGATGGTAGAGGAAATCCCAAATGGGAAACCTCAGCTGCTGAAATCCAAGTTGAGTCTTCGATCGGTCGTCCTTTCCATTTGACCAAATACTCTTCATACTGCCTGTTTCTGGTACTCCTACCCACACGATGATCTAGAATGTCTTCTATCTCCTCCTTCTGAGAAGCAGGAATTGGGCATGGCTCTAAAACTAGCTCCTCATCTGCACCATCATCATGATACTCTGTTAAATCTGCAATGTTGAAAATGGGAGAAATGTGAATACCATCTGGCAGCTCCACCTCATATGCATTTCCTGAGTTATGTTTCTTCAAAACCTTGCAGGGGCCAAATTTCTTCATTTTTAGCTTGTTGTAAGTACCAACTGGAAATCTCTCTTTTCGTAAGTGCACCATGACAAGATCCCCTACTTGGAATTCCTTATGTCTTCTCCTTGCATCAGCCCTAGCTTTATACTCTTGATTCATCTTGATAATGTGTGCTTGAACCTCCTCATGTAGACGCTTGATGTGTTCAGCAAATTCCTCAGCTTCAGCACTTGTTCTCTCCCCTTGTTCTATCTTCCTCAATTCTGGTGCAGTCCTTGGGCTATTCCCATATACAATTTGAAATGGTGATTTTCCAGTACTCCTATTTACAGAGTTATTATAAGCAAACTCTGCCTGTGGTAGAATCAAATCCCATCCCTTGGGCTTATCTCCAACTAAACATCTCAGCAAATTGCCCAAACTTCTATTTACCACTTTTGTTTGGCCATCAGTCTGTGGGTGATGTGTGGAACTGAATTTCAAGTCTGTTCTCAACTTCTTCCACAATGTCCTCCAGAAATACCCCACAAATTTAGTATCTCGGTCAGAAACTATACTCCTTGGAAGACCATGTAGTCTTACCACCTCTTTGAAAAACAAATCTGCAATATGGACAGCATCATGAGTTTTGTGGCATGGAATGAAATGTGCCATTTTGGAGAACCTATCAACCACCACGAATACTGAGTCATTACCCCTTTGGGTCCTTGGCAATCCAAGAACAAAATCCATACTTATGTCCTCCCATGGCCTTGATGGAACAGGCAATGGCTGATATAGGCCAGTATTTTGACTAAACCCCTTGGCCACTTGACAAACTTGGCAACTCTGTACAAACTTCTTCACATCCTGTGTAATTTGAGGCCAAAAATAATGTTCTCTAAGAATGGCAATGGTCTTATCCCGACCAAAATGTCCTGCCATCCCTCCACTGTGTTTCTCCTTAATCAGATTTTCCCTCATGGAACTCCTTGGAATGCACAATTGACTACCTTTGAACAACATGCCATCCTGAATCAAATAGTCTAACCACTTGGTTCTATCTACAGCAACAGGTTCTTTACAAGATTTCCATGCTTCAGCAAAATCAGGATCCTCGGGGTACAAATTCTTGAGTTCATCAAACCCAACTACTTCAACCTGCATTGTTGTAAGCAACAATTGTCTCCTACTTAATGCATCTGCAACCCTGTTAGATTTTCCACTTCTATGCTTTAACACAAATGTATAACTCTGCAAGAATTCTACCCACTTCATATGCCTCTGATTCAATTTACCTTGGCTATTTAGGTACTGTAATGCCTGATGATCAGTATACAAAACAAATTCCTTTGGCAATAAATAATGCCTCCATTTCTTTAAGGCCTGAACTATTGCATAGAACTCTTGATCATAAACAGAATACTTCTTCTTTGCATCATTCAATTTTTCACTAAAATATGCAATAGGCTTACCTTCTTGGCTTAATACAGCCCCAATAGCGCTACCACTAGCATCACAGTCCACCTGGAATACTTTTCTAAAATCTGGAAGTGCCAACACAGGCTGTTCAGTCACCTTCTTCTTCAGCAATTCAAAACTTCTCGCGACTGCTGCAGTCCATTTGAACTCTTTTCTATCCCCTCTTATTGTATCAGTTAGAGGTGCACATATGCCACTGAAATTCTTAATAAACTTTCTGTAAAAACTAACCAGACCATGAAATGATCTTACCTCAGTAGCAGACCTTGGAGTAGGCCATTCCAAGATGGCTTTTACCTTCTCTGGATCCATTTTGAGACCTTCAGGTGATATAACAAATCCCAAATACACTAACTCCCTTTTTGCAAAGACACACTTCTTTAGATTAATTAACAGTTTCTCTTCCCTTAGCCTTTCAAAGACACTACGAATATGCAGTAAATGTTCTTCCAAAGTCTTGCTGAAAATTAAAATATCATCCAAATAGACAATAACAAATTTTCCCAAGAACTTCTTAAGTACCTCATTCATGAGCCGCATGAAGGTGCTTGGGGCGTTTGTGAATCCAAAGGGCATGACTAACCACTCATAAAGACCCTCCTTGGTCTTGAAGGCTGTTTTCCACTCATCTCCTTCTCGAATCCGTATCTGATGATAGCCACTCTTCAGATCTATCTTTGTGAAGTACTGAGCTCCACTCAAGCAGTCCATAAGATCATCCATCCTTGGTAAAGGAAATCGGTACTTGATGGTTATCCTATTTATAGCTCGAGAATCTGTACACATCCTCCACTCTCCATCCTTCTTTGGTGCAAGTACTGCAGGTACTGCACATGGACTCAGGCTCTCTCGAATCAAGCCCTTCCTCAACAGCTCCTGAACCTGTCTATTTAGCTCCTCTATTTCAGTAGGAGTCATCCTGTGAGCAGCCTTGTTAGGCAAACTAGCTCCTGGAATCAGATCTATCTGATGACTGATTTGCCTTACTGGTGGCAATCCATCTGGAACATTATCAGAGATAATATCTCCAAATTCTCCTAGTAAATCTGAAACTTCAAATGGTATTTCACTACTACCTTCTTTATCTTTTCTAGGAATCAAAGCATAGCACATGCGCTGATGTTTCATGCCATCTAAAAACTTCCTTCCATCAACAAGACAAATCCTAGCACTGCTACATACCTTTTCACCTTCCTTTTTCATGGGCTTCAATTTGTGGCGAACTCCATCCTTTATCAGAGAGTATGTGTTTGCATGTCCATCATGTATTGCATGTCTATCAAACTGCCATGGTCTACCCAACAATAGATGGCAAACATCCATCGAAATAACATCACAAAGAACTTCATCATGGTAACTCCCAATTTTGAATTTTACTAAACATTGTTCACTTACCAGGACCTTATGATCATCTTTTACCCAAGAAATCCGATAGGGCTGGGGATGTTTCTCCCTCTTGAGCTTCAGCTTAGAGACCATCTCTTCGGATACCAAGTTATCAGTGCTACCACCATCAATGATCACATCACAACATTTATCCTCACACTTGCATCTGGTACGGAACAAGCTCCTCCGTTGTCCTAGTTCATTTTCACCACTTAGTAGGACTCTTTCATTTACCAAGGTCTCTCCTCTTTCTGCATCCTCTGAATGTGATGATTGTGCATCCTCATCCACATGAGCAACCCTAGCTTGGCCCTCAGCTCTCCTATCTGTCCTTCCTTGTCGTTGAGGGCATTCAAAGGCACGATGACCTTCTTCATTGCAATGGAAACAGGTACCACGGAAGCCTCCTCTTCCTTGCCCACGTCCTCTACCTCTTCCTCTTTGATTTCCAAAGTCTTGATCACGGGAGCGGTTGAAACCCTCATTCCTCTGGTTCCTGCTAGTACCCTCATCTTCATTTTTCTTTTGAGTTTCATTGCGGCCTCCAGATGATCTACCGCTTCCCCTTCCTCCTTGACCGCGCCCTCTTTGTCTTCCTTCAAACCTTTTACTCAGCTTCTCTTCAACTCGTAGGGCAAACTGGTATGCTTCTTCAACGCTGGTCATTCTTACCAAACTTAGTTCTTCCTGGATGCTAGGTCGTAACCCGCTGATATAACGAGCAACCTTCTCCTTATTTGCTTCTGCATGCCCCGCTCTAATCAGGAGTCGGTAAAACTCCTCTGTATATTCTTGGACTGATCTTCCTGCTTGCTTTAACCCATGCATCTTCTTAAACAGATCAAGCTCGTAGTCCACAGGAATGAACTGCTTCTTCAATTTGTCCACCATGCGATCCCATCTTGTGATCTTCTCCTTTCCTCTTCTAAGTCTTTCCAGTTGAATCTCTTGCCACCAAATTTTGGCATGGCCTTTTAGTTTGGCCTTTGCAAACTTAACCCTATCTGGGTCCCTTATATCCTCATACTCAAAGTATTCGTCCAGTTCATTGATCCAATCGATCAACTCATCTGGTTTCAAATTTCCCGAAAATATACCCACTTCAATTGTAGGTCTTTTCCCAAACCTAGAAATGGCCCTAAAAAGCCTTTCCTCTACAGGATTCAGAACTTCCCCGTCAACTTCCATTACTTCCTCTTCATTGTCATCCTCACTATTGTCATCTGCGGCAATATTTGCTCCTCTACGAAGCTCCTCTTGCAATGCTTGTACCTGTCTCTGGAGGGCTCTAACCTCCTCAGGATCAACAGCTCTGGCCCTTCCACCACGCTCTCTTCGTGGAGGCATCTTCTAACTCGAACCCACAACCACACAGTCCTGGTGCAAACTGCCTCACAGTCGGCGCTCTGTCTACACACTCAGGAAAACCCGCTCTGATACCACTTGATGGGGACACAACCCAACAATAGAATAGACACAATAGAAAGGGGAAATTATATTAACTGAGAAAATAAGCTGGTACAAACAGTGCAGAGAAAATAAACTCAAAACATGCCTTGTGGGCTTACAATAGCATAAATCAGGAGAATATTTCTCCTTTTAGCACCTCCTCTCAAGCTCCAATCTGAACTGCCTTTTACAATGCCAGAAATCTCCTTAAATAGACCCCGGAGGGTTAAGGACTAGGAGTACATTCTAGAAAGTGCTAGTAGGCATCCACCGACAAGATAGAAGGTTCCGGAAGCTGCGTTAGAAGTCAGTGCAATTCTAGAAGAATCCAGAAACGGTAGCCGAACTTCTGGGAGGCATAACTTTTGAACCGTAACTCTGATTGACGAACCGTTTACATTTTCGGAAAGCTCTCGAGGCGCTCTATAGCCCTATGGACAAGCTTCGCTCGTCCCCCATTTTTTGACCCTTTTTGAGGTCATTTAATGCCCCAAACTTGACTCTGAAGCATTCTTAGGGGGTCTCCAAAACCCGAAAAACTGCAATAACTTTCAAACCGTGGGGCCTTTTGACCTGATTCTTTTTCTGGAATGCTCTAAATCTCGATTACATTCATCTGGCCAAGTCACACCTTCTAGGTCACCAAAATGATGGTCAAATTGCATGCTCCTATTTTTTCGGGATTTTTAAATGCACTGATAGTTGAACTATGAGAGTTGGAACCTTTATTTGAGCCAAATGGGTATCCAAAAATGCAAAGACATAAAATAGAAACTAAGTCTAAGTACATTTTTTTGGGTGACATAGGATTGCCCTTATACCTCTGGATGCTCCTACATCAAAGCCTTCCTCATCTTTTTCCCTACTACTATTCAAAGATTGAACTCCTTTCTTGATGCTAGTGTAGGTGAAAAGATGACAATGAGGGGAACGGGTAACAAGGATGGGGAGTTGGTCAAGGATATCATGGACAACAAAAGTTTGGGAGCCCAATAGGCTATGATTCAACTTGGGGGTTTGTGTAATGTCCCCATTGTTAGCAAGCTCCTACAGTTGACTTGGTTAGTTCACCATCACGACCGTCATCAGCTGGTAATGGGATTTGAGGGTCTCAATGTGGGGTTATAGGCTTTCTAACAACCTATAATATGTTTTGGCTCCATTTGAGGGGTTTACTATTTAAAGTAAGTAAACTATTGGTTCTGAATAGCTCAATTCAATTAGAGTTGAGTGATGCTCTCAATTTTTATTCTGAGCTTCTCGTTTGGGCTCCAAGAGTCTTAGAGGGAGCGTGTATTTATTGTAAGTCACCCCATCAGGTTCATTCATCATCTCTCTTTGTTAGGATCACTATGGTGTTGTTAGATATAGATTCTAATGCTTCTTCAATTGTTTTGGCAAGATGCGTGAATTATTGTTATTATTCATCTAAATATGTTGAGGTTGCTATTTTTGTTAGTGTTGTATGTTGGTCACACAGTATCATACCTCGTTGGAACTAGGTTGAAAAGTTTTAAATTATGGGCATGAGAACAAGCGGCCTTGTGTATCAAAATATTATGTTATGATGAAAAAGGTCATTTTTGGGAGCCAAAAGCAATTAATAAATTATATTATAATGATACTTTATTAAATTTTAATAGTGTGTGGATGAAGATTCTTAAGTGGAGTTCATTTGGGAAACTTGTAACATTTGGAGATTATAAATACGAGCCCATTTGATGAGTAAAGCATCCCATTGAATATTATTTTTCTTTGTTGTCTTTGTGACATTTCTGAAGTTCTGAATTTTTGTGCCCTTGCTGAAGTATAAGGGCTGGGGGTCTACAACTGAAGTATTGTATTCAATTCTAAAAATTATTCCGAGATCGCTTGGCGAGTTGTGTTGGGTATACAGTTTGTCATTTTTCCTGCTATATTAACTATTGCTAAGGAGGAATTTAATTTTTTTTTGCTGCTAGATGTTGTTTAGGAATTTGTTAAGGGATTCACTGGAAATTTTATATCAAATTGTGTGTTGGTTAATTTGGAGTTGGTTAAGCGCCCATTTATATCTAATGTTGGGCGTTATAACTTATTTGCTATTTGCACTCTGGGAGCAACGTTCTCCATATCTGCAACTACATTTGTTTGTTGAAGAATTCTTTCAGAGGGTTTCAAGGCACGTATTACGTATAAGTTCATCAATTGTAACTTCTAATTTTTCTAGGTATTGTTGATTTAGATAATATGGAATATTTTATCAACTCAGTTGTTGGCATTTTCTTAAAATACTCAATATCTAACTTGATATTAAAATTTGGAATTTTTAGTTGTATATTTCCTACGTAATATCCAAATATTTGAGTTCAATAATTGCAATATCTTCTATTTTGTTTCTATACTATTGTATCAAAAATTGCAAAATCTCAAAAAACGAAAAACGAAATCAATTCTTCCGCATAGAATATTTGAGAGCCAAAGCAGGGCTTTTCATAGTTAGGGGTAATTGTGGGGGAAATGGGTGTGCCAAAAGAACTTGAGGGATTGGGTGAGTGAGGCGCAAAAGGCTCTACTGCATTGGTCGATGAAGAGACACTACTTGTGGCAGAGGGTATGGCAATGACTTTTTAGTGAGATGTAAGACGGAAGGCAATGGGTGAAAGCGGAGTGCATGATGTGATGGAAGGACTTACAATCATTATCATACCACTTGCTCACGGGACAAGTGTTCTTTATCTTAGGGAGGGGGCACAACAAGTTGGTGTGATGAGGGAAAGATAGAAGAAAAACCTCTCAAATAGTAGCCGAATAGATTCAAACATGTTTTAGTGCATTTCAGAGAGGAAAGGGATTCAAATGGAAGAAGTTGTTTGAGATGGTAGTCAAAATGGCTTTGGTCGCCGCTGTCAAAGAAAAACAAGGTACATGAGGAAAGGTCACTGACAAAGGAGGGGGGTAGAGGGTTCAGAAGGAGTAGATTGGAAAGCATAGTCAACAAGGGGAATGGGGTTGATGGAGAAGTGATTAATAGGAAATTTGGGGAAGGTTAGACTCAACATATTCCACCACCATGAGGTTGTAGGTGAAGCTAGAAAGGTCATTCAAAATCACTAAATCTAAAGACTCGCAAAGCTAAAGAAGATGAGATTCATACTTCATGAGGGGTCTCAAGGCATTAGTGGAGGATCTTTGAAGCCCCATATCAGTAGGGTTTGTATCCCCAGTGGACATAGTGCACATAGCCTGGTTGTGTAGGGGGTTTAAATAAATTTGGTTTGTGCATTGAAATCCTTAGCTATAGAGAAATGGCAGATGTTAAATAAAGAAATGTAGGGATCAACATTGTGTACATCATACAAAGAAAATGAAGGAACATAACAAATGAAAATGAAAGTGTCTCTCAGGCACATGACAACACTACAAACATGCATTTACAGAAATCTAGTAAAAATATCAAAAAAGACAATAGAGGTTTGATCCCAAATACAATTTGATGAGGCAAGTGACCCCACTTGAGGCCCTACCCGCCCCCCCCCCCCCCACTCAATTTCCTAGTTTCATCCCTATAACTTGACAACCAGTGAAATTTGGTGAGACCCAAAAGAGGACAAGTGAAGCTCTCATGAGTCTCTATAATAAAGAGCAGTTTGGCTATCCCAAAAGAATCATGAAGTAAACTCGACATAGACCATAGAGTCCCATTAACATTCTAGCATTGACTTGTGAGTTTCTACCTTTATGTTCCCCTCTTGTCAATTGCAATGTGACCGTATTTGGCTATAGCAACATGAGACTAAGATTCCTAACCAAGAGGAAACAAATCTCTAATAATAGCCTTAAGGTTCCTAATGATTGGCCATTTTTTGTTGTGTCTTGCAGCTGCCACAAGTTCTTGGTAACCTTTGATTTGGTGAGATCTTCATCAAGGAAGATGTTTGTAGAAGTGGAAACAATTTACTCTTAGACTTGAGGATGTAGAAACAATCAACAATTGAAAAGAAACAACGGAAGAGATTCTTGTCAAGCTAGTCACTAAGAAATGAGCATTTTGCAAAAAGGTCGAGAGAAAAAGGGAGGTTATGCCCTTTCAAGTTGATCTACCTTGCTTCTTTAACAAATTCCAAATGGTCCATTTCCTCAATGTCAACCAGAGGTTGTGTGCTACCACCAAACCGAAGCCAATGACTTTAGTTGTTGTTAGATTCCTTTTTTAAGGGAGACATACTTGCAATCGGGCCCAATTTGCTTAACTTTCAGTTCATGGATGTCTAAAACAAGTTCTATGCTTGAATTTAGGAGCAATGTGATATAATATTTCTTGGAAACTATGAATGAAGATTGACGGAAGTGACCTAGAGTGACTATTTAAATGTCTATTTTTCTACCTCTAATTTCCTAACACACACACACACAAGCAGTTCAACAAGAGAGATGTCATCTATGATTTTCCATTAATATTTGCAAGGATATGAGTGATGGTAGAGGTTCACAAGAATTCGAATTCATGAGCCAAGTGCACATTACACATGGGAATGACACGGGAGGCATGTATGAGCAATGTTCACAGGAAATTTTAAATATTCTTATGAAAACATGGATAAAGCAAGATTATATACATTATAGGATCTTGAAATATAATATTTGTGTTAAATATTTAAATTGAGAGTCCACATGAGAGCTGAAATCAAACAAACTATCAAAACTCAAAACTTTTTTTAAATTAATTTTATGGGACAGCCAAAGAATAGGTCTCCAAAAGTTTCTAAGATTCCAAGACGTCCTCATTTACGGGATGGGTTAAATTATGCTAAAAATACATTCCCAAGTAACACTAATTCAGAGTGTTTGATTGTCAAATAGTCTTATTGAAGTAGTATTGGTGTACCTATATTTTTATAGTAACTATTATTTCAATAATACAAAGTATTGTTCTTTTGAAGTGTGGGGTTTTTCTCTCAAAAGAGTTTTCACCAAAATATATTGTGTGTTATATGGTATAATCTTTACACATGTTATGATCTCCTTGTGTATGTGTTTCTAATTATGTAGTAGTTATTATTGTAAAAAAAATCTGCATTGTTTCCCCACTAGATTTGTATTAGGAAGCATTTGCTGCAACTTTGTTTCCTCAATCTATTCACCATTCCATCAACTACATTGGTTGTTCACACCTCTTTTTTCTCAACCATCTTGGAATTCCTTAGAATTGCTACCAATACTAATAGGCCCTACCTCAATCTACCTTCTCTATTTAAGAATTTTTTAAGCTCCCTCCACTTTAGCACCTTCCCATTTGCACCAGCCATTGATTTATTAGTATCATCTCACAGTTTGGCAATCCGACAAATATTAGTTCGATATGACATCTCCTGCTCCATGTTCGGCAAATACTCTTCCTATTGACCATTGGCAACTAGTCGCCATCTAATATTGATCATGGTTGGCTGTGGTCTCTCCCCATCAGATTCCATAGATTCAATTTTATAAATTTAATAGGCAGTTCAGCATTTATTGGATATTTTCATGGATCAGGTCACTTTTGAGGATCCAATTGTCTGTTGTAGAAGCTTTAACTACAACAAGTACCTAATTTCATTTGCTGATCTCGTGTCCTTAATTTCTATAAATCATTTGGCAAATGTTGTAGACTACGAACATTTTCCAAGCTCCTTTGGTTGCAAATTTACACAAAGGACTTCTCATGGTTGTATAAATGAGTTATGCCCACATGTGAACATGTTTAGTTATGCCTCTTGAACCAAAGTGCATTATCTACATATTTGAATTTTAACTAGCCATTGATGCAATTTAATATTATCAATATATTTCGAATGAGAAACAATAAACAGTTGTGAATTGCCTTACTAGACAGGCAACTGGAAATAAAGAAAGGCAAGTGGTGATGTTGGACAAAGAATTAGTTGCTATGTCAACATGGTTTGGAATGAAGAACTTAAGTTGGGTAGGATATAAATCCATGGACCCCCTAAGTCTCCATCACATCATGGTCCTTCACACTATAGATTTCTTTTTCTCTACCGTTTGATATCATTGTAATAGTGTAGTTTGTTGGTTGTAATATCCCCACTATTAGGGTTAGTTTGAGACAAGTAATACCTGCAAAAAAATGTTCGTACTTAAACAATAATAAATTTAATTATACTATTCTACCCTCTATCTTGAACCCAACCTTAAAGATGTCTCCAGATCAGGTTTCCTAACCCTTAGTTATTCCACCGTCTTCCCTAGAGCGCAACCCTTAAGATTCTTCTTGGACGAGACATCCTCTATCCAAGGCCACTCACATATGCATATGTTGACATCATCAGAATACTCTGGCACATCAATCTTAGGCATGTCAGTCAAATAGAGATTACATCAATCTCACATATTAACATTAACGAGATGATGAAAATCTCAAGCATGTCAATTAGATGGAGATCATTAATCTCACGTACCAACATTATAGAGATTCCTTAGTCTTAGGCATGTCGGTCAGATGGAGATCTCATTGATCTCACATTACAACGTTATATTAATCATATAGTCGTGTCAGTCAAATGGAGATTATCAATCTCTCATACTCACATTATTAAAATTTAGATCAATCTATTCCTTATAAAAAATATATTAATCTCTAATTAACATATCAAGTATCCCTTATACAATGAATAACATTGTTTATATGTATTTTAATCCTTTAAGAATTATATATGTGTATTTATATCTCTAATTACATAAATGAATGTTTAACTATATATATATATATATATATATAATATATATATATATATATATATATATATATATATATATATATATATATATTTAATTCATTATTACATTTATTTATTTTTAATCATAATCTCTATTTTCATATAAGAGAATAAATAAAGATAATAATAAAATACCTTATATATCTTTATGAGTTACGCTTAAATCTATTACACCACTTTTCTTGTCTTTATTATACTCTCCATATTTGGTATATGTAAGGGGATATTTGAATAAAATTCAAGGCCATACCACTTTAGCCATTAATACTTCCCCTTCTGTCTTATTTGCTGCCACATATCTTATTACTTTTTCCTTCTTAAACTTCTTTATTTTATATGATTTTTCTCTCCCTTATTCAATGTGTGTGCTCCTTCATTTATATGGTGTGGGTGATGTTTCCTTGTGCGCTGATTCCTTGCATGCTTCTTTAATTATATATAGTTTGTCTTGGAAATTGTGTGTTAGCTAATCACAGATTATGATACGAATATTAAGTAAATAATTAAATAATGATATTATAGGTAAATTAATAGGATTTGTTTCCAATACATATGGATTCAATCATTAATCCTTTTTATTTTATATCACTGGTTCACTTACATAGATTAATATTATTTAGTCTACATAATAATTTATTATCCTTTTGTATATGTATCTATGATTGCTCGTGACAATACATTAATGTTGGATTGTGATATCACAGTATAGTGATAAGTAATGTCTTCCCTTGATAAATATGCAATGATGTTTACATAAATAGTATTCTTAATTATTTTATTTGTATCGAATACATAAATTATCATCCATTGTATGATAAAGAATACTTTATTATTCAAATAGATTTTATATGCATTAAGAGATATATCTGTATTGTGTGTACATCATTCAGGGCTCATGACACTGGTATAATCTCAATTTTATAGCTACCACACTCGTAGAACAACTTTTCATATTGTGGTTTTACTTGCATGTCTTTAGTTGACATCCTAAGGATGCTTTATATCTATAGTTTTCAAGTCTCTCAGCCACAATAAGCAGAGCTATTTGTATTGTGTTAATAACTGCTTGTCAAGGTGTACTTCCCATAGGGACACTCTACGTTTGAGGGTCACTGAAAACCTTCATTCATCTATTAAAAACAAATAAGCACTTTTAATATTAATGTTTTACTTGCATGCCCTTAGTTGACACCCATAGGATGCTTTTCTATAGCTGTCTAGTCTTTTTAACACACAATAAGCAGTGCTATTTGTATTGTGTTAATAATCAAATGTCAAGGTGTACTTCCCATAGGGACACTCAATGTTTGAGGGTTGCTGATCAAAACCTTCATCTATAAAAATCAAATATTGGTTGGTCACTACTACAATGAAAATTAAACTACTCAATGTAAAAGGGGTTTCAATACTTTGCCTAACAAATCTACTTTGACCAAATTTTCATTGTTCCAAGTTACCCGAACTTTATTCGTGTACTTTCAATCAAGGATAGTACATATTGGAACATAGAGGCATCCCACTTTGCAACCAATAAAATCACATTCCAAAGGAAACTCCTCACACAATCAAGGAAGGCATCAAGCAATCCAACATTGTAATCATGATCTACAAAGAACTATGATATACCAGCACATAAAGTGTGAATCCTCTAATCACCAAACTATCAATCCTACAACTATCAAAGCTTTGTCAAACTATTTACAAGTAGAAATCTATATTGCTCAACAAACTAAATGTTCCCAGTACATCAAGATCAATTTGATATAAAAACTTATAGGATATAGTTACACATAAGAAAGCATTGAAGCTTGATAGCAAATCAGAGAAATAAATTATAAAGCATCTTTAAACGAAAAATCTCATTTCATCAAAGGCATATGCACAAAATGTTGGACTATGCAAATATCGAAGAAAACAGGACTAAATTTCCAGAAGATTGCCTCTGCGAGAACATAAATTTCATTCTGCCAAAGGTGCACAGACAAATGGTTGCTAAAGAAAAAAGAAAAAAATTGCAATTCTGGAAAGCTGCAATTAAAGGAAGCTTTTTAATCATTTTTTAATTTATCATACCATACCTTAAAGTGAAATGCCTCTCTTTTGGTTCCAAACCATGAAAGGAAGCTTGTGATCTTTGCTCCCTCCCTCTTGTACACGTAATTGTAATACAAAGCCTGTGAAAGCAATGCCATAGTGGTGACAGTGTATAACTGCAGAAATAGCAGACAAATTAGACATTGCCATGTTTCAAAACTTTTTAAAAACCAACAACAATACTAACACATCTTAAAAAAAAACATGTTCATACCATGGCCGTGTAGAACTGTGTAGGAAGCTGTATGAAACAACAACAGAAAAGAAAATGTAAGACTCCATAACAAGATAAAATCATGGATCAATGACTATTGCACCATGAGATCCAGGTAACATCACAGGTATAAACCAACTGAGAGAATAAACTAGTTGTTACAAACTAACATGGTAACAAAATCCTAGCAATATTGAACAATATCTAATATATCTAAAAGCCCCGCTTAATGATTAAATAGAAGACAATTAAGATATAGTTTCCTTGAGAATTATCTGAAACTTGGTGAAGAGTCGAAAGATAATGCCTATACATGAATTCGATTAATGTGAGATAATTCTGCTACAGCAGCAAAATTTTACCGATTTCCCAATGGTCATTATTCAATCACGTCCGTATATATTGGTAACACCACAGCGTAACAACACAGCCACCAAGTAAACTAGAAGAACACGCCAAATACTAGGTTTTCTCAATGGTGGTTTCCAGGTGCAAATATTTTTATTGTATGGAATCGTGGGATCTCCATTTGTTTGTTGAGGTAGCTAATCTTTAATGTCCCCGATTTAGCAGGTTTCTAGAGTATGGTTTTATCAGCACATCAGTGAAACCCTCGTGAGCTGACATTTAGATTTGGGGGTGTTTGTCTAGGAATTACTATTTTGGGACTTACTAATTTTAGTAAGTCACTTTTGGTCAGTTTCTATATTTGGTTTAGCAATTCAGGCTGGGTGGTGGCCTAGCATTTTGGCTCTCGATCTCATGATGGATTATTTGTTGGAATCATATTTATTTTGAGAATGATAGAATTTGATGAGTATTTAATGCACACTTAACTATTATTGTGGTTTATGTTATAAAGTGACGAGACTTTATATTAGAAAGTTGTTTGTAAGTGAAAGGTGTGTGGGTGAAGCTAATTGGCTAAAATTGCATTATAAATATGACTTCTTGAGAGAATGTGAGATTTCTTGACTATTATATTTTATCATCTAATTATCTGGCTAAGGGTTTTTTGAGAATTCTTGAGAATTGTTCTGTGAGTTGTTGCAAATCGTTGTTGAGGTATAACGATTTGCATTTCTCCTACTATTCATACTGTGTCTTGGAGATTGTTTTAAAATTATTGTCTGAATTGTGAAGAGGATTGAATTTCTCTTCATACTAGTGACTGCAAGGATATTCGAATTGTGGCTTTAGAGGATTGCCGATTTGCATCTAGAGGTAGCATTTCATTTGGTAATTGCTTCTAGGATAGTTCTGAGCCGAAATTATCTACTAGAGGGTTGTGCGGCATTAATAATTGGACCTGCGATTTACTACCAACCACATTGGAACCCCACCTCCAACCACGTGACCAAATTAAAGGCTTGCGTTTTAAACCACCTGCGATTTTCCCTGGAGGGTCATTTTCCGCACTCGACATTATTGTGGTCTTTTATTGGATTGTCTTCAGCATAATTGGGGAATCAGCTTAAGCATTTGGCCTCGGGACATGTTCAAACAAAAAAATTTTGCAATACACTTTCAATAATCAGGTTCATTTGATATTGCCTGTTTCTTGGTTTGTGCGAGCAATTAAATTAAATCATTTAATATTTCGATTAACTATGGTGTGAATTTCAGATAGATATTTGTTATTTCTTTTAAGCAAACGCTTTACTCAAAATCCAAAAATCATCAAAAAATTAGAAAAACATTATAATTCAAAAAGAAAACAAGTTACACTTGAGTATCACAGTTAGAGGCTAGTTCGGGTCTTTACAATTGTATTAGAGTGGTTTCCTGCCAACCTATAGGAATTGGGCTCTATTTTATCAATGATTTGTTCAAGAGTTGAGTGTATTTGTTTGGCTCCACATTTAGTGAAATGGATAGTAACCGACAATTTGTGTTGGGTATGCACTATAACTGTAGGGGTCATAATTCTCCTCGTAAAGAAGGAGAGCCTAAGATTCAATTTGGTTCTATTGGCAATCTGTTGGTATTGGACTTCGGGCTACCGATGCTGAGGTTGATAGATAAGCCATGAAGACATTTAGGAATATTGTGGCTGGACAACAGCAGATGACAGGTGTACTGTAACAGTTGTCTAACACCCTACAACAGTTAGCTTTACAATGGGGCCGGAGTAGAGAGAGAGTTTGTGACATTTCAGTTGGTTCCCATAGGTCATGAGTGGATGAGGGGCCTAGAGCTAATGAAAGACATGGGGTTGAGGACTGTATTAGGATGGATCATAAGGTGGATAGGATAGGTTATATTAGTGCTCACGACAAACCACAAAAACCCACTTTCTTGAGACCAGAGTTGGATACAGTTAGTACCACTTCTGAGGCAGCACCCGTTATTGATGATGTTATGGCCCACTTCAATGAGTGGGATGCTCTACCTCAAGCACTAAAGGATAATTTGAGTTTTGACAGATATCTGACACAGAAGCGGGAGTATTCTAGAAGTAGGCATGCTACTAATAGACAACAACGTAGGAACTCAGCTTCAACAACTAGCTAGTAAGATGGCATTGGCTCGTTGTGATGGGAGTGGTAGAGTGATTACTAGAGCTTGGGTTCACAAGCTCGATACCTACCTCACTTTGTGCCCTATGACTGATGACACCATCATATTTGTTGTTCTACACCTTGATGGAATTGCACATGATTGGTGGTACCATGGTTTAGTATCTCTCCATTGAGGGTTATGCTTTTCATTGAGGGTCTCGCTGATCCACTTAGGGGTTGGGTTAAGTCAATAGACCCACCCTCACTGTAGGAAGCCATGAAGAAAGCCCGAAACTTAAAGGCTTCTACACCTAGAGGCAAATTTTTGTAATGTCACCATTTTTAGCAAGTTCCTGCAGTTGGTTAGGTCAGTTCACCATCGCAACCCTCGTGCATTGACAATGGGATTTGAGGGTCTCAGTTGTGTGGTTATAGGCTTTCCAGCAACGTATGGTATGTTTTGGCTCTGTTTGAGTGACTTACTATTTATAGTAAGTCAATCTATTGGTTTCGATGAGCTTAGTTGAGTTAAAGGATTTGGAAGATGCTCTCAGTTTCTATTTTGGGCTTTCAGTTTGAGCTCCAAGAATCTTGGAGGGAGCGTCTATATATAGTAAGTCACCCCGTTAGGCTCATTCATCATCTTTCATCATCAAGATCACTTTAGTGTTGTCAAATTTTGATTCTGATGCCTCTTCAGTTGTTTTCGCAAGGCGGGCGAATTATTATTATTATTCATATAAATACACTGAGGTTGCTATTTTTGATAGTTTTGTTGGTTGGTCACCTCAGTATCACAGCTTGTTGGAACCAGGACAAAAAGTTTTAAATCATGGGAACAAAAAACAATGGCCTTACATGTTAGAATTTGAAGTTATGATGGAAAAGGTCATTTTTGGAGCCAAAAACAATTAATAAATTAGTTTATAATGGCACTTTATTATGTTTTAATGTTGTGTGTGGGAAGCTTCTTAGGTGAAGTTCATTTGAAAAATTTTGTGCCATTTGGAGATTATAAATATGAGCCCATTTGATGAGTAAAGCATCCGATTGATTATTTTCTTTTGTTGCCTGTGAAGAGTTTCTGAGTTTGTTGATTTCTTTGCCCTTTCTATGGTATAAGGGTTTGGAATAAAGAAGTGCCTGGTAATTCACAACTGAGGTATTTTGAATTAATTTTGAGAATTGTCTTAATTAAAGTATAGTATTTCCCGACTATTATGTACTGTACCTGGGAATTTCATTGTGGCTGGAGAATTTGTGATTTGGAATGCCATTATTGTCTATTGTTTGGCGTGGCTAAAGAGGAATCTACTATGGTTGTTGTCCCTGTATTTGGCAGCGATTTCAGACTTTGTGGAAGGTTGCAATCAATTATTGGAGGGTAGCAATCAGGTTTTAGAGCACCTGCGATTATAAGCAAAAAGCATGTATTTTTGAACTTAGAAGTAAACTAGATTATTTCTTGACAACTACAATCCATATTTCATCTATTAGAAGTCAATTTCCAGGTTCATTATTGCATTCTTGTAAATTTTCAGAAGTCAATTTTTAAATTGGATATTAGTAGCATTGCCATCAATTATAGAATTACTTTTGAATTGTTTAGTGGTGTTCATTTGTCCAAATTGATAAAGACTTAATCTATTAAAATTGTGAGCAACTGGCTGTGAATTTAAAGCATTATTTATTGAGTGATAATAATTTGCCTGCCAAATGTTTGACAAAATATCAAATTGTTGATTAGCAAAAGCAAATTGATGTTTGTTAAGGATATAGTCTATTGAGGGTTTTTATAGTGGTATCAGAGCGGTTTCCTGCCATCCTGTGGGGTAGGAAAGTTATTTTATTTTCAGATTTGTTGTTGTTTTTGGAGTGACCAGCACTCTAGCATTTTCTAGCCATGGACAAACATAGGAGGACAGAAAGTTCTAGAAGTTAGTGGAGTAATGAGGAAGTTAGCGTAAAAATGAATGCCTTGTAGGAGAGTTTGGAGAAACTGAAGTTTCATCAGCAAAGGTTGGCAGAGGGCTTGTCGGATCCCGTGACAATTGAGAGGCAGCGAGGTATATGGTTTCCGCCTTTAAAAGGCTGACATTGAGGTTGCAGGGAAGAAAGCTTGAGTTTTCCCCAAAAGGTGTCCCTGAGGCCGATGTACCTATATTTAGTACGACACCTGCTAGCTTTATCCGCAGTGTTGATAATGGACTCATTTCACAGAGATCAATAGATGTGTTAGTACCCTTGGTGGATAGCGGCATTGAGCTTCAGTAGGTTGAGGCTCCCAAAGTTGTTGTAGCTAGTGTAGAGACAGTTGATGTAGTTGTTACTATTGACACTTTTGGCTCTTTCAAGGAGGGGATTATTATTGGAGATTTGTATGTGAGTTATCATAGTGTTGCTCTAGTATGAGAGGCAATTGCTTCCTTAGGTGGGACCAATGCATGTATGGAGTCACCCAACTATGATGTTGGTGATATAGGTGTTACAATGAAGTTGGCAGATGTGGATGCAGATACTATGAGCTACACCGGTTATGATATCCCTTATCAGATATTGGGTGATGACTCCGAGGAGGTTTTTGATGAGTCCCAAGATCGATGTTTACATGATCTTACGTTTGAGGTGGAAGTTGAGACACGCGAGGAGATTGATATTGTGAGGGCTTCCATTTCTTCGAATGAGGAGTTGTGCAAGGGTGATGGCACACGTATGAGCAATCTTGTGGTGAGAATTCTAATTCAGTTTCCTATCACAATGCAATTAGAGAGACAGAGAGATTGCATAGGATTCAGGGGTTACAGAGAAATCATGTGACCAGTCAGCTGAAGGTGAGTTATAGTGACATTTCTTCAGCTCTTGGGCATCATGATGTTGTCCATCAGATGCTAGCTACATCTGGTTGGGGTGCTCCTATGTCTGATGAGCAAGGTGATAGTACTCTTTCTCTAGCAAAGGTTCATGCGCTTCGAGAGGATATCAGGATCCTGAAGCATAATTACTCGCAGCTAGTTGTTGACCGAGATTACCTTCTGGAGTGGGGTAGCACCTGTCATGAGACATTGTTAGAGAAAGAGTAGGAGGTGGTGGAGCTCACCCAAGAGCTTGAGGTGACTGTGGACTCCCTTTAGTGTACTCAGTGGGCTCTTCAAGAGTCACAGTCACGATTGGATGAGGTGACCGTGGAGTTGGAGCATGTTCGGACCACACCAGCCCCAAATCCATTTCAGTTGCATATTGTGGTTGGTGGTGAGTTTGCTTCTACGGTTGGGGATGATGGATGTGATGATGTGGCCGACACATCCGTCCAGGATATGGGTGCAGTAGATATGGATGAGATGAGAGTATCAGGGGAGTTGGGCTCTCGTGTTGATTTGATTCCTTCTACTGAAAGTGAATTTATTTCATCATCTTATACAGCTGATAGCATTGGACAATTGGCAGTGCCACATTTTCAAAGGGATCAGCTGTGGGTCGCAGGGGAGCAGGTTGATGCTTCCTGATATAATTTCTACTCCACAAAGTCCTTCATGGAGTATCTATTGGAGAGTTTAGATGTAAGGGAGGATTCTTACAGAGTGTCTGAGGGTACTCTTATCTAAGGCTCTCATGCTATTTAGAGGTTGGTGGGAAAGATTGTAGAAACTCTATCTATTATGCTTCCCCATAGGGATTTCGAGGTTGGGTTTGCTGAGAGGGTTGCCCAAGATCCTTCTCGACGAATAGTTCAGAGTCTGAGATTGGAGCAATCTTCTGATTCCCAATTTGATGATGATGAGCCCTTGACAAGGATTGGGAGTTTTTATCGGCATTACACTGCGGAGTGCTCATCACTTTTTTTTTGACCCACAGGTAGAGGGCTTGGTTTCATGTCAGTGCGGGTTGGCTCCAGTTTCGTACCATCCATTATGGGATATGTTAGCACCATCTGTTGCAGATGGGATTGACAGCTGCAAATTAGATCCCTTTGTCATGTCCCCATTTTGGAGGCAATTTGATTTAATTAATTTAATTAATTAGGTTGTCCAAAATAATGAATATTTTATGAGGATGACTAATTAATTATTTTAATTAAATAAATAAGTGGTATTAAGTTAATTATTTATAAAGTTATCAAATAAATAAATATTAAAAGGTAACTTTATATTTAATTAATTTAATAAAGTGACTTGAATTATAAAATATTTTTTATAAAGTCACTTAATAGATAAAATAAAATAATGTTCTAGAAGTTTCTGGAGAAAGTGGAAAAAAAGAATAAATAGGCACCCCAGGCTTCATTCTAATCATCCACATTTGTTGTTGTTGATGTTGATGTTTGTTGATGTGCATTGTGGAGCCTAGGGTTTCTGCAATAATCACAACTGGCCATTGAGAACGAAAACTCTCAATTGGTACGCAATTTTGAGGGTGTGAAATATCACTTGAATTATTGCAGCTGGGAGGAAGATACTTTAGTCTTCTATTTGTGCTACAATGAGAAAAAATATTTGTGGCCATTGAGAACGAAAACTCTCAATTGGTACGCGATTTTGAGGGTGTGAAATATCACTTGAATTATTGCAGCTGGGAGGAAGATACTTCAGTCTTCTATTTGTGCTACATTGAGAAAAAATATTTGAGTACAAAAAGCAGGCCGAAAAAGTAGTTTGAAAAAGCAGGCCGAAAAAGCAGTTTGAAAAAGCAGGCCAAAAAAGCAGTTCGAGAAAGCAAGCCGAAAAAGCAGTTTGAAAAAGCAGGCCGAAAAAGCAGTTCGAAAAAAGCAGTCTAAAAAAGCAGTCCGAAAAAAGCAGGCCGGAAAAGCAGAACCGAAAAAACAGGCCGAAAAAGCAAGTCCGGAAAAGCAATTCAAAAAAAAAGCAATCCGAAAAAAGAAAATTCGAAAAAGCAAAGAAAATTATTACAGCCATCTACAATCAGGGGCGGCAACTAGAGAGGCACGACTTGGGCACTTGAGGAGGTTATTTTCTGTTCAGTGGTATTGCAATACATCTATTCTCTAAGGTGACTTCATATGCCAGGTCTGATGTGTATTTTCATAGTTGCCTTTCACTATAGAGTGCTGTTGTAATTGTCATTTCGTATCAGACCTATCATTCATTAATAGATATATCATTCATTTTTACATTCCTCACAATGGTATCAGCATTCCATGGCTTTAGTTGTATTTAATCATGCATGTGATTAGCGTACTGCTGTAGGGGAGTATTGAAGTTAGATATTTAGTGTTGCATTAGTTTTCATTGGCAGCTGTAGGTGCATATTACTTTACCAGCAATCATCATATTTTGATATCTTTGTAAATGCCAAGAGTCTTGGCTAACTTAGTATGAATATTGTATTGGATACTCATTCTCAATTAAGGAGATACAATTGCTGGTCATTAATAGTTGTCTTTGAGCGTTAATATATCATCTTTTATCAGCTAGTTAGCTTACATACCAACTGTTTGTTAAAATACCAGTTGGCTGTAGGTGATCATTTTCATGATTAGACCTCATATATGCATTCACTATTGCCAAACTTAGTTGCATATTTATGTTAGGTTATTGTTTAGACAATTTGGAGTCTTTTGTAAGCATTCTCTTTGAGGTAAATCCAAACAAGAACCACTGCAGCGATCTGAAAAGTTATATCAGTCAGAGGACCCTTGCTTGCAAAGTGTTTGACGAAATGTCAAACAACTGAAGAATAAAGATTTTTGGTGTTGGAAGAAGTTATAACCTATTGGGGTTATTACAGTGGTATTAGAGATATTGACCTGCCATCCTGTTGGGGTAGATTGGACATTGAATCAGTTAGTTAATCATGTTTACTTCAAGTACCCAGAAGCAGTGGGAAAAGGATATGAAGAAGCTTAAACAAAATTTGAAAAGGTTGGATGAAAGTCAGAAAAGGATGAATGAATTGATGGTTTCCATGTTTAAGAGGACTACATCACAGAACAAAGACAAAGAGGAACAAGAGGTCTCTACAAGTGAGGTATCCAGAAACCTCTACAAGGAGTTTGCAGCAGTTGGTGACCAGCATATAGCCGAATCTAGGATCGACAAAAATCAGACTAGCTTGGAGGAAGATGTTGGGCACACAATACTTCAAAAGGTAGTGGGAATGGATATTACGCAGATTGATAGTAACGGTCAACTTGATACTCAAGTTGAGACAATTGTATACAAATCGTCAGAGGGTGATGTCACAGGTACTCAGGATGGTTTAGTTCCAATAGGCAGTGACTTCAACGTAGTGGGTTCAGATGATGATTATGAGGATGTTGTTGTGCATGATGGTGAGCTACTTGGTAGAGATGAGCAGACATTGAACATTCATGACTTTGCTGAGAGAGAGTACCAGGCACAGATAGATGCTTCGTCACATGAGGTTGAGGCTGGTAGTACTTCACATGATTTGTCCAGCCAGCTTAAGGTGAGCAAAGACAGTATTATGACTTCATTATCTCATCATGACAGGATGCGGGATATGATAGAGGATCACATTCGGATGATTCAGTTACAAGGTAGACATAAGGGAGTTCAGGCGAAGTCTTCTTGTGTTGACTTACAGGTGATTAGGGAAGGAATGAGAACGATGAAGTTGAGTTATTTACATCTTCTATCAAATCGTGACCATCTTCTTAGACTTGTCAGAGACTATTCAGATGCCTTGAGGAGGAAGGAGGAGGAAGTTGACAGGCTTTCTTGCGAGCTTGAGGACACTCGAGCTTCTTTGGTGAATACTCCATTGGCATTACAGGACTGGTAGAGACATGGGGATAAGCATGGCATGGAGTTGAGTTTAGTTCCATCTTGCACTCCTGATATTTAGCTTTCTATGGCACGTAAATCATATGTGGTCGTTGATAATGTTGTGAGTTCATCTTGCATTCACATCTAGGATTCAGGGACAATGTTAGACAGGTATGTGGAGTTAGTTGGTATTGGTCATATTACTCAGGTGAGGAGTTTGCTTGAGTTACCAGCTGATTCTAGTTTACGGATATGGACTTGAGATTGTTATATTGACGTTTGGGATTCAGTTGACTGGAGATCTTTAACACTTTTTGGTAGCAGTAATTGTTTGGGTGCTATCATGGATTTGATTAGCAGATTGCACGGTGTTGTCTTTTCTTGCGCCAGCAACTTGTCCGATGTTGGTATTAGTTTTTATACACCGGTGTTGGGCTTTGTTCATATATCCAGTCGACCATTCTTGCTGGAATGTGTTGATGATCTTTCATATTTGGCAGTGTGTACAGATGAGTCCCAGGATCATATTGGCATTGATGACATCCAGGAGGATGCAGTGGGCAGTTTTGAAGACTTAGTTTTCTTGGCAGTTTCTTTTGGTATAGAGGAGTTGGATAGCGGTGCTACAGTTTTTGATACTGCGTATGTTGATATGAGCTTTGGAGTTGATTCGCAAGATATGGATGGTAATACTCTAGAGACCAGTAACTTTGAGGATACTCCTTTAGACAGTGCGTCAGAGGAGGTTGGTAGGAGACAGTCTAGCCAGTGCCATCATGTGTCTAGTCAGTTGAGAGTTAGTGAGCGAGACATTGTCATAGCTTGCCAGCATTTCGATGCTGCTCGTCAGTTGTTAGCAGTTTATGGATGGGGTTCTCCTACTAGTGATGAGCAGGGAGGCAGTTATTTTTCCTTGCCAGAGATCCACTCTTTATGGGAGGCTATTCGGATTCTAAGACAGAATTATATGCAGCTGCTAGCCGACAGAGATTATCCTATTGAGTGGGGGAGTACAGCATACGATGCATTATTGGCCAAGGAAGATGAGGTGAGTGAGCTTACTCAACAGCTCGAGGTGACTTCTGAGATTCTTGAGAATACATAGTTGGCTTTCGAGGAGTCACAGTTTCATTTGGCTAAGGTGACCCTGGAGTTAGAGCGATTGCAGTCTTTACAAAATTCTGTACAGTCACAAGCTGTGGTGTCTGGTGATCCGAGGATGTCCATGGTCGAAATTATCAGAGACAGTGGAGATGGGGATGCATCCATCCTTGATACTAACATTGGCATATCAGGTTCGTTCCCACTAGAGTCAGGTTCAGTTGAGTTGGGTGCTGCAGCAGATTGTTGTATGCCTGACATGGTGGTGGCCTCTAGTACTGATGGCACGGAGACTAGAGATGTTGTATCAAAGATCATGTGTGATGTTGGTGAGCCGGCAGTTGGCATGGTTCCTGCTAGCAATACTACTCCCTTGGCGATGTCTTCGGAGGTAGTAGTCAGTTGCAGCTTGGTTAGTGATCGATTGCAGTCTGAGCCATTGATTGAGATTGGCGCATTCTATCGGCATTACACTGCGAGGTATGCTCATCAATTTACCTTTGATGATCATGTTGATGAGATGATGATACAAAGATGTACTTTGGTTCCTAGTGCTTGTCATCAATTATGGGACGGTTTGACGCCTCGGGATGAGAGTTGTGATGAGCATGAAATGGCGATAGGTTTTGCAGTTGACAGCTTGATAATACATGACTTAGAGCAAGAGTTTGGGAGTGATGCTTCAGTAATTGTTGTTATTGATTCTACTCCTTTGGCTATGACATCTCCTGACTTAACTGGTGATCAGTCACAGTGGGTTGTATCACTTGTTCATGGTGAGCTGTTGACTGAGGTTGGTTCTTTTTATCAACATTATACTGCAGGGTATGTACATTAGTTAGCATTTGATCCTTGTGTTGAGGAGTTGATGGCAGGCAAATTTGGTTTGGGTTCCATTTCTTGCTGGTTATCTTGTGATGATTTTTCACCATCAGCGGTGCATGGGAGTTATGGCTATGAGACAGTGGCCGGTGATCTGCAGAGTTGTGTTGACTGCAGGAGTTGTTCAGTGTGTGGATTCTCCATACTTGGTACAGTTTCATTCGGGAGCGCTCACCATTGTTGCAGAGTTGGATTGTACATTCCATATAGGCCAGTGGGATTCGTTGATGGTATTTATTGTGTTGGCAGTTTGATTTGTCTACTTTACTTGGGCTCTGATGTTCTAAGAGATTGTGTCTCGTGGGTTTCTGACTGTGGCAGTTGTGATTTTGGAGTTTGGTTGAGCTGTAATTGTCAGTTTGATTATAGATTCCTCTTGGTTATATTGCAGAAGATATTGCAGGAGCCTATGTTAATTAACAATGGTATAGTTCATGACTACATTTGGGATCCAGGCGGATTGATTGGTTTATTGTTCAGCCATTGCTTGGGGACAAGCAATTTTAGGAAGGGCGGACTGTCATGTCCCCATTTTGGAGGCAATTTGATTTAATTAATTTAATTAATTAGGTTGTCCAAAATAATGAATATTTTATGAGGATGACTAATTAATTATTTTAATTAAATAAATAAGTGGTATTAAGTTAATTATTTATAAAGTTATCAAATAAATAAATATTAAAAGGTAACTTTATATTTAATTAATTTAATAAAGTGATTTGAATTATAAAATATTTTTTATAAAGTCACTTAATAGATAAAATAAAATAATGTTCTAGAAGTTTCTGGAGAAAGTGGAGAAAAAGAATAAATAGGCACCCCGGGCTTCATTCTAATCATCCACATTTGTTGTTGTTGATGTTGATGTTTGTTAATGTGCATTGTGGAGCCTAGGGTTTCTGCAATAGTCACAACTAGCCATTGAGAACAAAAACTCTCAATTGGTACGCAATTTTGAAGGTGTGAAATATCACTTGAATTATTACAGTTGGGAGGAAGATACTTCAGTCTTCTATTTGTGTTGCATTGAGAAAATATTTGTGGCCATTGAGAACGAAAACTCTCAATTGGTACGCGATTTTGAGGGTGTGAAATATCACTTGAATTATTGCAGCTGGGAGGAAGATACTTCAATCTTCTATTTGTGCTACATTGAGAAAAAATATTTGAGTACAAAAAGTAGGCCGAAAAAGCAGGCCGAAAAAGCAGTTCGAGAAAGCAAGCCGAAAAAGCAGTTCGAGAAAGCAGGCCGAAAAAGCAGTTCGAGAAAGCAGGCCGAAAAAGCAGTTCGAGAAAGTAGGCCAAAAAAGCAGTTTGAAAAAGTAGGCCGAAAAAGCAGTTCGAAAAAAGAAAGCCGAAAAAGCAGTCCAATAAAAGCAAGCTGAAAAAGTAGAACCGAAAAAACAGGCCAAAAAAGCAGGTCCGAAAAAGCAATCCGAAAAAAGAAAATTCGAAAAAGCAAAGAAAATTATTACAGCCATCTACAATCAGGGGCGGCAGCTAGAGAGGCAAGACTTGGGCACTTGAGGAGGTTATTTTCTGTTCAGTGGTATTGCAATACATCTATTCTCTAAGGCGACTTCATATGCCAGGTCTGATGTGTATTTTCATTGTTGCCTTTCACTATAGAGTGTTGTTGTAATTGTCATTTCGTATCAGACCTATCATTCATTAATAGATATATCATTCATTTTTACATTCCTCACAATGGTATCAGCAATCCATGGCTTTAGTTGTATTTAATCATGCATGTGATTAGCATACTGCTGTAGGGGAGTATTGAAGTTAGATATTTAGTGTTACATTAGTTTTCATTGGCAGCTGTAGGTGCATATTACTTTACCAGCAATCATCATATTTTGATATCTTTGTAAATGCCAAGAGTCTTGGCTAACTTAGTATGAATATTGTATTGGATACTCATTCTCAATTAAGGAGATACAATTGCTGGTCATTAATAGTTTTCTTTGAGCGTTAATATATGATTTTTTATCAGCTAGTTAACTTGCATACCAACTGTTTGTTAAAATACCAGTTGGCTGTAGGTGATCATTTTCATTATTAGAACTCATATATGCATTCACTATTGCCAAAATTAGTTGCATATTTATGTTAGGTCATTGTTTAGACAATTTGGAGTCTTTTGTAAGCATTCTCTTTGAGGCAAATCCAAACAAGAATCACTGCAGCGATCTGAAAAGTTATATTAGTTAGAGGACCCTTGCTTGCAAAGTGTTTGACGAAATGTCAAACAATTGAAGTATAAAGATTTTTGGTGTTGGAAGAAGTTATAACCTATTGGGGTTATTACACCCTTGTAGTATCTACACACTCGGGACAATTTGGCAAAGGTTGGAGTTGGTGGTAGTGTTTCAGTTACCTATGGTTGTTACCATCTCCACAGTGCAGTTGAGTGTGAATGTCAAATTGATGGGGACTCGGGTGTGGACAAGGTTGGTATTTTAGTCGGGTTAAGTTATGATGAGTTGTTGCTTACATTAGCACCTCGGGTCAGATTTTAAATGATTATAATGTTGATGTTCGTTATTTCGGTGTTGGTGCTACAGGAGTTGCTTGTACATAGCAAGGATAGTACGCAATTCTACCTTTGGGATCCAAGTGGATTGTGATGTCCATTTTTCTCTAGGATTTCTTGGGGACAAGCAATCTTAGAGAGGGAGGACTGTAATGTCCCTTTTTTTTAGCAGATTCCTGCAGTTGGCTAGGTCAGTTCACCATCACAACTCTCATGAGCTGGCAGTAGAATTTGAGGGTCTCAGTTATGTGGTTATAAGCTTTCCAACAGCCTATGGTGTGCTTTGGCTCCATTTGAGGGACTTACTAGTTATAGTAAGTCAAATTGTTCATTCCAATGAGCTTAGTTGAGTTAGAGGAGTTGGGTGATGCTCTCAGTTTTTATTTTGGGCTTCCAGTTTGGGCTCCAAGAATCTTGGAGGTAGCGTCTATTTATAGTCACACTATCAGGTTCATTCATTGTCTTTCATCATCAGGATCACTTTAGTGTTGTCAGATTTCGATTCTGATGCTTCTTCAGTTGTTTTCGCAAGACGGGTGAATTATTATTATTTATCTAAATAAGTTGAGGTTGCTATTTTTGTTCATGTTGTTTGTTGCTCACCTTAGTATCATAGCTCATTGAAACCGGGACAAAAAATTTTAAATCATGGGAACAAGAAACAATGACCATGTGTGTCAGAATTTTAAGTTATGATGGAAAAGGTCATTTTCTGGAGCCAAAAGCAATTAGATTAATGGCACTTTATTATATTCTAACGTTGTGTAAAGTAAGCTTCTTAAGTGGAGTTCTTTTGGGAAACTAGTGCCATTTGGAGATTATAAATATGAGGACATTTGATGAGAAAAGCATCCAATTATTTGATTATCTTATTTTGCTCTTGTTGTCTTTGTGACATTTCTGAGTCTATTTTGCTCTTGTTGTCTTTGTGACATTTCTGAGTCTAAGTTTGTGCCCTTGTTGAACTATAAGGGTTTGAGATCTACAATTGAAGTATTATAGATTTAATTATGAGAATCCACAGTTGAGGTATTGTGGACTTTTGAGTTTTATTATCGTCTCCTCTTTCTATATTAACTGTGGTTGAGGAGTATTTATACAATTGAATATTATAATTTCTCTATTGTTGGATGAGGGTTTAGTCTACAGATTGGAATTTGTTTTAGGCAGCATTTGTAAGGGTAGATTGTGAACACCAAATTAAAATTGGAGCAGGCGGCTTTCAATTTGACTTTGCAATTACATTCTACGGAGAAGACCAGGTTCTTAATTTGTAAAATTCAGTTAATATTACATAGTTTGAAAGTAAACGGGTTGGCTTCAAATTCTGATTTATTAACAGCCAACAATTAAATTCCCTTTTCATTATATTATTTTATGGTTTGTTGATGAATGAATTCAAAGGCTGGTGTGAATCATTTCAGAATTGTTTATTGGTGTTTGGTATTTATTTATGCAAAACTTATGAGGCCAAAATTAAATAAATTTGTAATCAGTTTCTTGTACATCCTGATATTGTGTTTGAAATTTAAGAGATCATATATTCACTAGTAATTGGGTTGCTTGTCAAGTGTTTGACAAAATATCAAACCATTGAAATGTGAAAGAAATTGATGATTGATTTAGCTATAACCAGACACTAGTAACTTAATCCTTAAGGTTGTGTCAGGAAACCTTTGGGGAAAACATGTTGTTTGGAGTATTTTGTCAAAGAATTTGGAAGGGCCCATATTGCTTTGCATCATATAACCACCCTTCAACCAATCCTTTGGTCAGTTTGTCCCATAATCCCATATGTTGTCAACTTTGATGACGAGTTGTCAACATTAACAACTTGCATTTTGCACAATTACATTCCAAGGGTCATTTGTAGACCTTATAAACAAAAAACATAAGTAAACCCCTTAATCTACCCTTAAACCCATACATTAGCTCTTTTAGGTCACATTTGCCTATATTGGAAACTTTTATTACATTGATTCAAAATGACATTTCATGGCTCTAATGGCCTCATTACAATATAAAATGACCTTATAAAACTCATTTTTCATCATGGCTTGTTGGATCACCCATATGATTATATCATAGAGATAGAGGAGGGCACTAAGCCCATCATGATCATGCCCTATCGGCATCTAATGCGGCTCAAAGATGAGATTGAGAAGACCATACAAGAGTTGCTTGACATGGGGCATACTAGGCCAAGTAAGTCCCCATTCGCTTCTTTAGTTGTTCTGGTCAAGAAGAAGAATAGTACCCTTCAGATGTGCATTGATTACCAGAGGTTGAATAAGAAGACTATTAAGAACCAGTATCCTATTCCACGGATTGATGAGCTCATTGGTGAGTTGCATGGGGCAAAGTATTTTTCAAAGATTGACTTGAGATCGAAATTTCATCAAATCTGAGTTAGAGAGCAGGATATAGAGAAGACTGCATTCAGATGTCATTATGGGCATTTTGAGTTTCCAGTCATGCCCTTTGCCTTGAAAAATGCACCTTCTACTTTTCAGTCTACTATGAACAAGGTGTTTCACAGCCAGCTCCGCAAATTTGTGTTAGTCTTCTTCGACGATATTCTAATTTATAGCAAGACTTGGCATGATCATGTTGTTCATCTGGATACCATTTTGGGTATATTGGATCGGGCTTCCTTGCATGCCAAGGAGTGCAAGTGTGCTCTTGGTATGATAGAGTTACTTTACCTAGGGCATAATAGCATATTATCGGTGGTGATGGAGTTCACATAGACCCAGATAAGATCCATGCTATTGTGGAGTGGCAGCACCAGAGAACCTAAAATAGTTGAGGGGGTTCTTGGGCCTTTTTACCTTTTATTGTAGGTTTGTGGCAGGATTTTCACGACATGTGGCTTTCGTTACAGATTTGACCCGTAAGGGTGCTTTTCAATGCACTGCTTAGGCACAGGAGTGTTTTGACAGGTTTAAGACTATCATGACTTCATGTCCGATGTTGGCTTTACCCAATTTCTCCAGGCCCTTTGATTTACATTGTTATGCTTCTGGGAAGCGTATTGGTGTAGTTTTGTCCCAAGATCGATATTCCATTGCTTTTGAGAGTAGGAAATTGTGGGGACCGGAGAGATCTTTTAGTGTTTACGATAAGGAGATGCTGGCCATCATGCATATTTTGGCCAAGTTCAAGCAGTATTTAGTGGGCAACAAGTTTATTTGCCAAATCTGAGCCAAGCAATACAAACAGAATAGGGTGAGGGTTGAATCCTACCGAAATTGGAATAGCCAAGTAGGGAAGATCTTTCACTTCCGAAATGACAAACAACCGAGAATCCCAACTAGAATTTACACTATAAGAAAATGTAATGGGCACCCCTGAATGTCCCAAAAAACTAAACCAAATTGCTGAAAGGAATTATGTCAAACAGTTTGCATTCAACCTTTTATTTCTCTGTTTAATGTTTTAAACCCCTTTTAACTCCGAAAATCAAACGTTTATTTGTTTGTTGTGTTTTGTGCATGGAATTGGTATCATATAACATAAACAAGAAAGAAACTACAATACTATGCAAAGTGGAAATGAACTGCTGCTAATAAAATGTTATTTTCAAAATTCATAAAACCAAATACATGGCAGATTTATCAACTCACTAATTACTTCAGCATTATTGACATAATACTCCAGCCCATGCTTTCGAACTTGCTGCTACAGTGCTTTGTCCTTCAATCAGTCCACTACCTTCGTAATATCATTCCCTCAAAGCGGCATAAGCGTTGGACAAGTAGTGAAAAAGATATGAGCAAAATACCAAATCTGCCTGTAGCTGGAAATGCAACTAAACTGCCTGATAATGAAGCCGATAACAAAGAATTCCAAAGGCCAAACCCCAAGGGAATGACGTCTAGAATGTTACAAGAGAGGATAAACGTCCTCAAATGCCAAGAACGGAGCTGCAACTCACACAACAATTTCTTCTCATATTCAACCTGTCTAATGAAGCCACAAATGCTTCCTTTTATTCTATTTCCAAGGGTCCGCTCAACTCATATGGGCAATGTGGGATAAAAGATGTGCAATGTATAAAACATATATTAAAATACCCCTTATGTCTCCCTTGGGTACACATCCTCATAAAATAAATATTAAAGTAACACTTTAATATTTTACAATTAAATTAGACGTTACTTTAATAAAACTTCAGGCATTAAAATGTATAGCAATCGGACTCCGAATAATGCAAGTGATAGCTCATCGGAAAGCTCTCACCGAGGAGTATCAAATCCAATCACCAAAATTGACCTGCACTGTGTCCTGCCGACTTACTAAAAATAGTAAGTATGCCTGAAACTGAGTAAGTCAACTTCGTTTTGGCCCAAACTGGAAATGACTAGGCCAAAACACTCTAGGATCCCATTAAACCCTTCGTTAGCTCTCGGGACCATGTAGAACAAGGCTAACGCACACACACTTGGTCAACTGCTAAAATGGGGACATTACAATCCGCACCCCTTGAAATTGCTTGTCCTCAAGCAATCTCAGTCCAGCCTACTGAATAACTTGCTGACTCTCCCATGTAGATTCTTCCTCTAGCAGGTCTTTCCATCTGACCAAATACTCCTTCACTATCCTGTTTCTAAGCTTCCTCTCTCTGGTGTCGAGAATAGCCTCAAGTACTAACACAAGCTTCCCCTCATCCAAAGGGGGTAAATCTGCAGAAGGCACTACACTCTGACCAATGGCTTTCTTAAGCCTAGACACATGAAACACATTGTGCACTCGATTGCCCTCTGGAAGCTCAAGCTCATAGGCGACTTTGCCCACTTTGCGAATCACCCTATAGGGACCATAAAATCTAGGTTTCAACTTTTCAGCTCCGCTCTTCTTGAGCGATGACTGCCTATATGGTTGTAGCCTCAAGTAAACCATATCCCCTACCTCGAAGCTACGCTCTATTCAATGCTGATCAGCATACAATTTCTGTTGATTCTGGGCCTGTTGTATATTCTCTTTGAGCACTTTCAAGATGTCCTAACTATCCTGCAATAAGTTTTTGGCTTTGGGCACTCTACTGTCCCCCAAAACTAAATCCATGAAGCTAGGTGCTTCATAACCATAGAGTGCCATAAAAGGAGTCATCTTGATCACCCATATTGTTGTCATGATCAAAGAATATCTCCTTTGTGTCTGTATGGCTGGATTCAATGTCCACTTGTACGGATGTACTAGACTGTTTGCTTTGCAAGTCTGAAATCCTATTTTGTCTTGCTCTGGTATCGCGGAAATTATAAGGCCCCTATCGCATGCTCAAACATAAATGCTTAGCCTATGTTTTTATTTATTTATTTCTGATTTTAGTGTTTTGACATTTCGTCAAACACTTTTTCCTCTATCCGTTTGTTCCAAATTCCCTATAAGACCTCCACAGGATGGCAGGACTTATAGCTCTGATACCACTGTAATGGGCACCCCTGGATGTCCTAAAAAACTAAACCAAATTGCTAAAAGGAATTATGTCAAACAGTTTGCATTCAACCTCTTATTTCTTCGTTTAATGTTTTAAACCCCTTTTAACTCCGAAAATCAAACGTTTATTTGTTTGTTGTGTTTTGTGCATGGAATTGGTATCATACAACATAAACAAGAAAGAAACTACAATACTATGCAAAGTGGAAATGACCTGCTGCTAATAAAATGTTATTTTCAAAATTCATAAAACCAAATACATGGCAGATTTATCAACTCACTAATTACTTCAACATTATTGACATAATACTCCAGCCCATGCTTTCGAACTTGCTGCTACAGTGCTTTGTCCTTCAATCAGTCCACTACCTTCGTAATATCATTCCCTCAAAGCGGCATAAGCGTTGGACAAGTAGTGAAGAAGATATGAGCAAAATACCAAATCTACCTATAGCTAGAAATGCAACTAAACTGCCTGATAATAAAGCGGATAACAAAGAATTCCAAAGGCCAGACCCTAAGGGAATGACGTCTAGAACGTTACAAGAGAGAATAAATGTCCTCAAATGCCAAGAACGGAGCTGCAACTCACACAGCAATTTTTTCTCATATTCAACCTGTCTAATGAAGCCACAAATGCTTCCTTTTGTTCTATTTCCAAGGGTCCGCTCAACTCATATGGGCAATGTGGGATAAAAGATGTGCAATATATAAAACATATATTAAAATACCTCTTATGTCTCCCTTGGGTACACATCACTATAAAATAAATATTAAAGTAACACTTTAATATTTTACAATTAAATTAGACGTTACTTTAATAAAACTTCAGGCATTAAAATGTATTAGCAATCGGACTCTAAATAATGCGAGTGATAGCTCATCGGAAAGCTCTCACCGAGGAGTATCAAATCCAATCACCAAAATTGACCTGCACTGTGTCCTGCCGACTTACTAAAAATAGTAAGTATGCCTGAAACTAAGTAAGTCAACTTCGTTTTGGCCCAAACTGGAAATGACTAGGCCAAAACACTCCAGGATCTCATTAAACCCTTTGTTAGCCCTCGAGACCATGTAGAACAAGGCTAACGCACACACACTTGGTCAACTGCTAAAATGGGGACATTACAGAAAATATAATCCAAATCGCATACTAACTACTACTTACATGCTGTGCTTAAATACCCGTTGAGAAAAAGTTTTCGAGAATTTACAAAGATAGCCGACTACGATAATTACCTATGGAAACAATTAAATAAAAAATAGCTCTGAGATATACTAAATCAATCAGCCCATTAACAAAGGTTTGATTAATTATTTATTTTATGATGGGAACATTACATCATCTATGCATAGTTACTGAGATTTCAGAGGACTGGAGACATTTAATTATAGTTGAATATGGTAGGGATCAATGGGCTTCATGCATTTTGGATGGTAGTATTCAAGATGATAGTTATTCACCTGCAGGTGAGTTGTTCATCTACAAGGGGAGGATATATTTGATTTCGGGTCAGATGTGCATGGGATCATCCTACAAGCATTTCATGATTCCCCTATAGCTAGTCATCCCAGGTTTTTCAAGACTTCTAGACAAGTTCAGGAAAGATTCACTTGAAAGGGGTTGAAGACTAATGTTCAAGGCTATGTTCGAGAGTGTTCTTTTTGTCAACAGAACAAACAAGAACACACTTATCTTGCAAGTTTGTTGCAGCCACTCCCTATTCCTGAGAGGAAGTGGGAAGGAATTTTCATGGATTTTATTGTGGACTTGCCTAAAGCCCAAGATAAAGGGACTGCATATATGTGGTAGTGGACAGACTCAGGAAGTATGCTCACTTCTTTCCTATTATTATTACCTATTCAGCTATGCAATTAGCTGAGTTACTCTTCAAGGAGATATTCAAGTTGTATGGTCTACCCAAGACCATAGTGAGTAATCATGATAGCAAATTTATGAGTCATTTTTGGCAAGAGATCTTTACATATGTGGGACTGAGTTGACTCCTAGTACCAGTTATCACCTGCAAACGGATGGTCAGACTGAGATTGTGAACAAATGGGTTGAGGGATATCTACAAAACTATGTTTCTTCTCAGTAGAAGGTTGGGGTGAAGTGGATTTACTTATGTGAGTATTGTTACAATTCTACTCATCACATGACCATTCAGATGTCACCCTTGAAGGTTTTATACGTTTATGATCCACCTAGCTTTATGGATTTGTTGTGTTGTGACAGTAGAGTGCCGAGTGCAGGGGATTTTCTACAGAATAACCAGGATGTACTAAGGTCTTTGAGAAATGATTTACAGAGGGCACGGGATCAAAAGAAACAATATGCCAACCAGCGGAGAACAGCTCGTACTTTTCAAGTGGGTGACATGGTTTACTTGATGTTGCAGCCGTATCAGTAGCCTTCTATCAAGAAGAGTGGTTCAAAGAAACTTAAGCTACGATATTATGGTCCTTTTTGTATTGTTCAGCATATTGGTAAGGTGGCATATAAGTTAGATTTGTCTAATGATAGTAGGGTTCATACTGTATTTCATGCTTCACGCCTCAAAGGGTCTTTGGGTAGACATGTGGTACCATCTCCTATATTGCCTCCATTTGATGATGAAGGGAGACTAAAGTTGATTCTCGAGGCAATTCTCGATAATAGAGAGAGGCAGTTGCTGCGGAGGACCATCAGAGAGTTTTTGGTTAAGTTGTAGGACTTACCCCAGATTGCAAGTGCTTGGGGACAAGCAATCTTGGGGAGGGAGGATTGTAATGTCCCTGATTTAGCAAGTTTCTAGAGTATGGTTTTGTTAGCTCATCATTGCAACTCCCTTGAGCTAACGTTTGGATTTGGGGGTCTTTGTTGAGGAATTACTATTTTGGGACTTATTGTTTTTAGTAAGTCACTTTTGGCCAGTTACTATTTTTAGTTGAGCAGTTTAGGCTAGGTGGTCGCCTAACATTTTGGCTCTTGATCTCATGATTGATTATTTGATGGAGTCATTGATTTCGAGAACGATAGAATTTAATGAGTATTTAATGTACACTTAACTATTATTGTGCTTTATATTATAAAGTGACTAGACTTTATATTATAAAGTTGTTTGTAAGTGAAAGCTTTGTAGATGAAGCTAATTGGCTAAAATTGCATTATAAATATGACTTCTTGGGAGGATGTGAGAAATCTTGATTATTATATTTTCTCATCTGATTATTTGGCCAAGGGTTTTTTGAGAATTCCTGAGAATTGTTTTGTAAGCAAATCGTTGCCGAGGTAATACAATCTGCATTTCTCCTACTGTTTATACTGTGTCTTGGAGATTGATTTTAAATTATTGTTTGAATTGTGAAGAGGATTGAATTGCTCTTCATACTGGTGGCTGCAAACTGGATATCCGAATTGTGGCTTTAAAGTACTGTCAATTCGCATCTAGAGGTAGTGTTTCATTTGGTAATTGCTTCTAGGAGATTTTTGAGCCAAAATTATCTACTAGAGGGTTGTGCGGCATTAATAATTGGACCTGCGATTTACTACCAGCCACGTGGGATCCCCACCTCCAACCACGTGACCAAATTAAAGGCCTGCGATCAGTGTTTATGACTTTGCTGATGCTGTTTGGCATTTGCAATTAGTTGAAAATGGTCGGCTTTGCATTTAAACCACTTGTGATTTTCTTTGGGGGGTCGTTTTCCACACTTAGCATTATTGTGGGCTTTTATTGGATTGTCTTCAGCAAAATTGGAGAATCGGCTTAAGCATTTGACCTCAGGACATGTTCAAACAAAAAAATTTTGCAATACTCTTAAAAAAATCAGGTTCATTTGATATTGCTTCTTCCTTGGTTTGTGTAAGCAATAAATTAAATCATTTAACATTTCAATTACCTATGGTGTGAATTTCAGATAGATGTTTGTTATTTCTTTTAAGCAATCTCTTTAGTCAAAATCCAAAAATCATCAAAAAATTAGAAAAACATTATAATTCAAAAAAAAAAACATGTTACACTTCAGTATCACAGTCACAAGGTTATTTCCAAGGTCACCGGGAGACGGGGAGACTTTGAGGTCTCCGGTACTGGTACTGGTACCGGTACGGCAATTTTTCAAATAGGAGACGGGGGTACTTGGAGACGGCAATTTTTTTTTTTTTTTTTTTTTAAATAAATTTTTAATAGTTTAAACTTAAAAGAGTCTAATACTAAAAGTAAATACAAAATTTCAAAATTTCAAAATAGTAATACCGTAAGACTAAAAGACTAAAGTAAATAATAAATTAATAATACTAGTGTTGTCACATTAAAAATTAAAATAGATTCATAGAGTCAAACTGTCAAAGATTATAATAATAATAAGCGGTCAGATACAGAAGTATATTACTGAAATAGATTTTAAAACCTGACAAATTGGCTTTGCTACAAAAAATTTGTGAAAATTATTGAATTATTCAACATTGATGCATGCATAGAGACACACTTAGGATTTCTATTTTCTAACTAAGAGTTAGGATTGCTTAGTTTAAAAGGGAGTAAATCATTTTGTAATAGTGTTTTTTTCCAGTTACACAGATTCAACTAACAAAGATTCCTATATTGGTACTAGGATATTGCCAACAGCAAATAAACAGGTACGAATAACAAATACGACTTATACATCAAACTGAAACATGATAACCTCTTGAAAAAACAGAAATATGGGACCAAATACAGTCATGTTAACATACATAAAACCTCTAGTCTATCACTGATATCGCTGAGTCTTTATCAGCAAATAGATGCTTGGTTTTCATGAGGAATAATACTATTATCAAGCATTTGCATATCAGATTTCTGTAACATACGTAATACTATCTTCTAATGCACTAACGACAGTTTTTGCACCCTAATTCCTCAGCCGCATAAATTTATGTGATTTGGGATCTTTACTGCAATCCTGTACAGCTTCCAATATGTTGTCTTAGACTTGTATCGTGTTCCTGTAGGTGACGTACATCACCAAGCAATTGTTACGGAATTCATATAGTACCTTAGATTTTTGCATTAAAAACATTTAAATGAAGGCTAAAATATATAAAATTATTTAATATTATAATTTACATTTATATTTTATCAGGAGACTTCGGGGAGACTTCACTTTTTGGATTAGGAGACGGGGAGACTTCAGGAGACTTCGTCATGAAGTCTCCAACTTTTTTTGAGGTCTCCGGAGACGCGAAAAGTGTCCGAGATGCGTCTCGGTCTCCGAGACGCCACTTTTAGGGGGGAGACGGGTCTCCTGGTAACCATGGTTATTTCGGGTCTTAACATAATCTCCACAAAAAACATGTCATCATATTGAGGTAACTAATCTCAACATAGTTAGTCAACCAAAAATTCAAGACTAGAATTTACCTTGATATATCCTATAGTGATATGATTGTGTCAATCATTTTAACATCTGATGTATAATGATCTCCAATCCTGAAGAATCTCGGGATATTTCACTGTATATAAAAACCATGCTTATCTCTGCTACCTAATTAGAATTTTTTTAGTACCTAGAGGCACACCTTCAATGATCACTCTACCTTGGAACATATATTTGCCCTGAATGTTTCTATAGTCACCTTTGCAGCATGACAAGCCTCCAAATAATTCCAATGATGAAAGTACCATCACTAGCAGCTTGACAAACACCACAGTTTTAATTCGGATACTACTTTTTATCTTATCTCAAGCACAGCTCAAATCCATGTCCATAACAAAATATCAAGCACCTCCACTTCATTGTACAATGCATCCACATCAAAACATCTCATCAGTTGGACATTTGACCTGATGCATCCTAGCATCAAAGTATTATCTTCCCTGATCTTGACCCAATATTATATATCTCAGTAGGTTCAATTTTCTATTTTCCAAGCAATAAAAGACATGCTTGTAAGAAAATCGCATTGTTTTAGAAAAAATATTTACATCGACTACGTCTTTCTATCATGTAGACAGCTGCACCATTGGTTATGTTTGAACGAGATCTCTGTGCCATCCTTTATTTTTTGAATCAAGTTAGCAACTTTGCCAAACAGAGAAAAAATGAAAGAATATTTAGACAACAATAATAAAATTACTTAACTTCCAAGATACAAAAATATGCAAACTATTGTCCTGCATTTTGTCAGCACAAAATGTTGGTAATAGCATGAAACTTTTTCAAGTTGGTTTCGTGTTTCTCTAAGCTTGAATTTCATAGTCAATTGCTTAATGTTGATTGATAGATCCATTTCAATTCATATATCAAATTTTTTTACTGAAGGCCTTCGTCAAGTCTTTTTCATTTTGATTTTTGTCAAGCCTTTGTTTGATTTTTGAAGCCTTCATTGTCCGTTCTTTGCTTTTGAGTTTGTGTTTGTTTGTTTTTAGTCCTTTGGTTTTGCTCATGTCATGCTTTTCGATTTTTCTTTTGATTCGGTCTAACCTAGAGGTCAATCGAAGTTGTCAGTCAAAAGATATGTCCATTTTAGTGCTTCAAAAGTGGACCTTTTAGATCCAACAGCACAAATTAAAAATATGATGTTAAATTTTCAATTTGACTTTCACTTTTTGAAAAATATAACTTATATTCACTTTTTGTTATATGTTTTTTTGTTACTTTAATTTTAAATTTATAACTTAAAGTGACTATAGTGCACTTTATATTATAATTTTAAGTTGAGTTACTTTTTAATTTTTCACTTAAAGTAACTATATAACTATATAGATTCAATTTAATTTTTGGTTTTAAAAATCAAATGTTTATTTAAATATTACTTTAAAATGATGTTTATATGTTATATTTCAAAATATGATAAATTAATATTGTTTTTGACCCATTTTGTAACATTTTTATAATAATAAGTGCATTAAATGACTTAAAGTCTTCATAAGTGGACATTTTATATGCAATAACATGTAAAATCCATCAAAAGTGGACATTTTACATGTCATTGCATATAAAGTTTACTTTGGTGGACTTTTTTATGTCATTACATCAAAAGTTCATCATAAGTGGACCTTTTTTATCCTTTTGCATCAAAAGTGAAGTTTTCATGCTTAGGCATCTAAAAGGTGAGTTGCATTTTAAAATATGCTTCCTCCCCCAAAAGGTTCGTTTTTATCTATGAGCATGTTTTAAAATATGTAATGGCACCCAAAAAGTGCAATTTTGGAGAGATGCATGTTTTAAAATGTGTAAGTGACCCAAAAAGACCCAATTTTGAAGAAAGACATGTTTTAATATATGCATTGACCCTCCAAAAGTCCGTTTTTTATAAAGAACATGCTCTTGCCCTCCAAAAACCCGATTTTGATCATAAATTGAGTTTTTCTCAATGGATTTGCATGAGATTTGTTCCCTTGGAGGCGTTTTGGTTGGCAATGATTTCTCTTGCTTCTAAAATAGATTTATTAAGCTCAAAAACGTTTAAGAAAGCTTCATTCTAGGGCATGTTTTTGGAGAAATCAGCAAATAAATTGATTATTTTGGAGGTTACATTGCATTGTGGTTCATTTTTTGGTGATTAATAATCAAAACGTTTTGATCTTACATCATGAAGAAAGACGTTTTTGCCAAAAATGTCCCACAAGCATGAGAATCCAAAAACATTGGATTATGGAGCATGAATAGGGCATGTTTTAGCATCTCCTAACAACTTCTCCTTGTTTGTTGCCCTCTCCCATTCAATTTTGCAAAAGTTTGAAAGATTCAAGTGTTTTTGAAGAATTTTTCAAACATTGGAGCATTTTTTCCCTTCATTTTTGGCACATGTAAATGGACTCGTTTTTTCTTGCTTTAAATTCATGCTTATCTTGCTGATTTTATGCATATAACTACTTGATGGTTTCCACTTATTAAAATCTTTTCCATAAAAAGTGCATTTTTCCTTTAAAAATGAAGTTTTTGTTCATTTTTATGTTTTTGGTTCTTTCCCAAGTCCCAATTTCGAATTTGAGTGTTGAAGTGCATTGCATCTTGGCATGTTTGAGTCACTTTCCAAAGGTACGTTGTTCCTTTTGTGTTTTGCGATTTGTGCTTGCTTGCCAATTTTTTCCATTTGGAAAAATTGCAAGTTCTTTCCCAAGAACTCGCTTTTGCGTCATTACATGTGAAAGCATTGTCACGTTCCACATTCTGTTTCCATGTCATGACATCTCACATTTCATCCAACAAAATGCAATTACATGTTTTCCATCTCATTCATCATCCGCACATGCATGTAATCCCATTTTCCACTTCCATTTTCACTCATCTCACTTTTTGCCTCAACTCGCACGACACGATTACACAAAATTTCTTACGTGTAATTGCATCCAAAAGGTCTGATTTTGATTAAAAGTCACATTTTGAAAAGTCAAAAAGATGTCATTTTCACCTCTTACGTACTTTGACTTCCCCTTTTCACCAAAAGTGACTATAAAAGTCATTATCTCACTTCCATTTTCCATTTCCATCCCTCCATATGCATTTGCGTCTCCGTGAGAAAATACATATTTCCGTACCTTTCCATGCTTTCCATCTCATCGTTCATTTGCATCTCATTCCACTGTTCATCTCCCATTACATGTTGCAGTTACATGTATTCATTTTTCGTGCAATAATGTCTTGAAAATACTGTCACTTTTGAAATCAGCAAATTTTATTTGCACGCATTCCCATGTGTTCCACCTTCATGCATTCTCATTTCTTTTTCATTTCACTCCATCTTCCATATTCTCACTTTCATATCATTTCATTCCACTTTCTATTCATTTCATTCCGCACTCCACTGCACATGCATATGTTCTCTCTTAAAGTCACTTTGTCAAATTTGCAATGTCTCCAATCCATTTTCGAACCTTCGTTGCTGATCCAGAGTCAAATTATATGGAGATTCCTTCTGATGATGTATTTGTGTTTTGGGATTTTTGTGTTATAGGGCAAGCACAAGATATGTCCTCGCCATCCAAATCCAAAGGCAAAATGAAATATCAATATGATAAGGAATTGGCTCATGCAACTCCTTCAATCATATTTATTTTGGATAATGTAATAGACACAAAGATTGATCAAGTGGATGTGGCTGATTTTCTACAAAGAGTTGAAGCTCCAGCTAGTCATGAAATGAAGCGTATGAAGATAAGCAACATTCACTTGGTGACCACGTTTCCCATGGTGGCTATAGAACCTGATTTCATTCTTGGATGTGCACAACGGTTTACTCCCAAGACAAAGACTACCAAAGATGCTAATGGCAAGGTTATCATTAGTCTTAATCTTGAGGTCATTGAGCAAACTTTCAAGGTTCCACATAAAGCATAATGTGTTGATTTGATGAAAGACTCATCATTGGTATGTTGGAATGAGCAAAAGGGTAATTATCAAAACTATGTCAACCTTTACTAGATAGACAATAAGAGAAACAACTTCTCTAGATGGCCAAAGACCATTCATCGATCAAACTTCAAACAAGAATATAAGGATCTCATTATCCTTCTCAGCAGGATTTGTGGCCTTAAAGATTTTACTGATTTCGAGCCATGGATGTATAAGTTCATGTTTCAAATTATGGAGAATAAAGAACACATCTTTTGGGGAGAACTCATCAGTACTGCGCTCTGCCAGCAGATATGCAATGTGGGAACATCAATGCCTGTCTACATGAATTCTTATCTTGTTTACATTGTTGCTGCCATGGGATCTTTTTCTGGTCTTTCTACCAAGGGAGATCATCTTCAAGTTCTTATTTGGGATTACTATGACCAAATCACTTTGGCAAATAGTAAATTCCATTATACAAGAGTCCAAGATGCCTTCTTTGGGCATTTTCGGTGCTTGTTCAATAAGCAGTTATCCATCAAAAGAGTATCTGATGCAGCATGGAAAAAGGTGAACCAATACAGCTATATTTTTCTTCAGTTTCCCACTTTCAAATATTTGAGAGTTGGATATTTCAAAAGTGAGACGTATACCTTACCTAGGTATGCTACAGATCAAATTATTTTGATGGAGCTAGCCAGATAGCTCATGGACGTGCAGAGAGATCAACATACTTTGCATAGGCCTAGTTTTGGCATTATCTCAGCTAGACCGTTGGCTATTGGCGATTATTTTAATAATTTTAGTTCCTAAAGCAAAGAGCATGGAAGTAGAGTTACAATTGATCACCTTGAAGAAGTTCAAAGCCAGATACAATTTTGACTACCGAGAGATGAATTCTCAGATGAAAAGAGCTTACACTCATGTTCATCGCATCGAGGATATTTGAATTGATATAAGGAAAGAACTTGACATCATGAAGATGGACTACTATAGATTAACCTTGCAGCAAATAATTGATTTTAACATGTTGAAAATCCCTTCAGATTTCCAAATTGATGATGGCAACATCCTTGATCTAGAATTTCATCAAGCCAGCTTTGATAAGAAGTGCCCTTTTCCTATTCAATGGCAAGAAAAGGAAGGTACGTCTATCATAGATAGATTTCAATCCATCTTGGTAGACACCAATAAATGGTTGAAAAGTAAAGGCCTTAAAAGAGTAAATCCTAAGATGGGCTTGGATTGTGAAAGTTTTGGTCCTCCTAGCAAGAAGTTACAATTAGAAATCATAGGGAAAGATGGTGCCCAATCTTCTGATGCTAAAGGTTCCCTCAAATTCAAATTGAAGGGCGGAAGGAGCTAATTCATCTCAAGTTCTTGAACCAATTCAAAAATCAGTGGAAGAATCAGAAGAAGAATTGGAAATAGAATCTGATAAAAAAGATTCAGATGAAGAAGGGGAAATCACGATCATATCTCCTCCAAAGCCTACACAAGCTTGTACATCTTCTATACATGAACAGGCATTTCTGCATGAGTTTGATGATGATGTGGATTTGTTCTCCACCGTTTTCACTCCTTCCATTCCTGTTTTGGAGGTTAATATCATGGCTCTTCCTATTTCCTTTGCTGCTCCTCGCGTCCCTACGCATGAACAATACGATCATTTAGCAAATGTTTTTGAAAATTTTCTAACTCTTACTAGTGGTCAAGTTTCCCAACTTGATACATCTTTGACAGGATTTGAGCTTTTCATGACGGAGTCTTCTCAGCATGTTCCTATGCCTTCAACTGTGCAAACTGAATCCTGCTCCATTAAAACAGAAATACAATCAGAATCAATGCCAATGGTTTCCATTGTACCTACTTCTGCGGATGAAAATTTCAGCTTGCCTGCATGGTTGAGCAAAATAACAACGAAGAGGAATCTTTCTGTTAAGAAGACCGAATCCAAATCTTTGAAAGATAAGATTGTTTCCAAAATTTTGGCTAATTCTGATAAAACAAAATTTGTTGAAGTTGTTGAGCCCTTGGTAGATAAACTTGTTGAGGAACTTACTCATTCTAACTACAAGTTTACTAAGGTTGAAATTGGAGAGCAATCATGTTTGGGTTGTTCGCAAGATGGTCGAGATGCATTGGCTAACGTATCAAAGAGAAATCATGAACTTTGGGAAAAGAAAAATCAACTGAAACAGAAGGTCTCTCGTCTAAATGAAGTCATCTAGAAACAATCTTCTCAGAGTGTTGTTGTTATGTCTCAAACGTCTAAAGAGAGAAAATTGATTGAAGCTGCTAAGTCTTGGATACAAGAAATCATTTCTGAAGGAGTTTGACCTATTACAGAATCATGTAAGGTTCTTAGGCGTGTCAAAGAAATGAATGAAATGGAGAAAAACTTAATCTCTTCTTTGACTCAAGAAGCAAATAACCTGAAGGAAATCCTTAATGATTGAGATGAAATGATAAAATTTGATCAGGATGCTATGGTCTCATGTGACATTCTTCCATCATGTGAAATGTTCTTTAGGTTTCAAGGACTCATTGGTTACAAGGTGAGATTGAGGAAGCTGATCACAAAGTTGCAGGTGGCCTTTGGAGATTGTCAAGCAATTGAAACAAGTGTTACTTGTGGTTTGGAATAGATGAAATGCCGTGTTACTGATGATTTTCGTAATCTTATTGTAGCAGAGAGTAAATTCAGAATATACAATCAGGATCAATGTTGATGTAGGTTCTAAAAATTTTGGTTTGCACACGATGAACAAGTTTGTTTTGTATAAATCCTTGACAAAATACTTGTTAGATACTACAGCAGCAAATTTCAAAGTTGTACAATCAACATATGAAAATGCAATGAGTAGAAGCCATATCAAAGACTATGGAATTGTTGATCTTCCCACAGTGCGTGACATCATTGTCAAATTCAAGGCACTAAGAAACAATCTCTAAGATTGTTGTTTTGTTTCATGTTAGTAGTTGTAAAGGATGCATTACATGAAAAAGTGCAATTACATGTAATGCGAGTTGCATGTACATGTGTATGTAAAAGATGTAATGCGAGTTGTATATGCAGTTGCACGTAACCCTATATTTTCTCTTGTAGTTAGACTAGGTCAAAGTTGGTTGAATTGCTCTCACTTTTCTCTCTAACTTTTTCTCAACTCCTGTGCCTATATAAAGATGTGCCCCCTCATTGTATAAATCATCATTATCTTTATGCAAGAGAGCTCTGGAGAAATTATGCCAGCAAAACTTTGTTTGCGTAAGAACTATTTTGAGAGAAAGTGAATACAAGGGAGCATTTGAGACTTAACTTTGATTAAGTGAGATTGTTATTTGTGTGAATTGTAAGCTTTGTCTATAATTCATCCAAGTTATCTTTGATTCATATTATCTTGTGTTATTGGTAATTGTATCTCGTGAATTGAATAAAAAAGAGTTAAGAAGCAATTGGAGCCAGAGCTTTGACCAAGAGCAATTGTGGAAATATATAGCTAGAAGCTTTGTTTGTCACTTATGTTTTCTTCTTAATTCGCAAAATAGTCAAGTTACTTTTACTTTTAGGAGTCTTTGTGCCTTAATTGCAAAACTTTTCATATAGAAGTACGACTGAACTTAGAGCCAAACTAGTACATTTGCAGCAAGCCTTTGAGTTATTAAAGGTTTATCGATATCACTGTTATAGTTAGAGATTCACCCTACCCATTACTCGCTCCACGTGTAAGTGGATTCTTTCTTGAAATATAAGAAGAAAGGATATTGGTAACACCCTTTTTATAAAATCTCTCAACTTCTTGCTTACCTTGAGTTGATCCAAAGAACCGTGAGAAGGGGGAACCTTCCCTTTAAGGTAGAAGAGACTTTGTCTCACACGCTGTGGCTGGTCATCCTATTTTGCGACTAGATTTTTATCCAAAACTGTCGGTTGCAAAATATCCACCCAACACAAACAAAATCTCAAAATTGAGGGAGGGGAGGAGGTGGAGGGGAAGTGAATCAGTGTAATAACACTTTTGCCTTCTAAAACTTTTTATCCAAATAATTGTCTTAATAACTATAAATGCTGAAATCAATAATTATGCACATGAACAAGATACAATGATTTAATGTGGAAACACAATGAGGGAGAAAAACCACGGAAAATAATTTTTTTATATTAATATGTTCTTTTACAATAAATTGTAGGCACCAACATACTACAAGCTACAACCTCTATGCTTATAAGCACTAACTCACTGGAAGCTCCAAATCCACACTTTGCAGGCGCCAACCTATGGGAAGCACCAACCTCCACGACCTTGTCTTCGTGAGCACCAACCCACAATACAAGAACTTCTTTTCCACCTTGGCGATGCTGCTTACTCAAGTGATGATGGATATTTTTAGCACATAATTCCTCTTCTTATAGCTGTATAATTTTTTTAAACTTCGGCACTCACTTTTCATATATTTAATCTCCTTGAAGTCATCCTCTACTAAAAAATTTCTTTCATTTACACCATACATACATATATATATATATATATATATATATATATTCTTTTTTTACTCTTCTCACACTTCTCTAACTGCTGACACATTTTCTTTAAATGACATATTCCCTTTTTCATATCTTAGCCCTACATGGTGTGACTGTTCATAAAACATCATTTCCTTGCATAATATATCCAAATTGCACTTTTCAATTTAACTTAATTAAAACTCTGCATTATGAAATGGAGCTTTTCTAATGTAAAGATTTTAATCATAGCACACACCTCCAATAACTCTGATTATTGAGCATTTTGGACGGTATAATTACTTTTGTTAATTTCATACAGTACATTAATCCTTTAATGCTTTTGGTACTGAGCGCTGCTGTAAATGTCCAAACACTACTGATCTCTATTGAGAATCAATATACATTCCTTTGTTGATTCCATTTATATATCAAATCTATCACTGTGGTTCACTATCACTGCTGTAGCATGTAACTGTTTTTGTCTCTCCATATAGTTTCAAACTCTCAATACGAATGCAAGTCTTTCTATGTTGATTCTCTTATATTAACATGATGCTACTTTTGATTGGTTCAAATCCTTTCGCACATGCGCTGGTGATTCTGATGTTTTTGTTGATCCAATTTTTTTAATCCATTCAACTTATATAAGAGTTGCACAATGATCGTTGTTTCTAAATATCATAATCTTAATCAATGTATTATCAAACCTTTAATCCCCTTTTATTAATTGTTGGAGCTCAATATATCTGCAAGCCAGATGGTCTTTATAAATTGATGTATCTGCAGACAATTTTGTAAACACTTTTCCCAATCAGGAATTCCATCCAAACTTATTTAGCCTCTGCATATAGAGTTTGCTATCGCTATTTTGATCTGTAATAAAAATTCCACTCAACTCCAGCTAAGCCGGCATTCATCTCATGTATACATTGGATTCTGTATTTTATTTGATACCTTGTATTTCTTTGTCAAACTGCTGTCTTTAATAAACCATAGTATATGGGCTCAAATGATATTATCTCTAGGACACATGTACAAATGTTCTGATCAAACCCAATGTTGCCATGTAATTCCATCATCAACTCATACTAACTGGAAATCCACGATGACTCAGCATGGCCTTTGCTGATTATTTTATATGTCATTGGGGCTGGAAATGGATTTCACTATATATATATATATATATAGACAATAAAAACACTGATATATATAAATGTTGTCAACTCTGTATACAATCGCCGCATCATAAATGTTGTTACCATCAATTATTTTTCAGTTATGTCACTGTTTCAAGGGATTTTTGCTTCATTCCTTCCTTCCTTGAACAGTTCCGATGTTCTTCAATACCGCCTTTGTAATATTCTTATATATTTTATAACTCACCTTTTCTTTTATCTTATTACTTCCCTTGCACCTTCATATATTCTTTTCCATTGTTCTTTCGTATCATGACTAAGACAAGCTGATGTATTCCTTAATTCTCCAAATCTCTTTTTTCTTTACAAATAGCTGCATGGTGGCCAGACAAAATTTAAATCTTCAATTTAAACTTTAATATCTTCTACTCATATGTTTGTTTTCCATCAGGCTTTTCTTATATTATGTCTAGTCGTAATACATGTGGTATAGCATGCTTATGTTTCTGGTTCTTATATAGCAATGCTTATGTTGTCCACTGGTCAGTTCCTTATATTTGGCTTCGATGAGGACTTCTTCTTCATACCTTTGACATCGATACACGTATAGTTCTATTCATGCTTAAGAAATCTTTTGACATCAATGACAATACTTCCATCAGAACACACCTACAAAACCTCCTACAAGGCTTTTAAAACACGAAACTCCCTAATTGATTTGAACAAGAAAAACAGAACCATGTAAACTACACATTTCAATCCATGTTCCCTCTCCTCACATATGCAACTTACAATAGATAGTTATATACATGTATGCCAACACCATGTGTTTTTGTGGTTTTGCAACATGTACATAGAGGCATACATTGATGATACACATACAAATGAAATTTTCATTCAACCATTATTCATTCGTGTTGACATGTGCATTTGATTTCATGTATGTTAATATGTTTCCAAAATGTATGATTGGATTAGATGCCATTGTTACTTAATGTTCACATGTTATGCATATGCATAATTAAATACAATGAGGGTATAATGTGATGGGATGATATAGATTGATGTAGGTCTATGCTTAGCCTTATATATGCATGTAATAGAAACACACATGTATGACTAAATCCTAATCAAATAAACTAAATACACATGTACATCATGGTGCACTCAAACAAACAGAATGTGCTAACAGAAGTCATAACACAATCACCCTAATGTGATACATTATGGATCATGCACATGACTCATAGGAAGGGTTTATGCAAAGCATTGAGTTTCATAATCAACAAGAATGAAGCTAATATAATAGACAGCTCTTTCTTTGTTATTGTCATCATACTGAACCAATAAAGTTGCTAAAGAATTGGGTAATGTTGATACCAAAGAAACGTGAATCGGAATCGGATCGGAATCGGCAAGGCCGAATCGAATCGTGAATCGGCAATGAATCGGCGATGAATCGGCGATGAATCGGCAAATTTGAAAAAACCCTTTAAATTTAAAGATTTTAACAATTTAAAACTTATTTCATGCATCCTTTATTGAATATAACTTAAGCGCACTATAACATCATCAAATAGAAGTTAAAACTTAACATACATAAACATGGAACATAAAATCCATCACATACGTAACTATGTTATCTAAAATGTAAATTGTAGGCTAGCTGAAGTAAATAGAAATCAAATGATCATAATGATTTAAATCATAGAATGTATGTAAGATGATCCATAAGACATCAAATCATAAATTTATGTAAGAATCTAAGATGAAGATCCATGAAAGTTTGAAACATATGTCTATCAATGATTCAGTATCAATATTTGTAAACAAAATATAAAAACAAGGCTCCAGCTCAAGCCTCATCATCATCCTCAAGCTCGGTTGTAGCCTCAGCCTCAGCCTCAGCCTCAGCCTCAGCATTTTCTTAGTCAACTTGTCTTGTTCAATTTTTTCTAATGCCACTAAACAAGAGCGTTTTGCCTCAGCGGTTTGTTGAGTGCAAACTGTGACATCATGGCCAGGTATGCCAGCAATGTGGTATTTCAATCTATAGATACCTCCCGAATTTATTTTTTCTTTGCAAAATATACATTTTGTTTGATATTTGGTTCTCCCAGGAAACTCTTCATTATATTTCCAGCATTCATCTTTTTTACCCATTGTGGAAATTGGAAAATGAAAGCAAAGGGCTGCTGCAATAAAAAAATTCATGTAAAAAATCAAAGTTTGCAACTAATAAACAAAAACTACAAAACAACAAACCCTAGTTTGCAATTTAGTAAAAATAAAAAACATTCAAGATTTGCAAATGAACACTAAAAAAATTTAACAAAAAATGCATACTACACTAACATGCAAAAAAAAAACTAACACTTACCTTTTGCAAATGAGTTGAGGAGTGTTGATATTGACTCCTTAATGCTCCCAATGCAATTTATGACCTCCCCAAATGGACTTCTGATCTCTTTGGTGCTCTTCCTTCTTGCCGGTTGGAAACCTATGGATTCTCTTTTCTCTTCTTCTCTCTCACTCTTCCTCTCTTCTACTCATACTAAGCAAATAGAAGGCTCTTTAGGGTTATAACAAAGAGGAAAGTCAACTTAGAAAGCAAATAAAACATGTTTTTTTTAAAAAAAATTGAACTTTCTATCCTTGCTGCCGCGGCCGATTTCTGGAGATTCACGATGGCGATTTTGGCGATTTTTGCCATGAATCACCGATTTTGGCGATTCAGGCAATTCACAAGAAAAAATCGCCACCAGCGATTTCCGATTCCAAAAAAATCGGGAGCTATGAATCTTATCGCGATTTCGGCGATTTCAGCGATTTCATGGCGATTTTTGGAACTATGGTTGATACATAAAGTAGAATGGGATTATCTCAAGAAATTGACATTATAATGGGAGAATTAGTTAAATAGCTTTCATGGAATCAAAAACATCTTGACATTAATCATCCCATTTGAAAGACACGTCCTTGTTCTATGTTGTCTTATGGATATCATCAATCTTTGAAAAGTGTCTTGCCCCATGCAGCTCATCCAACAACTCATCTATCTAAGTTATAGGGTACATACTATTGAAGATCTTATTCAAGACTTGGTAGTCAATGCACATCCTCATTGTGCCATCTTTTTCTTAACCAATACCACTATAGATACAAAGGGACTAGAGCTATGTCTAATGTGTCTCATATCCAAAAGCTCCTCTAACATTTTCTATATTTCTTCATTGAACCTTTTGAGCCGACAATAGAGACTGATAATAACAGGCTTGGAGCTCTCTAATTCAATCATATCCTAAGATCCATAGTCTAGAGGTCTACTAGATGGAATATCTCCAAACATCATAACTAGAAGAATATTCAAAGATACAAAATATTTGGCTCCCCATGCAACCTCATACTATCTACACAATGCCTTCATTGTGATGTCCCCTATTTGGAAATAGGATTGAATAATAATAATAAAATTAGAATATAAAAACAAATAAATAGTAACCAATTATAATATAATATCATTAACATAAAAGCCAAAAATAATGCAAGGAAATAAATTTTCAACACCAAAAGCTGCCACCTCTTGGTTTGGAAGATATAAAAATTAATTTCAAACTCAATCAATGGGGGAGTATAGAATATAACAGAGGAATTTTGGTAAGAACAGCAGAATAACATGCGAGAACTCACCACAGAATATCTACAGAACACTCCACACACCAGTGGCATAGTGGAAGAAATATAAGAAAGGTAAATAAATTATACATTGTCTGCAACTATATATTAAATACTACCAATAGCATCAGGCAAGTAAGGAAAACTTTCAGATCATAAGTCATGGATTTATGCATCTATGTGACTGGTACGAATAATTTTCCTATTTATATAATCAATTTAAGAAATATCAGAGCACTATTTTAAACATACATGCTCAAGTATAGTTATTATTTCTAAGTCCGAGAAGTACTTAAATGCAATAAGGGAGAGGCTTGTGTAAATTCAGTCAATCAATCAATCCCAAGACAGGATAAAGATCAGCGACCTTGAGTGCATAGCGGACATGTCCAAGAAAGGCTTGAGGGCTTGGATCTATAAAAAATCTTGAGGGAAACCATTGAGTTTGGTGTCTAAGCAACCTATTGTATTTCAGCATTCTCATAAATCGGAATAATAACTAGGATAACATGGTCATTTCAATTCACATATATAGTTTATTACTAATTTGCCTATAGTTGTTACATCTATAGCATGAGTTGAGTTACTATAATTCAATTTAAGTTTTTAAACATAAATTCAATTACACATAATTAGTTAAACTTACATGTGGACATTACACTCATTCTCTTCCCTATCACTACCCTCAGTGCACCATCTGCAAAGACTGTCAATACTGTCTTCCTCCCATCTTATATAAATTCAAACTCTATCTTTTGAAAATCTTGACTATACCTATCAAGTAAATGTATAATCTCCTAATGGTATGCTCAACTATGAAATCTTCTGAGTAAAACTCATTTTCGATCCATTGACTACCATAACACTACAATCATCAAACTACAATCCTCTCTTTGTCACTAGACCTTCATCAAAATGAAGTTTTAAGTAGCCACTCTGTCCGCCAAATATGTAATTTATTGTCACTTTAGTACTACTCTCACTCGAAAAGAGTGGTAGTAGAAAAGCACTTGAGTCATGCCTCCTATAGCAGTATCATGATGCTCCTCATGTTCAACATCTGAACTAGTGTCAAATATCTCCTCATCAACATCAAAGGAGATGCCTACATAATGTACTTTGGCATTTGTGACCAAATCCTTGCGGTTCCTTGCAAGAGAAGTATAAGAAGCCATGCCGGCTCTCTCCATATTATGTTGAGGCTTTTGTTTTTGTTTCTTAAACTTTTGTAGTTTTTTGGGTTTGAATATATCTGGTTTTTTCTGATTTTTCTGATAGATAGAAATGCTCACAAAAATATGTAATATGCCTATCAATAAATTAAATAAAATGATAACTTTATTTGGGGTCTCGATTGATTTATGTATATCTTCGGCCCATCTTTAATTTTCTATAGGTGTAGGTGTTTGTCGTCTCATGTGTCAGTGCTTTGTTTCTCCATTGGGAGTTTTTCCTCCAACAACTTATATATGTTTGTTGGGTTAGTAGTTGTAGGTATGTGATTTGGATTATTTCTTTTTATTGCAAATTCCTATTGAGTTCAGTATAGTTTGCCATTTTGGAAGTGGAAGACCTTCCTTACTTGGTTATTCTGGTTTCGGTGGGATTCAACCCTTACCCTATTCCATTTTGTGTATTAATTGCTTGGATCTGGAAAATTAGAGCACCATCTTTATCTACAAATATAAGTTGGTGATACATAACATACATCTGATTTGGTCTCTCTTTCGCTTGCCATATTGTCTATGTGTGTGGCGTACAACAATTATTGGTTACATCACCTACATAGTCCCTACATACTTTTTCATATGACTATTGTACAACACAACTTTACTTCGTACGGCTATCACCCCTATTTCCCTTACGACTCCCTTCACATCCAAATCTCCTGCCTCTCGCTATCAAAATGTAGGATCAAAACACTATTTTACACCCCCCTAGTCTAACCACACGGTCTACTTTATCGTATGCCTACCTATCTCCACACAACCATACGGTCTCATCCACTGCACTTGTAGGGAATGAGCATTCTTAGCATACGGACATCACCGTACACTCCATTCTGGCCACTTCCACCATACAAATAGGAAGCCCCCACTAACATTTTGACTGCATTCAGAAAATATCTATACCAGTTCGGCAAATGGGCACAAGCATGTACATAAGAACATTATAGTGGTATCAAAGCTAGTGATTCTACCAACCTATGTAAGTAAATGCAAGTTTATACTTGACGGAGAAGGCAAAATCACTTTGCTGGTAGAATAGGGGATCCACAGGATCTTATGACAGAACTCATGAATCTTTTAAGAGAGTTCAACACAAACCAAATTCATATCAACGAAACCCAAAGGCTTATGAAGAAAACATTACAAAAAATGGTTAAGGAAAAGGCAACAGGAGAACAAAATGGGCATAGCAACAACTCTGTTACAAGAAAGATATACCCTCGACCCTCTTGCTCTCGACCTTTGATACCAATTTCCCTTCCAAGGACAAAAATACCGCGCAAAGAAAGGAAGCTCACTTTCCAGGAAATGCAAGAACAAATTTGAGAAGATTAAAGGAAGACAAATATGGAAAGTGATATATCCTACGAAGACTATGTTGATCTAAGAATGAGATATTCAAGTGGAGGAAATCGTGGTTATTTTAATGATGATATCAAGGGAAAGATTGGAAAAGTAAACTTATCACCATTTGATGGATCTGGAGCCATCATTGCACAAGCATGGATTCTGAAGGAAGACGCCTATTTTCAGCTTAACCCAATGCCCAAAGAGAAGCAATCAAATTCGCAGCATTCCATCTAGAAGGCGTGGCATAGGAATGGTAGCACCACGGATTGGTCACTCTCTTCCATGACCAAGTGACCTCTTACGCTGAATTCACTAAGAGACTCATCAACCCTTTCGACGAGAGGATTCTAAACTAAGCTTCAAAGATCTAGCGCAACTTAGGAAAACGGGTACGGTAGAAAATTACATCTCAAAGTTCCAAAGGCTATCACTACTAGTCACAAACATCTTTGAGAGACATCGATTCATGTTATTCATGGATTGGCTAAGGGAACCACTAAGAGGCTAGATTAGTGGGTTCAACCCGTGTACACTCAATGAAGCTATTAAGGTGGTGTGTGACATGGCCGCATATTCCTCCAAAACCCACATAGCTACTGCAACACCTCCCCCACTGGAAGACAAAGGAAAGGAGCGGATTCAGGAAAAGCCTCCACTAGATGAAGACTCTCGGCAAGAGCTCTGAAGGAGAAATATTTGATTCACTTCCAAGGAGTCATGGGAACTAGGTCACGATTGTCTTGAGAAGGGGAATATTCATCACATTGAGGTGTTTCCCAATAATGAGGAAGGTCAAGTATCTAGAATAACTAGTGAAGAAACTAACAAAGTAGAGAGAATAAATGCACTCCTACAAAAAGGGGGTTCCATTGCTACTGTCACTACAATGGCTGGAAGTAGTATCTTCAAGCTCTGTGGCACACTTTACGAAAAATGGGGTCACAATCATGATTGATAATGGCCACACTCAATTTCATCAATTCATCATTGGTCGCTAGTAAGGCCTTGCACACACTAGAGCATGGAGGATTTGAGGTTAAGGTGAATGAAGGACCTTGTTACCTTGCACTCACATGATTCCATAGCTCAATATTGCCATGGGAAATGATAACTTAACAGATGATTTCCTTGTCTTAGATCTGATTGACACTGATATCATATTGAGCATCCAATGGATGGAGAACCTTGCTCAGTATACTCAAAGCTTCAAGAGGATGAACATTTCATTCGAGATGGATGAGAAGAAGGTGTTGCTAAGAGGAATGCCAAATAAAGGACTGAGGGAAGTCACAATCAAGAAGATGGAAGCCCTTTTTAAACAAAATACGATCCCAAAATGTAATTTGGACATTGCGGTGGGAAGTAAAAGCGTGGTAGTCAACACTTAGCTCCATTCCTTGGATGATTGGTAGTCCCATCAGTTGGTCAAGTACTCCAAGAAAAATTTTGCATGTCAGGTGATGGATAGCTATATACAGGACGAAAGGTACAAAGTGATTGATGATATCATTGCCTATGGTGATAAGATTTACTTGGTGCCTGATCCAAATTGAAGAAGTTGATTACAAAAGGTTTCCTAGGATTGGATTTACAATTGCTTGACGGAAAGCAATTTTTGGGAGAGAAGCACTGTAATATCCCCACCATTAAATAAAATAATAATTTTAAATGGGATCATGATTGTTTTATGTATATCTCAAACCCATCTTTAATTTTTCGTAGGCATAGGTGTTTGTCGTCCAATATGTCAGTACATTGTCTCTCCCTCGAGAGATTTTCGTCCAACGGGGTAGATATGTCCGTCGGGTTAGTTGTTCTAGGTATGCAATATGGATTATTTCTTTGTATTGTGAATTCTTATTGGATTTTAGTATTGTTTGCCATTCTAGAAGTGGAAGATCTTTACTTGGCTATTCCACTATCTGTGGGATTCAACCTTCGCCCTATTCCATTTTTTGTATTACTTGCTCAAATTTGGCAAATCTAAGCTCCATCTTTTTCTACAAATATAAGTTGGCAATACATAACATATATATGATTTGATCTCTCTTTCGCTTGCAAAATTGTTTTTGTGTGGCATGCAATACTTCAATTGTTAGTAAACATCACCTACATACTCCCCATGTACTACTCTACGTGACTATCGTACAACTATCACCCTCATTTCTCCTATGATTCCCTTTACATCCATCCCTCCTCCCTCTCAATATCCAACTGCACGGTCAAAACACTACTACACTCCCCCTAGTCTAACAGTACGATCTACTTTACCATTCATCCACCTATCTCCACACAAGTGTACAACCTCATCCACTGCACCTATACGAACTGGGCATTACTACCAATGGACATCACCGTATTCTCTATTATGGCCAATTCCACCGTACAAATTTCTATTCCATCTCGGCAAACAAGAAAAGGCATGTACATAAGAACATTACTAAATAACACCAAATGAAACTAAAATAAAACACCAACAGAATGATCTCAATTGCAATTATTAAAAAGCATGAACACATACAAGAAAAGTCTAGTTTATTCAGAAACCTGTACACAACTTGATGTTGAAGATTAAGTTGCAGCAGGGTTAAGTGGAAACTCCACATCAAAATTGATATGGAAATGCCACATCAAACTCTATAATTCATAGCCTTAACGAACAATACTGCTAGTAGTGAGGTGTACACTATTGGAAACCAAACACAGCTCATAGGTTTAAAATGTTGCTCAATGTCCAATAATCGCACATGTATAAAAAGCTCAAGCGTTGCTTCAATCAGGGAATCACAACACATATGTGCACCTAACAATGATGGCCATGACAATGTAGTTTTAGAACTTATAAATGCCCAGCCCTAGACTCTTCTCTCTCCAAATCGCAATAGTAGATATGATTGAATGGTATATATCAGTACTGAAAAATCCTTCAGAAAAAATTGGAAAACGTATACTTAGTAGATAAACACAATTCATTAGTAAAGGACCAACTCAAGTGCAAACAAAGAAGAAGAAAACCAAATTTTGTTCAAGCCTACACTAAAACTCTTGGAACTCAATATTATCAAATAAACTTTCAATAATAGAAGGGGATAATATTTTTTCATGAAGGCTTTTTATAACAAATACAAAGCCCAAGTCTTCAACAACATATTAGGCGCTCATATCTTGGAAACGCTGCTCAATGTGCAATGATCGCAGATGTATAAAAAGCTCAAATGCTACTTCAATCAAGGAATGCAGCATATATACATGCCTAACAGTGATGCAAATGACAATGTAATTGCACAACTTATAAATTCCTAGCCCTAGACTCTTCTCTCTCCAAATTGCAATAGAAGATATGATCTCATGGTATACATCAGCAACAAACAATCCTCAAACAAAAATTGCACACCATATATTTAGTAGATAAACACAATTCAATGGTAAAGGACCAGCTAAAAGTGCAAACAAATGTGAGGAAGAAACTAGATTTCCTCCAAACCCACACTAAAACCCTTGGAACTCAATATTATCAAACAAAGTTGCAATAATGGAATGGATCAATTTGTTTCATGGAGGCATTTTATAACAATTATAAATCCCTTGCAACAAATATTTTGACTTCAAATTTTAAATGTTTGAGACAACCCTATAATCCCAAAATCAGAACGAAACACTTGAAACCATAATCATACCGCACTGGGGTATAGGGGAGCAGCAGAAGGGGGGGGAAGTTTCTGGGATGGGGGGACAAAGGGGACTTAATTAGGGGACAGCGGGGGACGGTGGCGGGGGATAGGAGGGGTTGTATATGCTATACATATGGTACTTAAAATGCTAGCTATGAAAAGATGTATTGCAATATATGATATAAAGATGTAAAAGAGTAAATACTTAAACATTGCATTGAATTGGAACATCAAACATTGAACACAAATAGTTGAATCAGAAAATAGTCAACACCAAGACATCCCCCCATCCTCGGCGGAGATGGTGGAATCCGGTGGTGCCACTGGGAATGGGGGAACAGAGTCCCCAAGTCTCAGGTGTGTCCCCGTCTCCAGGATGGGGGGAAAAGGAGGGGGAGGGGGGACGTGTCACCATGTTACTATGCGTGAAAAAGACAAATGGGAAACACAATTACGTCAAACTCATCTCTAAATTTCAAAAGGTACAACTCCCTCATGTATGATATGCAATGAATGAATTTCAGCACACTTTTAACCAGAAAACAAAGAAAGGAAGTTAACACGTACATAAAAAGTAAAATAAATCTAACACAAACAAGATGATGAGTGTAAATGAAACAAAGCCCATTTACATGAAAACTTTTCGTACTGCAAACAAGGAAGATAATTTTCTAAACACTCACTTATTGTTATTCACCGATAACATAATAGATGACTTTACTAATTCTCTGGAAATAAAAGTAAGTCACACAAAGAAACAAAACAAAGGCCTAGAGAATGGCAACACAAAATTTTGATATTGCATTCATATGAAAACATCAGAAAACCAAAGTCTTCACATAGCAAACAAAACCCAAAATTATACATTTTTGTATTGTCCTCCCTTTTCCCACACTTTCTATTTACAATGAGACATACCTAGATAACCCCCCACCATTATCCCTTATAGAAAAGGTTATAAAAAGGAACACAAACAACAATGTTTCTGGGCCCTTTTCATTAAAAAGAAAACATGACACTTTAGATTCCATCTAGGCCCACCTCCAAGTTTTCTTTGTCTTCCACTTCCTCTTCCTCATCCGCATTTGCATGCAGCAGGTTGAGGAGATCTACCATAAAGTCCAGAGCCCATTCCTTTTCCACTTTGTCTAATATAAACTGTAATCAGCACAGTCCCTCTATCCTTCCAGCTTAAAAATGTCGCTTTCATAACGGGTGATGAGGCCTATATAGTTCCTTAGTTTATGATAGTTTAAAGGTTGTTATGGTTATTTCCTAAAAGACTTTATGAACAATCTTCTGTATAAACTGGCATATGCATGTACCTCTTTTTGGTTTGCTGCTTTAAGACTGTGGGACTATAATGCTATGGATAAAACTTATGATCATAATGAAATATAATTCAAGTGGTATATCTATAAATGAATTTGCTATCTTCTGTCCTAGGCTTTATTGGGTAGATTTCTTGCAGCCAAATGTCTTATGTGTGCAAGAGTTAGTATGGTAAACGCTTTCTATACAATAATGGTATGAACATATGTTTCAACATTTGACATGTGTTACTGGTGCAGAGGCACCTAAATTTCAAGAAGACAAAGATATAAAAGCTAGAGAAGCCATTTGTAATAAGTTGTCAAAGGAGGTCTTATTATGATAAATAATGTAAAAATGTTTATTTAATTTGTGAATGGATCTATTGACATCCATATAAATTCATTTGAGTCATTTGTATTGTATTTGGGTCAAGTTGTAAAGGCTATGAAGCCATTTTGTCAAAAATGTAAAAGTTGCGTAAAAAGTTGTAAAATGCAACATTGAGAAAGTTGCTAATAATAGAAAAATGATGTAAAAAGGTATATGGTTGGTCTTGGGGGTAGTTAGGAAGGTTTATAACTGTCAAATGGATATAAAAACCATTGTATGGTCGAACCAAATCAATTTGGAGAAGAGGAAATACTTTGATACATTTTTGGTGCATTTTATTGTTGTGGTTTTGATTGGTTTTTTTTAGTTTTAGAGTAGTTTCCAGGCCTTGTACGGCCATGTACAGCCTGGAAACCATGTAATATAGTAATGGATATATAGTATGATGAATCCTTCTTCTCATGCTTTTGGTTTGGTTCAATTTTATGAAGAAATGAATAAGTTATGGGTATTTTGGTGAAAGTGGATGTTTGCAGATTTGAGATTCGCTGAATACAGTCATGTTGCAGCGTGTGATGCGGACATATTTTGGAGACTCAAGATCTCTAATGATATTCATTGGAAAGATATGTGAACTACATTTCATTTCCAACTTGTTTGAATCATTTTCATTTATATTTGAAAAAGTTATGATGATTTGAGTGGAAACTGGTTTTTAAAGATATCCATTCAAGATGAAGGCAGGGATTTGTGCTTGAAAAATTATATATGAATGGGAACAATAAATGGCTTACAGATTTGGAAACTAGAATCATAGATGGATAATGTGGAATTGGTTTGAGATTATTTAATTTTTTTTTTGTGAAAGATATTTGATGCCCTAGGCAGGGTTACCAGTTTTGGTTCTGGTTTATGACAGAGAAAATGGGTCTTGGTTCAGAGTATGTAATTTATAATCTACTAATTGGATTGGTCTCAGATTTGGATATGTTTTAGAATTACTAATTTGGAACAATTCCTCCAAAGGGTTTGGAAATAAATATTATAGATTGAAAGTTATGAAAAATGAAATCTGATATAGAAATCAGGATATATGAATGGAGGAAGGTTGATATTTTTGTGTTGGAAAATGTTTTGTTCTACCTTGTAAGATGCCTCTAATTATGGAGTTTATTTAATGGATTTTGAAGGGATCGGCATGGATTCTATTATTTGGTTGATTTGAAAGATGCTCTGCATCAGATTGGTATCAGAGCTTGAAGATCTTGAGTGTGTGGGTAGAGCGCCGAGGGAGGCAATCCACACCAGGACCTTGAAGAATTTGTATTTGTTTTGTTGATGAGTTTTGGTTGTAGGTGCTTATCCATCTTGCTGCACATGAAGGTTGGGATGTATGGGTAGACAAGAGAAGGTCTATCATAACCATTCTCCAATGGAGATAAAGCTGGGTAGAAGGTGCATGGCACAAAGAAGGTGAGGCATCTTCCAGGATCTACTGTTGGATAAGATGAATGGTCAAGGGCCATGGATTGGTCTAGTTGATTGCCAAGAGACTAGGGAGAGAGGCAAAGAGGAGGACTCCTAGGTGAGGCATAGGGGAGAGTTGTTTGTGGTGAGTTTGAAGCAGCAATGGTAAAGATGGATTTCTTACTGATAAGGCACCGTGGAAGTTGCAGCCATTAATGCTCCACTAAAAGGAGTATTTGAGAAGATGATTTTGAGGACAGTCCTGTGTCCTTAAGGGAAAAGATGATGGTGATAAAGGCATGAAGAGGAAAAGGAAAAGATGAGGATTTTGATCTAATATTTTTTCTTGCAGGTTATTGATTCCATGTTTCCAAGGGACTTGGAAACTTTTCAAGGTTGGGAGTATGGTGCAGAGGCACCTAAATTTCAAGAAGACAAAGATATAAAAGCTAGAGAAGCCATTTGTAATAAGTTGTCAAAGGAGGTCTTAATATGATAAATAATGTAAAAATGTTTATTTAATTGGTGAATGGATCTATTGACATCCATATAAATTCATTTGAGTCATTTGTATTGTATTTGGGTCAAGTTGTAAAGGCTATGAAGCCATTTTGTCAAAAATGTAAAAGTTGCGTAAAAAGTTGTAAAATGCAACATTGAGAAAGTTGCTAATAATAGAAAAATGATGTAAAAAGGTATATGGTTGGTCTTGGGGGTAGTTAGGAAGGTTTATAACTGTCAAATGGATATAAAAACCATTGTATGGTCGAACCAAATCAATTTGGAGAAGAGGAAATACTTTGATACATTTTTTGTGCATTTTATTGTTGTGGTTTTGATTGGTTTTTTTTAGTTTTAGAGTAGTTTCCAGGCCTTGTACGGCCATGTACAGCCTGGAAACCATGTAATATAGTAATGGATATATAGTATGATGAATCCTTCTTCTCATGCTTTTGGTTTGGTTCAATTTTATGAAGAAATGAATAAGTTATGGGTATTTTAGTGAAAGTGGATGTTTGCAGATTTGAGATTCGCTGAATACAGTCATGTTGCAGCGTGCGATGCGGACATATTTTGGAGACTCAAGATCTCTAATGATATTCATTGGAAAGATATGTGAACTACATTTCATTTCCAACTTGTTTGAATCATTTTCATTTATATTTGAAAAAGTTATGATGATTTGAGTGGAAACTGGTTTTTAAAGATATCCATTCAAGATGAAGGCAGGGATTTGTGCTTGAAAAATTATATATGAATGGGAACAATAAATGGCTTACAGATTTGGAAACTAGAATCATAGATGGATAATGTGGAATTGGTTTGAGATTATTTAATTTTTTTTTTGTGAAAGATATTTGATGCCCTAGGCAGGGTTACCAGTTTTGGTTCTGGTTTATGACAGAGAAAATGGGTCTTGGTTCAGAGTATGTAATTTATAATCTACTAATTGGATTGGTCTCAGATTTGGATATGTTTTAGAATTACTAATTTGGAACAATTCCTCCAAAGGGTTTGGAAATAAATATTATAGATTGAAAGTTATGAAAAATGAAATCTGATATAGAAATCAGGATATATGAATGGAGGAAGGTTGATATTTTTGTGTTGGAAAATGTTTTGTTCTACCTTGTAAGATGCCTCTAATTATGGAGTTTATTTAATGGATTTTGAAGGGATCGGCATGGATTCTATTATTTGATTGATTTGAAAGATGCTCTGCATCAGATTGGTATCAGAGCTTGAAGATCTTGAGTGTGTGGGTAGAGCGCCGAGGGAGGCAATCCACACCAGGACCTTGAAGAATTTGTATTTGTTTTGTTGATGAGTTTTGGTTGTAGGTGCTTATCCATCTTGCTGCACATGAAGGTTGGGATGTATGTGTAGACAAGAGAAGGTCTATCATAACCATTCTCCAATGGAGATAAAGCTGGGTAGAAGGTGCATGGCACAAAGAAGGTGAGGCATTTTCCAGGATCTACTGTTGGATAAGATGAATGGTCAAGGGCCATGGATTGGTCTAGTTGATTGCCAAGAGACTAGGGAGAGAGGCAAAGAGGGGGACTCCTAGGTGAGGCATAGGGGAGAGTTGTTTGTGGTGAGTTTGAAGCAGCAATGGTAAAGATGGATTTCTTACTGATAAGGCACCGTGGAAGTTGCAGCCATTAATGCTCCACTAAAAGGAGTATTTGAGAAGATGATTTTGAGGACAGTCCTGTGTCCTTAAGGGAAAAGATGATGGTGATAAAGGCATGAAGAGGAAAAGGAAAAGATGAGGATTTTGATCTAATATTTTTTCTTGCAGGTTATTGATTCCATGTTTCCAAGGGACTTGGAAACTTTTCAAGGTTGGGAGTATGGTGCAGAGGCACCTAAATTTCAAGAAGACAAAGATATAAAAGCTAGAGAAGCCATTTGTAATAAGTTGTCAAAGGAGGTCTTAATATGATAAATAATGTAAAAATGTTTATTTAATTGGTGAATGGATCTATTGACATCCATATAAATTCATTTGAGTCATTTGTATTGTATTTGGGTCAAGTTGTAAAGGCTATGAAGCCATTTTGTCAAAAATGTAAAAGTTGCGTAAAAAGTTGTAAAATGCAACATTGAGAAAGTTGCTAATAATAGAAAAATGATGTAAAAAGGTATATGGTTGGTCTTGGGGGTAGTTAGGAAGGTTTATAACTGTCAAATGGATATAAAAACCATTGTATGGTCGAACCAAATCAATTTGGAGAAGAGGAAATACTTTGATACATTTTTGGTGCATTTTATTCTTGTGGTTTTGATTGGTTTTTTTAAGTTTTAGAGTAGTTTCCAGGCCTTGTACGGCCATGTACAGCCTGGAAACCATGTAATATAGTAATGGATATATAGTATGATGAATCCTTCTTCTCATGCTTTTGGTTTGGTTCAATTTTATGAAGAAATGAATAAGTTATGGGTATTTTGGTGAAAGTGGATGTTTGCAGATTTGAGATTCGCTGAATACAGTCATGTTGCAGCGTGTGATGTGGACATATTTTGGAGACTCAAGATCTCTAATGATATTCATTGGAAAGATATGTGAACTACATTTCATTTCCAACTTGTTTGAATCATTTTCATTTATATTTGAAAAAGTTATGATGATTTGAGTGGAAACTGGTTTTTAAAAATATCCATTCAAGATGAAGGCAGGGATTTGTGCTTGAAAAATTATATATGAATGGGAACAATAAATGGCTTACAGATTTGGAAACTAGAATCATAGATGGATAATGTGGAATTGGTTTGAGATTATTTAATTTTTTTTTTGTGAAAGATATTTAATGCCCTAGGCAGGGTTACCAGTTTTGGTTCTGGTTTATGACAGAGAAAATGGGTCTTGGTTCAGAGTATGTAATTTGTAATCTACTAATTGGATTGGTCTCAGATTTGGATATGTTTTAGAATTACTAATTTGGAACAATTCCTCCAAAGGGTTTTTTCAAGAAGATATTTAGAATTGAAGTTATGAACAATGCAATCAGGCATAGCAATCTGATTGTGTGAGTGAAGATGTTGTCTTTATTGGTGTATAATGTCAGGGTTCTTTGTTGTAATCTTTGGGATGTTCTTGGTTCCTTGAGGGTGTACCAGCCTATTGTGAATCCTTTGAGTTGAACTAAGATTCCTTGAAGATAAATACAGAGGGCTCTGCATCAGTTACTAAACTTTTGCAGGAACAAGTCAAAACAGAGTAATGCAGCACCAGCAAGCATGGAGTTGACAACTTCAAGTAATAATTGCACAAAAGGAGATAATTAACTGACAAGCATTATCGTGTGAATTGGTCAATCAGTAACCGACTGCTTGGATGAAAGTCAAGTGGTACAATGTGCTATATCTCTAGAAGACTTGTTCGGCGAATGAGGAAATATCTCATATTGCAATGACTCATTACAGTCTTTTGATGAGTATTTTTTGTTTGAGGGAGAGTAGATTTAGGAAGTTTGTTTTGCTTAGTCTGTTATAAATAAGTTGTCGTTTGGACTTCAGTCACTTAGTAAGAAGTCGATTGTAATCTGAATGCCATAGTAATAAAGTAGTTTTTGTTTTTAGTTTGTACTCATGATGTTTTGAGAATGAATATAATAGAAGTGTTGATCTTTACTCTTTTATCTTGAGCATCTGTTTCATTTACTCACTCAAGCGAACCTGCTTGATGAGTGAATCTTGTTTGCAGTTAGAATTAAAATTAGTCCCTTACCTTCCTAGAAGTAGCTAAGTACTCTATTGTTCCTATAGCCATGTAGTAACAAAACTGTTGGTTGTTCCTACAACATAGACAGGCAGAGTAGACCTCTGCTTGTAATTGAATCAATTTCTGTAAAATAACTCGTTTTCTTTCCAAAATTCAACATTTAAATTGTGAATCAATTCATTTCCATAGATTAGTAATGACAGTTAAGTTGGTTTAGTGCATATACTTCGCAAACATCATTTCGATTTGATGTCCCTGGTAGGCATTGTAAACAAGTCTAAGAAGTCATTTGGTTACTGCTTTAGGATGCCCAATCCATAGGTTATGATTAAAAAATTCTAGTCTCCAAATTGATTAATTAGCCAAGCAATGGGCATGGTTGGTTCTCAAATTGAGTTTCTAATCTAACTGATGATATATGAAATTTGTAACAGTCTCATACTATTATTTATTACAACTTGTATGATGGACAATGGTAGAATAGAGCATTGCCAATTTGATTGATGTCTACAAAACTCGGCGGCATCATTATAAATATGAAGGGAAGAGTACATACCTCCGTAGGAGCATGAATCTACATGGCCAATGGCCATGTAGGGTCATGTTACGTGGATATGTACTCACAATCAGCCACACAAAATAAGGCTTAAACAATACTTAATACAACTTGATACAGAGGCCCAATGCAAACTATGATTTGCCCACACAAATATAAATGTGAACATTGGGTGATAAGGAATTCTGACAGCCAATTGTGGCATGTTGTGATGGTTAAGTTGTTGTGTTGTTATCCTTGCCATCAAGGTTCAAATCTAATGGGGATGAGGTCCCCTGTTTGTGGCCTCACTGGTTCATAGCTCTAGGTCAAAGCGTTTACCCCTCTTTTAAAAAAAAAACAAAGGAATTTCTGATTATATTATACATACATACATACATATATATATATATATGAGTATAAATAAACATTGATATAACATATATGATTTTACTTCTCTCATATATATATTTTTATATATATATAAGTAATCATACATATACATATATATATGTATATACAAGAGGAATCATATATAGAAAGATAGTATCAATAACACTTATACTGAAGCTATGCTTTAACAGGTTGCCCACTTATCCTTGGCATACTCAACAATGACCAAGTGTCTCCAATCCTCAGACATCTCTGTAATAACACACAAGTGCATTTTTTATCAAAGTGCGTCAACAACTACATTTTGCTTACCCTTGATATAAGAAATATCAAATCATAGGACTAAAGTTTCTTGACGCACTTCTGCTACCTCTCATTATGATCCTATTATCCAAGGAAATGGTGCAGGCTATTATGGTCAATTTTGATGCAAAACTTAACACCAAGTAAGTATTGAATAAATTTGGCCAATGAATTCTTATCATACAAACTGATCGATATCTCAAGACCTCTGAGCTTCTTTCTCTCAAATGAAACTAAATGGCAATCTTGGAAAAGAACGACATAAATTCTCTCACCAGAGGCATCACAATGCAACTCAGACGGCCTCGAAAAATTTGGTAATGCTAACACTGGGCATGATGTCATAATCTATTTGGAATTCTCAAAGAACTCTTGCATCTGAGCAACCCACTCAAAAGAACCCTTATAAGTTAGATAAGGGAGCTACATGATGAAAGAAACCTACCACAAATTTGCAATAAAATGCACACAAACCAATAAAACCTCTAAGTTGTGGCAAGTTCTCTAGTCTAAGCCAATCTAGTATAGCACGGACCTTATCACGATATGAACTCCCTCTGCATTGATAATATGCCCAAAATAGAGAAACTATATCATACCTAAGGCAAATTTGGACTCCTTGGCATACAAGAAAGCCCTATGAAGAATATCCAAGTATGTCACATGATCATCTCATGTCTTACTATATACAATTATATCACCAAAGAAAACCAAAACAAATCTCCTCAGCTGAGTATGGAAGACATTCATAGTAGACTAGAATGTAGTTGTGGCTTTATTTAAGCCAAATGGCATGACCAAGAACTCGAGGTGAGCAGAATAAAACCTGAATGTCATCTTCTCCATGTCCTTCTTTCTGACACTAGCGTGATGATACCCAAATCTCAAATCAATCTTGGAGAAGAAGCATGTCCATGTAGCTCATCTATAAGCTCATTAATGCGTGGAATGGAATCATGGTTCTTATTAGTCTTTATGTTCAACATCTAGTAATCTATCCACATCTTGAGTGAACCATCCTTTTTCTTCACCAAAACAACTAATAAAACAAAAGGGAACTTATACAGCCTAAAAGATCCCATAGCGACAAACTCTTGAATATTTTTCTTAATCTCATCTTCCAGTCACTTAGGGTGCTAGTAAGAAGTGATCATAATGGGCTCAGTACCTTGCTCTAGCTCAAATAGTGCACTCTATTTCTCTATGAAGGGGCTTGCCAAGTTGTATATCACTACCTGCCAGGTGGTATGTCACTAAACACTTCAGAGAGTTTAGTTCTAAGTTGTACATCTGAATGGTAGGTGTGTTTTTTGATCCCATCAAATGTAGGCAACATCCTACACTGCTGCTCAACCATCTCATGCTCAACAAGATGTTGCATACGTCTACAGTCTAAAAGAAATCAACTTTAGATTACTATGCATAATAGCCTTGCGGATGTGAGTTTTACCATCATTAATGAATCCAATCTCGATCTTCTTTGTGCTTAGATAAATGTGCTCTATGGTGTATAACCAACTCATACCAAGGACCACATTCGTACTCCCCATGTTCACGACATAGAAATCTGACTTAAATGAATAGTTATTTAGCTACATGGGAAGCTCATAAATCATCTTCTTACACTTAAAAGTGTAACCATCAGCCACCTACACTTTAAGGCACTCAAACTCCTCTGTCTTAATCCCCTTTCTTGGAGACCAAACGTGAATCAATGGAATTTTTAATAGCACATGTATCAAGAAGAGCAATAACACGCTGCCCTATCAAGAGACCACGCATCCAAAAATGCTCCTTCCTTTCTCATACTAGAAAAGTATACCACCTTAAGGTTAGAATTATGAATCACTTAATCACCATTTCCTGCTCCCTTGTGTGTCTCTTACTTATTATCAGTTGGCTGTTCTGAAAATTCATAACTCTTTTCCTCATCATAGAACCACTCCATCGTCTTGTTTTTACCCTTAGGCTTCAAAGAAAAATCATGCTTATCATCATAGGGACCTCTACAATGAAAACAAAGTCTCCTCCTCCTTAGGTCATTAACAGTCTCTATATCTAAATGGGTTTTCATTGGTCTCTTAGAATTAGATTTGTCTTCCTTCTTAGGGGCTGCCTTATTGTCATATGATTAAGTAGAATGTTTTGAAGCAAACTTGCTTCGTAAAGTAGGTCGACATCTCAAGATTCTTTGCCTTTTTCATAGCTTCCTAGAAAGTAGGTGGATCCAAGGACTTAACCCACCCTTTGAGAGGCACAACTAGTCCCCTCTAAAATGTCATACACAATCACAAATAAGAATAGAAACTTGTTAATAAATGCCTCAAGACCCCAGTCTGTCCCAATTGTGTCAACTCTCGGAAATAAGCCTCAAGGTCTTTTCTATCAAATCTCTCTACCAATCTATCAACAAACTCTTGATAGGACACTAACTGATCATGATGCACTAATACTAACCCATGGTACCATCACATGGGCTATCCTGTCCAAGTGCAACACACCAAAGCGAATGGTGTCCTCCTCAGTCATGAGACGCAAAGAGAGATAAGTGTCGTGCTTATGTACCCAAGCTCTCAATGTAACCTTCCCACTGCCTTTAATATGAGTCAACATCGTCTTATTGGTTGCCTGCTTCAGATCACTCTATTTAGGCTTTTGTCTCTTAGGTGTAAGCCTATCTCTAGTGTGCTCTCGCTTTTGTGTCAAGACTATCAAAATTCAGATTTTTCTTAAAGGCCTACAGCAGAGCACCCTACTCAACATAATGGGCCACCACATAATCACCAAATGGCATAGCCTTGGTCTCACTACTCGCTTCATCAGGCTCAGGTCTCAGAAAGGTAGGTTGTTGGCGTATCATATGTGCCTGTATGCTCAATCCTGTCCTTATCTCTAGACTTGTGAGAGCTTATTGAAATGCTCCTGGTATCTCTATCCTTGCTTCATCCTCTAGGGAGAGAAATGTGTGGCAAAGTTTCAAACAACTGTTGTAGAACATGAACAATATGGTGTTCGCCACGTGCAAGATCTCTTAGTTTCTTTCTAGCCTCCCTATGAATATCTAAAACCTATACCAACATCCCTATAATTACCCCTAGAACCACCAATACCTCTACCACCTATGGTGCCAAACTATACATCTTGTTCATCCTCAACTATAGGTGAAGTCCTTCCCATTTGAGTATAATGCATGTCAAGTACAAACTATTGTGCTATAATGACCCCAGCTCCCTAAAGGCTACTAGGAAACCACTCTGATACCATTGTAAGAAACCTTGTTGTCTCTCTTCAAATTTTGGTGTAGTTTTTGCTTATGTTTTTGGAAACTTTTGCAATTTCTTGGGTTTTGAATATAAATGTTTTTTTTGGTTTCTAATATATAGAAATGCTCACAAAAATAACAAGAAATGAATCTAACATGAAACATGAACTCAATGGTCTCAATTGCAAATATCTAGATTTGCAAGTGGTACAAAGCATGAACATATATAAGCAAAGTCTAATTTATTCAGGAACTTGTATGTCGTTTGACGTTGAAAATCAAGTTGCAGCAAGGGCGGGTGGAAACTCCAAGGCAAAACTGATATGGAAATGCCACGTCAAACTCTATAATTTGTAACCTTAAAGAGCAATGCTGTCATTAGTGAGTTGTACATTGTTGGAGACCAAATGCAACCCGCAAGTTTAAAAAGTTGCTCAATGTGCAATGCTTGCACATGTATAAAAAGCTCAAACGCTGCTTTAATCAGGAAATCACAGCACATATCCACGCCTAACAGTGACAGCAATGACAATGTACTTGTAGAATGTATAAACGCCCAGCCCTAGACTCTCCTCTCTCCAAATTCCAGCAGAAGATATGATTGACTGGTATAAATCAGCACCAAACAATCCTTAGGGAAAAATCGCTTAACATATACTCAGTAAATAAACACAATTCACTGATAAAGGACCAAATCAAGTGCAAATGAATGTAAGAAAGTAAACTAGATTTTCTCCAAACGCACATTGAAATCCTTGGAACTCAATATTATCAAACGAAGTTGCAACCGTGGAATGGGTCGATTTGTTTTGTAGAGGTATTTTATAACAACTACAAAGCCCAAGTCTTCAACAACACACTAGGCACACAATAGCTTCTTGGAGACTCCTTTCGCTAATGAGGTTTCATCTTCACACTATCAAGTTAGAACAATGAAGCGATAAAGTTATTCATTAAGCTATGCTTGGTTGATAACTTACAATGTGCAACTTATTAAATAAACCCAATCAAAAAGTGATGAAACCCAATCACAAGGTACCACAACTACAGTCCTAAAAATATAAAATTTGCATTTCCAACTTACAATAAATAGAAAGTCACTCTCGGATAGTTGTCCTTCCGTGTTGGGATACTTTTCGAAGACTACCATCCGCTATTTGTTTGGCAGTTTCATAGTCTCTCTTGTATTGGTGTTGTTTTCTTTGTTTGCTTCTTGATCTATTGTTTTCTTTTTCTTGGGCACCATTTGGTGTTCCTATTGCCTTCTGGACTCTGTTTGTACTTCCAATCCCTTAGACCCATTTGTGGTCTCTTGTTGGACATTAATATCGTATCTTATCTATTGAAACCCTCAAAGCACATTGTCAGCTCAGCAGGGTCGTGATGATGAACTAACATCGCCAAGCTACTAGAACATGCTAAATTGGGGCTATTACAAGAAGCATGACTCCTTTGTTGTCAAGAATAATTATATTGCTAAGTATGTCGTTGGATTGTTAGTATAACCTAGAAATAGGCACTTATGGGTGACAACATATCATCTCACACCCCCTAAGGTTTACATATGTACTTTCTTGGATGGAATAAACCATGGTTATGTATGGAGTCATAATGTCTTGTAGAGTTTGAACACTTAGATGTACAACTTATTTGGGGTTAATGAAGAAGTTAGCAGTTCTTTGATATTGCATTGTTTTTTGGTGTATTACATTCCTTGCTATCTATAATATGCTTTAATTTACTTTACTTCTAACAGTAGACATTTGGCGTCGTTGTTGAGCCTGATACAAGCTTGGGAAGTGATGGAGTGTTGATGTTGAAGGGCGAATCATGGGCCAACAAATAGACTATGGTGCAAGTAGCAACCAAAACACAAGGAAGAAAACCCAAAACTCTTTGAAGGTCAACGAGCATTCACATCAGACTTTGTTGCATTGTTGTAGGATTCGATTGAAACATACGTCAGGAAGGAAGCCACATAAGAAGAGGGGTTAGAAAGTGTCGTGAGTATCCTCAAAGTGAGCCTCGCAAGATGTAAGTTTTTCATCGACCTCCATACCCAGATGGTGATTGAAGACAATGCATCTTCCTTAGAGTCGAAGTTGAATGGAGAGCACGGTAGAATGGTTGAAGGAAGGAGCCAAATGGAACTTGATGCTAAAGGTGTTCTAGAACTCGAGGAATGTTTGGAGGATGAATCAAGCTTGATAAATGAACTCTTCCACTGACACATGGAAGATTATTATCTATTTCATAATTATATGTTGGAGGTGGAGGAAGTAGAACAAGCATTGGAGAGAGATTTGTTGATGTCGGAGTACAAGGAGTACAAGAAGGGGGATGCCTGTGGAACGAAACCCAAACCCACAAATTTGATCTCAAGGGACCAATCAAATATAAAGAATCATCCTTACTGATCACCAACCTCGAAGGTGAGGAAAACGAGTGCAAAATACTATTTGGGGATGATTGGCATCTCATGTGAAAGGTTGTAGCATTTAAGATCTTTTTAGAGTACAAAGATGTATTCACATGGATTTATAAAGACCTCAAAAGTATACCATCGTAATTTTGCATACACCGCATTCCTTTAGTACCTGGGGTCATACTGGTGCGAAGAAGACCTTAGATAATGAATAAAAATTGAGTGCATGCTAAACGCGGGGAAAATTTTCAAAGTGCAAACAAGTGAATGGGTGTCCCCGATTGTGATATCACTAAACAAGGAGGCCAACCAAATCAAAAAAATTGTCGATTTCAGGTGCCTTAATGTTGTCACCATGAAGGATCCTTTCTCCGTCTTGTTTATAAGTACAATGTAGAGAAGGTTTTCTGACACGAAATGTACTAATTTATGGATGGGTTCTCCATATACAACCAGATATCCATTGTAAAGGAAGACAAGCTGAAACAAAAACTTTGAGGTATAAGACAAAGTGGATGCAGACAGCAGAATGTCCTTCGATCAATGCAATGCACCAGCAACATTCCAAAGAATAATCCTCGACATCTTTGACAAGATGTCGGTAGGGAATTTTTAGGCATATTTCGTTAAGTCTGTATATAACTCTTTGAGTATTGTACATTTAAGAATATTATGTACAAAGCTAGAGTAGGTTTGTTTTGGACCATTTGGTTTAGGAGGTTGGTATAGGTTTCCTTTAAGTTGTTTTAGTCTAGGTATTTTAAGATTCAGGTAGTCAATATGCCTTGAGTTAGTTGTCTTAATCTTTTTGAGTGATTCCTGACGTAGTTTTAGAGTTAGTTGTTTTTACTATTAAGAGTTAGTTTATGGGTTTTACTTGATTCCTTTCGCCCAAGTAGTTTAGTGGTTGTTTCTTATTCTTTAGTTTAGGGGTCTACTTTGGTTAGTTTGAGGAATCCCAACTTGTGAGAAAAGCAATGAGTCACACAACACACTTTGATGTTCTCACAATAGTTTTGTTTGATTTATTTCTTTAATACCTCTTGCAAGGATATCTTGAACTTGAAATTGTTCCTAATAACAAGTCCTCCAAAAAGGATTTGTATTAAGTTTGTATTGAATTCATTCATTGTGTCTAGGATACCCGAGTCTTGCAATTACAACACTTAACTCATTGATTTTCTCTGAGCACTTTCAAAGTTCTCGAGCTGAATTTGGAATCAGTAAAAATCAAACACTTGCTTTGGCGCCACTATGATTTTCCAAACCATATGTGAGGTTCGCCACTTGTAAGCCACAACAAAAGGTTGATAAGAAAAGAAGAAAGTGATATCGAAAGGAAAAGAAATGGAAAAAACGGAAAACAAAGTAATCTAGCTCCGGGGGTGTGAATATCTCTACCAGTGCTACTAAGAAAAACTACTAAAGTTCGAGCAATATTTGTAGTTGACCACAATAATGACCTTGTTGGGACTATGGATGTCTTACCACCAACAAGGCTCTATCCACAATGCTTTTGGAGTAAGGATATTAAAATCGCTAATTCCAATGTGTTGATGTATAGCATTAGTTCAAGTAATATTAAGTACTTAAAATCATGATTTATATGAACTCTATTTTACTAGTGAAAATATACATATATATGTGTGCGCATGTGTGTGTGTGCATTATATATATAGATACCTTTAATTGTTCACAAAATAACTTCATCAATATTGGGCTTGAAAAGACTATTGTTATCGGGGCTTTGTAGTTATTTGTTTTGCCGCTGATTGCAAAGGAAACAGATTACATTTGTGAAATATCCCTTTCCGGATATTTTACTAAAAACCCTTGATATAAAAGTGCAGATTTAAAACCGAACAAAAAGCCAATATTTGATATAAATACCAGAACTTTAATTGATTTGCAACCCGCAGATTTGCATACAAGAAAACTCAGAAAAGTTTGTTTTATTCCTCCAATATTCAAAAGTACATACATAAACCAGGAATTAACACAACAATCCGCCAAAAATATGTTATTGTATTATATAACAGCAATACAATAACATGCAACAATCCAAGTAATCCAATCTTATAAACAAAAATAACAGTCAGATTGACAAATGTAGATAAAACCTATAAGAAGGATAGGTTTGCGTCCAACCTCCAAAGCTTCTTCAAGGGTTGGTGTTCTCAAAGAGATAACCAGTAACTATTTCCAGTTCCCAAATTAATATTTGTTTTAAATATTATAACCTTCATAACTTCGCATGAGGAGCTTGTTGTACTTTTATCACTTTTTCCAATGTGATGCACGCTCTTTTAAGCAATGTGGGATAAAGCACCTTTTTTGTCCTTTAGTCACTTAAGTGAACATAGTACCCTTTTAAATAAAGTGACAAGTTAAATGACATTTAATAGTCACTTAGTTAGTAAACCATATAATCATCAAGCATTAAAATAGCTAACCAAATGAACTCGGATAAGCACATGCAATAGCTCTCAGCAAGACGCTTCCAAACCAACACTAAGGTACCGAAAATATTGTGCTCTGTTTACTTACTAAAAATTGTAAGCATTCAGATAACCAGCCAAAACTACTCTAATGGGTCTGAAACTAGAAATGTCTAGGCCAAACCTCGAACTGAACCTCGTAAAGAACCTTTTCGCCCCTGAAACCTAGGCAAAGTGAGCCGGCAACATAGAATTATAATGTCCCAGAAAAAGGGGAGATTACAAAGGCTACCTTCTCAAAGATTGTTTGCCCTCAAAAAATCCACTCATACCTGCAGAAACCAAATGCCAAGATCCCATTCTCGCCTTGAGAATGAATTCTACACCTCAACCGATCTACCCCGGCATGCATCTTCCCTAACTCGGAATGGTGAAACAATACAATAGGAATCGATGTGCCAAATAACTGGATGCTAGGATCCCAAGGCTCACCATTAAGAGACACCAACTGCCATACGCTACTGCCCTGTATACCAATACCCTCAGTCAGAATGAATGTCTCACTCCATGAGTGACCCTGCGAGTCTCTATTGTCAAGTGAAGATGGGAGCTCGGCAATATACCAATATCCACCACAAGATGATAACAACCAAACTCTCCTCCTAGATTCCCAATTAAAGGCAATAAATAGGGATGCTCCCCTTGGATCACGAGTGAGAACTCGTGCACTGTCTGAGATATCAGTGACCAACTCCTGTAATATCTGCACCACTGTACTCTGCACCACTGTACTACTATACCACTCTTGCAATATCTGTACCGATGACAATGACAGATCCGGCCAATCTGACTCCACCACTATATCACCCTGGTTGAAACAGAGTAATCCTAATCTCTAGAACTCTGATGTGTCAAAAGGCTGAAACACACAGATCATAATCCTACGATTGTGTAACAACACAGTATAATCCACCAAATGTAAGATACTATTAACACTTGGATCTCCGATCACCCAATCAACATGATCCTGGATTAAGGAAAGAATGGTTGGTGAATCACCAACATCATGAAGGCTAACACTATCTTCAAGATACTGCTGAATAAAAAATGTAGACACCTCATGTGGGACATAGGATAATGTGTGTTCTCCCCACTCATTTGCAAATAACTCACTGACCCTTGAAGGCCAAATAGAATCAGCAAAAATACTACTAACATACACAGGTGAATCACTGATAGCTGGAATATACCAACAAGTAAAATCACCAATCAACAAGTAGGCCGTGGCCATCTAATAAGAGCTAGGTGATAAAACTCTGGGTAAGCTGAAAAATCCCTCAAAGCATGCTAAGGATAAATCTGAACTTCCTACTCCACCATAAGTACCCTCGCTTATGTCAAAGTCTTCGTAAATTGATGGTTCACCATTAATTGAAATCTTTGAATTATCCTCACTTGTTGTATCAGTAACCATGTGCTCATGTGAAGATGTACAGCTGCTGTCATAAAAATCAGAATTTCCAAACTCATCAACTTGCTGATCCATAGAATTTTTCTCATTATAGAAAGTCTTAGATGGGGAACATGTGATTGAATTACCTTGTTTGCCTTCACATCTACCCGCTTTATGAATTTTTCGATGATTTGTGCAATTTCTCGTGCCCTTGAACCACGGTTATCTTCTTCATAAACGACTGCCCCACTCGTTTGGTTTTCAACTTTGTGGATGAAGTAATGCATTAAGCTCAATTGAAGGCATAGCTCATCTGCCTCACTCTCCTTGACCCTTCCGAATTTTATTGCTAGATCTCTATCCATTAATAGTTGCAAGTACTCATATTTTATCAATTTCAAAGTTTCAAAAATAGTATGTAAAAGAGGGCTTGTGACACCACATACATTCTCATGCCTCTCTTCTATCATAATCTTCCACATGAGATCCTCAATCAAATTGGAAGAATCATCCATCCTCGTCAACACTTGGACAATTTTGTCCTCTTTGACCAAAAGCATATCCAATAAGTCAAGGAGTGATGATGGTTTTTGACCATCTCCTTCGAACACAAACGGCCTGTTCTCCATACAATCTTCTAATTTTTCATCACCTAGGGAGACAATATTTTTAGATATATCATATGTCCTCTAACGCAATGTGTGCTAGATCATCTATCCTGCCAACATTGCGGTCCATTTGCTTCTCCTCAATATTTGACATAATTTCCAGCCTAGTGTCACCGTAAAATTCATCCAAGTTAATTTCCATGTCACCAAATATGATGTTGATGTTTTCCATGTCTAAATAAGATGGAGAATTGCCAACGTTGGCAGTTTGGTCAACTCTTCTACCTGAGCCATCAATATCCTCATCAAAAGGACTAGTGTAAACAACTCCATAAGATACTTTTGTCTCCCAATTACCTATTAGTATACTTGTGCCATTATTAGTGCTACTATCAAGTTGATTGATATCTTCCCTATGCAAATTTCTGTAACTGTCCTTTGCAAGGAGATCTCGAGCCAATTCATAGCATTTGTTTCTTATCATATCCATCTTGTTTTGTAGCTCTAGCTAAAAGTCCACATAATTAATGAAGGGAAATTCTTTTTGAAGCTTTGACGGGAATTTGTTATAATCATTGTACAATCTCCTTACTTCGGTTTTAATATCGAGTTGGAAGTCTCGTCCCACTTCCTCTGCCATGTAGCTTTTCATGTGCCTGAGATGGACCCAATCCTGTTTCATAAGTTCTACTTGTAGGCTTACTTTTGCAAACTGCACCTTGAAGTTGAATACAGACTTTCAGAATGTTATATTACCACTGTAATAACTCTACTAATTCTGACCATGGAGTTCTAATTATTTGTATAGAGGATATTACCCATAAAATAAATGCCTACTTCAAGTTTCTCCAGCCAATATTCAATGCGAACCAATTTGACATTCTGCATTCAATATTAACCGCTTGCTGGAATATGCAATTAGCATCATTGTGATTATTTTCCCAGCATCCTTGGTATCAACAACATTTTGTATACCACTTTCAAAAGATAAATGTATAAGCAAATCTGGAACCATTTCTCTCTCTAAAGATGATAAATATACTGAACCAGCATCTTCAGCAGCATCAATACGGTTAATTGGCGGCCACTTTCTTTCTTCTTTGCTACACTCATGTTGAGGACGAAGCGTAAAATGCACAGGCAATCCATTCACAAAGATATTATCAATATTCATCCCATTTGCATATAATCCGATAATTCCATTCTCTAGAAACACAGCTCTGATTTATGTATGCCTGTAACTGGGTACTTATGTCAAACAGTTATTAAGCAACCTCTATTTTCACCAATACCAATATTTTCTAAACAATCTAAACCCTTTTTATTTAATTCAAATACTAGGAGCTGATGATTTTTAACCAATAACATTTCCCACTTCCATCAAGTAGGTCCAAACTGAACTTAACATTCAATGCTCATAACAATATAAAGATATTAAATCAATGAATCTCCAACTGTTAACAGAATACAAATAACAATGTTATCAATGCGCAGGGCAAAGAATGACAGACCCATACTCATTTAGTGCCGATTAAGAGGTGTTTATCTACATCCAAATACAATGCAACCCATGTTGCACTTCCTCTACTTTCTTTAATCTACTCACATCTGCCACCTTGTCTTAAGAATGGAGTCGGCTAACCCGTGGAGGAGAAATACATCAAAACATAACCGATCCTACTCTTGCCATGAGTCACTGTCGCTGGATGGAGACTAGCTGTTGTAATCCACCTAACTGGATGTGGAGTTCAACGCCCTTTCGCCTGGTGAAACTACTTCTCGTGTTCACTATATCAACCTGCGGACTCCAAGTAAAACCAGTTGCTAACCCAACATGATGACCTTTAGCTGGTGTTTCACGTGACTGACAATGTGATAGCAAGCCGATGATGAACAATTGTTTAACAATTCTGTGAATGAACTAAATGTCATATTTCCTCCTATCTATAACATTTTTCAGTGGTTATAATGGTACTCCCGAAAATATGACTAAGAAGACTCACTTACCCCCTTCATAAATTTTGATGTAGGCATTTCCATTGTTCAGACAATAGAACCTTGCAAAATATGTGTCTTTCATATACAGTCTGCTTCATATTGGTAAGGAATGCAATGCGTTGTATGACCACAGTTGTCATTTCTTGCCTCTCATATCTACATACGGAGATGATACTAGAAAAGGTTGTAGAAGATCTTCTTAATATCTGCTAAGTGCATTCACTTGAGAGTTTTTTACCATGCCGCTTTCTATACATACCTCAAAGTGGGCAACGTAAATGCTTCCTTTGCATACTATTACTGCCTTTTGAATAGTTTGAATGGCGTCGTATCGCAAAAGATACAGTTGATCTTTCTGCCTTAAAATTTATGCTGATAGTGTAATCAAAAACTTTTACTAGCAGATTCTTCAGCAGACCCCAGTAACCAAAGTATTCCCATGAACAAATTGACTTTTAGCCTCAATCTCATTTCTCATAATGCAAATATCGACCTGTATGTATTGTTAAGGCCTTTCCCAAATCACATCATTGAACTGGAGCTACACTCTCTGATGTAAACCGATCCAATACTTAACTCTTGCAAAAATTATGTTTGTGTCTGGATAAAACTTCACAGGCTAGTAGGAAGACTAGCTTTGATACCACTGAAATATCCCTTTCCAAATATTTTTCTAAAAACCCTTGATATAAAAGTGTAGATTTAAAACCGAACAGAAAGCTAATATTTGATATAAATACCAAAACTTTAATTGATTTGCAACCTGCAGATTTGCATACAAGAAAACTCAGAAAAGCTTTTTTTATTCCTCCAATATTCAGAAGTACATACATAAACCAGGAATTAACACAACAATCTGCCAAAAATACATTATTGTATTATATAACAGCAATACAATAACATGCAACAATCCAAGTAATCCAATCTTATAACAAAAATAACAGTCAGATTGGCAAATGTAGATAAAACCTGTAAGAAGGCTAGGTTTGTGTCCAACCTCCAAAGCTTCTTCAAGGGTTTGCATCCTTGAAGAGATAACCAATAATTGTTTCCAGTTCCCAAATTAATATTTGTTTTAAATATTATAGTCTTCATAACTTCTCATGAGGAGCCTATTGTACCTTTATCACTTTTTCCAATGTGATGCACACTCTTTTAAGCAAGTGGGATAAAGCACTTTTTTTGTCCTTTAGTCACTTAAGTGAACATAGTACCCTTTTAAATAAAGTGACAAGTTAAATGAACTTTAATAGTCACTTAGTCAATAAACCATATAATCATCAAGCATTAAAATAGCTAACCAAATGAACTCAAATAAGCACGTGCAATAGCTCGTTGGAAAGCTCTCGGCGAGATGCTTCCAAACCAACACTGAGGTACCGAAAATACTATGCTCTATTTACTTACTAAAAATAGTAAGCATCCAGATAACCTACCAAAACTGCTCTGATGGGTCTGAAATTGGAAATGTCTATGCCAAACCTCAAACTAAACCCCTTAAAGAACCTTTTTACCCCTGAAACCTAGGCAAAGTGAGCTGGCAACACAAAATTATAATGTCCTAGAAAAAGGGGACATTACAATTTGTTATGGTGGAAACTAGTGATTAGTTATGCCCACATAGAGGCATGATCCTACATGGCCTTTGGCCACATGGAGTCATGTCTCTACGGGGACATGGCTCTCTATTCTAATATATATATATATGATGTCAAGCAGTTCTTGGGAAATATATCAATAACAAGGCATATATAGTCCCAGCGATTGCTCTCCCTACAAGTTAATAAAGTCAAGTTCATCGATCCTCCATTGGTGTTCAAGGTTGACTATTATATTACACAGATTGTTATTCAAAGTGGAAGATCTGCATCATTCAAACAACACCATCAATCTGAGATACAAGTAAGGTAATTTGTATTTGTACAATTTGCTATAATAGTTTATCTCTATTAGGGATCCTTACATTTAACATAGTATTAGAGCCTTCCTAATAGGAAATTCTATTATTCAAAATTAAAACTAAAATCTCAAATTTATCAATATTAGATCTTTTTCCTCAAATTCAAAATGGTTAATCATGTAAGATTAGAGCATAGACTTGAGGGAGCATCAAACTTTTCATCATGGAAAATTCAAGTAATGATAATACTAAGTGAAATCTTAGAAGAGTAGATAGAATCAAGCAAATCTATTCCTGAAAATGAGCCAGATAAAAAGACATGGAAAAGACACAACAACAAGGCCATGAAAATTATTATCGACTCCATAAAGGATCATACACTCCCTTCTATATCCAGTCTTAAAACTCCACTTGAGATGTTCTCTACTATTAAAAACACTTTGGAAATCAATAATACTAGTAAAATGCTAACTTTAAAGCAAGATCTTCTATACATAAAATTGAATAGTGGGGAGTCAATTACGTCCTATTTTCTAAGAATATCTAAGTTAAAAGATTAACTTGCAACAATTGGAAGTCAAGTTAATGACAAAGAACTCACAATGATAGTCTTAAGAGGACTCCCACTATCTTGGGAAACCTTCATTCGAGCTCTAAGCTCCCGACCTGAGCTTCCTAAATTTGAATTACTCAAAAATGAATGCACCCAAGAAGAATCAAGATTAATTTCAAGAGGATTAAGCATAAATCAAGAGTGAGACATTCAAGCTTTTTATGCAAATTCAAAAAAGAAAGGAAAAACCAAATATAATAAAAAGGAATTTATCAAACCTTATAAGAAATGAGCTTGGTCAAAAGCAAAAATTTTCAAATGTCACAAAATCGGTCACTCTCACAACTTCTGCCCTAAATGAAAAAGAATTCAAGCAACACTAGCAGAAGTCAAAGAAGAGAAAGAGGAAAAAGAAGAAAAACTTGCATTTTATCTAGCCCTCTCAAGTGAATCAAACTCAAACAAAAACACTTGGATTATAGACAATGGAGCATCTCGGCATATAACAAGTTTTAGAGACAAATTTGAGAGCTTCTCAGAATACTCCTAAGAAGAAGTAACCATTAGAGATAATTCTACTCATCTGATTAAAGGTATTGGGTCTTGCTCAATTCATCTAAATTTAGGTATTACTCTCCAACTTAAAAATGTTTTATACGTACTTGGTATAAAAATAAATTTGGTCTCTATTTCTAGTCTTGTTGATCAAGGATTCAAAATCACCTTTCAAGAGGATCTTGGCCAAAGAACTCTAACATCAAGAAAGCTATATCTATTGGATTTAAAGACGAAAGTTTATATAAACTTTGTAATAAACAAAATTTAGCCCTAAGTCATGAAACTTCAAATTCTACTGAAATTTGGCATGGGAGACTAGGCCACCTTCATTTTCGTGCATTGGCATCAATAGGAAAAATTGTAAAAAGATTACCTAGTCTCAAAACTGATCACTTAGGCATTTGCAAAGGATGTGCCCTAGGCAAAAACACCAAGCAATCCTTTCTTAGAAGCATTCACAAATCAAAATCTGTACTTGAACTTATTCACACTTACCTATGTGGTCATATGTTTGTACGTTCCCTAAACGGGTGCCTCTATTATGTAATTTTTATTGATGACTATTCTAGAAGAACTTGGATCTACTTCCTCAAACAAAAGGAATCAATTGAAGTATTATCAAAATTCAAAGAATTCAAAGCTGTAGTTGAAAACTAGTCAGGACAGAAAATAAAAATTCCAAGAGCGAACAATGGAGGTGAATACATCTCTGAAATTTTCAAAGATTTTTGCATTACTATTGGGATTAAGAGGGAGTTTTCTGTGCCTTATAATCCTCAAAAAAATGGAGTTGCAAAACGTAAAAATAGATCAATTATTGAATCATCCAGAGCAATGATGCACAACCAAAATCTTCATACTTCTTTTTGGGTTGAAGCATCTAATACTGCAGTTTACATTCAAAATAGATTTCCTCACTCAGTATTAGAAAACATCGCTCCTAAAGAAGCAGTTAAAGGTATCAAACCAAATATAAGTTACCTAAGAATATTTGGGTGTATTGTTTATATTCATATTCCTAAAGAGAAAAGAACAAAACTAGAACCATCTAGAATAAAGGGAATGCTCATTGGATAAAGTGAAACAACAAAAGGCTACAGGATCTATGTTTCGGGTCGAAGAACAATTGAGATCAATAAAGATGTTAAATTTGAAGAAGATATTGCCTTCAATCTTTCTAAGAAAAGTGATGAACTATATACAGAACCTGACACTGAAATAGATGAAGATCACCCAGTAGAAAATGAGATGGAGAATGAAAATGAACCTCCTTCACTTATTATTTCAAATTCTAAGAATATTAAAAATGCTAACAATAAAAAGAGGCCACTTTGGGCTAGGAAAATGATAGAAGAAAACCATGTTGAACTTGATGAAGTAATCAGAGAAAGCAAGAGAACAAGAAATTGGTTATATTATGTGGCATTTTTAACTGAACATATCAAAACAGAACTTTCAAATGTTGAAGAAGCCTTATCAAGCAAACCTTGGAAAGAAGAAATGATTGAAGAATATAATTCTATACTAAAAAATGATGTATGGGATGTTGTACCCAAACTTAAAAACAAATCAGTTGTTTCTTCTTTACAAAATCAAGCATGCACCTGACGCCAGCATTGAAAAATACAAAGCCAGATTTGTAGCACATGATTTCTCACAGAAAGAAGGTATTGATTATGAAGAAACATTTGCCCCAGTTGCTAGATACACCAGTCGGGACTATATTGGCTATTGTAGCATCCAAAGGATGGAAAGTTTATCAAATGGATGTTAAAATAGCTTTCTTAAATGGAAATTGAAGAAGTTTATATTGAGCAACCAGAAGGTTTCATTACTCATGACAAAAATTCTTACATATGTAAAGTTAAAGAAAGCACTATATGGTCTTAAACAAGCTCCCAAAGCATGGTATGAAATAATAGACAGCTAGCTAACAAATTTAGGGTATTCTAAGAATGAAGTTGATCCTAACTTATACTTCAAAATAAATGGTGATGACATGATTATTCTTGTGTTATATGTTGATGATTTGTTGATAATAGGTGAAGAACATCTTATAAGAAAGTGCAAACAAGAACTGACAACAGAGTTTGATATGAAAGACCTAGGTCTTCTCCACTACTTTCTAGGACTAGAAGTCTGGCAAAAGGGGAACTACATTTTCCTAAATCAGGGAAATATACTATTGATATTTTGAAAAAATTCGGAATGATGGATTGTAAACCAACTACTACTCCTATAGAAGTCAACCTACATAAGCTTAAGGATGATATGATTAAATCTGAACCTACAAATCCTACTCACTATAGGCAGATCATTGGATCCTTAAAGTATTTTGTGAATACTCGTCCTGATATATATTATGCTACTAACATCTTAGGTCAGTTCATGTGTACACCGAAGAAGATACATCTAATGGCAGCTAAACATATCTTAAGATATCTAAGAGGTACTATTGGCATGGGAATCAGATATGATCAAATCTGTTGATGTAATTAAATATTCACTAATTACACTTACTTAAGCTTACTTAGGATAATACATTGCATAGTAGTTTGTGAATGAGACACTTAGGAGTTTGCACCTCAATTAAACACATGGTGTAGAAGAATTCCACTCTAGGTGGTCATAGTTGTTATCTCATTCCACTTTTAGTGCACTTATCACATTATCATCCTCATCATCGCACATACTTCATTGCATAATGGAGGATGATCCACCTTTGGTGGACATGTGATTCCACCTTGTGTGTGTGATATCTTATCTTCTTCTTATCATTGTCTCTTATCGCCTCTCCTATATAAGGAGGCCTATTATGTACATTTTAAATCAATCAGTTGGATGCCAATCAAGTCTATTATCAATAATAGCATTCTCACATCTTCATGCAATTGTCTTGCCAATCTCTTGTGGAAGTTATCTTGGTCTTTCATTTGATCCTAGAGGTGTTGTAGAGTCACCTAAAACTCTAACATGGTATCGCAGCTCTCAAGGCACGAAGACTTCTTCTCAAGAAGTGCAATCTTGGCTTGACTCATTGTTGGTGCAGCATTTGGCAGTTTGGAGGAGATTTAAGGAGTTCTATTTTGTGACCTTCTATTGCAAGTGAAAATTGGAGCTTGCTGGTACAAATCAGAGGGTGGCATCATATAGAAGAGGTCCAAAAACTCCTAAATTGAATTTTGTTTCATCCAAATTGGGCATCTAAGGCCAAATCTAGAGCCATTTGATTTTTAAAGATGTGGCGGCGGCAATTTAGAAAAAATAATTCTAGAGGCGATTTTCAAACAATGATATCTCCCTCATACGGACTCCTTTTTTCGAGCAATTTTTTTTTGTTTTGGGGTAGAATTTCACAATCTATACAATGGTGCAGGTGATTTTGGATCTCTGTCTCTGAGTTTTTCTGAAAAATCGCAAATCCTATTTTTTGCAACTTTCAAGGCTTTGTTTGGGCACATCCGGTAACATTTTCAGGTGCAATTTTTTTTGAAACTGCATGAATTTTTTCTACTTTCCAGATCTCTAATCAGATTGTAGTGATTTGGAGTGGGCATATCACTTTCAAAAATAGGTATTTTTTTGGCTATATTTGCACTTGGTGAATACTTGGATTTTAATTTTCTTAATTGAATTAGTAATTTGAAGGAGTTATCAATTGATCTCAATCATCATTTGATTTCATTATGGATTTTTCAAAAATTCTATTACTCACTCCATATAACTATCATGAATGGAAACAAGCAGTTTCTAATCAGTTGATGAGCATTGGATTGTTTAGAATGATTCTTGGACAGGATATAGAACCAACTACAGGTGTTGCAAAAAGAAGGAAATGGTTTAATAGAAGGGATAAAGCACTTGGCTCTCTTAGATCTACCATCTCTCATGATATTCTATATCATATTGCATCCTGCACACATCTTCATAATTCCTAGACAACATTGGAAGGGATCTTTGGTAAACTTGATAGAATAAGAAAATTCAAATTGGAGAATGAGCTTAAAGGTCTAAGTCCATGTGATTTTGACAATATTCAAGACTTTTTTCTCTAAGTTTAATTCCATTAGATTGTATCTTTCTAATTTTGGCATTACTAATATGATGAGCAATTGATATTATCTATTCTTTCCAAGCTAGGTTTTGAATATTCAATTTTTATTTCCACATTCTATGCTACTATGGATGCTCTTGGTAGTGCATACAAAATGCCTTCTCTTGATGAATTTGCAGTTCAGCTCACAAAGGAACAAGCAAAGTTAGCACACATGGGTCAATTGAAGCCTTCCAAGTATCAAGCGTTGGTTGCAAATGACTCCTCTCCAAAGGATCCCAAAGGAAAGAAAACAAACAACACAAGGATCCTACACAACATGACAAAAGTGATGAATCTCCTTCACAACATAATATTGAATCCAAGTCCTCTTCAAGAGAGGAGACATCTAGAAGAAAGAGAGATAAATGTGCTTATTGCAAAAAGTTAGGACATGATGAGCATAAATGTTTCCATAAGAAAATTGATGACTCGCATTCTTCAAAATAACAATATCCAGTTGCCCTGATCAGTGTCTTCTTTTTCTTCTCAATATCAGGAAGCTGCTACATCTACATCATCATCTAGAGGCAAAGGAAAAGCATTCATTGCTTCCACACATCCTGAGCAAGGTAAATGGCTTCTTGATTCAGGTGCATCACATCAGATGGAATCTTTTATGGATATATTTTCTTTTATTGAGCCTTGTACTTCTCCACCTATATTGATGGGTAATAATACATACATGAAGGTTTGTGGGAAAGGTTTTATTCCTATGGGAGAGGGTACATTTAATGATATTCTTTGTGTACCATCTTTGACCACTAATCTTCTTTCCATTTACCAAATTACTCGTGAGGCACAAGGTAAAATTGTTGAGTTCACTTCTGATTATGTCTACATTAGGGACATGGAGACTAGAGATGTCATAACTATGGGAGTTGTTGATCATACATCATGCTTGTATTCTTTTGCACATTTTGTTGATCATGATGATGATATTCATGATGTACCTAACCCTTTATCTAGGGTGAATAATTCAAGCGAGGAGAACATTGGACACTTGAATCATTTTGTTTTTGAGACAAGTGTTGAACTTCCTACTCCTCCACCTCCTGCTTCTTTAATCATTAGTTCTACCATTCAGCAAGATGATCTTTATGCTTCAGATCTTGCAGTGTGGGATGAATTCCTAGATGCTATTTCAGATGAGTCTCATAATGCAAATTTGGTTAATACATCTGAGGAGGTTTCTCTTCAAGATACTTCTTCACCTTCTTTGGAGATTGGATTTCTCAACTCTTCATGTTCTCTTAGTTTTTCACATCTCATAGGTCAGCTTGATGGTGTGACAGAATCTTTGAGCTTGGAGACACCTATTCAGTCTTCAAAGATGCATACATGGAGACCTTCTTCCACCTTCTTCACTTTTTACATGGAGTGGCTTCTTCATCATTTGATGTATTTATCTCTTCCTAAGGAAAGACATGTTTCTTTTAGGCATTGGATTATATTTTGTTTGCAGGTACTCTTCATCTACATTGGAGCTTCTTCATTATGGGGGGGATATCATGTCTCCTCATTTCCTTCCTATGGGGGGATCATTCTTTGTATATACATGATGTATGTAATTTTTGGGGGGTCTTGCGTACTCTATCCATCCATGCATCTTGTTTTCATCTCTCTTTTTGGGGGAAGGATTTTCCCATGAGGTTTTCTCTCTTTCTCCACTTTATGAGAGATTACATTTCATGTATTGCATTGCATATTGTACATGGGTACCTAAAATGGCCTAGTAGCCGGGACCCATCTTGAATTGTGAGTTTAAGTGCATTCCCCTGAGTTGCACTTGGGGGGGTGTTGGTGTAATTAAATATTCACTAATTACACTTACTTAAGCTTACTTAGGATAATGCATTGCATAGTAGTCTGTGATTGAGACACTTAGGAGTTTGCACCTCAATTAAACACATGGTGTAGAAGAATTCCACTCTAGGTGGTCATAGTTGTTATCTCATTCCACCTTTAGTGTACTTATCACATTATCATACTCATCATCGCACATACTTCATTGCATAATGGAGGATGATCCACCTTTGGTGGACATGTGATTCCACCTTGTGTGGGTGACTGCTCCTTACCATTGTCTCTTATCACCTCTCCTATATAAGGAGGTCTATTATGTACATTTTAAATCAATCAATTGGATGTCAATCAAGTTCATTATCAATAATAGCATTCTTGCATCTTCATGCAATTGTCTTGCCAATCTCTTGTGGAAGTTATCTTGGTCTTTCATTTGATCCTGGGGGTGTTGTAGAGTAACAAAATTGAAATCAATCTTCATGAATATTCAGATTCTAATTGGGCAGGCAGCTCTATTGAACGTAAAAGTACTTATGGATGTTGTTTCACTCTTGGATCTGGGATGATTTCTTGGTTTAGTAGAAAACAATCCTCAGTTGCATTAAGCTCTACTAAAGCAGAATATATAGCCTCTTCCTTGGGAGCCAGAGAAGCTGTATGGTTACGAAAGTTACTAGTTGAATTGTTTAAGAAGCCTTTGAAGCCCACTATCATTCGTTGCGATAATCGGAGTTGTATCAAGCTTTCAGCTAATCCAATTTTTCACAATCGGTCTAAGCATATTGAAATTTCTTATCATTACATTATAGATATGGTAGATCGAGGTGTTATCAAACTGGAGTACATCAATACTAATCAGCAAACAAAAAATGTTTTTACCAAGCCTCTTGCTAAAATGAAGTTGGAATACTTCAGAGGAAAACTTGGTATGATTGAATTGTAATGTTAAAACTTGAATTTCAATTTCAATTTATATGTCTATGCTTCTACGGTTGTTTAGTTGCATCAGATATGTAATGAAAGGTGACAATCTTTCATGGACATATATATTCAGAAGGTAATCTTTGTAAGGTGATGATCTTGCAAATGATAGGCCTATTATTATGACTGATTTGTCTGGATATGCTGGAAGTCATTGATAACAAATGCATTATGATTACTCTAGATATTGTTTTGGACAGTTAGAGATCATAATATATGTTATGATAGTGTTCATAACATGCTGATTAAAATTATTTGACAAGTCACTATTTCAAAGTGTTAAAGTCAAATAATTTGTTATGTACAAATATTCTATATACTAGTACTTCTTAAAGAGCTTATTACTTCTCCCTTGCTAAGAGGGAGTGTTGATGTATAACATCAGTTGAAGTAATATTAAGTACTTCAAATCATGATTTATATGAACTCTATTTTACTAGTGAAAATATATACATATATATACCTATACACACACACACACATGAATATATATATAGATACATAGATATATATACATTTAATTGTTCACAAAATAACTTCATCAATATCGGGCTCATGTCTTGAAAAGACTATTGTTATTGAGGCTTTGTATTTATATGCTCTGCTGCCAATTGCAAAGGAAACAGATTATATTTGTTATGGTGGAAACTAGTGATTAGTTATGCCTACGTAGAGGCATGACCCTACATGGTCTTTGGCCACGTAGAGTCATGTCTCTACGGGGACATGACTCTCCATTCTAATATATATATGATGCTGAGCAGTCGTTGGGAAATATATCAATAACAAGGCATATACAATCCCAATGATTGCTAGGTTAATAAATTCAAGTTCATCGATCCTCTATTGGCATTCAAGGTTGAAGATTATATCATAGAGACTGCTATTCAAAGTGGAAGATCCGCATCATTCAAACAACACCATCAGTCTAAGATACAAGGTGATCTTTATTTGTACAGTCTGCTATAATAGTTTATCTCTATCAGAGACCCTTACATTTAACACAATGGATCTAAGAATGCTTTCCGGTTCTTGTTGAGCAAGGAAAGAATCACTTGCACATGCATGGGTAACTGTAGGTTAAGTTTCTTATCTCAATTCATAGTTCCTCCCATTTTGAGCACAATTCCTAGTCACTGGATGGGTGAAAAGTGGATTAACCAAAGGTTCTTGATTCTAAGTGAGTTCTATTCTTGAAATATTTGAGCACATTTCTTTGGGTGTGTGTTAGATGTTGTGTGGTTTTCACACCATAATCTCATTGCAAATGGGGATACCCTCTTTCTAGCTGATAGGTTTAAGTGGTTGGGCTAGAGTTGGCAATAATCTAGGATTTAAAAGGTCGTCTTTGGGTAGAACTTTAAAAAATTGCAAAAATTGGCCAAGTATGGAAGTCAGAAATTAAAGAGAGATTTTGAGTTATTTTGGCTAGGTAAGGGAAGATGAGACCTCTTCATCCCACATAAAAAAGAGGTTGAGACACATCTTCATCTCAAGCAAAGGGAGGTGAAGCTCCTCTTTATCTTAGGTAAAGGAAACAAAGCCCCTTCTCATCTCAATTTAAAAATGAAGCAAGGACCTCCTCATCTCTTAATTGAATAAAGGAAGAAGAGAAGACACATGTTCACCTCAAGCAACAAGAGATGAAGCTCCTTTTCATCTCAGGTAAGGGAGATGAAGCCCCTTCTCATCTCAATTTAGAGGTGCAAGAAGCACCTCCTCCTCTCATGATTGAATAAAGGAAGGAGACAAGACATTTTTTCTCTTAGCTAGAAGAGCCTAAAAAATTCATATCCAAGGGCCCAAAAAACAATCAGACTTGAGCATTAAACAAGGAAAACCCTGTCCTATGTGGACCAAGAACATTCAAATGTGTTTGTAATTTGAATTGCGACCTTCCCAAAGTCTAGCATGTGATTAATTCAAGGCAAATTAAGCCCAGATCTGGGCACAAAAAGCGATAAAATTAGCCCCTATGCCTAGTGTGTAGCTTCAGCAAGCCCAATCAGACAAATGATATAACGTGTGTGCCAAAAACTCATTAAAATAAGCTAAATTACAGCCCCTTGCCCTTAATTTCAAATGGGGTAGCCTTATAATGTAACATGGGCCATTTGAACTCAACGATGGGGCCTAGATCTGAGATAACTGTTGAAATTAAAATAACTAGGGCTCTAAACTCAAAGTGCAGGCCTAATGAGGAAACATGTGGCCTTATTAAAGCTATTGGGCCTAGATTTCTAAGCAAAACAGCCGTTTTATGTAACATATATTTGGGTTGGATTTGAATTGGGCCCTATATAATGAAATGTGTGGCATCATAAGGCCTCTAAATCAAAGCACTCAGGCACACATCTGACCTAAACAGCTAAGCAAGACTCAGGTTAAGGTTAGAAAGTTTAAGTTGAAGTTGAAGTTGAAGTTGAAGTTGAAGTAAAAGGTTGGAAAATCAAACTATATTTTCATTGTACATTGTGATCCCAAATCTTTAGAAGTGCAAGAGTTGGAATTCATTGAATGAATGGTGTAAGTCTCCTCAGTGATGACCAGAAAATCACATTATTTCACTAGGAGGGTACCCACATATAGAAGGAACCTTGAAGTCGTATAATGATCTTACTTTGCAAGCCTAGCATGAGAGATGACCTTATTCAACACAAGGTTAAGTATTCAATGTTTCATACTGAAACATTGAGTGTTTGATTCTACATGTTGTAATGGAACAAAACTCACATCAATAGGTAATTGGATAGTTATTCTCTTGGATCACATATACTCTAAGATGAGTTTTTTTTCAGTGGTCTCTTTATGGCAGTATTAAGGCTATTATATTTTATTGAAAAAATTTAATATAATAATATTTTATGTTTAATAATTATATTATATTTATATCTAAGTTTTAGGAAATTTACATCAATTGAGCTTACCCACATATTTGCTTTTTCAATATCTGGTTTGCCGAGCTTGATATAAATTTTATATTTGCCAAACTCAAACATGAACCTTGTGATATGGTCATGCATAGGTGTGGAACTTCTATTTTATATGTGGATTCACTCGAGCCTAGCAATGGTGAGGTTGTGTGGCCTTGCTACAGGGAGGTTACAAAGTCCTACTATTAAAGTATTCTAGCCGCAAGAGATATTTTAATACCTAACATGGTACCTGTGTTGGTTGACTTTATCTTTGAATCGTATTAGGTGCTGCATTTGAGTATGTTTGATATTAAGAGACATTTGAGGAGATATGTGGAGTCCACTGCTTGGAGATGTGAAGAGTCTCCACGTGGAGATGTGAACACTATTAGCCACTTGTTTCAAGATTGGAAAGGTTTGAAGTAGAAGAGTCATTGTTATGGCATATTAAAAGGCCTCTTCTTTGTTATATATGCAGTTGAATATTGCTGGAGTTTATCAAAAAGCCTTGGCATGTGTTCTGAGTATTGTATCTAACATTTGCTAAAATCCAATAAAGGGCATTTTCATGTGGCTGGGTTTTTCACCCTCAAGTGGAGAGTTATCCCATAATAAATTGTGTGATTGTGTTCATTATTTGATATTTTGCTTCTTATTTCAATTGTGTTATATAAACATTTCTATATCCAAGAGCAAGATAATTGCACGGCGTACTTCGAAAACAGTTTTTGTAATACAGTACTGAAATATTTACAGGTTTATAATGTTAGCAATAGGAACCAAAAACTTAGTATATTATGACAAAAGAACAATTACAATATGCTTCATGTACTTCTCTTCTAATGAAAAGAATAGTCTAGGAGAAGAAACTTACAGTTGCCGGTTCAAACCAACACCCAAAGAGGTTGAGTAAGTCCCTGAATAATAGCAAATGAAAAATGAAAAATTAAAAAGACCACAGTACGTTCCCTAGAAGTATTAAACAATTTCCGAATAAAAAATGTGGTATAACATCTTCTTCTATTGCAAGAGAAAATAACCAAAAAACGATTAATAAAATTCAAAAAATGCAATACTCAATGTAAAGGGCCAATAATCCACAAGGGTTAATCTAATCAATAAAAAATTGGGAAGGGGTGCAGACAACTTGATTTAGGAAGACTTTCAAAAGCATAATAGAAATAACTCCAAACACTTCTCATGGACATTGAAAATTCATTCGTATTTGTACAAGTTGCATAGAGTTGACAGAACAACAATAAGTAGAACCCAGTTGCTGAGAAGAAGGTACTGCAATCACCATGTACATGGAATGGAAGAAATTGCATCATGTGTGTGCATTAGAGAAACAACAAAATACATGGGTATTAATTATTCCTAAAAGCATCAACAACTGATGCCATTTCAGAATTGTGTTTCTTGTCAAACCATAGATTGACTAAAGTCATTAGATGGGTCCTTTCATATAAAACAATAAGGATCGATCCAGAAACTTCTTTGAGGATTGAATTTCATTCTAACTCTACTATTTCAATGCATAGATTGTATTTTTCCATAGCAGATAGCTCAAGTGGTGCAGGAGCACCTCAAGCATTCAGTTCAGAGTCAGAGATAAAGAAGGCCTCAAAATCATCCAAAGCAAATTAGAGGGATGAAATACATAAACAGGGTTTTCATATCAATTGGGAAGTACTGAAGGCTATAATGGCTTTTGATTCTACAAATCCTAGAAATGGTTATAAGTCCTAAATGGATCGAATTTTGCTTCGTAAGGGGGACCAATAGAGTCCTTGGGTTAAATTGAAATATTTGGAGTTTAGGAGAGTTTAATAATGATAAGAAAATTAAGAAATCCAAATTAGTGGGTTTAGTGGAATTCAATAAATTGAGTTTAGAGTCTTAAATTATGTTTAAGAGTCTAGAATAGGCTAGTGTAAAAGAGTTTAAATAAAGTTTTTGTTATTTAAAATTCAAATATTTGAATAAGTAGCTGCTAGTTCAAAATGAGAGGCAAGTTTAGTTTATGATGGTCTTAAACCCAAATATTCAACTCCACGATGAAGTTGGTTGAATCAGTTATATTGGGGAGTCTTACATATTTGAAGGAATCTCTGTTATGAAGGAGAGGGAGTCGGGTGTGCGGACTGGTGAAGGAGGCAGCAAGCAATAAAATTCTAACTTCTGCAGATTTCCTTGATCTTTTAGAATCTCAAAACGTTTTGTCTGGTATTTTGCTGAATTACAAGGTTTTGATTATTCACTCACGATTGTTATTGAATGAAATCAGCATTACTTTGAGACTGCTGTCATGCCAGTTAATATAAAACAGCATTTTCTTACTTTACCATTACTGTCACAGTAAGGTTTTAATAGGAATGGAGGTCGTTCCATGAATATAGAAGGCCTAACCTTCATGGAATGGCATCATCTAACCTGTATTATAGGTTATTAACATTGCATATGCAGATTTGTGGGAGAATAGTGTGATCACAGCCAAAAGAGTGGAAAAATACATTGAAAAGGAAGGCTAAGGTATAGCAGTGGCTAATCTAGCCAAGTAAAGGTTACATTTTGTGTTTGGGAACATTGTATAATGTTCGGTTGATGGTGAATCCATCACTAATTTGGTTCAGAAGTGTGTGGAACCAGGAGATTGAGGAAGCCCTCGAAAACAAGGGTTTGAAGACAAATTTGGGGGTTTTGCATCTGCAGGGTACTGGAGTCTAATTCCTTCGGGATTTGGTCAATTTAAGACATAACTAGGCACTGCCCAGGAGTTGGGATTGATAGGAGATCATCAGAGGGTACTTCCTTTGTTAAATTGGCTAATTTTGTGCATTAAAACAGGGCATCTGTTATAGATAGTGGGGTTGGTCCAAAGAAGTCATATAAAAACTTTTGATATGTTGAAGAACTCTGTAAAGGGTGTCTGAAAATATCATTGTCTTATTTATTGCCTTCAGAAAAGAAAGAGTTATTCCCATTTCAAGTATGCAGCAGGGTTAGTAGGCAGAATATTGGGTTTTTGGGTTCAGTTTGAGAAGATTTTGTGAAGTGGGGGGTATGGAATTGTAATAGAATCTTAGTTGTGAGTCTATGAAACCAAATCCACCATTGTGTAATATTGTGAAAGTCTTGACAAGTCAGCATTAGAGAGTGTTGATAGGCTAGAGTACCTAAAACCTCTGAAATTACAAACTCTCATTGTGTTTTTGAATACCACCACCTTACCCTGCTGCATCATCAAGAGATGTATATAAACCAAAACTAATAACTATGTTCTTGTAAGAATAAAACAATTAATGGAAATCATCATTGCTTTTGAATTCATGCGTGTTTAATTATGTTAAGGTCAAATGAATTTCAATTTGCAATGGCTTTGATAGACCTCCTGTCATCAACCAGCTCAATTTCTCTCTTGGCCTGTCCTTCGTGCAGATAGAATTTGAACAAAAATTCCAATTTATACCTACTGTAGACCAGGTAAGCACCGGATATGTCACTTGAAGTGATTTGAAATAAGACAAATCACAAATACTCAATAGCATTAAATGCATAAACATTAAAGAACACATGAGCTGTGGCCATAATGGAATAGGTCCAAATATAAGTTGAGTTTAAACATAGAACCATTATTTAATTATCAAATGGCAATTGGCTTCACAAAATCTGCTTGGAATCAACAGATTACTTGATTTTGATAAATGACAATGAAAAAATCATAGTTACATCCTCAAAACCATTCTAACCAATGATATCCTGAAACATAAACAACATTTAAATGCTTTTTACCAGACACTAAAGCCAACCTAAAACGTTTCAAAGCATGTACATACTTTAGGAACTAGAACTGTCTAACATACATCTTGTAGGAATTAGAGTTATGACAAATACAAGGTCCTACAATGACAAGAAATATAATTTAATGACTTTACATCTCAAGGGTGTAGCATGAACTACAAATATTACATCACTATAATTGTAACCATAGTAGAATCCAAATACAGTATGAAAATGTGTCAAAGGAATATAAGTATGACCAGCAAAATCGCCAAGAGAAATTAAGAAATATGACACATGATACAATGGTTAAAAAATACTGATGACAGAAACTAAAGGTAAAGGAAAGAAGAAAAAGGTGGCTACATGGATGTACAATAAAAAAATGCAATAGGGGCACAGGTCTATGTTCCTTAACTAATTTCTTGTGCGCAATAAAAATTTGCTCAAATCAGAAAAATTTAAAACAAAAAACACCCATGAGCCTTATCCAGCAACCACTTGAACATATCTCAATAATATTTTGGTATTTGATGTCATCCTGATCTCTTCATTAAAATTGAGTTCATAGATTCCTACCGCATATGTTATTTTTTATTTTCTGGCCAAAAGACACATCAACTGAAACTAGAGGTAGGTGGCGAATAAGGTTATTTATTATTATCATGTATTTATTAACTAGGTGAACAATTTGTTAAAAAAATCTACAAGATAATTTTAAAAATTATTATTCTTGCATCAGTACAAAAAAAATGATTAATTAATTAAATTTATTCAATTAATGCTAAGGAGACAACTGGGAGTTATTTTCTTTAATTTCTTAACTTGGTGAAAAAATTATTAAGAAAATCTACAAGATAAGTTAAAATCATATTATTCTTGCATCCACCAACAAAAAACGAACATTCATTGTCCCCACAACCTTAAAACCTCCTTGTAGGCACCTAAAGTTCTCCACATCCTAACTACATCCAGTTTCATACTATTCCAACACTAGTTAATTAAAGCAATTAACTTCCCCTTGCTATCTCCTTAGCATTAATTAAATAAACGTGAATTTATTTAATTAAGCATGAACTATAGAGGAAAAGGGGACAAAGGATTAATTAATTAAATAATGATATTAAATTTGTTTACTTGCTAAGGAGACAATTGGGAAAGTTAATTGCTTTATTTTCTTAACTAGGTGAACAATTTATTAAGAAAATCTACAAGACAGTTTAAAGTTTTGATATGCTTTTATCAATATGAATATCCTAAAACATTCCTTATTTCCACAACCTTTAAACCTCCTTGTAGACACCAAAAATTATCCACATGCTAACAACATCCAATTCATCCTCTTCCAAAATTAATTAATTAAAGTAGTTTTCTCAATTGTCTCCTTACCGTTAATTAAATAAATTTAATTGATTTTAATTAATCAATTAATCTTTGGTCCCCTTTTCCTTTATAGTTCACCCTTAATTTAATAAATGTGAATTTATTTAATTAAATTCAGTTTCATATCCCTATCCTCCAAAAATCAAATAAATATAAATTGTTTATTTAGTTCTCCCCAAAATCACCCTTGTGTCATTAGTCGACTCAAACCAATAATAACTAAATAATCCTCTCACATTCCTAAACATTTAAAACTATGCTCAAACTTACACATCATAAATATACTTGGACCATGTTTTCTGCTTCCAAACAAAATCCTCTCAACAAATCCTATTCATTTCTTCAAAAATGTTTCTTGCCCTTCAAACCTCTCAAAAGAGAACTTTTGGGACTTCCTAAAAACTGTATTTTTTATCTTCACCCTTCACCTCTTGCCAAGAAAATCTTTAACATCCAAATTCTTTAAATCTTTGCGATCTACAAGGATACCAATGACAAGGTGACACTCGGAGGCCTCTCCTCCCAGGCAAGTCTCAATCATATCTTCAACCATTGATCTCTTTGATTAATATTCAACCTTGATCAAATATCTCTCCAACATATGAATAGGCTTTTAAGGAGGTTATTTTAAGAATTTCTTGAATAAGAAGTTGTGTTGTTTCTTTCAAGAGCACTCACATAGCATCCCTCAAGCACAAATCCATTAAAGCACAACATCACACATACTGTCTATGCAATGAATTGTCAATGAGAGAAAACATTTTCTTTGATTATTTTTTCAAGTCCTTTTGCTTAAGGAAAAATTCCAATTAGGTGTAGAATAGGATTAGATTTCATTGTTTGCATTTTATTTTACCTTCTATAAAATGTCACAAAATAAATTAAAAAATTATATAAAATTGTAAAGAGAAAAAAAAACATCCAATGATGAGAACTATTCCTAGGGAGCCTTGAACAAAGATCCTGATGAGAACCTAGCAAACAAGCATAATGTGTTCATTCCCCACTTGCTAGTACCCTAGACTAAAGGTCAAGCTTCCTTTGTCCTACCTTACACATCTTATTTACCTTACCGCACCCCTCCATTATATATTTGTACCTATGTGTCACATTCAATGCATCCACTCTGCTCTCAATCTTGCTAAGGGTTGGGGCATACTCTCAAAGCATGCTTTGGACAATAAGCTATATTTTTCCAATAATTAGCTAAAAATATAGCATGCAAACCTCCATCTCGCATGAATATTAGCAAATTCTCCTCTATTTGTTTTAACTTTTACCATCTAGTGAAACATATTCCAAGCGGGATGCAATAATCCTATGGGATATAGTCCTTGTAGATCGCATCTTAAACCCATCCATCTCACACAGTCCTCCTATCTTGTCAATCGACAACATGAAGAGTCATATCTTAAGATAGATTTATACTCATGCTTCAAAAAATCATCTAACCTCGATCCCTTTATTACTTCCTCCTCTCTAGACTTTGTTCTTCATTATTGCCATTTCCAATCTCCATCTCTCATTCAATCCCATAGTGGTCCATCCCAATGCATACTAACCTCATCCATGCAATCTTTGTCGAGCACTCGAGTACATCCTCAACAACATCCTTCAATTTTGTTCCAAGCCTTGTTGGACACCTTGATCCATTTAACTAAAATTATCATCATCATATAATTTAACTAAATTGTCATCATCAAATATATTATTCCTAATGCTTGTGTTCTTACTATCGAATGTTATCATCGTGATCAATCAATCAACAATTTTCAGCTTCATTAGAGGCAAATTTTGTTTGTCTTTGTATTATTTGTATAGGTTTTCTTGCTTGCTTTTGTGTATTATTATTTAATCCGTCTCCACCATGATTCTCCCAACATACTACCACAATGGCATCATAGTGTTCCATATCCCTGTGTCATATAGCATATGCTTGCATGAAACCTTTTCTTTTAGTTTAGTCCTTTACGCACCTAACAAATCATCGCATTAGTCCTTATGCCTCAATGAGTAAAATCAAGTACTCCAGCAAATGACGGTTGCTCAAATCACCTCAACAAGAATCTCCTTCTATCCTTTAATCTATTTCAAGAGCACATATATGTTCTCTGAACTGACATATCATATCAAGGGGCATCACATCCTTCTGCCGCCTCACCATGATGTCCATCTTCATAACATTTGGAACATCCTACCACTAGTCCCATCTTTTCCACATCCGCTATATTTTATTTTTCTTTGAAATGATATTGCTATGTCTAATGTATTAGCTATAGTGAATGGTACAATTATGTATTGGTCTCTTACTACAATGTGTGGTACAATTTTGATATCTAGATAAAAAATTAAAAGACAGAAAATCATAGTTGGGATTACATAACAGGTTGATGATTTATAACATTAGGGGTTGAAAGATGCATATGATTAACACTACTATTAGCCATAACTAGCATACAAAATTTCCTTTAAATTACTATCTGCATGTATATCAACCTAGGGTTCTGTAGATATCAATAGTCCAAAGTAAAATATCAATACTCACAACCTACAAATCTCTACGCTGTTTATTAGTAAGCTTGCCAAGATGTCAAATGTGATTTAAGTATGGTGTTTGAATATTGTTAACGTTCTCTCTATTATGTGTTGATCTAAGTATGCTATAACGATTTGGGCATTTATTTGGCTTGCATCTTGTCAATCCAGTAACATAAAAATGACTAATATTCTATCAATATATTGATATAAGTGTATTGACCTATATATAGATTTTCCAAGTTATAAAACAAGAAAATATGCGATGTGGCTTAAAAATGCAAACGTCTCCCTATCAAATCATCCACAATTGATACATAAATTTGTAGTCTAATATCACAAAATGCAAATAATCATTTTTAAATGAGTGTGACCCTAGATTTAGTACTCTTGGTTGTCCTCTAATTGTTGACCTCTCAGAGTTTTGTTGCCAAACCATGCCCCAACAATTGCCTTACCCCTACAGATCTAAAATTTATTTATGATAACTTCATAAAATAAGATGTGCTCAAAATGGACAATCCTCATGCTTGGAAACCTAATTTGTACTCTAATGTAATTCAAACTCTAGCAATTGGCAAAAATAAATGAATTTTTGAATTCAAAAAATGTCAGCTACAATCCTTGTATAAGATTTCCTAGTCCAAGGAAAGGGGGTTGATTCTCACTTTGGAAAATAAATTCAAGGGATTTCATTCTTAAGAGCCTTTGGTCATAAATCCAAAAGCCATGCCGAAAAGAGAACCTCCCAGCAAAAAGGAAGATAGATACTAAGGGCTCAAAGTTAGCACCCAAACTTGAATTTGATCTTTTTTTTAATTATTTATATGTAGTTATTTTAATTAGTTTAGTGTTTATAAACTCTTTTGTTAAGTGGCTCCACCTTAGAGAGATTTGCTTTGATTTTATTTGTCATGTGTCTATAGGTATGATTCATTAACAAAAGTAATGAATAGGTTTAGATAGTAGAGTAGGTTGGTAACAATTCGCAAGTCTCTTGAAATTAAAAGTTTTAGAATTTGAACAAATGGAAAACTTGGCTAGGTATATGAGCTAGAGGTTAAGAGCCAAATATTGAGTCAAGTTAGTCAATGGCATTGAAAAGAAAAGAAAAGAAAGGCTATGTTTTAAATAGTTTGGTTAGATAGGAAGTTGTTCCACCCTGCCAGATAAGAATATGGAATCCACCACCTTAAGTGGCAACCTGCCAATAAAAGATGTGGAATCCACTTCCTTACGAATCTACCTTCAAATGTCAAAAACAAAGTATAATTTGCCCTCATAAAATTGTCTTATCACCATAAGGGAAAACACAAGTCAACATACTTCTTTAAGTTTGCCAAATAAAAAGTTGGAATCCACTTCCTTAAGTGGCAACTTGACAGATAACAAAGTGAAATCTTCTTCCTTAAATGTTGACAAATAAAAAAGTGGAATTCACTTAAGTGGCAACTTGATAGATAAAAAGGTGGAATCCAGCTCCTTAAGTTGAAACTTGGCAGATAAAAAGGTGGACAGCCACTAATGACTAAAATATGGATGAGGAAAAATCACCAACCAAGGTGGACACGTCATAAGGTTTCACTGAGAAATCAGATGTTGGATTGTAGTTGTTTCCCTTATGTATTAATGAGATCTCTAGGCTCCCAAATGACAACAAAAGTCATCAATCAATCAAACCTCTTCACCCAGGACATAATCATCACCACATGAACTTTCAAAACTAATATCCCTTAATTTGTCCTCATCCTCATTCAGAAACGTTGTTACCTCATGATAAAGTGAAGATATACAGCTGCAGTTGTAAAATTAGAATTCCTAAAATCTAACTTTTTGTTGATCCTTTCAATTGTCATTAGCATAATGAACCTCATATAGATAAGGTGAAATGTATATATTATGCTCTCCTTCATTCTCACCAAGGGTATGAATCCCATCTATTATTTATATGATCTCCTTAGTCTTGGGTTTTTTAATCACCTTGGTGAGTGGCTATCCTACAAGTCTGATTTTCAGCCTGATATAATGAGTATTGTATCTACTTAGTTGGAGACATAACTCATCTATCTCCTCTTTTTCTTCTGCATCAACTATCCGGTGCAGAGGTTGGTCATCAATCACAACGGCTTAGAATGGATGGGACGGCTGAGCAATTTCAAGTGACTAATTTCATCCTTTCCAATGCCCCTTTGAGTATATGCAAATATCCACTATTAATTCCATCCATTATCCCTTTTTCTATTTCCTCCATTTGAACTTCCCACAACGCCTCTTCAATGCTCTTATGAGTGTTATCAAAGTGCACTAAGGCTGCAATAACCATATCATTTAATACTTTCAGCTTATCCTCCAAACTATATGCTCTGAATTCATCAACTAAAAATGGAATTCCTGATTGGCTCTTCAAATCAGCTCCTATATTAAACATCATCAATATCAGTTGTGCCATTTTCATGGTTTTTCTTCATCTCCAAATGTATTGCCTCATTAACTATGACACCATTGTTTTCACATAGTTCAACCTCATGGAGAGATTTGTTTTCAGCCTTATGATCACCATAATGCTTGTCAATAATAACCTCCTCAAATCTACCCTCTTCTCATTTTGTGTTTACTCATTGGAGATCATGAGACTTATATGCCTTATGTTCTTAACTCATTCAGTCATAAATTCCTTGAATATGTCAAACTTATGTTTAATTAATTTCTCTACAAGTTTGTAAGCCATAGGTGAGATTTTATATTCACCTCTCGACATGGCCTGCAAATCTAATTGTAACTGCTTACATATGTCAGCATCCTTGTCTATTGTTAATGACATGTTGCAACATCTGGATGAGGTTTTTTAAATTCTTTTAAGAGAATTGAAATAATTGTCGAATCATCTTTTCACAACCAAGGTCCAACATGAGAATGAAAAATCTAGTTTTGGGCATGAGTTCTAGAATCTTTACATTCTTAAAACAAGCAAGGTCTTTGTAATCAAGTAGCCCATGTAGTCTGTCCATAATCAAGTAGCCCATGTAGTCTGTCCATAATGAGCTGAAATACCATTCTTAATACGTTGTCATTGTAAGATAGATCCAAAGAGGGAGTATAAATGAAGAGAGCATGGATCTTCATTGAAAATCAACCTTAGGGAAGAAGGAAACATAGGATAGATTTGCAAAGTCAGGTGAGGGGGAAAAATAGACTTGTTTGTTCTAAGGAAAACCTTAATGGTCCTGTAAGGTAGGAGGGTGATATGGCAAGGGTGCCTCCTCAATCTAGACAAATCTTTAAAGATATCCCAATTTCTTCAATAAAGGATCTGGACAGTTCCTTTAAGGGGGTGTGCGGCTCAATGAAAACATGGATGATTCTAATTTAGAATTTGAACCAAATGTGCAGGAAGCAAGAAACTTCTTAGGATTGACAGATGGGATTGGAACATCTCAGGGATGAGAACACTGAAGCTTACCCCAGTTGATAGCAACCAAGTCAAAGTTGAGGGGAAATCTAGGGGCAAGAAATCCAACAAGTGTGTTCTTGCGTTGGCTGGAAATGCATCTAGACAAAGTAAATAGAGATCGAAAGAAGGCTATGCCTTTTCCCGGAAACAATGAGATTCCTTTCATGGCATGTTAGGGGCTACAACGCCCCTAACAAAGTTTGTTTGGTTAAGAAAGGCCTGATCAAACAAGACCAGATTTGGTTATGTTACAAGAGACAACGATTAAGGAGGAGGATTGTGAATGCTTTGGTATGAGATTTGGTAAATGGAAAAGGTTAATGTTTGGGGCACAAGGAGCCTCAGGTGGGCTTTGTGTGTCCTAAAATGAATCAACTTTGGATGTTGCTCTGACTAGACAAGACAGAAATTGGCAATGGTTGCAAGTTTACTCAAAACAACTTAGTGTAAGGTTTAATGTGATAAATGTTTATAGGCCAAATAATAGTGCTCTAAAACGTGTGCTTTAGGGAGTGTTGTCTGATATTTTACCTCACGCTAAGGGTGAAACGTTTATATTGGCTATAGACTTCAAGACCATTTTAAACCAGGGAGAAAAAATAGGAGATATTAGTTGGATGGGGCAAAGTGCGCAGGACTTAAACAATTTTGCGGTAAATAATAGCCTAATTGATCTTCCATTTAAAAGGGGGATTACACGTGGACTAATAGATGGGAAGAATTCCTTATATTGGTGAAAAGCTCAACTAGTTCTTGTTGGTTGGAAATTGGGTGAATGTTAATTGGACATGTGAGGTTGAGAATCTCTTCATCACAGGGTCAGATCACTACCCTATAGGGTTATGTGTGCCAGAGGATGCACTATTGGATCAAGTAATTAAACCGTGTAGTTACGAGAGGCCGGGTTTGTAGATTTAGTGTGTGATTAATGGCAACAAGCTCCTAAAAGATCACGTTATAAAACCTTTTTTCTTCAAGAAGCTACAGTTCCTCTAAGAGAAAATAAAGATATGGAACAGGGAATAATTTAGAAACATTTTTTGTGAAGTTAAAATTAGAGGAATCCTTACAATTATAAGAATCTAAAGTTATTAATAATGGCATGAACAAAAAATATTTTGTAACTGAATGAAAGTTGAAAGTAGAATATGAAGAAATTTTGGCTAAAGAGGAACTTTATTGGAGGCAAAATCCAAGGGAAATATGACTTAAGAATGGGGACAAGAAAACTGCCTTTTTTCGTAATCCTGTAAAAGTAAGACAAGAAAAGGGATATGATTTTCTCTATTAAGAATGTAAAGGAGAGAAGCTTAGGGTGAAGGAGGATATTAATTATTTTTATTTTTTAACTTTTTTATTACAAAGGCAGTTCTATTCTTTTCTTAAAGTAAAAGGGAAGGGATTGTTGGTGAGCACGAATTGAATGAAGTATTGAGTGTCATTCAACCATGTGTCTCAATTACTCAGAATGATATGCTTACAAAGGTCACTATGGAGGAGGTTAAAAAAGCGTTATTTGATCTAGCGAGAGAAAAAGATCAAGACCTCATGGTTTCTCTTTCTTCCAATATCTACTGGAAATATTCGCACAAGACATATGGGAGGCTATGGAGGAATCTAGAAGGGAAGGATTTTTTTTGCAAGATTTTAATCACACTTTTATTGTGGCAGTTCCTAAATGAGCAAAGTTAAATACCTTTGAGGATTTTAAACCCAATATTTTCAGTTTTGGTAAATGGAAGCCCGTAGGGCTTCTTTGAGGTGGGGAAGTATAATCATCAAGGTGACCCAACCTCACGTTATCTTTTATCATAATGGTTGAGGTTTTGGTTGATTTCAAGGAAAAGGTCTTTAGGACAGTAGAAAGGAGTGAATGTTGTTGAAGGGTTGGAGCCTATTACTCATCTGTAGTTTGTTGACAGAGGGTAGAGAAATGAAACAAACCAAGGAAATGTATGTTAGGCTTTTAGGCTAGTTTATTAATTAAAAGAAATTTGCAATTTTTTTTAGCAAGATATATGTAGGGTGTTTGGAATGAGAAAGAATACTTTAACAAGAAAATACCTTAGGATATATTTATTCTGAGGAGCTCATAGAACAACATTATGGAGAAATTTGGTAGATAACTGCTTATAGAAGATGAATAGTTGGTGGAGTAAATGATTTTAACATTGAAAACTGCCCTATCAATATTCTTGTTTATTCTATTATGTGTCTACCAATTCCTCCAGGGTCCGTTTGGTTCGTGGAATTTAAAAACCCGGATTTCTACAAACCTTGATTTAGCCAAATCAAGCTTTTGTATATCTTCATTCCGATTTTTGGGATTTTACTAAAACCGTTTGTTTCACTCGGAAGATGCGTGTGAAGGCACATTTTTATGCGTAAGCTTGGAGTTGAAGGCAAATTTTAAAAAGTAGTCCAATCTATTGTTTTTGCACTCCTTAAAAATCAAAACCAGGTTTTGATTTTCAATTCCTACTTTTTGTAGGAAGTTGGAAAACCTGGTTTTGAGGCAAAATTGGAAGTCCCGTATGCTAATTCCATTTTGCAAATTTTGAAACAAACGCACAAATTTTCAAATCCGGGTTTTGAAAAAGCCAATTCCTACCATCTTCCAGGAACCAAACAGACCCCAAAAGATTATAACGATGATTGGTGAAAAAATGAGAAAGTTTTGTTGGAACGGGAAAAATGAAGAAGATAAAATTCCACTTTTAGCCTGGGACAAAATTGGTAAATCAAAAGAGAAAGTGGGTGTTGGTCTTCATGACTAAAAGAAAATGAATGAAGCTCTGAACGGAAAACTAGTTTGGAATATTTACTCTATCTCAAAGATGTTATGGGCTAAGATCTTGAAAGCTAAGCATCTAGATTCAATGGACAACCATAGAATTTTGACTATTCAAAACCTCCAAGAGATTCAGCCATATGGAATGTCATCATAATGTGTAGACCTTTTATTCAAGATCATATCACATGGCAAGTTGGTAATGGCTTGACTACAAAAATCTAGGAAGATTCTTGGAATGGTCTCCCAGTCTTGAAGGAGAATTTGGATTTGCAAGTTTAAGAGAATTTTTTACAGCAAGATGAGGTGATAAGATCGCTGATCATGTTGAATTGCATGCAGAGCAGATGGGAACATAATGGGTATAGAAGAGACTAGTTTTTTGTGAGTTACACCAGCATCAAATGAATGTTATTTTTATGGAAAGATAGATCCTGCTAACAAAGGGAGACAGAGTGGTGTGGTGTAGGGTTGTCTCAAGTAATTACTCTGCTAAAAATAGTTATCGACATATAGATCAAGAAGGAGATTTTTTTGAAGCAAAAAGGTTATGTTGGCATAGTGAAAGGAGAAAATGGTTTGTCTTTGTTGGCCCATAATGTGTGATAAAGTTGAGGAAATACTAGACCATTTTTTAATTAAGTATGAGTTGGTTAAGGCCTATTGAACTTATTTGGAAGGTAAGTTAGGATAGCAAGGGGCTCAATTGAATACCATTATATTGGGCAAGGTTGCGCTCTCAAACATTTGGATAGTTAGAACTTCAATTATTATTTCGGAGTTATGAAAGAAGAGAAATAGGCACATCTTCTTAGATAAGAGAAAACCCCTTAAGATGTCATTGTTGGGAGGTTGGTGCCTCTACCTCCTCGAGGTGAAGGTATCGTTCAGCATAGACCGATGGATTTGTGACATGTGTTTAACCACCTCCCGAGGATCCTTGTCTCCGGCTGTTGTGACGTTCATTGACAGCTTGAGCTTTTGGCATAATGGCGGCGGTGATTCCAACAAGTGGTATCAAAGCACTGGGTTAGGGGTTCAAATCCCTCAACCCATGCTAAGGGGGGAATTGTTGGGAGGTTGGTGCCTCTGTCCCCTCTAGGTGAAGGTATTGTTCAATAAAGACCAATGGATTTGTGACATGTGCTTAACCGCCTCCTATGGATCCTTGTCTTTGGTTATTGTGACATTCATTGACAACTTGAGCTTTTGGTGTAACGGCAATGATAATTCCAACAATTATTAAGGAGAATTAACTATTTGACTAAAGAGTTATACAAATAGGTGTATTCAAAATCTTTGGTTGAGTATTAAAATAATGTCAAGGACAATTTCTTTAGCACTGAGAAAGAGAAAGGGAAGTCGTGATAGGGTAATTTGGGAGAAATAGCCTCTAGGCCGACATAAGGTGAATTTTGATGGTGTTGTAAAAGGGAACCCGAGTCCTTCACGGATTCGTGTAATTATTCAGGATTTGGAAGAGATGATTTTGGCTTATGCAACACAGAGGATAGAAAAAGGAGCTAACAATGTAGTCGAATCAAAAGAAGTTGTGATGACATGTAATGTCCCCACTACTAGGGTAAGCTCAGGAAAAGTAATACCTGCAAACAATTGTTAGAATCATAATAATAATTATACTATTCTACCCTCTATTTTAACCCCAACCTTAAAGATGTCTCTAGATTGGGTTTCCTAAACCTTAGTTATTCTACCGTCTTCTCTGAAAATGATGTTTGAGATAAACAATACAAACAAAACCCTCACACTAAAAGACAAACTCTTCAACAATAAGATAAATAAAGGAGAATCCATCACTTCATATTTCATGAGGATAATAGAACTAAGGAACCAATTCTTTACGATTGGTCACATCTATGATGGTAATGAAGTAACCATGATAGCACTAAAAGGACTACCACCATCATGGGAAACTTTTAGACAAGCAGTAAGTTCTTGATCCAAGCTTCCTAAACTTGATCGACTTAAGGCTAACTGCATACAAGAAGAGAGCAAGTTAATATCTCAAGGAATTGGTGATACTTCTATTGGAGGTGATATTCAGATTCTCACAACTCAAGTTGTGAGGCCTCACCCCGAGTTGTGAGGTGTCACCCCGAACCATCATAGCATAGATACTATATTTTTATTTTGTGATTTAGGACGGAAAATCTTTACATATATTTTGATACTGGATGGACAGTAAATTTTGCTACTTATCTGATGATATTTACCTTGTGATTTTCCATTATGCTCTGTATTAGGACTTAATTGGCATAGTCGATGAATTAATGGATGTTTAATCAGTACTTCATTATTATGATAGAAAATGGAATTATGTTGTGATTCAAAATGCTTAAATTGATCTTGTTAGGAAAGTCAATAATATTTAGATTTTTGAGGTTTATTATTAAATGTATGTAAGCAAATGATGGAGAATAGGAAGTTAATTATGAAATGTGTTATATGTGAATTGTAGAATAACGAAATTATCATGTATCTTTACTTTCATATGTATTTTATATGTGACTTTTCATTGAATTACTGATGCTCGAGTTTAGTGTGCAGGAAAGGAACCATGGAAACATAACGAGGAAACAAGGTGTTAATATGACACTGCCAAGGTGAATCTTTAGAAGATTCGTAAACCTCGTTGTGATGTGTTTATTTTGTAAACGTGAGATGTATGTGTGTAGTATGTATTTCATGAGTAGATTCAGAACATGTCATGTGTGATGTATAGTGAATTTTGTGTGTGTCACTTGACACTTGTACTTGTGTGAAAATGACATGTTCTCGGAAGATGGATCATGTAGCCACCTTATCTCAAGTTAAATTCCTTAATTAAGAGTTAGACTTAATTACCTTGATTAAGCAAGGGAAACAAAGGTTACCATCAAAAGAACTTGAAAATTGGAATTTACCTAGCATTGTGAGGGCCAAAAAGTAGCTCTAAGGTGAATTTGTGATGTAAGTAAACTTGACCCATGATAATACTTTAGGTTAGAGGGCTAATAGTAATCACTAGGGTGCCTAAAAGACCTAGGAGACCCCAAAAAGAATGCATTTTATATTGAATCCAAAAATGGGAGTCATATATAGAGGCATAGTCAAACTAGAAACCCACTTGCCCACTCTCTAACTTTAAAGACATTTAGGGTTTGGAGAAAGAGGATAAGGAGCTCTACAACAACTTTCATTTGCCATTGCTTAGAGTGAGGTTGGTATCCATGATCCATGGTGTTCTTCATTGTATTGCAGATTTGATATGGTGTTTCTTCCTTGCATTGTAGATTTGATATGATGTAGATGTGGTTTGGTGAAAAATCTTGTTGTATGTATGTTGAATGTGTAAAGTTTTATGTGATTCTTTCTTGAATCTTGTTTTATTCATATTGTTTGTTGTGTAAATTGGGTGTGAAGCATCACTCACCCTTGGGAGGGAAGAGATGCTTGGGTGAAGGGGTTAGTTGGGCTCACCCATGTAGTTGAGAAACTCTCCCATGTGTGGAGATGATTTTGATGTGTTTCAATGGAATATGGACTTATGATTTCTTGCATTCTTGGGAGGTATAAGGAGGTGTATGAAGGGGGAAGATAATGATAAGCCTTGAAAGGGCATGTTACTTATGGGAATATGTGATTTTATGAGATTTATGGATGTGAAATTCTCCTCATGGAGAAAGCCCACCTTCACCCTATATCTTGATTCTATGGAAGAATCTATGTGCAAGCCTTGGGATGGGTTGTATTGTGTTGTGTTGAATTGTGTTGTTATAGTTTGCATGATATGTGAATGTGAAGGTGTGCAACCATTTGTACCTTGTTTCCCCAAGCTTAGTGGGTGACCTCCTTGAGGCCTAGGATGGGAGGTGAGCTTCCATGGTTCCCCATTTTTGTCTCTATTTTGCAAGTTTTACTTGATGATTCTTGGAAACTTGGAGTTCATGTAGTCCTTCTATTGCATACGAGAAGATGACACTATTGTATTTGTGAAGGAAATGGCGAACCAAACTCCATCTTGATATGTGATTCTATTTATCCTTGTAAGAGTGTTGTTATTGTTCTCATTCATTGTCCATAGAGAGAGTCTTGAATAACCTATGTATTGAAAAGGGTCCTTTCATTGTGTATAGCTTGATATGGTCATTTCACCACCCTTTGTTCATACTTGATAAGTGTGTTAGAAGGAAGATTTGAGAGAATCATGAAGGAGAAGTTTTATTGCATTGATGTTGTTGTTTCATAACCTTGGCTATGAATGTATTGAAGAGAAGAGTTAAGCATCATTGTAGGAAATAGTAAGATGAAAATAAAACTATCTATTGCTATTCTATGGTACTCCATTCTCATAGAAATAACTAGATGCATTATGTGATCAAAATGGATTCATACATAATTGTAGAATATGTATGCAATAGTTAATGTATTCATATTTAGTTATAGCCAAGAATTGGATGTCAATAATGTAAGTTGAATACTTGATGTTCTTGGAATCACAAGCAAGAAGATTTCATTGATGTTCATATTAGAGTATCTTGTAATTAGACGTTGATAGCAATATGATAGTTGTTATGTGCAATATGATAGTCGTTATGTGTAATACATTAGAATGGTTAAGTAGAATATGTATTGGAATGCATTATACAATGTTAGAATACCATCAACTCAATTATAAACAACCATAGAGAATATAGGAAGAAAACTGGGCATATAAGTTTAACTTTGAAAATGAGCCCTGTAGATGCATATTCACTTGCTGGAAAATGTATGGCAATTCAAAAAAAAAATCATCTCTTCGAAACACGGTCAATAAAATAATATAACCAAAATAAAATAAACATTTCCTATTAAAAACTAATATTAAACAAAACAAAAGTCACCATCATAATATTATTGCCTTTACAAGGAGTCAAAAAAAAAAAAAGGGCCAAGTACATTGTCAGCCCATAAAATAAAAAAGAAATATATATATATATAGAAAATTAAAGATATTCAGCCCTTGGTAGGAGGTGACAGCACCTTAAATGCAGCAGCATTTTTTTAATAAAAAAACAGCCCAAAATGGGTGACTATGCATTTAGGGAGGAGTTAGGAAGTTTTCAAAAAAAGTTTCATTAAAAACTTGGGATAAATCCAACCTAACCAGCCATACGTTTCCCACTTCCCATTTTGCATAAAGGGGTGAACAGACAAGGTGGGCCCTCACCTCACCCTTCCACACCATCACCCAAGTCTTCTCCCACGTGAGGAAGGGATAGGAGGGAGGTTAGGTCGGCTAGGAAGGAGTAGGATAGGATGGGAGTTAGGGAAAAATAAAGTGGGGGGTAGCTTAGGAAATTTATGGGGGCGGGGGGTGGGGCAGGGGGGGGTGTGTTAAAAACAAAAAAAATATTATAAGTTTTAAATTTTGTAAATTAAAAGATGTTAAAATTAGCTTTAGGAGATTTTTCTTGGGAATGTAAAGTATATTGCTTTAGATTAAGATTCGTTGGGGTAGATAGGTTATTTAATTTTTAAACATGTTTATATTAGTTAGCTTTTTTTTTGCTTGTTATTCTTTTGCCATGGTGAGATAGAGATTAAGCTAGAATTTAGAAATGTTGATATTACGAATTGGAAGTATAATTAAGGGTTAAATTAATTAATAAAGTATGTTGTAGAATGGATTGATTAGGATTGAATTTTTATAAGTGAGGAATTGATAGGACTTAAACTTAATGGATAAATAAAGTATTAATTGGAATAAAATCAAATAAATAATTCTATAACCGAGATCAAATAAATTAAAAAATATATATAAAATAAATAACAATCTAATAGATAATTAAAATACCTAAATAATAGACAAGAGCCTACAACACATCGGTAAATTGCGAGCCTCTCATTGGAGAGGTCTTGGGTTTGAATCTACTCGCGATTAACACATAATAATAATAAATCTTAAAAATAATAATAAACAACCTAGGCTTCGACCGTTTACCAATCAAAAAAAAAAACCTAAATAATAAATTATCAAAGTGATCAAGGTTGGAAGAAGGTTAAGGTGTAAGAAATGCAAATAAATGGAGATGGAATATAAATCAAAATATATATATATATATAGTAGAACAACTTGCAGTCAAAGCACTTGGGACAATTATAAAACCATCTCCTCGTTCGCAAACCTTAGAACCTTTGCAACTGCACTAACACGAATATTACTTTTTACTTGCTTATGCAGTGTGTCAAAAAACGGGTGTAGAAGGCGAAGGGTTATATCCATAACACCTTTAGAATCAGTTTTGCACTCCATAATGAGCAACCAGGTGACCATCTCATAGGGAACTTGAAATCTGGATTCCAAGTGGAGCAATCTTCATCCCATCAGCTAACTTTAATATCTCCAAGTTAAAGTATAGATTATGTATCTACTTATCTAATTGAAAATTCGAAACAGTCCGCAATGTCCGAATATTTGTTGTAATCCGTAACCTTAGAATGCAACTTATACACATTCAATTATAAAAGTGTACAATTCAAGAATAACTACAACTTGATACGAGTATAAACTCTATCAAATTAAACATCAAGACATTCGACTAAATTATAAACATTAACGTATCCTTCAAAAAAAAAAATTAGTTGTGTTTTTTTTGCCTTGTTGGATTTTGGGCATAACACAAGTTTATAAAAGGAAAAACCTAAGTTCAAAGGAAAAAGGAAACATATGGACTACTCTAAAATGCAATACTTTAGATGCAACAACTATGGTCACTCAGTAATACAATACCCTAACAAATTGAAACATCAAGCATCCTTTGCCAAAGTCAGCAAATCTGATATAGATTTAGAGAGATGTCTATTCTAAAGAAGTTCAAAATATCCATAATAAGTGTGAAATATTAGATTAAGAGGGAGTTCTCTATTTATTTATCATATTCATCAAACTACAAAATAAATGTGGAATGCTTTCAATGTGAACATGGCATGGTTGCAATTTCTGAGATGGAGTCTCAAAATATCAAATTATTGTACTATATTTTTTATATAAATCTAAATTTAAAATCACATTTTTTTATTTGTATTTTCAATACATACTATAAGAGCTATGTGCCTTGATCTTTTCCTCTGAGAATGTTGTTGCAGGAAAAGGGAGATTGATATCAGATTCAGAGGGAGTCTAACACATCTGCAAAGGCAACCTTGGATGAGGAGCTCTGATGATTGATCTACAAAGGGAGTTTGAAAGTCCTTATGTGTAAGTATGATTTTTAATGGGCCTACCCCCATGTACATCATGAGGAAGTGACGACTTCCAAATGATCATCACTTGTATTTGCAAAAGCTATTGGAAGGTAATGATCTTACAATAACTTAAATCATGATGTAGATTTTATGTAAATGTTGAAGCATATCATGATGGACGATGTCTTGTAAATCAACAACTAAGTGTTATATGTTAGGTATTTGAGTGAATATCATGTGTTGATATTTTGTAGGCCATTACCTTACTGGGTACATGGTGAATATCATATGTTGATATTCTAGAGATCATTACTCAAAGTATTTGGTGAATCTCATATGTTAATATTCTAGAGGCCAATACTCGTGATATCAAAAATGGTGAATATCTTGTGTTCACATTCTACAAGTGATTACTCAGAGTATTTGGTGAATATCATATGTTGGTATTTTAAAGGCCAATACTCATGATATCAAATGTGATATCAAAATGGTTGAAATCTTCTTATCAAAGATTTCCTTATGTGTTATTCCTAATTACCAATGGTGTAATACTTATTCATATGTTTATCCTTCTAAACTAGGAGGGAGTGTTGATGTATGGTTCAGTCAAATAAAATATATTGATACATATATATTTATTATTTCCACTTATATATATATATATATATATATATATATATATATATATATATATATATATATATATATATATATATATATATATATATATATATATATATATATATATATATATATATATATATATATAATATCACATGTATTGTACAAATAATAAATAATAAACAAACTAATTTTATGTTGACCAACTGTTCTAGAAATCAAATTGTTTGAAAGTGTAAACAAATTATAACATACATATTAGTGACCGACTGTCCACCCCAATCAACGGCAGCATTATCATTGTTTGTTTTGTTTAGCAAAATTTACGCGGAGAGCCACAACCCAATGGGACATGAATCCATGTTGGAGTCACCCCATCAGGTGGTGACTCCCTGTCTCATATATGTAGCAGGTCAACCTGCAGTTTATTAGCACCACAGAACACAATAAACTCACATCTTCTAAAGTGCATAAAATGCAGAAATATCTGACATCTCTTTGGCACCGTTTATTGCTATATGCCCTGCGTAAAGCTACTTACAATTGCAGATAGAATCGGATCAAATAACTATTTCAGCATATCAGAAGATTCTGATTATATAAGTTCAAATATACATCTATACGTATATAAGAAATTCAGAGGATAAATTTAGTCTGAACATTAGATAAATCTGATAAACCTTAACAATTAAGCTGAATAGCAATAAGATTAGATATGGGAGTAAATCCTCACAAGATAGGTAAATTCCAAGATGGATAAGGATATGTATTTCCAATGCCTTGCAGGAAATTCCGAGATGGGTACAAACATACAGTCCCAATGCCTTGAGGAAGCCTACTTGTAGATTGGTGCCAAGCACCCTACAACAAATAAATCCACATCCTTGAAGGGCTGAGTTTGGGACAGAAGAAAGGAATCAGACTTAAATGTGTTAACTCTCAAATGTATTATAAACTATTCATTGTTTCTTGAATGGAATTGATTTAGATGATTAGTAATGTTTGCTAAACATTGAAAATTGATAACCTCCTAGTTTGGACATTACAGGAATAGGCATAGTAACACAGAGAGCATCCCCCCCCTTTTTGCCCCGCGTTCCGGAGACTTGGACACACCGGGGACTTGGGGACTCCGTCCCCCCGTCCCCAGCGGCGCCACCAGATTCCACCACCTCCACCAAGGATGAGGGACGTACCAATGTTGACTATTTGTTGATTCAACTATTTATGTTCAATGTTCAATGTTCCAATTCCATCCAATGTTCAAGTATTTACTCTTTTACATCTTTACATCTTATATTGCAATACATCTTTTGATAACTAGCAATTTAATGTACCATATGTATATATATACACACCCCCACCGTCCCCCCACCATCCCCAAATTAAGACACCTCTATCCCCCCATCCTAGAAACTTGCCCTCCCATTCCATCGTCCCCCCATCCCCCAGGGTGGTGTAACTATGGGAATAGGTTAACTCGGTATCATGGCCAACACTTTCTTCCATTGAAAAGCTTATTTTCCCTTAAACTTCATTTTCCAAGTATAGCAACATGTGTGTAAATGTTTGAGCTGGAAAATTCCTCTTTGAAGCACGGTTTCAGCTGTGCCCTCTTCCATTTGGTGGAACAGGTTACATTGGTATCATGGCCAACCCCTTATTGTTGTCTTTCCAAGGCAGGCTTCTGATTTGCTCAAGAAAGGTGTTCACCAGTTTGGTGACCATTGAATGCTCTTGATTGGGCATCTTGGCAATGCTCTAAAGTTCTATCATTTAAACAACAGTTTTAAAGGGTTTTACTCTTTTTCAAATCTCTGGTGCCAATGGAGTTGGCTATGAAACTATTATCTCCCTTACAATAAAGTGTTTGGAAAGACTGCTTGTCTAAGCTCGATTTCTCTTGTTTTCTTTAAAAATTTATTTATTTACATATTCTTCCCTGCATGCCACTAAATACTAGATTGAACCGAAATTGAAAATGCTGGTTACATGAAAAGACATGAGAAAGTGAGTGCTCAAATATGGAAGCCAAAAGCTGAGGTTAATGCTTAGATTTTGGCTTGGAAAATCATGCATTTTAAGCTGTCTGTTGGAAACAGATTAAAGTGTATGATTGTTCAACCTCTCAAATGCCCTTTTTGTCAAAGATTTACAAGTATGAAATACATGTTTTGTGAATGTTCATCAGAAAAAGAAAATAGAATGCTATTTTCTACCATTTGCCTGCCAATTTGATCATATTTTGTGCTGGAAGGAAGCCCTCTTGGGCTTTGGTTTACATCCTTGTTGTAGCAGATACTATCAGACAGGCTGAATAGTTGAATATATGGAAGAGCATGTTTTTGGCTATGTTTTCTAATCACTTAAGTCTTAGTTCACTAGGAAGCAGAAATTTTAAAGTTTTACTCAGATATTCTAATCTAGTTGGTGATTTCCAGCCTCTCATGGTCATATGTTCTCTGTCTATGTCTACTGGCTGGTTATATTCTTGTCTTTCTGATGAGAGTAGCAAATTATTCCTTTGTTGGTTTTAGTTTAAACAACACTAATGTTCTACTCTGATTTACAGTCTTCTGAGTGTATTCTTAACTTGCAGTAAATCTTTTTTCTACGCATTTAGTCAATAAAATAAAAAGTCAGTTATTGACTTTGTCCAAAGTAGCTTTTAACTGAAAATTCAAAAAGCATTGGCATCTAGTTATTATTTATGCATTATGCAACATCCATTCTGTAATGGAATGGAATCAACATATTGACCTGAAAAACAAAAATCTGTATTCCACAATTTATGGGCTAAACTCCCAATTTTATTTGCTCTATATATCTCTATGCAATTGAAATGTCTTCAGTTTCAAATACAACGGAGTTTTTCTATATTTTTTCACATTATTTTAATTCTTTTAATCTAATTTTTCCCCATTTTTTCTCAATTCACAAATAATATACTTTCCGTTTCCTGATATTTTTGCCAAAAGATTTTTTAAGATATGATTATGCTATCATGGAAAGTCTACTCTATCCAATTAATGCTAAAAGCTCACTAGCAATAAAAGTGTTTCCTTAGTTGTACAGTTAAGAATGATCCACCATAGGTTGATCTGCCATATAGAACTTCCTTCATTCCATGATGTCTGTGAATAGAGCTGGATCGACCAGCCTAAGTTTACCAGTGTTAACAAACACCCTTTATATCAATCAATGTTTTAAATAATTTTTTAAAAATGATGAATTGAAATTAAATTTTAATAAATCAGTTAGGCCAAAATGAACCTGAGGTATTTGCTATCAAACCACCCCTGCTGCTGATCCATAAATATCTCGTGCGAAAAAAATAAAGGGATCAGATAAGTATGAGTTACTACTGCTGTCCATGTATGTATGTTGACCAATTTATGAGTCTGGCTATTCTCTCTCTTAGTGTTGTGCAAAACAAAAGGGTCATTAATTAAGGAAGTTAGACTGATACTTCCTGGGCTATTATTTTGTATTTGCAAGTTCATTCTGAATTGGTTAACTTTATTTGTGAAAGTATTTTTTGTAAGTCCATCTACTGTTAAGAATTGTAAGATTTCACAAGCAGCATATTTCAAATTCATTTATATAACCTTCAGACTCAAAATTTTCTCCTTGATATTTGCATAGCCAGGAATGCCTCTTAGGGACTAACCAAGTCAAACTTTATAAAGCCTGGGCATGCAGTTTGCAATGTGCAGAATCGGAAACCATTAGACATATCTTCTGGACTCTAGGACAACCAGACATATTTGGCATCTAATCAAGGTTGTTTTTCCACCCCTGAATTGCAGGTTGTACACTGTTTGGTGATAACATCCATCCATCTCCAATGCATTCACAATTATTTATTATAGCTCATTTGTTCTGTATATGAAAATATACGTGTGATCCTATACTCAGCATTATAATCTCCAAAAACTGCTGAATTGTGCTGAATTAGAAATGTTGTATATGGCGATTGCCTTAGCTGTTACAGCGAAAGCAGCCATAGTTCACAATGGTGGGGCCAGCCTGGACTCTTTCCTATCCTTACACCGGCTTCTTTTGAGCTATAAAGTGTTTTGACATTTTTATTTATTTATGCTGCACTCATATAATTTTAAAAACAGCACTAGTCAAATTTTTTCATTTCTCCTGGCAAGAGAGAAAGAAAATCAAGTGGAAAATGAAAGAATTGCTTACCCTATAACCCATGTTATTAGAAACATAAGGGACATACCCTCTGTAGACTTCTCCTTATAATTTGTGATAATCTGAGGCACTTCTGCAATTCCCCAGCTAAGAATACTGATCAAACCAAGTGAAAAAGAAATCTCATCTCCTGTACTGCACACACAGTCCCTCAAGTACACTTGTGCCCATCTCAGGCACTCTTTCTCAGCGGGACAAGCAGGCATTGGGATTTTCAAAATACCCATATCCAATTTGGAAAACATTGGCAATGTATTGCATCCAATACCAATATCCTAATCAACCTCAAATCTTATCCAAAATGGTCACACCAAGAAGCTTAAGTACCTGCTGCAGAAGGCATATTCAACATCCAAGAGAACTGAAAATTTCTATTACGTACTATGACCTTGTACACCATAAAAAACACCTTCCGTTGCCAATACACTGTCAATATCCTAAATCCTGAGACTCTCCTGCACAATAATATCATCTGTTAGTCGGCAAAGTCCTTCTGCAGATTCAGAAAAAAACCTTTTAAAATTAGAATTCCTTAAAAAGAATTGAGAATCTTTGGAAACTTTAGATTCAATTAATTATCACTGAATGTCATTGTCCGTAATAACACAACAATCAAACGTTTGAAGAAGAGAATTATAATTAATTGAGAGAAAATATAAAAGAACTAAAACTCTTGAGATTTTTAATACCGCTAGCTTTCCTATAAAAAATGGAAAAGCACCTATCTAAGGTCTAAAGTGGAGAATTCAATGTCTGTTTATGGAATTATAATTTGACTAGCAGCATAATTGATAACTGCTGTTACTGATATACCCTCGAAAACCTTAAACCCTTAGCCCCTTCGTGACAAGAATACAACCTATTAGTTGTGTGAATCCCCCAAAAAAAGCCATAAAAGAAACTTGGAAACTCTAGATTCATTTAGAAATCGTAGAAAAATTCAATGGGAACAATAATTACTTTTCGATTTTCAAATTTATCACTTTTCGAGCTGTATGACCCCGCTATGGTTTCTTTGAAACGAGATTTTGATATATAGCTTTGAATTTAATGTAAATAGATGGCAGGTCAACAAAAAAACCTTCGGAACTTTAGACCCAATTATTGATGTGTTATGAAATGCACTTGATAATTATAAACCAGTATCAGACTGTCCTGGATAAAGCCAAAAAAAATCGGATGTTCAAATTGAAAAAGATATAAAATCTTGATATGGGATATAATTCAACAATCTTAACAGTAGCCTCAACTTTGGCGGAGTACTTCCATTATCAGCGCAACTTCGTTCGATAAATACCATGAAACATAGAATGACAATATCTTCAACTTCTTGGGACACATTAAATCAAATGCAGGAATTTCAGTTAGACAGAGACCCCCTAGTGGCATAAATGTCACACAAGGCTCAATAGAAGTTCATGGATAAAGTTCAACTTGGTTGTAATGAGATCTTGAAAGACAAAGTAAAATGACTATAACATCAAAGATATTAAAATTTGTAACAGAGGAAGGATGGTTTAGTACTCCGAATAAACATATTGCATAAAGAATCATACAAGACAAAATGCGATACTTATAAACCACAAGAACAGAGAAACACAGTTCGCCGAACCACTTCAAAAAATAAAGATAAATAAAATAATAACAATGATTTCAAAGCCGTTAGCCTTGAGTGAAGAACAAGTGGTAACGGCATTGCAGTGTTACCTGATGATCTCGCTGATGTTTTTGAATCTAACTTTCGTCAAGATCCCGACTTGGAGAGATATTTGAGATGGTGAGATGAGCATAGAAGTCTGCCGTCAACTGCAGCAAGGAATTTATAAACAATATTCCCGAATCGCAGTGATGTTCGGATCAGTTCTGATACGCGCATCTTTCGGTTAGAATTACGGATGAATCGCTTAACTATGCCATATGTCACGTCATACCTTTTGCATTTGATTTTCAAACGAATATTCTGGGATGTCAATATTTCAAATTCTTAGCTGGAGAGCTTGCAATGAGAAGTTTTATGGGATTGATATGATATGATATGATATGATAGATTTTAATGATGTCCACGAGATTAAAGTAGTCTATGGGACCCATGCAATCACCCTTCTGAGTCAGGAGCGAAACTAGTCAGTTGTAAAGTTTTGGATAACTTGTCTCTCTTTCTCTGAAGTTTGGTAATCAAATCTGTTGCTCTCTTCACTTGATCTTCCTCAAATAAATAGTTGAAGTCCTTGTTCTGCAATATATTTGTATAACCAAATCTGATGTCATTGTAAGTCAGGCAGTCCTTGACAAAGTGTTGCTGATGTAAGAGCATCTTGCATGGGAAAATTATTGAAAAAAAAATTGGAAAAAAAATAAAATAAAATAAAATTTGTGGAGGAGAGAGAAAGTGACGAAAATTAGAAGAGAAATAATAAAAAATAAAAAAAGGAAAAAAGAAAGGAAAAGAGGATTTCTATTTTCGAGGTGCATAGGTGGCATAATAGAAAAAATAAAAAATAAATGGTTGTCATTCCATTTATCGAGGTGTGTGGGTAGAATTCTAGAAAGTTATGAATATTGTAGAAAGTTGTGGAAGTTGTAGAAGGTTGTGGAAGTTGTAGAAGGTTGTGGAAGAATTCTAGAAGGTTGTGGATAAGTCATGCACGGGGTGGTAAGTGCCTATTTAAGCAAGGCATATGAGCATTTCTAATCAAGCTCAAGAAGAAGCTTGAGAAGTGGAAGTTTGAGAAGGAGAAGCATTGGAAGGAAAGTTGGAAGGTGTGAAGTCTTCAAGGTGTGAAAGAGAAAGAGGAAGTGAAGAGTGATTTTTCCTGAGTCTGTGGACAGAGCGCCGAATGTGAGGCAGCCTACAACAGGATTGTGATAGAGTTGTGAGTGTGTAGATAGAGCGTCGAATGTGAGGCAGTTTACACTTGGATCTTGGATAAAGTTGGAGAAGAGCTAGTGACTGCGGTTTAGAAACAAGGAGGTTTCTTGGTGGCTTGCGAGCACAAGTTGAGATCTCGGAGGTTTCTACCAGAGTGTGGATCTGGACTAGCTTGGGTTTGGATTGGACCTTGAGAGATCTTGTAGAAATGTTATTGTAATTGCTAAGGATTTTCAAATTTAATAAAATTTTGTGGGAAGTATTTATTCTCTTCATATTGTTGCATTCTTGGTTATGAGTTGGTAAGGATGGTGTGGCCCTTCGTCAGTGGTATCAGAGTGTACCTACATTAGTGGTATCAGAGCGTATCGTCATCAGTGGTATCAGAGCAGGAGTTCCTGAGTGTACAAGCAGATCGCCGAAGTGTGAGGCAGTTTGTACCAGGACCTTGGTTGGGTGAAGTTTATTAGAGTGGGAGTTCCTGAGCATGTAAACAGATCGCCGAAGCTGAGGCAGTTTGCACTAGGACCTTGGGAGGACATGTAGATTGATCAATGGATGCAGAGATGGAAGACTAAACTTGTTGAGGCATGATTGTGGAGAGTTAGTGGATTGCAAATCCATTGTCCTAGACTTGTGATGTGGTTCCTGATTGTTCGTGTGAGGTGGCAGGTTGCGATCTGACTTGCAAACAATTTGGTTGTCACAAGGAGCGTGGGAAGGATTTGTTGCAGAGGGTCTACGAAGATCTTAGAAGATAGCCCTGAGAGGATTGGACCCTAAAATGATTGCGAAAATCCATGATATAGTGGAGAGAAATTTTTTTAAGATGATTTCTCGATTGGATGCTAGATTGGCTGATCAAGCTAAGAAGGTCAAGTTGGAAGAGGATGGTTTTGCTGATCAGTTTGTAGAGTCTAATGCAGAACCTGCAGAGTAACTAGAGGTTGTTGCTGAAGATATTCCTAATGTTGTTGATGTTGGGATGGAGATTGGTTTTCATGATCAGTTGGTTGAGTCTGACATGGAGACTGTAGAGAATTTGGTCATGGATAATCTAGTTGATGTTGGTGGTGACTTGAATGTTGCAAAGTACTTGGTCATGGATGATCCGGTTGTTGGAGGTGAGTTATGTATTGTAGAGCATCTTGTTGTGAGCAATGATGTTGTTGGTGTTGAGAGTTTGGCATGTGTTGATGGAGATCTACATGTGGCTGTTGATGTGGGGTTTGTTGCTATGGGTGTGAATTCACTAGTTGCTGATGTGAATGGGAGTTTGGTAATGAAGCATTATGTTCAGTTTGTTCCTGGGAATGAGCATGTTGATTGGATGGTTGAGATTCTAGTGTTTGATAGAGTAATGCAGAAGTGGAAGATTTGCACATTGGTTTTCTTGTCCCCATTGAGGTGGAAACCTTTGGTGAAGATGAAGATGGTTGTAGACCTTTCTTTTTGGCGTCAAACTGTGGGACACACTTTTCTATCTACCGGGGGAGTCTGATGTAAGAGCATCTTGCATGGGAAAATTATTGAAAAAAAAATTGGAAAAAAAAAAAAAAAAAAAAAAAATTTGTGGAGAGAGAAAGTGATGAAAATTAGAGGAGAAATAATAAAAAATAAAAAAAGGAAAAGAGGATTTCTATTTTCGAGGTGCATAGGTGGCATAATAGAAAAAATAAAAAATAAATGGTTGTCATTCCATTTATCGAGGTGTGTGGGTAGAATTCTAGAAAGTTATGAATATTGTAGAAAGTTGTGGAAGTTGTAGAAGGTTATGGAAGTTGTAGAAGGTTGTGGAGGAATTCTAGAAGGTTGTGGATAAGTCATGCATGGGGTGGTAAGTGCCTATTTAAGCAAGGCATATGAGCATTTCTAATCAAGCTCAAGGAGAAGCTTGAGAAGTGGAAGTTTGAGAAGGAGAAGCATTGGAAGGAAAGTTGGAAGATGTGAAGTCTTCAAGGTGTGAAAGAGAAAGAGGAAGTGAAGAGTGATTTTTCCTGAGTCTGTGGACAGAGCGCCGAATGTGAGGCAGCTTATAACAGGATTGTGATAGAGTTGTGAGTGTGTAGACAGTGTTGGAAATATTCAAGATATGACAAGTTACTGAGAGGGGAGGGGTGAATCAGTAACTTCTAAAATTTCAAACAATAAAATTGTATACTAATATATTCACCATTCATCCAAGTAACCTACTGTAAGCATGAAACAAAATCATTTGCAACACTTGAACACACAGATTTGGTGACCCAGAAACCTTCCAAATAGAAAGTAAAACTGGGGTGGGGATGAAACCCACAAGCTTCGTTACTGCAGTATGAAGTTGGCCGGTTAAGGCTTACAATGACCACTTCTGGTGATCTGCCCTGTTAGGAGCACAAAGGATTGCTAGATCCACCTTGTTAGAGGATTTCCAAACATACAATAAAGTATGCACTCTGTTAGGAGATTTACAAAAGACTGTTAAGTCTACCTTGTTAAAGGATTTACAAAAACTGATTCACCTGTTAGAATGAAACAGTGGATCTGATTACAACTGATTGCTGATAAGATCCGCTATGCTCTGATTCACCTTGATGTGATAGATAAAAACTTTTCTGCTCCAAAACTCGACCTGCTGAATATCTTCACAATTCAGCCCACATACTTTCGCACGCATGTATTTCTTTCGCACTTTCACACTTTTACACTTTCACATTTCCATTCATTACCATTGTCATAACAACTATATTTGAATGATACAATACATTGCATATATATACCATCCATATAAACAATACATGCAAGGTCGGCTAAACAATACATGCAAGGTCGGCTAAACAACAAGTGCAAATCTCTATACAAAGTCGGCCCAAGGTAAAAACTCGAGTTCACTGAACTGACTCGGTGTCCTTCTGATACTCAGCATCCACTGTGTTACTCGGCATCGTCATGCACTCGGTAGAAGTGAAGGCACGGTTCATACTAAACACTTCGAGTAGTTCTGAACTCGGTAACCACTGGAGACTCGGTAGAAGAGATGTCACTCGGTGAATACTTCTATCTAAACTGTAGCTCGGTGATCAAAGGAAACACTTGATAGAACCTTGTGACTCGATGATAGTTAGTTTCCTTGATAACCGTCTGAGCTCGGTAAAATTAATTTCCTTGATAACCTCAGGAGCTCGGTTATCATGAAGTTCTCGATTACATCTTAGTACATCTTCACTCGGTCAAAACTGATTCCTTTCTTTACCTTGAACACTCGGTAAACACTGGCTGCTTTGTTCACCTTGATCACTACGTAAACACTGACTTCTTTGTTCACCTTGATTACTCGGTAAGTACTGACTTCTTTGTTCACCTTGATTACTTGGTAAACACTGACTTCTTTGTTCACCTTGATTACTCGGTAAGTACTGACTTCTTTGTTCACCTTGATTACTCGGTAAACACTGACTTCTTTGTTCACCTTGATTACTCGGTAAACACTGAGAACTAGGTAAAGCTTGGCTTCCGGTGAGAGCTCGGTAAGCATTCAGAATCCAATAAGTGTTGTAACTAATGACAAAAATGTATCATAATGCCAACAATCTCCCCCTTTGGCATTAGTGACAAAAACGCTTATGAGACAAAATTTATCTGACATGCTGATGACTGATTTTGAATATACATAGCTTCGTTATATACAACTCCCCCATAGAATAGCTTTGTTATATACAACTCCCTCATAGAATGTACATACATTATTTACATGAGCTGTATATCTCTTCCTTTGTACAATTTTTCTGAAAACACTTATTCACCCATAGTATACATATCCAACAATAATCTCCCCCTTTTTGACAATAATGCCAAAGAATAAAAGAATATATATACTTATATAGAAACACCAAAATGAGAGATGAACTCTGAATGTACCTGGAGAATAAGCTGGAGAGTCTTATCCCAATTCTCTTGCAAAATTTTGCAGGTGGAAAGAGCTATTTGAACTTCAGCCGAAAGTTCAATCACATGATCTGCAATGGAGAAGTTATTATCATGGATTAATGTCTTTGAATGTGCAATATGCTTCTGCATTGAATCCATGATGGGAAGGATCATGTTTTGGATATCTATCAATGTAGATCGGATCCTTGCCTCTTCCCTCAATAGCTCTGCCTGCTTCTCTGACAAAAATTTGATTCTGAGGTGATGAGATGAGCTTGAACTGGGGTCAAGCTTCAAGTTCTGTGCGCTTACCTTCAGATCTTCATCAATTTTATTTAGTTTCTCTCTTATTCCTTTAGTGTACTCGGTAACATCACAAAGCTTAGCAAAAAGAGATGTTACATTATTAAAAAAAAATTTCATATCTGCCAAAACTGAGGTTAATGCAACCTAATTTATTGCAATGTTCTGGGCAATGTGCCCCAATACCTTATTATCAAATTTCTTTTCTGCACGCTCAATTAGCTTTTCTTGTCCGGAGGCATCTTCATTGAATTTATTAACTGCCTCTTCCAATTGAATCAAAATGTGTTGAGAAGTATCAACATCAACACCTATAGCCTTAGTAATTATGTTCCGAGCTTCCTCAATTATCCTATATTCCTTATCCCTTTCTGATCTTAACTGCATCTGAGTAGCTTTTTTCTCAATAAGTTGACTAGCATACCTCATTTCTTCAATGGTAGCATTATCAAAGTCAATCTTTGGAATTACTATCTCTGTGTCCAAGTCAATGTCTTCAGGAATTTCCTTTCCAGTGATCATAAGTCTTAATGGTTGCTTTTGTTTGACTTCTGAGATGACTGGTTTGACCTTTGGAATAGACACAACAGTAGAGACAGAAGGACTAGCAGTAAAAACTGGGATGCTTGAGGTTTGAGTGCCAATAGAAGTATGTACAGGGTCAAAATTTTGAATGCTGGCCAAAAATGGTGATACACTCGGTAATATAGTATCTGAGCTCACTGTGCCTGAAGTAGATGGCGACAAAATTGTAGAACAAATTTGAGTTGTCAAAATTTGAGAACTTACAACAATACCAACTGATGATGATGGAGTCGAGGAGGCTAACTCGGTAGATGAGAAGGGGTGCAGCTCGGTAGTCGAAGAGGGATGTAGCTCGGTAGATGAAGTGGTAGTCACTTCTACTGATGATACCTGGAGCTGAGATATGGCAGGTGTAGATGAACCTGCTGAAGCTGACTCCAACCTTGATGATGTCACATGTTTGGCTGGGGAGTGAGGAAGGGATGCAATAACTGCTGCTGCAATTTTTACCGTATCATCCTCCTTATCTTCCTCTTTAGCTTCTTCCTCTTTGTCTTCTTCCTCTTTCTCTTCCATCATTGCATGCAACTCTCCTGGTGTAACTGTGATGGATGGAGTGCTATTTGATTCATCACTGCTGCTGCCGCTGTCATTATCCTTTATTTCTACTGGGTCTACACTGGGCTTATGTAGATGATAGATGTTTTTCCACATGTTTGTAGCATCATTTACAACATGCTCTATATCTTTGATCAAAACCAAACAAGTGTGGAATCTGATCATCATTTTACCTTCATAGGTTTTCAATTCAGATTTTACCTCTGCTCCAGTGAGACTAGGCCGAAGATTCTTCAGGGATTGCTCATATATATCTTTTACCGTCTTGGTGGCTAACTCCCATCTTGGCTGTACTCTCTCCAGTAGTTCTTTAGAGATATGAGGAGCAATCTGGTCCGGGGAGTATTTCCATTTTCCCATTTTGTTAAGTACCAGTTCCTCAATTTGCATTTTCTCTGCATCAGTCCTTGTCTCAAATCTTAATGCCTTGAAATTTGCGATGCCAGCTCCTTCTTCCAATGATTTGAGCCTTTGCTCGAATGTAGGTGCAGGTTTGACCAATACAGGTTCCTGAATACCTTTTCTCGTTCTCCGAGTGAATACTGCAGTAGGCTGCTTTTTGGGCTTGGTAATGATTACCTTGCCTTTCTTCTTTGCCGATTGCTCTTTTTCTGATTCTTTTTCTCCTTCTTCTTCTTCTTCACTTTCTTTATCTTCATCTTTTCCCTCGGTGACCATAAGAGAACTCATTTCAGTTTTCAGTTTGGCCATTTTCCTTTTACCTTTGCTGATGGCCTGTGGAATTTTGATTTCCAGTTCAATTCTGGCCTTTGCTTCATCATAAGTACCAAAAATTTGTTGCCTTGGGTCTACTGGCTCATTTACCAGTGCTTCAATGATATCCCTTGTTTCATCAATATTTACCTCATATGGAAGAGGTTTCACCCATGCAACTCGGGGTCTGACTACCTGTATGTATACCTTGTCACAGTCAACCATGAAACAGACATCATCCTTATACTCTTCAACAAGTTTTGGAGGTATTCTGAATCTGTTGTTCATCCTTTCCTTGAAATCTTCAAAATAATTGTCCATTACTTTGTCAAAATTCATACCCATTTCTACTATGAATTCATTTATTTGATACAAAATTGGAGTATCTTTCCTCCATACAACTGTACCTTTGGATGGAAAGAATTTCTGTACATAGAAAAATAAACAAACTAGCAAAGAACCAAATTTACAAGGGTTTGTCTTTGCAGTCCTTATGCTTTCCATGTTTTTATTGAATTGTTTTAATAGCACATCAGCTAGGTCAAACTCCATATTTTTCTTTACAATTTTATATGCCAAATCTACAGCCTCGCAAGGTACACTATTCAGCCTGCTGGAACTATACAGTTTGTATGCAATAACATAAATACCAAATTTCAGTTCTATATCTGAAACATTGTTGAGTTTTAAACCTCTGCCATCCCATTCAGCTTGGGTTTTCTTCTGTAACTCATCCCGTCCTAGGGTTTTGGTGGTTTTGGCTTTGCTGAGCATTGGGAGACCCGTGATTTTGTGAATCATCTTCTTGGTTATCAAAACTGGTTGTTCCAACCACAACTGACCATTATGTACTCGGCTCAAGATATACCTCACCCATTTCACTTGGAAACTTCTTGGCAGATGCGGGATATGGGTTAAGCCTTTGGTTTCCAAATGTTTGAACTCAGGTTTTAGGGTTCCATCCACGCATAACTCGGCTAGGGTGCTATCCATATCTAGTGTCCCTATTTCTTGCACAGTACACTTGAAATGAGTATGAATATCATTGATTAGAAGTACCTTTGGAGGAATCTGTGATTGAGCTCCATGCAGGTCGAGTGATTCAGCAATGGCAGGAACAAGCTTGAACGTCGGTGCCTTCCATTCCGTTCCCTTCACAAGCATTTCAGATCCTTTCTTCGCCTTGCTGCTGCTGGTGCTTGTGGAAGCCATTGCTGCTCGGTAAGTGAAAATATTTCGTAAGAATACTTCGCTGAAAAATCTCTTCAACTCACTTGAACTCGCTTGAAAGCCCTCTTTTTGTAAATCTCGAATTCGTGGTGAAAAATGAGGTTGAAATCTGCCCTTTTGATGAAAAATTCGCCATTAATGTTCAGTACGGAGGTAGCTGTGATCTATAGGCTGTCATCCACTAGCTCGGCTTAAACTTCGCAACTCAGTGACCAAAAGAAAATAGGTTAAACCGCTCTTAACTCGGTAAGAGAAGAACCAACCATGCTCGGTAAGTGCAACTTGGTGAAAGAGACCTTATTGCACCCGACTGAGCTCGGTAAGGTCATGTACCGACCATGATCCTGATGTATCTGAAATACTGATTTGATCATATTTTCATTCTAGGACTGCTTAGGAATTTGCTTTGTAGATACAGTCCTGATCTTATCCTGATGAGTCTTAATTGGAAATGGTAGAGTCACTCACTTCTTGAGTGATAATTCCATCACTTGAATTATCTGGCTCGGTAGACTTAGAAATCCATTGCTGCTTCATTTGCTTTCGAATATTTTCCACTTTGATTTTCTTTTCATCCTCGACTTTCTTTATGTTCATGCAGTTTTTAGATATATGACCAAGTTCTGTACATGTATAACATCTTACAGTGGTATCCCTTTTTCTTAGGTGATGCCTTGCACAGTTTATGCCAGTATGACCATATTCTCCACAATAATGACATCTGCACCAAGTGTTGTAGTCCCAACCAAATATTGCTTTGACAAGTTGTTCAGCTGGATTAAATGATTTGAATTTGCATTGTGATGCCTTATGACCTTGCTTTTGACATTTGTGACATTTACCTTCAAATTTCGGTTTCTTTTTGCATTCATTTGCTTTGTGTCCATGCTGATTGCAATTGTAGCACTTTCCATTAAATTTGCCTTTTCCATTGCTCCAACATCCGTTAGATGTATGACCTAACTTACCACAGTGGCTGCAAGTAGGTTTTTGATTCTTTTGAGTACCCTGTTTGGAGGATTCACCTTCTTCCTTGTATCCAAGGCCTGCTTTACCATTTTGTTTATGAAAGTTTTCTTCATTTTGCAGATTCAATTGATCCATGTCCTTTTGAGATTTTACCATTCTCTCATTGACTTGCTTTTCAGAGATTAGATCACTTTGTAAGCTTGCATTGATTTGTCTTTCAGTAATTAAGTCATTTCTCAAATTCTCATTCTCAGATCTCAGATTCATAATTTCTTCATTTGCATTAGATAATTGAGTTACAAAATTTTCAAGCTGAGAGGATTGATTATTCCTTACCTCTAAGTCTTCAGCTGCCTTGTTCCTTTGCTCCAAGATTTCGCATAGCCTGATGGACTGGATTCCTTGTTCCCTTTTGAGCTTTCTTACTTCTTCCTGTAGAGATCCATTCTTTTCTAAGAGTTCTTTGATTGCTTTGTCAGCTTCATCTGAACTATTTGATGGTGAGAGATCTTCAATCTTTTCTTCAACATACTGATGGTCATTCATTTGCTTTGCAAGTTCTTTTCTTCTTTTCAAGGATTGTGAAAGATGCTCTTTTGCTTCATTGAGTTGAGCCATGGCCATTTTTCAGATCTAGCTTTTCATTCTCAATAGTTTTGTCAAGTCTGAATATCTCCATTGTCCTTGATCTTTGCTCAAGCTGTGAAACTTTTATCTTGAGAACCTTATAGCTCTGATACCAATTGTTGGAAATATTCAAGATATGACAAGTTACTGAGAGGGGAGGGGTGAATCAGTAACTTCTAAAATTTCAAACAATAAAATTGTATACTAATATATTCACCATTCATCCAAGTAACCTACTGTAAGCATGAAACAAAATCATTTGCAACACTTGAACACACAGATTTGGTGACCCAGAAACCTTCCAAATAGAAAGTAAAACTGGGGTGGGGATGAAACCCACAAGCTTCGTTACTGCAGTATGAAGTTGGCCGGTTAAGGCTTACAATGACCACTTCTGGTGATCTACCCTGTTAGGAGCACAAAGGATTGCTAGATCCACCTTGTTAGAGGATTTCCAAACATACAATAAAGTATGCACTCTGTTAGGAGATTTACAAAAGACTGTTAAGTCTACCTTGTTAAAGAATTTACAAAAACTGATTCACCTGTTAGAATGAAACAGTGGATCTGATTACAACTAATTGCTGATAAGATCCGCTATGCTCTGATTCACCTTGATGTGATAGATAAAAACTTTTCTGCTCCAAAACTCGACCTGTTGAATATCTTCACAATTCAGCCCACATACTTTCGCATGCATGTATTTCTTTCGCACTTTCACACTTTTACACTTTCACATTTCCATTCATTACCATTGTCATAACAACTATATTTGAATGATACAATACATTGCATATATATATACCATCCATATAAACAATACATGCAAGGTCGGCTAAACAATACATGCAAGGTCGGCTAAACAACAAGTGCAAATCTCTATACAAAGTCGGCCCAAGGTAAAAACTCGGGTTCACTGAACTGACTCGATGTCCTTCTGATACTCAGCGTCCACTGTGTTACTCGGCATCGTCATGCACTCGGTAGAAGTGAAGGCACGGTTCATACTAAACACTTTGAGTAGTTCTGAACTCGGTAACCACTGGAGACTCGGTAGAAGAGATGTCACTCGATGAATACTTCTATCTGAACTGTAGCTCGGTGATCAAAGGAAACACTTGATAGAACCTTGTGACTCGGTGATAGTTAGTTTCCTTGATAACCGTCTGAGCTCGGTAAAATTAATTTCCTTGATAACCTCAGGAGCTCGGTTATCATGAAGTTCTCGATTACATCTTAGTACATCTTCACTCGATCAAAACTGATTCCTTTCTTTACTTTGAACACTCGGTAAACACTGGCTGCTTTGTTCACCTTGATCACTCGGTAAACACTAACTTCTTTGTTCACCTTGATTACTCGGTAAGTACTGACTTCTTTGTTCACCTTGATTACTCGGTAAACACTGACTTCTTTGTTCACCTTGATTACTCGGTAAGTACTGACTTCTTTGTTCACCTTGATTACTCGGTAAACACTGACTTCTTTGTTCACCTTGATTACTCGGTAAACATTGAGAACTAGGTAAAGCTTGGCTTCCGGTGAGAGCTTGGTAAGCATTCAGAATCCAATAAGTGTTGTAACTAATGACAAAAATGTATCATAATGCCAACAGACAGAGCGCCGAATTGTGAGGCAGTTTACACTTGGATCTTGGATAAAGTTGGAGAAGAGCTAGTGATTGCAGTTTAGAAACAAGGAGGTTTCTTGGTGGCTTGCGAGCACAAGTTGAGATCTCGGAGGTTTCTACCAGAGTGTGGATCTGGACTAGCTTGGGTTTGGATTGGACCTTGAGAGATCTTGTAGAAATGTTATTGTAATTGCTAAGGATTTTCAAATTTAATAAAATTTCGTGGGAAGTATTTATTCTCTTCATATTGTTGCATTCTTGGTTATGAGTTGGTAAGGGTGGTGTGGCCCTTCGTCAATGGTATTAGAGTGTACCTACATTAGTGGTATCAGAGCGTATCGTCATCAGTTGCTCTGTCTCAACTATTCCCATATTACAAAATAAACATGTTCTGTCTGCCCACTCTTCCTTTGGAACTTGCCACCAAACAGTTTCACATCGCAGCTGATGTGAACTAGGTCTAAGTTGTGCCATCAACATTTTTCTTTCCAGTTAATAGGTGCTCTTATATAGGCCTTTTCCTCATGACTATAAGTGGGATTAAATTCTTTAATGTAATAGGATTTTTTCCACCCTATGCGTCTTGTCTATAGAATATTGTGAAATTTTTCATTGACAAACTTTTTTATTTATGTAATGTTATCCGGGCAAGTTTGGATGTTGATATCCCATTTTCGCATCCATTTTTCATTTTGCTTCATCCATGTGCTTTTCTGCCTCACAAGTTTTTCCTCTATGATCAACTTAGGCCAACGATGTGTTTCCAGACCTTGGATTTTCTTTAAGTAGCTTATCATTCGGACCAAAGCAACGGCTTCTAATGGATAGGAACCCACCTCCGCCAAAAGGATTTCATACGAAACTGTTGTCTTGACTTTAAGATTGCATGTGATGAAGTGTTTTTGAATTCTTTCTACTTGTTGCCATTTCTGTTTAGACATACTAACTCCCCACACTTCACATCTGTATAAAATAACCGGATTAAATAGCAAACCAAAAAGAGTTTTCATGGTCGTCCAATCCCATAATTATGCGTTCCTGCACTTGTTTTCTAAAGAGTATAATGCCTTCCAGCCCCCTTGGATCCTTTTTGATCTGCAAGTATCCCAATTGAGTTTGTTATGAAAATTGATGCCCAAGTATTTGTACTCTTCCACAATCTCAAGTGGGCTATTTTCCAATAGAAACTCGTCTTGAATGCCCCTATTCTTCTTCAGCGAGAAGATCATAATTTTGGTTTTACTAGTGTTAACTTGCATTCCTACTTCATGACAAAATTTTTCTAGTGCTATCAAGTGCTCTTTCAAACCTTTAGTTGTTCTAGCAAGAATTATGAGATCATCTGCATATAAGAGAAATCTTATCACAAAGTGGGCTAGCTGCACCCCCTCACCATTGGTCTTGTTTATCCACTCTTCTAACTTGTCAATAAAGAGCCTGAATAATGTTGGAGATAGCAGACACCCTTGCTTAACCCCGATTTTGCTGTCAAAATTTTTTGATAGCCCTTCTGTCATTCTGATTTTAGCTTTGACCTGCTCATATAATCTGTAAACTGCTAATCTAAGTTCTTTAGGAACTTCCAACTCTTCCATTCTATCCCATAATTTATTACGTGGCACTGTGTCGAATGCTTTTTTAAAGTCCACGAAACAACAAAAAGCCTCGTTCCCCGGAGTGTCCCAAACTTTCTCAATCAAGTATCTAAGAGTGATGCCATGATCTATAGTAGAGTGCTTCGGTCTAAAGCTTGCTTGCCCTATTGCACATTTGCCTTTTGTTTCAGCCTAGTTGTTGATTTTTTGTTCTACCAAGCTGCCAAATAACTTGCCAAAAAGTGGATTGATCATGATGGTTCGGTAATTAGAAGGATTATTTATATCTCCACTTTTGTGGAGTGGGATCACCACACTTGTTGTCCATTTTACAAGGAAACCTTCTCTATTGACACTGTTGAAAATTTTAGTGATGTGTGGTGTGAGGGTTTCAACACCCCATTTTAAATATTCAGCTTGAAGCCCATCTATATCTTGCGCTTTACCGGCAGCTAACCTCCTTATGCCTTGGATAATATCCTTTTTGCTAAATAACTCCCCTGTAGTCTCTGTTTCCATGGTTCTATTCTCTCCTAGATCACACTTGTAGAGAGTCTTGGCATATTCCATCCATTTGGTTCCTGTTATGTTGTTCTCTATCTGAGTTTTTCTCTGCTAAAGTTCTTTCCAAAACTTTTTGGGGTTGTTTTTACCAAGATTAATCAACTTGATTCTTCTCTTATTCACATACTCTCCTTTCTTCTTTTTAATCAGTTGATCATGCTCCTTTCTACTTTCTTTATTTATGTTCTTTTTCCAATTTCTTTTTGTTGTTTTGCATTCTTCATCAAACCACAGATTAGTCAAAATAGTGTTCTTGGCTTCTCTTGTGGCCCTAGATTTTTTACACTCCTCCAATGCTTTAATGATAGTAAGAACAAGATTATCCTTGTCCATGAAATGTTGTTTATCAGATTCGAGATGGTTTCTCGAAACTCTAGACAGCCGCAAAAGAGAGTTTTGGAAAGTAGCATGGTTTTCTTGTGTCATTAAAACTTTGCCAATCGGAATCCTCTTCCTCTTTTGTAAAGGTTTTGGGACAATATGTTGATCTTTAAAGTGAGTGGCCACCCTTATCAAAATGGGGTTATGATCAAATTTTAGCTCCATGGGGCAGTCCTCTATCTCAAAGTTAATTATCTTTGTGACATATTCTTGCGAGCATATTACATAGTCAACAACACTTTGTCCATTGTATCTTTTGCATGTAATTCCACCTGATTTAGGCCACTTTTTCAAACCATTACATATGACCATGTTATATAGGCAGCATAAACTTAGTAATTTAGTACCAAAATGATTAATCTTTCCCATGCTATCCTGCGAAGATCTTTCCCATTTTTGTGTCCCTTCTTCTTCAAGCCAAACTAGGTTTCTGCTTTCACTATAGCTCTCCTTAAGATTGAGAGTTTGGTTGTTTGTTGTTCTAGCATTGAAATCTCCTATTATCATTATTTCCCCTAGAGAGCTAAAGGCTTCTATGTCCTTTTTGAGTGCAACAAATGGGTCTTCTCGATTCAATCTATGCTTTTTATACATTTTTGAGCCTTTTGGGGAGAAGTAACAGATAGCCACCCTCATAGTAATCTGATTCTCTATTATTTTAATCCAAATATACTGCTTGTTTACATCTTCTTTTTCTAAGTTTACAAATCTGCTCCAAGTTTCTTTTATTAGAATCGTGATGCCTCCATGCCCCTTACCATTATCTATCTTCTCATTCCACAGTGATACCTTCTTATACCCTTCAAAATCTGGAACCCTACATCCATCATGCTCATGTGTCTCGATAAGCATAATGATGTCATTATCTTTAGCTATCGGCCCTAACCCAGGTCCTCTTCTCCAAGGATAACCTCTACAGTTCCAACTAACTATAATTAAATGTTCCTGGGTGGGCCCAAGTTCCTATTTATTGCTTGTGATTTTGTCGCTAATTTGGGCTTTGCCATTTTGTAGCCATGCCCACTTGCCGTTTTCTCTCGCTGTTTTCACTTTTTCCCATTCCTTCCTCCTTTCTTCTTGCTGAGTTACAGTGAGGTCATCATCAAGATATATGTGTGTGCCTCTAAGAAACTTCCTCTTGCTGAAAATGTTGTTTTTATCTCCTGTATTCCTCATTGTCACTCTAACATGTCTGTCTTTGCCTCCTCTAATCCATTTTTCGATTCTTTGTGCTTGTATGGTTGTTCCATGCCACTCTAATTGGTCTTTAAAGAAGTCTTTAACTAAATTCGTTGTTTTCTCCTATTCTCCATAGTCTCGTAGTCCTTTGATGATAATATTTTCTGCTTTCTCATTTCTTTCTTTTTCGCCTCTAATCTGTCTCCGAACTTTCTTTTCTATGTTGTCAATAGGAGTGTTTGCTGGTCCCTTTACTATGTTAGCCCATGATCTAACTTCTTCAATTTGTTCTCTGAGTTGATTCTCTTTTATTTCCATATTGGCCATGACATCTTGTATATTTTTCATTTGCGGAGTTTTATCTCTTTCCGTAGCCTCTCCTTCGCCCGTAGTACTTGCTACTATCCTCTTTTCTCCTACTTCTTTCTTTAACAGTATTAATTCATACTCTCATTTTTCCATATTAAATTGCAATTTTTGAATTTTTTCTATAAGTGACTTGACCTCCGCTGTCAATTTCCAGTTATCCTCAGTAACTCTTTTTATTGTGATACTTTCTATCTGACTCCTCTCTTCAAGTGCCCACACCCTCTCCTTCATAGCTACCAAATCGTTTACAAAGATGTCTAGATACCACGTCATAGGTGTCCTTGTGGGGCTATAATTATTTGGTAGCCCATCTTCTACTGTGTCTATCACCTGAGAATTATTTGTCTTCTCTTTACCGTTAATATCTCTGATATTATCAAACCGCTTAATTGTTTCAGAGATTTCTGTCAGCCTCAAATTTATTTTTGCCTCCCTTGAGCTGTTTGAGGTATGTGGAATTAGTTTTGGAAGTAAAGCTGCTAACTTCCCTCTTTTTGCATTTTTAAACTTTCGTATCTTTCTCCGCCTAATTATTCTTTTATATTGCTTGGCATTCACATAGGTGTAGTTTCCTCCTATGGGTGGTCCATTGGCTTGTGAGAAGCTCAAAGTGTTTGTGGGTAAATTACCATTTGTCCCTCCAAGATTGAATGAACTCGCGTGTTCGACTGAGGGTCCTAGAAAAATGAGGAAGCTCCCTTGATTCCACTTGATGATATTGCTGTGCATTAAACTATCCTCGTATGTCAAGACCAAGCCATTGTTACCAGAGATGTCATTGTGTTTCGTAGCTTCTCCCAGATTAGTTTTTTGTTCTACTATTATAGGTGCCCTAACTATCAGATTCTCTGCCACCCTGTTACTGACAGATCCTATGTTTTGCAAGGTGGACCCACTTAGTTCTAGCTATGTCTCTATTATCTTTGGTTGATCAATCAATGATACTTGTACAAGTATCTTCTCTGCAGGTGTTTCTATGATTTCCTCATTTGTTCCTTCCATGAGGACACACTGGTTCCTTGATATAGATTCTTTATGTTGTTTTACCGTTCTAAATTTACCAAATCCAAGAGCAATAATAAAGGAAGCCCAAACAGGTGTACACTGAAATGTAAGAGGTAAGAATAAGGGAAAAGGCATACCTGGGATCTACCTCTGGAAGCTTGCAAATATGGACCCACTAGTAATAACAAAGCCTTTAGCACTGGATGACTGGGCCCACTGGTTTATCGGAGGCAATATTACTAAACTCTCGTAAATATTTAGGTTCAAAGTTTATTATGAGATGCTTTATAGGATTTAGTAGTCAAATTTTATTATTATCAAAAATTATTATAAGCAATATTTGGTGCCAAATTTTATGTTCCAAATTTTATTATTGTTGTTGTTGTTGTTTTTTAACTCATTGTTTCCCATCTGGAGTGTATAGATTTACACATTCTATTATTTTTATAAAATTTATTCTTAACTAATATAATACTTTTACTTAATAATAAATATAGATTATTTTAAAATATTGATAAGATATAAATTTATTTTAAATATTTTGAAATAATTTTATATCAATTGTAATATATATGTTTCTAATAGGCAAGAGCCTACAACACAATGGTAAATTGTGAGCCTCAAATCTAAGAGATCTTAGGTTCAAATCTACTTGAGCACTTAAATAATAATAATAACTTAATCATAACACATAATAATTAATCATGACTTTGGCCTCTTACCAATAATATATATATATAATTTTAAAGTATTTTTAAAAAGAATAGATGGATTTTAGAAACATGATTTAGTAAAATAATGTATCTATAATAAAATAAAAATTGGATCAAAATGAAATGCTCAAAGGCATCCCTAAGATCATAACAGAAGGGGATAACAAATCTCTTAATAAACCCTTTACTTCAATAGAAATTAAGACAACTCTATTTAATATAAACCCTGAAAAATCCCTAAGACCAGATGGATTCCAATCCTTTTTTTATTCAAAATTGCTAGGACATTATTGGCGAAGAGTTGTGGGCTGCAATTGAAGCAACCATAAATGGTGGGGCTATCTTTAGAGAGATCAATCACACCTTTCTCACATTAATCCCCAAAAAAAGCAATGCAAAAACACTTGGAGATTATAGACTGATTGCTCTCTGTAATACACTATACAAAATCCTCTCCAAAGCTCTAGCAACCCACCTCAAAGCCTACCTACTTAGATTGATTTCAGAAGAACAAATAGGATTTGTTCCAGGGATATCCATATTAGATGAGATTTCCATAATACAAGAAACAATCCACTCAACCCGAAAAAACAAAGAAGCATGTATGTTCTTAAAATTAGATATACAAAAAGCTTATGATAAAGTGGACTGGAGATTCATGTGCAAATCACTGGAAGCCTTTGGCTTCTCGCATCAATGGATAGACCTTATCTACCAATGTATCTCAACCATTAAATTCTCAGTACTTATTAATGAAAGGGGTATCTGACAAGGGGACCCAATATCTCCTTTTCTCTTTATCATTATGGTTGAGACCCTTGATAGATCTATTAATCATGCCCAAAACTTGACTAAAATTCAAGGAATACTAGTACCCAATAACATTGACAACACAACACATCAACAATTTGTGGATGACTAATACTAGTTGGGCTCAACACTAGAAATTAAGAAAAAAGCTACAAGATAATTATTGACAAATATACAAAAACCTCAAGACAAATGATTAATGCAGAGAAATTTGATTTTTTTTCCTCAATACACCCAAGGAAGAAGAAGATTACATATGTAATCTTTTAGGCTACAAGAAAGGAACATTTCCTTGCAAATACCTTGGAATCTTTCTTGATAAAGATGTAAAACAAAACCAAGGTTGGCAAAATATCATAGAGAGGATAGACAAACAAATTGAAGCTTGGAATGGTAAATGGCTCACAAAAGTTAGAAGAATTACTAAAATAAAAGTTGTACTTACAACACTACCCACATACCAATTATCATGCCTTCAAATTCCAAAAAACATCAATAAAAAAATTGAAGCCAAACTTAAAGAATTCTTCTGGAAAGGGACAGAAGACAAAAAGAAAGTAGCTTTAATTTGGTGGGAGAAGATATGCAGACCCAAGACAATAGGAAGTTTAGGAATAAAGAATCTATAATGGAAAAACAAAGCACTAGGGGCCAAACAAGTTTGGAGAATGCTACAGGAAAGAGAAAGCAAATGGGCCAAAATCCTATTTAGTAAATACCTCAATTCTAAAGACTACACTTCACTTCTTCGAACAAGAAAACTCCCTAAAGGATCAACAAACTGGAACTTTAGGATCAACAAACTGGAACTTTATACAAAAATATTGTCCACTAATAACTAAATATGTAACCTGGGGCTTAGGTAGAGGTGGCAAAGCCCTCTTCTAGGAGGATTCATGGAATGGACTCCCTCGATTAGATTCATATAACTTTTCCAATCAATTTAAAAACATCTTATCTACAAATTGGGGAACAAAAGTGGTAGACTACATGGACTATGATCCTTCAAATGATGAAACTCCATGGAAATGGAAATTTTTTGCAAACCTTGATCTTCCATTAGAAGATCAAGTTAAACAAGAGGGAATACTCAAAAACTGTCTTATTCATTTACACAACAGAGAAGACAAACTAGTTTGGGTAGCTTCAAATGATGGATCATATAAAGTAAAGGAAGGTTATAGATTAATCCTTAACTCTCAAAGATGAGAAGAATTAAGTATTCCAATGAACCTCTGCTGGGATACAATAGGTCTCACAAAGGAAAGAATCTTCCTATGGGCAGCAGTCCAAAATAGAATCCTCACAGCTGATAGGATCTGGATAATGGGCTTTGAAGGTTCATCTAGATGTGCACTATGTAAAAAGGATTCGGAAATGGTTGATCATCTTCTTTATCAATGTAGCTATTCTCAAGAATGTTGGAATTGGCTCAAAATGAAACTAAATTGGACCCCTCCTCTTCCTAGAGATTGGAAGGATCACCTCCTAGGTTGGCCCAAAGATAGGGAAAGAAAAGCGTATGACAAAATATGGAATATCACCCATGCCATTCTAGTTTGGGAAATATGCAAAGAAAGAAATCGTAGAATTTTTAACAACATTGAAATGTGTTAGTGTAGTTTTTTTATTTCCTAGTGGGTTATTTATTTTTTCCTATATTGCTAGTTTTTTTCCTACACTTTTAATAATCTTGCTTAGGTTAATAAAGCATGTCTTATTTAGAAAGTGGTTGCGAGGTGTCACCTTCCTACATGTGAGCACCCATTAACTATCTTAGGAAGATACTTTTCTATCTTTAGTCTGATAGATGGTTGCTCATCATTGGTCGGTGTTGCCACCTCCTCCCTCTTCCTAATCTATATAAGCATGCTACCTGGCTTGTATTTGGAATCAATTTCTTTTGCATCCTCTTAATGCTATTTTGCTACCAGCATTTACATTACTCTCTTGGAGACTAACTCTATGTTGCTATTTTCATTTTGTATCATTTGCATTCATAGTTCATATATCTATTCTTTGCATTAGTTTTCTAGGTTATCAATCTTTTCAGATTCTAACATGGTATAAGAGCTTTTCTATGTGCAAGAATAGATTTTAGTTTCCTTATTTGAGAGATTCGGGGGGTGGGGCTAGTAAATCTTATTGTAGTTTTTTGAAAAATCAAGTATGCTCTTCTCTTGCATCTTTGGATGATCTTGAGAATCAAAAAAGTTTTGACAAAAACCTTTTTAATCTTTGGGGTTTCAATCTCAAATCTGATAACCAACATGCATATTTGAAGTTTTTAATTAGTATTGCAAATTCTAGCATGCCATTGATGGACTTAGGTAGCTGATTCAACATTTGCATGTCATGTTTTGGTTGTTGGGGTTGTTTTTTGATTTTTGGAGCCATTTTTTATTGTTAAAGGTGTTTGATTTACACTACAACTACATCTTCTGTACATCAGCAAAAAAAATGCTTTTTGGGTTTTGTTCGCAACATCGAAAAACTATTTGAGTATCTTTTAGTTTTTGCATGCAAGCTGTATATTTTGCATAATCAAGAACAGAAAGCTACAACTGTACTCCTCTCTGTTGGTAGTCACAGATTTGAACATAGTTTTCAAATGCCTCATTCTTGCTCATGTGGACTCCGATTTCTATGATTCTTGTTATGACCTTGGCTTTTTTTTTTGCGCTCTATCCACTAGTGGAGTTGTTTTTTGATTTTCATGCATAAATTCTTCAAAAATTGTAGATTTTTGGCCATGACTGTACACAACTCTCATTTTGGAAACTTTGAAGGATCATAACTTTCTCATACAACCTCATATCGAGGCTTTTTTTTTTGAAAGTGCATGATTTTTTGAGTAGATTGCAGTGGTGCTATTTTTTTCCTTGATTATTGTGCCCAGATTTCACTTTCAACATATGTTCTTCATGAGGGTTTGTAATGCATTAAAATCAAGACCACTAAGTATTTCTTTCTAGTGGTAGTTGTAAACGCACTAAAATAAAGTTCCAAATCATATTTCTTTGTGGGGCGGGGGGGGGTCTTTGATTGAGTAAAAAAAGGGGGGCATTATCGTGGTTGGGATCTCTTCTTTTTAGCATTTCTTTGTTATGGATCAAAGAAATATGCCCATCCTAACTCCATACAATTACTTTGAGTGGAAATCATACATGACAATTCACTTAAGGAAAGTTGGATTAAATAGGATAACTATGGGACTTGAAACTGAACCTAATAAAGATGAAGATAAGCCTAAGTGGTTTAACAAATGTGATGAGACATATGGAACATTGTGTTTGTCCGTTTCTCCTTATTTTCTATTTCACATTGAATCTTTGGATACACCAAACGAAATATGGTTAAAGCTGGAAACACTATTTGGCACACAAGATTCAATGAGGGGTCATATGTTGGAAAATGAACTAATTAGTTTAAGTCCAAGCAATTTCAATGCAATCCAGGATTTCTTCGCTAAATTGAAGTCATTAAGGCTGCAATTAGAACAATGTGGAATTGAAAAGAAAGATGAACAATTGATTCTTAGTATTCTCTCTAAGCTAAGTTTAGAATATTTTGTGCTTGTCTCTACCTTCTATGCTTTAAGGGTGCACTTGGTATTCAATTCACCATGCCATCTTTAGATGATTTTGCTATCAATCTCACTTGAGAACAAGACAAGCTAGTCCAGATGGGCACTCTTAAGTCCTCTAAGTCACATGCCTTGGTTGCCAACCAAGGCACAAAAGAACAAAAGGGACAAAGTAGTAACAACAATAGTAAGGATGAGAAACAAAATAATAGCGAGGAAAAGAAGGATCAGATATCAGTTACTTCAAAAGCAACTATTGATACCCCATCTTCCAAGGGTGATAAACCTAAGAAAGAAAAGGTCAAATGTGCCTATTATAAAATACCTGGTCATGATGAACATAAATGTTTGAAGAAACAAATTGATCACTTGACATACATTCTTGAGAAGAATAATATTAGTGGTCCTAAGTCTATCAAACAAAGTTCTAATAAAGGGTCTCACAAGGCAAAAGAAAATAGAAAGGGGAAAGGAAAGGGCAAGGCCCTTATTGCAGTTGCTTCATCACCATCCACTTGGGTTCTTGATTCAGGTGCTTCGTACCACATGGCTTCATCTAAGCAAGAACTTGCATCCTTGGAGCCATGTACTATGCCTTCTGGTGATGACAGTCATGTTGAGGGGTGTGGGAGAGGGTCTGTTGATGTGGGGGATGACACATTCCATGATGTTTTTGTGTACCCTCATTATCAACTAATCTCCTATCGGTATACCAAATCACTCACATAGGTTCAAGTAAGCAGGTTGAGTTCACTCCTATTACAGTGGAGATATGTGAGTTGCACAGTGATTCTACAATTGCAGTTGGAAGAGCAAATCATTAGTCACGATTCTATCTATTTTCTCACTTTGTTCTTGGTCCTCCTTTGACTATTTTGCTCACTCACTCTAATGTTGTGAATAAATTATGGCATGAGCAGTTTGGCCATCTTAACTTCTACTACTTGCATCAGCTTATCTAGCAAATCATGGTCACAGGGTTGCCTTCTACTTTGACATTGGAGTCACTTGGAATACATGACAGATCTTCTGATGAGTCGGATTCACCTAAGCAATCTTCTACCCCCACTTCTAATGCAAAGAGTGATTCAGAGGACTCACTTCCTTCCTCTCCTAGTCATCATTCATAGGTTGACGATTCTCCATCTTCTGGTCCACTTTGGGCTAGACAGACCTTGCAGTCTACAGGTGATTGGATTGGGGATCGATCAAACACCAGGCATACTCATTCACAATTCTAGGATGCTCCACATGTCTTCATTGCTACTACCTCAGATCCACCATTCTTTCTTGAGGCTTCTAGTATTCCTGAGTGGGATACAACTATGTAGGAAGAGTATAGTTCCTTGATGAGGAACCATACTTGGGATGTTATCCCTCTTCCTAAAGGAAGAAAACTTGTTTGATGTAAGTGGATCTATCAGACAAAATTTGCAAGCTTTGTTGTGGGTGTAGGATGCTTCATCTTTTGGGGGGACCTCTTCCTCTCACTTGGAGTCTTGGGTTTTTTTGGGGAGTATCTTTTCTCTCTCTTTTGGGGGACTTTTATGTACATGGGTGCCTCATCAGGCTTGACTTGTTGAGACCCATTGCTCCATCCACCTAAGCTTCACTTATGGGGGGGTGTTAGTGTAGTTTTTAAATTTCCTTGTGGGTTATTTATTTTTCCTTGTATTGTTAGTTTTTTCCTACACTTCTAATAATCTTGCTTAGGTTAATAAAGCATGTCTTATTTAGAAAGTGGTTACGAGGTGTCAGCTTCCTACATGTGATCACCCATTAGCTATCTTAGGAAGATACTTTGCTATCTTTAGTCTGATAGATGGTTTCTCCTCATTGGTGGGTGTTGCCACCTCCTCCCTCTTCCTAGTCTATATAAGCATGCTACCTAGCTTGTATTTGGAATCAATTTCTTTTGCATCCTCTTAATGCTATTTTGCTTCCAAAATTTGCATTACTCTCTTGGAGACTAACTCTATGTTGCTATTTTGATTTTGTATCATTTGCATTCTATTCTTTGCACTAGTTTTCTGGGTTATCAATCTTTTCAAATTCTAAAAAAATGATTATTTCCCAATTAGTTAACAAAATCAAGACTAGCATAACAGAAGTCATGAATAATTATCTAAGAAACACTACCAAGGAAGAAGGTTCATTCTCAGAATGGGACATAGAAATTAAAAAGAACTGGCCACATTTAATTAACCCACCCTTGTACTTTAAGACAAAGAATAACTTAGCTAGAAAGGAATGCCATTGGGAGCCACCTCCACAAGGCTGGATGAAGCTTACTTTCGATGGAGCTTCCCAAGGAAACTCGGGGGCTGTTGGAATAGGTTTCATTCTAAGGAAACACTCAGGTGATTGGATCCTTAAAAGAGCCAAAACCCTAGGTATAACAACAAATAATATTGCTGAATTAGAAGTAGTAAATGAAGGCCTTACATTGTGCAATAAATAAAAAATAAAAAAATTAATTATAGAAGGAGATTCTCAAATAATATTAAACGCATTAAGAAAAAAAAGCACACCTAATTGGATGATAAGCTCCAAATTAGAAAGTGTTACCAGCAAGTTAGACAAATTTAAAGAACTAATCATAAAACACATCTACAAAGAAGGGAATACTACAACAGATATGCTTGCAAATGAAGATATTGATGGCAAATATATCCTCCTAACCACTCCTGAAACATAATTTTTAACCAGAATTTAAAAATTATGAACTAATTAAAACAATCCCATGTGAATCAATTAACTCTATCATATAAAAGTGCTTTTAATCATGTCACACACTATTATATCCAAAACTCGACACATCTAATCCTCTCCAAAATGCATCCCTTTTATCAGCTCTCCTCTAGTCAACTTCTTGGTTCCTGACTGTAATGTCTTATGCTCTATTAATGACTTTATCCTTGGATATTCACCTGGTTCATATGTTAATCAATGTAAATATTGTTCTGGTATTCATGCCCCCTTGTTCTATGGCTACTTCATCAGGTGATCCTTTTTCTTTGGTTCATTGTAGTTAGTTCATTTTATTTACTAATCTATTCTTTGGTATTAATGACTAAATCCTTGGTGATAATATCTGAATGTTCCTTTTCGATCTATGGTAATCAAATCCTTTCTAATTGTATCTTAGATTATCTAAATTAATTCGATGTTAAAGAATATTACTTTAATATCCCCTAACCCCTTCCCCTTATCTTTGGGTTTCCATCAACTTTTCTTTCATAGAATTTTATGTATTTTCTACTACCCTTTCTCTCTAACCTGGCTAACGATTTATTTTCTTGTAGTTTTGTGTTCTTTGGTTTATCTGTGCTTGGATGTAGGGCAAAATCAAAGTTGATGAAAGCTTTTTAGTTCACCCAACCAAACCTAACAATTCCTTCTCAAGAAGTCTTTCAAGAACATTTGATGTAGACACAAGTTGTAAATTGCATCCTAATGAAGGATTGAATTGTAATTAATTCACTATATATAAAATACTGACATCCTAACAAAGGATCAAATTGTATTTTATCTGGGGTATTGCCCCTCAACAAATTGTACGAAATAGGACTTTTGTCCTTGGCAAGATTGGAGGTTTTCTTCCCCATTCTTTCCTACTAGTGCCCATTTGAATGGAGGATTGTAAAATATCTTTTCAATAATAAAATATAATCTAAAGGCTTAGGCCATTTTGAGCGAAAAAACAAAAAAATTGGATTAAAATTATGTATTTTTAAATTTAAGTTCATATAGAAAGAATTTTTTTAATATATTTTATAAAGATGTCATTTTATACAATTATAATAAAAAATTAAATTAAATATTAGAATTTAGAGGATCTTGATTTCAGTAAAGCTTGTATAGAACATGTTACCCTAGATAGAACTAGGTAGTTGAATTTCATCATCCAGAATGGTATGTTAATCAAAGGAAGTCAATTGTGCATTTTAAGGAGTTGTATGAGGGAGAATCTCATCAAGAAGAAACGTAGCAGAGGGCTAGCTAGACATTTTGATCACGATAAAACTATTGCATTGACTAGTGATAATTATTATTGTTGGTGTAAATACGTATTTACTATTTACACTTGCTTAAGTTTACTTAGGTTAATGCATTATTTTATTATTTATTTTGTGAGACACTTAGGAGTTTGCACACCTTTATGAGTTGTCATGTTGACAACACAGAAATATGCAACTCTATTTCAACACATGGTGTCTACAACACTAGAGTTTGCATCATTCACTGATTTGTCATGTAGAAAACATAGTTATTTGCACTCCCTTTTTAGCTTATGTTGTCTACAACATAAATTTGCATGCTACACCATTGTGGGCATATCCTCTCATCATTGCACTTACTTTCATGCTTAATGGAGGATAACCCATATCTGGTGGACATGTGCATGGTTGTATGACTTATCATGTAGCTGATTCCTAGGCATTCTAGATGCATCTCAAAGGCCTTTATATATAGGCACTCCTAATGTACTTTCATTCATATTGAATTGAATACATTGTTATTCTAATCATACTCCTTTCTAGTCTACAATTGTGCTTGTGTTTGAGTTCTTAGTTCTTGGGTGAATTTTTCCCTAAGGAAAATTCTTACATGGTATCAGAGCTTGGAGAATCTCTCTTCATATAGAAATTCAAGACCATCTTCTTGCTTCAGCACCTCAGCCTAAATCTGGAGTATCGTAGAAATTGGGAGCGTCTAGAGCCACATTTGACCTCGCCATTGCATTTGGAACACTAATTGGTGAAAATCAGCTATAAATTCGGCTACCCTAGGCCAAAGTCGATCATAAGGATTTTTTTTTTTGCAAATCAGCACCTGAAGGCCCTGATTTGCAACTCGAGTATGGTCATTTTGTAGATCTAATTAATTGTTTTTACGAGTCTATAATTTTTTATTTCTTTGCATTTTTCAAAAAGGATTTTCCAATTTTTTTTAGGCCAATAGCTTTGCAAAGGAAATTTTTTACAAGTACCGCGTAGTCACATCCCGACCTTGTACGGTTGGTGGAATATTTTTGTATAGCAGAGAATATTCCAAATATTCGGCCAAGACCTAGCAACAGGTCGTACCATATTTTTGACGCAGAGAGCAACTAACTGCATATTTCCTGGTAGTCAACCCCATCCAACAGCCACACTATCTTCCACTAGCAGGTTTGTTTACACATTAACCATGGGTTGGCATTTTAAAAATGCACATAGTATAGATCACCGACAAATGTGGGATTTTATTTGAAGTTTCAGTCACTACTTAAACCCTATCTTTGGCATGGTGAACAAAATCTAACAAAAACTCCCAGTGTTGTCTTTTGTAGGCTTCAACATCAACATTTTGCTCTCTAGTAGTGACTGTATCCTTTCATGATAGCCGCTCACTCCTCTCGATGAAGACATTGATACCAGTGACCTGTTCTCCGTTGTCGGCTTTTCCATTTCGCCCATGACTTTCAAACTTTCTAGCATAGAAATTGCTTTTCCAGCTATCATTTTTGACAACTCCCAGTCACTGTGAAGCCCTCCCACCAATGCATTTTGAAAATTCTCGCCTCCACATGACTCCAATCAGTTTCATCCATGCGGCATAGGGACCCACCCATCTCTGGCCACTATACCGACCACTGGTGCATGAACCTTCCTCCCGATGGTAGGAGAAAATTGATGCCCATAGAACATTCTAACCTAGCCAAGTCAATAGTCTACCACGTAGACTCATTAATAGGGCCCACATGGCATACTGTACTTCAAACACGTAGGAAATGATTGTGTCATTTCCTCTACCATGTGACACTCTATGAACCACTGACACATCAGCTACTAGCCCCAGTGGACCCTGCCTACATCATCACTGCATTTGTTCGTATCGTACTACCAATTTCATCATACATCACAACCTCATCAACCAACTATACGATCTAGTCAGCGTGCCACATTAGCCCAGCTGACTATCTTTTTTGCTGACATCATCAGTTTATGAGGTTAAATTTGATGGTCATTTGACTATCATTTCTATGCAATTTATAACTACTATGATGACCATTTGACTGTCATATTTAAGCTAGCAATTTTCCTTCCAGACCCCTCTTTAGATTGTTTTTTGATTTGGTAGCCTAACTTTGAGAGCCCATAACTTGGTCACCTAGACTCCAAATCAGGTGCAATTTCTTTTGATTTTGGGTAGAATTTCCTGAAATTTTTAGTGGTGGTGTTCTTTTCTAGTTTTGGTGCAAGAATTTTTTAAAAATTATGTTTTTTTGGCAACTGTACCTATTCAATCCTGCATTTTGCAACTTCAAACGATCCATACGAGCTCATCTAGACAAGAAAATAGGTTTTATTTTTTTAAAAAATGCATTATTTTTTGTCTACTTTCTAGATCTATAGTCAGATTCTAGGGTTGTGTAAAAAAAAAAATCTCACTTTTAGAATTAGGGCTTTTTTGCATTGTATTGCTTTGATTACTTTTTAAAATTGTTGTACATTTGAGCTATAGTGCTTAGTTCTAGATTTTGGCCTCAAAAGGTAGTTGTAGAAAGTAAAATAAGAAGTCCACTTTGTACATTTTGACAAGTGGCCTATTGTACATGCACTACATATAAAGTGCCAAAAGCATCTTTTTTTGGGGGGGTCTTTTGATTGAGTGAAAATGGGTGTGTGTGTGTTGTGTTTTTTTTCTCTCTTGTGTGCTCTTTTCATTTTTTGCATCATGGGTTCACCTAAATGTCCACTTCTAACTTCATACAATTATTCTACATGGAAAGATATTGTATGGAGTAGATTAATGGCAAACAGTCTAAATCTTTATGTTGATGGTACAATTCCAAAACCCATTGATGCTAAAGAACTCATTGATTAGAAAATTATAGACAATCAGGCTTTAAGAATTATTAGGAGTTGTATAAATAGAGATCTCTTCTTCCACATTTCTAGTTTCATGGAATCCAAACCTGCATGGGACAAACTTGAATCATTGTATGGTAAGGTGGATGAAGGAAAGGGACTTTAGATTGAGGACGATCTACTTCTCTTGGATCCAAAGAAATTTGACACAATTTAGGATTATATCAACAAAGCTAATGAGTATAGGGCACTACTTAAAGATTGTGGAAATCTAATGAAGGAGGACAAGTTGATTCATCACATCTTGAAGAGGCTACCTTTAGAGTATGCTTCATTTGTTTTGAGTTATAATACTCACAAGTTGACCATGGGAAGTGCTTACCAGAAGCCTACATTTGATGCATTCATAGAGATGGTGATTGTTGAACAATCTCATTTGATAGATTTGGGACATCTTACGACATCAAAGACCAAAGCATTGGTGGCTAGTGATGAGCACCAATCAAGTCAAAGAGGGAAAAGTTCTAGCAACAAGAAGAAGAAGTAGTGGAAGTAGACAATCTGAGACACAACAATCCTCCTCACAGCAAGGCAATTCTTCTTCCAACAAGAATGGAAGTAATGAAAGAAGGACAAATTTATTTGTGCATATTGCAAAAATCCAAATCATGATGAGCATCATTGCAAGGTTAAGAGAATCGATGAGTTGGAAAACCTACTCAAGAAGAACAAAATTCAAGTGCTAGGCACTTCCAAGGATTCAACACCAACCTCTTCAAAGGGAAAAGGGAAAGAACTTATGGCAAATACAAGTTCTTCTTTAGAATAGATACTTGACTCAAGTGCCTCCTATCATATGGGTTCTTCAAAGGAAGACTTTTCTTCATTGAAGTAGTCATAGGTACTGCACATCTTTGTGGGAGATGATACTAAAATGGAAGTTGAAGAGAAAGGACATGTGGAAATGGAAAATGGGGAATTCAAAGATGTTCTCTATGTTCCAAACCTAAGCTCTAATCTCCTCTTAGTTTACCAAATCACTCACCTTGGAGATGGTCACAAAGTTGAGTTCCTTCCAGATTTAGTGATGGTGCATAGTCTTAACAATGATTCATTGGTTGCAGTGGGGAAAGTCAATCATGCCAAAAGCCTTTAATCCTTCTCCCACTTTGTGCCTAAGTCTCCTTCACAAGCCTTGTTAACTCACTCACATTCACAAATCAAACTATGGCATGAGCGGTTTGGTCATCTTGCCTTCCGCTGCCTTCAACAACTTTGCTTAAAACACATGGTCAAAGGTCTACCTAACATCAACTTCTCTAAGGGTGACTGTTCATCATGTTCAATGGATATGCATCTCAAAGGGAAGTATGATAAAGGGAAGTCTTTAAGAGCACTAGTTGTTCTTCAGTTGATTCACATGGTATTAGCAGGTCCTTTTGCAGTGACATCAGTCAGCCAAGGCCACTACATCCTTACTTTCATTGATGACTTTTCATGATTCAGATGGGTCTACTTTCTTCATCACAAGAATGAAGTGGTTGCTAAGCTTCAAGCCTTTAATAGTCATGTTGAACAAAAATTAACAAAATCCATCAAGGTTCTATGGATGGACAAAAAAAATAGATATATGGATAGAAGACTTAAGGAATTTTGCAAACTTTAGGGGATTGATCTTTAGAATCCACTAGCATTCAGTCCACACAAGACAAATGTTGCAGCTATGAGGATTAGGACTCTCAAAACCATGGAAAGTTGCATGATAAAAGCCAAGTCTCTTGATCCAACATTTGAAGTCAAAGCTATTAGCAGTGCTACTCACATACTTAACAGGTCTCCTCATAATGCCCTAGATGGGAAGACTCCTTTTGAGGCATGGTGCAACAAAAATCTAGTTGTGAGTCACTTTAGAGTCTTCGATTGTCCAGCATGGGAAAACTTATCTTCCAGGGAATGCAAGGGACCAACACCTAGGCCTTGTACTTTCATCAGTTATGAAGATGGTGTTAAGGCTTATAGACTTATGGATCTAGAGACTCGTGATATTTTTGTGGAGAAGGATGTACACTTTGAGGAAACTTCACCCATCTTATCCTCTACTCCTATCTACACATCATACACTATGGAAACTGATAGTAACACCAGTGATAGTGCTTCAATAGATTCAGACACATGGGGTTCTATCAATAGTTGCAGCGATAGGTCTCAACATAAGTACAGTCCACATGCATACATTGCCACAATGATAGGTCCAACACAACAAGGTACACATTGTCTTCTAGCTCTAGCAACAGTTGATGACTACATGGTAGACATTGCAGGTTTGTTCATGGAGTCACACACAATAGACTTGGAAGAAATCCTTGATTTACATCTTCTCTTTGATGAAGATGATCCTTCTAAAATTGTTGTGCAGGCTTACTCTAACCCTCATGTCCATTCTCTACATGATCAATCTTTACAAGTTGGCATAATTATGGATCCTTATGAATAACAGTTGTCAGAGGTCTCTTTATTAGTTGAGGAGATAGATGGTTCTTTGGAATAGGTTCAATAGACATCCTTGCTAGATCTACATTCATTCTTTTCAACAGTGTTGGAAGGGGCAACCATCAGCATTAACACAGTGACACTTGAGCAGGTTTCAGGGCCACCATACATCTTCAAGATTGTACCTTTACCATTGTTTCTTCCAAAGGGGAGGAACATCATTCTGCACTCATGGACCAACTTCTTTCTTGGAGCAGCAATCACTGGTTGACATTCTTCATTTTGGGGGGGGGGGGGGGACTATCTTTTCTCTCTTCCTCTTCTTTCTTATGGGGGGGCTTTTTCCTCTTATGAGGTCTTGTTCTTCTCATTCTTCACTATTGTATATACTTGATGTATGTCATAATGGGGAGGTCTTGATTACTCCATCCATCCATGCATCTAGCCTTTTAATCTCTCTTTTTGGGGGAGGATTTTTCCCATGAGGTTTTCCCTCTTTCTCTGCTTTATGAGAGATTGCATTTTCATTATGTACTTGGGTACCTAAAATGGCCTAGTAGTCGGGACCCATTATGCATTTCATCCTAGTTTTTATAAGCTTAAGGACATTCCCCTAAGTTGCACTTAAGGAGGGGTGTTGGTGTAAATACGTATTTACTATTTACACTCACTTAAGTTTACTTAGGTTAATGCATTATTTTATTATTTATTTTGTGAGACACTTAGGAGTTTGTGCACCTTTATGAGTTGTCATGTTGACAACACAAAATTATGCAACTCTATTTCAGCACATGGTGTCTACAACACTAGAGTTTGCATCATTTATTGAGTTGTCATGTAGACAACATAGTTATTCACACTCCCTGTTAGCACATGTTATTTGCAACATAAATTGTGTGCTACACCATTGTAGGCTTATCCTCTCATCACTGCACTTACTTTCATGCTCAATGGAGGATAACCCATATCTAGTGGACATGTGCCTTGTTGTATGACTTATCATGTAGCTAATTTCTAGGCATTCTAGATGCATCTTAGAGGCCTTTATATATAGACACTCCTAATATACTTTCATTTATATTGAATTGAATACATTGTTATTCTGATCATACTCCTTTCTAGTCTACAGTTGTGCTTGTGTTTGAGTTCTTAGTTCTTGGGTGAATTTTGCCCCAAGGAAAATTCTTACAATTATTGGAGAGAGTTTTAGTAATATGTCAAGAGTTTTATATAGAGTTGCAGAGTATGCCAAATGGAAAATGGAGAAAATTAGAATATAGGTTTGTATAAGCCATTACCTATACTAGAAAAGTCATAGGAGGATATCAATATGGACTTTGTTCTTGGTCGACCAAGGACTCAATAAGGGCATGATTCAATTTTTGGAGTGTTTGATAGGTTTTCAAAGATGACATATTGCATTCCTTGCAAGAAGACTAATAACGTTGTTCAAGTGGAATTTTTTTTTTCTTCAGAAAAGAGGTTAGATTGCATGGTCAATTAAAGAGCATAGTTTTAGATCAAGACCCCAAGTCTTTTGGGTAGTTTCAGTGAACATTGTAGAAGAAGTCAAAGAAAAATTTGGAGTTCATCTCATCACATTATCCACATATTGATGGACAGACATAGGTGGTGAATAGGAGTTTGGGAAATTTGTAGCGATTCTTGGTTGGAGATAAACCAAAGGGGTAGGATTTCATTTTAACACAAATAGAATTCAGGCATATAATAATTGTAGTCCCAAAAATGCTTCCAAATTAAGGAAGTTAGACAAAGGGGAGACAAATAGCGTTGAAGCTAAATATTTTGGAGTACACTTGAAGAACATTCATAAGGAGGTAAGGAAGAATGTTACTAAAATGAATACATGCTATAAGGCTAAGGTAGATAAGAAAAGGAGGCATAAGGAATTTTAGATTGGAGATGAAGTAATGGTTTATTTAAGGAAAGAGGGATTTCCAATGAAAACATATAAGAACTTCATACCATGGAAGATATTAAAGAAGAATGATTCAAGAAATGCCTTTGAAGTAGAGTTTCCCAATTAACTAAATATTTCATCAGTGTCTAACATTTCAAATCTAATAGAGTATCATGAAGGATTTGTTGAAGATGATGTCACAAAAGCACAATGGAGAATTTCACCAACTACTTTAACTATAGAGGGGATTAAAGAAATTTTAGACAGTCATGCCGGTAGAAGCACAAGAAATAGGACCAATGAATAATATCTAGTCAAATAGAAAGAATGAGCTGTTCAAGATTTATTATGGCTGACGAGGAAGGAAGTTAACCATCTTGGTTTCCTTTGAACACCTGAGATGTGACAGAGTTACTTCTCAAATTATCCTAGGTGTTTGATGCAGAAGTATCCTAGATTTAAGGGGAATCTTGGATCACCAAAACTTATTTTTGATTTATCTTTCAATAAGGACTATCTTAGAGAAGAGTTACTATTTCTAGAGTCTTACTATTTGTATTAAGTTGGTTGTTTGAGCTTAGAATATTTTGATTTCATCTATAGAGGTTCATTTTAGATATGTCAACCTTCTAGTATAGTTTCATTGCATATGAATTTTATTTGTGAAGTTATTGAAAAGTTTTGGTGTTGGCAGCAAGGTATAAAAATTGTGAACTTATTTTTGAAGGATTTAGAGCTCTGAAAAGGGGTCAAAGCTTAGCTTATTGGAGCTTGTGCAAGATAGATGATAAAGATAGCTTTGTGGCATTTTTGAAATGGGTCATAATAGTTAATCAAAGCAACTAATGATGAATTATGGTCCTTGGAAGTCGTGCAACTTGAAATTAGAAAAACTAAAATTCCTTACAAATTGATCTTAAGTTTCAAAAGTTTATGGGGCATACTCTAATGTAATAAAATATGAAAAATAATAATAATTTAGGGTTGGTCAGACTTAGAGTCTAGACTTAAATTTCTAGAACCTTTTTGAGTTGTTAAAATTTATCTATATAAACAAGATACGTAGGGTTGTCTAGGACAGTTATGAGATATTGGAGGTCGCTCTAGATTACAAAATATTTTAAGGAAAATTTCCATGTGGTTTTGCATGTTACATTTTTTAAATTTGTAATTCCAAACTTTTGGAGATAATCGAAAGCCAATTTTCTACTCTTCCAATTTGTTGTTATTTCTCTTTTTTTGTTATGTGTTTGTGTTATTAAGGGGAGTACTATTCATCACACATTTCATCTCATTTTTTTTATGGTTGACATCCTATATGTGATGCTTGGATATTTGAACAACCAATACTTGATAATGACAAAATGTCTTTACACATGGCTTGATTATGCCAAATTCTTTGAATTTCATAATGTTATTAGATAAATAAATTGACAATTCATCAAAATTCCAAATTAATGGAGTTTTTTTAGAAAAATAAAGAAGAAATTTTGTATTTAAATAAAACATATTTCAAGCCTCCTTCAAAATATCCAAAGTTCGCATATTTATTTCATAATAATTCAATTGTTGATCAGCAAAACAATAAAATTTGTCATGCCCATCTACTAAGATTTGTGTATTAGATGTTTTGGGTAAAAAATAAATAGTAATTGACAATACATATTTTCAAATTTAAATATTATCATTACCAAACACAATCTTTGTAAAGCTAGGGGTTTTGTTTGAGTTAATCATATTGGCAAATTGATAGATAAGATGGGTTTGTCAAAACTATTGGTGAAATTTTCCACTTATATACAATAATAAAACATGATATTGTTTGAATTAACTTAATGAACCTACAATTGGTAGATTACGATGGCAAAAAAATGCAAAGTCTATATACAAAATCCATTTTACATTGTTGGATACTAATCATTATAGTTGTCAGAAATGTCAAAAAACCTACAGAGCTAGTTAATTGTATTTTCCTTTTCAATGGGTACGTGCATGAACTACTCATGAAGTACATGAGATAATAATATATGCAATTGGATTTGATATTGGTCTCTCTAAATTTTTTTGTCTATTAGTGTCAAACACTTAGTCATTTACTAGGCAGAGTCAAATGGTCATCATTGTGATTGAGCTACTCTATATAGGCCGAGTCATAAGAAAAGACTTGTATATACCAAGCTCTATAAGAGCTGAGCAAGTATGTGGTCGCAAGTATTTTCAATGTAAGATGAGTCTAATATTGACCGAGCAATTCAACCATATTGAAGCCGAGTTATACAGAAGGTACTAAGCATAATAAAGACCGAGTGTCAACAACTTATACAATGAGTGTTGAGTGTAAGAAATAGTAAGTGCCAAGTGGCACAAAATTTATATTTGAGTCAAGAATGATACAAACTTTGAGGTAAACTATTTCAAGCCAATATGGATGCAATATTTAATATTTGTAGAGTTTGTTACAAAGAGTTTTACACATTTTAGGATGTGGATCACATGTCCCTATGGTATGTGATGAACCAATCAAATGGAGAGGCAAAACAAGGAAGCATCTAGAAAACTCTTTATGGAATCTTTAAATAGGGCAGAACTTGACTTATTTTGATAGAGTTAGAAGGTGGTGAGGTGTGTGATGATATGAAGGAGAAAAAAAGCTATTCATGCAACCCAAGTGTGAATGTGTGAACATTGCAAAAGAGGCAAAGAGTTTTGCTATTATATAACAGAGCAAGTGACCTAGTCAAGTAGTGAAGAACATAAAATCTTTGTCAGATAAAATATCAAATCATATTGGAAAGAGGAGATCCAATATCATGTTATTAGAGAAGACTGAGGACTAGGTACTAAATCAATTTTAATAGATTGAGTTAGGGTAAATCTCTTAACAAAGTGGTCTTAACAGATCTTTGTAAATATCCTAATAGAGTCCTTACTTTTTTGTAACTATGAAATCCTCTAACAGGGTGAGATCTAACATTCTCAAAATATTTTAACAAGGAAGATCCCTCATAGGGTAGATCATTGATATGGTCAAACATTGTAACCCTAACAGGTTAACTTTATTACTATAGTAGTGAAGATTTATGGGTGCCATGTCCACCCCATTTTTACCTTCATTCTAAAGTGTTTCTAGGTAATCAAAATCTTTGTGTCATGTGATTACTTTTTATGCATGTGAATGGTAGATTAGATCTATAGGTTATTGTAGTTTTATTATATAAGTTATGCATGCATAATCAATTGGATATGAGATGGTAAATATGGTGAATACATTATAGAATTGTTGAAAAGGTTAAAGTGTTATAGATCCTGATTCATGCCCCCCCCCCCCTAGTTACTTGGTGTTCAATTAAGAGTTCCAACAATTGGTATCAGAGAAGTGTTCTCTTGGATATATTTAGTAATTTGGAGTCAAGATTTTGGAGATGGAGACTTTTATATTGGACAACACTATTGACAAGAAGGTGATTTACATTCAACTCTTGTTGTAGAAACTTGAGACAACAAGACTAGATCTAAAGAAATCCTTGAAAAGGAGAAATAAATCGACTATTTAGGAAAAATAATTTTCTTATGAAGAAGTTGAAACTAAACGACTATTTGAAGCAATCAATCCATAGGACACAACGTCTATAGATCTACTGGAAAAGAATAGGCTCCTAAATGAAGAATTCATGGGAGTAAAAAGGGAACGTGAGATTCAATTAGTAAGGATATGTTAATTAACTAAGAAAAGAAGAAAGTTGAGGAACACAAGGTTGTCATTGAAGTACAACTAGACTTGAAGAAAGGATATATGAAGTACAAAATCTCACAAACACTCAACTTGACATGATGAATCAACTAATGCTTGCAAATCAAGAGTTGAATAGGAAGGATGTGGAAATAGAAAATTGGATGTCATGAAAGGAATTATTGAAGAATGAAATAAAAATTGAAAAAGAACTTGTGGAAAGATTCAACAAGTCAAATGAAACAATGGAATACTTTGAAGAACTTATGAGGTCATCTGGCAACACTATTGGATCAAGACATTCATCAACTAGGCAAGGAGAATTATCCAGGAATGGGGAAATGAGAAATACAAATTAAAAGGGAAAACTAACATGCTATCACTGTGGAATTGTTCATACCGCAAACATCTGTCAAAGCAAAAATGGTATGAAAAATCCTAAACCTAAGTTTACTAGTTATTATTTTTAATGCAAGAAGCAAGGACATGAAATACATGAGTGTAGGTCAAGAATGAAGAATGTATCCACTACACCTAGATTTGAAGGCTATTGTTACTATTGTTAAAAGTATGGACATAGAGTATATGATTGAAGACCTCAAACAAAACCCTACTGGACTCATCAAAGGTAGAACCATGCACCTAACAATGTATGTTCCAAATGTCACAAATTTGGACATTCAAGCAAATACTGCAGAACTCAAGTACCAATAGAAAATCACAACAATACTAAGGTTAAAGGCAAAGTGAACATTGATCAAATAAGGAAGTAGATGAATCAAGCATGAAAGAAAAAGGAAGAAGATGGAAGTAATGGAACAAATGGAGTTGAGATCACCCAATCCAATGGAGAAGGTGATCACATAATCTCAAACTAAGTGAAGAAGGTATGTATGGAATTGTGTATCTAATGATACATCTTACATTAGTTCCTAACATAAAATGTGCTAAAGTTCATATTTGCATAAGTAAAGATGCAGAAGAACAAAAAAAGGGTCAGTGCAAACCAAGGTGTATAGTGAAAATCTAGTTCAAAGGCACAAATGTCGACCGAGATAGTTGACATCTTCCTACCTGAATATACAACATTAATGGAGAACCTAAATCAAGAAAAAGGAAGTATATATCAAAATTTGAAGGAATTATTTTATACCTTGCATACAAAATTCAAGAGCACAAAGTGATTTGAGTGAAAAAGAGATCCTAAGATGATTCAATAGAAAATTTGAGATAAGAAAATTGATCGAGTGAAGATCTGAGTTGTGTTGAGTAATCCAAAGGAAGAGAAGTTTTCAAATCCTAACAAAGAGAAAATGGAAGCTTCATCATCTGCAGAGAAGAGTCAAGGAATAAAGGTTAGTAAGATTCAATTGGTGAGGAGTGATGCTTATCCTCCACCCAAATTTCATGCTATTTCTAAGATTTCAATGAAAGGTGACTCAATGGGTGTGCTATCTTTGATACCACCCAAGGTAATCATGATACATGATGCGCGCACTTACTACATGGGTAAGATTGGAGAAGTAGGTGATTATGAAATTCGAGAAGCATATGAGAAATTATGTGATGAAGGAGTTTTGAAGAAGGAATTCAAAATTGTTGGAAAGAAAGGGTTATCTTGTGCCCTAGAATTTCCAAGGAATTTCAAGATTGAATGGATCAAGGTTAGGTTGAGTGGGATCCATGATATGAAGTTTTGGCTACACAATGGATCAATTGAAATAACCAATAAGATGATTCACAAGGTTACTTGTTATCATGCATTATATAAGAAGATAATGAGAATTTTGACCCATGAGGAAGTTGAAGAAAATATAGGTGTTGAGTGGAATGGACAAGGGTTGATATTGAGTCAACAACAAAAATGGTTGATATTGAGTCAAACATTACTAAAAAGGTATACTTTTGCAAGAAAACATATTGAGTCTACAATAATTGACATTTTATATCTTCACATTGTATTGTGTATATAGCAAATTCACACTTCATACTAAGTGCACCAATACAATTTTTTTTAATTTCATATAAAATATAAACAATTTAGAATTACTTCATGCCAAATGGATTATTACTAGGAACTTTAACATTTAAGTCCCCAATAGGGAACCTAAGAGATAAAACCTAAATATGTTACTATGTTTAATGAATATATTAAAAAAAAAATTCAACCACAAAAATGATAAATATTGTCACTAAGGTTTGCACCCTTGTCCAAAGCCTATGCATGAGGATAACCTAGTGAAACATGGAAACAACCTCCAAGCTGTTGGAATTGAACTATGAGGTTGAATCTCCAGAGAAGGCCGGCTTCCTCTTACTATCAGGGTGCACCTAACTACTCTTGGAGAGGAAAAGGGAGAAGGAATCCATGAAAAGAAAATCTACCTATTCTAATCTAGGGAGGTGATGCACCAAAATAGAGTGTTTGGACCAATCTCTGCCCATACATGCACTATAGAACCAGAAGGAAACTAAGGATATACACATTTAGACTTGCTTTAATCTAATAATCACATGCAAATTAGAAGACCAAGATGAATGACACAAGGAAAGAGTGATTCACTTATATTATCATTCATTGGCCAATAGGAGATACAGTCATGCATATTACAGATTTCCACAAAACACTAGTGGGGCAAAGAGTTCTTGCACTTTCACACCAATGGCTGAAAGAGATAAGGAAAAAAATCATGCAGTTTAGAGGCATAAGGGAATTTACACTAAAAATTTGCAGAGCAATAACAGAGAAAAACAGAGAAGGGTCAACCTCGACAAAATTTACAAAAATTGCCTTTATAGTGTAGGCATAATTGAGATGTGCTCTAACTATAATTACCCTACAATCACTGCATTGAATTCCTATAGAGAACAATCATGGAGATTCAAAAGAAAATTTGATCTGAGTACAAATCCAAATGCAATGATATCTGATCTTGGTTGGAATAGGGACCTGAGAAGACAAAAATGATGCCATTAAATTTCTTTGACCAGGTAGATAGATAGGATTAGAGGTGGTAGAGTGTTTTCTCATGTTCAACATTCATTCGAGGGTGGTTGGCATCGATCATAGGGATCTAATTGTGCAAAAAATCTTGATTTCCCCTATTTTCGGCTTGTGAATTAGCAAGGTCAGCAAGTCAACCTAACTCTGCAATCAAAATAGGCCACGTGGGCTAATCAGTTTATTTCATTCTACCACCTTGCAAGTCTCCACATGGTTAACCAACCTCTCTTACTAATTGTGCTAGCTCCTAACTGTGACTGCCTCAGGAAATTGCACTACCCTCACTATCGATACCTTAGTCGTCCCACAAAGACATGTGTCACTTAGGCACTTCCCTGCAAAGTTTAACTTCCTTGCACCTTCATATATCAGAAAAGCGTCAATTGTTGATCTCCAAAAGAACAATGACCATAAAGATTCTCTTTATACTATGCCTGTCCTCTTAAAATTCTTGGGCCCACGAAGCACTTGGCAGCTGACTCAACCTGACCTAACCCCATCTAGCATAACCTTGGCACACAAGTGGCATCGCCCTGCAACATGTGGAATAGACCCAACCCCACAAGGACATGCGACAACGAGATGCTTGTTCACAATATTTAAAGTCCTCACATCTTGATCTAGCAGGCATGTGCCAGCTGTGGATTAGATCACATCAAATTGTGGAAGGCACAACTGAAAATAGAGGATCGTAGGACACGTGTCATAGAGGGGCATGCCCATAAAGTTTAACTTCCTCATAACTCCATCTTGCAGGCATGCACCAACCATGGATCAGAGAAGATCTTACGATGATCAAAACTCATGCCTTTTGGCTTGCTGAGGGAAAAGGACCCACCATGATGTCATCTGAACACGCATCATTGAAGCACTTCCCCGCATTGTCAGAAAGTCTGACAAAGCTTAGAATGAGGGAAAGCAGGCACCAACCAAAATGCCATCTCACCAGCCACCTGTCCACCTAGTCTACAATGGCTTAAAGAAGATGGACCCACTTGAACCATGTGTTGCTAAGGGGCTTTCCCACAATAGCTAAAGGTCATGCATTTTCAAAATGCAGGAAAGCACCCACCATAGATCTGCGCAAGATCTGACGGCACAGAAAGTTGTAAGCCCGTGAAGAAAAAAATATGAAATAGACTAAGGCTTTAATCATTTAATTTTGTATTTCTCGGGCAGTTAAATAATGTTAAATCTGGGAACTAGCTGTTAGGCAGGGCAAGCATTTGAATTCAATGTTTTGGCGGGGGGGGCAAAAATAGGCAACAATAACAATATGGAAGAAATACATTAACATACACATAAAAGAAATTCAAAACACATGTTACATTTCTCAAATGTTTCATAATGTAGAATCTCATATGTGTTAATTAATTATTTGGATTAACCATAACTACATGTCCAAAAATAATATCAAGTACATCACCTCATAAATAAATATGTAAATCTATAACTGGTATTGTAAGGTAAAAACAATAAAATGATATCCACTACACAAACTACAAGGTATGTAACAATAATCCAAGTACAAACAATGAAATATCCTATAAGAATCACCTATAATAATGATACATGGTATAATATAAAACATTTAAAAGATAAGAGAAAACCTCAGAATAGGATGGGCAAGAAGGTACAACTCTTATAAAGAACATCAAACACTAGTGCAAGTCTATAAAAATATTAGTGGTAATAGAATCACTACCACCCAACCATGTGGAAACAAAGGTCCACTCCCACTATGTTGAGGAGATAATATCAGGTCCCACTCAAATATCAAATCATGCAAAATATAAAACCAAGGCAAGGAATCTTGGAATATTTCTATCTGAAGTGGTAAATTAGAGTCAAACAATTCATGTAGAAAAACATATAGGTCTAAAGGAGAAAATTAGGATCACCAAATTTAGGGAAATGTCATCACATATGTCTAACCCTTGAGTTATTTTGGCACCCTCCCTAGGTCCTAATGCTCAAGCGACCATATATGTTGCACAATAACTTCTCATATAGGTCAGGTTACTAATTATGTTATATCTAGTACCCTTGTGATGGAAATAATTTTATCTCACTCCAATTTTATCATGTACTAGCACTCAAGGCATGGGAAGGAACACAATTATTTTTATAATTCATTTTTTAAACCACCTTTTTAATCTTTTGTGTTATCACTTAATTAAGTCACTTACAATAAGTTACCTTGGCAACCACTTGTGGACCTTGGTGCCTATTGCAAGTCACTCCCCCTCTATAAACTTATATAACCTATTATTATGATCCCAATAAAGAAACAAAGAGAAGACATAATGAGAATTGCAAAAGACTTCTTGTGAACCATTAAAAAAATGAAAATCATTCAAACAAGTACAAGAGCATATATTAGAGTAACACATCATATACAAGGATCCAAAAAATCCACCTCATAATAGACATCTTAAAAAATCAAATGTTAAAAATATATGTGATTATCATATCACAAGACCAATGATCATCAAAACATCAATAAAACCTCTCAATAAGCATGGAGTAAAACATAAATCAATATCATCATCTAAATCATAGAACAATAACATAAGAAGAAATATGAGAGCTATTAAAATATCAATAATAGTAATGGTTACCATCTTTTATGGTCAAATAACATAATAATTGAGACATGTGATATCACTCACAGATGCACCCCAAAACTAGATACATAAACCAATCATGACATAAAATGGTTATGATCTTTCAAAATATAACCCAAATAGTAAAAGGTATTAAATTATGAAAATATCTCAAATCTTAAAGATAAAATCTCCACTTAGGGAAACACTCTAGCCATACAGACAATCCATCAAAGCAAAATAGACATATGATGTATAGTGCACTTATGAAGTATATTTAAAATATCTTATCAGTTTAGACTATAATTATGTTGTATATTTAAATAATATTGAATCATAAATGACTTGATTAATGACATAGATATATAGATAACTTTATTTATTTATTTATTTTATTAAAAATCCAAAGCTAAGTATTTCTTATTAATTATATTAAATATTAAATACAAAGTCTCCATTCAATGTGGCCACTGGTAGGCAAGAAAGAAGAAGAAAAACCTCTACTTTTCCCAAGACATAGTCCAAAAACTAGAATCCAAAATATAGAATATAGAAGGCTGAAGGAGTCATTCCTCTTTTTCACAAATTTCTTAGGGCATACCCTTTCTTTATGAAATATTTCTAAATATTTCAACTTATACATATTATTAGAGATCATTTGTGCTCAAATCATTCATTTGACATAAATGTATTGCTACATAGTGAATAAGAGTCATTCCCCTACCTTATTTGATTATAGCTGCAAAACTTAACACATTTTGACCAAGATCATTGTTAGATGGAATATATATCTTATTCATAAAAGGGAAATCATAACTTTTTTAGACAAATTAATAGAGGAGGTTAGATAATTCTTTTTGACATTTTAAAATAATTATTGTTGTCATATTAAATGGGTTATTAGTTTTCTAGAAGTCCTTTTATTATTAATGATATTATAGATGTTAAGGATACATTTACTATTTTGGTTGAATAGAATTACTCAACGGGAATAAAGAATTGTTTGTCTTATAATGATAATAAGTAAATTTATATTTTTTATGTCAACATTTGAGCCATTAATGTTCAATCATTTGGCTCCATAATAAAATATCATTAAAAATTATTTAAATAACATCCATCTAAGAATAATTTATCTTATTCTTAAGATCTAATAGTATTTTATTATTAAGATTTAATAGTAGTTTGGATATTATCTTTATTAAAAATTGAATTTGCATACTTCTTGGTTAAGATTAGTCATCTTCTTATTCTAAGTCATCCATTTCCAAGATTTTGCTATTAGCCATCTCTTTTTCAATAATGCAACTTCACTATTTTCATTGTCAGAATTAGAATCCTCAGAAAGATCTTCTTCATCTGAGACCTCATTATCAAAAGTAGATTTTGAAGCTAAATCCAAGGTGAATTTAGAGTTTAATACATATTTTTTTAATCTAACTTATCTACCTTTTCAATGTTGCTTCTAGCAATATTGAATTCATCTTGAAGGTTATTAAAGGATCAAACATGTGCATTAAATAAATTAAATCTTAATACCAAATTCATTTTTAAAAATATTAATTTAACTTTCATTGAAGTCCAATAGTAATTTTTAATTTTTCTTTAACTCAAAATACAATTATAAATAACCCAAACTTAAATTATAATTAAATTAAATTATTTATAACTTGATCCATAATACCAATTAATCATAACTAAATAATTATATATATACTCCATTATGTAGTGCCTGCCCTTGATTCACATTTTGTTATCATTGCTGAACTCTTTTAGAACTAGTTTTATGTTTTTGGTTAGCAACATTCTTTTGAGATGATCAGATATTGTGCTATGGATTCAGTTTATTATGTGATGAGATTACTTAGACTCTACATTTCATGTATGTATAATGATTATTTTTAGTGTTTGCAGTTATTAATGATGATTAGTAAGATGATTTATTATCATATGTGTTTTCTTATGGATACTTACCCCATACTTGCATGTGTATGGTGTGCGTGTTTGCTTTGTGTGTTTGCCTTTGTATGGTGTGTCTGATGTGGTTAAAGAAGGGAGTCGTAGTCACCTGCTAGTCGGGATTTACACGATGCACCACTTCCTGCCATTGCCTGTTTAGTTTAGTATATATTGTGCTTGTACATGCATAGTTTTTATGCAGGTTGTAGGTACCGGGTATCGACTTCCCTGAATTGCCAGGATGAGCGTACCCTATCACATTATCTCAATGATAAGAGAGGGGAGATAAATTCTCAAGTCCAAATCCCAACCCTTTGAGCCATTTGTCCTAATTGGAAAATTAGGACAAGTATCTGAGTTGAATACCCACCAAATGTGTTGGATGACATATTTCGTGATTTTTAACCCTTTAGATTTATTTTGTATGATTTGTTCTATGATGGGTTTTCATATTGTATCTTGGAGGTCTATGGTGAATTTTTCATTAATTAAGTCTTAATAAATAGATTTAATTACTAAATTATTTATTTGAGAAAATTAATAAAATATCATGATTTTTGATATTTTGATTGTAATTAATTAAATGTGAATTATTGGGGAAAAGGAATTAAATAAAAGAAAACTAGAAATTAAAATTAATAATAATTATAAAATAATAATAAAGTAATAAATAAAATAATAATAAAAGTTATAAAAATTAAAATGGAAGTCATAAATATTTAAATAGAGATTATTTAAAAGCTAAATTGGAGTTATAAGCTTGCATGGGAATTAACATGTGTCAACAACACGGGGGTTAGTGCATCAATTAAGCACAAGGTGTTTACAATTCTATGACTCATCAAAAAGGTTGGAAAAGACCTATGCTTAGTTGGTGACACCTTTCAGCGGTTTCAAGAAGCATTTTAAAGGTTTCTTGAGAGCTCTTGATATTCAGCCATTCATAGAAGCTTAAATGAAAAGCTTAATGGAAGCCACGAGCTACAAGCTAAAATAGAAGCTTCAAAGCTTACATGTATGGGAGAAGATTCATATGCTCATATATTTTCTATTTGCTTCTATGCTCCGGCTAGCACTTCTAATCACTTGGAGGATTCGATCGGCTTGGATTCTTGGAAGAATTGTGAATGATATAGAAGGAAGAGATTTTCTATGGACTTCTGAGGCATGGAAAATTAGCATCAGTGTCCAGGTGCACTCGTGATATTCTCATATTCCCTTTGCACTCTTTCTCTTCCTGTCTTCATCATATCTATTTTATGTGTCTGAATACTCTCTGTGATTGAATCTACTATTTGAAATTGGAATCTAGATATTTTATTTGGATGAGAAGAAAACAATAGAAAAACCCTAGTTCCAAATGAGAAAGAAATTAGATTTTAATCGGGTTTGGGTTCGAATTTATATTAAATTAGAAAGACAAGATTTGGAATTAAAATAGAAATTTTATGGTGAAAATTCGAATGATTAGATGTAATCTATCTATCAATTATATTTTTAGATGCATATGAACAACCCTTGTATGGTTAAATTTAGAGAACAATTATTTTAACAGGAAATTCTTAATTCATCACAAATTGTCCTGTCGCTGCCCCTTGGATAGACTCGAACTCAGTCATTCATAACTTTTTATCGTGATCAAATTTATTCGATCGCTATAGTCAGAATCGGCGCAACTTGGCCCTCTCCAACATATTTAAATTTTAGCCTGATCCAAGGGTTCATTAGGGAGATATGACCGTCGTACTGGGACTATTTTATTCAAGGACAGATATTTCTCCATTTCTCATAACTAAGAGTTCTTTATGCTTAAACTTCACAAAAATAATATATATATCAAAACATGAAATGAATTAAGATATTATTGCAATCTTCCCTTATTAGAATCTTATTAATATGTATTAGTTTTATATGGTCTATTATCTAATCTAATTAAATCAAATTTAATTAAGATTAGTTAATAGTAGAAGAAGTGTAGTTAATTATTAGTCAATCTAAGTAAATGAATTAAAAGAAAAGAGATTTTAATATGGTTTATATAGTGGACTTTTTATAATGTATATTGAATACTATTTAATATATATTAAACAATTTTAGAGTTGTTTAATGAAGATGATAATGTTAAGAATTTAGAGATTATTCATGTTAAAATCTACAATGAGTCTTATTGGTTTGTGATAGGGATCTTTTTCAAACAACTTTTATATAGACAAAATATTATTAGAACAATTAGAAAATGGAGTCTAATGGTTGATTTTAATATTGATTAAATAATTGTAAGATGATAATTTATATTATGTTGATTTAAATTTAGAAACTCTAAATGATATTGGATTAAAATTGAATTATTATGTTATTGGTTAATACGTTTGAATACCTTAATAGTATTAAGAGATAGCTAATGAATTTCTATGTAAAAGTTCTCTAGATTGATTATTTATAGTTGTGATAAATTTATTATTTATTAATGTTTGTTGGATCTAACAAACTATTAATAAATAATAGTATAAATAGTTTAAATAGTTATCAACTAATACGAACAGAGTTACTCTAAAAGAGATTAGTTAATGATTGAAGTACTGTAAAAGATATTAATCAAATTGAATTGGTTAATAATTTGAAGGAGTATCAATTAACTGAATCAACGTACATAGGGGAAATTTATTTGAGATAATAATACTTGGTATTGGGGATTTATTATAACTTGTTATTATTAAAATATAAATGGGAACTTTGTTGAAGAGTGATGAATTTGGTTAGTATAGAATTATTAATAAGATTTTCAATATAGCTTGTTATTAATTATTAACAAGATTATTATTATTGAATTATTAATATGATCATTTGAGTATTGAATTATAGTTGACTTTTATCATACAAAATTATAGTTAGTTATTAGTCAACTGATATTAATTAGAATGTTGCTATGATTATGTAATTATTAATTAAATCAATCAATGTGAGTTAATTAGATTTAATTAACAATTAAGTAAAGTAATGAAGATTTAATTGATATAATTCTTTTAATAAGATTGTAGAAATATTCATATCAAGTTGATAGGTCTTATTCTTATGACTTGAATGATGACCTTAGATATTTAATGGTGAAGACTTAGTAATATTTAATTGAAGACTATTAGAATATGGACCTATGTTAATTGATCGATGTAATTGATCATTTTAATAAAGTTATAATCTCTTATTCGAAGAATCATAATTGGTCCTCTTATAATATAACGAATAATGATCTTAGAAAAGTTGAAAGGTTAATCAATTAGAATATGGATCATAGATAAATTAAGAAAAAATTAATGATGATCAGTTTAATGAGTAAATAGTTATCCTTAAGTTATTCTTAGAATTTAATTCTTAATAATAGAAGGATAATGCTATCGGGGAACAAATGGGTTGACTTGTAGGTCAAATGATGAAACTTAAGACACTTGAAAGTATACTTGCAAATAGAAAATTGAAAACCCCTACACATTATTCAACTATGTGAATTTAGTAAACCAAAACATGTGTTTGTATCGTGTATTTTATATGCTTCTTGTTTTGGGTTTTGGGTTGACTAGTGTTGACCAGTCCTAGGTTGTTACCAGAGGCTCAGGGGTTATGAGATGTGTTGGCATGTTGATCTTATTTGGTCTCAATCTTTATAAGCCAACCATGGTAATGTGATCATGTGCTCTATGAAATATTTGTATTTACTGATTGTTATTGTTCATCAGTCTTCATGTGTGAAGCTGAGATGTATGTGTATGAGACACTTAAGCTAATCATTTTTGAGTCATCGATCAGTTATTCTTGGATTACTTTCTAGTTGCCATGATGGGACTAAAATGTGGATTTATTTCTTGATGATGTCATGTTGTGACATGTTTGACTCAACCATTTTGGAGTCTTCGATCAGTATGATTTTGAGAATATTCTTGGTTGCTTGTTGAGAACCAATGGATATTGTGATTTATTTTGAGATATATTTTGGTTATTGAGAATCAATGGATACTTATGATTATCAGTGATGCCTTCAGTTGCCAATAGAGAAATGTTGTGGTCATGATTTTCTATGGATGCTTTTCGGATGCTCATGAAGATTTGATGATTCTTATCTTGGAGGTTTGATGATTTTTATTATGGATATTTGATGCTTTTATGCATATTTGATGATTTTATTATGGATTATCTTTTGTGATTTTGAAATTTATGATTCCATGAGCTTAGGGTAGGTAATCTACTTGTAGTGTCGGGAAGTGGCTTGCAATGGGGGCCGAGGCCCTAAGTGGCTACCAGGGTAACTCATTGTAAATTTGGTTAATAAGTGATAACATTTACACACTAAATTGGGATTAAATGAACTTAAAAAGATAATTGTTTTGGTTCTCGCCCATGCCTTGAGTGCTTGTACAGGCTAGGATGGGAGTAGTGAGAATGCATGGTTGCGACCTTGCATTCCGTAGTATGCCTCGTCAGTATGAGAGGATACTAGTGGCTGCATGAGATCAGTATGGACCCGTGGAGTTTAGCTAACTGCCAGGGTAACTTGTACGTGATAATTACGATGACACTTTCCCGCTTGCAGAGTAGGTTTCCTACATGTCTTTGTGTGCCTCTGGGAATTAGATGTCGGTTTTGTGTGATGGAACCTTTGAGTTAGTATACTTTTAGGATTCCTGGACTTATAGAGATTTGTGCTTCGTGAATTGATATCCTATTTGGGACTTGAGATTATCTCCTCAGCACGGTGGGAGTGGACCACTTAGGTTCTATGCGGTTGGGTGGTAGTGTATTTCCACTCTTATCATTTGAGATCTGTCCGAGACACTGTGGCTGGAGTATCCTTGGTTGGTATTTATTCTTCATTATGTTCTTGGAGCATTATGATAGATAGTATACCTTATGATGGATGTATTTATTGGTATGTTTCTTATATTGATGATTTTCTTTACTTTGCATATGTTAGTTGATGATTTATTATGCTTTACTTTGCATGTTAGTAGGATGTTTTAGGAGTGACATTCCTACTATGTTAATACCGATGATCTCTTTGGTGCTTTGGAATGTTATGCACGGAGGGATGGCTAGGATCCACGATGGTCTAATGATGCTATTAACGGTTGGGAGGAACCGTGCACTTAGTTATTTATGTTTGTGATATATGGTTATCTTTTGTGATGGATGTTTATATCTTTTGTGATGATGTATCATGTATGATATGTGGTTTCATTTATGTTATTGCATCATGGATTAATATTAGATGATGATGATGTACTTTATTTACTTGGATGTTTATTCTTTTAAACTTTTCATACCATGTGATATGTATAGTGGATGATTGAGCTAAACTAAAACATAATTACAAAAGGACACTTGTATATTGTTTAAGTACATTGGATGTATCATTGTTATTTCATAAGGATGGGATGTTAGATGAATAGTTAATTTAGATGTGATACAATGTTAAGGGATATTTAAAGAATGTAGCCTATTATGTATATATGTTATGTTTATTTTCATTTGAATTGTTGCTATTGCTTCCGCAAATGTTATGAATAGTTTTATCTTTCATGTTTAAAAAAAAATTGTTTGGCAAACTTAGTAAAATTCTTTGGATCCCTTGGCGGGGCATTACACTTTACACATCCTTTTAACATATAACTAAATTAAAATTGTATATGTATTAGCTTATAACTACATGTACATTAATAAATATATAATAAATTATATTTAGTAGGGAAGCTAACAATTTACTCAACTTAAGCACAAATGCAACCATGGCAATTATAAATCATGCATTCAAACAAATTGAACTAAGAAGCAAGATCTTCCTAAATTTTGTAAATTGGAGTATGCTCCTTTAAACTCTATAAATGTGTATAGGAAGAAAGTCCCGGGCAAGACTGGAGGTTTTCTTGTTCATTCTTTCCTACCAGTGTCCTTCTGAATGGAGTCCATGTAAAATTTTCCTTTAATAACATAATTATATGACTTCAACCTTTTACCAATAATAAACAATTTAACTAAACTTAACTCTATAAATAAAAACATTAATATTAAAACCTACTTATTAAAAAAAATGTAATATTTATTTATTTATTTTTAATTTTAAAAATAAATAAATAGAATATTTTTTACTTATGAAATTAAGATTTATAAAAAAAATTAATAATTTTAAAAATTAGTATTCTTGAAGAATTTTTTTTTAAAGCATACATATATTATTTTCATGTGTATGTGTACTTTTACAAGATGTAAGAATAGTGTATGTATTTTTGTAGCATGTATGTAGACATTTCACATGCATACTTATATTTATTTTTATTTACATGCACACATAGTTTCTTTATATGCATTTTTATTTACATGTGTGGGTGTATATATTTGTAAGCACTTAAATTTATTTTCAATATTATTATTTTTTGCTTGGTAATAGTTTATAGCCTTTACTTTTATTAATTATTAGAAAATTCACTTTTTTTACATTTTCCCCATTCAAAGTGCTGGCACTGGGGGGAAGCATGAGGAAGAAAATCTCAAGTACAACTTGGACATTTATTATGTATACAGATATACAAGTACCCTAATCTTAGCTAGGGATTTTGGGAAGGCATAATTTCTTATTACATTTCTTAACATACATTAAATTATTTCCTACATAAATGATTGATATACAATTTTATACAAATTATTACATAGCCCTCTTTTGAGGTTATTGATTTATATTAGATAATTATAATTTGAATTTGTAAGCAAGCTCCCTTCTTACTTCTTGGTTGATCATACACTTTATCCTTTCCTACAATCAACAATAATAGAGAAAACACAAGAATCTCTAATGAATATGTCTAATTATCATAAATCTAGACTAATTTCTAGTTCTTTTTTTAGGGATCTTTATTGTTAAATATTGACATTAATATTATGTATACCATCTATAATTATGAATACACAGTTTGTCATAAAGTGACAAAATATGTTAATCAAAGCTAAATAATCCTTTGAATCCAACATATCTAAAAACAACCCTATAAAAGAGGTTTTATAACATTAAATCTTCAACCATGACTTTCTCTTTGTCTATTAAAACATGCTAAAGCTACAACATAACCAAATTATCATTATCATGGGAAAACACAACCAAATTACCATTTTAAATCAAGAAGCACCACAAATATCTTTTTCTAAACATAATGAGAATAAACTAATTAATAAGTATATTCATTTTTTGAGAATTAAACAAAATACCTTATTGTTATCAAAATAAAACTTAATTTTAAAGCCAAAAGACTAGGTAATGAATCACTCACAAAGTGTAGGGAGAAGAGAGGAAAATGATAAAAGGAAAACCTTGAAAAAATATAAAAAAGAGTCCAAAAAAAAGGGAACCAAAGGAACAAAATAGAAGCAAAAGATAGAGAGAAGGGAAGCAAGAGGAAATGAAAGAGAAGGAAAAAAGAGGAATGAACACATAATATAAATGAGGGAGAAAGGAAAATAAAAAATAAAAAAATAATGTATGTATGTATGTATACATACATTTTTTAACAAACAAGGCAAAGGGGAAGGGAAAGAACACATAATGATAAAAAAAAGAGGAAAACAAAAACAATCATAGGGGAATATTCCACCTAGAAAAAAAGGGAAAAATCTATGAACATCACAAAGGGAAGGACAAACAAACCAAGTACCATAGAAAATGAAAAGAACCAACATAAAGGAGAATAAAAGCAAGTGAAGACCAAAGGGGAAAAGGAAAAGGAGAGGCTCCATAATGCAATATCACAAGACAAGAAGGAAGAATCTTTGAAGACTCTAGTGACAACAAAGAAAGGAGATAAAGACATCACCAAAAAATCATGCAAGGGTGAGGTTTTCCAATCTAGAATCCATAATCTTAAAACCACAATCATTACATATCTAGTACTAGGACTAATTAAGATATTCAATACCAAAATGTTTGTTTACAATAGCAAGATAAAGTCTTAATATTCCTTAAAAAATTGTTAGCAAAAAAAACTAATGATTTTAGTTCTTGATAACCACCAAAATAGACAATTGTTCAATGGATAATTTTTGAAGCTATATACAAACTATTAATAAAACATTATAACATAAAATCGATAAACCTATATTATTGAGATGTATGCCCTTCCTCTATATACTCAGTGTTATGATCTACCTTATCAGCTATCAAAAAGCAATCCAACCCATGTCACTTCACTTAGTACATGTGTAATACTTAGTAAAAACCATTAGTTTCTTCTATGATTGGATTCCTCTTGCAAAACCTCATATAGTTTATAATGATGAGGATAGGATACACCCTCACAAGATGGTTATCTATCTCGTATTCTCCATTTTGGGATACAAAGATTATCATCAATATTATCCAAAATAGTATTATGTTCTATGAGTAGAAAACCTTTAAACAAGCTCATATATAGATCATAAATAATTTCCTTGTCATTATAAATGTGGACAATGGTCAATATTGTTAGAATGATAGAATAACTAAAAGTGGTGGGGGATGAATCAATTATCCTCAAGTCTAGATGTACCAATTCAACTTTTACTAACTTCAAACAACTTATTCAAACTCATAAAACTACTCCGTCCATACAGTAACTCATTAAAAACTTAACATATTCATTCATCACTTAAATCTTTGTTCAGTATATGTCAACAAACAAAAACTAAACAATAGTAAATAACATGCATCACATATATATGACACTATTATTTAACATGGAAACCCAATTTGGGAAAAAATACTAAGTAACATGCTACCACTTTTCACTTTTCTATAGTGAGCTTGGTTAGGAGCCAACCATATTAAAGGTTACAAAACAAACTATTACGTGTGATCCTATTAAAGGATTAAGTTACCCTATTAGGAGTGGTCTATTTAGAGGACTTTGGTTTTTATCATTAGAATTTCACATTGATTAAAGGATTTATAAAATTAATGTTAGGTAAAACTTGATTAAAGGATTTTGACTTCCACAATGGTTATAAAGTAACAACTAGGTTTGATCTGTCAAGATACAACTTACTTGGAAAATTCAAATCTCCATCTAGTTTATTTGGTGGTTTATTAACTAGATTTCATTAACATCTCCATCTCTGATCTTCTTGGCAACCCTTCAAGGAATCACACTTCACCAATCATCTCACTTTTCCTTTGCTAATTTGTTCTTCACAGGTTCTCCACACAATTGACAATTGACAACAAACCAACCTTAGAAACCATCTCTTATGCCTCCTTAAATACATATCTATGATCTTTTGAAGCTTAAAAATTACCATAGATCTTAGGTTTTGATTAGATTCAATGATTATATCCATCGTTGTTTCCTTCTCCTCCTTTCATCACACTTCTCAAAAATTCTCTTTAAATCCTTGCTTTTGATTGCATAGCAAACTCAATTTATGTATTAAATATACCAGCTCATCAATCCTTACCATTCATGAATTTTGATCAATCCAAAAACTCAACTTTGTTGGCCCCAAATTAAATTCTTTCACAAATTGTTATTTTGTTAACACTCAGTCATCATTGTGTTCTTTTCCTCAGTCAATATTATGTAGCTCAGTCTCCATTGTTTTTCCTTGCTTGACTTTCACTAGCTTTCTTGGTCTTCACTATGCTTAGTTGCTACTACATTTTCTTCTTCATCTTGCTCGGCCTTAACTAAAATTTGATTAATATTGTTTACTCAGCTATCTCTTAAGTTCCTTAATCTTCTACTTCATTACCCTAGTAAAATTGGCACCAGGTTAAGCTTAGTATTTTTCTCAACTTCTTGTCTTCTCTTCTAAATGTCAACTCAATTGTCTTCTTCACTTCATATAATAATTAAACAATACATCATCTTGTCAAAGACTAACTGATCAAGTTCCTATTATAATTTCAACATACTTTCTCCTCATTACTCAACAAATTGAGTAGCTCATCTAGTTACCTCTTTTTTCAAATCCTCTTCATCAATCAATTGATATGGGACTCTAGACTGTTAGTAAATGTCTAACCAACAAGGTTTGACATCAATGCTTTGATAACATAATGATTATTCCAATTGTAGTTTCCAGCAACCTCCTTCTTTGGCATTGATGGCAACACCTCTAGCTACCATGTAGATGGAAAAGACTTCACTTGACTTATTATTATCAACTCTCACTGTGATACCAATTGTATATTCTTCAATGCTAATATCAACTATAATACCAATTTTATTGGATCCCTTTTGACATATCTTCTTGTAATTTAGATTCTCCCTATGTCACTGGATGGATGACAACTATCATACATTCTCCCTCTTATATCTCAGCACATACACTCTCTCTGGATACAAATGGTAATTGTACATATTCTCCCTCTATGACAACAATGCCAAAGGCATCATCCTTTCCATACTCATCATCCTTTTAGTGTCACTATCTAATTGATATTGCAATAGTCACTTTCTCTTTTATGTTTGACTTGAATCCTTGTAGTCTCATATGCTCATACTTCAGTCTATCTTTTCACATCTTTAGGCAACTCCTAAAGTGTGAGCTTTTGCATTAATGTGTAAGATAATTTGGTCATAATATTTAATGCATTTTTTCATCCCTTCTCAGCTTTCTTTAGGTAGAGGAATTACTTCTACCTTACCTCTGAGATACTCAAAATAATACTTAGGTAATGTCTTAGTGAATATATAATCTATATGCTCCTTTGTGTTCACATACTCCAGTCTCACTTCTTTGTCTTGTACTAGCTCTCTCAAGTAATGATACCTGATTGCAATGTATTTGGTCTTTGTATACATCACATGATTCTTTTGTATATTTATAGCACTTATGTTATCACAATATATCATAACTGGTTCAATAATTTCTTTATTCATTCCTTTCAACAATTGCTTGATCCCCACAATATTATAATAATTAATTGCTACAACAACTTACTCACCCTCTATTATGGATTGAGAAATATAGTTTTTCTTCTTTCTTTTCCATGAAATCAATCTTTTACCTAGAAAGAAAGATCCTCCACTTGTACTCTTTTTGTCATCAATGTTTCTCGACCAATCAATGTTTGTGTAAATTTTTAGCTCAAACTCATCGCTTCCATGGATTTTAGCCAACTTGTCCCACATTTGATTTGTATTATTACACTCCTTCACATCACCAAATTCAACATAACTTGGGGAAGATTCTAGATCAATAACCATTTGATTATGTTATTTCTTCTCCTTCATTTGTTAAACAATCACGGGTTTAGGAACTTCAATGTTTTCATTTTTTAGGTAATACACTGTAGAATCTGCAACTCCAGATAGATGCAATTTCATTATTCATTTCCATGTTGGGAAGTTCTCCTTATTCATTTTAGGTACCTCTCTCTTGTACATGTTGATATTTATCTAACATCCTTCAAACTTTCCTCACAAGCACCAATGCTTTGATACCAATTGTTAGAATGATAGAATAACTAGGGTGGTGAATTAGTTATCCTAAATTCTAGATGTACCAATTCAACTTTTACTAAAATCAAACAACTTATTCAAACTCATAAAATCACTTGGTCCATATAGAAATTCACCAACAACTTAACATATTCATTCATCACTTAACTCTCTGTTTAGTATATGCCAACTAACAAAAAATAAATAATAGTAAATAGCACGCATCATACATATATGACACTTGTATTTAATGTGAAAATCCAATTTGGGAAAAACCACCAAGTACCATGCTACCACTTTTCACACTTTTGAAGTGAAGTTGGTTAAAATCCAACCTTGTTAAAGATTACAAAACACACTCTTAGGTGTCACACTATTAAAGGATTTAATCACCTGTCTAGGAGTGGCTTGGTTAGAGGACTTTGGATCATTCCATTATAATGTCACCTTGATTAAATGATTTACAAAATTATTGTTAGGTCAACCTTTATTAAAGGATTTTGGCTGCCACAATGGTTAGAGAATAATAACTAGGTTTGATATGTTAAGATACAGCTCACTTTGCAACTTCAATTCTCTATTTGGTTCATTTGTTAGTTCATTGACTAGAATTCATTAACATCTCCATCTCTAATCTTCTTAGCAACCTTTCAGGCAATCACACTTCACCAATCTTCTTATTTTTCCTCTACTACTCTGTTCTTCATAGGTTCTCCACAAAATTGCTAATCAACATTGAACTAACCTCAAAAAATATCTCTTATACCTCCTTAAATAGGTAGCTATGTACTTTTTTTTCTTAAAAATCACCGTAGATCTTAGGGTATGATTAGATTCAATGACTCTATCAATCATTTTTTCATTCTTTTCCTTTCTTGATACTTATAAAAAATTCTCTTTAAATCCTTTTCTTTGATAGAATAAAAAACTCAATTCATGTATTAAATACACCAATTCATCAATCCTTATTATCCATGTGTTTTGACCAATTTAAAAATTCAACTATGTTGGCCTCAAAGTTGATTCTTTCAAAAATTGTTATTTTGTTGACACTCAATCATCACTGTGTTCTTTTTCTTGGTCAACATTGTATAGTTTGGTCTCTACTATTCTGCCTTGCTTGGCTTTAATTGGCTCACTTAGTTGCTACTATATTTTCTTCTTCATCTTTCTTGTCCATAACTAACATTCAACTATATTATTTACTCAATTGTCTCTTAAGTTCCTTAATCATCTGCTTCATTAGCCTAGTAAAACTATTACTTGGTTAAGCTTAGTGTTTTGGTCAAATTATTGTCTTCTCTTCTGAACATCAACTCAACTATCTTCTTCACTTCATATAATGATTAAACAATACATCATCTTTTTAGAGACTAAGTGATCAAGTCCCCATTGTAATTCCAACATACTTGCTCCTCATTACTCAACAACTTCACTAGTTCATCTAGTTACCTCTCTTTTCAAATCCTCTTCATTAATCAACTAATATGGAACCATACACTATTAGAAAATATCTTACTAGTAAGGTTTGACATCAATGACAACATAACAATTATTCTAATTGAATTTGACCTCTGTGTTTTTTCTAGCCTATGAGAATTCCATCCCAATAACCCTTAGCACGAACCAAATTATCAAATTATACATGGATTGCATCATTTTGTTCAACCTTCTTTCATTAAGTTTCCTCAAAATACCATCTCACGTTTCATGACTTTCATTCTTATTAAAGTATCCATATTTGCAAAAGACTATGGATAAGAGAAAGAGTCATGTCCTCATAGAAAGATTCTATTTTTCTAGAAAATTACCCCACTAAATGTCATAATGGAATTTAAAGGTACCTCTATTAGATTGGGGTTTTCTTTGCACAAAAATATCGATCTTTCAATGCTCAATATAACCATTCAACTTATAGTACATAGGAGGTGACTTAGCCCTTATCGTGAATCTTGAGAGGAGTGTTGAAAAAATGTTTGATTATCTCCCCCTCAATGTTACCTAAGGGTATGAGGATTCAAACCTATGACCAAGATCTGATACCACTTGTTAGAGTGGTGCTGATGTTACACCAAAAGATTGATCTTTCAATGCCGATACAACCACTTAACTTATAGTACATAGGAGGTAGTTAAGCCCTTGTCATGAATTTGAGGGGAGCACTGAACAAATTTATAATAGCCTTCTAATTAATTAAAATAAAAATTTTGAGTAAGTAAACATCTTACCATTGGATTTTATGCTTATGCCTATATAATTTCTCCCTTCTAATATAGACTAATCTATTAAAAAGTAGACAAAGCTTTCATAATTTTTTTTTTTTTATCAGTATGAGGTCAAAGCCAAGATTAATTATTATTAAGTGATGTGTGGGAATGATCCAGATTATATCAAAGATCAAATGTTTGAAAGTATTTTTCTCACATTTAAAAAAAGTTTTTCTATATCTTTTTATTTGGCCTTTTCGGAGGTCTTCTGCTCAAAATTTCAAGCCAAAACATTCATTGGTCCATGAAATTCATTAGTCATAGATTCTCTATTTTTTAGGGACTAAAATTAGATTTTAGTTCTTCTTTCCAATGGTGTAAGTAGTTTCAAATTCGAAGTTCTAGGTCAAAAGTTATGACCCCAACAAGTTGGGGTAATTAAACACCTAGTTTTAAATAGTTTTAGTTTAGTTTTGTTGTTTTATTATAGCCACATAAACATTTCAAATTCATGGCTATGGTGACTATTGATATTTCATCATTATATATATTCTTTCAATTTCAATCAATAAGATGGCTTTTGGTTTGCATATAACTCTTTCAAGTTTTGCAAATACTTTTCAAAACTTGAACATTGGTATCGCATATATTTGATTCACTAGCTATTGTGTTTACAACCCACTTCTTAAATTAAGATCAGGTAATTAAATATTATTATTTATTAAGCTCAAGTAAAGTCAAACCCAAGACCTCTCAGATAAGAGGCTCACAATTTACCATTGTGTTGTATGCTCTTGCCTTAGCTTTCATAATTTTCTTCATTTGTATAATAATTAAATGATATACCTTGGATATGGGTATGCTCTACCCCAATATCTTATTAATGGTCAACTACATTGTTACCTTCTCTATAAATGTGTAAAAAATTAGTCTCATTTATATTTTTTTGTTGGAAGTACATCCAATTCTAATTTAAAATTCAACTTTCATCCTAAAATATGCCCCAACTTAATGCATTAATAATGACCTATGAATCCCCTTCTATTTCAAATTTTTAATGCTTGACTCTAGTCCAAGTTTTAGTCCTTCAATAAAATCTCTCAATTATGCCTCATTCTAATAAATTTCCCCCAATGGATGAGCCAATTTTGCAAGTGGAATCCCTTCAGATGAATGGATGATACAACCCAATCCAACTTGACCAAGATATCCTCTTGAGGTTCCACCAAAGTTTAATTTATACCATCCTTTAGGAGGAAGAAACCACTTACATTCATTCTTGAGTTTCTTTTTGTCACATTTTATTGGCTCCACACATTGGTGGAGTAACAAGATGGAGTCAATTCTTCCTTATTTTTGCATCCCAATCTGAGAAAGTTCCTTCAATATGATTTAATTTTTGAAGTCTATTATTTGTTACTTCAATAGAGTTGGGCTCCATATTTTCCCCTTGAAAGATACATTTATTCCTCTCTTTCTAAATTTCCCAACCAATATTGATGAGGAAATATGCCAATGGATAATATATAGATTACAATTGGGCTTCTTAGGCCAATATTTTGAGTGATTTAGGAGAGTGTTATTGAAAGTTGATTTCTAATTCAAGTTATGAGTAAGTCATTCCAAAAAATTTAAGGAATACAAAAAACTCAAGAGAAGATGATATTTGGTATCTTCATTTTGTTCAAATAAAGAACATCTAGAAGGACCTTCAAAACAAATAATCTTAAACCATTCAATAGTGAAAAATCTCTTTTGGAGTGTTTCCTAGATAAACATGTTTTCCTTAGGTGTAGACATGCATAATCCAAGCATAAGTGGGTGAGGAAATCTATTTTTTTGTCATCCCTATAATTAATAAAGGATTAATAACCATTCTTAACTATATACACCACTTGTTTTGATCCTCCACATATTAATTTATCATTTCTATTTTGAAATCAGTTTTCCGTAATGAAATGATCTCTCTTAGTTCCAACTTTTTAGAGGATCATGAGGGCTTACCCTCTAGACACCTCCAATGCCATTTTTCCATAAGGGATTATCTGCTAAGGTACAACAATATTTTTTATGCCTTCCACAAGTTATTGTTAGTATTTATTTGATATGAGGATTAATATTTAGACTAGCTTAAGAGGGTAGGCCATCCCAGGAGTCCTCCCAAAAGAGAGCCTCTTCCCTATTACCAGTATCCCATGTTAGTTTATTTGTAATTAAGGGTCTACATCGCAACATAATGTTCCAATTATCCTAGATCCATTAGGAGGGTTCTTAATTCTAAATAATGATAAATGATTGAAGGGTTTAAATATTTAAGATATAGGGTTTTATCCCATTTGTTATTTTCTTAAATTAAAAATTCTCCATACAATTTTTTGCCCCAATTTCCTTGTTTTGCAAACTTACCTTTTTATTTATTACCAAACCTCCTCAATTTTAGGTTTATTAGTGATAACTCTTTTTTAGACACACCTTTCCAAAACAATTCCCTAAGCTTACTATCTAGTTGGTGTAAATCTCTTTGAGGTAAGGGTAGACAAGACATTTGATATAGAGGTGGAGTTGTCAATATTTATTTAATGATGGCATCCCTATTAATATAGGTAAGCCATTTTCTATTCTTTGGTCCAACTTGGATATAATATGATCCCATAACATATTTGGCCTAACTCCTTTGTCCAAGGGATTTCTAAGGTATTTACATGGAAAACTACCATTTCTATATCCCATGATATTACAAACCTTGGATTCCATTTTGGGATTAGTGTTAATTCTGTTTTAGTTTAGTTTACTTTTTGTCCTAAGGCACCATTTTTTTTTAAAGATTCTTTTTAAAAATCCCTAGCTTTAATTTTAGAGCTAGTTCTAGGTAGAAGTATATCATCAACAAATTTTTGATGTGTAATGTTTTCCATATCCTTTGTAACTTTAACCTCATTTTTCATGCCTGTACTACTTGCTTTGTTAATTTCCCTTCAAAAGGATTCAACCATTATTATGAATAGGAAGGGGGAGATAGGGTCCCATTCTTATTTCTTGAGATATCTCAAAGAGCCCTTTTAGGGTCCCATTAAGGAGGATAGATAATTTTGGTGTGGATATGCATTTAAATATAAGTTCAATCCATTGGTACGAACATGAAAGCCTTCATTAGCTTACATAAAAAACCCCATACCACTTTTTCACGTGCCTTTTCAATAGATAATTGTATTAACATGAATTCTTCTTTATTTATTTGAGTAGACTGTAATACTTCTTGTATAATGATTATGCCATTGAAAATTGATCTATTAGGAACAAATTCAGTTTTTTTTTCTAAAATAGTATTCTTAATCTATTTGGTAGAGATTTTGGTAAAATCTTGTAAATGTTCTTACAAAGAACAATCAATCTAAAGTCTCCTAATTCTTCATAGTTTTATTCTTGGGTATTAAATTTATACAATTATTATTATTTATTTCTATTAGTGTATTTTGGTCCACTCCACTAAGGAATATACTTTGGCGGCGGGGGGGGGAGGGGCGGGTGGGTGCGGGGCGGGGGGGATGAATCAGTATGTTGTAACTAATTTCAAAAAATTCTTCCAAACTTGCCTCACATTGGTCTATTGAAATGTGTGACTACAACTTAACTAGTTAAGATTAAGAAAAACTAATTAAGACACAAATAGCATCGTATAACACATAGATTTATTTCATTAAAACTTGACTAGGGTGAAAACTACACAAGTGTATGAGACAATCATCACAAATATTGCACTCTTCTAAAGTGCACTTAGTCAAGAGCTTATCTCTATTAAAATATTACAAAGACAATGTCAAGTGTCACCCTCTTAAGGGATTTAGTATAGATCTTTGAATTATAGCCCAATTAAGAGCATCCTAGTTAAAGAACTTAGAACTCAAAACAATGTGTCACCCTATTAGGAGACTTGATACAAAGAACTTGCCAAATTCCACCCTCAACGAGATTTGTGGTGTAGTGGTTGGAAAAAAAACATAAATATTGATCTAAATAGAGTAGCTACTTCACTTATCTTGATGTAGATAATTTTGTCATCCCTTAGACCTATCTGAAATGTGCTCTTCTCTCTCTTGTCTTTGCAACTTAGACACAATTGCTAATACTCTTATCTTCATTGGCTATAAAATACTTTGTCACTATGTTGTTTGACATGTACTAGTTGTTGTCAAAACACTTCACCTTTACACCTTGCTCTTATATCTTCATCCTCTCCTTTTCTTTGATATTGCACTCATCTCATCTCTCTAGCATTTTTCTTATCAATTTGTAATCCAACTTTCTTTCTTGAAATAATACTTTTATATGATCCTTGTTCACTCATCTATAACCCCCATACTTGAAAAATTTGAAATTTGAATTCACCAACCTATATTTAGCATGTACTCATGTTACTTTTGTGCATCATTCTTGTAATATGTAACAATAGTCATGGTTGTTCTTTGACTTTTATAAATTTAAAATTTGGAAAGAATTGAAATTCAAATTATTTCACCTCCCCTTGTTGTGATGGTGCCAACTCTATCAATTGGGATTTTAGGCATGATCCACTTGCTTTGTGACATGTCAGTCACATGTATCTTTCTTATGTTCTTTATCTAACTACCTTGGCTCAAACCTATCTTCATGACCACCAGTCAGTTCATCCTTCATGATTCCTTGACTTCTTCCAAAACTTTCTTTAAAACTTACTCAAATTGACTAAGTGTGAATGTCCTTATGACTTTCTTCACTTGTCTCTCATCACTTGTGGATGGAGATATACTCGTGTGTACACATTGCATCACCAGTCACAACATGACTTTTTTTTAAAGTTTAAACAACATCAAGATAACATTAATGTAGAAGCAATAAGAACATACACATCAAATACACATTTGCAATTACAGATACAGTTTCAATTCCTCAAGGATTCCTTTGCGTTGAGTCACATTTAATAATTTTAAATTAATTAGTTTAAGTTCCAAGTACAATGTCTCAAGATCATAAAGGAATAATAGATACATAATCACATACATAAGTATAAACAATACAATGAAAGTATATCCAATTAATAACATCCACTGCACATGTCGCAGGGTATGTGAGAATAGATACAATACATCAGAATACATGATAACATATATACATCATTTGAAAAGAAGTCTCTGAGATAAGAATAAGAATGATAAAGGTACATATTCTGCAACGAACATCCAACAGCTAGCAATGTGAAGGGGAACCCAAATGGTAAGAAGACACTACCTCCCAACCGCGTGGTTACCTAGTCAGGCTTCCACTCCCACCGTGCAGGGAAGATAATGAACAATCCACATACGGCTAATCAAACATAAAACATTCCTAGGCAAGGTACCCCTAATAGCCAAAACTACCTCAAAGGTAACACATACTACTCAAGAAGATAAAATAATCCAAAAGTAAGACCACTCAATCCAATATCAACACCACAAAACCAAACAACATACACAAACCAAGTATAAATCAATACCAAGATCATAAGATAAAGTCAACGAAAGATATCCTCCTCAAGTCAATAACCACATGTCAAAAGTACAACATCCATGAATCATCAATCCTCATCAATGAAAGTAAATATCCATTATAAACACATCCAACAATAAGTACACCACTAGAGGCACACAAAATCCACAAAGATCTACAGAGGAGACTCAGGCTACATACTAGGGAGTGTCATCACATGGCTGCTTGAGTACCTTGGACTGATCTCTTAATAGACCCCGGACCCTCAAGCGTTGAGTTACCCTGGACTGGTTACTTTGAACCCCGGACCCCCAACATCACACATGTGGAAACCAAAAGGCCCTCTCAAGAAGATGAGGCACTCATATTATTCCCATCCTTAGTCTATACAAGCACTCAAGGCATGGTTGGGTCAAATATCTCTAACTTATCTTTTTAGTGTGTTTCGCCCCAAACAATTTTAATTACTAGATTATCACTTATTACATAACTTGCATTAGGTTACCCTGGCACTGACCACTTTGGGTCCCGGACCCCTATGCAAGCCACTCCCAAAGTCATGTACCTAGACAACCTCTCCTAAGCACATAAAAAACACAGTTGTGTCCCATACCACAACACTCATAAAGATCAAACTCGGTTCCTTAATAGGCAACCTGATAATAAGACGGTTCTCCCATCGAAGAACACATAAAAGCCCCACAAGTAAATCTCATAAATTTAATCTAAATTTGAATCACAAGATATAACATGACATCCAACCACAAAATAGTATAAAAGAAATCTCACAAACCTTTGGTGTACATCCTAGACTGGCCAACATCTCATCAACCTCAGAATCCAAAAGTATAGACTATACAAGTAGAACAATACAGTTTCATAGTTTGCATTTGATTTGAAATTACACAATAGAGTCAAAGGTAAAGTTTTAATTTTGTCTTTCAATGAATGTTTTAAGTGTATAAGATTCTCAATTTAACCCACCCAGTAACCCATTCATTTATTCGACTCAATATATAAAATTATGATCACTTTTCCTAAAAGAATAGTCTGAGTATACCCATTTATTTCTTCAAGTTATAAAAGTAACACTTAACAAATCTAATCATGACCCTTAACAACAATAAATAAGTTTATTCATCCGTTAAATAACTTTCGATATTAATAATTCTTAATTAAATCAAAATTTAAGTCAATTATTAATTTTTACTAAACCATATTTCAATTATTAATATATATATATAAATATTAATTTAATAATAAATTTTAATAGTTGATAATATAAAATTATTAATAATTGATAATATAAATTACTAATAATATTATTAATAATTAATAATATAAATTACTAATAATATTATTAATAATTAATAATATAAATTTGATTTAATTTTAAAACTTAATAAAAACTTTTTAACAAAAACGATTTTAAATACTTTTAAATTCTTTCAAAAAAAAGGGCGCATTGCTAAAAGCAAGCGCAAGCCTTTATAGAGGCTTCGCTGCCGTGCGACAGGCCTATTGACGCAGGGCCTGCGGCAGCTCGTTTGCGTAGTACTTGCATCAGCAAAGACTGCCGACGGCTGTACGTCGCCGGTGGGGGGGGGGGGGGGGGGGAACAACCCCATAAAAACAAAATTAATTTTTATTTTATTCTTTTTTTTTATATTTATAAATTAAACATGTTTAGAAAATATCTTCTTCTTTTTTATAATTATGTTTCATAAATTTCAATTTATATAGAATTTAATACAATTAATAAAACTCTCTTCCCATGATCACATAAAAAGAATGCAAATACAATATATATATTTTGTTTATAAATGATTGAAATTTTAGTTTAATAGGAAAATAACTAAATTGAACCCTTTGAATTTTCAATCCTAAGATTTTCATTTCCAAAAACAAACCCTTTCCAAATTTAAATTTTTTAATTCCATTTTAATCCAAAACCCAGCTCTCGATTTAATACTAATTCCTTTCAATTGTAGAACGAGGTTATCTAAATAGTTTTTCAATCTCGATTTCCAAAAGAAATCAAATAGAAAAAGATTCAGAAGAAAGGTAGCAGAATCATTCAATAAAAAATTTGAGAAAGCAATTTTCAATAGGCACGAAGAAGATAGAGATCCGAAAGTATTCCTACAATGGTTCACAAACCCTACCTTGATCTGATGCTAACAATCTAGTGAAACCCTTGCTAATCCCAAACCCTTCAAAACTTCCAAAGATTTCTTTGTTCCTTTTCCAAAAGTGTGTTCCCTGAAACCTCTGTGTGCAATAATGACCCAAAACCCTCTAATATAGAATCTAATTACCTTTTAGGGTTTCTGTCACCACCACTCTAAAATTATTTATTTATTTAATTAATTCTTTCATGCACAATTAATTCATTTTTAATTAAGATAATATTTTATTATTCCTTTCATGTATGCTAAGTGAATTATTAAATTACTTTATTTAATTTTTCACTTGACTTCACTTTAATAAATTTATAACTTTAATCCCATGTGCACTTTATTAAAATATCTTAATCAAGTTCATATATTTTATCTTTTACATTAATTTTCTATATTTTAAACTCATACACGCATCATGCGAACTTAAATCTTTTTTCATAATTAAATATCTTTTAACTCCTTAATTTATTTTTGAACGTTTAATTTGATAAATATTTATTAACTTAAATAACAATAATATTTAGCATTTATTTAAAAATGAACTCTAAATATATTATTATTATTATTTTTAAATTAATATTATCACGTTCTAAATTTATTCTTAAAACTTTTATCTTCAAATTCAATTCTTTATATTTAATTAATTTCTCAATTAATTAAATATAATTAAATATTAAAAGGTCATAATAATTTCCATTAAATTAAGTTATTAATTTAATCTTTTAATTAGACTTAATTAATAGAAAATTCATCAAAGACTCACAAAACAACATACGCACAAAATACTCATGGGTTTTAAAAAGGTAGATAGTCTATTACGCGTCCTCCTTGCAGGACAAGTATTATAGGCTTATGACTAGGATTGGACCTGATCATTATCTTCCCATTCTCACCATTTGAGTATTTGTAATAGGGCACGCTCATCTTGGCAATTCAGGGAAGTCGGTGCCCGGTACCTGCATCCTGCATAAAGACGAGCATGTACATGTATATAATATATCTAAACTAAACGGACAATGGCGGGGAGTGGTTCATCGTGTAGATCCCGACTAGCAGGTGACTATGACTCCCTCCCTTAACCACATCAAACACGTCAGACAAAAAGACAAAACAACACACACACCATACACATGCAGGTATGGGGTAAGTATAAAAATCACAAATCTAAGATCAAATGCGTACATATAATAATGCATCTCTACCAATACAACATAATCATCATTAAAGACATCGTGTTAACATTTTTATGAAAGAAACCACATTTAGTAACCAGGATCATCAAAATATCATTAACAATACATGAATGAAATCAACTAAGCAATAATAACGGATACATTTGTAATCAAAGTCATGAAATAATATCATAATATTACAAATCTAGTATCTCTAAAACTAATCAAAGCATAAAATCAGCCTAAAAGAATTTGACAATGATACAAAAATGCGATCTAGGGGCAGGCACTACATATCCTTTGACATCAATTACAATCAATTCATAACTAGTCACATCAATAAGCTCCACCAATTTTGTTCCTTAGTCTTTTTGATAACTATGCCAACAATCTTCCCCTTTCACATTGATCACAATACTTAGCACTTTCAACACTTGTATGTTGATAACTATCCTTTCTCACATCTATAGTTTATTATTTCATACTTAGAAAATAAATTCATGACTTCACCTTATTTTTTTAGTGATTCACATCTCCTCGTAGGATGATGCCACTTGCTACAAGGCCATTGCTTGCCATTTCTACATTTCTTGTCTCTATCTCACTAACTTGTTCTATATTTTTATGACTTTTAATTGCTTGCTTCTCCCCTTGATTCATTCAAGTTTGTCTTCTACTTCTTCTTCACTATAACACTATCTTGTTGTTAGCTATCACTTTCTTTACTTTTCCATTTACTATCTTGTTCTTCCTCTTTCTACCTTGCTTACCATATCATCTTAAAATGGAAGCACTAATATGGGTCAGTGCAAGAAGTTGGGTCTCACTTTTGGCCAAAAAGTGGAAGTGTGTTTCCTGTTTTTGAAATATTTTTTCAATTGATGCCAAAATTTGAGCCATTTAGAGATTAAATATAAAAAAACTTCAGAAATAAAAATTGTAGTGCCTGGAATCTTCTTTTTGAATATGTAATTTATTTGTATACCCATATGATAGATTTTTTTTTGGTATGGATCTTTAAAAACCACTTTTTCAAAATGCTTGTTTCAGGACCATATCACGCTCATGTATGGACACCATAATTTGACACAAATGAATGAATTTTTGTGAATCCTTTTAAATGGAGTTACCTGACACACCAAAGATTGATGACAATTTTTTTTTGAATTTTTTAATGAATATTTATTTATTTATTAATTTTTAATTGGCTATAAAACAAAATTTTAAAACCTCTAGTGTACGAACACCATAATTTGATCAAAATTTCACTTTTTTCAATTTTATTTTTAAACTTCAAAAGAATTGAATGTAGATTGATGACATATAAATTAATTTAAATAAAAATATAAAATTAAAAAGTTATTAAATTTTTAGTGAACGTTGCTATTTTACATTTAGGTACTACCTTTGATTAAAAAATAATAAGAAAATAGTAAATTAAAACATAACTCTATAAAATTTATATTTCTGAAATCAAGATAGTGAGAGCTCTAATGGGTTTTTGTTTCGTAAAAAAATTTGATCGGGAAGACCCTCTAAAAATTATGGCAAGGCATGAATTTGTCAGTTCAATGCCTCAGCCAAATCTTAAGAGGCCAAGGCATAGGCTTGGTCTCACCAAGCCTATCCCAAACCAAAATTTGAGGCAAGAAAAAAAAATCCTGCCTCATGTTGTAAGAAACGGGCATCCGTTATTTGAATTTCAAAAAATGGGTACCCGTTTTGAAAAGCTAAAAGCGGCATGTAAAATCTGTCGAAAACTTAAAAAATTGAATTTTTAAGAAATGGGTACCCGATTTTTAAAAAATGGGTACCCATTTTTTATTTTTAAAAGATGGGTGCCCGTTTCTTAAAAATTTTTATTTTTATTTTTTTGAGAAACGGGTACCCATTTTTTGAAAATAAAAAACGGTTACCCGATTTTTAAAAATAATGGGTGCCCATTTTTTAAATTTAGGGTCGAGCACCCGAACCAAAAATGGGTGCCCATTTTTAAAAATTAGGTACCCGTTTCTAAGAAGTTTCATTTTGCAGATTTAACTTTCGCGGAATTGTGACCCGACTTTGTGCATTCACCCATATGTCAAGAGTGTTTAGCCCTCTGAGTAAGTGGTCTAGGGTCATGTCAAGTGCCTTGAATGGGTCTTTGCATATATTTGGTTTTTTTTCCCCTATTCTACTTCTCTCTCTCTCTATTTTTGGCCTATTTCTGACAACCTGCTCTCTAAAAATGAGAACTTTGACTTTTGGGTCAAGAATGACTTGGTGGGTCAAGGTCAACCTCGATCCAAACCTAGGTCAACGAAAACCTCAATCACAAACTAGGACAAGCTCAACCCTCACCTAAGATAGGGTCAACCTCATCCTTGAGCCCAAGTTCATTTTTAAATTTTTGGAAGTTTTGGGATCTTGTGCTTCAGAAAGTTTCTTTTCCCACTTCCAGGTTGGTTGTTTCGGGTTTCAAAATGAAAGAATCTTAAATTAAATTTAATCTAGGTCTATTCCTATGGGTTAAGGTTAAATAAGATTTAATGATCCTATATCAGCTTTCTCTAGGAGTTAGTGCCCTAGATCTCTATATAAGGAAGCCTTCTTCCCTCATTTTGACATCAATTATCTTGCACATCCATCATTCACACTCTATGAGTGAAGTTTTTGTCTACCTTTTATGAAGTGTATCTACTTACATGAAGTGATGATATACTAGCATTCAAGTATTCAAGAATCCAAAATATCAAGGAGATCCATTATTAGCCATTGAAGGATTCAATCTCTATGAAGCACCCTTATTGAAGATTTTTCCATCCATATTCATCCAAGCCTTTTCCTATGCAAAGATGCATTCAAGATTGGTGTTGAAGATCTAATGCCATTGATTTGAGACATCCTACATACATTTCTACATTCATTAGGAACATCAATATTTGTGGATTCAAGGATTCAAATCCTCCACAAGGATTTCAACACAAGTGAGGTGAATAGTTCCATTTACTTTGTTTATGCATATTACAATTTCAATTTAATTTCAAGGTTAATTCCAAACTAGGGTTTGAATAAGGTAAGGTCCCCATCCAAACAAAATAAACCATTATTCTTGTAGATACATGTGTGGAACAATGAATTGAATAGCATATTTAGATACCCTTTTTGTCGAACTTGCAGGATATGCGGATAGAAATTTCATCAGAGTAGTGCAGGTCAAGGACAACTTTTTGGGGTACAATTGTGACCTACTATCAGTATCAAGGTCAACCTCACTTCAAAAAGATAAAAGATTTTTGGTTTTTCTTTGTGTTAACATTTCCAATCCATAACAGGTTTTAGAATTGCTTGAAATTGTATATAAACATCATAAATCAATATTTTCCAAATTCAATGTTAGTATTTGTCTTTTATCTATTTTAGGATTTAAGCACATACCCCTCAAAATAGAAAGACCATTGAACCCCCTTTCTCCCTATTTTCTATCACATGGTCCATTTATGCATTGATCACTTTCTTGTGCTTAATCAATTTGGATCATTCCTTTTGAAAATTAGGGTTAAGAAAGGAAACATATATTTTTTTCTATTCATTTTGGTCAACCCAATACACTTACCTTCTTTTCTTTTGTTGAATTAGGTGCCTTATTGTGATTTGTAGTGTTATATTTAATTTCATGTTTGTTAGCTCTTTTCTTGTATTAAAATTAGATTTAGATTATGATCTTGCAAAATCTCTTTCAAAATACAAAAATATTTATGCTTTATGTTTTCTTAGTTTAGTTCATTTTATTTGCATTGGTTTATGAGCTTTATTACTTCTAGTCCTACTTCTGATCTTAGGGTTAGATGTAGTCATAGAATTATGGGTACCTTTGAGCTAGAGTCTTCTTCTCCTTTCCTTAGAATTCCATATGAGACTTTGATTCTTCCTAATTCTAATTCTCTTATGGAGAAGAACTCTTCTCAGTCATCTCATGATGAGGATGATGCTTTAAGAATTCCTCCTAAACAAGTCCAAAAAATTTCAAATGAACTTGATAAAATGGGTAATTGGCTTCTTCAAGAAAACCATAATCAAGATTCTATTCAAGCTATTGAGGCTCTTAAGAAAATTCTTCATGATAGTGAGAAAGGTGCTAATCTCTTGCATGGTATTAATAACATTGTGCATTCTAATGTTAAACCTTTAGCTCAAGAAGCTTAGGATTTAGGGTTGATTCCTCCTGTTACTAGTGTTGAACCTTCTTTTATTCCTCTTCCTAGTGTTCCTATTTATACTCCTTCTTTGGTGACTACGATGGTTCCCTCTATCTCTATGAGTTTTCCTCATGTGTCCCTTCCTATATCACAACCTTCTTATCACATGATTACTTTTACTTATTCTACTCCTATACCAACTATAGTTCCTAGTGTTCCTCTAGTTGTGTCTTCCATTCTTGCAACTTCTTACACTTTACCTAGTGTATCTAATGTTGCTATTACTCCTATTTCTTCTCATGATTCTACAATAATAAGTTTGGCTCAAATTGTGTCATCTTTACAAAAAAAAATTTCATCCTTAACTTAAAACAAGTTTAGTATCCCTACTTGTAACATGGGAAGTCCTTTGTCTTGGGATATTATTCATACTCCCATTCCTTAGCAAGTTGATATGCCTTGTCTTAAGAATTATAATGGTAAGGGAGATCTTGATCATCATGTTAAAACATTTCAAATCTATTGTAGTGATTATGCTCATGATCATAGGATTTTATCTAAGTTGTTTGCTAGAACTTTTTGTGACAAGGCATTACAATGGTTTTGTTCTTTGACTCTTTATTCTATTCATTAATTTCCTCAACTTGCTAATGTTTTTATTCAAAAATCTCAAAACAAGATTGGCCCTCAAGTATCTTTGACTGATTTGTATCATTGTAAACAAAATTCTAAACAAAAATTGACTAAATTTATTGGTAGTTTTAAGCATTTGCATGCTCAAATTTCCTATCCTATTCCTGATATTGATATTCAATGTGTGTTTATTTGAAATTTGTAAAAGGATATTAGAGATAAGATTCTACTTAGTAAATTTACTTCTTTTCAACAACTTTGTGCAATAATTCATCATTATCAATTACAAGTGATGCAAGAGCATCCTGGGTTGCCTTGTTATCTTGCTCAATTTTTGTTCATTTTGCAAGTTGGTGCCGAGTTACTGTAGCACTTAGTTGGTGCTGAGTTACTATAACACTTATTTGGTGCTGAGTTACTATAGCACTCTTCATGGGTCGAGTTACTGTAGCAATTAGTCGGTGCCAAGTTACTATAGCACTCTTCATATGCCGAGTTAATGTAGCACTCTTCATGTGCCAATTTACTGTAGCACTTAGTTGGTGCCAAGTTACTGTAGCACTTAGTTGGTGCCGAGTTACTATAGCAATTAGTTGGTGCCAAGTTATTGTAGCACTCTTCATGTGTCGAGTTATTATAACACTCTTCATGTGTCAAGTTATTGTAGCACTCTTCATGTATCGAGTTACTTTAGCACTCTTCATGTGCCAAGTTACTATAGCACTTAGTTGGTGCCGAGTTATTGTAGCACTCCTTCATGTGTTGAGTTACCCAGTGTATGTCGATTGACAATAATTGGGCATATTTTTGTGAGCTGACTTGTGGGATTCATTTTTGATGGTGATATTTATGTTAAAATATTTTCTTGGGATGTGTCCAGACTATTGTTGGGTCGGCCCTCCTCTTATGTAATGTTCTAGAATAATCTGTAAGCCATTTTAACAAGTATATATAGAGTGTTTAGGCTTAGAGTTAGGCAAGTTTTTGGGAAGAGGATTAGAGAGCATAACTAAATGTGCAATTTGTAGTTGGATCATTGAATGTGAATACATTTGTAATTAGCCATAACCTAGAAGGCCTTACAGTAGGGCATGTATGTTGAATAATTGAAGAATCAATAAAAGTATTTCATTCTTCTTCCTCCTTTGGTTATTGTTCCTTGTGCTTTCTTTCATTGTGTTAACTCTCGTAGGGTGGTTTGGACAGCTGGGTGAGCCTTTGGCCCTAGTTATTCTCATTGCTTGCATCAACAAGTGAGTCAACTTGAGAGCACCACTCTAATGGCTCCTATTATTGTTGATAAAAGTGATTGTTCCTAGTCCAAATAAAGTTCAAAAACTCAATAATATTGTCAAGATAAATAAACAAGAAAATGTAGTTGCTGATCAAGTTTCTATTGCATCTCACAATGCCACTTCTACATGTACTACTTTTCAATTAAATCATATGTTTACTCCTCTCTCTAAATATTTACATTCTATTATGAATAGGTTGATAACTACTAATATGATTACTTTTCCTCCTATTCAAACTCTTTTACTTTCTATAATGGCGGCTAAATAATTTGATCCAAAAGTTTTTTGTCAATATCATCACCATAATGGTCATGATACTAAGAAATATTATTCTTTAAAACATAAGGTTTAGGACTTAATTGATTCTAATGCTTTATCTGTTGATAATTTTGATGGTAGTGGGAATAAGTTTATTTCTCCTCCTAGTCAAAATTTGCAAATATATACAAATCCTTTAACTACACATGATACTAATACTATTGCTCATCCATCTTCTATGGATATTGTGTATGATTTGAAGATGGATGATCTTAATCATGTCGTTAATCAAGTGGAACATGTGGTTCAATCTGTATCTCCACCTCAACATGCACTTCAATCTCAAGTTTCAACTCCACCTCAACTAAAACTTAAGTTTAAACTGAAGTCTCAACCTAAACCTTGATAAAAACCTAAGGAAAAATGTGTCATGCTTGAAAATTTAGGGCAAAAACACAACAATTTTTTTTAAAGATATAATTGTGTATCATGTACCCTAACAATGTGTTATCTAGTTAACGATTGCAACAATGTTTACAAGTTGCCAAGTTATAAATACCTAATCTTTTAGTTGCCAAGAAATTCTTCCCAAAATCTAAATAGGTGAATAGTAACTTAGGTGGGTCCCACGAAGTGAATAGTGACTGATGTGGACCCCACAAGTTGAATTGTAACTAATATGTTCTCCACTACGTGAAAAGTCATTTATATGGATCTTTGGTAAATATTTAAACGTGTAGGCCCACAAGGTGGGTCCTGCTTGATGTGGGTCCCATAGATGGTCAACCCCATCTAGGAACTATTGGTTTATTAAAATAATGTTTGACATACCTACCCATACAAATACAATATACTTTTCACTTATTAAATAAAGAACCCATTTTTTTATTATTTAATTTAATTTACTAATTAAAATAAGTAATTATATTCTTAAGCACATTTACTGATCCCTATCCATGTAGTTAACTGCTTAAATAAAGTATTTAAGCTACCCTTAAACTTAGGCTAACTCAAACACTTGGCAAGCAACCCACTTGCTCTATGCAATTCGCAAGGCAAATCATGGCATTTTCCCAAGGAGTTCAGGCCCATTCAAATGTTTATCAACATATTTACATGGAAAGGTACATATAGGAAACTAGAAATAATTTTTGAATATAATGGAAAAAGTTTGAGGAATAAAGGATGTTGATTCTGCTCCAAAACAAGAGAAGTCTCCATCTTAAGTTTGCAATTTGATTGTTTGTTATTAAATGTTTATTTGTATTGACTTTGACTGCTTTGAAAAAAATGAATTCCATGGGTTGTGTGACTTTAAGTGAAGAGAGAATTATGAGTAGGATGTGGCACCTACATGATCACATCCACTCATTTCCACTTGAATTTTAAAATAAATTTAAATTATGTCAGTATTAAATAGGTTTCCTTTTCATTTCTTTATTTTTGATTTATCCTTACATCTCCTTTATTAAAAGTATTTTAACATAAATGGAGGAAATCAAATTGTGTAATATTCTTTGTTGAAAGACTTGGGTATGAGTTTAATTTTTATTGCATACTTATTCTAGAGAGTTGTTATGCTCTTTCACAAAAGTTTTTTCCTTTTGGTTTTGATTTTCCAATTATTTCCTTAGAGTACTATCAACTTTTAATGAAATGATATTGTTTCCTCTAAGTTGAACCATATATAGAAATACTAATTAAGACAATATTTTCAACTAGGAACTATGCTCCTGATGTTTTATATGAGCTTACTAAATTAATAGTATTTCCATTAATTCTATTAAATCAATAAGGTTAAACACTATGAAATTTATCATATCCAAATATAGGTTAATCCAAGGACTATGTTCTTGATTAAATTTGTACTTGGTCTCATATTGTAAATTCAAAGACATACTAAAAGAATAATCATATCCTTCCATTCTTTCATCATTTATACAAGTTATAAGGAAATGTATTTTTTTACTATAATGTAAATCAACATTTAAACAACCATATCTTTTATTTTTATTTAAAGACAAGAATTACAATGGAAGAACTATTGAAGAGCTATAATAACTCAATGAAACTTTTTTTATATAAGGAGCTATCATTTTATTAGAAACCTAATTCAAAGACTCAATTGGGAAAGAATTAGGGAAGAAAACTTGATATCATTGTCATTACATAAATAAAGTTTAGTAATGAATTTTACATCAGGAATATATTCCCCAAGGAGAAGTCTCCATACAAAGGACTCAAAAACACCAAAAACTCTAAATCCAATTTTTCTCAATAATAAGGTATCAACTAAACAAATCAACAAATTTACATAAAGATAACCATGGAGAGCCAAAACTAACTAGGTAACAATCAGATTCAAATACATAGACACATTCAACAAACTAATCCCATTATAGGTTTTCATAATAGGTTCCATATCAAACCAAGACAGGGGAGAAGATGGATTTTTCCAAGTAGGAAATGTCAATCACAAACACAAATCATATGCCTCTTTTGAGGCTAGAACTCTCATACAGTTCCATATCAAATCACATAAACTTCCATTTCTTTCTCTCCTTATCTCCCCCAAAACAAGAACAATTTGTATTGACAAGTAAGGGTCCATAACACCTTACTCACTCCCCCTTCTACACAAGAAGAGAGACTCTGCACTAACCTAGAGTCCAACTAAAGCCCTTCTCTCGTACATGGCCACTTCTTCCCTATCCAAGGGTGAGTAATGCCAACACACCCTTCACAATTTACCCAAAATGAAAAGAAAAATAATAGAAAACTCACAATAACTCATCCCTCACATGTTACAACACAAACACATAATAAACACATGCAAGAGATTTACATAAGGAAGAAAGGAACAATGAATGAAGAACATGGCAAAGGAGAATCCTACCTTCACAAAGGTTATGACAATGGAGTTTGAGATGAGATAAATCTTTCCTCCTCTTCAATTCAAATCTTTTTACTTCTCTAAATGTAGAGAGTGGGTGAACACTTACTCTCTCCTCAAAGGGCATCTAACTAGGGTTCTAAAACTTCACCACCTAACGAACCATGGTTTAAAATTAACCCTAAGCCTCTTGGTCATCTTCATGATCCTATCCTAAAAATCAAATCTTTTGAATAGATTTTGGAGTTGGGAAAAATATCACAAAGTTGTTCAATTTTTGCAACCAAAGGAAGATGAGATATTTTGGGGGTTATGAAAGTCAACAAAAGGGTCTTAGAAGGGTGGAGAAGGTTCCCAACCCATACACATACCACTAGGGCACTTAAATAACATTAAATTTGGCCTTCAGGATTAATTAATAACCTATGCAAGTGGCTCAAAATATTTGGTCTTCAAAAATCCTAAGGATGAAACCTTTCCACTAAAAACTAATTAGAGTAACTAACTTAGATTACTAACTTAATCAATCTTTGGGTAGCAAGTTACTTGCCAATCCTAATGAATATGTTGATACACATGCATAGAACAAGTGTCAAGTGACGCCATAAAATTCACTTTTACATAACATTTGATACGTCAAAAAATATAAAATGATACACATACATTCATATTACAATACAGATTAAACACTAGACAATAAGATCTCCATCTCTTCATAGACTCGTATTGGATACAATTGATTAATTGTGTGTTGTCTTTGATGCTACACAAATATCATATCAATTGATAGTCAGTGCATGCCAAGCTCACTTGGTCAGTGAAGATAGTTTTCCTAGTTTATCGAGCATTCCTAAGTTACTCCATATAGAAGATAGTGTCTACTGAGCTCATTGGGGCATCGAAGGAATTTAGGTAGAAAAGAGTGTTAACCGAGTTCACTTCGTTAACAAAGGGAAAGTTGGATAGAGCTAGTATTCACTGAGTTCACTCAATTACCAAAGGATTTTTCTAAGTTTGCAATGTTAACTAAGCTTCTGTTGGTTAACACAGGAAATCATTCCAAAATTAGTTTCTATCGAGAAGGGTCAGGTTATGAAGATTTTTTCTTATTTTGGCATATAAAACTTAATTACTTTATGTATTGATTCTAGCTTACTATGATGATGAATATTAGTTATTGTTATTTGAATTTGGGCTGACTTGACAATCTAGAAGGTATATATAAAAGGTCAAGTTGAGATCTCTGGTGTGTGTGCAAGTGTGTTGATTGGATTGAAAAGAAAAGAGAGGGAGCGAACTTGAAGGATAACTAGGTATCCTTGTGGAGTAGAAAATTAATATTCGATCAGGAAGGATCAAGTTTAAGTAGAAAAGAGATCTAGATTCAATAATTTAGTTGCATCACAATTAGGTCATTTAATTGTTACTCTCTAACCATTGTAGCAATGATCTAAAATCTCTTAACAGAGTTGGTTTAACAACTAGTTTTAAATCCTATAACAAGATGACAATTCCATTGAATTGTTTTAAGAGCTCTTGCAAGTCCACTCCTAGTAGGGTGATTAAATCCTCTAATAGGGTCACACCTAATAGTGTGTTTTCTAACCTTTAATAGGGTTGGCTCCTAATAGGGCTCACTTTAGAAGAGTGAAAAATAGTAACTAGTTACATTGGTGGTTTTTTCCAAATTGGGTTTGCACGTTAAATCCTGGTGTCTCATGTGTTCATGTTATTTCTCTTTACTTGTAAGTTAATTACTAATAATGTTTTAAGATCTGCTAAAATTAATTCACTCTACATTTACTGAGTTACAATAATTTTTGGTTGTTTACAGAGCATCAACAACAATCAATTTTCTCAATCTAAATTTATTGTTGACATCTAAGGGTTCTGGGATTTATTGTAGTGGTAACTGATTCATTGCCCCCTCTTAGTTAATCCTTTTATATTTCCAACAACTCGACTTTGGTTTCATAGATTTTACATAGGGTCAATTCCTGATTCTCTGATAAATTCCATGATTAATTATCCTACATACTCAACTAAAATATTAGTAGTTTGGGAAAATCATATATATATATATATATATATATATATATATATATATATATATATATATATATATATATATATATATATATATATATATATTCATAATCATGTTTGATCAAAATATTAAAACTTTCATTTAGATAACCTTTCTCATTTCTACATACGAATTTAACATCACAAATTTCATAATTAAAGTATTGACATATTCATAATTAGGAATATTGACTAAATTACATCATCATAATGCATGTCTATACATAAAACATCAAATAACCTAATTAAGCATTTTTTTAAAAGTAAAACATCACATGACATAAAATAATATAATAATGTTCTATCAATCAATGATGTCTCAAACATATAAAGTCATAATGTGTCAACATAAAATGTATCAGATGTGTTATGATGGATTAGGGAAAGGCCTCACAAAATGACCTTGAGAACTTTTGATTACCTTTGATGATTCTGAGACTATTAAAGCTCATGATGGTCCCCTTTATATTTATGCTAAGATTGCTAAGATACCTACTCATGGTTGTCTTGTTGATCCTACCTCCATAGTCAATTTTATTACAAAAGAAAATATTTTTATGAAAAGTTTTCAACATGATTTTTATGATAAAATAGATGTGTGGATTCAAACTTGTAATGATTTTCTTTATCCATCATTTGGCTCTATTGATTTACCAGTTGAACTTTGTGAAAGATTGTGAACACCACCTTTTTTTTGTTCCTACTTCTGATTAGTTTCAAGTTAAAATTGGTTTACAATGGTTAAATGCCATGCATGTTATTTCTTCACCTATTCATAAATGTTTTAATTTTATTTATGATGATGAAATGAATATGGTTAATCATATTTTATATCATACCATAGGACTAGGGATTCTGCTACCATTACTTCTTTTGGCCTTCATTACCTAATTTATGTCCTTTTTGACCTGATCATCTTTTTCATTCATATCAAGTCTATAAGCATCATAATATTCTTGAGTTAAGTTTACCTTGTAAGGATCATAATTGTGATATTTTTCCTACACCTTTCATACCTCCTTTATCTATGGCTTTTGTATCTATTAATCAATCTCCTCTTGTTGCTTGTTAGTCTATTGATAATCCTATTAATCCTCCGATAGAACCTATGAAGGATCCTATAATTGTTCCTCCTAGTTCTCAACAAATTTTAAGTAAGACAAAACGTAATCGATCTTCTAAAAAACATTGTAAGAAGCGTCATGCTCAAGATAAAGCTCATAATTCTATTCTTAAAAAATCTTTACCTTCTTAGATACAACTATGCATGATGTATTAGAAGAAGTTTTTTCTCATAATGATGTTAAGCTGCATGATCCTGATGATTCTATCCATATCTTAGATCCTATTATGTTTAATCTAGACGATGAAGATAATCTTAATGATATTGATGATGTTAATGATGAATATGAAATTATTGACATTGATGTTGATTTACCTAATATGCTTTCCTCATAATTGATACTTACACCTAGTATTGAACATTTCGATTCTCAAGAGGATCCTTTTTTGAAACTGGCTATCATTCCTATTGTGTTGGATATAGTTCCTCTTCTGAGTTACCCACATTCCCTAAATGATATAAAATGAGATGGGGAGAGGAGGAGGCTTGCTTGATTGATTAGTCCTTCATGGTAGCCTTTTTTGTGTGTTTGTCTATTTATTATATTTTTCCAGTGATGTATTTACAAAATGTTGTTAAATTATTTTATATGATCTTTGTTGCTTTGTTAGTGCAAGGTAATTAAATAATCAAACCTATTTCATTATTCCTTTATATGTATATTTATTCTTCTATATATTTTTTCATGTTATGTTTTACCCATGCTATTGTTTGTACATATTTCCTTGTGTAATCAGGTTGGATTCATGAATTGGTAGCACTGATTCTTTTTGGTCTCTAGGTCATGGTTCGACAAGATTGTCCTTTGTATATTTTATGTGATCTTTCCTCCTTTTTGGTTGTAGTTTTACTTTCTTTGGGGAATGATGTTAATTCATTTTGAATAATATCACACACACACACACACACACACACACACACACACACACACACACACACACACACACACACAATCTTATGATCATACTAATCCCACAGTAGGTAGATCCTTTCTGTGTTCTCTATATGTTTATGTACTATTTCCCTTGAGTTGTCTTTGTCTCAGGGCATCTTGTAGTGGAAACAAAATCAGTGCAGTTGTTTATATTTTTGTAAAAGCCATTGCTTCTATTAAAATTTTAGCAATGACTTTAACATGGGGACATATGCTCTTCTCACTTATTACACACACACTCTTTTCAATATATATATATATATTCAAGATAGCTTTTCTCGCTTTTTGGATTAGTGACTAATCCTTAAAGCATGGATTTATGTTTTAGGATCTCTTGATCCCTCCAGTTTCAAATATATTTTTGATAGTTTAAGGATGAAGGTGTCCTTAAGATTGGATCTCCTTTTTGGTTTTACTCTTATAGAATAGGATATTATTAAGAGTGAATCCTTGATGGGTTGACTAGTAAGTAGCCACATTCACTAGGTGGTTCTATTCCATCTTTCCAATTGTGTGGTTCACAATGGGACATAAGTTCTCATTGGGCAAGATAATCACACTCTTTTTCTTTTTTCTTTTTTCTAGAGATGTCTCTCTTATTGTGATCTTAGAGTTGATGAAGACTTAAGTCTCTGGGTGCTTGAGGATCTCTTTGTCCCTTTGATTTTAATAAGATTATCTTTTCATTATGATCTACTTTACCAAGTGTTTGCATCAAGGCCATACTCTTGCTAAAGTGGGGCCTAAATGTATCATCTTAAAATGGAAGCACTTCTATGTTAAGAGTGTTTAGCCCTTTGAGTTAGTGGTCTAGGGGGTAAAAGCATAGATCTGTGTCACCGTTTGTGATACAAAAACCTATTTTGGTCAAATCTCATTTCTCTATCAAAACTCAATTTTTTTCAAAAACTAAAAATACCCTTTTATAGAACTTAGATTCAATATCATCATTATATAAATTTTTGAGTGTTTTGATTAGTTATAATCTCAAAATATTATAAGTTGATATTTCAACATTTCAAAAGATGCTCCCTCAAAAAATGAAAAAAAATAGTAAATCATATCAAAAAAATTAAAAAATTATATTTATCACTAGAGGAGAGAATCCTCTTCATGAATATGTAATTTTTTTTCAAGAAGGTATAGATTTGATAGGGAAGTTTTGACGGGAGGAAAAAACTGTTGGATTCTGACAAGGTCAAACTTGAGTACTTATAACAAAGAAAATATACATCAAAAATATTTATTTCTTTTTTTTTTCACTAGCCATACATGTCATCTATAAAATATTTTCAAATCAGAACAAAAAAAGATGATTTGCACATACTTGTTTGACGGGAACTACATCCTATATTTTTTACAGTTCAAAAAGGGATTTCAAAATAAAATAAAATGAATAAATTCTTAGTCAAAAAAAAAAAAAAATTATAGGAATAAAATTCATACAATTCTACACATTTCATTAGTTTACATCATCTTTACATTTTAAACACAAATACCATTTTTTTTGTCATTAATGTTGAACTGTCACGTTCTGATATCACGTTTCTTTATAAAAGGTGACACAGGTTTCTGCTTTTACCCTAGGGTCATGTCAAGTGCCTTGAATGGGTCTTTGCATGGATCTAGCTAGTTTCCCCTATTTTTCTTCTCTCTCTCTCTCTCTCTCTCTCTCTCTCTCTCTCTCTCTCTCTCTCTCTCTCTCTCTCTCTCTCTCTCTCTCTCTATTTCTAGCCTATTTCTGACAACTTGCTTTGTGAAATTGAGAAATTTGAATTCCAGGTCAAGGAAGACTTGGTGGGTCAAGGTCAACCTTGACCTTGACCTAGGTCAAGGATGACCTCAACTATGACCTAGGGTAGGGTCCACCTTGTCCCTGATCTCAGGTTCATTTTTTAATTTCTGGAAGTTTTAGGATCTTAGGCTTTGAAAAGTTTCTTTTCCCACTTCAGGGTCAACTATTTTGAGTTTCAGAATGGTAGACTCTTAAATTACATTTAATCTAGGTCTATTCCTAGGAGTTAAGGTTAAATGGGATTTAATGCTCCTATATTGGCCTTCTCTAGGAGTTTGTGCCCTAGATCTCTATACAAGGAAGCTTTCTTCCCTCATTTTTACATCGATTATCTTGCACATCCATCATCCACACTCTATGAGTGAAGTTATTATCTTTTATGAAGTGTATCTACCTACATGAAGTGAAGATATACTAGCATTCAAGCATTCAAGAATCCAATTTATCAAGGAGATCCATTGTTGGCCATTGAAGGATTCAATCTCTATGGAGCCCCCTTATTGAAGATTTCTCCATCCATATTCATCCAAGCCTTTTCCTATGGAAAAATACATTCAAGATTGGTGTTGAAGATTTAGTGCCATTGATTTGAGACATTCTGCATACTTTTCTATATTCATTAGGAACATTTGTATTTGTGGATTCAAGGATTCGAATCCTCCATAAAGATTTCAACACAAGCAAGGTGAATAGTTCCATTTGCTTTGTTTATGCATATTACAATTTTAATTCTCTTTCAAGGTTAATTCCAAACTGGGGTTTAACAATGACTTGAAGATCAAATTTAGATACCCTTTTTGTCAAACTTGAAGGATCCACAAACTAAAAATTTGTCAGAGTAGTGTAGGTCAAGGTTGAATTTTTGAGGTACAATTGTGCCCTGGGGTAAGTTTGTGTCCTGCTATTAGGGTCAAGGTTGACCTCCCTTCAAAAAGATAAAATATTTTTGGGTTTTCTATGTCTTGACATTTCTAGTCTAGAACAAGTTGTGAAATTCCCTAAAACTATATGCAAACATCATAAATTGGCATTTTCTAGATTCAAGGTTAGTATTTTTCTTTTATCTATTTTAGGATTTAAGAATATACCCCTCAAAATAGAAAGACTAATGACCCCCCTTTCTCCCTATTCTCCATCACATGATACATTTATGCATTGATCACTTTCTTGTGCTTAATCAATTTGGATCATTCTTGTTGAAATAATTGTTAAGAGAGGAGATATATATTTTATTTCTATTCACTTACCACTTTTGTCTTTCTTACTTCTCCCCCTTTGGAAAAAATTCCAAAGGTGCATATTTTGTCTCAATGTTTTCTCTCCCAATGGAGCAATCCTACTTTTTTCATCAATCAATTTTATGGCTAGTCATTAGAGATCGTGGAGTGATGCATGATCCTTTTTTCTACTTTAGGCTTGATACGGGTAACTCCCCTATCTTATCTCTAATATACTAAAAGGTGTCCTTATTAAGAGGTTTTGTGAATATGTCTTCCAATTGTTCTTTGGTTTGTACATATTCCAATTTGACAGATTTCTCCTACACTTTCTACCTGATAAAGCGATATTTGATGGATATGTGCTTGGTTTATGAATGCATATTCAGGTTCTTTCATATGCTTATTGCATTTGTATTATCACAATTGATAACCACTAATTCCTCTATTTTTTCTTGAATTACTTTAACCATTTTTTTGATCCAAAAAAATTTAGTGTAGTTCACTATGACTACTACATATATTGTTTCTATTGTTGATTGATATATGCAGTCTACTGCTTACTAGTCCTAGCCACTAACCTTCCTCCAAGGAAGAATACAACTCCAATCATGCTCTTTTGGTCATTTGTGTTCTCTAGCTAGTCTACATTAGTGAAAACACTAAACTCAAATTTATCCATTTTGGTATACCATAGACCACATGCTTCTATACTGTTAAGGTATCTGAAGATTCTTTTCATAATAACTAAGTTTGATTCCTTTGGATTGGTAGATAGTCTATCCACTATCCCAATACCTTGTACAATGTTTTATCTATTATATATTACATAATAGATCTTAACACACATAAATCAGTAAATAGTTTTATTTACCTCTGGAATCTCATCCTCCTTTGATAGTTTACAACTAGTCACCATCAGAGTTCCCACCAATTAGGCCTCCTCCAAAGTGAATGTATATAGAATCTTCCTCACATATTTTTACTAATTTATGGAGATTCCTATTTTTATCTAGGACACTTGTAACCTAATTAAGAGCTTGATTTCTTTTGTCATTGACATCTTGAATTTCTTCAACCAATTCTATACTCATCTTATCATCTCCTTCAAAGATGATGTCAGCTACAAATATCTATGCAATCAACATTTCAACTCGTGTCTCCTTCTCTAGGTAGCTATTGTTTTTGTTACTCACTCTTATGAATCCAATCTTGATCAAGTATGATTTTAATATCTCATACCTCACTCTTGGTCATTCTTTTAGTCTATGCATGGCTTCTTTAGTTTGTACACTTGATTCTTTCCTTTTTCTATTTCAAACCCTTCCATTTTCTCTATTACTTCCTCTTCCAACACTCCATTTAGGAATGTGGATTTCACATACATATGGTAGAATTTTAATTTCTTATATTCTATAAAGGCTAGGAGTATCTTGACTCATTTTAGTCTTGCCACTAGTGCAAAGGTTTCTCCATAGTTTATACCTTCTTTTTGTGTATATCTTTTGTAGAAAAGTTGTCATTTGTTCTTGATCACTTCTCCATCTTCATTTTTTTTAATTTCCTAAACAAAAACTTCAGGTCAATAATTTTTTTCCTTTGGCTATGCCACTAAGTTCCATGTTTCAATTTTCTCTATTTGATTGATCTCTTCCTCCATTTCCTTTCTTCAATACTCATCCTCTAAAGCTTCCCTTGTGGCTCTAGGTTCAAAATGTGAGAGAAGACAAATTGTCTCTCTTGCCTTCCTCCTTTTCATAACTTTAGAATCCTTGTATTTAATGATATGATATAATTAGTGGTGTCTCCTTACATATTTTTCTAGTATTGGTTCCTCTCCTAGTGCTTCAACTTCTTGATCTTTAGGATGAGGTTCTTCTTCATGTGCTAGTTCTTTCTCTTGTACCAACTCCACTAGTGCCTCTTCCACTAACTTAATCACTAAAGAGAATATAAATTTCTTGTAATAATTTAGTTCCTTCCTTATTCCTTCTTCATTCTTCTCAGGAAATTCATCTACTTTCACATTGGTGAATTCTACAATCTTGTTTGTTTCAGTGTTCAAGCACTTGTAAGCCTTTCTCTTGGTAGAATATCCTAAGAATATATTCATCACTTTTTGTCTTAACTTTCCCTTTGTACTCATATCTCTTTATGTATAAACTTCTTCCAAACACTTTGAAGTGTTTAAGCATCCATAAGCCTAGCTCTTGGTAGAGTATCCTAAGAATATATTCATCACTTTTTTCTCAAACTTCTCTTAGTACTTATCTCTCTTTATGTAGGACATTCATTCAAACACTTTGAAGTAACTCACCAAGGGGAAGTGTCCAAATAGTAGCTTATATGGCATCTTTTTTAGACCATTCTTCACCTGTACCATATTCAAGGTGTACATGGTTGTTCTCGGAGCTTCTCCACATTAGACTTGTCAAGAATATTATGAATCATTAATGTTCTAGCATAATTTGTAATTATTTGGTTCCTTCTTTGTACAACACCATTCTTGTCTAGTATTATGGGAGATGACATCTAGCTTTTGATGTCATGTTCCTCATAATAGCTCTAAAACTCTTGGAAGGTGAACTCATCTCCTTGATATGATCTCAAGAACTTTAAGGCCTTAAGGGTCTCCATTTCTACTTCAGCTTTAATTGCTTTGAATGTATGAAAGGCTTCTAACTTTTTTTTCAAGTAAAAATAGTCCACATCATCCTAGAAAAAATTTCTATGAACGATGTGAAATACTTATCACTAGATACACTTTTATTGCTCATAGAACCACACAAGCTAGAGTGCACTAACTCTAATATTTGTTCAGAAGAAAATGACTTACTAGGAAAAACTAGAGTTGGCCAACTTTCCTAGTTGAGTTTCTTTATAGATGACATTGTCAGGATTTGTGATTGGAGGGAAGCCTTTTGCATATTTTTTCTTTCCTACCTTAACAATGCCCTCAAAATTTACATGGCATAAAATTTTATGCCATAGCTAATCATTCTCAGACTTAGCTATCAAATATGATTTACAATAGTGTTTAGGTAAAATAGATTACCTCTTATTTTCTCACCTATGGTATTAGTTTACCTGATTTATCAAGAATCATGCAAGACCTCTTGTTAGACTTAAACCTACCACCTATTTCTTTGTTGAGCTACACTTAGTAGGTAATAGTTTAGACCTTTCACTAGATAAACCTCTTCATAATTAGTGGATTCATTTAGGGATATGGTACCCTTTCCTCTTATCATGTATGAAGAATCATTTCCAAATATTACCATTCCTTTGTCACACTCTTTCACTTTGTGGAACTTTCTTTGATTACTAGTCATGTGATGAGAACAACTATTGTCCATGATCTAGTCTTTGTTATTGCTAGTGATTAATATTAGGGATCTCTCCACCCTTTCTTCCTTTATAGAAATAAATATTATCTCCTCCTCATTGTCATCAAAACATGTTGAATCCTCATTAGTCACAGCTTCTTTAGTAATATAACAATGCTTCTTCTCTTTTCCTTTGAATTTTTTCCCATCTCTTTCTCTTTTCTCTGTTAGCGAGCTTAGGATATCTAGTAGCTATGTGACCTATCTTTATATAGTTGAAACACTTGAAAAAAAGATTACCTTTGTACTTCTTTTTACCTCTTGGTAATATTTTTTTGAATATAACCTCCATATCTCCTTGCTCAACTTCTCAATGAAGAGACTTTCAAGATCTCTTCTATACCTAGAAGTGTTTTCCACTTCTTTTTATTTGTAGGGTGTAATAGGTGTAATTAAATCTTTGAATGAAACTTCACCCTTGGGTTGATTATTACCAAAATTTCTCAACTTGTTAAGGCATCAAGAGATACATCACTATTCTTTAGTGATCTCAATTCCTAAATGCTAAGACCCTTATGACATAATGAGATTGTAGAGTCCTTAGTATTTTTCTCACTACATCATCTTCTTCTATTTTTCCTCCTATATCTCTAATGCAAACCACCACATCTTTTACTCTCTTTCTATATTGCTCAATGTTCTCTCCTTCCTACATCCTTATGTCACCATATTTTCCTCTTGAAGTACCATCCTTTGGCTTTTGGATGTGCTTGTCTCCTCCTTACATAGTCTTAAGACTCTCCCAAATTTCACAAGTAATATCAAGGTCTTCTACATCAATGTACTCAACATATGAAAGAGTACTTACAAGAGGTTCCATGGTGGCTACATAGGCTTCCTTTTCTTTTATTTGATCTTTGTCAAGCACTCCTATAGGTTGAGCATACTTGGTTTCAACAGGCTTCTAGTATGAATCTTGTAGTGTTATGAGATATAGCTTCATTTTCCAAACCATAGGGCATAGTTTTCCTTTGAAAAATTTGGTTCTTCCCTCTTCATCATTTTGATCTTTCTTCGACCTATTAAAATCCTTCTTTTAGAGGACCACTAATGAATATAGTGAGGGGGGTGGGGGGGTGAATCAATATGTTGAAAATAACTTCAAAATTTCTTTTGAACTTACCTCACACTAGTCCACTAAAATGTATGACTAAAAAATAACCAATTAGTATTAAGAAAAAAAAATTCAGAGAAAAATATCATCACATAGCATTAAAAATTATCTTGTAGAAGCATGACTATCATGAAAACCACTATGTGTAAAATGATCCTCACAAAGCTTGCAGTTTCTTGAAGTACACCTAGTCAAGAGCTTATCTCTATCAAAAGATGAGAAATACATTGTAAAGTGTCACCCTATTAAGGGATTTAGTACAGACCTAAAAAATTCTTTTTGAATTAAGAGTATCCTGGTTAAAAGACTTAGAACACAAAATAATGTGTCACCCTATTAGGGGATTTGATACAAAGAACTTTTCAAAGCCTTCCCTTGATTGGATTTATTGTTGTAGTGATTATAAAACAACAAGAAGATTAATCTAAATAGAGTAGCTACTTCAATTAGATTTGTGTAGATCATTTTGATGTCCCTTGGACCTGTTAGCAACTTTCTCTTCTCTTTCTCAGTTTTATAACTCAGATGTGATAGCTAATGTTCTTGTTTCTACTAGCTACAATAGATTGTGTCATTGTGTTGTTTAGCACACTAGTTCTTGTCAATATACTTCACCTTTACATAGTGGTCTTATCTCTTCCTCTTCTCCTTTTCTTTGATATTGTGCTTAGATCATCTCTCTAGAATTTTTCTTGTCAATCTGCAATACAACCTTCTTTATTGAAATAAAAGGCTTTTATATGATCCTTGTTCATTCATCTACAATCAATACTTTAAGAATTTAAAATTTGAATTCACTAGCCTATGTTTAGCATGTACATGTAAGTGTCATGTACTATTAATATCAGATGTATCTAGTACGAATAGAAGTCATAAATGCTCTATGTATTTGATAGCTTGTCCATTTGGAAAGAATTCAATTTCAAATTATTTTTCCTACCCTTGATGTAAAAATATCAACTCCATTAAGTGGGACATTAGGTGCGATCCACCAACTTTGTGACATGTCAGACACATGTATCTTGCTTCTATAATTTATCCAACCACATTGGCTCAAACCTATCTTTGTGACCACTAGTTACTTCATCATTAAAACCTCCTTGTCTTATTAAAAACTTGTTCTTACATACTTATCTCAATTTGACTAAGCGTGAATGTCCTTATGACTTCTTTCTCTTGCCATAGCCTTGTCTTGTCTCTAGTCACCTATGGATGGGAGATGCACTCATGTGCATACATTGCATCACCAGTCACAACCATGTACCATTTGGTACTATGTCTTATCCTTTGACATCAATGACAACTAACTCATAATTGGTCACATCGGTAAGCTCCTCTAGTCTTGTTCCTTAGTCTTGTTTACAAATATGTCAATGATATATTACCTGAGTTTTAATTTGTTTCAATGGTTTCTCATAATTCCTTACCTAGTAAATGCTAACAATTTTGAAAAAATAAATCTTGGAAATCATTTGGCCCTAGAGATAAGTTTCAACATCTCAATTTGGGCCATTAATTTAGAGGATCCCCAATTGTTCAATGTATTTGTAAAAAGGGAAAAATAATTTGGCCAATTGATTTGGATTCTCTATTAAATCACCATCCATGTTCTTAATCTTAAAATTCATGTTTATGTTACACATGTTAAAAGTTTTATTATGAAATAACTTTGTATTTTGATCCCCCTCTAAAAGCCAAGTTTCAATTTTTTTTCCCAAAAAAAATCATCTTTAGCGAATATGTCTTCTTGTTTTCGTAGAAGTTTCCTTTTTGTAGAGGTGTTTTTCATTATACAAGTGTTCCTTATTCCATTTTTAAAATTTCCCTTTTAATTCTTTTATTTTTTTCCATAAAACAAAAAATTCTAGATCTAGTAAAGGATTCTTTCTCCCACCAAGATTCTAAGAGTTTAAGAATTTTTGGACCATTAAACCATTTTTTTCAAGTTTAAATGGGTTTCTAGAAGTCTTTCTTTAAATATTTATAATCTAATTGGGTAGTGGTCCAAGCCAACATTTGGAAATATAGAAGAAGCAATAGAGTGAATAAATCTTGAAAAGTCCCCTTAAAAATGAATCTATCTAACCTTTAAGCTATATAGTACATTCCATTTCTCAAGGGGATATTTATGAGATTTTTTTAATAAAAAAAAGTCCTTGAAATCTAACATTGATTAAGAAATTATATGCAAACCCCATATTTTTCCTTTGAGTCCAAGGTCACATTAAAGTTTCCACTGATAAAGTAAAAGTCATTTTTATTGAGATGCATGTATTTTTCAATTATAGACCATATTTCCTTCTTATCTATAGTGGATATTGTACATCAAACATTGATAAGATAAAATTCAACTTAGCTCCTGATTCTTTTGACTACTCCCCCATCGAATTGGGAAGGCTAATTCTATTTTCATAGATTATTTTCCTAGGTTCCCATAATATAGCCAATCCACCATATGAACCTATTGGTTCTGATAATTCACACTTTCATATTCCTATTTTTTTTGACGTTATTTACTTCTATCAAATTAAGTTTTATTTCTTATAGTAATATAATTTTACATTTTATTGTAGTTGAATAGCTCTTTAGTAAGAATTTCTTGTGATGAGAATTAATGCCCCTAACAATCCACAAAGTTAGCTTCATTGATCCTTCATAAGGAACTCCCTCTTTCCATATTTAAGAGACCAATTATCTTATGTTTGTTAATAGTAGTACCATCCAATAATCTTAATTATTTAAGAGATTTTCTACCTCACTTACTTGATTATTTTCCACAAATGGGGAGATATAATTCATTTTTATTCATGGCCATTCCTAGAGAATTATTGCTGATATTAAGTAAATTGAAACCTTCCACCTTAGGGGATTCCTTTTTAGTCTCAAGTTCTCTCATGATTCATTCACTGAGAATATGATCAATATGTTTCTAAGTTGTCAAAAAATCACCAATTTTACATATGCGTAATGTCAGAGGTTCCTCTCGAATAGACTTGTCTCCTGCCCCTCAGGAAATGATTCTTCATTATAAGAGACTGCCATCTCTTCCCAAATTTATATCTCAACCTCTTGAAGAGATAATCCCAAACTATTATATCCCATTTCAACCATTAAAGGAATCATTTTTTGTTTCACCTATGAAATTTGGGGAAAAATCTTTTAATTTTCATTCATCATTTTATTCTCATTATTAAAGTTCTCTACTCTAGAGTAATTAATACTATTCTAGGTTTTAATCATATTTCAATGAATTAGTTATCTCTAACTTCATCGTATACACTTTCAAAACTAGATAACATTTCTTGCAATTTACCCATGTTATACACAACACTCCTTATTATCTTTTCTTACTCTAAGAATGGGAGAGTAAGGTCATTTATATGAGGGTATCTTATTCTTGTTGAATATATTCCTTTGAAATAACTTCTACTATATTTCCCAAGATCTCATTACACAAACTTTGGATCCCTTCTTCAATATTGTGTAGTGATATCCTAGTTTTAGCCATAAACACATTTTTGTCAAAATTGCTTAAATGCATATTTATGATATTGTTTGTTTTTTTTGTAGAACATGAGTGTTAGGAAATTATTTTAGTAAAGATTTATATTTTTTCAACATTCATCTCTTCTACAATTTCACCTTCTTCCACTTCTAAATCATTGAGAGGTTCCTAGGAAGGATACATCTTCTTAGAAATAGGGGAAGTCACAATATTCCCCTCATCCTTTAAAAAAATAATACATAAGGTTCCTACACTTTTATCATCTTAAATGATAAACCCTACTTTATCCCAAACCCTGATCATGCCTTTCTATGGAAATCTAATGCAAATATTTAAGGTCATAGTGGCAAGATTATCATAATTACTCTCTCTATTTCCACTATTAGAATATTATAAAATGACCATGTCTCCAATAAACCCTAACTAAAATTTAGGGTAGAAATGATAGATCAAGTGATTATCAATCACTTTTGAAGGTTTAAGATTTTTAACATCTAATTTTATTTTAACTAAGAATTTAACTATTAAAAACTCCAATTATCTTGTTTCTATTTGATAGCTATAACCATCATATTGCCAATTTATCTAAGAATTTTACTATGAAGAAATTCTTTAGGAGACTCTTTAGTAACAACCCATATAGGAATTAAATTTGATGAAAAATTGCTAGGTTTTAAATTTGGTTTCCATTGAGAGAAAGTAATATTGTGGTCTTCAAAAAAGGAAATAGGACCAATTAATCAGATATTTTTCAAAGGAAAATTACAATTATTCAAGAAAAATATTCAATAAGAATTTAATACATACTTTCATCTTAAAATCTTTAGTAATCTAGACAACAATGTTTTTTTTATGGGGGATGGGATCCCACTCAAATAGGAAAATAACCCATATTTTTACATTGGTGTCATTGAAATTTTGTCTAAGCATAACTTATTATAGTCATAGTTTCATTTTCCATTTCCTCCTTCCAACCGTATGTTACAATGATTATAATAATTGAGAGGGGAGTGCATTGGTTATCCTAAGTACATATGTACCAATTCAACATTTAACAACTTCAAACAACTTATTTAAACTTATAAAGCATTACCATGTTAGAAATTTCTCGTTTTAAACTTAGGTACCTCTCTCTTGTACATATTGATCTTTAGCTTTAAGTCCCTTTACACTTTCCTTACAAGCCCCAAAAGCTCTAATACCAATTATTAGAATAGTTAGAATAACTAAGGTTGGGGGATGAATCAATTATCCTCAAGTCCATATATACCAATTCAATATTTAACAACTTCAAAAAACTTATGCAAATTTATAAATCCACGTGTCCAATATAGGGGTAAAAGTACAAAGTGTGTCACCTTTCAAGCTGACTTATCAGAACGACTGAATTTGAGTATTTCTATCCAAAAATTAATTTTTTTGAAACATATGATCTAGATAAATTCATTCTAGATAAGTTATATATGGTCTCACACTTTTCTAATTGGAAATGTCTATTAAATGCATGTTTTATACTAGTTTGTATCCAATTACTAAAGAAATAAAATTATTTTAGAAAATTGACATTTTAATAACTCTAACTTTTTTTTTTATGATTGAATTTTAGTAACATATAAACATCATTTTATAGAGCTCAAAGTCAAGAATATTCTCATATAGAGTTTATAGTTTTTTAATTAGATATAGTATATTGTAATTAAAAAAAATCTACAACCATTTATTTAAACACTTGAAAAGATGTCGATTTTGAGAAAGAAAAAAATATTAAATCATATTTAAAAAAGTAAAAATTATATGGCATTCTAGAGGAGAGAGTCCTCTTTAAGAATGTATAAATTTTTTTTTGGTTGGAATAGATTTGTTTTCAAAAATGTGGTGGGAGATGAAAACTATTGATTTCTTCATTATAAAAGAGAAAATATAGGTCTAAAGTCAATTTTTATATTTGATTGTTCTAGCTATATATGTTATATATAACATAGTCTAAGCTCAAATGGAAATAAGTTTATTTCCATATAGTTTTGTGGTGGGAACTAAACCCCTAATTTTCAATGTTTTTTAGCAACTAAAAAATCATCTATAAAAATTAGAAAAATATATCAATTCTTATTCCAAATAATTATTAAAAATTATAATCCTAAACTTCACCCATTTCTACACATTTCATTAGTTTACTTCATTTTCAAATTCTAAATACCAATGCCAGTTTTATGTCATTGAAAGTGAACAATTATACTTTTGTTAGCCTTTTCCTTTACAAAAGGGTGACACAGGTTTGTGCTTTTACCCATAGAAATTTAACTGTAAATTAACTTGTTCATTTCAATACTTAGTTCTCTATTCAGTATATAAAAACTAAAAGAAATATAAAATCATATATAGAATGAAACATGAAAACATCATTTGCACATGTATGACATTAGGATTTAATGTGGAAACCCGATTTGGGAAAAACCACCAAGTAACATACTACCACTTTTCACTCTTCTAAAGTGAGATCGGTTAAGAGCCAACCTTGGTAAAGGTTAAAAAACATATTACTAGGTGTGGCCATGTTAAAGAATTTAAATCACATTGTTAGGAGTGGCCTGGTTAGAGGTCTGTAGACCATTCCATTAGAATGTCACCTTGATTAAAGGATTTTTACCACAACAATGGTTTGAAAGTAACAACTAGGTTTGATATGTTCAAATATAACTCACTTTGAAAATTTAGATCTCTATTAAGTTCAATTTAGGTTCATCAACTCAACATCATCTATTCTCCATCTCTAATTTTCTTGGCAACCCTTCATACAATCTCACAACCACTGATTTCTCACTTCTTCTTTGCAACTCCATTCTTCAAAAGTTCTTCATCTATTCACCAATCAACCAACAAAAACATCTCATATGCCTCCATAAACATGAAACTTTGATCTTTTTTTCTTAAACATTTCCATAGACCTTAGGGTTTGATAAGATCCAATGAATTTTTCGATCATTTTTTCCTTCTTCTCCCTCCTTAAAGTTCTAGATCTTTTTTTCTTAAAAATTTCAATAGACCTTAGGGTTTGATCAGATCCAATAAATTTTTCCATCATTTTTTCCTTCTTCTCCCTCCTTAAAATTCTAGAAACTTATCCTTGAATTCTTTCCTTAGATCACTTTTAAAAACTTAATTCATGCATTAAATATGCCAACTCATTAATCCTTATCATTCACACATTTTGACCAATTCAAAAATTCAACAATGTCAACCTTAGATCTAGATTCTTCCATAAGATATTAATTTGTTGACACTTGGTCATCACTATACTCTTTAGTTCAATTGTCACTATGTAGCTTGGTCTCTACTCTGTCTTACTCATCTTACACTAGCTTGCTCAATCTTCACTACGCTTGGTTGCTTCTCCATTTTACCTTCATCTTTCTCTATCATAAATGTCACTTGACTTGTACTTTTTCTTCTTGATTTTCTCTTAAGTACCTTATTCTTTTATTTCATTGACCTAGTAAATTGTCACTTGGTTGTGCTTAGTGTTTTACTCAACTTCTTGTATTTCATCAACTATCTCTTCTACACATTGACAAAATTGTCTTCTTTTCTTAATATAATGATCAAACAACACATTATCTTTTCAAAGACTAACTGATCAAGTTCTCATTGTAATTCCATCATACTTAACTTCTCTTTACTCAACAACTTCACTAGTTCACCTTCCTATCTCTTCTTTTCAAATCCTCTTCATCAATCAATAGATACGACACTCAACGTTGTTAGTAAATGTCTTACTAGTAAGATTTGATATCAATGACAACATAAATTTTTTTCCAATTGTAGTTTCCAGTAACCTCCCTCTTTGGCATTGATGGAAATACTTTTAGTTACCATACAATGCCAAAAATGTTTTCTTTATTTTCACTCTGCCATTTCTGTCTATGTTCACTATACTAAGTCTTCGTTGATATCCTTAGTTTCATTTTGATTCTCTTCCATGCAATCATACAGATCATTGATATGCTTCCTCTTTACTTCTGACACTAATTGAAGTAACAAATGTGTTAGTTCCCTCTTTGAAATACATCTCCTACTTTGTTATCTTGACATTCATATTCTCCCTCTTTTACCGAATGGTATCTCAGCACACATCTCCCACACACATCTTCAGATATTGGATGGTAAATCATCATACATATCCCTCTTTGATAATAACTACAAAGAAATCATCCTATATACACATCACTTGCTAATTGATCTTTTGAATTATGACTCCCTTTTTGAGCTTCTACTTGCAGCTCCAACAAATCATACAGTTGTCCTTGTGTTTATATATTTTTCATAGCTTTCAGAATCTCCTAAAGTGTGACCTTTTGCATCAATCTATAAGATATTATGATTATAAAAAGTGATGAAATATTTCATCTCTTCTTTTTTTGCTTTAGATAAGGGGAATGATCCCTAACTTACCTCTTATATAGACATAAGCATCCTTAGGTAATTCCTTAGATAATATATCAGATATCTATTCCTTGGTGTTCATCAAGTCCAACTTCTTTATCTTGTACTAGCTCTCTCAAGTAATGATATTTGATTTCAATGTGTTTTGTCTTTGTGTGAATCAAAATATTTTTATATATGTTTATAGCACTTGTGTTATCACAATATATCACCACAGGTTTGGTAATTTCTTCTTTCATACCTTTCAACAATTTATTGATCCACATAGAATTTGAACAATTAATTGTTGGTGCAACATACTCAACCTCTATTGTAGTTTTAGAATTACAATTTTACTTCTTTCTTGTCCATGAAATCAATTTCTTTCCTAGAAAGAAAATGTTTCAACTTGTACTTTTTCTATCATCAACATTTTGAACCCAATCAAAATCTGTGTAAACTTTCAACTCAAAAATATCATTCTTCTTGTATCATAATCTATAGTCTTCTATACCTTTTCGATATTTTAATATCCTTTTCATATTTATTAGGTGATTTTATCTAAGATTAGCAAAAAATCTTACAACAGTACCAACAACTAATGTAATTCTAAGCCTTTTATGAACAACATATTGTAATTTTCTAATCATTGATCTATATAATGTCTGATTTAATTATGAAAAATTATCATTATTCAAAATTTTATGTCTAGTGATCATAGGTTTTCCAACTGGTCTTGAATCTTCCATTCCAAAGGTCTTTAGTATCTCCTTGATATACTTTGATTGTGTAATATAGATACATCTTGTCATTTGAATCTCTTCATTTGATAAACTTGGAAACCAACAAAGAATTTAATCTCTCCAAACATTGACATCTCAACTTACTTCTTTGTCTCATTACCAAGTGATTTTCACATCAAATCTTGACCTCCAAATATGATATCATCACCAAAAATGTCAAGTAACAATAGCTTTCTTTTAGATTCACTTTTTAAGTAGAGATTTTTATTATCATTTTTGGCTGTAAAATCAAATTTCAACAAATAAGTGTGTAACCTTTCATACCATTCTCTAGGAGCTTATTTCAAACCATACAATATTTTGTATAACTTACATACCATGGTTTTCTTGCTAAGAACAACAAATCCTTTAGGTTGTTCAATTTAGACTTCTTCCTCCAAAATCCCATTTAGAAATGCAGATTTGACATCCATTTGATATACCTTGAAATTTTTGTAAGAAGCATATGAAAGCAATGTTCTTACTCCTTCCAATCTAGCAACTGGAGAAAAAGTTTCTCTGTAATCAATTCCTTCCTCATGCATATCCCTTGAAAAACAATCTTGCTTTTTTCCTTGTAACTTCACCTTTCTCTTTCATTTTTTTTAATGAATACCCATTTAGTTCCATTCACATTCTTATATTTTAGTCTAGGTACCATTGCCTATATCTAGTTCTTCTTTATTTGATCAATCTCCTCATTCATTTGTTTAATCCAATCTTTATTCTCCAAAAAATATTTGACTATTGTTTCCTCAAACTCATATAGTTAACATGTATAATTCTTCAAATGGTTTCTTTTGTGACTCCTAAATATTTGTCTCCAATGATTTGATCAGGTTTGTGGTGTCTCCTCACATATTTTTTTAATACAAGTTCAAATATTCTTTCTTCTTTTGGTAATTCATGTAGTCCATCTTTCTCATCTTCTACAAGTATTTCCTGTTGTAACTCAACATCTATGTCTAGTGTTAAACTTCCTCTCTTTGACTCCTATAGCTTGATGCTTGGTAGCATGTTGAGTTTAATGCCCTACTAGGGAACCCAAGAGAAATTAACGCTTAATGTCACTAAGCTTGCTAAACATTTTTTTTGAATTATTAAAACAATCAAGAGATAACATAGTGGAAGAGATAACTCATATACATACATAATAAATACAATAATATTTACATCTCTCAAGGGTTCCATAATGTTGAATAACACACATAAGTCTTAATATGATTAAATTTGATAACTAAATAAAGTACATGTCAAAGAATAGCCATAGGTACAAAATCACATGAAAGAATATACAAGTACATAAGATACCACATGGTATAACTAGAATGCATACTCATCCTCTACACACGTCACAAGGTATGAAATGCTAAGAGAATATACATCATGATGTTTAAAGAATTAAAGTAAAATATACTAGAATACAACCATAGAACATAATCACAAGTTAAGAAGAATAGAAAAACTACACAAGGTACATCCAACATCAACATCTAGCTATTGGATCTCAATGGTATAGGAAATACTACCACCCGACCTCATGGAACCTAAATGGCCCACTCCCACTATGTTGAAGAGATAATCTCAAGTCCCAAATGCATAAAAATCCAAGAGTCATAAAAAGAATCTAGGTCAAGGAATCTTGATAGCAATCCATCTCAAAGGTACCAAGTACACAAGTAACATCTAATCGAAGAGGTGAAAAAGACACATAGGATATCTAACATCCATGTGGACAAGTTTCATCACATGAGTCAACTCTAAGGTTATCGTGGAAGTGCCTCTAGACTTTGACCCCCTAGTGACTCTATGTGGCATCAATATCCTTTCTTATAGACAAAGCATACCAATAAGGCAAGGTCCCAATCAACCATCCTCTTTATTACTATCCCACTCTATACTAGCACTCAAGGCATGGGTGAGGTAACACACTACCTCTTGTTAATTCATTTTAACCCCATTAATGAGAATGTGATCACTTATTAATACAATTTACAATGGGTTATCAGGTAAGCCTCTTTAGGGCTTCAACCTCCATTTCAAGCCACTTCCCAACATACACATAGATAGCCTACCCTAAGCTCATAAAAGTATATCTCATAAAATCCAAATATTCACCTTAGTCATATATAAGTAACTAGAAAGTACCAATAGATAACTGATCAAAACCTCACAAGTTATACCAAGAAAATCACACCACATGAGCTTACAAAGGAGAACATTATCTCATCACAAAAATACACGAATATAACACATTGTTTTGGAATGAAATGATTTTGACTAAACAAAACCATATAAAAGAATCATGAAAATAACCACTTCCTAGGCCCTTGGTAAATATTTTTGTTTGGTTGAACTACTAGGTTTCCCCAAAACCATTGCAAGATAAAACACAAAATCTAAATAGACATTTTAAAAAAGTGTAGTTAATCAACCATTTTGGTTTTCAATATAATTTCATAAGAATCATTTTGGAACAAAGTTCAAGTTTCCATTTGTGAAATTTTTCCAGTAGATAAGGTTCTAAGTTTAGTTTGATCATAAAGCCCTTCCTAATTTCTGTATTTGTAAAGAACCCATTCATACTAAAAAAACTATGCTTTCATTTCATTCACAATAATAGTAATTATTATTTACTCAAAAATATAATAATATTTAAAATCAAAAGAATTCTTAAATGGTAAATAATGCTGGTGGGAAACCATTAGGACCTAGGGATTTATAAGCTTTCATGGAAAACACAGCTCTATGGACTTCCTCCTCAGTCACCATCTGCACAAGCTCTTCATTCTCTTCAGTCGAGATCACTGAGGGCATAGTCTCAATCAACCACTACCAATCCTCCTCTCTGAAGTCCCTCTATTCTTTCTTGAAGGAATTGCTAAAGTAAGCCATTGCCTGGTTCCCTATCTGTTTAGGTTTGTTCAACTTCACATTATTGTCATCTTTAATGCTATCAATAGTATTTCTCTATTAATAGTGTTCAATATAGTTGTTAGCTCGTGAACGATCTTCCAAAAAGAAGGTAAAACTACCACATAGGCAAAATTTCATCAGCTTTTACACAATATGTGAGAAGCAAACCCTACACAACATTATTGGGAGATCCTAATGAGTTGTATAGTGTTTAGATAATCCATCATCACATAAATCTAACACTCTTTAATAAAATTTAAATCTACAAGTATTTATATCCAATAATTTTTTAAAAATAAATAAATAAATTCAATTTAAACTAAACTAAATTTAATTAACTTTCAAACTAAAATTAATTTTAAATATAACTAAATTACCTTTAACTAAATTCATATTTAATAAAATCAAACTTATTAAACTTTACTAATATTAAAAAATTTAATATATAATAAAAAAAAATATTTAAAAATAAAATAAAATTCAACATACCTTTTTTTTTTTTTTAACCCCACATGGGGGACGTTGCTAGGCAGCCACATCCACTACTAGTAGTCGCATGCATTGCCTAGGCAATTTTGTGTGCTGTTGCAACAACATGAGCTGCTTGCAATGCACAGTTCTATGAGTTGTTGCACATAAAGGGAGAAAGGGGGATGGGGATGAGGAGGTGGCCCTTGTCCACATCCAATATACATTTTTTAAATTATTATTTTTAAATAAATTTTTCATCACAACTCCTTCCTTAGCACAAATTCCAACAATAGTACTTATTACAGTATATTTATTTACTGTGATAAGTATTGTTTATATATATATATATACACACACATACATACATACATACATACGTACATACATATAAATTGTTATTCCTATTCACAAATCTGATAGAGGGAATAATTGTAAGCAATTTAATAAATAAAACAATGAACTTTTCTCAGATTCAAACACTACCCATGAACTAATTTTCATCAATTCAAATCTTTTTTTCAACAAGGGTTTCAATTTCAATTTCTTTTTCTTTCACATACGTTTATGAACAACAACTTCAAAATAAGGGTTTCAATTTAAAAATATATTTTTCATAAACAAAATTGATATAATAGGCATAAAGAAGATAAAAAAATTTCAAGAGATTTCCTACAATGAATTCTACAAGATTCCTACCTCAATCGGATGCTATGATCTAACAATAGCTCAACGATTGCAAAATTCATTTCTCCCATATCCTTTAGAAATTTCTCATCTTTTAATCTCTTAATTGCTCCTCCAAAGCATGTGTGTGTAGAAATGAGCTCAAATTTCTTGATAAAAAGAGTCTAACCCTACCTAGAGCTTTTGTTTCACAAACATGCAAATTCCTCTTCTTTAAAAAACTTTAATTATTTTAATTTATTTAATTCCTCTGTACATGCTTTTTAGCTTTACTTAGAATAAACCTTATTTAAATTATTCTCACTTCATTTTTTAATAAGAAAGATAGTTTGAGAAAACATATTTATTAATTTAACTAATAATAATATTTAAAGTCCATTATTTAGATGCAACTTCTAAATTTATTATTATTAAATTAAATAAATATAATTATGCCAGATTTAGTCTTTTAATTAAATCTTTAAATTTAACTCTTCTATTTAATTAATTTCTTAATTAATTAAATATAATAAAATTGATTTTTCTTTATAAACATTTCTATTTAATTAAATAAATTAATAATCTCTTAGGTTATTTTAATTATAGTTGAAAATCACAACATATCCACAAACTCAATAAGATAAAACTTGACTACAAGGACAAACTAAGAAATCGAACTCAAAGGTCAAGATCTTGAATTTACATCACCTTGATGAATTCAAAAAGGTAAAGAAATTAAATACTTATCTTTTATCTTAAGACAATTAGGCTTGGGTTAAGGATTTGGACTTGATATTTCTCTTCTCTCTTCTACCATTGAGATATTGCGATAAGACACACTCATCTTAGCAATTCATGGAAGTTGATGTCGAGTACTTGCAATGGAATAAAAGCCAAATGTGTACATACATATACATATACATACATATATATATATATATATATATATATATATATATATATATATATATATAGATACATACATACATACATACATACATACATATATATTTGTGTGTATGTGTAGTTTGTCAAATATATAATCCTAGCATGTAAATAGTATCAACCAAATCAGGTAATCAAGTACCACTAAATCAAATCATATAATCATGAAAGCTAGCCTAAAAGAATTCAACAATATAAAATAATAGAAAACTAGGGTAAGGCACCACACTAAGGCTCCTCAAAGCTTATCTATTGAAGCTTGATAGTACCATTCTACTGATATTCGACAATCATTATCTCTAGTTTAGGTAATGTACTAGGTTCTCCTTCATAGATATATAAAAAGTTTTTGTAATCTTTATCTTTCTTGCATTCATCTTCATTTTTTTCTACAAATTCATCAACTCTAACATTTATATTGTTGACCCTCATTTTCACTTTGCCTAAATTCCAAAATTCTAATGTGAATATGTATTGAATTATATTAAGCTGATAGGGTTTTTTGGTAATATGTTTAATCCTCTAGTAAGAACCTTAAATTTGATTATACTGGCCCATCTCTAGCACTTAGGTTTCTTTGAAGTTTCATAAATTTATTTTCCCTAGTAAGAAAACCCTTTTTTTAAGTCCGTGCCCTTTTTGAACTTTTCAAAAGTTTCAAAGGGCTATATTTTGTCTTAGTACTTTGATAGTTTAATGAAAGCTAGTGAAGATTTTAAGTGTGGGACTTGGTGACCAAGGTTGATTGCATAGTTGAAGCTCATCATAAGATAGGGGCCTATTAAAGGTACAACCCCATGAAGCAATAAAGTTTCCTTTGATTGCCCAGTCAGAGCAGTCAAATTCCCAATTGCCTTTTATACCAGAAATGAGTGAAGTAGTCAATCAAGCCTCAATGGCACGATCACTTGAATAAAATAGATGTGATAAGTATAAAAACCATTGGGAAAATGCTTATGATCATGTGGTCAAAGCATCATAAGATAAAGCTTGAAGGATAATTATGACTGAGAAAAATTGTTAAGAAGTCTATGAAGAACCTTTGATTACATGGTCATAGGGTTGATTAAATAGTTAGAAGGTTTGACTACAAAGGAGCGACCAAGTTAAAATACTTGAAATTATTCTCAGTCACATGGTTCAAGAAATTAAGTCATGTTATGTAGAATAGAATGCAATTGGGTGAAAGACAATTATGAAGCCAAAAGTCATTTATTCACTTGGTCATGTGGTCATAGTAGACATCTAGTTCCTAGACCACAAAAGGGTTAAGAAATTGTTAAATTGTGTAGTCATGATGTTAACTAAGAAGTCAAAGGGATAAGTCATGACCTAGTGATTAGTACTACAAAGTGCATGAAATATTTGATCACTTAGTCATGATGTCAAAGAAGATAAGGGTAATTAAGGTAGTGACTCAATAATGTAGTTAACTTACAAGAAAGATATATGTGATCACACTTTCATAGTTATAAGAAGAAAGTGATTAAGATGAGCCGTGACATGGTGAAAAAGGTTAAATTTCTCATCTACAAGGTCATGTGGTTAAGTATCAATAGAAATGGTTTAATCATGACTAGGCAAAAAAATTAATACCAAAGCATAGTATGGTAGATTGCACAGTTGTGATGTTAAAGAAATGTTAATAAGGATATATTGTGAAGTGGTGATTGGATGAAAAGAGCATAAATATCCTTTTTTCACATGGTTGCAAAGAAAAAATTTTGCTAAATAAATGAAGCCACAACTCAAAAAAGTCTTAAGGTCAAACTACATATAGTATTTTGATCACATGGTCATAGGGGTGGAAACCTAGAAGCTTGAAAGGTGTGTGAAGCCGTGACTTGTGATTGCTAGGAGAATTCACATGGTCACAGGTAGTAAGTATAACTGTTCTTGAAATGGAGTGATCATGCAATTAAAGATAAAGATATGTCAAATGTTTAAGGCACTCAATCACACAATTAATAGCTAGAAGCAGTGATTAGACCACAAATCAGCAAAAGGAGGTAGAAAGCTAGTGATCACCTAGTTGCCTATGTTTTAGTGCTAAGGTAAATGATGATTGCAGAATGGAGAACAAAGGGAGTCTTAGGGTCACAAGGATAGGTCTTAATGCAAAAATGACATTTAAAGAGCCTCATTATGATTTAAAAGCGATGCCTTGTCAAAAGTACATAAAGAATTAGGAAAAGTTGGTAGTACAAGAAGGTTTTGGCACTTCTATAGAAATTGATATTTTTCATGCACGTTGACATAACTAGATATAAATTCTTCTTTGTTGATTTTTCTCTATTAATAAGTTGATATAACAATAGTCTAAGCTACAATCTTTTGCATAATCTAGAGATAAAATTTGAGCACTTAGATATTTCTAGAGCTTGCAAAGTTTTTTAGATTAATTAGAAGTTGAAGTTGACAGAGTTTATTGTAAAGAATCTATTTGTAGAAATCATGGCATAAGAAGAGGGTAAGATAATAGCTCAAATTGATGTGGAAGAATCTTCACAAACTGTTGAACAAGGAAAGCCAAAGTTTGTGACAATGTATGTAGAGGAGTGGGTATATTTTCTTCTAGGCATTTCTCATGTTCCTAGACATTGAATGCACATTTTTTTAGAGATACACATTCCTTCTGAAGAGATTTCATTGTACTAGATACAAATAGAAATAAGATTTTTTGGTATTTCCATCATAGTAGGTATGAAAAGTCACTCATTTGCAACCCATGGGTTCAAAATATGGAAAAATTGATAATGCTAGAAGTAATAGTGGATGTTGATCTGATAAAGGCATTATTCAAGTCCTACAATCCAAAAACTGAAGATTTCCATAGGAAGGACATGAGTATCCTATGCAGACTAGATAGGGAAACCTTCATTGAGGTTTTTGACCTAGGAGGGCCTATGACAAAGGAAATTGAAATGGATAAAATGAATGAAATTTTCAAAACTTCTAAAAATTTCTTTACTAGAAAAGTAATGAAGAGGCACATTCCCAAGTCAAAGCTAGAGAAGGGTGAAATGCCAAAGAAGATAGGATACCTAATGCCACTTGAATTCTTTTACAAGTATTTTAGGTACACCATCTATGGGATAAAAAAGATGATAGGAATTGATGGAACAAATAATGATCCATGTTACATATATATCATTGATTTGGACATTCAAATCCAAATCATAATGTTGGGTATGATTTTGTGGAATATATCATTAATAGAATAAATGATGAAATTGTGGTGGCTCAAAATGGAGAATTTTAGATATTTTCACTACTCATTGCTAATGAAAATTATTTTATACAAGAAAATAGGGCATATATGCATGAACTTGAATCCAATAAAGATATTGGAGAAAACCTACCCATGCAGATGTGGAATCGCTTTTGGTAAAGGTTTTATCCCTATGCTAGTGTTATTACTTTTTACAATGACTTTGTTTTCCCTATTACAAATATGTTAGTAGATATACCTAAAAGGGTACCTAGAGGGATAAGAATGTTGATAAGACCATCTACTTGCCCAAATAGGGATAGGGTACTTAGTCATGATTGGGCTAGCCTTTTTCTATTTGAATTTTTTTCAATTATAAGGATTTTTGGGTGTCCACAGCCCCCACATGTATTACCAATATCCTTGAGAGATTAGGCCAATTAGAATTATTTTGGAAAATGCTTATGTTGAAGAAAGAGTATGTAGGCCCTAGTGTTAAGAGAGGCTCCCTTGTAGCAAGGAATGCAAAGATAGGAGACTTTTTGATAAGAAAAGATTCCATAGAGGAGATTGACCAGCATATGGGAGAGTTTAAGTTTCCTTCATCTCCTGCTAGAACCTATGATCTGAAAGATTTGGTGAGGCATGAAAATGAGAAAATATACCCTCCCAAGTAGCAAACAAAATTAGGCAGAGGACTGCATAATGAACTATTTGGAAATAGAGGTGTGTAGGGATAGAACCCAAAGATGGAGAAAGATAATGAAGATTAAAGAATCCATGAAGGCAGTTGATCCATCATTTAAGCATTTCTACCATTAGGAAGCCTACTTAGATAGATATAATAAGTGCTTAGATGAATTTGAATAGATAATGACACAAGTATCTACTGAGAATAGAAATAGGGTAGAGCGTCGAATTCCTTAATAGGAGGATGTCATAACCATTAAGGTTGAAGATGACCAGCCAGAGAGTTCTTGGTGGGAAAAAGGGAGAAAGAAGTAGAAAATGATTGAGATCCTTATCAAGGTCAAAGGAAAGGTATTGAATTTTTTTCCAAAAGGATCAAAATTCTTTGACAAATAAGACATAACTTCTTGTTAAAGCAAGCTGGTGAACATGAAAAGATGCCAAACAAGACTGAATTGCAAATTCATATGTTAGATGAGCAAATCATTCAAGCTCATGAGTTTATGAAAGATGATGAATTCATCAAATTAGATGAATTCAAGTCTTTCTTGTACAAGGGTGAACCCACAATAGTTGGTTACACTTTTTTGGAGGAAAAAAATCCTCAAAAATAACACGACCAAAATTTTTTTACTTCAAAGTTTCGATAGAAACTTTAGAAATAAGTTTTGATCAAAACAAAAAAATGACATAGTTTCGATAGAAACTATTACCTATTTTTAGTTTTGATCAAAAATATGTTATAAGTTTTGATCAAAACTTATAATATAGTTTCGATCAAAACTAAAACCCGACTGCAGATTTAATAAACATGCAGTCAGGCTTTTAATAGTTTTGATTGAAACTATATGATGCAGGAGCATCCAGAGGTATAAGGGCAATCCTACGTCACCCAAAAAAAATGTACTTAGACTTAGTTTTTGTTTCATGTGTTTTCATTTCTAGATACCCATTTGGGTCAAATAAAGGTTCCAACTCTCACAGTTCCACTATCAGTATTCAAGGATAGAGTATTTGAACACCTTGGGATACATGTAAATGCCAAAAAAATAGGAGTATGTAATTGAGCCATTATTTTGGTGAACTAGGAGGTGTAAATTGGCCAAATGAATGTAATTGTAATTTAGAGCATTCCAAAAAAAGAATCAGGTCAAAAGGCCCCATGGTTTGAAAGTTATCGCAATTTTTTGGGTTTTGGAGACCTCCTAAAAATGCTTCAAAGTCAGGTTAGGGGCATTAAATGACCTAAAAAAGGGCCAAAAAATGGGGGACAAGCAAAGCTGGTCCATAGGGCTATAGAGCGCTTTGAGAGCTTTCCAGAAATGTAAACGGTTTTTCAATCAGAGCTACGGTTCAAAAGTTATGCCTCCCGAAAGTTTGGTTACCATTTTTGGATTCTTCTAGATTTGCACCAACTTCTAACACGGCTTCTGGAGCCTTCTACTTGGTTGGTGGATGCCTACTAGCACTTTCTAGAATTTATTACTAGTCCTTAACCCTCCAGGGTCTATTTAAGGACATTTTTGGCAGTGTAAAAGGCAGTTCAGGGTGGAGTTTGAGAGGAGGTACTGAAAGGAGAAATTATCTCCAGATTTATGTTATTGTAAGCCCTTAGGGCATGTTTTGAAGTCTATTTTCTCTGTACTAAATGTACTAGATTATTTTTATAGTTAATACAATTTCCCTTTTCCTGTTGTGTCCATTCTGTGCATGGGTTGTGTCCTCATCAAGTGGTATCAGAGCTGGTTTTCTTGAGAGTGTAGACAAAGCGTCAACTGTGAGGCAGTTTGCACCAAGACTGTGTGGTTGTGGGTTTGAGTTAAGAAGATTCCTCCATGAAGAGAGCATGGTGGAAGGGCCAAAGCTATTAATCTTGAAGAGGTTAGAGCCCTCCAAAGGCAGGTACAAGCATTGCAGGAGGAGCTCCGTAGAGGAACAAATGTTGCCACAGGTAACAACAATGAGGATGACAATGAAGAAGAAGAAATTGGACCAGAAGGGGAATTTGATGGGGAAGTTCTGAATCAGGCAGAGGAAAGGCTTTTTAGGGCCATTACTAAATTTGGGAAAAGACCTACAATTGATGTGGGTGTATTTTCAGGAAATCTAAAACCAGATGAGTTGATCGACTAGATCAATGAACTGGAAGAATACTTTGAGTATGAGGATATTAGGGACCTAGATAGGGTTAATTTTGCAAAGGCCAAACTAAAAGGCCATGCCAAAATCTAGTGGCAAGAGGTTCAATTGGAAAGAAATAGAAGAGGAAAGGAGAAGATCACAAGGTGGGATCGCATGGTGGACAAATTGAAGAAGCAGTTCATTCCTGTGGACTACGAGCTTGATTTGTTTAAGAAGATGCATGGGCTAAAGCAAGTAGAAAGATCAGTCCAAGAATATACAGAGGAGTTTTATCAACTTTTGATTAGAGTAGGGCATGTAGAAGAAAATTAGGAGAAGGTTGCTCATTATATCAGTGGGTTGCGACCTAGCATCCAGGAGGAATTAAGTCTGGTAAGAATGACCAGCGTTGAAGAGGCATACCAGTTTTTCCTATGAGTTGAAGAGAAGCTGAATAAAAGGTTTGCAGGGAGACAAAGAGGGCATGGTCAAGGAGGAAGGGGAAGCAGTAGGTCATCTGGAGGTTGAAATGAAACCCAAAAGAAAAATGAAGATGTGGGTACTAGCAGGAACCAGAGGAATGAGGGTTTCAACCGCTCCCGTGATCAAGACTTTGGAAATCAGAGAGCAAGAGGTAGAGGATGTGGACAAGGAAGAAGAGGCTTCCATGGTACCTATTTACTTTGCAACAAAGAAGGTCATCATGCCTTTGAATGCCCTCAATGACAAGGAAGGATAGATAGGAGAGATGAGGGTTAAGCTAGGGTTGCTCATGTGGATGAGGATGCATAGTCATCACATTCAAAGGATGCAGAAAGAGGAGAGAGCTTCGTAAATGAAAGGGTCTTATTAAGTGGTGAGATTGAACTAGGACAAAGGAGTTTGTTTCATACCAGGTGCAAATGTGAGGAAAAATGTTGTGATGTGATCACTGATGGTGGTAGCACTGACAACTTGGTGTCAGAGGAGATGGTCTCTAAGCTAAAGCTCAAGAGGGAGAAACATCCCTAGCCCTATCAGATTGCTTGGGTAAAAGATGATCATAAGGTCCTAGTAAGTGAACAATGTTTAGTGAAATTCAAAATTGGGAGTTACCATGATGAAGTTCTCTCTGATGTTATTCCGATGGATGTTTGCCATCTATTATTGGGTAGACCATGGCAGTTTGATAGACATGCAGTACATGATGGTCATGCAAACACATACTCTCTAACAAAGGATGGAGTTCGTCACAAACTGAAGCCCATGAAAAAGGAAGGTGAAAAGGTATGTAGCAGTGCTAGGATTTGTCTTGTTGATGGAAGGGAGTTTTTAGATGGAATGAAACATCAGTGTATGTGCTATGCTTTGATTCCTAGGAAAGATAAAGAAGGTAGTAGTGAAATACCACTTGAAGTTTCAAATTTACTAGGTGAATTTGGAGATATTATCTCTGATAATGTTCCTGAAGGATTGCCACCAGTAAGGAAAATTAGTCACTAGATAGATCTAATTCCAAGAGCAAGTTTTCCTAACAAGGCTTCTCATAGGATGACTCCTACTAAAACAGAGGAGCTAAACAGACAGGTTCAGGAGCTATTAAGGAAGGGCTTGATTTGGGAGAGCCTAAGTCCATGTGCAGTACCAGTAGTACTCACACCAAAGAAGAATGGAGAGTGGAGGATGTGTATAGATTCTCAAGCTATAAATAGGATAACCATCAAGTACAAATTTCCTTTGCTAAGAATGGATGATCTTATGGACTGCTTAAGTGGAGCTCAGTACTTCACAAAGATAGATCTCAAGAGTGGTTATCACCAGACATGGATACGAGAAGGAGATGAGTGGAAAATACCCTTCAAGACCAAGGAGGGTCTTTATGAGTGGTTAGTCATGCCCTTTGGATTGACAAATGCCTCAAGCACCTTCATGCGGCTTATGAATGAGGTACTTAAGAAGTTCTTGGGAAAATTTGTTATTGTCTATTTGGATGATATTTTAATTTTCAGCAAGACTTTGGAAGAACATTTATTGCATATTCGTAGCATCCTTGAAAGTTTAAGGGAAGAGAAACTGTTAATTAATTTGAAGAAGTGTATCTTTGCAAAAAGGGAGTTAGTCTATTTGGGGTTTGTTATATCACCTGAAGGTCTCAAAATGGATCCAGAGAAGGTAAAAGCCATCTTGGAATGGCCTACTCCAAGGTCTACTACTAGGGTAAGATCATTTCATGGTCTAGTTAGTTTTTATAGGAAGTTTATTAAGAATTTTAGTGGCATATGTGCACCCCTAACTGACACAATAAGAGGGGATAGAAAAGAATTCAAATGGACTGCAACAGCTATGAGAAGTTTTGAATTGCTAAAAAAGAAGGTGATAGAACAACCTGTGTTGGCACTTCCAGATTTTAGAAAGGTGTTCTAGGTGGATTGTGATGCTAGTGGTAGTGCTATTGGAGTTGTATTAAGCCAAGAAGGTAAGCCTATTTCATATTTTAGTGAAAAATTGAATGATGCAAAAGAAGAAGTATTCTGTTTATGATCAAGAGTTCTATGCAATAGTTTAGGCCTTAAAGAAATGGAGGCATTATTTGTTGCCAAAGGAATTTTTTTTGTATACTGATCATCAGGCATTACAATACCTAAATAGCCAAGGTAAATTAAATTAGAGGCATATGAAGTGGGTAGAGTTCTTGCAGAGCTATACATTTGTGTTGAAGCATAGAAGTGGAAAATCTAACAGGATTGCAGATGCACTAAGTAGGAGACAATTGTTGCTTACAGTAATGCAAGTTGAAGTAGTCGGGTTTGATGAACTCAAGAATTTATACCCTGAGGATCCTGATTTTGTTGAAGCATGGAAAGCTTGTAAAGAGCCTGTTGCTGTAGATAGAACCAAGTGGTTAGACTATTTGATTCAGGATGGCATGTTGTTCAAGGGTAGTCAATTATGCATTCCAAGGAGTTCCATGAGGGAAAATCTGATTAAGGAGAAACACAACGGAGGGATGGCAGGACATTTTGGTCGAGATAAGACCATTACCATTCTTAGAGAACATTATTTTTGAGCCTCAAATTTCACAAGATGTGAAGAAGTTTGTACAGAGTTGCCAGGTTTGTCAAGTTGCCAAGGGATTTAGTCACAATACTGGACTATATCAGCCATTGCCTATTCCATCAAGGCCATGGGAGGACATAAGTATGGATTTTGTTCTTGGATTACCAATGACACAATGCAGTAATGACTCAGTATTTGTGGTGGTTGATAGGTTCTCCAAAATGGCACATTTCATTCCATGCCACCAGACTCATGATGCTGTCCATATTGCAGACTTGTTTTTTAGAGAGGTGGTAAGACTACATGGTCTTCCAAGGAGTATAGTTTCTGACAAAGATACTAAATTTGTGGGGTATTTTTGGAGGACATTGTGGAAGAAGTTAAGAACAAACTTGAAATTTAGTTCCACACATCACCCATAGACTGACGGACAAACATAAGTCTGGGCAATTTTCTGAGATGTTTAATTGGGGATAAACCCAAGGGATGGGATTTGATTCCAATTAAGTTAAGTCATGGTGCACTTACGAAAATAAAGATTTCTATCTAGTACTTACAACAAGCTAAAAATAAAGAAATTTGGCCCCTACAAAATTCTGAAGAAACATGACTCAAGAAATGCATACGAGGTGGAGTTGCCAGATGGTGTTCACATTTCTCCTATTTTCAACATTGGAGACTTAACAGAGTATCATGATGATGTGCAGATGAGGAGCTAGTGTTAGAGCAATGTCCAATTCCTACTTCTAAGAAGGAGGAGATAGAAGACATTCTAGATCATCATGTGGGTAGAAGTACTAGAAACAAGCAGTATGAAGAGTACTTGGTCAAGTGGAAAGGACGACCGATCAAAGACTCAACTAGGATTTTAGTAGCCGATGTTTCCCATTTGGTATATCCTCTACCATTCATAAAGTGACAGGGTCACTTTTCAATCTACCCTAGGTGTCTGATGCAGGAGCATCCAGAGATATAAGGGCAATCCTGTGTCACCCAAGAAAATGTACTTAGACTTAGTTTCTGTTTCATGTGTTTTCATTTCTAGATACCCATTTGGGTCAAATAAAGGTTTCAATTCTCATAGTTCCACTATCAGTGTTCAAGGATAGAGTATTTGAACACCTTGGGATACGTGTAAATGCCAAAAAAATAGGAGTATGTAATTGAGCCATAATTTTGGTGAACTAGGAGGTGTAAATTGGCTAGATGAATGTAATTGTAATTTAGAGCATTCCAGAAAAAGAATCAGGTCAAAAGGCCCCACGGTTTGAAAGTTATCGCAGTTTTTTGAGTTTTGGAGACCTCCTAAGAATGCTTCAAAGTCAAGTTAGGGGCATTAAATGACCTTGAAAAGGGCCAAAAAATGGGCAATGAGTGAAGCTGGTCCATAGGGCTATAGAGCGCTTTGAGAGCTTTCTGAAAATGTAAACAGTTCGTCAATCAGAGCTATAGTTCAAAAGTTATGCCTCCTGGAAGTTCAGTTATCATTTTTGGATTCTTCTAGATTTGCACCAACTTCTAACGCGACTTCTGGAGCCTTCTACTTGGTCGGTGGATGCCTACTAGCACTTTTTAGAATGTATTCCTAGTCCTTAACCCTCTGGGGTCTATTTAAGGACATTTCTGGCATTGTAAAAGGTAGTTCGGGGTGGAGTTTGAGAGGAGGTACTGAAAGGATAAATTATCTCTAGATTTATGTTATTGTAAGCCCTTAGGGCATGTTTTGAAGTCTATTTTCTCTATACTGAATGTACTAGCTTATTTTCACAGTCATCACATTCGGAGGATGTAGAAAGAGGAGAGACCTTGTTAAATGAAAGGGTCTTATTAAGTGGTGAGATTGAACCAGGACAAAGGAGGAGTTTTTTTTGTACCAGGTGCAAATGTAAGGAAAAATGTTGTGATGTGATCATTGATGGTGGTAGCACTGACAACTTGGTGTCAGAGGAGATGGTCTATAAGCTGAAGCTCAAGGAGTAGCTTGAGAAGTGGAAGCTTGAGGAGGAGTAGCTTGAGAAGGAGAAGCTTGAGAAGTAGAAGTTTGAGAAATAGAAGTTCTTGAATTGTAAGCTCTTCAAATGTAATCTCTTCTAATGAATTTCAAGTATTAATGGATGATGCTCTATGAAGCATTTTTGTCATCTCTCTATCTCCATCTTGTTGTGAGTTGGTACAGGTAGTGTGGCCTATCATCAAGTGGTATCAGAGCTGGTTTTCCTCCAGAAGCCAGATTAGAAGTTGGTGCAAATCTAGAAGAATCCAAAAATGGTAACCAAACTTCCGGGAGGCATAACTTTTGAACCGTAGCTTTGATTGACAAACCGTTTACATTTCTAGAAAGATCTCAAAGTGCTCTATAGCCCTATGGACCAGCTTCATTAATTCCCCATTTTTTATCCCTTTTCAAGGTCATTTAATGCCCCTAACCTGACTTTGAAGCATTCTTAGGAGGTCTCCAAAACTTGAAAAATTGTGATAACTTTAAAACCGTGGGGCCTTTTGACCTGATTCTTTTTTTGGAATGCTCTAAATTACAATTACATTCATCTGGCCAATTTACACCTCCTAGTTCATGAAAATGGTGGCTCAATTACATACTCCTATTTTTTTGGCATTTACACATATCCCAAGGTGTTCAAATACTCTATCCTTGAACACTAATAGTGGAACTGTGAGAGTTGGAACACTTTGATTTTAAAAGAAAGACATACAACCATCTTCATCTTCACCAAAGGCTTCTACCTCAACAAGGACAACAAAACCAACATGCAAATCTTCCACATTTTTTTTTTGTTGATGCATGATGCTCCTGCATCTAACTCCCATGGTAGGAAAATTTTTGTGAATATGGATTCACAAAATGAAGTAGCCACTGTTGACAGATTTTTTTCTCTTCCTCCAACACATAGCTGGAACAAGTATCCGGTGCCAATATATTTCCTTCTTTCTTATTTTCCAACACCTAGCTGGAACAAGTGTTTGTTGCTGAAAATGCTCCTTCACAATGAACTCTATCCAATTATAAATCTTATCCTCATTCAATCTTTTTGAATTAATCACACCTGTAGTAAACCTAGCAATACCATACCAATCTTCCTTTGCATACCACACATGACTAACAAGATCTTCATGCAAACCATCATCAATATCCTTTAAACCCATATCAAACACAACATCCCATGATTCATAAGAATTTACCTGTTTGGCATATTCATCTTTTCTTGGCTCTTTTATGTCGTCAACAATGCACGTAACTACTCCACTTGCTTGATCTCCAATAAGGGAAATCCTGTGTCACCCAAAAAAATGTACTTAGACTTAGTTTCTATTTCATGTGTTTTCATTTTTGGATACCCATTTGGGTCAAATAAAGGTTCCAACTCTCATAGTTCCACTATCAGTGTTCAAGGATAGAGTATTTGAACACTTTGGGATACATGTAAATGCCAAAAAAATAGGAGTATGTAATTGAGCCATCATTTTAGTGAACTAGGAGGTGTAAATTGGCCAGATGAATGTAATTGTAATTTAGAGCATTCTAGAAAAAGAATCAGGTCAAAAGGCCCCACGGTTTGAAAGTTATTGCAGTTTTTCAGGTTTTGGAGACCTCTTAAGAATGCTTCAAAGTCAGGTTAGGGGAATTAAATGACCTTGAAAAGGGCCAAAAAATGGGGGACGAGTGAAGCTGGTCTGTAGGGCTATAAAGCACTTCGAGAGCTTTTTAGAAATGTAAACGGTTCGTCAATCGGAGCTACAGTTCAAAAGTTATGCCTCCTGGAAGTTCGGTTACCATTTTTGGATTCTTCTAGATTTGTACCAACTTATAATGCAGTTTTTGGAGCCTTCTACTTGGTTGGTGGATGCCTACTAGCACTTTCTAGAATGTTTTCCTAGTCCTTAACCCTCTGAGGTCTATTTAAGGAAATTTCTGGCATTGTAAAAGGCAGTTTGGGGTGGAGTTTGAGAGGAGGTACTGAAAGGAGAAATTATCTCCAGATTTATGTTATTGTAAGCCCTTAGGGCATGTTTTGAAGTCTATTTTCTCTGTACTAAATGTACTAGCTTATTTTCACAGTTAATACAATTTCCCTTTCCCTGTTGTGTCCATTTTGTGCGTGGGTTGTGTCCCCATCACTATACTTAATAGTTTCAGTCAAAATTATACTTAATAGTTTTGATTGAAACTAAAACTGACTACAAGTTTAATAAACTTGAGCATAGGTTTAATAAACCCATGGTCAGGCTTTTAATAGTTTCGATCGAAACTATTTAGTATGGTTTTGATCGAAACTATTAAAAGAAAAAAGCCCACTTGCCCGACCCTACTCTATCATTTTTGTCACTATGGAGTTTTGATTGGAAGTGAGTTCAGAGAAAGGGCGTCTGAAATTCAACCTTCGAAAAAGGTATGGTTTTGGTTTTATACATTGTTGTTTATTTTTTATGGTTTTAGTTACATTTTATAATTTTTTTTCTTCAATTTATATATTTTTTGTATATATGTACATATATATCATGTATGTATATATGCATATATATACATGTGACATATATGCATATATGTCATGTATACCTATATGCATATATATATATGTCATGTATATATGCATATATGCATACATGATATATACATGACATATATGCATATATGTCATGTATATATATGCATATATATACATTCAATACATATACATACATGATATATGCCATGTATATGTATGCATATATATATATATGCATACATGATATATATGTCATTTATATATGCATATGCATATATACATGATATATATGTCATGTATACAATGCATATGCATATATGTCATGTATATATGCATATATATCATGTACATATATAGCATATATATACACACATTCAATATATATGCATATATGTACATGATATATATACATGCATGCACGTGTATATATATATATATATATATATATATATATATATATATATATATATGTAACATCATGTTGTACATACATGAACATATTGTGGATATGTACACATATGTATTTAAATTTGTAATGTACACATGTTCAAACAATGTAATATATTAAAATTTAAGTTCATATACATGTACATGTGTGTGTGTGTGTGTTTGTGTTTGTAAATCTTCACCAAGTTACCTTCAATAATTTAATTTCAATGAATTAACCCTTTAACATTAGTTGGACAACAGTTACCTATCACACACACACACGAAAACTAATTTATAAACTTCACCTTGACCTCCTCACCCTAATCTTGAAAGTCTAATTAAACCTTAACTAGATTTAACCTAATCTAATTTAAATAAATATAATTGTGCAATCCTAACCCTAGAAATGTCATGTAACACAATGCTAACCATCATGTAAATTTAATCCTAATCTTAACTTTAATCCAAACTCATGTTATATATTTACCATAGAATGAAGACATATTGATAGAATAACCATGTAAGTTCCATAAAATATAAGTTACCCTAGAAACATAAACCTTTAAACATAAAGTTATATCATTTTAACCCAAAAGTTATCACTAAACCTAAGCATGGATATTAATTTTCTAACTTTAAATTTTTATAGCATGATCCTCACTTCTTAACCTTAAAAAGTAGCCTAATTTATGAATTTCCTAACTAAAAACTTTAAGATCTGGAGATTTGTACACTAACCCTAAACATTTAATCCTAAAGATCCCTAAACATTATATATTAACTTTTTAGGTAACATTTCAATCATGATTCTACATCAACATAAAACACTATTCTAAACACACACTCCTTTAACCCTAAGAGCCAGGTAAATATTTACCTCAAGAATGTTGAAACCCTAATCAAATTAATTTAACCTAACTAGGTAACATTTTAACTTTAAGTGTAACCCTAAAATTAACTCTAAGTTCTTAACGCTAACTAGATAGAGTTCTAACAATTTTATAGTTAATTAACCCTAACTCTAACCTATCATAATAGCTTACTCTTGACATAGAACACTATTCTAAACACACACTTTGACTTTAACCCTACAACCCTAAATATTTTCCTAACCCTAACTTAATGAAAATTTACCAAGTAACCTTAAAATTAACCTTATAACCATACATAATATAAGTTTCATAATCATGATAAAACATTAACCTCAAGTATGTCAACCCTAATAGAATTAATTTAACCTAACCAAATAAAATTTTAACTTTAAACATGTGTGTATTATTTAATTTATGTTCACACATGTAGTACTGTACATGTATATATGTTATGTTTGAACTTCATGTTTACATGTATCATATATATTAGTTTCTTAAATGTCATTGTACTTGATAAATTTCAAGTTTATTAAAGTTGTCATATTTTAATTTTAATTTCAAGTTTACACATTATATAGATGTAGGCATAGTACATACATTGACCTTTACATGGAAGATCAATAGCCTCATATCCCCCCTAAGCAACAACCTCCTATCCCCCATGAGTAGCCTCCTATTCCCCCTGAGCAGTAGCCTCCTATCCCTCCTGAGCAATAGCCTCCTTTCCCCTTGGAGCAATGGCCTATCCCACCCAACAGTGTGCTATTCCCACAGATCAACAACCTATCCCACCTGACATGCTCTATGATCACACTAACCAAGAGATTCATAGACTTCATGAATCCTTGGCTAGTGACACATGCTCTAGTGTGTATAGTAGTATATGTCAGAGCATCTTACAAAGTCTCACATACATTAGAGATGAGATTCATGGTGCTATTCCATATTCTACACATACTATTTAGATTATCCTTGACAGTAATGACAAGAGGTCTCTTTAGGGCTCTCACTGCAGCAAGTACATGGCTTAGTGTCCAAAGAGACACTAAAGAAGGAAAGTTTCGCTCATTATCTTCCACTAAAGTATGTGAAGGGGTATTCTCCCCTTAAGTGTACAAATCCATAGATGGATTCAATTATATACCCAAACTTCCTTGTTGCTCACGTCATTATCCAAATAATGACTAAATTCCACTCTATTTTGCACAACAACTTTATGCTGAGGTTCACTTATGCAGGGTAGTGAACTACACTAATTTACCATCACATTTATGATAGGGGCATGGTAGACTAGTTGATAGGGAGCTAGGTCATCCACCACTGACACATAGGTCGATTGTCAAAGAGAAGGCACCTGCTATTTCCCCTATATTAGGTCTTTCAGCTAATGAGGCCATGCATAGAACATAGTTGTGGGGGGTGATTCAGGGATTCAAAGACATTGCCACAACTATCAGATCTATTTCCACTGATGAGGTTGGCCAGTATTTGATGTCACATCAACATTCTAGATCATCACTTGGTGCTTCATCTTCAAGAGACTTGTATAGTGCAGTAGGCATCCCTTCATTGACTAGCTTAGAGGGTCTCACTGGAGTGTCGGCATGAGATACTATGAGTAGTCTTGTTGAGGATCTATTATATTCATGTAGATTTATATCAAAGCATCTTAGCATACCCATATCAAATGTTCAACATCGTGGCCATGGTGGTATTGGGTCACATCCTCAGCCACATTCCTCTCCTGAATCAAGTAGTGCTCATAATGGTAGTACACATCATGATCCACCTATTGACCACTCTTTTGCTGTAGAGGGACATATACATAGTAGTACAGACCCTTCAACTAGTGCAGGGCATGGTCATAGTTCAGATGTAGGTCTTGATGATGTTCACTTCATCTTGTCGACCATAGGATGGATGGATTGGTTGACATGTGATGATTCTATTTCTATGCCATCTCATCTAGTTAGTCCACTTGGATCATAATTATTAGGAAGTGTGCCAGCCACCAATCATGCTAGCATAGATGTAGCGATGGAGCTAGACGAGGCCTAGAAAAATCTAGATAAATTGGTGGTCACAATTGATGCTAAGTAGTCTGAGTATTATCAGATGCCAACATCTACATAGGTAAATCTATAGTTTTTTTACATTCATGTTAAAATTTCAATTTCAAGCATTTGTTCAACTAATAATTTATGCACATGAACATGTTTTAATATGATTTTTTGCACACATGTATGTATGTATTGTAGGGGAACATTCCTATTTTTACTCCATCTTTGATGCCCAATCATGTACGTCATCAAGACTCATTTGATGATGTCAGTAGTGGATAGGCGAGTTTTAATTTTTTTGAATTAGACACATGTGAGTTTTAAATGTAATATTTAAATTGCATGCAATTCAAGTAAATTTAAAAGAGATTTAATTAAATATGAAATTATATATATTGATTTCACTTTCGCTTAACTATATATAGGGGTCAACACATCTTAGTGAGCATCTAGGTGATAGTCTTGTTGGGCGTTCATTTTACACGAGGTCAACGACAGGAATCCATAGTGTAATTCCTCTCTTGAAAAGAAAATCTTTGTAAGGATCCGCTCCAAGGTTCAGTGTTTGTCTTGCGACATACCAAAATATGCTCAGTAGAAGATAAATGTGAATGTTCACAAGGAGGCCTTTGCTAGTTCTAAAACCCTCTTGTCTTGGAATCGAAGTAAAATCCGTTTGCTATCTCAAAATATCACACCAAAAGAACAATATTTTTGTATTTTCTATTTTTCAATGAATGCAACTCTAATAATGCAGCTACTATGAAGTCCTATTCTAATAGGGGGTTAGCAAAAAAAATAACAAAATTGAAAGCAAATGACATGAAATCAAATGACTTGAAATTGAAATTCCTAAATAGACATAAGCTACAGAACACAACACGCTGTGAGTTAAACCTTCAAAGAAATTGGTAGGAAACCAATGAAAATAGGAGCAATGCTTCCTAGAATCCACTGATGCAAATGTTGGTGATAATCTTTAACAAATTGAATGATGTTTCACTCTTCATCAAATCGCAAGGCCATGAAAAGTGTGCTCATGCGAGATAAAAAGCTATGTAGACACAATCGGGTGATCTCTTCTCAAGCTTGTTATGTCAACGAAATTCACATATCTATAGAAAACACTAGAACTAAAAGATCATACAACCAAAAACAATGCAATAAACCTTTGGATCAATCAAAATATCATGAATAAAATCCACAAAAAAATGACACATTCAGGCAAGAATAACTACACTCCAAATGCTAGCACCAAAAGCATAACTTTATTGCATAATAACGGCGGCCTTTGTTACATTTTACAATGGGGTATTTATAAGAAATCATCTCCTTAATTTGTGTTGAAGTGAGAGATATATTAATGTAATAAAATACTTTTAAAACATTTAAAACAAATTGAATATATACAAAATGATAATCTAACTAGTGCTTAGAGGAACTCCATCCATATTTTATTCATTAATTGGATGCATGAGCCCTTTACATGTCAAAAAAAATGAAAGCATGAGAGAGAAAGTAGGAGGAAGCCACGAGTCAAAGTAGAAGTGCATGGAGACATCAAAAATAAAAGCTAGCCCTTCACTTGATGTGTGTCGGAGTTAACTTGCCATCAAAATGCGCTCCCAATGCATGGAAAGTGCTATACTGGCAATCAACTGCCGACACACCTTTGAATTGCAGAGCTGTGAAGCTGTGGACCTACATACCTGTAAACCTATAGAATTATAGAGCTACAAACCTATGGAGCTATGGACCTATGGACTTGTAGAGCTACAGACCTATGGAGCTGCGGACCTCGACTGGGTCAATCTCAAAATTAAAATTTTGGCATTTGGGTTTTGCTTGTCTTTATCCTAAAGATATGTTTGGATGTTTGCCCTTGAATTTATATATAATCTCAATAATCTTAGTAGAATTGGGAAGATCCAAAGCCTCATACTTTTCTTTGACCTTCTATCTGTAGTTGTCCATCTCAATTCGAGTTTCTGCAAAATCTCTAAGTTTGGTGTCCAACTCTAACAATGCTTCTTTCGTCCTGAAGGCTTGTCTGATGTCTTCATCACTGGATGCTTCCTCTAAAGTCTTTCTAAAATTCTCCACAACTACCTCAACTAGTAAAAGCTTCTCTCATTCTTCATCTTCAAAAATGTCCAAGCATGCATCACTATACAACTTTTCTGCTTCCAAAATTCACTCTCGAGCTTGATCCTTGAGCCTATGTATCTCATCATGCAATGTTTCCATCACTTTATTTCCATCTGCAATCTTTTCTATCCAATCATCTATCATGTCTAACTCTTCTCTGATATATACATCAATTAGAATGCGGTACCTTTGCCCTTTTATGGCCTGTAGAGTTTGTAAATCCTTGCTCCATACCCATACCTCATCCATAATACTGAAGTCTTGCCTCAGAATTTCCATGATCTTATCAACATTCTCTTGTGTAGCATGCAATAACTTCAGACTTCCTGTGATTATAGTGACACCCCTATCCTCAAGGATGTCTCACCAATCTTGACAAGCTCTAAAAAATGGACTAAGCCGTACACCTTCCCCTTCTTTAAGAATGGTATTCAAAGTCTCCTTAGGGCGTTTAGAATCAAGAAGACCAATAACTTTAGCTAGATATCCTTTTAAGATCTTAACTTACCTTTGAAGTGTTTTGATTTCAATCTCATCCTATTCCATATGTTTAAGAACCTCCTTGACTCCCATAGTCATCATCTGTTGAGAAGTATCTCGTGTGGGCTTTCCTAACATGATATCCTTCACTTCATAGTCCTGAAGGCTAACAACTTCTTCATCTGTACCTTTTAGAGGGTGAGCCACTTGTGCAAATAAGTCTTGGTTCTGAGTAGTAGTAATGAATGCAAATCATGTTGCATCATGTAATGGAGAGTTAGGCTTGTTCAAAATCTCTGTAATGTCACAAATATCATCCTTTGAAGCAAGGAATTGATGCTTAGCACTTCTCATTATTTCTTTCTGGAACCATCTCAGGATATGTATTTTTGTAACCTTGGCTCTGGATGATGAAGGGATGTGTTCATCTACCTCCTTCCCTTTATTGCTCTTGCTTGGAGTCTCCTATTGTGAGGGTTCTTCTTTTGTAGTCTCATTTTTTGTAGATCTTGTAGTTTGATCCTCAACTTCTTGAGAAGGTTGTTGTATATATTCTACTACATGTGCCTCTTTTGATGGCTCATTAGTAATCCTTGGTTCTGGCTCTCCTTGTAATGACAATTCCTTCTGAACATGTTCTTCTGAACTCAGAGGTGGAGGTGTCACTGAAACCTTATCTATCATCATAACCTGAGGTAAAGATGGGGGAGTTGGATGAGGACCTTGCGTCTCGGGTGGCATCTGCATCTAATCTTGCTATTGAAGTTCACCTGTAGGAGTATCTCTAATCTTATCTCCAACCAATTCTATATCCACTAGCATGAAATCAAAATATGGGATGGAGAGAACATCATCACCTAGCTCCCTTTGCTCATTCACCCATCATTGTACTTCATCTTCCAAAGAAGAGAGTTCTACCATTTTAGCTTGGGTGGATGGTGGGGTATTTGTGACACTCTTCTTTCTTTCTAATTCTGTGGCTTTGGCCAGTCAGGTTCTCCTTTGTAGAGGCAATTGCTCCTCCTCTTCATCTAACTCTGTTTCCCCCTCATCTGATTCTTCTTTAGGAATGGTTTCAAGAACAGAGGGATTAGGCACTAATCTTTTATGAACTCTTTGCCTCTTGTTCATTCTAACCTTGACCCTCTTTTGCTTTTGTGGAACCATAGGACAAGAAGGCTCTTCATGCATCAGATGAATGGATGTCTCTGGAATCTCTCCTTCTTGTTGTGGACTTGATAAAATAGGAGGCAATGGAAAATCAACCTGGATATGAGAAACTCTAGAGTCTTGGGGCTCTTGGGGAGTAGATTTTTGTTGCTATGAAGTGACCTATTCTTCAACATGCTCTATCTAAATCCTCTGAGGAGAGTCTCTCTTCCTCTTTTCCTTCTTCTTCTTTGAAGGATGGTAGTATCCCACTATACAATCAAGATGGTAGACTATTTCTGGCTTGATAGGAGACTTGAGCACAAAGATAGGAACTGTGACTTTCTTCCCCTTTACCCTTTTTGGGCAAGCATGTGCATGGAATATCACTGTAATCAGAATTGGATCAAGTGGAAAGGGTTTCTTGATCCAACTCTTTATCATTATGATGACTTGTCTCACTCTGTGATTAAAATAACCTCCTTCCTCTCTATCAATTTTTGCATTCAGGATGGGCCTCTCACTAACTTTATCTATATTGAATAAGGGATCGAGTAGCTCTTGTGAATCCTATAGCCTTATCTCATTCAGGATGGTCAAATGTAGAGCCTTCTCTGCTAAATACAAAGTCATTCTACAATAGTCTCTAATATGAACATCATAGTCATTTGTGGCATTCATCCAATGATCTTCAATGGTGTCCTTGTGGTAGAACTCTTTTCCTACCAGGTTTTCCACTTTACCAACATTGTCAAAGAATGTCTAGGGAGAGTTATATTCTTCAAGAGGATAATTCTCTCATTCCTACTCAAAAGTCAGGATATCGTACTTTCTCTTTACTTGGTATGCTTCTATTACAGAAGGCCAATCCCCACAAGGCCTTCATTGTTTTTTAATCCTCTCATAAGCTGACTCAATCTATCAAGAAATCTCCATTAGAACCAACTTGTCACTTGGGTATCTTGGGAGCTTCTTTGGATGGATGGATGCACCACCAACCTGAATGTATGTGAATGTTTAGAACTAGATGAAATATGCACCAAGAGCTATGATCTGTGCCTTGGCCTCATCAAAAAATCTCTTCCCATAATCCCCTTCGATGAATTGAATTATGGCAAAGATGAAGGCATCATTCACAATTCTGTACTCCTTGCTCTATGGTGAGAGCTTCTTCTTAACTAGTTGAGGATAGACTATATATGACCATGCATTAGGATCCTACATACTACCCTTCTTGTACAACCTGGGATAGTTGGTGGCTCTTACTGCAAGTAGATATACCACATAAGAAGTCATATAGAACTTCTTCTTGTCCTTTACTATCTGCAACTGGTCACACAAGTTCTCACTAAGTGTGGTGGCCCAATCCAGTGGCATATTTGCGTGTCTAATGGTCGCAATGAAGTTGACCATGAATGGAGTGAGATGACCTAATGGAGTGAGATGACCTACTGCAGGCAATCCCATAACTTTGCTCAGGAAAATGATTGAATATCCAATGTCATCCTTCATGTATCCTGAAGTCATATCTACTTTACTGATTTTCTTCCCCCGAGGTGGCTTCTCAATGAGGTATGAGGAATATATGATGTCGATGGCCTCCTGGTAATGATCCTTATGCCACCTCTCAGCTGCTTCATATGAAAGCCTGATAAACTGATTAGCTCTAGGTAGGTGAAAAACCCTCTCAATATTATCAGGTCATAGATCTAAGACCACTTCCCCAGTGACACTCTTTACCACCCTTTCCTCAGGAACAAAAGACTTTAAAATTCCAAGTTATTTAATCGAGTTTCCTTCTCTCGACTCCTGAACTATGAGTCTGAGAGTCAAAAAAAGTAGGGGGTCCCCATTCCTAGTAAGCAATGGGGCATGTGTTGTGGAGACCACAACAAGTCTTTAGATTGCACTATGAGGAGACATCATGATGATAGTCCTACACTTGATGATGCATAGTTTTTTTATTTTATAGATTATTTGATCTAGACTTTGTTCCAAATTTTACATGTTTGATGATTTACATGTACATATATAGTTATGTTCTTATATGTTACATTATGTTGGATTATGTTCTTTTACATGTTAGATTATGTTGTCCAGATAATGTTCTATTATGTTGGATATTATGTTAGACTAAATACATTAGATTATGTTGGATTATATTATCTACTACATGTTAGATTATGTTGGATAATGTTATAAATTATGTTGGATAATGTTCTAGTCATGTTGGAAATTATGTTAGATTAGAAGGATTATGTTAGATTATGCTATTTGACATGTTATATTATGTCAAGGATAATGCTGTGTTATCTTGGAAATTATGTTAGATTATGATAGATTATGTTGGATTATGTTAGGGTTACAGTTAGATAATTAACTTTACATATTTAATTGCATACAAGTACCTAATTGAAGTATAATTAGTTATGAATCACAATTTAAACTAGACATAACTTAAATGAAAGAGTAAAAGTAATATATAATTAGTTACAAGTCCTAATTTGATCCCCTTAAGACAATTGTTTGAATTTCTTCCCCTTGAGGAACATGTCCTAATTAGTTGCATACAAGTACCTAATTGAACTAGATAATTAGTTATGAATCACAATTTAAACTAAACACAAGTTAAATGAAAGAGTAAAAGTAATATATAATTAGTTAAAAGTCCTAATTTCATCCCCTTAGGACACAAGTCCTGATTTGATCCCCTTAAGACAATTGTTCAAATTTCTTCCCCTCGTGGCATATGTCCTAATTAGTTGCATACAAGTACCTAATTGAACTAGATAATTAGTTATAAATCACAATTTAAATTAAACACAAGTTAAATGAAAGAGTAAAAGTAATATATAATTAGTTACAAGTCCTAATTTCATCCCCTTAAGACACAAGTCCTAATTTCAACCAGATTTCAAATTGTTGAACCAAAGTTTAGATTCCAAATTTAATTCAGCCAAATTTTAGATTTCAAATAGTTCAATCAAATTTTAGACTTCAAATAGTTTAACAAGTTGTTTCTATCTTGTATCAAGTGGGTCAGCTTGTTGCTAGATAACATTTAATATTTTCCTATGATCATCAATATCAATCCTCCACTTACATATTCCAGGTCCTTTAACTGGATGAAGAGTTAGACTAGTGGCAATAACATGGTTACTATAATGATACACCTTATTGTTAGGTTGATAATCAATAAAATGAATCCCATTCTTAAGTACTTTATTTTGCTTCAAATATGTTCCCTATACAATAACAAAACCTACATATAGGTCAATCAAAGAAGTCAATAAATTTGAATTCATAAAAAAACATAGATGTACATACAAGTACATGATTCAAATATATACTAACCTATGGGAAAAATAATTCCATCACTTATTTTAGTCTTTGTTGCCTTCTCTCTTTGTGTGGTGCAACACAATAAATAATAACTAACACCTTTTATGTTTTCAGATTTTGCCATGACTGCAAAAACATTTCCTACACAAAGTAGATGTATATAAATTCCATGTGTCATGTACATGAGTATATATATATATATATATAAAATAAATTAACAAAATTATGAAATACATACCAACTCTGATCAATCTTGAAATATGGTCATAATCAATGGAAATCAATGGAATATCATCATACTTTTCATCCTCAAACTCATTCATATTGATAACATCTAGTGGCACCAAAGTCCATTCACCCACATATCCAAGTTCTTGATTAATGCAACCATCATAGTTTTCATGAATGCAATTAGGAAAAAAACATGAGTATTCTATTGTTTAAAATGACCACACATTACTATCTATACTCATAACTGAATGCAATGATCTCCTCTTCTCCACCCTCTTGCATGAATGCATTGATCTTCTATTGACACCTGAATGCAAGGTCCATACATACATATAAAAATGATTTTTAAACACGTGTTTATGTACCATAATTTAGTTATGACATAATGTATTAAATATATAATTGATTCAATTAAATAATATTTTTTAAATTAATTTATACCTGATACCTCCCAAAACACTCTGAATGGTATGACTTGCTCTACTTGTGATGGCATGTTATTTGTGTTTTTTGGCATTGTAAAATATGTGTTGCACCACTCAACAACATCATGAGAATTATTAATGCAATATCCTCTATAGTCCATTTGACACTTTCTTAAAGAATGTTTGATACAAGCTCTTGCACCATCATGCTCACCCTTTCTATGTCCACTCTCAAAAAGAATCCAAATGTGTGGTATATTAAGGTATCGATGATATCTACATAATGCATAAAATGGTCTAGCTAATTTAAATTGTGTTGTACATCCATCTGACCATACAAAATGTTTTTCCATTTTTATGCCTTTTCTTTTCAAATAATCAAAAAATGTCTTAAAATAATGTTCCAAAAAATGTGTGTCATATTCTTTGTCATCACTAACGTAAAAGTGATACTCTTTTTTTATGACTCGTACTTCATCTATACTTTCCACACCATCCAAATAAATTTGTGCATGTCAATAAGACACTTGAACCATAATAGTAACTTGCTTTGTATAGTAGTATTCTGCTTGAAGTTTTTTTTGAAAAATGAATGAGTAATTCTCTACAAAGTCAACAACAGATAAAATTATCTCGAGTGGGACAGTTTCTCTTAGTGTTTGAAACTGTTCTACTTTCCACTTAGCAAAAAAATCATGATGTATATATGGTTGAACAAAAAAATCATGATGTATATATGGTTGAATCAATTTACAAAAAATTGACATAAATTCTCTAGTAGGTATGTCATCCTTACATAGTCTAACCTTGTTGATTCTTTTCCAACTTTTGTTTTTGACTTTATGTACTTGTATCTCTTACATTTTACTATCCTTTTCATATTAGTATCTTCATCTCTAAAAGGAAATTTGGTTAGGTTACCACATGTTTCACAAGTTCCTTGTATGCAATCTATTTCACATATAGCACGATCATTCAGTTTGTCACATAAGATTGATGTTATGAATTGGCTTGGTCATTAATGAATTTTTTTTTGAGAATGACCACTCTCTTCTATCATATTTTTGAACCCTTGATAGTGCAAATAAAATTCAACATGATATCGACAACATGTTTCAAAAGATCTATTTATCTTCACAAAATAGGGTTTCAATCTTTCAAACATTATTTATCCAATCTTCACATCGAGATTTAAATTACAAAATGAGAGATACAATTCATTTTGTGTGACATCCAACCAATGTTTTGCATGTTGAAGATACTCCTTAGGCCTAATCCTCTACTTGATGATATCTCTTCTATTTGGTGAAGGACAAGTATTATCAATTCAAAATTGAATGCCTAACTTCTTAATTATTTCCACAATCCTATCAGATCAAGGAACTCTACACATTAGCACCCAATTTCCTTCTAATGTACTATCATCCAAATTATTTCTCCTTTTCAAATAATGTAATATCATCTTTCTTCTATACCCAATATGAGATGACAGTGAAGAGATTTGTCATTTTTGCCATAATTTCTTATTTAAAATAGATGTTAGTATCACTCTTCATGCAATGGATTTATTTACATACCTAGATTTTTTCCCAATGGAGTGTAACCCTTCCTTAACACTTTCAATAATATTATTTTGTAGTTTAGAAGTCTTTCTCTTTTTAACACTTGTATCTGTTAACATCATAATGTTTTTGACACTTGAGTGCCAACACACTTAATCATATTCCACATTAGATGCCGAGTGAAGATCAGATACCGAGTGAAGATCAGATATCGAGTAAAGATCAGATGTCGAGTGAAGATCAGATATCGAGTGAAGATTAGATATCGAGTGTTAAGAAGTGCCAAGTAACATAAGGTGCCAAGTAACAAATTTTTTTTAAGGTGCCGAGCTATCAAGGAAACAACATGTGCTGAGCATCAGCAATACCTCAGGAGCCGAGTAACTTAGTAGATCAGTATAAGAGTTTGTAATTGCACAAACTATGATGCAAACAGTTTTTACAGCCGACATAAGGTAAATCTCAAAGGATTTAATGATGAGATCGAATCTTTTATTTTTCCTATGCAATTTGCATGTAGCCAATAAGAAAAATGCTAAAGGCATGCAACCAATCAACAAAAGATAAGTATTGATCAAAAAATAAAGATTGAATGTGGATCGTAGATCCATACCTAACCGTAAATCTTCAAATGTCTTTATAAGGAAGATGAAACTTCATTGTAAAGTGTAAGAGATGAGAGGTATGAGAAGACATACAAGGGTTCGCAAGGAATTCTATTTTCAGAAGTGAGGATTATCAGATCACAAAAGGATCTAGATCAGAGAAAGTAGAACAAATGCCTGCAATCAACAATCAAGGATTGTAATCAGTCAGGTTTATTGTACCTAATACTCTCTAGCAATTGTATTAGAATAAAAAAAATCCTATGGTGATAGGTTAGCTTAACAGCTATTTCGATAAATCCTTTAACTAGGTGATGAAATCCTTTAACAAGGTAACACTTCATGTTAAGTGTTTGAAAGCCTCTAACCAGGTCACTATTGACACAGTGTAAAGCCTTTAACAGGGAAAACCATCAGAAGTGGTTGAACAATATTGCTACAGTAATTTTTGTGGGTATCATCCCCACCCTAGTTTTAACTTCTTATTCCTAGAGGGTTTCTGGGTTACCAAATTCCAGTGTTAAGTGTTATTGATCCATGTGTTTTGTTACATGTTTATTTGATGTATTTACATGCATGCAATTTAATTTCAGTTAAAAGTTTTATTGGATAAAATATGATACTTATGATTCATCCCCCCCACCCCCGCCCCCCTCTCATAAGTACTCTTTCCATATTTGAATATTCCAACTGTATCTATACCCAATAGTTTCAATGGATCTTTTAATTCATCTTTAAGAAGTTAAATTAATAATAGTTGAATTTTCTCCATTGTATCAAGATTCTCAAATTGTGCAATTATTTCTTTAGACTTTTTATTCAATTTCCAATTCATAGTATGTGTAGGTTGACTAGCATATTCTCTCAATTTTTCCATATTCATTTCAATTAAATGATCTATGTTTCTATGATTTGTTTTTCTCTTCAAACTTTGAGCTGCATTAACATTCTCATTTTTTGTTTGATCTCGAGTTGCAAGAAAAATTAAAATAAAGACTTAAGGTACAACTTTTCTTTAGTGTCCACATATGTGTATATATAACATAACAAATGAACTATTAAATACAATTTTATCTAAAATTTAGATAGTCCTTCTTCGATATCCATTGCTTCATCTTCAATTTCCTCATGCCCAACATTTTCATCATCTACTACTGCACATGCATGATATAACAAATAAAATCAAGCAACTTTTTACTTAGGGATTTGTCTCTTAAATCAAAAATCAAAGATATAAAGTTTGCTTCTACACTTGTGTAAAAATCTAGAATTTCTAGAGATTATAAGTTTTCGAGAGATGTGTGCATATATACATGTTTGAACTTGGGATGAACCTTCTCCAATCTCAGTAGGTTGTCCTATTTCACTATGTCCTAAATTTAAATTCATAATTTAAAACACCATGATTAAAATGTACCCAAATTCTAAATATATATTCATAATTTAAAAACCATAATGTAATAAACCCGAATTCTAAATATTCATAATTTAAAAATCATAATCTAATAAACCCTAATTGTACATATTCATAATTTAAAAATCATTTAATTTAATAAACCCTAATTGTAAATATTCATAATTTAAAAACCATAATCTAATAAACTCTAATTGTAAATACTCATAATTTAAAAACCATAATGTAATAAACCCTAATTGTAAATATTCATAATTTAAAAACCATAATGTAATAAGCCCTAAAATTGTAAATATTCATAATTTAAAAACCATAATCTAATAAACCCTAATAGGACTAAATATTTATAATTTAATAAAATGTAATGCTAAATATTCATAATTGAATAAACTCTTAATATTAAATTAATAGTAACCCTAAGTTTATATTTACCATATTCCTAATTGGATAAACCCTAATTCTAATTGGATAAACCCTAATCCTAATTATATACATAAAAAAGTCTATACTATGATTGCACACTATATGAACTAAATATGCATTGGAAAAAATATATTGCACATGTACATACCTTGCCTCCTATAATATCCTGCTAAATTTTTTCGATGATTTTCTAATTCTTGTTTGTCAATTCTTCTTTGTGAATATTTACTTGCCCTTTTACCTTTATTGCCCATGTCACAAATTGTTTTTCCAAAGCTCAAAAATAAAAGTTGCAAAATATTTTCTCCCTCCTAATTGAAGTGTGAATTATTTGAGTGAATTTTTATGTTTTTGAAATAAAAAGAAACAAAAAACAAGGGGGTCGCCCCTTACGAACCAAAAGTTGGTAACTAGCACATTACCAGTAGTGACCAACAGCAAACAAAAGACTAACTAAAACAACATAGAACCACATAAAAACTAAACTAAAATAAAAGTCCAAAAGATCTAACAACTACAAAAGTTCAACAAAATAATTGTTGGCATAATGAGCCAACCCAAATCTTAGTTACAATTGGAAACAAACAAAACTAGAAATAACAGAAAACCAAAGAAGTCTTGGATCCAAGGATTCCATTAAACTAAAAAACATGATTTTCTTTTTTCTCCTTCTACTTCGCAACCAGTAGAATCCAAGACCAGTCTTCAGCCAAGAATTTGAAGAGGAGCTTATGGAAATTTAGAGTAGGTAGAGAACCCTTCCTCTAAGATTTTAACCCTCTTATCCAAATAGGCATACACCTTCACCTGCTCCTTAGTCACTTCCTTGATAACTGTTTCCACCTTTGTTTCTTCTTCCTTTGTTTTTTGTACCTGGATATTATCTTGCAAAAAATTAGGATTAGTAGAAATCTTAAATTTTTCCTTAGCCACGGATGAGATAGTTATGGGAGAGGTGTCCATTTTTCTACTCTCTTCATAGAAGGTTATGGGCTGGAGGGTGAAGCTAGCGAAAACATGGGTAATCTCCGTGGTAGCATCATTGTCAGCCGACACCTCAGTCTGAGCATTTTCAATAGAATTATCCTCTGAGTTACCACTTTTTTCCACCTCCTCCTTTCCATCTTCTCTTTTAGAATTAGAGTTGTCTTCCTCCTCCCTTTCTTCTTTATTATTATTTAAGCTTCCCTCCTCAACCTCCTCAACTTTGAATCTATTGGATTTCTGTTTGCACCTTGCTTGGGATTGGGCGAGTCTTCCTAATCTCCTCCTAGTCTTACCCTCGACCTCCTCCTCTAAATCCTCCTCTTCCACCTCAACAGGTTTTCCAAATTTTATCTTTTTGTTTCCCTTTTGTTCCACAACCATATTAGATTTTTTCTTTTTCTTGTTTTCTCGACTAGCGAAGGGGTGGGGGTATGAATTTTAGTGCCAGTACTGGTGCTTGGGTGTGAATTTTGGTGGTGGCATTGATTGTTAACCACCACCACCCTAGGGGGACATAGGGTAAGGTGGAATTGGTAGAGGCAAAAAATTAGTCCTTGATGGATTATGGTAAAATTATGTGCTTTACTCCTCTTTTCCCTAACATCAGCTACCTTATCCTCAAGAGAATGCAGAAGGAAAAATGAGATAGAAATGAAATCCCTATTCCTAAAATGATTTAACAAAGGGAAATGGTAGTAGTAGTAAACACCAAACCTACCCTACAATGTCAGATATCTCATGAGAACCAAGCACACATCATCCCATGGGGCTGGTAGCTTGTCCCTGTTAAACCCTCCTTTATATTGAACCAGTTCCTCATCTTTCGCAAAGAAATTATTCATATTGGCCTCATCAGTAGTTTTAGTGACATTTCTCCATTTTTTTCCTTTCATTGAAAGTTACCATGGTAATCATCTCCTCATTTACTTGTAAGGTGATTCCATTAATGTTGACCTTGCGATCATTCCACCCATTAACAAACTGGAGGGCACAATTCTCGTCATACCTCGTCATTGACTACATGTAGGGTAGAAAACCCTCTTCCTTTAGTAGAAACCAAGTGGCCATCCTATCCTTGAAGTTCTCCATTTTCATGGGCTCTAACCTATTCAAGTCCCCCCATGTCTATTCTACCAATATCCCATTCCTCTTCTTCAGTGGTGCGCATCTAAACTTCCTTTTCAACGAAATCTCTACAACTACTTTCCATCCTAAGACATTTAACAATAAGAAAAATAATTTTATAGTCCTATGCTTGATAAGTTTCAAAATCCCATGCAATAACATTATGGGAATTGTGCTTGTATAGTATCATAATATTCACACTCCAAAAATCTCTGACAGACTGATAAAAGATATCATTTGTACTTTAAATTAGTAAATAATTTAAGTTCCATGATGGGTAACCATCATGGTGAAAGGACATCTCTCTTAATTTTCATTCACTCATTTTTCCATTTGTACTACTATGTCTTCTAATCATTTCCAAAAAGCCTTTGTTAAATTTAGTGAACACCAAAATAATATTGCCAAAATTGGCCCCAACTTTAAAATTTATAGTCATCATTAGGTGATATTCCTGCCTCTTTCTTTGGTTATCAATGACTTAATGCCTTCTTTAAGATCTATCATATCCCTCCAGCACATGATTGTTGTTGATTTAAACCCCATGGTAGCCTCCGAGTTAGCCACCTTATTGCCTTCCCTATAAATGTTCTATAGGTGGACACTTTCCATCCCACCCAAAATTTGCCTTATATCCATAATGATAGTTCAAATATTCCATCCTAGTTGGGACGTTCTCTTAACTAGATCAATGATTAATTTGGAGTCTCCCTCTATTGTTATTTCCCTAATTTGCATTTCAGTAATCAGCTGAAGACCCCAAAGCAATTCCATTGCCTTAGCCTAATTATTGCTTCCATTTCCCACCTTCCTGGCATAAACTAACAACGCATCACCATTCTTATCTTGCAGCACTCCTCCAGCCCCTCCTAAACCTCCTCTTGCAACACCATCAAAATTTAGTTTATATTGTGTAAGGGTAGGTGGTTTCCATCTCATTTGCTGTCTCTTCAGCATTTTTGAGTTATCAAAAAGGAAAAAATCCTCATGACAACCCCACTTTTCAGTAATCAGTCCTTCTTGTCTACCTGGTTCTTCCTTTGGCATTTTACATTTAGCCACCTTAAAATTTTCCTTCAATAATTTTTCCATTATTCTAAAAACCACCTCCACTAGTTTATTCTCCTGTCTAAATATTCTATTATTTCTTTCTTTCCATATATGCTAGTAGACATATGGTGGAACAATTTTCTATAGAAAAATCAATCTAGGGTGATAAAAGGGATAGCTCCAGTTTTCCACAAATTGACCCATATTGTCCTTCATAAAATATTCTAAACCAAATCTCTTGTAGACCCTAGTCCATATTTATAAGGCATACTAGCATTCCAAGAATAGGTGAGAAATACTCTCCTCCTTTTCCTTGTAGAGATAACAATGGTTTGTTATATAAAAGCCCCTTCTTTTTAGGTTGTCTAATGTTAAAATTTTTCCATGCTAAACTGACCACTAAAAGAAATTTATTTTAAGAATAAGGCTACTAATCTATACCTTACTCCACAATGACAGGTAGGGTGTAGTGCCTACCCCTAGTTTGCATTTTTGCTAGCATTGTCAAACTCTTTTAGGGCTAGTTTTATATTGATGATTTTTTTTCTTTTTTTTAATAGGGGTAAACACTTTGGCCTAGAGCTATGAACCAGTGAGGCCACAAATGGGGGACCTCATCCCCATTAGATTTGAACCTTGATGGCAAGGATAACAACTCAACAACTTAACCATCACAACATGCCACTATTGGCAAGTTTTATGTTGATGATTATTAGTAATATTATTTTGAGATTATTAGATATTGTCTCAGATTCAGTTTATTATATGATGAGATTACTTGGTACTTTATAGTTCATGTGTGTATAATGATTATTACAGAGTTTGCAGTTATTGATGATGATTAGTTGGATGATTTATGATCATATTTGTTTTTTTATGGATACTTACCCCATACTTGCATGTGTATGGTGTGCGTGTTTGTTTTCTTTATGTATGGCATTTATGATGTGGTTAAGGAAGGGAGTTGTAGTCACTTGCTAGTCAGGATCTACATGATGCAACACTTTCTGCCATTGCCTATTTAGCTTAGTATATATTGTGCTTGTACATGCGTAGATTTTATGCAGGTTGCAAGTACCAGGTATTGACTTCCCTAAATTACCAGGATGAGCATACCCTATCACATTATCTCAATGGTAAGAGAGGGGAGATAAATTCTCAAGTCCAAATCCCAACCCTTTAATCCATTTGTCCTTATTGAAAATTAGGACAAGTATCTAAGTCAAGTACCCTCTGAATGCGTCGGATGATGTAATTCATGATATTAACCCTTTTGGTTTAATTTTGTACGTGTTTTGCTTTAATGGGTTTTTGTATTTTACTTTATGAGTCTTTGGTGTATTTTTTATTAATTATGTCTAATTAAAAGATTTAATTTAATGGAAAATTATTATTATGATATTTTAATATTTAGTTTAATTTAATTAAATGGAAAATTAACATAATATTTTAATATTTAATTTTAATTAATTAATTGAGAAATTAATTAAATAAAAATAATTAAATTTGAAGATAAAAGTTATAATTTTAAATTTTGAATGTGACAATGATTATTTAATAATATTTTAGAGGTCATTTTAAAATAAATTCTAAATAATATTATTATTTAAGTTAATAAATGTTTTATCAATTAAGTTTCAAAAATAAATTTAAAAGTGGAAAAGATATTAAAATTATTAAAAGATTCTAGATCACATGATGCATGCATGTGATTAAAATATATTAAGATAAAACAAGTGGATTAAATAAAGTGAGTGCACGAGATTTATAATTTAAACAGAGTTAAGTGAATATTAAATAAATTAATGTGCATTATTTTAATACTTATTCACACAAGAGTATGTGAACTCTTGTGAGTTGTCATGTTGACAACATAGGAGTTTGCACTCTAATTATGTACGTGTTGTCTACACTTAGGAGTTAGCACATTATTTGAGCACATGGTATCTACAACATTCTAGACACCTCATCATGTTTATCTTCTTATTGTGGAAGATATGTGCTTAGTTGTCATGCTTATCTCCTATTTCCTTCTAGACACATTCTAGATGCATCTTAGAGGCCTTTATATACAGGCTCTCTTAGTGTGTATGGACATCCTCATATGCTTCTACAAGCACTCCTAGTCACTTGGGGGGTTCGATTCTCGGAGGAATTGTGAATGCTGGAGAAGGAAGGAATTTTTGAAAAGGAGAAGGTTCTAAGAGGAGGAGCTTCTCTATAATTTTTTGAGGCATAGCGAATTAGCATTAATGTCCAAGTAGGCACTCATGATTATTTTGCATATTTTATTACGCTCTTTCTCTTCCTGTCTTCATCGTCTCTATTATGTGCATCTAAATAATATTCTATGAATGAATCTTCAATTTTGTAATTTGGAATTTGGGCATGCATATTGTTTCATCTAGTTATGGGAATTAAAAATATTATTGCAATCTTCCCTTAGTAGAATCAAGATTTGGAAATTGATTCAGGTTTAGGTTCAAATTAAAATAGAATCTTATTATTATGCATTAGTTTTATATGATTTATTAACTAATCTAATTAAGTTAAATTTAATTAAGATTAGTTAATAGTAGAAGGAGTCTAATTTATTATTAGTCAATATTAGTAAATGGATTTTTAAATGAGGGAAAATTAAAAGAAAAGAGATATTAATAAGTGTTTAGTGAAATTAAATAATTGAATTATTAATGAGATTGATTTTACTTAAAATCAATGAAGATTATTTTAAATAAATGATTGTTCTTGAAGTGTTTTAAGGAAATTGTAAACTAATTATTTGAAGGTTGATAAGTATTATTCTAATAATTTGAATAATGGGAGATGCTTCTTGGAATTATTAGTAACATTGATTTTAGTGAAATAATGTGAATGATTTTATCTAAAAGTCAATGGGAACTAGTTCAATGATTTAAAAAAGTAAATAAGTATCTTCTGATTATTTTAGAAAACTATTTTAAAATAATGGAGGGATAATTCTATCTTTAATTTGAAGAGATAAATGGGTTGACTTGGAGATTAAATGAAGAATCTTATACACTTGAAATATACTTGAAACGAAATCTGAAACCTTATATTAGGCTTAACCATGTGATTGCAAAAGCAAACCAAAATATGTATTTGTATCTTGTTTCTTTATGCTATCTGTGTTTTGGGGTTTTGGAGTTGACTAGATTGTTGACCAGTCATAGGATGTCTACCAGAGGCTTAGGGGATATGAGATATGATGTCATGTTGATGTTATTTGATCTCAATCTTTTTAAAACCCAACCATGGTAATGTGATGGCATGCTCTATGATGTGTGTGGTTTATTGATTATTATTGCTTTCCAATCTTCTTATGTGAAGTTGAGGTTTATGTCTATGAGACACTTGATTTAACCACTTTTGAGTCATTGATCAGCTGTACTTGGATTACTTTCTAGTTGCCTTGATGAGACTGAAATGTTTGTTTTTTATCTTGATGAGGTCATGTTGTGTCATGTTTTGACTCAACCATTTTGGAGTCTTCGATCAGTATTATTTGCTTTGAGATGCCTTTTTGGTTGCTTGTTGATAACCAATGGATATTGTGATTTATTTTGAGATTCCATATGGTTGTTCAATGAGGACCAATGGATATTTGTGATTTATCATTGATGCCTTCAGTTGCTTATAGAGAACTGTTGTGATTATTATGATTATCATTGGATGCTTTCCAGTTGCTCATGGAAAACTGATGTGATTATTTTGATTATCTTTATGATGCTTTCTAGTCAGTTATATAGGACTAAGGTGATTATGTGATTTGTGATTTCATGAGCCTAGGGTAAGTTATCTACTTGTAGTGTCGGGACATGGCTTGCAATAGGGGCCGGGGCCCTAAGTGGCTACCAAGTAACTCATTGTAAGTTATTTAATAAGTGAAAACATTTACACTAAATGTGGATTAAAATGAACCTAATAAGATAATTTTATGTTCTTGCCCATGCCTCAAGTGCTAGTATAGACTAGGATGGGAGTAGAGAGAACGCTTGGTTGCAACCTTGCATTCCGTAGTATGCCTCATTAGTATAAGAGGATACTAGTGGCTACATAGGGATCACTAGGGGGTAGGGGTCTATTGAGAGACTACTGGGGTAACTCTAGCATGATTCATGTGATGACACTTTCCCACTTACATAGTAGGTTTCCTAGATGTCATTATTGTGCCTCTAGGTGTAGATGTCAATATGTGTGTTGGAACCTTTGAGTTAGTATACTTTTAGGATTCCTAGACCTAAAGAGTATTTTTGTTATGTGAGTTGATATCCTATTTGGGACTTGGGATTATCTCCTTAGCACGATGGGAGTGGGCCATTTAGGTTCCACGTGGTCGAGTGGTAGTGCTTTTTCACTCTTACCATTTGAGATCTGTTTGAGACACCGTGTCTAGAGTATTCTTTGTTGGTATTTATCTTCATCTAGTTCTTGGATCTTATGATAGATTTTATTTACCGGTATGTTTATTTATATTGATGATTATCATGTGATAGATGATGTTATCTACTTTGTAGGATCATCTTATGCTTTATTCTTGCATGTTAGATTTCTTTATGCATATGTTGTAGCAAGTTTTAGGAGTGACATCCCTATTTTGATAGTACCAATGATCTCTTCGATAGCTTGGGATGTTATGTACAGGGGATGGCTAGGGCCCATGATGGTCTAATGATGCTATTAACAGTTGGGAGGAACCATGCACTTAGTTAGTTGTGTTTTATGTTGGATGGTTATCTTTTAGGATGGTTTTTATATATTTATTGATGGATGGATGTATCATGTACGGTTAATGGTTTCATTTACTTTATTGTATTGGTATCATGGATCCGATGAGGATGATATATCTTTATTTTTACATATGTATATTCTTTTAAGCCTTTCATACCATGTGACATGTAAAGTGGATGATTGAGCATTCTAAATAGGCATTTGGAACAAATGTATAATATGGACATTGGACCTTTTAATTATTCTTTCATGTGGATGTGGTAGTTATTAGACTTAGTTTTAATTAAGTTAAAAGTGACTCAACATCTTGGGATCCTTAAGGAATGTAACCTGTAATGTATGCTTTAGTTGATTGCATGTTATATCTTTCGCTACTATGTGATTGATATGAATGGTTTATCTTTCATGTTTAAAAAAAAAAAAATTGTTTGGCAAACTTAGTAAAACTTTAGGTTAATTATTTTAGATCCCTTGGTGGGGTGTTACACAAGGGTCCTTGCTAAATAGGTGTAAGTAAGACAATTTTATAGTGAAGCAACCACTTGGAGTTAAGTCCCAAGCTGTACTATCCTCCTGTACTAGAACTGGGGGTCTCTATTCTCCAATTAGCTCTTCCAACTCCATGAGAAGCTAAATATCCTCTTGGGAGTAGGTTTCCTTACAAAGTTTCTTCCACTTCCTCCCCTAATCAATATAGTCTCCAAATTTTCTTCCCACATCTCCTTTAAGCAACTCCATTAACCTTCTAAATTTGCTAAAAACTAGCAGTTTCCCTCCCATCCACTTGTCTTCCCAAAATCTGGTACTATGACCATTCTCCACAATCCACCTTGTCCCTTCCCTTAATAATCCTTTGGTCTTGACAATATTCATCCATATTTTAGACCCTCCTAGGAGGTCATTATTAAAAAGATTTCAATTGAAAGGGGAATTTGACAGATATTTATCTTTCATAATATTACCCCAATCTGTATTGTCTTCTCCCAACCTCTAGTCAACCTTCATAAGGAGAGCCTTATTAAGGTCATGGAGCCTTCTTAATCCCAACCCTACCTTAACCTTTGGTTTACACACCTCCTCCTAATTGATTAAACTCAATTTATTTCTCTCTTTATTTCCTAACTAGAGGAAATTCCTTTATATTCTCTCAATCCTCTCTACCATGTTTTGGTTAATTTTGAAGAGGGAAAGGAAGTAAATGGGAATACCCTAGAGAGTAGCTAAGAGAAATTATAGTTTTATAGCATTACTTAATGTCTTCCCTTTCCAACCTGTAAGTTTCTTCTGAATTCTCTACACTATTGTATTCCAAAAGTCATTAGTTACTTCTTTAGTGGTTAGTGGTAGTCCAAGATAAGTATCTGGGAGGCTGGTAGATTGACACTTTAGGATATTCCTTATCCTTATTTGTAATGAGACATCAATATTAAAGAAATAAATGTTACTCTTATGATAATTAACCTATTGTCTTGAATTTTCTTCATAATTGTGCAGTATAGTCTTCCAAGCTTCAGCCTCTATAATTGAAGATTCTCCAAATAGGAATGTGTCATCAAAAAATTACTATAAGACTTCAGTATGAGCAGCAGTGGTAGGCTTTACCCCTTTGATACAACTAGTATTCACTAGTTTATAGAAAGACCTCCCTACAACTATAGCTACCATAATGAAGAGGTAGGGAGAAAGTGGGTCACCCTATCTCAAGCCTTTCTTTGCTCCAAAATTGCCTCAAGGAGAACCATTTAGGAGGAAAAAATATTGAATTGAGCTAATCATCATCTTGATCAGATTTATAACCTTTTTATTAAACCCCACTCTTTCAAGCACCTCATAGAGGAAGTCCCACTTAACCTTATCATAAGCCTTGGAGATATCCAATTTGAATGCCATCCCTAGTTTTTTTCTGCTTTCCATTGAGTGAATAACCTCATGTGTGGTTATGGCCGCATCTAGAATCTTTCTTCCTAGAATAAATGCTTTTTGAGGGCTACTAATTATTCTATCCAGAAAAAGCTTTATTCTATTCACCAAGACTTTAACAAGTGTCTTGTATATATTATTACATAAACTTATAGGTCTAAAATCAAGCAATCTCAAAGGTGTGTGGATTTTAGGAACTAAAGAAATGAAGGTCTTATTGATCCTCTTTAGCATCTTCCCAGTTCTAAAAAAATCCCTAGTAGCCCAGACCAATTTAGATTTAATAACCTCCTAAAAATGCTAGAAGAACGTGGGAGGGAACCCATCTGAACTCGGAGCCTTATAAGCTTTCATAGAGAACACTGCACATTTCACATTCTCCTTTGTAATATTGCCAAGGATGTGATTATTTTCCTCCATCCCTAGTATTTGTGGAATCATATTAATCAAGCTTCTTCTAATCACCAAATTCCCAGTTTTATTGTCCTTAACATAAGCCTTGCTAAAGTATTCCACTGCATGTCTTCCCATCTCCTCTTGGTCCTTAAAGATCCTTCCCCCTTCACCATCTAGCCTATTTATTGTGTTTCTTTGCTTATGCTTAGAGGCTGACCTGTGGAAGAAAGTAGTGTTCTTATCCCCTTCCATAAGCCATTATATTCTTGATCTTTGTTTCCAAAAGATTTCCTCCCTCAAGAGAATATCCTTCTACTTTTTTCTATACTCCTCCTCTTCTTGAGTTTCCCTATCTAGGTTAATCCCTTCAACACTTTCCCTTTGGAGTTTTTAAAGCTTTTCCTCCACTTCACCTTTAATTTTGAACAAGTCTCCAAATGAACTCTTAGCCCAACCCTTTACATTCCTCCTTATGTTATCCAATTTTTGGGCTAGTCTATACATAGTAGTACCATCTATCCTTATATTCCACTAATCTTGAACTCTCTCTTTGAATTCTGGGTGAGACTGCCACATTATTTCATATCTAAAAGGTTTATGCCCACTTGTGAAACCATCCTCCTACTAGAAAATAATAGGGGAATGATCTAAAGCTATTTTAGTGAGGTTATCTAGATGGGAATTCCCAAGACTATTCCAATTTCCTATCACCAATAACCTGTCTAGTCTAACTTGGATAAGGTCCTTCCCCTTTCTATTGTTAGTCCAAGTATATGGGTTCCCTCTCAGTTTCACATCAATGAAATCCATTCTGCTCATAAAGTCATTATTGCAAACTTTTTGGGTAGTCCCTATTACCACTCAATTTCTTTGAATGGTACAAGGGAGTATTAAAATCTCCCATACACATTAGTTTCTATTCCTTCATTATTTTAGTTATCCTAACCAATTTATCATACGTTTCCTTCCACCTCAATTTGCTATTAGAAACATAAATATTGATCATCCCCCAACAATGAATACTAGAATGAAAATCAACAATTATAAAATTTCTATCTTTCCAAACCTTAGCTCTTGTCATAGAATTCAGATTCCATATGGTAGAAATACCCTTCGAGGCACCATTAACATCCATATGTAAATATTCAGCACCCGACCAAATATAAATAACTATTTTTTCAAAACTAGCACTAGACATTTTAGTTTCTTGTATTAAAACACAATCTACTTTTTCCTAAAATATGCATTGCTTTAGAGAAAATTGCTTTTGGGGGTTATTGAACCCCCTCAAATTCCAAGAAATAAATTTCATTTCTTACCTCTAGTAACTATCTCCAGTGTAAGCTTCTTACTACTGGCCACATCCCTTGCTGCTTGTTTTGTCCTCATTGTTTTACTAGACACTCTTCCAACTGTCCCACAGGCTCCAACATCTAGTTTTTACCCCCCTCCTCTTCTTTTTCTGAACCTCCCATTCCCCTTTACCCCCATCTCATGGTGAGGTAGGACTAAGCTCCTTTTTAGTGTTATCAATGCTTGCCATAACTTTTTCTACAATCTCCACTATGGAGGCATTAACCATCTTTAATGGGGTACAAACTCTCTCCTGAGTATCACATCCTGTGATCATAATTTCCTGTTGGCTGTCACCACCTAGATTTGCTGGGGAGCCAGGCAGAGGGTGATACACCTCTATTTTTCCTTCCTCCAACCACTCCCCATCCTTAGTTCCCCCCTAGGTGGCCTCAATAGTTCCTCTAAATCCCTTCTAAAAGGGTATTCATCCATTTTTGTCATATCCTCCATAGCTTCCCCTCCCCCTAGTACCTTATTTTTGTCCAGTATGGAAAGTGCCGAGGGAATCTCCATAGTATGAATGTCAGTGGGCTCCACCACCTTATTAGAGGCTTTTGAAGATTCCCCCAATGTTTCCATAACAATCCTTGGAGAACCCTCCTTCTATTTGTTCTTTCGCATTTGGGCCTTGCAATCCACAATAAGGTGTCTAAATTGACTACATTTTTGGTAGAACAGGCCTGTATTCTCATATTCTATAGGCTGTAGTTTCTCTCCCCATTTGGTCTTTAGAGTCACCACCATAGGGAGTGCTTGATTCAAGGTGACATGCACATAGAACCTTGCATAAGCCAGCCATGTTTTTTGCATAGTCACCTTATCGACCATGACAAAATGACCAAAAGAGTTCCCCACCCACCTTAGGATCGTATCATCCCAAAATTCAAGGGGTAGTCTAGGTAATCTAACCCAAACTGGGGCAAGTTTATTCAACTCTACACTAGCATCAAAGCCCAGATGCCATTTCGTTAGGGCCAGAAAATGCTGCCCATAATACCAAGTACTAGAGAGAATGAAGTTATTATCCTCCTCTGTGGTGAACTTGAAACAAAAGAGGCCACTAGGCATTTCCAAACACCAACATGGCCATTGACCTTCTATTTATGACTCACCCATTTATGTACCATCTCTATAGTGGGTCTAAATGCCACAAATCTACCCACAACACAAAGTTTGAGGCTAGATGTCACATTATCCACCAAACTATTAGGGAGGGAGATCACCAGATCATCTTGGCCATGGGCAATCTTGGGATCCTCCACAAGGACCATCAAGGAGCCCACAAGCACATTCTTCCATCCCATTAGGGTTCCATCTGCCCGCATCTGACCATTCTCTAGAGGACAACAATAGGGCCTCCATTCTCCAATGCAACTATGTTGGCAATGTTAGAATTGAAAAAAAAATTATTTACATGACAATTTTTATTAACAAAAAAGCCCTTAGGGCTGACTCTAGTTTTGATCAAAACTAGAGTAAGCCCTTAGGGCTGACTCTAGTTTTGATCGAAACTAGAGTAATCCCTTATGGTTGACTCTAGTTTCAATTAAAACTAGAGTAAGCCCTTAGAGGAGTTTTGATTGAAACTACTAACTCTAGTTTCAATTAAAACTAGACCCAACCACCTTAAATCACATGGTTAAGGTTTCTAGTTTCAATCAAAACTAGAAACTTTAGTTTTTATTTGGTAATTTTTATTTTGATAGAACATTAGTTTCTATTGAAACTAAGAAGATTATGGTTTTTTTTGAAGTGGGAGAAGGTTTACTATGATTTCATGGCTTCCAAGCTCCATTATTAGGTTCAAATGGAGCACTGAGGTCATGTCCTTTTTCATGATAGAAGTACTTTGAATGAAATTTCTAATGACTATGAGTTTGCTACATATTCATTTTTTTAGATATATGTTTTTGCACGTGAATTGAACATAGGTTTGTTAAAAAAACAAACCTATATATGGACATTCATGGAAAAATAGTAACTAAGAGATAAAAAAATTTGAAAAATAACCATAGTCTTTGTATTCAAGTCCTCTTTCAATCAAAAATTAATAATTTGAAATTGGGTAAATATAAAATAGGTTACATGTGTCAAAAGCCATGTATATCCAAATTTGTGTTAGGTCAACTTTAAACTCTAATAAAATATGAAATACTAAGGATAAAGACATCAGATCACCTCCATGGTTTTGTATGGATGTTAACAAACTAAATTTGAAAGAATCACATTGATATTTATTATGGACAAAAAAGTTATGTGTGTCCATAACAATGTCACTTTTTAATAATCAGGTTTTTGATAACATAGCAATTTTTGTGGGAGAAAAACTAATTCAATCAAATCAATTAAAAAATAAGATTTAAAAATATATTTGGATTCTATATAGAAAATGCTAAAAGACTCTAATTTACTTCATCTTCAAATTCCTAATTGTTAAATGGGAATTTGCATTCAGAATTGAAAGTTTTCTTGAAAATTCATAGTTTAGTGTCAGTTTAGGCAAAAAAGTGTAACCCATTATTGTGGGTTCACCCTGGAATTGGCCCAAGGTAATGTGATATTTTGGAATGTTACTACTATATCCAGTGATTAGATACATAAATTACAAAATACAACATCAAAAATAGGGAAGAGAAAAATGGACATGCTAGAAGAACAATTTTTTCAAACATACAACATATCCATTGATGCAAGGAAAAATATGAAGAGGAGTTGAAAAGGAGTTATGTCCTAGAACAAAGGGTGGCTTCCCTAGAAGAAGAGACAAGAAAACTTAGAATTTTTTCCAAGCCTATCATAGAGGTAAAGGACCAAGCAATCCAAATAGAGATTGATGCAACAAATGTGGGAGGGATCCAATAGATGTACATTGATGAATGGGATGGTGCCAAAGAGGTGGAAATCAAGAAAATTTAGAACTTGATGATGCAAAAGATAGGTGTTTTACAAATTGGGTCACAATATGTGCATAATAGTTATATCTCACTGCAAGGAGCTGAGTTCTAGTGCTTAGAAGCATTAGCCCTTCTATCCCCTTTTTTCACAACATGGGGACCATTTACACAATTCTTTGATAATTTGGTTCCCCTAATTCCCCAAAAGAATGAGCTACCTAAAGAAGTAATTATTAATGCCAGAAAGATTATTAGTAATGTGAAAGAATTGCATGGTTTTTTCTTAGGAAAAATGCAATTAATATGGGGCAAGATTAAAATAATTTCTGTATGGATTCCAAATTTTATTCCCACCATCCTACATGATGATGGAATAATCAAATAATGGCAAGAATGGTCCTCCTATTTTGAGGATATTTTGAGACATCCATAGTTTGTGGCCTATTGCAATAATGTGATAGATGTAACAACTGTCTATGATATGATTGTCCTTTTGGTCAAAATAGAATCAGCTATGAATAAGGTCACAAGAGAGTTAAAGGATATAATTGATACTAAGTGGAACAAAAATATTGGTGACTTAGATATCATCCAGGATGCCACATGGCTAGATGTGGATACTGATATTGCTATATAGGAAGTCATTTCTGATAGAAAGGCTATACCATTTACTGATAGTGACTAGGCAATGTAAGGATATAGTTAAAGGTAGAGGAAACAAGAGAAAGTCAAGGAAAGTGATAAGAGTTTGAAGAACAAAAAAAAGATGCTAAAGACACCTACTAGCAATGCCACCTACCAGTTTTGCAATTGTATCAAGAATTTTGATCAAGTATAGAGAATATTTTGTATTGTAATCAAGGATAAAATATCTTTTTATTTGTCTCCCATTAGAATTTTGATATGTGTCCTCCCATCTAAAGCTTTTTTCAATACTTCCTATAAAAGGGTTTCCAAGATGTGGAGTTGAGGTCCAAAATCCATGTAATTTTTAGTGTTATGTTGTTTTGCATCCAGTCCAGTCAATCTTGGTGTCAATTATTGTGATGTAGTCATTTGAAAATCTAAGAATAAAAGTGAACATTGAATGAAATTTTTTCATATCTTCAAGTATTCTTGAGTTTATTCTAGTACTGTATGATTTTCAAAGAGAATTAATACAAAAAGGAATATTTTATTATATCTATTTTCTCTAAATTCTATCTCCACTTTTATGTGATGGTTATGTTGGGATTGAGTGAGCAAGGTTCATACAATTTAATGCAACTAGGATAGGTTGTATATCAAATTTTTATTGCTTTTAATTCAAGGAATTAAGTGGGTGCTTCAAAAAATTGATGGGATTTCTAGTCATATAAGAGGGATATTCATAAGAATGGGGTTTAGGGTTTATCGTTGATAATTTGATTGTAAGAAAATTAAATAAATCAATGTTTGTTGGGTGGACTCTGCATACCAATGGATAGGGAACTGATCATTAATTCAAATAAAAATTATTAGAAGTCATGTGGTTGCACAAAGCACAAATATAAATCAAATCAACTTTTACTTTTGTGTATGAAGAAACAATTGCTAGTCAACACTTATTTACAATAATCATCTGTGTGTTATAGTTAGCTAATGTAATTAAGAGTTATTTGTAAATTTTAGAACAATTATGACCATTTCTTCTATAAGGGATATATTTTGAAGAAAATATTATCAATGAGTGAATTGTGAAGAAAATATCAAGCATCTAGCTATTTTAATCCCCAAGGTGCACCTGCCTAGGCCTTGTAGAGCATGAAGTGTAGAGAATCCCTGTGATTCTATTGATGATTTGAGAAATTTTTAGTTGAATATAAGAAGTAGCTAATCCTTAGGCTATCTTTATCTTCTAAACCCTGGTATCAGGTTTTTTTTTTCCTAGTAGTTTTCAAACACCAACATACACTTTTCTCAATTTTGTTATTGTTGGAATTCAAATACTTGTATGTCTTTTTTTAGTGGAATACCCTAGGAATATACCTTCACCACTCTTTGCATCAAGTCTTCCATGCCTTGAATATTTCAATATATAAAACTTTCTTCCAAAAAAAATGAAATAATTTACATTAGGTACATATCCATACCATAGTTCAAAAGAGGTTGTGTTTGTACCTTTCTTGAACTTGGTTCAGTGTATAAACAAAAACACTTGAAGCTTCTCTCCAATACTTTTGTGAAAACCTCTTTTCCATCATCATTGTTATTACAAAGTCCATGATTGATCTATTTCTTCTTTCAACTATCCCATTCTATCATGGAGTCCTTGGTGTAGACATTTGTCTCTTAATTCCTTTGTCATTACAAAATACGTTGAACTCATCTACTAAGAATTCACCTCCTCTATCTGATCTCAAACATTTTAGAATTTTAGCTTTTTCCTTCTCAACTATATCCAAATACCACTTAAACATTTAGAAATCATTAGATTTTTCTTTAAGAAACATCACACTCATCATTCTAGGGAAATCATCAACAAATAAAATAAAGCATGTGTCACCACAATAACTTTGCCCTCTAATAGGACCATATAAATCAATTTGAACCAACTCCAAAATATCATCAAAAGAATAAATCTTCCTCTTGAAACTAGACTTTATCAATTTTCCTAGCTGTCATTGTTTTCTCACCACTTTATTAGGTTTTCTCAATCTTGGTAATCATCAAGTACTCTTTTCATCTTACTAATATTCGCCAAACTATCAAAATTCACATGACACGATCTCTTATGCCATAACCAAACGTCTTCAAATTATCCAAATAGACATGTATCATTAGATAGGTGTAGATAGAAAAAGTTACCTCTTATTTTCTCTCCACTTCTAATTAGTTCACTAGTATCATAAATATTTTCCTTCTTGTTTTGGAATTCAAATCAGTAGCCTGAACTACTCAACTATGCCACACTCAATAGATTATGTTTCAAACCATCAAACCAATATGAATTTTCACATGTGATCTTATCATTCAATATTATTTATCCATTACCTTTCACATAACATTGTGCATAATTTCCAAACTTGACACTACTTCCATCATAATGTTCTAGCTTTTCAACTTTACTTGTGTTACTAGTCATATGATGTGAGCAACCACTATCAATTATCCATCATTATTACTCACATGTGAGATTAGAGAAGTTTTCTCATCTTCATCAAATTCATATTTCATTGCATTATAAATAACTTCTTCATCATGACTAGAACAAGTTTTCTTAACTTTTCCCTTGTACTCTATGTTACCTTAGTTGTCTCTCCTTCCTCAATATTTGTTTTCTATTTTTTCCTCCTTATTATCTTTGTAAAGATATCTTGTAGAAATATGACCAATTTTTTTATATTTTAAATAGATTGTAGGAAGTTTACCTTTGCATTTTCCTTTTCTTCTTGGTATTCTTCTAGCCAATAATGCTTCAAGATCACCTAGGTCATCATTTGGTTCACTATCATTGTCCACAAGTCTACTCCTTTTCTTCCTTCTAGATCCATCAAGGGTTATTTGAGACTTGAAATTAGGTTCAATACTAGTAGGTGTATAATTATCAAAGTTTGACAATTTAGATGCATTAAGTCTACTAATTAGACTATCCAAAGTCAAATCATTACCAGGTGTACATCTCAGTTCTTGTATTGTAGAAAGTCTAATAGCATAAATATGAAGTAAATTTCTCAATGCCTTTTTAATCATAGTCTCATTAGATATGTATCATTAAACACCTCTAATTGAATTTACAACACATTTGATTTTTCCATAATACTATTCAACAAGTTCACCTTCTTTCATTGTCATGTCATCAAACTTGCCTCTAAAACTTTTTGCTTTATCCCTTAACACATTTTCATCACCTCCATGAATTCTTTTCCAACTTATCCCACATTTTCTTTGCAATAGTCCATTCCTTCACAAAAAAAAATTCAACATAACTTAGGGAAGATGCTAGATCTATCATTATTTTACATTTCTCCTTCTTGTCCTTGATTTGTTCAATTGTCATGGGTCTATATGTTAGAAAGGATAGGGTTTCCATTACACCAAAAGATCAACCTATTAATGCTTGATAAAACCAATAGTCTTATAGAACCACAAGAGGTGGTTAAGCCATGTCACATATCCTATGAGGGATGCTGGCCCACTTCCAACAATCCCCTTCCTAGTGTCACTTGTAGTGGTCATCAGGATTCAAACCCGTGACCAAGCTTTGATACTAATTGTTAGAAAGGAAAGGGTTTTGGTTTCACCAAGAGATAAACTTTTTAATGCCCAATAAAAACAATAGTCTTATAAAACCATAGGAGGTGTTTAAGCCATGTCACAAATCCTATGAGGGACATTGGCCCACTGCCAACACTAGGCACTTTAATGTATTCTTTTTCCAAGAAGTATAGTGTAGAATCTCCAACTTTGGAAAGATGCAATCTCATCAAGTGTTACCATGTTGGGAATTTCTCTTTTGTCTACTTAGGTATATCTCTCTTTTACATATTGATATTTATCTTTAAGTCCCTTCACACTTTCCTTACAAGTACCAAAAGCTTTGATACCAATTGTTAGAATAGTTAGAATAATTAAGAGTTGGAGGGGGGGGGCGGGGGGTGGGTTCAATCAGTTATTCTCAAGTCCATATATACCTGTTACACATTAAAAAAATTCAAACAATTTATTCAAATTCATATATCCACTTGGGAAATATAGCAATTTAATTGTAAATGAACTTGTTTATTTTAGGACTTAGTTCTCTATTTAGTATCTGCTAACTAACAAAAATATTAAACACTAAATAGAATTAAACATGAAAACATCATTCACACATGTATGACACAAGGATTTAATGTGGAAACACAATTTTGGAAAAACCACTAAGTAACATACTACCACTTCATACTACCACTTTTCACTCTTTTGAAGTGAGCTCAGTTAAGAGACAACCCTATTAAAGCTTACAAAATACATTGTTAGGTGTGACCCAATTAAAGGATTTAAATCACCCTATTAGGAGTGGTCTGGTTAGAGGCATTATAATGTCACCTTGATTAAATGATTGTAAATTATTCTTAAGTCAACCTTGAATAAAGGATTTTACAAATGACTATTATATCAACCATGATTAAAGGATTTTTATTGCCACAATGGTTAGAAAGTAACAACTAGTTTTGGTCTATTAAAATAAAAATTACTGTTCAAATTTAAATCTCCATTCAGTTCAATTATGGTTGGACTAGACTTAATCATGCTCTCCATCTCTAATTTTCTTGGCAACCTTTTAAAAAATCTCATAATCATTGACTTCTCACTTCTCCTATATAACTTTGTTCTTTACAAGTTCTTCATCTATTTTCAAATCACCCAACCAAAATAAACATCTCATATGCCTCCTTAAATAGGTAGATTTGATATTTTTATGCTTAAATATTATCATAGATCTTAGGGTTTGATCAAATCTAATGAATATATCCATCATTTTTCCCTTCTTTTCCTTCCTTTAAACTTTAGGAGACTTCTCCTTGACTCCTTTCCTTAGATCACTTAAAAAACTCAATTCATTCATTAAGTATGCTAGCTCATCAATCCTTATCATTCATAAACACATTTTGAATAATTCAAAAATTTAACCATGTTAGCCTCAAATCTAGATTCTTCCACAAGCTTTTAATTTGCTGACACTCATTCATCACCATGTTCTTTAGCTCGATCATCATTTTCTAGCCCAATCTATCGATTCTGTCTCACTCATATTACAAGGATTGCTTGATCTTCACTATGCTCAATCTCTTCTCCACTTTACCTTCATCTTTCTTGATCATAAATGTTAGTCATCTTTTACTTGTTCTTCTCAACAATCTAGTAAAACTATCACTTGGTTGTGCTTTATTATTTACTCAACTTCTTGTCTATCATCAAATATTTCTTCTACACATCAACTCAACTATCTTGTTTTCTTAATATAACAATTACACAACACATTATCTTGTCAAAGACTAACTAATAAATTTCCCATTATAATTCCATCATACTCAACTCCTCTTTACTCAATAACTTCACTAGTTCACCTTATTATCTCTTGTTTTCAAATCCTCTTCATCAATCAATAGATCTCACAATCTACATTTTTAGTAAATGTCTTACTGATAAGGATTGACATCAATGACACCATAACAATTGTTTTAATTATAGTTTCCAACACCATAACCACCATTGGAGCATGGATTCTTGATTTGTTAGGGGTGATACACACACAGAGGCTCTTTTCCTTTTGGGTGTTAATTTTTGTCTATCTACTATGACATATTTATCTATAATATTTTTAATATTGTGACATTAGGTAATCATATACCCATCTAAAATCAATGCATAATTCACATAGAGATGTATTTATTATTAACACAACACAAGGCAGGACAATCTCCAAAGGAGATGTCCTAGCCCCCAAAAAATTAACCACATAGAAGAAACACAACACAATATATAAAATCTAATACCAAACACAACTCTTTATTCATAGATCAACTAATTACATGCAATGTGTTAGGCTATAAGGCCTTCCTTATTATGGCCAAATACAAAGAAAGTAATAGTTCTGCAAGATCCATCAAGATCTAACCAAAAAACCTAGCTATTATAGATCTATAACACAAGAAAACTCTAATAGAAACCTCCAATAATATCTAAACTTGTGCCCACAAGCCACCAATAAATCTTCTTTTTTCCCAAGCCCTAGCTACTAACTCTTCTCAAACTCTACTCCTCTTCTACATCCTCTTCTCCAAGATGGATAATTATGACTTAAGACTCCCCTAAACCTCCTTTCTTATACCCAACTAAACCACAAGCCAACCTAATAAGTTAAAAATCAAATAAAACCTTACATCAAATATATATTTAAGCCACAAGTTGACTCACAAAAAACATTAAATAAAAAATGTTAACCTCATGTTAACACATGATAACCACATGAAACTACTTAGGACAAGCCCCTAGTTTACAATGCATAGCTAACTCAAAAGAACACATAAGAGTATCCACCCTTAGGCATAGGTCCACATGCCATCAAATGATCCAAATCCAAGAGTGCACATGCCAAATCCCTTGGATCAAAGCTTGTGAATACAATCTCCAAAGTCTACCAGTAAATAGAAACATGCTATCAACAACCACCAAAATGGCTCTGACTCAGGTGAAGGTCCACCAATATGCCTCTAACTCATCCCCAATTGCGTAAGCCATAAGGTTCATAGAATCCAAGCTCGATGCTCCTACATTAGACTCCCCAGATAGATAGAAAAGCATGTCCCATACTTTGATGCCCAAAGAAATTTTTGCAACTAACTTCATCTTCAAAAAATGATTCCAATCCATCAAGAACAAGAAAAAAAATCTAAACATCAACCATCTCTTCTTCATCCATTCAAACATCAGAATCATGTGAATCTCAACAACCCAATCAACATGCTCACTCTCAAGAACAAACTGAACATAATGCTTCACCAACAATTCTTGAAATTTATTTAAAACAACAATAATAACATCCTCTAATATGAAATCCATGTCATCAACATCATTAAACTCCAAAATAAAGTCAACAACATGTAAGCCCAAAACTAAATCCACACCAACAGCAATATACAATTCCTCTTCAACACATGCCAAATGCACAACACTAGAAATCTCATTGCTCACAATAAGATGCTCTACAACATACAAATCATCACCCACAAAAACTTGATCATCCATGACCAAGTTCTCTACAATTTCCATGTCAGACTCAACCAATTGATCATGAAAAAAAATTTGGACATCCCAACATAAAAAAGTTTAGGAACCTCTTCAACAACAACCACAAGTTGCTCTACAAGTTTCAACTTAGACTCCATGAAGTGATCAACAAAACCAACTTCATCCTCAACCTTATTTTCCCCTCTTCTCTCTTGACCAAGACTTCTAATCAACTAGACAACTCACTTCTAGATCGGTAGACTCCAAGTCAAGTAACACACAATTTCCTTCTTTAGTTCCTAAACTCATTTAGACCAAACATCACCCACAACAACATACACCCAACAAATCATCTCATTAATCCTCATCTCCACTATATTATAAATATTTGAAATCAACCCAAGATCCAATCTTCTTGAAAGAGTCTTCTAAGATTTTCACAAAGCCTTTGCAAAAAATCCATATTCTTAACAATGACCAACTAGATCAATATCTTCTTAGATTAACTTCTCCCAACCCAAGGTCTTGGTGCAAACTGCCTTACATTTGGTGATCTATCTAAACATTTAGGAACAACAGTGCTCTAATACCACCTAACACATGACAAGAAAGAGAATCCCCAAAGGGGATCTCCTAGCCCTTAGAAAATTAACCACACAATAGAAACACATCACAAGATATAGGATCTAATAGCAAACACAAATCTTAATTCATAGAACAACTGATAACATGCAATGTGTTACATTATAAGGCCTTTCCAAAAATGGCCACATACAAATCAAGTAATAATTTTGCAAGATCCCTCAAGATCTAACAAAAAACCCTTGTTAATCCATATTTTTAATACAACAACACTCTGATAGAAACCTCCAACAAAATCTAAACTTTTGCTCACAAGACACCAAGAAATGTCGTTGTTTCCCAAGCCACAACTACTAGCTTTTCTTAAACTTTTCTCCTCTTCAACATCCTCTTCTCCAAGATAGATAATTATGACTTAAGAATCCCCAAAAAATCCTCACTTATACCCAACTAAGCCATAAGTTGGCCTTGCAAGTTGCAAATTAAATAAACCCTTCCATTAAACCCATATTTAAGCCACAAGTTGGCTCATAACAAAATACAAAATGTTAACCCTCGTGCTAACACACAATAACCACATGAAAATATTTAGGACAACCACTAAGTTTACAATGCATAACTAACTCAAAATTCCACATAAGAGTATGTTCCCTTAGGCATAGGTCCATGTGCCATCAAATGATCCAAATCCAAGAGCGCACATGCCAACTCCTTTGGATCGAAGCTTGTGAATACAATCTCCAAAGTCTACCAGTAAATAGGAACATGTTATAAACAACCACCAAAATAGATTTGACTCCAAGGTGAGTAACCCAATCATCATGCACACATAGGAAAACATCCACCAATATGCCTCAAACTCATCCCAATTGTACAAACGATAAGGTCCAAAAAATCCAATGCTATCATGCCCAAAATTAAAGGCAAACAAAACTACAATTTATTTTTATTTTTAATTTTTAAAGGTAACATCTAGGAAAAAAAATAAGGAACTAAGCACTACTATACTAGATTATAGAAGGCTAAAGCTTTGGGATACCCATTGGTTATGATTGTAGGGTTGCAACCTAACCTTAAGCCTTCAATTGAATTGATCCTTCATAGAGTGTTGGAGGTTTCAATCTTACTTCCAGGTTGGGTACACACGTGAATTTTATAAAGCTCAATATGTTTCTATCAGGGTGGTGGAAGCATGATTTACTTGACTAAAAAGATGCATTCTTAGTTTAAGGTACTACAAGATGGTATGAGGAGCTTTTAAAGAAACTGTTGATTTATCTCCTACTATGTTATTTCTATATTCAAAAAAAAAATATTAATATGTTGTTTCCACATAATTTCTCATTTCATGAAATCAAATTTTAAATCTATTTATGAGATCATTTAATAAAATCAAATAAGTATAGAGTTAAATCACCTACTTAGGAATTTCTATGGATAACTCATAGGCAAACATTTTGTGAAACTACTTGTTGATCAACATAATTCTAAACTTTTCCATGTATATCCATATCAAAGAAGTACAATTTTATTTAGTTTTGGATCTAAAATGTTAAATATTATTTATTATTTAGACATTTACCTTATACTTCAATAGTTTCCACTGTACTAAACATTTTGAATATTATTCTAATTTCATTAGCTATTTACCAATATTTTATTATTGAAATTATCCCTACTCTAAACTCTAGTTGTCTACTCACTAATTACCAACTTTATTATTCTCTGCATACTAATCTAAACCCATATAATTTTGCCTCCTTCTATAATGATTCTAATTTCCAATCACTCCTTATACTAGTTACTAACTCAGTTGATCTACTATCACTTCCTACCAATTTATACTTCCTTATTAACCAAGTTGGTTACACAAATCTACCAACTTCTATACTATTTAAGCTTATATATATATATATATGCCTTAATATGCATACATAGAATATTTGATACATAATAATAACATCCATCTACACTAAGTTTTTCACTAACCATTATTGAATTTCAAATCCCACTCAATAAATCCCCAAGATATATTAATTTCTAACTACATGACTAAAACTCACTTAACACCTAATGGTCTCAACACTAATCCCTAAGTATGTATTAATATATTCTAATCCTATAATATATCCATAACTTTTTCCATCAACCAAACCACTACCATCAAGCGTCTGCACTCCACCTATACACACTTCCCAATCTCCTACATTTCCTTTTTTTTCTAAAACTTTAAAATCCTTCCCCAAGGTTTACTTGTCGCTCCCCATTCCTCCCTTTTTTTTTTAATGTCTTCCTTTGCAAATGGTTAAGTCCACTCACATGGACATTCTTACTCTATGTTCCTTTTTGAAACACCTCCAAATGCATTTTTCCTTGGACGTCTCCCTAATGCTCAATGTCAGAGGGCGACTTTGGTGGGGACTACTCTACCTTAAATAAAGGGATGGTCCCTATCTCCTTGGGCACCTAACAAGACGTGAGATTGGTACCATGTCGTGGAGAACATAAAGTTTGTCTTTATTTTATTTTACTTGATTTATTTATTATCTATATATTTTTTTTAATGTTAATAACCCTCCCCAAGCACATAGGCCGATGGGCTAGAGATACATAAAGGATGAGGTGTGATTCTCATAAGGAGGTGGATGGGTACTATTATATCTCTTTTACATTTTTGACTATCCTTGAAGTCATTATATAAGGTCACGCGACTCCCTTTAGGTAGAGGTATAGTTTTATATCTTATGTTATGATATTGTTGTTATTATATTGCATATCTTAAGTACATGTGATGTGTGGCATAGGCTTCTTTAGGGGTTAGGATATTATGGAATATTCTCTAGTAATATTTTATTGAACTATATTGGGGAGGAGATTTAATTATCTCTCCCATACAAAATCCAGAGAGGTAAATGTGCATGCATAGGTCCATTTTATGAGAAAGTTTTCCTAGTCGCTCCATTCTCTTTAATCAATCACAATGCTAAGTACATGGGTTAGTAATATTTTGACATTATTTCTTTTATAATACTTTTTTTTTCACTAAGTACACACACACACACACACACATACATATATATGTATATGTTATACATATATATATATATATATATATATATATATATGTATGTATAACATATACATATATATATGTATAGATATATATGTTATACATACATATATATATGTATGTATATGTATATGTATATATGTATATATGTATACATATGCATATATATATATATGTATATGTATACATATATACATATACATACATATATACATATACATACATATACATATATATGTATGTATAACATATATATATATATATATGTATGTATATGTATATATGTATACATATATATGTATATGTATATATGTATACATATACATATATACATATACATATATATGTATACATATATACATATACATACATATATATATATATATATATATATATGTATATATATATATATATATGTATATATATGTATATGTATACATATATACATATACATATATGTATGTATGTATATGTATATATATGTATATATGTATATATACATATATATATACATATACATATATATATACATATACATATACATAAATACACATACATACATATATGTATATGTATGTATGTATACATATACATATACATATACATATGTATATATACATATATATACCTATACATATATACACATACATGTATATATGTATATGTATATATATACATGTATATATACATGTATATATACATATACATATATACATATATGTATATATATATGTATGTATATATACATATACATATATATGCATATATATATATATATATATATATATATATACTAAGAGTCCTCTTTTGATAATTATCTTACATTTCAATGCATTGCATAGGTAATGGTTTTTAATAACCAAACTACTTATCATAATAAATGGAGTCTAGATCTTTGAACAAGATCTAATAAGAAGGAGTTATATTATCATTATCTATTTCTAATAGGCTTGAAATTTATTCCTATTGGACTTATGTAATTGAAGCTATTAAATGTACACCATCACCTTGAGATGCATTTACTAATGTTGATTCATAAATCCAAATGAATACAATTCTATATTATGTTGCTTCGGCATTCAACACCATGACTATCCATTAAAAGGATCTCTTTGAATTTCATATGCATCTACTAGGAGAAGTTTATCCCTCACTTTCAATGCAACTAGATTCATCACAGTAAATCTTACAATACAAAAATTTAATAGGACATCCAAAATTGATTTCTTTCTTCCATGAAACCATTCTTCACAATGATATACACAAAATAGATAGTTCTTTTTGTATCACAATACACAAATCAACAAATAGGAACTTTTCCCTTATAAATACAATGTTCAATGATGTGGATGAAGATTTCTCCTTCCAAATATATCACACAAAATAACTATGGAGATTTTAAACTTTGCAAGTACAATACTCAAGACATGGAGGAGGATTTCATCCTTCCTTATACATTCTAGAATGACATATCTTTTGCTTCTTACATAATGGGATGGGGAGACTCTAATATCTTCATGGATCCAAAGAAAAACCTACAAAATAAATACATGAGAACCATGAAGGCTTACCTCCAATCCTAGGCTTCTAAGAAACCACCCACCAAGCAAGGGAAAAAAGGCTCAAATAGGGCTGTACTCAAACATTTCACAATGCATGCAAACATAATATCACAAGACATTTACAACCCTCCAAGGTTTAACACAATGAATCACCATTAGAATCATGAAACAATGGGTGAAGGTGGACTCTCCAAAGAGGAGAATGCCATATCGATATACACATATACCTTTGCAAATGCACAATGCCTCTTCAAGGCTATCAAAATACATCCTCCTAATCACCTTACTAATCTTATACCTCCCATAATACAAGTTTGTCTTCAAGGCTATCAAACAAGGCATATGGCTTCAATGGAGCCCATACTCCATGAACAACAAAGCCCTCTTAAAGAGGAAAATCTCTCCACTTCAATGTTGAACTCAACTAACCCCTTCACCCAAGGAATCTCTTCCCTCACAAGGGTGAGTGAAGCCTTCACACCCATACAACATTTCATACACAAAATCAAGAGAAAAATAGGAGAAATTCATCACAACATTTACACATAACAACAAATACAACACCACATACATTACATATTTTGATTCACAATATGAACAAGTATTCTACACAATGAACAAAAGTAACAAGGATCATGGAATGGGAACCAAACTTTGTCCAAGCTAATAGAAAGGATATTTTTTGAAGAGCTCCCTATTTCCTTAGCTTCCTCTCCAAACCCTAATTGTCTCTAAACTTAGAGAGTGGGTGAACACCCCACTAGTTTGTCCAAGACCACTAAAAAAAGACTTTCCCACTACCTCCTTTTGGCAAAAAAATCAAGCTACTATCTCTTAAAACTTTGTCCCTACCAATTTTTTTACCTTTGACTAAGAGAAAAGATGGGGTTGAACTGATGGGACAACTCAATTTTCGAATTGGTGGAAGAATGCATTGGTTAAGGGATCCCTTAGGCTAGCTAAGAAATAAAGTGGTCAAATTTAGGCCCCTAACATGTTATGCTAACATATGGGTAGCTTATTTTCACAAAATGGCACTTTAGGACCACCTATTGACCCTCTAAAATCCTTGTCAAGTTTCAATTCGAATTTCCCTTGATGGTGATTCATCCTATCCTTTCTCCAAGTGGATTTACTTAATCATATGAAAGGTAATTAGTTTAAGGTTAAGTATAACCATGACCAGAGCCCTAGGTGACATGTCATCAACACATAAACAACTACAAGTGTCAAGTGACACATTAAATCCCATTACACATCACAATGACATGTCCCTACTTACTCATGAATTTAAATTCACCATACACATGCAAGCTTGCATTTACAAAATAAAACCCATCACAACAAGGCTTATGAATCTTCCAAGATTCACCTTGGCTAAAATGTGTTCACATAAGTTTGGACTTTGTTTCCCCATTTTAATCACCTAAAAATGGTCATCTAGACTATTAGCCCCTTTCTCAGCATTTTGGCTAAATTAATTTAATCATTTACCTAGACCAAATTGCTAATAATAAATTTATTTGATTATAACCTATAGTTTGACCATGTTATCCTAAGTTCATTATTTTATTAAAAGAACATGTCCCCTTTTAATTAAATAAAAGACCCCATTCTTCTAACCCACTTAAAGTGCACACATAAATTCCTTTTCCTATTTTACAATTAAAAGAAAAGGCTTGTGAGACTTTTGTCTTATGTGACAAGTCAACTTATATTCTATTGGTTGACTTGTGTGTGCACATGGATCACTCCTCTTTTCAAATTCCACCGTTGATCATCCACCATCTTCATCTTGATCTCTACCATCCATACAAATTTAAAAGGGAGAGAGCTTTCCCCCTCAAAGGATCCATCCCTCATTTGAATATTGTTATGCTGCAAGTTTTCTAATAGGTTTCTTTGGAGCTTTGTGGAGAACTTCTCATTTCTTGTCTCATTCTCTCATTATCATTGCACCCTAGTTTAGATTCATACTCACATGTTAGTTTAGTTATTTCCTTGCAATAATCTATCTCACATAGTTTAAATGAGGGTATTGTAACACTCTCATTCATATTCTAGCATAGCTGCATCTTGCATTTCCATTCTAGTTTATTCTTCCATCTTGCATTGCATACTTGAGGGTTTCCTTGAGATATTTGCACTCTTGCTCTCATCTCAAAGAACCTCCCGTTGCATGGTTTACTAGCAAGAAGCACATTTCTAAGGCTTGGTTGAGAGCCTTCATGCTTGAATACTAGCCTCTTGCACTCCATGGATAGGGAGCTCTAAGCCGACATCCAAGCATTCCAACTCATGGAATCATTGGGATAGAATGGTTTAGAGTGCGACACATTTCTAGTGTACATTTTTGGCACCCACCATGGGCTAGACTGTATGTTTCGCTCAGCATTTTCTTAATTTTGCTTGCATTTCCTTTACTATTCTATTTTCTTCTTTTTTTATAGTTGTGGTGTTGGGAGACATTCTACTAGTTTTGCATGATAGTTCACAGTACTATCATGTGACACTTTTTGGAAATAGTGTCGCACTTGAAGCCTGTGTTCTATCACCCTTTGTGCAAAACTCTATGACACGGCTAAACAAAAAGTATCGTCTGCACAAAAATTGTCACCTTTGTATACTATAAAGTATCACGTGACATTTGTTCAGCAACAAGTATCACCTAAAAATTTTTGCTCATTTCTTGAGGGATTTTGATCAAATTTCTTCTTAGCTGGCTGACTGTTGTTTTTTAGCAGATTTCTAGGCTATCTTACAAAGGTCTAGTTCATAGTTTTTGTGATTATTTCATGCTAACTTTTGGGTTAACAAGTTGTGATTGCAGGTTGCCCTCTTTGTGAAGAAAAAAATGAAACCTTGCATACAAAAGAACGCATGTCAAAGCTTCAAATGTGCAAGGGCTACTAACATTGTTTGTAGGTTTGCCCAAAAGCATAAAAACCCAAACTTGCTTGATTTTTTGTTTTCATGTGTGGCATTGACTAATTGTTCATTTTTCATAGGCACATAAAACTTGTGATTAGAGTCTTTTGGTAATAGGAGAGTATGCTCTTCACCCTTGTGGTGAATTAAAAATCTTGACTTGCCATTTGGTTTCAAAAGTAAGGGGTAACTGAATCTTCCTGGTGTGTTTGGGAGAAAATAATTGGAATATGAGAGTATGCTCTTCACCCTTGTGGTGAATCAAAAATCTTGACTTCTAAAAGTTGATCCACTCTATGTAGTTAGAATCCTTTAGAGGGCTTGCTCTTGGACAATCTAAGAGGAATGACCCAAATGGGGACAAGCTGATTACTTGGCTCTTCCAACCCACTATAAACTCAAGGCTACCAAGGACACAAAAACTTGGTAGACGTAGTGTTTTCCTTCTCTTAGTGTGATTGCTTATGGGATTTTGACCATAGGGAGATCACTAGGCAAGAATGCTTAAGGTACTCTTGTGGTCACAAGATCGGTTACTCACCACAAGGTGAGGTGTCCCATAATTGGGAGCAAGAGGAACACTATGAATGGAAGCCCTATCTAAACACCCTATGTTAGTAACTACCCTTTTTAGCTGCTCAACTTCTTGGTGCAAGGATCGATCCTAGTGAACTACCCGGATCACCCCAAGATTTTACACTCACCATATGTGTTCCCTTGGTTTTGCTTATGGAACTTCCATGACAAAGCCAATATCTCTTATGGGAAACCACTTGGTGTGAGGCGAAAGAGCATCAAGTGTGGGCCAAGTTGTTGAGTAATGAATCGTGACTCTAAGGTAGATTGTTTGGCTATTGTTTTCAATGTTTTGACTAGTGCTAACATTCTTGCAACATAAACATTTCGATAAAAGTTGTTAGGAAGGCTATCCTGATATTCCAAATGTGTATTGACAAGGTTGTCTTTACCCTTGATCAATTGTTTTGAGACATGTTAAAGCACTTACTATTTGCAAACCTTATTGTTTACTAATATGAACTGAAACAAAACATTGTCTAATTGGCAAATTGAAATGAGCTTCAAATTGAAACTTGACTTTTTTTTGCACAAAATTGGCACTCTATCGCACGCTCTCATGAGAAATATCATGTGACAGATTTTACCCAAAAATCTATCACAGGTCAGTACTAAATTCTATCACACTACTTGTAAACTTTTGTCACACTCGATTATAATATCTGTTGCTTAAACAAAAAGTGTCGCACCCATGTTAAAATTCTGTCGTGTGACACTATATGCTAAACTTATGTCACCCTCATTCTAAGGAAATATCACCTAGAGTTATTTTGGGTCAAAAATAGAGTTTACTGTTGGATTTTTTTTGGTCTAAGGAGCGTCATGTTGGTCATGCTTGGTTCTAGCTACATATCAGTGTGTGAAGAATTTGTCCTAGGTTGAAAAGATGGGTTTATTCTATTGAATGTAAGTCTTGAAACATCTTATGAATCACTTGTCAAAATTTAGCTATTATTTTATTCTAGCTATCCACTATTGAGCTTCTCGCTCATCTGCTTAGCTCAAGTCACCCATGCTGTAAGATCTTGAGCACTATTTGAAAAGCCATCTATCACATTTTGACAAGTGACTAGTCCTAATTGTAAAAGCTTCAAATTTGGCTCACTTTTCTTGTCCTACTAAACAAAGACAACTCTTTACATGCCGGTCACAGCCAGACATCAAGGTGGTGATGGTAATCATACCCCTTTCATTTTTAGGCAATTGGAGACACCACCTAAGTGTCCTCACAAACAACTTTGTGTGGAAGATCTCGAGTCTACTCAAACACAAATAGCTAATGTTAGGCATAATTTTCTCTATAGTTTTGAAAATCCATTTGGTACATCCTATGAGACACCCAAGGATACAAGTGGTATAGTCACTATGGTGCACCCTGATAAAATTAAGCATCGCCTAGAAGAACAAGCATGTGAAACCCAAAAGACTTTGGAGGCGATTTATGCTATGGAAAGAGAAAACCAACAAGTCGACACTGACAATCAAGCATGCTATGAAGGATATAAAGGAACTTGTCCTCAAAATCCTTTTGAGAACAATGATGGTAATCACGTGCCTTCAAGGACTCCTAGATTTGACCGCTGGCACATGTTCTTCACCACCTAAATCATCTCATCATGGTAGTGATGAAGAAGTAACTAGCAAAGACGTGATCAAATTTCAACAAGATGGCTTTGCCCAAAAATTAATGCTTAGAGCTTTAAAGGAAAATGGAGACCAATACTTCTGATACATGGAAGCTAGGGGATGAAAACTCCCTCAAGGTTTTAATGTTGAGCATATTATTCCAAAATGAGAGCCCACTAAGGCTGAAAACTTAAGGGAAGAAATATAGGAACTAAGGAAACAATTTGCACAACTATAAACTTCAAAAGAGCTGCCTAAAACATCATTTGTTGAATCGATTTGTGCTCTTCCATTTGATAGGAGTCTATACATGCTTCCATTTCCTAAGGATATAGAGGTTCCTAAGTATGACAAATACGATGGGAATGGTGATTCTCACGATCATGTGAGACATTTCTATGCTCTTAGCATGGATTTTATCATGAAGACACTTTTCTTATGAGGTTATTTCTTAGGAGTCTAAGAGGACAAGCTATGGAATGGTTTACAAAACTGAGTCCTCCTCTTAAAAGATTTGATGAACTTGCACAACGCTTTATCCAACAATATTCATACAACATTCAACATCCTATGACTGTGCTAGACTTATGCAACATCAAACAAAAACCAGGAGAATATTTTGCAATATAGCTTCAACGATGGAGATCTTTATACTCTCAATATCCTTAGCAAGTATATGAGGCTGAAAAAATGGTGACATTGTCATAAACAAGGATAAAGTTAATAATGAAAATGGTAAAAACAAAGGCAAACCTTGGAACAAAAATAAGTATGTTGTCAATGATAGAGTAGTTGACACTCCTAAGACTAAGGAGCCTGTGTTTAACCTTTCCAATGCCATCTATGCAACAAAACAATAGGAAGGTTCAAAGCCACAACCCTTTGACAAAGGCTCTAAATTTGCAAGGAAGTGACATGTTTACACACCTATGGTCAAACCTTATGAAGTGGTTTTAAAAACCTTAATTGCAAACAAATTGGTTACCTTACCAAACAACTCACATCCTTATGATCCACCTATTAGACCTCCATGGTGGAGAGAAGATCATACTTGCAGCTATCACTAAAGTAAAGGACATAATACAAAAAATTGCTTCAAACTCAAAGATGTAATTCAAGACCTCATCGAAGCTGGCAAAGTTGTCATAGATGGCCTTGTTAAAAATGCTGATCATAAGGCTTTCCAAATTTTTTTACCAAAATAAAAAAAGGGTGAGACCTCAAGGGCAGCTCCCCAAAAGAGTCATGATGCCAAAATTAGTTATGCTTATGCTGACACTGATAATGTTATAGGCATGCTTGAGCTCGTTGAACACATATGTATGGCAAGCTCCAATAATGACAACTAGCCACATTATGATGCTAAAGATGAACAACCAAAAGTGGTCTTAAGGACATGATCCACTCCTCAAGACCATACTGATACTAGACCCAAGGTGGTACTTCAAGTAGCTAAGTCTTTGTCTTCTCAGAGTAAACCGCTTAATGCTATCACTAGGGGGTAATCTAAGGTTGTCCTAAAAGTTTCTCATGACCCTAAAAATGCTTCATCATCTAAGCAACCAATTACTTCCAAGATCTCCAACTATGATCTTGTTAGCTAACTACAACACACACAAGCACAAATCTCCATTTTTGAATTGCTAGAGTTATCTCCTTTGCATAGGGATATCCTCGAGAAAGCTTTACATTCTGCCAACATTCCCACAGATATTGATGCGGAATAATTCCAAGCTATGGTGAACCACATCTCCTCGCCTCACTATCTCACCTTTTTTGAAGAAGATGACTGAGCTCTAAGTCATCCCCATAACCTTGCTCTTCACATCAAAGTTCAAATCTTTTCTACTCACATCCACTGAGTCCTGATAGACAATGGTGTAGGGTTAAATATCATTTCATTCAATGTAATCCAACAGTTGGGCATGTCTAAATTTTCCATTGATCCTAAGCACAAGATCACTATAAAGGCCTATGATGAGTTTGAAAGGCCTTCTAAAGGTCTAATTGTACTTCCAATCAAAGTTGGTCCAGTTGAGAAGAATGTCATTTTCCAAGTCTTAGACATACCACTTGCATACAACTTGTTGTTGGGATGACCATGGATTCATGATATGCAAGTAGTACCCTCCACGTACCATCAGTGCATCAAGTTCCCATTCAATGGTACTGAAGTAGTTGTCCCCGGTGATAACTCCATCTCTATCAACACATTATCTGCTACTGAGACACTAGTTCCACATAATCACTCATCTCATGAGCTAACACCATCTTTCATAGAGTGTGAACAAAAACTAAAAATGATGAGCCTTGGCATGGGTGAGTACACTTAGGACTCTATTGCTGCCTTACCAGTTTCCCCTCGCTCCTATGGGAAATCAACTACCACAAAGAAGCCTTCCACTTCTGCTATGACACTTTTTGACACTTTTGTGCAATCATCACTAACTCTAGAAGAAGAGAAGGAAGAATAGGCCATTAAGGACTAGATCTATAGAGAAGAGGAAGATGAGGAAGTTACAGTGACTACTCCTATTTCTCCCAAAAGATATGAAAAAGGCTATAAATTTTTGGCAAAAATGGGATACCAGGGCCACGGGTCCTTAAATGGTTGTAAGAATGCTCTAGTTGAACCTTTAAGTCACACTCAAGGTCATGATACTTGATACACCACTGGTCTAGGCTTTGGGCTAAACAATGATATACCAACCTGTGATCGAAGATTGCTCATGTCTAGTGAATCAAAGGATGATGACCCTCCAGTAATTGCTACCACTGCACAAGATGAAGACTTTGTTCCTCTCACTTCCCTCCTTTGGGGAGAAGAAATGTTGACTGCTAATAATGAAGAAGCTTCTACCTCCCAACAATAGGAACAAGAAGGGTCTACTTCTAAGGACATAAATAGAGGATGAATTAGGCAGAATATTACTCATCTCATAGCTAGGGATCAGAGTACAGATTCTCATGAGTATGACTGGGAAAGTCTCTCTAATGCATCTTACAAGCTAGGGGTAGATGAAATTCATGCCTATACAACCCAACCGAATGTAGTCAAATGGTCTAGTTTAAGGTTAGATGAGTTTGACTCACAACATGTCTCAATGGATCACGCTAGTCCCTACAGGACTATTCCTGAGCTGGACTCCTTTGCAACATTTTCTATAGGCTCAAATTCACAAGTAACTAGAGATGACTCCTTCCATGCCAATCATATTAAAACTTCCTTGCCACTCTTGCTAATTCACCTAGATCTCATAGATTGGTCTCTCCAAAATCAAAGACCTGAAATACGATCTTTCCAAAATGACTATGAGATTGCTTGTTATCTGAATGCCATTGAACCTGTCGCTTCTTCCACCAACGAACCCATGGTTAACATGATAGAATTAGATATCAAGTACCTCAATCAAAAAATTAAAAGGAAAAATAAGTGACCAGATGGAAAAAACCACATTGTGGCAGTGTCTAATCCTCAAAAAAGTAGAATTAAAGACATATCTAATGGTGAAAACCTCTCTGAGGCACCTACAGATGAGGTACTTGGTAGTCTACCAAGCTATTTCCAGGATAGATGTTCGGTTCTCATTGAGCCTACACAACCTATCAACTTGGGTATAGAAGAATGTCCTCAGATTATCCATGTAGCTCAATCCTTGTCAGATGAAGAAAAGACACAGTTTGCTCAATTCTTTCAAGACAAGAAGGTCAACTTCACATGGACATACTCTGATATGCCAGGGCTTGATACAGATCTCATCATGCATCACTTATCAATCTCACCAAATGTTAAGCCTGTCAAATAGAAGTTGAGAAAAATGCATCCACATGTGGCCCTATTGGTCAAGACAGAGTTGGAAAAACTATTGAATGCAAACTTCATTAGGGTGATTGATTATGCGGAGTGGATTTCCAACATTATACCTATCTCTAAGCATGACAAATCCATATGGGTTTGTACTGATTTTAGGGATCTCAACAAAGCATGCCCCAAGGATGACTTTCCACTACCAAACATCGATATGATAGTGGACATGACTGCAGGTTATCAGATGTACTCGCTTATGGATGGATTTTTTTGGTATAACCAAATCAAGATAGCTCTAGTAGACCAAGAAAAGACAATTTTTACATGTGCATGGGGTACCTTTTGTTGGAATATCATGCTTTTTGGGCTTAAAAATGCTGGTGCTACATATCAAAGAGCAATGACAACCATCTTTCATGATATGATGCATAAAAACATGGAAGATTATGTTGATGACACACTGGCTAAATCTAAAAAATGAGACAGACATCTCAGAGACCTTAGTCTGATATTGGACGATATGGAACAATTCCAACTTAGGCTAAATCCAAAAAAATGTGCCTTTGGTGTCACTTCTGGAAAATTGCTAGGTTTTATCATTTTAGCAAAAGGCATTGAGGTTGACCCTAAAAAGGTCCAAGCTATCATGGATATCCCTCCACCTAAGAATATCAGTCAGCTTAGAAGTTTGCAAGGATGTCTAAAATCCATAAGAAGATTTATCTCTCAATTAGCTAATAAGGCTCAACCTTTCAATAAAAATCTGCATAACAATGATTGTCAACAAAGTTTAGATCAAATCAAAGGCTACTTGGTGAAACCTTCATTTTTGATGCCACCCATTTTGGGAAAACCTTTGATCCTGTACATTTCACCTAAAGATTCTTCTCTAGGAGCACTCTTAGCCATATACTATGATCAGGTTATTCCCAAAACCCTCACGCGCAAAAAAAAATGCCAACTCCTTCATAACACCTCACACTACACTTTGGTCTCTGGTGACTTGTATAGGAAGGGTCTAGACAGAATGTTGCTTAGGTGTTTAGACCTAGAAGAGTCTGAGAAGGCACTTGCCAAAGTCCACAATGGCATTTGTGGGGCACATTCTAATGGCCTTGCACTTGCCCAAAAATTGCTTAGGATGGGTTATTACTGGCCCACCATGCAAGCTAATGCTATACACTATACGAAGTCCTATCAGAAATGTCAGCTCCATGGCAACTTGATACATGCTCCTAGGTGAGAGTTAATCCCTTCTGTGACATATTGGCCATTTTAGCAATGGGCCTTTGACTTGGTAGGAAAGATTCATCCAAGCTCATCCAACGGTCATAAATTTATCATCATAGCAATAGAGTATTTCACTAAATGGGTTGAAGCTGTACCATTATCTGCTGCTACAGGAAAACATGTTGCCCTATTTATATTGAATCACATCATTTTTCAAAATGGTATCCCATCCTCTATTGTTACGGATAATGGAGGGTAGTTCAAGGATAAGGAGTTAAAGTAGCTGTGCAAAAAGTTTTGAATTAAGCAACACTGGTCCTCTATTTACTATCCCCAAGGGAATGGCCAAGCCGAGGCCTCTAAAAAACACTTCTAAATATCCTACACTGCATAGCTCACAAGTCTGGGAAAGATTGACACTTGCAAATAAATCTGGCACTTTGGGCCTATAGAACCTCTATTCGTACTCCTACAGAGGCTACACCCTTTTTGCTAGTCTATGGCTCTGAGGCTGTTCTCCCATTAGAAGTCAAGATACCTTCCTTGTATGTCTCCTTACATGGGTTAATAATTGATGAAGACCATAGAGCTATGCAAGTATAGGAATTAAAGACTCTTGATGAATGTTGTAAGGCTGCTTTTGATCACATGAGGGCTTATTAGAAGCACATGTCTACACAATATAACAAGAAGGTTCACCCCCATGAGTTCCAAGTTGGTGAACTTGTGCTTAGAGAGGATCCAAAAAATCAGCAACATCGAGAACATAAAGGGAAATTCGAACCTAACTAGTTGGGTCCTTACATTATCAGAACAACATTCGGGTCTGGTGCTTATCAGTTGTCTACTCCTGAAGGGGAAGAGCTTGCAAAACCTATCAACATCCTACACTTGAATAAGTTCTATGCTTAGAGGCTTGCTGCTCAGCTATCTTGTATATATCTATGATCCTAAAAAAATCTTAAAAATTAGAAAATGTCCTGAAAAAATGATCATCTTAGTGAAAACCTAGCAATAGGCACTTTGATGTAACACCAAAAAAAATTCAAAAACAAAAAAAATTCAATTTTTTTTTTTTTGTTTTGAAAAAAAAATCTGTCAAGTGGTGAAAACCTAGAAACAGGCACTACTTGAAACCCTTGCACCTATGTCTATCAGTCTCAATCACCTACTTTGCTACACATTTCCTAGCTTGGAATTTTTTCTTGTCCTCATCTTAGGGGCACAATTGCTTTCCCTATTGAGGTATTCTTGTGCATTAGGGTTTCTTTGACAACTCACAAAATAGTGTTTCTCAACACTTCCCCCACCTTGACATCAAGTGTTTCTCAACACTTTTTAGATAGTTTACCTATGGTCTCCGATGTCATGATATTTCTCACTATCAAAATCAAGTCTTGAAGAAATGGCCAAGTAACTTACACACATGCACTTTAACACTTAAACGACTGAGCTATGCTGACCTTTATCTACTTTGTGTGCTGTCTATGATGATTTCTTTGCCATGTGTTCCCTCCCTAATAGTCTTTTGAGGATGTCATTGACTAGAAGATTGGGGGCATGGGACATATTTTCTTGATTTTTTCTTGCGGGTATACTTTGTTTTTCTATAGTGTTGTAAGCATTTATGCTTGACCTATTCAACATTTTGACTTACAAATGTATCATCCTTGACTATTTTGCAAGACCACACTTGGGGTTTATCTTGGTGCTTATGCCTTGATACAGGTGTAATCTTGCTAAATTAAACTTAGGGAATCTAATCGCGTAGTTATCTTGACTTACATGTCTCTAATGCTTAGATTGGATTTCCACATCCCTATCTGATATCGATCATATTCATATCCTCATAGTTATACTAGTGATGATTGTATGATCTCATGATGTCCCTAATAAATGCTCAATGATGAAATTAAGAGTCTAAATTTTATGAGTTTCTTATTGGCAAACCACTTTGCATAAGTAGCTTGCATTTTATGTTCATGTCATTTATAATCTAGTTGCACATTCCTACATCTAGGAAGAGCTCTCTCTTCATCTTTTTTTCTTCATGGACATATCAGCTAGTTGCTTTCATCTTTCACTTCTTCATGTCTTTTCACCTCCTTAATATTTTGCTACATTTCTTTGCTATCCTGTCATCACAAGGGGTTAATCCAAAAACATCACATACAATCTATCTAAGTGTCACATATTTTCACAAACACATTTAAGTCTTTACCATCCATATGAGAGATCAAAATCAATACACATGAGCATATACACATACATGAGCTGAAAACAACAAATGAAAGCTAGAACATACATTTTGAGACAAGTACATAAGAATATTGATAAATCTAGTATCTCATATATATATCAAATGTGTCATGGTACATATACAAATATAGGATCCAAAATCTAGATATGTATCAAAAATACATGAGGTACAATAAAAAAATAGCTATCACTCGACATCATGTCTGACTACCACCCTTTGCTATTGGTGCTGGCCTTGGTGGAGGAGCCTGTCTCATATTTGGTGGCTGCACTATGCCCTCCAATCTACTTGCTCACTCTGAATAGTCACAAAGAACCTATCTTGGTGGTACCACACTCCTATAGGCAGCATAATAGTATGTAGCTCATGCACCATGATGTGTTGCCTCTCACCTCATGGTATCTCACTCTCAGTGTAGCTCATCTGCTCATGCCCGCTCATCCATCAGCTGCTGATCCCGTACTATGATAGTCACCCGAGCTGCTTGCACCTCCACCTCCAAGGCACAGATCCTCACACCCTAATCCTCTCCTCTTGCTGGCTTCTCTACAGGTGCCTCTACCCTCACTGCTCACCATCTCCTTAGGGGCACCTCCTCCTCCCCACCATCATAATCACTAGACTCTGATGACTCCTCCACCTCTTGCATCATTTACACTCACATCCTCCTCTGCCCTACTCAGGAGCTCTCCCCCTCCATCTTCCTACTGCCTCTCCCCCCCTCTCCCTCTACCTCCTCCTCCCCTGCCACCTCCGCCTCCCACTCCTATAGGTGCCACATCTAGATCTATGAACCAAGGGAACAGTTGTCTCTGCATCTCATAAAGATACCATGGATCTGCCCCTGCATCTGCCACATTTGGGCGATAATCCCAGGGAGTCGCTACTAGTGCAGTTGTATCCCAAATTGCTATCTGATAGTCCATCATTAGTAGCCATCCCAATCCCTCATCTATGTACATTTGAGCATAGGTGATGGTCTCCATCGATACCACCTATCACTCTGCAAACTACTACCATACCTGATTGATCACAAACTACTCCACAATGTCAATACTCTGACCCACTAGTGGTTTGCTATACTGCATGTAGTCTAGCTCCCATGAATCTTACCACCGCTGACACTCTTGGTATGATCACCATATAAATACCATCAGCTCATCAAACATGCATTGATAGTAGGTCACATCTTCACTATGTCTCTATGGGATGAAACCTCTATAGCAAAAAATGAAAGGCTAGCTGGGATCTCATGGCTGCACCTACGATCAGATCACATCGATGTGCTCCCAAGGCTAGATCTGTGCTAACATTACTCTGCATGTCCATGACCCACCCTCATGGTATACTATCTCATGGATCTCATGGTACATCTTTGCCAATATGGAAGGCCCCCATGCCATCCTACGTGGTCAGGAGATCAGATCATACACCAGTCAACCCAATCCTAGTGAGAAGCCCTTCTGGCCTCGATCTGTCACCAAGGCCTGGGCTACCAAAGAGCATAACAAGCTGGGCAAAGGATAATCATATTTGTACTCGGTCATCAATCTCTCCCAACTCAAGTGATGGTCTAGAATGGTCACATCTTGGAATAGCTCCTGCACTCGTGCTCGCCCCTTTGTCAAGGTCATATCATAGTACACCTGTGCCATCATCAAACTTGACATTAGTACACCTGGCATCCAACATAAACATTTCTAAATCAAAAAATTGCTAATCAAGCAACTTACCAACTCGCCATGGCATGGCACTCATAGAATATGATATACATCCTCCAAGGTAATAGAAGCCTCGCTGGTCGGTAAGTGAAAGGTATTATGCTCGCTATGCCACCTCTCTACTAGTGCAGTTAGCAAACTGTGGTTTGCTTGAATATGGGGCATCCATACAATCCACCACAAGCCCATAGCCACTAGAGAAGTTTGCTCATCATTGCTCAAATGCTCCATGATGTGCAAACCCACCACCCCAGGATCTCTGATCTATAATGCCGTGAATACCTCCTGTCCAAATAAAACATACAACCATCAGTAACAGTCACATGACAAAAAAAGCATTAAGAAAAACATCAAAAAAATCAATGCAACACTTTTTACATACATTACGTGACACCATTTTCTGTAACAGTGTTGTGCAACACTTTTTCTGAGGCTATGCAACATAATTTTGTTGTGCAATATTTTGCAACATTCTGTGTGACATTTGGGTATAGCCGCAGTGACAGTTTTCACTAAGTGGTGCGATACTTTTTTTGAAAAAAATTATCATGTGATATTATTTCAAAACCTATGTGATACTTTAAAAGTATCACACAACTTTTTTCAAAAAAAACCCTTAAAACGTGCAAAAAAGCTCAAAAAAGTGACCAAAAAGTAATTACTTACCGGTGCCCCATATTGCTTTGGCCAGTTGTGCAATTGATTGTGCTCGAAATGGTGTCAATGAAGAGGAATGTTTGCCTAAGCCATGATGCTATGTGGACCACTCACAAAATCTCTTAAATGACAAAAAGACAAATGAATAGTGAAAATGACACTTGGACCCCTTTATAGCCTCCAACCTCATTTTGACCTAATTTTCAAACTCCTCAAAATTGCACAAAAATTACACCCCTAGCTAATTTTGAGGTCCTGGGTCCATTTTTGGGATTGAAATAAAAATTTGAGTTCATCTTGATGGTCAAAATCATATTTTAAAATTTTTCCTTCTTCTAAGCAGTTAGCTGACCTTTTGAGGTCTAATCTCCAAATCATCGTTGGGGCATCTTCATTTCTTCATGTCTTCATCATTTCCATACTTCATATCTACTAAAATTTAACCTTTTCATGTCTAAAATAATCTTTCTACTAGATTTGACCTAATTTTACATTATGTCCTTCATGGTAAACACTAGTCAAAATGGGGCATTTTATCACTTTCTTATAGTCATTCTTGGGCTCTAATCATTTATTTGTCATATTAGACATTCCTATATCTCAATTTTCTCATGTATAGCTATTTTTTGCATCCTCTTACCTCATTTTGATTTCGATCCCGAGGGGGCAAAAATACTCTATTGCTGATTGTTACAGCTATCTATTTCTTAGGAGCATTTGTTTGACCTTATCACTTGCTCTCGATCTATTTTCTTTGCTAGGTGCTAGAATTCTTTTTGGATCCTAACATCATCTTCCTAGTGTTCAATACTACCGCTATTAGGCTGTGCATTTAGGACTTGCTATCTATTTTTGCATTTCATTCTTTGGAATTAGACATATATATCTACCATTGCCTACTTGGCTTCAATTTTCTTTGAAATAATGTGTTCCCAGATCAATCACGCATTAGTCAAAAAGGGGCAAATGTAATCACCTAAAAATGGTCATCTAGACTATTAGCCCCCTTCTCATCATTTTGGCTAAATTAATTTAATCATTTACCTAGACCAAATTGCTAATAATCAATTTATTTGATTATAACCTATAGTTTGACCATGCTATCCTAAGTTCATTATTTGATTAAAAGAACATGTCCCCTTTTAATTAAATAAAAGACCGCATGCTTCTAACCCACTTAAAGTGCACACATAAAGTCCTTTTTCTATTTTAAAATTAAAAGAAAAGGCTTGTGAGACTTTTGTCTTATGTGACAAGTCAACTTATATTCTATTGGTTGACTTGTGTGTGCACATGGATCGCTCCTCTTTTCGAATTCCACCGTTGATCATCCACCATCTTCATCTTGATCTCTATCGTCCGTACAACTTTAAAAGGGAGATAGCTTCCCCCTCAAAGAATCCATCCCTCATTTGAATATTGTTATGCTACAGGTTTTCTAACAGGTTTCTTTGGAGCTTTGTGGAGAACTTCTCATTTCTTGTCTCATTTTCTCATTATCATTGCACACTAGTTTAGATTCATACTCACATGCTAGTTTAGTTATTTCCTTGCAATAATATATCTCACATAGTTTAAATAAGGGTATTGTAACACCCTCATTCATATTCTAGCATAGCTACATCTTGCATTTCCATTCTAGTTTAGTCTTCCATCTTGCATTGCATACTTGAGGGATTCCTTGAGATATTTGCACTCTTTCTCTCATCTCAAAGAACCTCCCGTTGTATGGTTTACTAGCAAGAAGCACATTTCTAAGGCTTGGCTAAGAGCCTTCATGCTTGAATACTAGCCTCTTGCACTCCGTGGATAGGGAGCTCTAAGCCGGCATCCAAGCATTCCAACTCATGGAATCATTGGGATAGAATGGTTTAGAGTGTGACACATTTCTAGTGTATACCCATATAATTCCATAGTTCAATTGCCTACACACTAACTCAAACATCAGTAGCCCAATGAAAACAAAAAAAATCATATAAAATGCATGCATATAGGTGCATGATAATTTCATATTAAATAACTCAACTTAACATCATAATCAATTTTTATTTTCTAATCATTTCCATATAAAGCATTTAAAACATTAAAATATCAAAATCTACATATCAACATTAATATCTACTCAAATGATCAAGTAACATTCTTAGCCACATCATAATCCATTTCCTATCATAATGATGAAATGTTGAATCTATACTAATAATTAGGAAATATGAAAATTAGTTCCAAATACATATTTTAGGTCAAAATCATCAAAATGTAAACATCTCAACTAATATCCTTTGATTTAGTTAAATATGGTTTGGTTGCTAACAATATCCCATTATCGTCGTGAGATAATACATTATAAAGTGTAATAAATTGATTGTATTTTATTGGTCCATAAAATATTTCCTTATAAATATCAAGATATCCACATAATTGACTTATTATACTACACCATATCGAGTTCTATCGTGTAGACCTTTATCCAAATTTGATGACAATTTTCATCTTATGTCTATTAGTAATATTCATAAGGGTGGATGTTGATTCATCTTTCCATAATAACCATCTAATTAAATTATCCTAATAGGTTATAAAATATTATGAACCCATCAACATAGTTTCTAAGTTGTGACCCCTCAAGTCTTTATTCCATAGGGTCTTAGCTTATCAATCTAATGTGATTTTGAACATGATACTTAGCAAAATTACGTCTAATATATGCACCCATCTTAATAAGATCTTAGGTTCATTATTGATAAGGAAAATGTCAGTCAAGGCATACTTAGATTCCAAAACCTTCTTACCATTGCTCTATCATAAGATGCAGTGTAATAGTCTATAATTCACAAAACACATTACACCTCATCTCCTTTATTCCTCCTAATCTAACCATATTCATAATATTAAGATTTATAATAAAGTACTAGGGAGGGACCTTATAGATGTCCAACATAAATTATTAATTATAATTGTATTATTGCAAGGGATTCATGAGGTTTTGGCTTTATGGTTTGGCTTTAGGTTTGCAAAATTCCTTCTATATTATTCATTTCTCTCATCTTTCTAGTAGCATTTTTACCATAAGTTATCATTTCTTTTAGTTGGAATTGTTGAGGTGTCATGATTTACTAACTTTTAGAATTTTCAAGATGTTAAGCTCCTTATTTAATTTTGAGTAGGTTCTCTTTAAGTTTTTTATTAATAAGTTTATGTTATCATGGAGCCAAATATCTACACTTTTCATTTGTTTGGTAATATGAAAATGGATTTATGAGGTCACATCACTCTTTAGAGATGGAAATATATTATTAAACCTATGGAAGAATTGGTTAAAAGAGGGGTTCTCAAATTCTTTAGTGAGAAACATTTTAATTAGAGTTTTACTTGTTAATCCAATATAGAGATAGTGGGTAGCTTTATAACTTGTTTGGTTCTGGTGGGGATAGACAAACAAACCATTGAAGCTCTACACAAGAATTTTTTTTTGAGTAAACCTTATGTGGATTAGAGGAAACAGTCTATGTTGTCAATGATAATAATAAAGTCCCCCTACTTGAAATCTATATGAATGTAGAAGTGGAAAGTTTGAACAAGGTTTTCAACATAGCATGGAGACTAGTTATGACTTTCAAGCATAAGGACATCTTCAATATACACTAGTCTATTATGAGTAGAAACATTCAATTCTTGCTTCGTTGGACAAAGGTAATCTAGGTAGCATACAAGGAATGCCTTTAAATTATCTAGGTGTTGAGGGATATAATGTACCAAAGGACATTAGGTCTCTAGAATTGGATAAAATCCAAAATTAGTTGTGTAACTATTTTTCCAAATGTGGCTTTCCCAAAAACTCTTCTAAAGGATCTCATGTAGAAGTTCCACCAAACCTAGAAGGTAGCTTGGATAAAGAGATAGTAATAGTTAAATGTAAATTATTTAACAATAATAATATAGATATGAACCAATTTGGAAACTATCTAAATTTTTACACTAGTAGAATTTTGGCAAATAAATGACTACTTGACTAAAAATTTTAGTCACATGACTAAAAGTGATGAAAATCTGGTAATATTTTACAAATTATAAGTATAAATGACTAAATAAATTACTATTTTGTTCATGAGATAAAATCACAAGGTTAAACAAAGATAAGTGACTAAATAAATGATCAAATAAATGAATAGACAATTGGTCACTAATAAATAGTCACCTAAACAAATGGCTAAATGAACGATTGATGCATTTTTTATCATATTAATATATTCTTTAACTTTTTTATAACTTTTATTACTCATCAATTGATTTTTTTCTTATCAATACATCATTATCAATTAACTTCCTCATATGTCATCTCAAGTGATAGTGAAATGATATTTATATCTCTCTTAAGTTCGCTAAAAACTATTACTATTTATCATATGAATAAGGAATATGAGGGTTTAGGATTATTCATGAATTGAACAAAAGGAAATAGTCCAATTCTGAACAAACTTTGAGTTGGCTTGCACAATATCAATTAGGAATTTTGGCATGTCCCTAAGGGAAGCAGATAAAGAATTCTAGAACAAATTTAAGTGCCAATTTACTTGTAATAGAAATTCAAGGATTGTTGGTGTAAATAAGTATTTACTTATTACACTTACTTATGTTTTACTTAGGTTAATGCATTATTTAATTATTTTGCATTATTTTATTATTATTTTAGGTGAGACACTTAGGAGTTTGTGAACTCTCATTGAGTTACACAACTCTAATTAGGCACATGGTGTCTACAACATAGGAGTATGCATCATTTACTGAGTTGTTATGATGACAACATAGTTTTTCGCACTCCTTATTTAGCACATGTTATCTACACCACTAATTTGTATGCTACACCATTGTAGGCTTATCCTCACATCATCACACTTAATCCCATGCTTAATGGAGGATAATCCATATCTGGTGGACATGTGCCTGGTTGTATGACATATCATGGTGCTAACTTCTATGCATTCTAGAAGCTCTCTTGAGACCTTTATATTCAGGCACTCCTAGTGTACTCTGATGTTGGTTGTATCCAATTATTGAATGAATATCGTCATTCTGATCATACTCTGCCTATTTTGGTCTACTGTGTGGGCTTGTGTTGAGTTCTTTTTTTCTTGGGTGAATTCTAGCCTAAGCCAAATTCTTACATGGTATTAGAGCTGAGGAGGATTCTCATCATGTAGCCATTTAAGACCGTTCATGCTTAAGCACCTCTACACCAATCTAGAGGATCCACAAAAATTGGGAGCGTTTAGAGCCAGATCTGACCTCTCTGTTGTGTTTGGAGCATCGATTTGGTGAAGACTGACTATAAACTCGCTTATATTTCGTGAAAGTTGATCATGAGGCAAAATTTTTTGCAAACTGGCACCCGAAGACACCGATTTGCAAATTGGGTATAATTTTTTCGGATCTATTTAATTGTTATTTTCAGATCTGAATATTATTTCCTCTCTACAATTTATTTTCCCATATTGGGTATTTTTTGAATTTTTCAATTTCAAAATTAGTAGAGAAATTTTTTGGCCAAACTGGGCCATCACACCCCAACTTGGCTCTGTATTTGGTAGATTAATTAATTTGTAGGGCATTTTAAAATTAATCGGTAGGGCTCTGTATTAAATCCCCACGATCCATACCATAGTTAATTTTCGCACGGAACTGCCATCCACCAACCTAATCAAGGAAATTGGTGAATAATTTCAATTGCAAGAAAGCTGGTGCCAACATCCGGCAAATCCGCAATCTAATTGAATCTCCTGGCCTGTTCATTTTAAACAGTCCACAGATTATGTTACCTACACATGTGGGATATTACACAGAACCTCTGGTAGCAAAAATTTGATGGGTCACAACTGTTAGCAGGACACATTGGTGATGCCTGTACTATTCCCAACATGCGGCTGCATCACAACATACCACGTGACAAACCCTCCCAGTACCTTAGTCGCCCACGTGGCTGAGTTCTATTCACAAGTTAGTGCACAGTCAACATTGACTGTACAGTGCCCATGTCATCGCTGATTCAGCCACCAAATCAGCATCTGAGTCACATCTAACTCAGCAAGCACAGTTAGCACTATGTCAACTTGCCCATATGCCATGTCATCAAGACACATCAAATATTTCTGTACGATCCGTACGGATACGTATAGCTGACGCCATCGCTGGCCAAGAATGTGTTGATGTCATCAGATTTAGTAGCCTAAAATTGATAACCTTATGAATGTCATTCCAGGGCCATATTGAACTGCAATGATGGCCATATGACCATCAAATTTATCCCCTTTTTTTGTTAGTGCAACCCCTCACCAAATTGATTTTGGTTTTTGCAGTCTGACTTCAAGAGGCCATAACTCGCATATCTGAACTCCTAATCAGGTGCAATTTTTTTTAAAATTAGGTAAAAGTTCCTAAATTTTTCATTGGTGCAACTATTTTTTGGTTTTGTGCACAGATTGTTTAGAAATTGCATTTTTTGGTGACTGTACTTGGATAATCCTGCATTTTACAACTTCAAACGTTCTGTACAGGAACATTTGGAGTAAAAAATAAGTTCTATTTTTTTTGAAAGTGTGTATTTTTTTGTCTAATTTCTAGATTTGGCATCAGATTATAGTATTGTGTGGACAAAATTGTCACTTTCAGAATAGGGTCTTTCTTTGCTTTGTAATGCTTCAGTATTGTAGCACATTGTAAAGTTTCAGATTTTTACTCTATCAAGAGGTTGTAACAAACAAAATGAAAAGTCCACGAAGGCCAAAATTGGCAAGTGGCCCATTGTAATTGCACTACTGATAAAGTGCCCAAAGCATCTATTTTTGGGGGTTTCTTGATTTAGTGGAAAAGGGGGGTTTTCTTGGTGTTGTGTTCTCTCTTTTCTACATTTTTCTTTCATTTTCTACATTATGGGCAACTTTAAGTTTCCTAAATTAACTCCTCATCACTATGCTTCATGGTCAATCAAAATGTTGTATCACTTAATGCATAATGGAGTTTCACAATATGTAGATGGTACTCTTCCTAAACCAGCAGGTGATAATGTATCAATAAATGAAATTTCAAATTGGGTGGCCATGGATAGGAAAGCCCTAGGTGATATATGCTTAGGGGTAGATGATAAAATCATGTATCAAATTAAGAAATGTACTACATCCAAAGAAGCTTGGGATACCCTTGAAAGCCTTTATGGTAAAGTGTCTGAAGAGGATGTGTTCAAGATTGAAGATGAGCTTGTATCCTTAGATCCTAAGTTGTATGACTCAATACAGGACTTCATCATCAAGGTGAATGAATTAAGGACAAAGCTTACTGATTGTGGGAATTCTATCAAAGATGACAGACTGATCTATCTCATCCATAATAGGCTGCCATCAGAATATTCCACATTTGTATTTTCTTTTAACACGTCAAATACTACCTTAGGGTCTGCCTACAAGAAAGTCACTTTTGATGAATATGAAAAACTATTGGATGATGAAGAAAAAAAGTTGAAAACAATGGGGATTCTCAAATCACCTCAGTCCAAAGCATTGGTGGCCAATGAGGGTTCTCAACATTCAGTTGGACAATCTTCAAACAAAGGAAAGGGTAAGAAGAAATGGAAGAGCAAATCTGAGGATGCAAAAAAGACAACACCACAATCCAATCAACAAGGCAAGTCTTCGAATTCAAACAAAAAAGGGGACAATAATAAGGAGAAGAAGAAGTGTGCTTATTGCAAGAAAATGGATCATGAAGAGCATGAATGTTATCTCAAATAGATTGATGAATTAACAAACATCATTAGGAAACATAATGTTCCATTTCCTAATGCTTACAAGGAGAAGGGATCTTCTTCAGATTCAAAGAACAAAGGGCAAGGACTCATGGCTAATGCAAACTCTTCAAAGGAATGGATATTTGACTCAGGTGCTTCATATCACATGGGTTGTTCAAAGGAGGATTTTTCTTCATTGAATCACTCAAAGGTACCACACATCTTCATGGGGAATGATAAAAAAATGAAAGTTGAAAGAAAAGGAAATGTGGAGATGGAAAATGGAGAGTTTCAAGAGGTTCTCTATGTTCCAAACCTAAGTTTGAATCTCCTCTCAATCTACTAAGTCACTCACTTTGGAGATGGACATAGAGTTGAGTTCCTTCTAGACTCAGTAAAAATGCACAGTCTTAAAGATAATTCCTTGGTTGTAATGGGGAAAGTGAATGATCACAAGAGGTTGTACTCTTTCTCACACTTTGTACCCAAGACTCCTTCAAAGGCCTTGTTATCTCAATCACATTCAAACATGCAACTATGGCATGAGCGATATGGTCATCTTGACTATCACTATCTTCAACAACTTTGCACATACCACATGGTCAAAGGTCTACCTCAAGTCAACTTTTCTAAGGGTAAGTGTTCATTAGATTCAGTGGATATGCATCTAGAGGGGAAGTTACAAAGAGGGAAGTCTTCTAGAGCAACAAGTGTTCTACAAATGGTTCACATGGTATTAGTAGGTCCTTTTGCATTCAGCCAAGGTCGCTACATAATCACCTTAGTTGATGACTTTTCAAGGTTCACTTGGGTCTACTTTCTACATAGTAAGGGTGAATTTTTGGACACATTTCTAGACTTCAAGGTTCATGTAGAATGAAAATCTAGAAAGGCCATCAAAGTAATCCACATGGACAATGGAAAAATGGATGTGACCAGAAGACTTAAGGACTTTTGCAAAAATGAGGGAATTGATCTTCAGTCTCCTTTAGCATTCAATCCACATAAGATAGATGTTGCAGCTTTGAGGATTAGAACTCTTAAGTCTATGGCAAGTTGCATGATATAAGACAAGTCTCTCAATCCATCATTAGAAGTTGAAGCTATCTGCAATGCCACTCACATTCTTAATCATTCTCCTCATCTAGCCTTAGATGGAAAAACTACTTTTTAGGTATGGTGCAACAGAAAACCTATTGTGACATACTTTAGAGTCTTCGGTTGTCTTGCATGGGAAAAGAAATCTTCTAGGGGATGCAAGGCATAGACATCTTGACCTTGTACCTTCATTGGTTATGAAGACAGTGTGAAGGCATATAGACTTCTAGATCTAGAGACACATCAGATATTTGTGGAGAAGGATGTACATTTTGAGGAAAGTTCACCCAGCTTGTCCTCTACTCCTCTTCACAGATCATACAATGTGGATAATGATAGTGACACTAGAAATAGTGCATCAACAACTTCAGATACGTGGAGTTCTATTGATAGAAACAATGAGAGGTCACTTCATCAGTTCAGTCTGCATGCATACATCACCACAATGATAGGTCCAAAATAGAATGGTACTTTCAGTCTTCCAGATATAGGTTCAGTTATAGATTTGGGAGATAGTATTGATGATCTACCTCTTCTTCTTGATGCAGAATTACCTTCTTTAGTTGTCATGAGAGATCCATCTGACTCTCTTGCTCATTCTCTATAGAAGCACACGTCACAGGTTGAAGTGATTGTGGATACTTATGATCAGCAGTTGCAGTAGGGTTCTTCATTAGTTGCAGGGATAGACAGTTCATTGGGATAGGCTCTTCAGCCAGTTGAGCAGGTTTCAGAGACATCACTTATCCATGGGATTCTTTCCACACATAGCAGAAGCATCTCACTTGTACCTTTGGTATTGTTTCTTCCTAAGGGGAGGAACATCATTTTGCAGTCTTGGATAAGCTTTTTCATTAGAGGCCTCACTGTTCGGCATTCTTCTTTGGGGTGGGGAGCCCATCATGTTTCTCTACCTCTTCTCATCATTCTCTTATGTATATATTGGTTGTATGTCATAATGGGAGGATCTTGATTACTCCATCCATCCATGCATCTTTCTTTATCTCTCTTTTGGGGGAGAGTTTTTCCCATGAGGTTTTCCCTCTTTCCTCGCTTTATGGGAGATTGTATATCATTATGTACATGGGTACCTAACATGGCCTAGTAGCCAGGACCCATATTGCATTTCATCCTAGATTGTGTAAGCTTAAGGGCATTCCCCTAACTTGCACTTAAGGGGGGGTGTTGGTGTAAATAAGTATTTACTTATTACACTTACTTAAGTTTTACTTATGTTAATGCATTATTTAATTATTTTGCATTATTTTATTATTATTTTAGGTGAGACACTTAGGAGTTTGTGAACTCTCATTGAGTTATGCAACTCTAATTAGGCACATGGTGTCTACAACATAGGAGTATGCATCATTTACTGAGTTGTTATGATGACAACACAGTTTTCTGCACTCCTTATTTAGCACATGTTGTCTACACCATTGATTTGCATGCTACACCATTGTAGGCTTATCCTCACATCATCACACTTAATATTGTGCTTAATGGAGGATAATCCATATCTAGTGGATATGTGCCTAGTTGTATGACATATCATGGTGCTGACTTCTATGCATTCTAGAAGCTCTCTTGAGGCCTTTATATTCAAGCACTCCTAGTGTACTCTGATGTTGGTTGTATCCAATTATGGAATGAATATCATCATTCTGATCATACTCTACCTATTTTGGTCTACTGTGTGCTTGTGTTGAGTTCTTTTGTTCTTGGGTGAATTCTGGCCTAAGCCAAATTCTTACAAGGATCTACACTTGGTTCATTGTATTTTCATTTTGAATCATGTGATTGTAACAATTAGATATTTTTAAATGTTAAATATTTTTTATTTGTATAATTTTGTGGGGGAGATCTTCCTACTCCTAGGATAGTTAAGGGATTTAGGGAATCCATGGACAACAATAATGATGGAAAGAATTTCTCTAGATAGAAATGTTCATGCATAGATTTTTGAGGGATGACCTACATAGGGGTGTTGGGAGTATGTATTGTACCTTTCCTATTGCACCTTGAATCTCTTCATTTCAGAAAATAGGTCAAAGATTCAAGGATGTGTCCCTATAGTACACTGATGATGGAAATGAAAAAATTTAAAAGGATTTGATGGTAATGAATTTCAATTTCAAAACAACAAAATTAAGATCTAGAAAGTATGATAAGGGTTGAAAATTAATACTTTATTGAAGTTTTAAAAAAAGTTTGAATGTGTTACTTACAAATTAGTCCTTCATAAAAAAAGGCTTCAAGTCTCTTTCATTAAAATAAGGTATATGATATTCAATGTTAATGGTTTAAATAGTAATACATAAACTACAGTACTTGAGATCCTCTAGTTCTTAAATGTGAGACTTTTTTGCTTGCTATTAGAACCTTTTACCATGCTTTTGAAATAATAGCATTAGCAGTTGCTAGTTGATCTACCATATACCAACACATATTGCTCATCAAGAACATTATTTTCTTTTTGACCATGGTGTGTATACCCAGTTAAACATTTTTGATTGAATAAATGAAAAGCAGAAACAAAAAAAAGGTTCTAAAGGCTACACGTTTTAACATTTTTAATTTTAAAATTGTAAACATACATGATTAAATAACTAAAACATAAAAAATAATTTAATAATTACATATGTAGATAATGTGAACTTTTTGTGTTTTGGTTTCAATACAAGATATCACAGCAATACTTAAACATCAAATTTCTAAGACTAACTATTTAACAAAGTTCATAAGAGAATTATAGGATTTATAACCTACAAATTAGTTCAAGATGTTAGAGTAAATAATTAATTATTAATTATTTATTCTATTTACTTAAGTTTACTTAAGTTAATACATGTAATTAATAGTTGTAGTGATGAGTTGTTGACAACATGAGAGTTTGTTCTCTTCTAGTATGTTCCACCTTTTTGTGGATGTATGCTTAGTTGTCAACCTTATCTTCTGCCACTTTCCAGCTTGTTCTACAAGCTTCTATGAGGCCTTTATATTCGGGCTCTCTCATTATATTTTCTCAACTCATATCTCATTTTCAATTGTAAATAAATTTTCTTTCTTTGCAATATCTTCTCTCTCAAGTCCATTTAGGGTTTTTCCAAGCTCCACCTCTTCCTTCTTTAGTTTCCCTTTGATAGATTATTTGCATGCAGGTGATCTTGGTGAACTATGAAGTTGGATTTTATCAACTCCCACATGGTATCAGAGCCTCCTTGATGCTTCTTCGTTGAAGGATTTTTGAAGCCATGATTCAAAGACACAAACCCTAGTTTGTTTGTGCATTTTTCTTCAATCTAGGGGAAGAGAATTTGTTTGGAGCACTTTGGGACCAAATGGATGCTGCCATTGGATCTAGAAGCCCTTTTATAGTTAGGATTCATATAAAATTTGTTAATTTTGGAGAAATTCACTTTGGGAGGCAAACATTTTTTAGTTGCAGGGCTGTACAAACCTATATGGATGAATAAATTGCATTTAAAAAAAAAAATTGTCACAGCACCAGGTGGCTACTACCACACCACCTCGGCACCACCACTATACCACCCACACTTGGTCCAAATTCCACCACCACCAATAGTGCAACTATGGTGTGGCTACTATGCGGTTGCCACTCCGTGAGCAGTGCTACTTAGCTAGCTCACCATAGCTGTCCCTGACTCTACCTTTACTCTGCTCTACTAGCATTCACCACCACTTCATAGCCTTGCTAGTAATATGCCCATGTTGAAGTTTTTTGGCACTATCAACAAATAGTTGGACCACTCTGTGGATGACATGTGGCACGGGTGCCACGTTGGCACTTGCCATGTGGCCCTTGCCATGTCAATCTGCCACCTTAGCTATTTTCCATGTGGCATCCATGTGGAATTACTACATGGCCCTTTTTTTGCTGTAATGGCCATGTGGCTGTCAATGTTAAAGTAGTTGATTGCTAATATTATCATGATGTCACCCTACATTAGCACCCTGGCCAGGCTCTCTAGGGTCCTTTTTGACCTACTGGCAAATTTTTGGCCATAACTTGAGCATATAGAGATATTTTTTCGATCCAAAAGAAGCACTAGACAGATGGTTCTAAGATGAAGACATTGGTGTAGGTATTTTTAGGTTTTGATGCAATTTTGTTGCTTGTTTTTGTAGTTGAAGTCTAAAGTTTTGTTTTTAACTCTAGCAAGCATATCTTTTGCGTCCCATGTCCATTTTTTGAAAACATTATATTTTTGGAAAGCTGGTTTTGTCATCTTTTTAAAAATGTTGTCATTTCCTTTAGTCTATCATGTTTTTTGAATTTTTCTCTGTGGTGGATATCTTGGGTGTTCTAGGTCCAAGGATCATTTTCATGGCATAAATTTTTTTGTTTGGGTTGTACTATCTTTTGTATCAACTTTTTTCCTTTTTTGATCATTGTAGCTATCATTTGTAAGCATCTTTATGTAAATGCACTGATATAAAGTTCCACTCTTGCATTTTAGATTCTTGAATGTTGTTTTGAGATAGTTGTACTTTCACTATTTTTATAAAGCACCATGGGGGGATATTTTTTTTTACTTTTGTGCCCTCTTCCTTTTTTGCCCCATGTAGAGTCAGTGTGACCACGCCTTTATAGGTGTTTGTACCTCTTCAACTCTCTCATAATTCTTGGTTCTTTCTATAGGAGAATTTTGGACCACCTTTTTAGTTGCCCATCATCTCACCCTATCTACATTAAGGGGGGGTTAGTCTAGTATTCTAATGCTTCCTTGGTTTGATGGTTCAATAGTGTGAGCTATGTATTTAGTGGTTGATCTTATATACTAGGCGATTATAGTGGCTGGCTACCTATGCATTTCAGTGAGATGGATCATCTACCATATAGACACGCTTGGTTTGTGCCTTCTTCTTCTATGGAGGTTCTTTAGATCAATAGTTTCCTTTTTATAACAAAATTTGTGGCTTCTTCATGCTTCAGTGATGCTCTTCATGATCACTCTTTGTTCCTATTTTATAGGACATTACTCTAGTTGGAGGCTTCTTTAGTCCTTCACTAGGTCCTTACCTCTTTTTGGGGGAGGGTTTTTCCCATGAGGTTTTCCCTCTTTCCCCATTTTCAAAGGTTGCATTTCTTTGCATTGTACATGGGTACCTAACATGCTTTGTTGCTGGGACCCATTTTGTATTTCATCTTAGTTTTTGTGAACTTAAGGTATTCCCCTAACTTGCACTTAAGGGGGGGTATTAGAGTAAATAATTAATAATTATTTATTTATTCTATTTACTTAAGTTTACTTAGGTTAATGCATGTAGTTAATAGTTGTAGTGATGAGTTCTTGACAACATGGGAGTTTGTTCCCTTCTAGCATGTTAAACCTTTTTGTGGATGTATTCTTAGTTGTCAACCTTATCTTCTACCACTTTCAAACTTATTCTAAAAGCTTCCATGAGGCCTTTATATTCAAGCTCTCTCATTGTATTTTCTCAACTCATATCTCATTTTTAATTGTAAATATATTTTCTTTGTTTGCAATATCTTCTCTCTCAAGTCTGTTTAGGGTTTTTCCAAGCTCTACCTCTTCCTTCTTTGGTTTCCATTTGACAAGTTATTTGCATGCAAGTGATCTTGGCAAGCTGTGGAGTTGGATTTTATCAACTCCTACACAAGAGACCACATCTTGATGTTGTTTGATAAAAAATTAATAGAGCTACATCTCTAATACATTTTTTTAAATAATTAGTAGTACCAAAAATTTTCACTATAGCCACTAGAATGAGATGGATTAAATCAAAGAACTTTAGAATCAAATTGTAAGAATGCTTCTACACAATGAAAGATTTATGAACATCCCTATTTAAATAAATTTATACTTTTAAATAGGTTCTTTCTAGAAATAGGTCATTGAAACTCAATCTCCATTGAATTCTAGTACTATTTACAATATAAATTTAGAGTATAATTTAAATGCTCCAAATTGGATACAATGCTATTTAGAAGACGTCATTACCAAGAAATTATGTAAAAAACCTTTATTAATATTTCTATGTGTAAGGTTAACCTTATGACATGCACAATCACTTGCCTTATAATTAAAACTTCAAGTCACCCTATATACAATCAATTCATAAGGTAAAGTCCTAAAATGCTATGCACTAAAAATCACTGTACAATATATGTGAGCTCAATCCATATTTTGTATTTAAATGTTGATCTTTTCCCTAGTCAAATGTGAAAGAGGCTAGTAATGTAAATAATATTTTTGGTAAGCAATGGATATAGGGAGAGTGATAGTGCACACAGTGGTCAACAAGTTGGGAACTATTTTAGAAGAAACCTGAGCAATGGGTACGAGGATAATGATGCTACATGCTAGGATCTATTTTATAAGAAGCCCATAAGAAGGTAGCCTATGAGATGCAAGTTATGGCATGGAAGATATGATAAGAATGGTGGGTGCATCATTAGGAAAGGTGTTGTATCTTCCTTGGCAGAGCTTATACACTCCACATGCACAAAGCTGTAAGTAAATTGCATAATGGTACTGCTAAATATTTTGATCTCTAGACAACCCACAGTGCCCTAGGAATAATCATAAATGCTTCAATTAGGGAAAAGTGTGAGGCCTCGCCCCAACCCATAATAATACAATTGATACATTATTATTTTGATACTCATGACTTGATATGTCAAGACTTTGTCAGATACATTGGACATTATTATGTTACTTTATGTTGTGTGATGTTTTACTTTCAGATGTTTAATTATGTTATTTAATGTTTTATGAGCATGCATACTGATGATATAGTGCAAAAAGTGAATGCAGAATTAGGACTATGATTAACACTTTGATTATGCAATTTTAATGGTTAAGTATACGAACAAAAATGAGATAAATAGTTAATTATTTGAAAGATTTATGTTTTGATTTATGCGACTATTTAGATGAGTTTATATGTATGCATGTGATTTTTCTCAAGCTACTAATGTGTGAAATGAGTGTACAGGATTATTAGCTATGAAATCTAATGGAGAATCAAAACTAGACCTTATGTATAGTTTGTGAAAACTAGGGTTAAGTCTAATGAAAGATGCAGACCCTATTGATTTCTTTTGTACCATAAATTAAATGTGTGTATCATTCTGTAATCATTAAGTGTTAATATTTTGTAACAATGATTTTATAGTGTCGCTTGACACTTGTGATTTGTATATGAATTTCAGCATAATAATTAGTTTTAAACAAGTAATCTAAAGATCTAAGTTGGACTAGGTAGTGGTCTATTACTAATCAATTAGTAATCAAAATTAATTACACTAATCAAGATTAGTGATAAATTTGCATTTTGAGGGTTTTTAGAAAGTCTTATTTTTTTCAAGCATCTTAATAGGTCCTAAATAGTCCTAAAGGAAAAAAATCATTAAAACTAAGTGCCTAGGGGGTATATGTACGGGTTGAGGGAATTTTACACCCCTCTAGCCCCTTTTGTTGACTTTTGTAATCATCCAAATATCTCATTTTTTATTTATTGCCAAAACTGAAGTTTCACCATGAGTTTGATAAGTTAAACTCCACCTTGAGATCAACCTTAATGATAGGATTGAGTTAGAAGACTCTAGAAGCCTTTTTAGGCAAGTGGGGGAGTTATTTCATTTTTGTAGGTGGTTGATTTGGAATCCTATTTAGTGGCAGATTTGAGAGTGAAAGAGTGTTCACCTAACCTCTAGTTTTAGAGAGAAATTTAAAATTAAAGGAGAAGGAAGTGAAGCTCTTCTCAAATTTCAATTGCCATCACCTTATTATGAAGGTAGGAACCCTTCAAGCTCATGTGTCCATGCTATGTTTCATTCTTAAGTACTTTTCTTTGCATATGTATGTTTGTGTGCTTGATGAACATGTTTGGGAGGGATTGAAATGGGTTTTCCTTAAATGTTTTCCTTAGTATTTTACATTTAATTTTTGAAGGGATTGTATGGGTTGTATTGGCATTACTAACCCTTAGATAGGGTAGAAATGGCCATGTACAGGAGGAGGTCTTTAGTTGGGCTTTGACAGTGTAGAGTCTCTCCTCAAAGATGAGAAGAGGGAGAGAGTACAATGTTATGGGCCCCTACTCATCAGTACAAACCATTTTTTGTGTTTTGAAATTTGAGTAATGGAAGAATGGAAGTTTTTGTGATTTTAGCCCTAAAAGGGCACCTATAATGGTATTGTGACTGATGTCTCTTGTCTTTAAAAATCCACCTTCTCCCTAGTCTGGTTCAATGACAAACTTATTTTGTAAATATGGATGGGAGTAAATGTTTGATTTTGTCTTAATGTTAAATTATTTGTCTCCTAGTCAGTTCATTCTCTACATGATACCTTGATGTGTTGCAAATTTCGTAATGGCTACCTTGTTGTGGAACCAAGTAGGAAATTCAGAGTTGTTATTTAAATTCAAATGTGTTTGGAAGTTTTCTCCCTGGGATTAAGATTCTATTGTAAAAATGCTATTGTTAAATGTATTGTTGAAATGATTATGATCTTGGATTTTCTTCCCTGGTTCTTTCCTGAGGGAGTCCTTGAATCAGATGGATGGATAAAAAAATGGAGTACCCTCCTTTCATATGATTTTTGTTGTAATTTAGTTTATATGCATGTGTTTATCAAAAAATGGATACAATGATGTTTCATCCATCCTATGACATTCTTATGTTTCAAAATTATATTCATTTGATTTAGGTTAATTAGATAAAATGATGATATATATATTAAGTTATCCAATTTAAGTTCAAAATATGTTAATAAAATTTGATGTTATGATTGAGACTTCATTTGTATTTTTGTGAATATTAGGAAGTAAATAATCTTACGTTACTTTTTAAACAGAATATTAAACTCAATGTTATAATCAACTTTAGAAAAAAAAATAATGTCCCCCTTGGTTAAATAAATATGTTTTGCACAAATCCAACACTTAGAAAAAAAAAAATTTGTTCCCCTTGTCATGCAAATATAAATTGCATTCAAAATCTATACTTAGAAAAATAATGGACCTGGATTTTTTTTTTACCCCCTAGAGTAGATAAGCTCTTTGGATTTTGTATGAGAAAAATTAAAATCCCTTTGTCATAAAAGGGAATATACCTTTTAGATCCTTCTTGTTGGTGTAAATAAGTATTTCACTTATTACACTTACTTAAGTTTACTTAGGTTAATGCATTATTTAATTATTTTACATTATTTTATTATTATTTTAGGTGAGACACTTAGGAGTTTGTGTACTCTCATTGAGTTATTCAACTCTAATTATGCACATGGTGTCTACAACATAGTAGTATGCATCATTCACTAAGTTGTCATGTTGACGACATAGTTATCCACACTCCTCATTTAGCACATGTTGTCTACACCACTGATTTGCATGCTACACCATTGTAGGCTTATCCTCACATCATTGAACTTAATCCTGTGCTCAATGGAGGATAACCCATATCTATTGGACATGTGCCTAGTTGTATGACATATCATGATGCTAACTTCTATGCATTCTAGAAGCTCTTCTGAGGCTTTTATATTCAGGCACTCCTAGTGTACACTCAACCAGTTATTGAATGAATATCGTCATGCTGATCATACTCTGTCTATTTTGGTCTATTGTGTGCTTGTGTTGAGTTCTTTAGTTCTTGGGTGAATTCTGGCCTAAGCCAAATTCTTACATGGTATTAGAGTTGAGGGATATTCTCATCACGTAGCCATTCGAGACCATTCATGCTTCAGCACCTTGACACAAATCTAGAGGATCCGCATAAATTGAGAGTGTCTAGAGCTAGATCTAACCTCATTATTGCATCCAAAACATCGATTTGATAAAGATCGATTATAAATTTGCCTATACTGGGTGAAAGTTGATTGTGAGGCAAATTTTTTTTGCAAATCAGAACCTGGAGGCCCTGATTTGCAATTGGGTATGATCGTTTTCTTTGATCTAATTTTTTTTTTTGGATCTACTCTGCAATTTATTTCTGAATCTGCATATTTTCAAAATTTTTCAATTAGTACAGCAGAGAAATTTTTTTGTCAAATTGGGCAGTGACACCCTGGCTCGGTTTTGTGTTTTTGGAAAATTTTATATTATTTTTGTAGGGGATATTAATATTCAGTGGCCTATATTAAATTCAACCTTAGTTTAAAATCAGCCTACACTGTGGATAGAGTTGTACTGTAGCGCCGACTAAATCAAACAGGCTCACCAAATCCATTTTTGGTGAGTCAACATCCAGTGCGAAAGCCTTTTATTTGAGATTGTGGGAATTTTTTTTAATACATAGTGCATATAGAATTGCAAAGCACATATTCAACAACATTCTTTTGGTTTCCTAGCATCGCAAACTTCAAGCGTCGGTGACGTCATAGAATTCTAGTCCCTCCCATCGGCTGCTCATAGAATTTGCGACTGCCACACGATGCTTAAACATTTGCACACGCAAATAGTGTACAGACCCAAAGAGGAAGACACATGTCAAGCATGCCTATGGCTAAACCTAGTCCATTCAGTGCCTATGTCATCATCCACATAGGCATCCGTATGACCAGTCACTGGGCCATGTTGACATTTTTTGTACAATTCCATACAGTATGACACCGCCACCTTAGTTGTTGGTATCATCCATTTTGATATCCTAAAATTGACACACATCTAGATGTCATTCCAAGGAAATATTGAACTATTACAATGGTCATATGACCATCAAATTTAACCCAACTTTTCATTGATGCAACCCCTCTCCAGATTCATTTTGGTTTTTGCAGTCCGACTTCAAGAGGCCATAACTTGCACATCTAGACTCCAATTCGGGTGCAATTTTTTTTGAAATTGGGTAAAAGTTTCTAAATTTTTTAGTGGTGCAACTATTTTCTTGTTTTGGTACAAGGATTGGTTAAAAATTTCATTATTTGTGACTATACCTACATAATCCTGCATTTTGCAACTTCAAATGCTCCGTACGGGCACATTTGGAGTAAAAAACAAGTTCTTATTTTTTTGAAAGTGCATATTTTTTCATATACTTTCTAGATCTAGTATTAGATTGTAGTGTTATTTGCACAAAAGTGTCACTTTTAGCAATAGGGCCTTTCTTTGCTTTGTAATGCTTCAGAATTGTAGCACATTGTGAAGTTTCAAATTTGTACTCTATTTAGAGGTTCCATGAAGGCCAAAATTGGTAAGTGGCCCATTGTAATTGCACTACTGATAAAGTTCCCAAAGCATCTATTTTGGGGGAGTTTCTTGATTTAGTGAAAGGGGGGGTGTTCTTGGTGTTGTGTTCTCTCTTTTCTACACTTTTCTTTCATTTTTTGCATTATGGGAAAATTTAAATTTCCTAAATTAACTCCTCATAACTATGCTTCATGGTCAATCAAAATGTTATATCACTTAATGCATAATAGAGTTTCACAATATGTAGATGGTACTCTTCCTAAACCAACAAGTGATAAGGCATTAGAAAGTGATATTTTAAATTGGGTAGCCATGGATAGGAAAGCCCTAGGTGATATATGTTTGGGGGTAGATGATAAAATCATGTATCAAATCAAGAAATGTACTACATCCAAGGAAGCTTGGGATACCCTAGCAAGTCTTTATGGGAAAGTGTCTAAAGAGGATGAATTCAAGATTGAAGATGAGCTTGTATCCTTAGATCCTAAGTCATATGACTCAATATAGGATTTCATCATCAAGCTAAATGAACTAGGGACAAAGCTTACTGATTGTGGGAGTTCTATCAAAGATGACAGACTTATCTATCTAATACATAACAAGCTACAATTAGAATATTCCACATTTGTATATTATTTTAACACCTCAAAGACTACCTTAGGGTCTGCCTACAAGAAAGTCACTTTTGATGAATATGCTAAACTATTGGATGATGAAGAAAAGAATTTGAAATCAATGGGGATTCTCAAATCACCTCAGTCTAAAGCATTGGTGGCCAATGAGGGTTCTCAAAATTCAGCTGGATAGTCTTCAAACAAAGGAAAGGGTAAGAAGAAGTGGCAGAAAGACAAATCAGAGGATGTAGAAAATACAACACCACAATCCAATCAACAAGGCAAGTCCTCAAATTCAAACAAGAAAGGGGACAATAATAAGGAGAAGAAGAAGTGTGCTTATTGCAATAAATTGGGTCATGAAGAGCATGAGTGCTATCTCAAAAAGATTGATGAGTTGACTCATATCATGATGAAAAATAATGTTCCATTGCCTAATGCTTATAAGGAGAAAGGGTCATCTTTAGATTTAAATGGCAAAGGGTAAGCACTCATGGCAAATGTAAACTCTTCAAAGGAATGGATATTTGAATCAAGTGCCTCATATCACATGGGTTCTTCAAAGGAGGATTTTTCTTCAATGAAGCAGTCCAAGGTACCACACATCTTCATGGGAAATGATAGAAAAATGGAAGTTGAAGGAAAAGGAAACATGGAGATGGACAATGGAGAGTTTCAAGAGGTTCTCTATATTCCAAACCTAAGTTTGAATCTCCTATCAATCTACCAAATCACTCATCTTGGAGATGGACATAGAGTTGAGTTCCTTCCAAACTTAGTAAAGGTGCACAGTCTCAGAGATGATTCCTTGGTTGCAGTAGGGAAAGTGAATGATAACAAGAGGTTGTACTCTTTCTCTCATTTTGTGCCCAAGTCTCCTTCAAAGGCCTTGTTATCTCAATCAAATTCAAACATGCAATTATGGCATGAGCGATATGGTCATCTTGACTACCACTATCTTCAACAACTTTGGACATACCACATGGTGAAAGGTCTACCTCAAATCAACTTTTCTAAAGGTGAATGTTTAATAGATTTAGTGGATATGCATCCAGAGGGAAAGTTACAAAGAGGGAAGTCATCAAGAGCAACTAGTGTTCTACAGATGGTTCACATGGTATTAGCAAGTCCTTTTGCATTTAACTAGGGTTGCTACATACTTACTTTTGTTGATGACTTTTCAAGGTTCACTTGGGTCTACTTTCTGCATAACAAGAATGAAGTGCTGGACAAGTTTCTAGACTTCAAGACTCATGTAGAATGAAAATCTAGGAAATCCATAAAAGTACTCCAAATGGACAATGGAAACATGGATGTGAACAGAAGACTTAGGAACTTTTGTAGAAATGAGGGAATTGGTCTTTAGACTTTGTCAGCATTCATTCCACATAAGATAGATGTTGCAGCTTTGAGGATCCAAACTCTTAAGTCTATGGCAAGTTGCATGATTCATGCCAAGTCTCTAGATCAATCATTAGAATTCAAAGCAATCTCTAGTGCCACTCACATTCTTAATCATTCTCCTCAACCAACCTTAGATGGAAAAGCTCCTTTTGAGGCATGGTGCGGTAAAAAACCTATTGTGACACACTTTAGAGTCTTTGGTTGTCCTGCATGGGCAAAGAAATCTTCCAGGGGATGCAAGGCATAGTCACCTTGTCCTTGTACTTTCATTGGTTATGAAGATAGTGTGAAGGCATATAGACTTCTAGATCCTAAGACACATAAGATATTTATGGAGAATGATGTATACTTTGAGGAAAGTTCTCCTAGCTTGTCCTCTAATCTGCTTCACACATCATATAGTGTCGAAACTGATAGTGATTCCATGATAGTGCTTCAACAACTTCAAACACATGGGGTTCTATCAATAGTTACAGTGAGAGGTCACTTCATCAATTTAGTCCACATGCATACATCACCATAGTGATAGGTCCAGAACAACAAGGTACATCTAGTCTTCCAGATATAGGTTCAGTGATAGATTTGGGGGATAGTATTGATGATCTACCTCTTCTTCTTGATGCACAATTACCTTCTTTAGTTGTCATGTTGGTTCCATCTGAATCTCTTGTTCATTCTCTACATGATTGATCCTCACAAGTTGAAGTGATTGTGGATACTTATGATCAGTAGTTGTAGCAGGGTTCTTCATCAGTTGTAGAGTCAAATAGTTCTTTGGAACATGCTCTTCAGTTAGTTGAGTAGGTTTTAGAGACATCACTTATCCATGGGATTCTTTCCACACACAGAAGAAACATCTCATTTGTACCCTTGGCATTGTTTCTTCCTAAGGGGAGGAACACCATTTTGTAGTCTTGGATCAACTTCTTCATTAGAGTAGTCACTGTTTAGAATTCTTCTTTGGGGGGGAGCCCATCCTATCTCTCTTTCTCTTATCATCATTCTCTTATGTATATACTAGATGTATGTCGTAATGGGAGGGGTCCTGATTACTCCATCCATCCATGCATCCCCTTTATCTCTCTTTTTGGGGGAGGGTTTTTTCCATGAGGTTTTCCCTCTTTCCCCACTTTATGGGAGATTGCATATTATTATGTACATGGGTACCTAAAATGGCCTAGTAGCTAGGACCCATCCTGCATTTCATCCTAGATTTTGTAAGCTTAAGGGCATTCCCCTAAGTTGCACTTAACGGGGGCTTTACTTAGGTTAATGCATTATTTAATTATTTTACATTATTTTATTATTATTTTAGGTGAGACACTTAGGAGTTTGTGTACTCTCATTGAGTTATGCAACTCTAATTATGCACATGGTGTCTACAACACAAGAGTATGCATCATTCACTGAGTTGTCATGTTGACAACACAGTTATCTGCACTCCTCATTTAGCACATGTTGTTTATACCACTAATTTGCGTGCTACACCATTGTAGGCTTATCCTCACATCATCACACTTAATCTTGTGCTCAATGGAGGATAACCCATATCTAGTGGACATGTGCCTGGTTGTATGACATATCATGATGCTAACTTCTATGCATTCTAGAAGCTCTTCTAAGGCCTTTATATTCAGGCACTCCTAGTGTACTCTCAACCAGTTATTGAATGAATATCATCATTCTGATCATACTCTATCTATTTTGGTCTACTGTGTTCTTGTGTTGAGTTTTTTAGTTTTTGGGTGAATTCTAGCCTAAGCCAAATTCTTACCCTTCTTAAAAGCCTTTTCTTAAAATTGGTTAATATAAAAAAAATAACAAAATAAAAAGAAAATACTTAAAACTAATATCCTAAGCTACCCACTATACTTTCTAACATATCTACCCTACCCCTCAAAAAACTTAGGTGTAAGCTTTTTATGACTAGAAAATTTAATGTGTTGACATTTCCCATCATAACCCCTATGGATTTGGGTCTATCGCATCAATACTTGGGAGCTCACATATTCCATAAAGTAGGAAGCGACACATTGATTGGGTGAGCTCCACCTTGGCCAACCTTCCTTGCACCTTGAACCTTACATTTTTCCATGTGGAGATGAGTAGTTGGAGGGGGGGAAAGGGGGTTAGGGAGGATGCTACCATGTGAATCCCTTCTTGGGTGGTGTGGGGAAGAGGGTTGGGTAGAGCACCCTCCCACTTGGGGGTGGCTAGGTTAAGAAGTGGGGTTGGGTAGGTAGGATAGTTAGGGTGAGTATGGGGTAGATGGGTAAGGGTTAGGGTAGTAGGAATTATGGTTAGTTAGAAATAAAGTTAGGATGTTAGTTAAGGTTAGTAAGTTTAGTTATTATTTATGCTTTAATAAGTTAGTTTTATTTTAAGTATTTTAAATTTGTATAGTTGAAGTTAGATTTTAGTAAGATAGTTATTAGAGTTAGATGTTTTAAATTGTTATGTTATTTTAATTTATGAAAATATTGTTAGAAATTAGTATTTAGGATTATAAATAATTTTAATTATTATTAATTTAGTGAGGATAGTAAATTACTATTTAGTAATAGTTAGATTAAGTGATGTTTTGTTTTGTTAGTTTTAAATAAAGTTTAGTTATTCATATATTAGATGTTATATTAGTTAGTTAGTTCTTTGATTTCAATGTTTCAAAATAATTAGATTTATATTTATTTAAATTGTTATTCGAATAATTTAAATATGTTGTTTATTAATATTTTTCTTAATTAATGTTATAGTGGTTAATGTTAATATTATTTTAAATTAGTTACAAATTATGTTTTCTAGTAGATTTAGTGGGTTGTTGGTTTGCGTATGGGTTATTGAAAAGTAAATGAAAAATAATATATTGTTTTAAAATTAATGTAATACGAAACAAATGTTGAATCAATTAAATAACTGATGTTCAAATAGATGTAGTCTTAAGGTATTTTTTGGGGAACATATATTTGTATTGCAACATATCATAGTTTAACTTGTGAGTCAAACATAGCAAACTTTATCGAAACCCCTTATCAAATTAGTAGTTTTATTAATCTTTAAAAAAAAATTTACGTGTTTTTTTGCCTTGTATTTTTGGCATGACAAAAAGCATCGAATTGTAGCAAAATGTGCCTATAGTGATCTTAAGCCCTGATAATGTGGAGAATTGTAGACCCATCTTTGCTGATAGTTTGACAAATCTGAAAGCAATTTCAGACCTCATTTAGATGGGGAACCTTAAGTGTACCAAATATGCCCTAAAATTCCTTTATTTATTTGGTGCTTCATCCATTGAATATATCTAAATTGGTGTCTTCTTGTATTATGGTTGTGCTATTTTCACTGGTGATGAATTTGTCAATGGGATTAGTGGAGGACAAGATGATTATCTAAGTGGAGGTTGCATGGTGCATTGAGAGGGCACAAGGGCTTCAAATAGTTTTCAGGATTCAAGTGATTTTTTTTTTCCACCTTTTCTCTTTTCTATGATTCTTATTAATGAGATGAACTTTTATCAATACAAGATGATAAACTCTTATGGTTGTAATATATATCCACAATCTTTTCTTTGAATGAGTAATAGTAATGTATAAATGTTTTACTTCACTAAAAATTAGATTATGTTTAATACTATCAAACTTGGGATATTGATAATGATGACAACTATTGAAAGCATTTTACCTTGATATCATATATCACTTGCCACTTCATGCCCAATGAGGAGCTATAAAAGAAATTATACAGTGGGACATCCTACAAAACAATCAAATGACTATTATCTTATCTATATTGTAAAAGAAAATATAATGTTATTTCTTATAAATATACAAGGGATGGCATAGAACTTGAAATTCCATTCCTTTGCATTCAAGTATTGTCAAAACAAGAGACTTCTTCCCCACTTTCTCAAGGACTTGCATTTTCTAATTATCATCTCATACTAATATCACTTCCTATGTTTCCTTCATAAAAAATAACGGTAATAACACTTTTATCTTCCTCAGTATCTAGAAATGCTAGAGCTTCTCCATATATTAGATAGTTTCTAGGCTTAATTTATCTACAACAAAAGGAAAGAAGTGAAATAGCAGCTCCACAACACTTTGTGCTATTTTAGTTATGCTAGTATGAGTTCAATGTTTTGGCTCAGATGTAATAGGTTGGGCATGAATTTTTTTTTGGATTGATCATTGTATACTTCAAGAAATCCTTTAAAGAACACATTTTTTAATGTCTTCAAAATGAGAGTAAACACCTCTTGTAATTGTTTGAGCATTGTCATAGTAAAGATGAAGCCCTCCCTAACATTAGAGCACACATATTTGACAAAAATAAAATTGAACCATGGGAAGATCCTGAACTTCATCAACATGCAAAAAAGTTCATCTTCTCCCTTAAATATCCCTTAGATCTAATCTAGTGATGCAAGTAATTCATGACATCAGTAATGTCAAAGTTACCATTTCTTTATTTTTTAGTTTCATATTGCAAGAAAAATCTCATAGATTGCTTCTCCTTGTTTGACACCTAATGCAGAGATACAAATTTTTGCTATTTCAATATACTCATCTTGACTCATCTTGAAGTCATGAGAGCTAAGAGACTTCAAACCACCCTTGATTTGTGATATGATTTTAGTGAATTCAACTGAAGAGTCAAAACCTCTTCCAAACTCTGCATTGAACTATGTCTAATAAGTTGAGTCAAAGGATTCATAGTTGACTTTATTTTTTCTCATGATATTCATTAATTCAAGAGATATTTTATATGTTGGTCTTTTTGAATCAACAAAAATTCCCAATAATCAAGTATTTCAGTGTCTTCAGCACTATCATTAAATTCCTTTCATTTTCTTCTTGACTTTGTTGAACTCACCTCATTGCTAATGTTGTCACTTGAACACTCATCTTTAATTTTCATTGAGTATTCCCATTCTTTAAGACATCTATATTCAAAAGAATTGGCTATCTACACTCCCATCTAACTTTATCAAGAATGCTTCAAATGTGATTGTCATAGGAAAATACTTGTCATCTATATCAATACAACTATCTAGAATATTTTTAATTTCTAGTAGATTATCACTGTTGTCATGATTTGCAACTTATGGATTAATATCATTTCCCTATATGAAACTACAATAGAAAGAGATCTTACAGTGAGCATGTCACAAATTTTCAATGATTATTTTTATTGAATGATTTCTATTGCTAGAATTCTATAGCACTTAGAAAAACAAGGTTCACGTGAGTACTCTGCTGATTTTTTTTTATACTGTCTACTAACTTATATGTCAAAAAAAATGAATGGTATAACATAATAGTATAACATAATGAGATTATCAAGAATAAAGTATCACTTCTTAGAAGTTCAAAAAAATCATCAACTTATTTATTAAAAGGCACACATGCACGCTACCAGATCCCTAGAGACCTTAGTTTTGTACTGGATGTTTACTTCACATGTACTATGACACCATATTAATAGAATGTTATGTCAAATGGCTGAAATTATTAATTTTTTTTAATAAAGCCATATGAATTATAATAATATACTATAAGACCAATTTGTTAATCTCAATTTTCTAAAACATTTTAATGTTGTAGTTTTGTTTTATGTATTTTTGATAGTATGCACAATCTATAAGCTCAATAAATAAATAATACACACCTACTTAGTTTCATTAGTTTAGTTTTGAGACCATGAATCGCCTTCCCCCAAGCATATCCAATTCATCTCCATATTCCTAAATAATAAAAAATCTATATATAGAATAAATGTCATCAAATTCTAATAGTGATATAAATTATCATGAAAAAAAAATTATCATTCTTTCATAATGTGTTGGAATTTGTAATGATAAGAAAAAAATGATGCAAAATGTATTGAAATAATCTTTATTTGGACCTTCATGCTTGAATTAAAGGATTTAACAATTTGATAAAATGTTCTTGAGTAGGGAGAAAAGATAGGAATAGAAAAGGCATTTCATAAATGCAAAGACTAAGGATTAAGTACTTACAATTAGCTTTCATTGCAAAAAACTATTACTTTAGAGGCTCAAGAATATGATATTAATTATTTCTAAATAGATAGACGATAATATGAAAACATTTTTTTTACAATTAAAATAAACTACAATAGGCCTTAAAGATAGGTATAATATCAACAACTCTTTGAACTCCTCAACTGAAGTTCCTAAAACATTTGATGACTCTTTCAACAAATATGTGTACTTAAAATTATTCATTCTATTTTGTAAGATCAAACCCATATATTTGAAGAAGCCCAATACTCTAGTAACTATCCAAGTATTAACTAGTAATTATCTTGATATTGCTGAAGTTAGATTCTTAATCTTCACAATAGATTTTGAAAAATGTGAATATGATTAAAATTCTTGTAGGTGGTGTGATCTACATTATAGGAAACATCATAACAGACCCCATTTCCCCATTCAACACAGTAACATCTCCAATTCCAATCCAATTGTAGAGTCTTAAAAATTTGGATTCTTTTGAACTAGTAGCCTCTTCCAAGGAGGGGGCCCTATGATTCTATGAATTCTACATTAAAGTTGAGTAATGAAATAAAAATAAAAAACCTAACCCATTCCCAATCCCTTCCCTTGGTAAGACCACACATCTTTGCAATGTTTCAAGAAGAAAATATGGCTATCAATGAGTAACAAAAATTCAATAAACCAAAATTTAACCTAAAATAATGCCCTACCCCTATTCTCCTCTGTAGCACCTACCCAACCACCCTCTAAAGCCTAGAAGTTTAGAGAAAATAAAATAGAAGTAAAAACTAACCTTTTTACTTTATTTCTATTAGCTATACCTATAGTTGCATCTACCAAAAATATATTTTTTGATTTTCTATATCTATTTAATATTTATCTAAATTTTATATGCAGACCAAACCACTTTTCACTCCCTAAATGATCACTCTTCGACATGCACATTTCCATTTATTGGTAACTGAAGGTTCAGAAGAAAAATGGAAGTATACAATAAAAAAATTCTACTACAAGAACAAATTATATGTCATGAAAAGAATATGAAAATTTAATTTTTCAAAATAAGAAAGAAATAGGAGGCATTAATATAAAATTTATAAATTAAAAAACTAGAACACTAAAATGTGTCATTTTATTCAAGGTTACAATAATATACTACAGAGATAATCCAAAGGAGAGGATATTTTCCCAATAGCATAATTTGATGCACATTGGTGCTAAAATTGCCAATGGAAACAAAAGAGATTGGTCAATTCTATTTTCCTATTTCTAGCTATGTGTTAGTAGAATTAGCAGGTAAATTAGATACAATCTATATAGAAAATGCATAGGATCCTAATCATTCCAATCTATTTTTTAACAAAATTTATGAATTCTTGAAACTAGAATCTAGAAAAGTAATGATTTACATCCTTGTATTTGGAGAAAAAAATTGAATTAGTATGTGATATGAATGAAAATGACACAAACATGAAATTCAATATGAACAATGTTAATGAATATGAAAATTTGATATTTGGGATTCTAGAATAACCAAACTTGAAAATCTAGGATAATGCAAAGTTCTCCTATCAATCTACATTTCTTCTCATAATTTGAATAAAAAAATTGCATAAGATATTTTGAATTCACCTATTTTGAAGCCATGGAGTTCTTTCAATTCATTTCTAGTCTTTTCCAATAACTATGAATTGTGGAATCTTGAAGTTTATATTAATATATTATTTTTTTATTTAGGAAATTCTGGACAAGAGTTACAAGTTTGAGTCATAGTGCAAATTAGACATCTAAGATTTATAAGAGTGGGTCTCCAATGGCTTCATAGAGAAGCCATCCAAGTATGTAGAGTATTTAATCCTTTTTGAGGTTTGATCCTCCAACATGTGCTTCAGTGAGCATAGAATTTTTGTTACCAAAGACATCAAGGTAGGTATAATCTTAGCCACTACTAATTCATTCACCATAGACAAAGATATTCTACCTAAGATCCCCTGATTTGAAGGAAAAAATATTTTCTATCAAATTTTATTATCTCTTTATAAAAACTCTAATGATTTTGGTAGTGTAAGTTATAGGAAAGGCTTGCAATCATTCAAAACTCCAATTGAAGATTATCATTCAAAATAGACCAATAGTTAACTCCACTAGGTTCATGTAACTAAGTGGTGAAATTGAACAAAGTTATTTCATATTGTATTTTTAAGAAGACACAATGAGTACAATGAAGGGAAGATTTGAGATTTCAATGGCAATAGATAATGCTTAACAAATGACTTTGAATTGTAGCCAAAATGCCTAGTTTTGATGTTGAACACATGGTGTGCATGATATTTCTAGTCATAATAGCTACTAAGATAGAAACATAGTTCAAGTAAGGTTTAATTTAGTTTAAGTAAGGTTTACACTGATTTTTACATAATCAATTTTTGATGACTTTTGAGGCTTATTTTCAGGTTCAAAATGACAAATTGCAAACTTTATAACTGTATATTTGTATTAATTTTCTAGTACCTACTATCATCTTGCTATATAATTCTAAGTAGTTATAGATCTTCATTCAATAGATTTAGGATTCAACAGAAGAATCTATGTTGTGGATCATTACATCTTTTTCATGTACTAATTATTATTGTTATTTGAATGAAATTCTATATAAATTACATGAATTTCATTTAGAATGCTCACAATTTAATGAATTCTAAAATATAAATATATCTTTATTCAAACCATATAGCATGTGCCTATCATTTATATGCAAGAAATATGAAGTAGAAGATATTGAGGTAGTTTTCCTAGAGACTACACAAAATGTCTGCAATAAAAGGATTTTACATTTTTTTAGTTCTGAAAATTTTTCAATTTGCATTTAAAGAATTTACAATATGATTTGCATGGTATGTCATGAAATCTAGAGCTTGTTAGTAGGGTGACCAAATTATGCAGTAAACCACCATGCCCTTGATGGAATAAGAGTCTTGAATAAGAATGCCCCCTTTAGAAACCTCCTTTTGATGTGATATGTATAGCAGAATAACTGTCATCAATGACCTTTTGCCTAGCATTGGTCCACCACAATGAAAATGAAAGTACATATATAAGATCATCAAGGAAAGGGTTTGTAAAATTTTCCACTTGAAAAGAAAATTTATTAGCCTTATATGTGCAATCATGCACATATGACAAGTTTCTAAATGGGTAGGGATAAATTTGTCATGTAATGAAAAATGTGTGGAAGCATTCTACTTGAAATTCATTTAAAGTTAGGGCTACTTTTGCAGCTCAGCGTACCAAAACATTTGGGGGGTTCTCGATCCACCTCACATGAATAGTTTGTTATCCTTTTATGATATATTTCTTGGAGTATATCTAATCACTTCAATTTTTTCTTTTTGCAAAATAAATGATATTTATAGAATTACTTGCCAAAAGTTAAAACATGCAAAAAAAATTGTAAGTATCATGAGCCAAACAATTCTCTCAAACAAGATATTAACCTGGATTGGGTAGTAATAATACAACATTATTACAATCAAGTTTTAGATTCCCATCTTTCATTAGGAATCCAATAAAATGCAGCAAAAGTAGTGGAAATATTAAAAATATGTTGATGTTTCTTGTATGACATCTAATTGTGTTATAACTTTAGCTTCCTTTCTCCTAAGAGTACCATTCCCATGAGTTCAAGTTGTAAGATACATAAGAGGAATCCTTGCTTTGGATATGCATGCCTATACAATTTTATTAACCTAAAAAACTTTCTCTAAAAACTTAGCTACTTCTTCCATGGACTTGAAGAAATTATTTCAAGAACATGATCAATAGCATTAGCTTCTTTATTCAAGATGTCATCATCTCTCACCAATTTTTATAGGGATTTAATTATAGCCACAATAGCCATACCCTACTTTTATTATAAGATTTTCACTAATCTTGGTAGAGAATAAACCTTTACAAGACAAAATGTAGTCTTCATATTTTAGCGGAAAATTGCACCTTACATACTAGAGATGCTATGGGTTTGAAGCACCAACATCCATTCACTCTTGGTGCTACACTGAGATGAGTAGTACTCAGAGAAATATTCCAATAGAAAAAGATTCTCTAGATTTTGCTAGAATTTTTCTAGCATAAAGTAAATTTAAAAGTAATGGGTAAGCTCCCAACTGGACAAGCATATGCTGAGTTCTCAAACTTGATGGGTTGGCAAATTTGAGTAGTACTCCAATGGAATTTTCCTTTGTGTTAGAAGATTGATTATTTAACACTTGGATAATTGTTTGAAGAAATTTAGCCTCAATTAAAGTGGTAGTTACTTTACCATGATAACTAGGTAGGGTTGACGATATACTAGAAATAATTGCTTTTATATCACCATAAGAATCATCTTCAAGAAAAGGCACAAAAAGATCAAACTTCTTTTCAACAAAAAGAAATCCAAAATCTATTAATAAACCCCCTTCTGAAAGACTACACAGAAATTTAATAACAAAATCCCTTATTTTTTTGGTCAAAATCACTTATTAGATGTAAAAGAATAGAAATCACATTAGCTATTCTAACAACACTTTTAACATTTTCACCATTTGGTCCAAATAACATTCCAAGAAGAGAATTTAAGACATGCCTACACATAGAAAAGAATGTAGAAGGATTTTGTTGCATTTCTAACAAGTTTTGGATGTTTCATTCTAGTACTAGGGGTTTAAATTTCTCATCCACAAGAAATTGAGTGGGAATAAAAAATAGGTGTTGCTCTAGTCTGAAATAGAACAAATGGCACAAGAAACAATAGGCTATGTTGCATTACCAGGATGGATTTTTGTTTAGTCCTCATTTATATAAATATTCTTATGCTTAGTATAGATTTCCATATAAGTAAATTGTAAAATGTTTTTGTGCATACACTTTTTTTACTAAATTGAAACAAATTAGATGCTAAGTCTACTTGGAATTGATCAATATTTGTTTGATTAGTTAGGCATGGTAAAATTGATCAATAATGTTGAAATTTGATTGAAAAAGAGATTGTTAAGAAGGAGATTGTTGAAGAATATTATGTGTTTCAATCATTGTTTTGTCACTAATGTCAAACCTACTATTTGTTGGTAAGAAAACTACTTATAGGATTCAAGTACTTGTTACCAAATTTTTGCACATGCTGAATTTTACCAGAAAGTAACATTGCAAAAGGAAAGCGTACATTTTCTATTTGGTACTATTCCATCATTTTGCAATCACATATGAAATCCTAAGCAAAAGAGATTCATTTGTCATTGTATAGATCATCAACTATTTTCATATTTACAAAGTATGAAATGAATTAATGTGCTGAATAGAGAAAATCTCACACAAGTCCTAAGGATAACTATTATTTTTCTTTCATCAAGAAATGCATAAACAAAAATACATATGCACGAAAGAAATAGTGATAGAGATAATTAGTCATTGCCTGTTGCTTTAACTGGTTATAAACTGGAAATGTGTTCCTGAGATCCCTGCCATACTCATCCAACTCTGAGCTCCATGATCTCCAAAATCTACAAAAAACATAAAAGCAACTGATGTTAGATCCCAAAGGATCTAAGCAATGACTACCTACCTCTAAAACTACATATTCTATCTGTTGATGCATTTTCGTCATGAAAGAAAATAAACAGTGATATTAAAATCTAGTGCTGAAAGAAATACAATCATTTGTGAGTGTCATGAGCCCGTGCTCAAACCTCATAAGATATGTGATAGGATAGAAAAGATGAACAGAATAACAAATCTGTATTATGAAGTTATTTATGAACATGTGCAACAAGCAAATGGGAACCTAAGTTTCAGATTTTAATTCAACTAGAAGAAATATGAAGGAGAAATATCAATCGAAACATGGCACTGATATACGGCTTGGTGATATATCTACAGCTCCAAGTTAGAAGGACAAAAGTGTGGTAAATAACAGGGGTACTGTAACTTGATAAGAGTTCCTAGAAAATGAATTATTTTAGAAAAATTCCAAATAGCATATAAGCTCCAGCAAGTTTATATCTATAGCTGCATTTAAAAGGTAACAATGATGGCTTCACCTTCAGTAAAAGAACAAAGGAACTACTCATGCACAGTAAGAGGAGTGTTCCTTACATATATTTCAAGAAGTCATGGTGCTGTTATTTAAAGAAGGAAGATGCTGCTGCAATTAAACAACAATGGGAACCTTTTTATTTTTTGAAAAAAACCAACTATATGTATTTAAGGTTCTAAATGAAGCATTGTTTCTCATGTAATAGTAGGAGTGATTATGCTTGCTATCAATCATCATGAGGTCCATGGGTTTGGATCAAAGGTCTATATTTTAGTGAACCAAGTTATGCTCTGCAAAAACTCACAAGAGAAGAAAGAACTTACTCCAAAGCACAACCTTTATAAAAATGATAAATGCTAAAACATACACCTATAGTAGCATGTATGGCACACACACAATACAGACTCTAGTACTTTTAATGGCAATAACTATAGTAAAGGAAATCAAATCATAGCAAGGGTTTCATACCAAATCCATGCATCTATGGCTAATGGCTCGATGAAAACATTTTAACCAGCAAAATGTTACAACATCAAGCAATACCAAAGAACCAATTGCCAGTAAAACTAGTAAAACCCTTCAAATAGGCTCTAGCAAAATTTCCATTTAAAATGAATTGCAATTCATAGAACCAAAGAAAGGAGAAAGGGTTAGAAGTTGTTACAACTACAATAAAGCCTTCCACTAGTAGGGACGAGCTAAGAGACAAGTTGAAATACAATTTTTTTTAAAATCCATCTAAACTCATGCCAGCAAGCTAAATTCAAGAGGTCTCAGCAAATATAACAGTGGCCATGCAGAAATACACAAATGGAAAGTGCCAAAACTAGAAAAACAAAATTCAAAGCTCCAACAAATATGATAATGGCATCCAAACAAGAAGTTCAGCATGAAATTATGAGCAAGAAATCCCATCTAGGTATGTTGCAAAAGTAATAATTTCCAGAAACACATCTAAACAAAACCCATATCATTTCTTCCCAATAGAGAGCATGAATGTTTCATTTAATGCTTCATGATGGATTCAAGCATATCAAAGAGCCAAGCTCAGCTAATGAGGAAGAAGAGATGGTGCTTAATTTATGATAACCTTCAACATAAAATCACAATCTCTAGATGCTAGATTAACTATATAATAGCATGGAAGGAATTTGATATTTGTATTTCATAACAACAATTTGTGTTCAAAAGGAAAGATAGAGCTTACTGTGATATATATTTCATGCCCACGAATTGAGAGAAACTTGGAGTGAAATCACCAAAACCTCATGCCATGAAGGAGCCATACAATTTTAGCAGAAATCATCAAAGAAAGCATGACAATCAATGTTTTCCAAACCGTAGCCTACTACTAAACCCGCAGCCAAATGAGGAAGAAGAAATGGTGCTCAAAGCTAACCAAGCCCAAAAAGAAAAAAGGATCATGAACAGATAGATCTCACCTTCAACAGACTTGTGGATTCTCCATCAAAATGGTGGCCATGAAACTTCTACAAACCCTCATTGCCTCCTCACAATTTCCTCATTCTTCCAGAACATGCGAATGTGAAAAATGATGAAGAATGAATTCTCTTTTAGGGTAACGAAGGCTTTTTTCCTTTTCAATATTTCATAATCAGTGAACTCCGCAAGTAGCATTATGGGATTTTAATCCCTTTCAAGTCTTTATGTCGCATGAGGAGGGGGGTGTTATATTTTACCTTAGGTAAGGTTTAACATAATAGTGCTTTCTTTATTTTTGCATTTTTTGCATAGTACATTGTTATAAGAAATAATGTTTAAATGATAATTTAAATCATTTGATATTATTTTCTTTTCCAAATGTAAAATAAAAGGGGATATTTTAAATTGTTTTCTTGCATTATTATAAATCATTGTAAAAGGTTAATATTTAATGATATTTGATAAATCATTAATGTTAATTCCTATAGTGAAATGCAAGAATAAGGGTTTTCATTTATTTTCTTTTGCATGAGTTTACTTGTAAAGAAAATATTAAGGTGATAAAATTATAAATCACTTAATGTTTTCTATCATTAAATGCAAAAGGAGATAGGTCATCTTTTTCCTTATCATGGCCTTTATGTCAGATATTTAGAATATCTAGAAGGTATATATGTTTGGGTTAGATTTGATTTTGTTAGAGTGGTTGGACGGTCTTTATTGCATTTTTGGAGAATTTTGGGGTTTTCTTAGAGCTAATAACTGCATTTATGAGGGACAGTTGTGATGATTTTTTTAGGCCATGCTTTTTGGGGGATTTTGTACACTTTGTGGAGTCTTTTCAGGGACTCAAGTTTGGCCTTTGGGGCTGTATCTGACCCAGCATTTATGGCTTTTAAAAAATGCAGTTGGAGAAAGGTGTTAAGTATGAGTTCAAAGCTCATTTATAGGGGTGTGGCTATTCTCTAAGTCTTGGATTTCATTCTATAGAGTCTGTAATTAATTTTTGGAAATATAATATAGGTAACAGCAGTGTGATTATGCTTGGTGAAGTTATCAATTAGCCCTTTTCCTTTCTACAATTTTTATGTGCATTTTTAAATGATTGGATAGGTTAACTTGTGAATGTTTCATTATTCCTTTTTTTTTTGTCTCATTTCAGCACCTTTGTGTAGAATAGTAAGTTTGTTTGCAGGTTATGACATGTGTTTTTAGGTGAAATTGGTCAAAGGGAGGTATTAGTTTATCTTTCTCTTTGTAGTTTCAATGGAAAACCTTATTATAAATCATTTGTGCAAACCTTTACAAGAAGTTGTGCTTCATCAGCATTTCATAAAGCTATATAATCCTCTCTATTACATGTAGATTACATTTCCATAACCCTTTGGTGTATCACCTCTTTTTCTTAGTCTAAGCTTTAGGTTTTAGGTTTATTTTCTGCATTTTCTCCCCTTTTTCCTTAAGTTTTCGCTGAGTTTTAGAGATTATCACTGAAGGATCTAATAGGTGCTGGCCTAGAATCTGAAGGTTTCATCTCATTGTCCTATCCCATATAGTGAAATGAATCCCATGTTAAGTAAGGATTACTAAACATTTTCTAGTTTAGTAAAGGGTGCAAATCTTGAAATTTAACAATACTATCACTTAGTTGATTGATGAGGAGGATTTGATCAATAAGATGTAAAAAAAGTACCTAGAGGAAAGGTTGAGTTATGATTATGTAATGAAGTACAAGGATAAATTAAGATAGTGATGACATGATGAATTTATAATCTACTTAAGGTTACACATATTGGTTACACTTAGAAAGTTTAGAAGAAAAAGTTAAATAAAGTTTGTTTGCCAAGCTTGACCAAGTGGATAGTAGGTGCTAAGAAAAGTTAGTACAAGTTGAGAAAAAATTTAGTTGGAGCCAAGTAAAAGAAAATTCTAGTGCATGCCAAGCAAGACAGTTGATGCCAAGTAAAGTTGAGTTGATGCCAAGCATTAGTAAACTTTAGTTGATGTCGAGCAATGTAGTATGTGCCAAGCATCAAAAGGTTAATAATGCTAAGCTATTGCATTATGTTAGAACAAAGATTCATCAAATCTAAGATACCAAGTTTGTTTTCTTGAAACTTGTGAATCAAGAGGAAGATAAGGATGATGAGCTGGTGGCACAAAAATTGATACAAACCATTTCTAGGAAAATTCAAATAGATTCTAGGAGAAGTTTCTAGAAGAGATACAAGATATGGGGTAGATACATTGTATCCTATCTAATCCATCTAAACCCTAAAATGGACAATGGAAAATGGCAAAGTATCTTTATTTCCTATTTATAGGAATGTCTAGTCATGAAGCAAAGTGTCAAAGAGTAGAAGGTTGGATGCAAAAACCTAATGGAGAAAAGGTTTGCTTCATCAAGTGACCTAAAAGGAAACTATATTGGCTTACTAAGAAAGAAGGCTTAAGGAGATATATGCTTGAAGGGTGAACACACTATCAAAACTAAAAAGTGAAAAGGTCAAGCAAATTGAGGACTGATCAAAGATCTATAATCTACAAGAAAAGTTGTAAGTTGTATCAGGTCAAAGCTCTACTGTTACTCTCTAACAATGTATCAATCTAAGGTAAATTCTTTAGATTAAGGTTGACCTAAAAATCATTAGCAAATCCTTTAATAGGGTGGCATTCCAAGTTAATGGCATCAAGTCCTCTAACAAGGCTCACTTCTAATAGGGTGATTGAAATCCCTTAACTAGGTCACATTTTTTTTTGCAAAAAGAGGGGTAAAAATTTATTAAGATAGAAAGGAATACAACAAGGAGAGCTCAACAAGGAGCTTGATCCTGAGCAACAAGATCATCAAATTCTTGCACCATCTCAAAGGACAGTTGCCTCCTATCCCTAATATTCCAACCCGGATCATGACTAGAAGCCCATTTGGCTAAACAATCAGTAGTTCTATTCCATTCATGAGGAATATACGTGAACCTAATGAACTGAAAAGAGGAAGAGTAGAAAAGAATTTGTTTAACAATAGTGGCCAGCTGCCAACTAACATCCTCAAGCTCTTGCGAAGAAAGCATGTTTCACATTTAATAGTGTGTATTGTAACCTTTAACAGGGTTGGCCTTTCATAAGGCATCACTTTAGAAGAGTGACAAGGAGTAGCATGTTACTGGTGGTTTTTCCAAAATTTGGTTTCCACATTAAATCATTGTGTCAAGTGTGTTGATGAATCTATTATGTTTAATACTTTACATTTTTGCAAGTTGATTTGACAGTAACCTAAAAGTCTTAAGTAATTGAATGAATATGAATGTTTTATGGGTTCACTAAGCTAAGAAAAGTTTTATTTTACATCTAGACCTTGAATAATTGATTCATCCCCCCTCTTAGTTATTCTAAATAATTTCCATAAATAATCCAAATCTAAGTTTAAAAATACCCAAATGTGCACTTTGGATATCCTAGACCAGAGTCTTTTCTATACTATGCATTCAAAACTATATCAGAGAAAATGATTTATTGATATGATTAAGATAAAAAATAAATTATTTGGAATGGAATAGACTAAAGATTAATGATGCAAAAATAGGTTCATCTCTAGCCTTAGTGCTAGGTGCAAATTCAGATCTCAAAGTTATTACCAGTGCACATGTAAAGCATTTTTGCTGCAAATTCAGGTTATGCAGATGTTGGATCTACAGATAGTCTTTTCAAGTTGAAAAATCTATGTAAGAAGTTAAGTGGTTCCTTCTCTATTTATTTTAAGTCCAAGTCCAAGTAAAAGGGCAAGGGTAAAAAGAGTAGGTTTGTGGTTGATAGTAATGATCAAATATCAAGAATTGCTGATATTCTAAAAGAAGTTTGCAAAGATGATGGTGTGTCAACTTTTGAGTTTTTTAAAAGTGGGGTTATGAAATATTTAATAGATTATCTCGTAGGAGGTGGGTCTCATAAAGTAAACATGTCACAAGCTAATCTAATGAAGCATCATAAGGAAACATTGGGAAGATTTCAAGCATTTGTTGATCTCTCACTTTCATTAGATTATCAAGGGAAAGAAGCTCCTCTGTTAATTTAAATTCAAAAGTTACAAGATGTATTTACTTCCTTAGAACATTTCCTTGTGGTTCTAAGCCAAGATTCAAAATCAAATAGTGATAATCCTAGTAGTTTGGCTGGATTGAATGCATTTAGATGACCTTTGAAACTATGGTTGCATAGAGCACAAGGAGAAAAGTCTCTAGGTGATCACATATCTAGTATTTTAATTATAGACCCACTAGCTCATATAAATGATCTTGAATATTATCTTTTTTCTAGAGTATAGAGAAATGAAACTAATTTCAATTCTAGTGTGGCTGATCCCACCACATCTACCTAGGTTGCTATGGAAGGCTAACCATCAATAAGATCAAGGCCATCAACAACAATAGGAAGTGTTTCAACCAATAGTATAGACTCTCTAAATTCTAGGTTAGCAAAAGAAAAGGGGAAATCTATGTCAAGAAGTGCTGACAGTCCACAAAAAAAAAAGTGTTTCTCAAAGACGAGTAGCTACAGATGGAGAACCACAAGACAAACAACAAAATGTACAATCTATTGAAGAGTTATCCAAGAATTATTTTCCATTTCTTTAGTCTAAATTTTCTTTTCTGTGAGGGAATTTTCACTAAATAAAGAGGCGTTCCATGGTAGTAGCAAGATAGATTCATAATGTCATAACTATCTATACAAAAACCTATGTACCCAAGGGATGTGTTCTCAACCCTTTTGGACAATTTTATATAGAAAGCATTGGGGATGCATTGCATTGGAAATGTACCCTCACCACTCCCATATAATTTATTTTTTCCAAGATTTCCCATAAATGTGGATACTCCTTGGAGATGACCAACTATTCTTGGGATAGTTGGGGACATCATTGATGCTCCTTGACTATCTTAGGGACCCCCAACTTCCCTTGCACAATAATGACTTGAGTAGTTACACAATCTACCTAATTATATATTTTTCATTTCCTAGATTGGATGATGCAAATGATGTATCACATCATGTTAATTGATCCTATCAATATACTAATCTTTTCAACAAAGCTCTAGCCTACTACATAGTGCAATTCTAGAAAATAAATTGGCATTCAAAATAGACACAAAATCTAAAATTAGTACAATAGCTCATAGATATTCTAACAAAAAATAAGTAAGATAGAGAAAGTACCAAGTTCAATTCTAAGATTTTTATGCATCTAAAATTCTTTGGAGATTGGGCAAAGCTTTTAGAATCTAGAGTATTCAAGCACCCTACAAAAGCATACAAATTCAGAGATTTATATATTATTGACAAGACTTCCTAATCTGATTAAGGTAACAAAAAAACAACTATTTCTATTGTTATAAAATGATTTCATATGATCCCATGCAGATGTGAGAATGTGTGCTTTATTTGTACCTCTTTAGTTTGATACCTTCCTTTCAAATATCATATCATGTATAAAATGGATTTATAGTGGTTTTATAAACATACTGTGACATTCTAATGGTGATTTGTATGCAACATATACTTTGATAAAAAAATTTGGTTTGGTATGGTTAATATTATCATCCATCTAAAAGGAACTAATCACTGAAGGAAGAATTGTAGATATAATATAATTCTCTAAGATGGATAATAGAAAGTTTAATATATGTTGTATGATGTGGGGTATATAAATGAACTTGGGATAAGATTATAATCATAATTTTATATTCTATTTTAATTCTATTCATCAACTTAAAATAGATGATTCATAATATTATTTTATATGTTACTACTTAATCATATTTATAATAATAAATTATACTATGTAATATTATTAACAATATTTTCTTTCTTTATCATAATAGTTTGAATAATAATATTTCATAGTGTATTATTATTAATTTTATTAACATAATTATCAGTATGATTATGATTATATTTTATTTATTTTTATTTGACTTAATATTATTTAATATGTTACTCCTTAATCATATTTGTAATAATAAATTATATTATGTAATATTATTAACAATATTTTCTTTCTTTATTATAATAGTGTTAATAATAATATTCATAGTTTATTATTATTTATTTTATCAACATGATTATTAGTATGATTATGAATACATTTAATTTATTTATGTATGGTTTAAGGGGCTTATCTTATAATTGGGGTTAGCAACAGGTGAAGCATAGCCATTTCCTACTAGACTTTACTAGTCCATTATTTCCTTTTGTTATAGGTTTTTTAAAGCAATTTATCATAAACATATGATTTAGTTTATTGTTACAATTATGAATTGGCACCACTTTTCCTATTACCAGGAATAATCAATTATATATCATTGATAAAAAATAAATTCATGTGTCTTATTTTAATCAAATTCCTATTTTTATGTTGTTTTTAGACTAAGGTTCAATAAATGTCAACATCAAGTACAATGAACACTTTTAGCACCCAACTAAGTAGAAGGAAGAGGAAATATTTGATCCTTTGACACCTTCATATGTTAAAAAGTGAGTATTTCAATTAATTTTGTTTTGTGGTTTTTAATATATGTGATTTTTTAATGTGGTTTGATGTTTTTATTTAATGCAAAGGTTTGTTTGCTCGACATAAATTGCATAATCATTTGTATATTTTTTTGAGAAGTTAGCACAAGAAACAATACTTGTGTGTGGCCAAAGTGCTCCAAATTATATTTTATAAGAGTCTATCACTACAAGGTTTTAGAGAAGTGTAATTGACATGAAATATAATTTAAAAATGTTTGAAGAGAAGAATTTAAAATTGTTGAATTGTCAATGATAAAGATTTAGATTGTTGTTCTTCATAATAACTAAAATTTGTGTTCTTTGAGAAGAGTATATCACATTACAGTGACCATGATGATGGTAGATCTAATGTTGGGAAGACAACTTTGTCAATTTTTTGCATTATTCTTTAAAGGGTACTAGCTCAATGGAAGAGCACCTACTTTATAAGTAGGAGGATTGTGGTTCAATTCCATCTTGCCCTAAAATGACTAAATTAATGATTAAATCAACTACCAAATAAACTATCAAATATATTACCAAATATATTACCATATATACTACCAAATAAATTACTAAATAAACCAAATATACTACCATATATACTACCAAAAAAATACTAAATATACTACCAAATCAACTACCAAATATATTATCAAATCAACTACCATATATACTACCTAAAAAACTACCAAATATACTACCAAATATATTACCAAATAAACTATGTAATAAACTACCATATAAACTACCAAGTAATAACAATAAACAACTAAATCAATGACCTAATCAATGATTAAAATAGTTTGGTCATAAATTTGGCTAGGAGAAATGTCCGACAATAAACTACCATTGGTCACGTGATCAAAATTAGTCACATGTCTACAATTTTTAGTAGTTTATTTAGTAATTTATTATTGTGTTTGTACTAGTGTTATAGAATAAGACTTATTTTATACTATAGCACAATATTTATTTTTAGACTTATTATTAGATATCTCTTCTACATAATTGTTGCTAATCCTACCTGATAGTGCATGTTTTAATAAATATAAAAGACTTTGTGTTTCCTTATACCACATTACCATCAATAATTTCTTCATGTCTATCATCATCATTTTGGATCTCAATTAGAATAAGGATTATTTAGATAAGTTTAGATTTATTCTCATTAAGTACATTTGAACATGACCTTTCTTGGGAAGAAAATGATATTAGTATGATTACAAGTAATGGTGCTGAAATAAATTTGGTTTCATTACTTTATAGTCATTCCTAGTTTTGACCCATTGTAACTTTTTCTTCCTCCTTAGTGTATTTAATGTCTATGTAAACTTCATTTTATGATTCTCATAATAGTTTTTCTTAGTAAAATTTGGAGTACAATAAATTTTAAAAATATTTCCTAATCACTTCACTAGGTAATAATTTTAATTCAAGCTTAAACACTATTATATCATAAGGACTTTCATTAGAGTATGTTGAAATTTTATAAGTATAATTATAAATATTTACTTCTAGATTTGACTGTGTTTGATTTTTTGCATCAATATTTTGGATCACACTTTGTGGTCCATCGTCACAATAATGATGAATCATAAAATGTGATCCAAAATGTTGATGCGTAAAATCAAACACAATCAAATATAATAGGAAATATTTATAAATATATGGATTGTGGAAATTCAATGTTTGTTAATGTTGTGGTTTCACAATGCATGCCCCATTTCCATTGGAAATGGGGACCCCCTACTTTATTTTTTGGCTTGTTGAAACCCTAGTGTAGGGTCTGAGTCCTTTTTAAGGTTTCATTTGGTGTTTCTAGGTCCAACTTGGGTCTTGGTTCAAAAACCAAAAGTTTAGATTTCATCATTAGAAGGAGATTAGCCTTTTTTCAAAAGAAAAAGGTGCACCAGTGCACCTAATGAGGTGTGCTAGTGTGCCAAAATACTAAAAAGAGAGGCATTCCCCCTTTGGTGATGCATAGTTGTGCAACACCAAAGGTGCATGAGGCTATATAACCTAGGGAGGTTCCCCTCTCTCCTCACTTATTTTGTTCTTTGAGCTTCATCACATTGTACCCCCACACCAGTTGAGGTGCACATCCTCCCCACCTTGCACCCTGCACATCACAAAATAAAACATTAAATACAAGAAGGTGCACATTAGTGCACTTCCTTCACTTTATATTCTAAAAACTTAAAAACTTATCAAAACACCAATATAGGGGCGCAATGACACACCTATTGGGGTGCACTGTTGTGCCATCTAAAAACTTGAACTTTTGTGTTAAAATGATTATAGGGTGTGCATCAATGCACCCCATGAGGTGCACTATTGTGCACCCTATGTAATAAAACTTTTCTAAATGGCACACCTATCAGGTGTACTGGGTACACCATTTTCTTACAAATAAGAGTCATAAATAAGTTTTTTTGGTGATTTCAAACCAAGTTGGTTTTTAGGGTTTTGTTCGTAGGGTTTGAATTAATCAAGATTTCTTCAACTCTAAACTAATGGATGTAATTTTGTGTAGATTTAATTAATTCTTCATCATCCTCCCTTGTAGCAAAGATGGACCCAAAGCCCATGGTATTTAAGTTCCAAAGTGTTTTGACCAAATCACAATTTTAGGATGATCATTCAGAGATTCAAGATACCAAACTAGGTCACACTAATTTGGGAGCATTCTTGACACTATGCAACAAACCCATAGAAAGTTCACTAATGATTTTTGCATTGATCTAATTAGGGCTGGTTAACATAGCATCACATCTAGTTTTAATGTAGTCCTCAGAGCTAATCATGACCCTAGTAGAGAAATATGTTCCTGAAGAAAGGGTTGTCAAGAGCATAACTAGAGAGATCATCCTAGATCTTTGACCCAATAATATAGAGAAGGTATTCCATCTTCCAAGGGTGGATCAATTTATTAGATTAACCTATCACCAAGCTAAGAGATGGTATAGGGAACATGTTGATGAAGCTTTTGAGATCATCTAGTCTTCATACCTTATTGAGAAGATTCCTCTAGGTCAGATAGCTGACAAAGTGGATATGATGCAGGGCTACATGAAGGAAGATATTGGATATTCAATCATTCTTTTGAGCAGAATCATGGGTTTTCCTGCATTGGAACATTTGAACATATGAATGGTCAATTTCATTAAGACTATCAAGATGAAAAAGATTCCAATTTACTGGGCCTCCATTCTTAGCAAGAACTTGGGAGAGCATCTAGTGGTGGTTGGGAATAATTGTAGATTCTATATGACATAATAATTGTTCTACTTGCTAGCTGCTAGGGTGATAGATTATCCAGGGTTGTATAAAAGGGGTAGTGTGCAAGATGCCAATGCATGGCCATACATAGTATATCCTCAGATAGTAAAAAAGAAGCTTCAAGAGCATATCAAGGAGTGTAGGATTGTGAATGATGCTTTCATATTTGCAACAATCCAAATCATAGAGGGGGATTATGAAAAAAAGATTTCATAAGAGGGAACTACCAAGATACCAAAAGTTGGGGCCTATTACATTCAATTTCACACATTCACATATTTAAGGATAAAAAGTACAACTTTCAACCCTAAGAAGCTCCCTAGGTATCCTAGTGACAAACTCATTTTACTAGAGATCATTCAAAAACTCTTGTCCACATATGATAGAGTTAGAAAACATCACAAAATATGTTGGATATGGCCTATTACCATAGGACCTTTTAGTGTGGTACAAAGACAAGACTTTTCATCTTTTGAGTGAATGGGATCAATATCCCTTAGAAGAACATAATTCTCCATGCCCCTATTTTGATAACATTGGAAGGGTGCAACATCTAGCTCATAAGACATTTTAGCATGAGGATGCAATTAAAGATCACTAGATGAACGTAGTAGAAAACTATGATATCTTCATAAGGGATTATTGTAGGATGACTCTATATTTGGCAGAAAGGGCTTTAAAGATAAAGATTCCATTGAAGATTGTGTAACAAAATATAGAGGATCTCCTCGATCTAGTGTTCAACAGGGACAAGATTGGCAACATGCCTATTATGAATGCTGAGATTGACAAAGAAGAGAACTAGAACATAAAACACAGGGTTAGGCATGCCATCAAATTGACATAGGATTGGATCAAGAGGCCTTTCAAACTTGATCTAATTCCTCAAATAGTAGTCTTCCATGCATAGGCCTATCCAACCAAAGGTTGAGGAGCTAAGGTCACAGTGCCTATATTTATAGCCTAGTCACTAGTAAGACTAGAAATTATGCACCAACTTGATAGGCTAGTTAGATATTATAAGGCTTAGAAAGGAAAAATTAAAGGAAAGTGGAAGAGGACTCCTCCTTGGCAAGCTGATCCAGAAGAGAAAACAACTTAGGAACCTCCACAACAAGAGGAAGAAAATGTACAAGGGCCAAAGAATGTTGAAGTTGCACAAGCTCAAGGTGATCCCCAAGTGCCACTAGTTGAACAAGGCCAAGGGGAAATAGAAACTAAAGTATAAGAGGTATCCCAACCTCACCAAGTAGAGCAAGCCTCCCCTTTCACACCTAAAAGAAGGAAGCTCAAGACTTTGATAAAAAGGAGGCAAAAGGTTATTAGGAAAGTGATCTCTTTCCCATCAGTTCCTAAATCAATCCCTAAAGAGGCAAAAGAAGAGGGTGATGAGGATGAAGAGGAAAATCTACCTTTGAACTAGAGAACTTGACTTGCAAGAGCCATATAGTCAGAGAGGAGGAGAAGCTCCACGGTCACACTACCATCTATCCCTAATGAACCCATTTAGACCACCACATCAGAAGATGAAATACAACAGTGGATAGATAAGCAAGATGTAGAGGGCACCGATGTCTTTTAAATGTCATATTTGGATTTCATACCCATGGGTATCTAATTGGTTGGGGATAAAATAAGAGATATCCAACAAATAAATCTCAATAGGAAGATTGGAGTTAGTAGCCACCCAAACCACAAGGAATCAAGGTAGCACCACCATCCCTAGTAAAAATAATATTCTATGTAGATAAGGAATTGGCTATCCCTCTTCCTCCAAGCACCAAAGGAGAATAGGTCCAAACAAAGAAACAGGAAGAGCCACAACAAACACCTATTGATGAAGTGTCAAAAGAAGGGTAGATAAGTGAACAACCTCAAAAAACTTCCCAAGATACCAAGGTAGGGAATGTGGACTCTATGGAAATAGAGACTCCCAGTATAGATCTCACACAAAAGGAGAGGACTCTAGAAAGGGGAGATAAGGGAAAGGGCATAGCAGAATAGACTCCTTCATCCTTGAAATGAAAATCTCCATTAGAGCATATCCCAAGATGGCTAAGGAAAGAAGTGATAAGAAATAAGAAATAATAATTCATTAAAGAGGAGGAAGATAGAATTGAATTAATTAAAGTCCTAAGGAAGCTTAATTCACCTCCATATGATGCACAAGCATTAGCCTTTGTTATGAGTGATCAGAACTAGGACCTTTTTGCTCATGTAGCTATCCCTCCTCCACATTCCAATGTTGAAGAATTGACTCCATAGGATTATCAAATCTAGGAAGTTATGCTTGGGAAGCCAAACTTGGATACTGATAAGCTAATGATTACAACAAGAATAAAGGAGGTATTCAAAAGCCTAGAATAGGATGAGGTATAATTAATAACACTTCAGCAAAAAAATAAAATCCTAGAGGGATATCTACATGAAGCTATTGGTCCCCTAGATCCCACAAACCTAGAAGATACCTTGAATATAGCAATCAAGAGAAGAGATAAGGGTATGGGCCGATTAGATCCATTTTTGAGAGCTTGTTAGCAATGGTGAGAAAGTTTTGAGGAAAAGGGTGTACAAATTATTTAGAGAAATCTGAAGCTATTGCATGTTATGTAGTATAATATGGATAGGCTAGTCACAATTTTGAATTAGGATTTTAATTTTATGGATGAAGTACATGCTTGGGGGAAGGATTTGAAGGCATTATAGGAAATTAAAGGCCAAAGGTATTGGATGCTAATGGATGTATATACAACTAAGGAGTTAGAAAAAATAGATGATTGGATTGAAAATATTGTAGATAGTAATAAGGTAATGAAAACATTAACATGCATAGATTCTTAAGCTCAAGAATAAAGCCCAAGAGAAAATTTTGGAAGTAGAGAGACATTATAATGATGCATGCATAGACATTTTTGAAGATGATTCTAGGGAGAAGTTAATGCCAATAGAGGTAGCAGTGGAGTGATTCTAGAAAAATTTTGAGGAGGCTACTAATTATGAGGATATCAGACAAGTATTCAAGATGGAAGAGGCTTTCTAGAGTTAGATGTAAAACTTAGAGATTTTGTAGAGACCCATATCGAGGTGGGAAATTATAGGCAAAAAGTTAAAGATAAATATGAAGTATTAAATTTTCTAGATGTCGCTCAAGTCATTGAGATCATTGATAAATTCAAGGGAAAATACCCAGACATAGCTCTGGTATAAAGGGGAACAAAACTTAGAAGCCAAAATTTTGATTTTGAAAATTGGTGAAATTTTCCATTTTTTGCCTCTAAGTGTGCTAGTGTACTATTGCACCAGGTGTGTAGGTGCATAGGTGTACTTTTTACAATAGTGTTCTAGAAGATTTTGAATAAGTCAAAGGTACACCAATAGTTAACTTCCAATTCCAAATTTGGAGCTTTCTATGCATTAGAAATTCATTCTAACAATAGTTTAACTTTGATAGATGCCCAGTGAAGATGGAGCTTCTATTTTTGGCACTTCTAGACACTCCTATACCAATTGATGTCTCTCTCTCTATCTTGTTTTCTCATGTTTTCTTTGTTTTAAGACATGTAAAGCTCATGTATCCAATTAATGATATAAATATGGATGCAGTCCTACTAAGCACTAGTTAGAGAGTCAGTTTGTGCATAAATGTATCTATTTTATTAGTTTAGAAGCATATGTTTTCATAAAGATATCTTTGACTCTCAACCCAAATTGAGGAGAAGATTTCTTATAAATTCAGGATGTAATATGTATTCTAGGACACCATTATTTTGATTTAATAATATATGCTATTGGCGCTCACATTTGGAGTGTAGTGATTCTTGCCTAAGTGTGTTATATTTTGTGAATATATGTTCATAAAGTGTAATTGAGCCAATTGTTTTATTGCATTGTTATGGTTTTGTGATCTTTTAATTATGGTGTTTGCTACAATTTTACAAACTCTACTGACATACTTAGTTCAAGAAGAGATCACCATATTGTTCCTACATAGCTTTTCATCTCACATGAGTGCACTTTCCATGGCCTTGCGATTTGATGAAAAGTGAAACATCTTACGGTTACTGAATTCCCATTGATGATTGCATAAGTGGAATTAAGGAAGTGTTGCTCCTATTTTTATTGGTTAGCTACTGATATTTTTGAAAGCTTAACTCACAATTGCATTGTTTTTGTGGCTTATGTCCATTAGGATTTACTTCCATGTTATTTTCTTAAAACTTCTTGTTACCCTATCTTCATTATTTTCTTTACTAAGCCCTTTCTTAAATTAGGAATTCATATTAGTTGCATTGTTAGATTGCATCCATTAGAAAACATAATAATACAAAAATATATTTCTTTTGTGTGTTTACTCTTTTGAAATAGCAAATATATTCTACATCTTATTTGAAGTTATCAAAACTAGCAAAGGCTCCTCTTGAAAACTCACATTTACCTTCAGTTGAGTGCATTCTAGTAGGTTGCAAGATCTCCCAGAACCTTGGAGTTGATCCCTATTGTGGTTTCAAAACACACACCCCATTCCTCACTAGGAATGGGGACCCCCTACTTTTTTTCTAACTCTTGAACCCACAGTTTGAGAGTTGAGAGAAAATTTTAAAGTCAAAAGTGTTAGAGTCATAAAAGTTAAAAAATCCCAAAAAATAAAAAAATTAGAAAACACAAAAAATCAAAAAATTAGAAAAAAAATAAAAAATTAGAAAATTAAAAAAACCATAAAAATCAAAGTTCAAAAAAAAAAATCATTGTCGCGTGCAGGCATGCGAGCCTGAGCCACACACTCATACACCTATGTGGGCTGTGAGTGTAGAGGGGTTATAAAACCCCAAGCCCATCCCCAACACATTGCATTCTTTTTCATTTTCATTGAAGGGTTTTTGATGAAGGCACAAGGTAAATACTTAGTGCCATTAACACTGTGTGGCTGCTCGGTGATGCTAACATTGCATGCCCATGCGGCGGCACCATTACCATTGAGCCATGCTATTACTATTGCATGCCCATGGTAGTGCTAACACTACAGACTTGTGGCAGTGCCATTACTATTGAGCCCACACAATGACACTAACATTACATGCTCACAATAGTGCCATTAGTATTGAGCCCACACGGTGGCACTAACATTGTGCGCTCATGACTGTGTTAATACTATTGCATGCCTACAATAGCACTAACATGGCGCACTCATGGTGGTACCATTACTATTGAGCCTACACAGTGGCATAAAAACTATACACCTATGGTGGTGTTGTTACTATTGAGCCCACACAAAAATGCTAACACTACATGTCTATGGTGATGCTATTACTATTGCACATGTGCGACAGTGCTAACATAGTGCACCTGTGGTAGCACCTCATGTGCCCATGGCACCACTCATGCCTGCAACATGAGTTGTGCCCTACACACATTTTTTAAATGATATAAATTTTGAAAAAAAAAAAGAAAAAAAGAAAAAAAGAAAAAAAGAAAAAAAAAAAGAAAAAGAAATAATAAAATAGATGAAATAAACCAAACGGACATTTTTAAAAAATTTTAATTAACACTCATTTGGACTTTAATTAAACATTTTCTTTTGCAATTAGTTTTTATCTTCCAATTAACTAATGTTTGTTTTGTTCTCTCATGACATGTAGGTGATCAAATGGCATCCACATTTGGAATGGCACCCAAACCTGTCATTTTCAAATTCCAAGGTGTTCCTTCAAAATTGAGATTTCATGATGACCACACACAAATTTGAGATACTAACCTAAGGCACATGGATCTAGGAGAATTCCATAGAATTTGCAACAAGCCAATAGAGAGATATACACTAGTCTCTTCACTCATCCATTCTAGGTTGGTGAATGTAGTGTCACATCCCATGTTAGTACAATCAACTAAACTAATCATGGCCCTATCAAAACATTTTGTTCCTGATGAAAGAGTAGTCAAGTGCATCATAGGAGAGGTTGTGTTGGACCTATGACCTAACAACATTGAGAGGGTCTTTCATCTTCTAAGAGTAGATCAATTCATTAAGGTCTCATATGAAGTAGCTAAGAGATGGTATAGGGTACACTAGCAGGAAGCAATTGACATCATTTAGTCCTCTTACCTCATTGAGAAGCCTCCTAGGGGAAAGAAAATAGGAAAGTGGATATGACCTGAGGATACATGAAGAAGGATATTGATTATTCCATCATTCTCTTGAGAAGATTCATGTGATTACCTATAGTAGGCCACCTTAGCACTTTCATGGTCAACTTCATTGAGACCATTCCAAAGACAAAGATATCAATGGACTAGGCCACCACACTAAGTGAAAAATTATGTGAGAAACTGAGAATGGTGAAGGACAAGAAGAAGTTTTATATGACTTCTTACATGGTATACCTACTTGTAAAAAGTGTGACAAACTACCCAGGTTTGTACAGAAGAGGCAATATGTAGGATCCCAATGCCTAGCCATACATAGTCTACCCTCAACTGGTGAAGAAGAAGCTCTTAGCATAGAGCAAGGAATACATAATCTTGAATTTTTCATTCATCTTTGCAATCATTCAATTCATTAAGGGAGATTCTGGGAAGAGGTTACCTGATGAAGCCAAAGCACAAGTCATAGCTCTTAGAGCCTACTTTATCCAGTTCAAAATGTTCACCTATCTATGGGTCGCTAGTGGCTCCATCAATCCTAAGAAGCTCCTGAGATACCCAAGTGACAAACTGGTGTTGTTGGAGATTTTTTGGTAGATTGAGTTGGCCTATGAGAAGATAAAGAGACAAAGACCTTGATGGGCATGGCCATTGGTCATTGGACCATATCAGGTGAAGAGGAAGTAGGATGTTCCATCCTTTGAGTGGGAGTGGGAGAATTATCCCCTTCAAGAAAACAACTCTCCCTGGCCCTATTTTGACAATGTTGGGAGAGTGGAGAGTCTGGAAAGAAAGGACTTCCATCATAAGGATGTTGTTGAAGATCATTGGATGAATTCCACAAATAACTATGATGTTTGCATTAGGGACTATTTATCTAGTGGAAAAGGCTCTCTAGTTGAACATCTGAGAGGAAATAAAGAAACAAGATTCTAAGGATTTACTGGACCCCCTTTTCAATGCTGGCAAAATTGGTGAAAGAACCATTATGAATGTTAAGGTTGATAGGGAGAAGGCTGATGATATTAATCATCAAGCAAGGCATGTGATAAGAATGATGAAGGATTGGGTCAAGAAAATTTTTCCACACGATCCAATTCCTAATATAGTGATCTTTCATGCACATACCCACCTAGAAAGAGGTAGAGGGAAGAAAGTAACAATTCCTACCTTTGTAGCCCAGTCTCCTATCAGGCTAGAGATAGTGTACTAGCTTGATTTCTTGGTTGAATATTATCACCCTCGTGAAAGGAAGGAAAAGAAGAAAAGAAAGAGAAATTCCCCTCAGATAATTCAAATAGAATAGGCTGAAGAACAGGTGCCTCCCTAGCAAAATGAATAGAGTGCACAAGGATTTGATGATACTAGAGCTACTCAAGTCTAGGGTGAACCTTAGTTTCCTCCTGTTGTGTCTAGCCAAACAAAAGAGGGTGAGATTCCATAGGCCACCATTCCTCCTATACGAGAAGAGCTAGCTTCTGCTTCTATCTCAAAAAAACATAAGAAAAGGATTAAGATTTAGATGAAGAAAAGGTAAATGATTAGTAGAAGATTAGTGCCTAGTCCATCTATTCCTAAAAGAATTCCAAAAGGAGATGAAGAGGAGGAAAAAGAAGAATTAGAAGAGGAAGAGGAACAAGTGCCCCTATAGGGAAGAACTTGGCTAGCTAGAGCCACAGAGTTGCAAAGGAGAAAGAGTGCCACAGGTACCCTACCATCCACTCAAGCAGAACCCTTAGAACTCTCTTCTTCAAAAGATGAAGTATAACAGTGTGTGGATGAGAAAATTGAAGAGGGTAATGATGTTTTCTCAATGTAAGATTTTGATTTCATGCTTGTAGGTATAGAATTAATTAGGGACAAGATCAGGGACACCCCTACAGGTGAACCTCAACAAGAAGACTAAATGCAAATGTTGCCAAATACATAGGGTCCCAATCTTACTCCTCCATCTGCACCATGAGTTACAATGGTAGAACATGGCTCGATGTCTCCTCCACCTTAGAGTTTAGAAGAAGAGTAGGTTCAGAAGGATCCATCATTAGAGGAGCAACTAGAACAAATGGCCACTAATGAAGTGTCAAAGGAGGGACAAATGGTGAAATATTTTGAACCACCTTCCCAAGACATCAAGGTTTAAGCCACAGGATCCATGGAGACTAAGGATATAGAATGGGATCCCTCATAATAGGAGGCAACTCTGAGTAGGAGTGATAAAGGGAAGGAGGTTGCAAAACATACTCCTTCATCATCAAGAGCCAAGTCCTCAATAGGATGCATCCCTAGATGGATCTGAAAGGAAATAATGAGGAGTACAAAGCCTCAATTTCATGCTATAGAGGAAGACATTTGTGACATTGCAGAGATTTTGAATAAACCCAAGTCCCCATCACATTTGGCAGTACCATTGGCATTTATCACTAGCACAAGCAACCAAGAACTATTTGCACAAGTGGCTCTCCCTCCTGAATGCACAAATGCAGAAGGCCTTAGCCTCAGAGATTATGAATTAAAGGATGTTATGTTTGGGAGGCCTACACAAGATTCAACTCAAAAATTGATGACTATGGGAGTCAAAGAGGTCCTCAAGTACATGGAACAAGAGAAGGCCAAAATCCAAGTACTTCAAAGGTAAGTTGAGATCCTAAAGGGATATCTAGCCAAAGTAGTTGGTCCTCTAGATCTTGAATACCTCAAGAAGACTTTGAATATTGTTCTTAGAGAAGGGGGAGGTGTACAACTTGATCCATTTTTGAAGGCTTTTTAGGAGTAGCAATAAAGTTTTGAGGAGAAAGGTGTTATGATCATCACAGGGAATTTGATGTTACTGCATGCTACATAGGAGAATGTGAATAAGATCATAGCAATTTTGAAGCAGGAATTTAGTATCATGGATGAGGTATGGGCTTGGAGTAAAGATTTGTAGATTCTACAAGCCATAAAGGGCCAAAGATATCGAGTTTTGATTGATGTATATACCAGAGAAGAATTAGACATGATTGATGACTAGATAGAAATGATAGCAGATAGCAATAAGGTAATGGGAACATTACATGAGGAGATTCATTGGCTCAAGGACCGAGCCCAAGAGAAAATTTTGGAAGTGGAGAGACAATACAATGATGCATGCTTGAATATTTTTGAAGATGAGGAACAAGAAAAGTTGTTACTTGTAGAGATAGTAGTGGAGAGTTTCAAGAAGATTTTTGTGGAGGTTGCTAATGATGAGGACATCCAACAAGCCTTCAGGATAGCAGAAGCCTTGTTCGAATTGGATACCAAACTTGGGGATTTTTTTGACACCTAGATTGAGGTAGACAATTATTGACATAAGGTGAAAGATAAATATGATGCTTTAGATCTTTTGAATGTGGCTTAAATTGCTAAGATGATAGAGGAATTCAAGGGAAAACATCCAAACATAGCTTTGGGATGAAGAAGAAAAAAATTGAGATGTTAGAATTTCAATTTTGACACTCAGTAAAATTCTGAGATCTTGACCCTGTCGAGGTTTGTAGCTCCGTATCTCTATAGCTCCATAGGTACGTCAGTCCATAACTCTACAATTTAGAGTTGTGCTGACAGTTAACTACTAGTTGCTAAAATAGAGCTTTCCATGTATCAAAAATGCATTCTGACTGCAGTTTACCTCTGATAAATGCCCTGTGAAGGATCAACTTCTATTTTTGGCACTCCTTGATACTTCCACTTCGACTGAAGGCTTTCTCATCCTTTCTCCTCTCATAATTTCTTCATTTTAAACATGTAGAAGGCTCATGCATCCAATTAATGAATAAAATATGAATGGAGTCCTACTAAGCATTAGATTAATTGTTAGATTGTATATATTTAGTTTGTTTTATTGTTTGAAAGCATTTTATTGCATGAAGATATCTCTCATTCTCAACAAAAATTGAGGAGACAATTTCTTATAAATACCCCATTGTAAAATGGAACAAGGGCCACCATTATTATGCAATAAAATTATGCTTTTGGTGCTAGCATTTGGAGTGTACTGATACTTTCTTGAATGTGTCATTTTTTTGTGAATTTTATTCATGAGATTTTGATTGAGCCAAAGGTTTATTGCATTGTTTTTGGTTGTACGATCTTTTAGTTCTAGTGTTTGCTATAGATTTATGAATTCCACTAACATATTGAGTTCGAGAAGAAATCACCAAATTGTGCCTTAATAAGTCTTTGTCTCACATGAGCACACTTTTCATGGCCTTTCAATTTGATGAAGAGTGAAACATCATTCGATTATTGAAATTTCCCATCAAAAATTGCATCAATGAATTCTATGAATTGTTGCTCCTATTTTCATTGGTTTCCTACCAATTTCTTTGAAATTTTAACTCATAGCATGTTGTTTTTTGTAGCTTATGTCTATTAGGATTTTCAATTTCATTTTTATTTGAATTTCATGTTATTTTCTTTTTGTTTCGTTATTTGCTTTGCTAACCCCTTGTTAGAATAGGAACTCATTTTAGTTGCATTGTTAGATTGCATTCTTTAAAAAATAGAAAATACAAAAAAATTGTTCTTTTGTGTGTTTTTTTGAGACAATTAATAGATCTTTGTTTCATTTTGATATCAACACAGAACTAGCAAAGGCCTCCTCGTGAACAATCACATTTATCTTCAATTGAGCAGATTTTAGTATGTCGCAAGACAAATACTAAACCTTGGGGTTGATCCCAAAAGATTAGCTTTTCAAGAGAGGAATTGCATAATGGATTCTTGTCATTGAAATCATGCATAACAACCACCCAACATAAGTGGCACTAGAAGGAGGGCCATTTAGACTCCTAGAAAGGAAGAAAATTTGTCAAAGTTTCAATTTTTTTTCACTTCTATAGTAATCTGCTCTTCGCACGAGTTCAAATTATTTTTGAGTTTTTGAGAAATTTAGGTTTGTAGCTCCATAGGTGCATAGGTTTGCAACTATGTAGGTCTCTAGATTCACAACTTTGCAGATGGGCAAGTGTGCAAAACTCTGTGGTGTGCAAAATTTAGAGAGGTGAGAAAGTGTACTTCTACAGAGGTGTGCTTTTTCCAAAATTGATGCAAGCTGGAGGATATTGATCCAAAATCCCCATTTCAGCAAGCATTAAGGTCTATGCCAAGTGCACATGATTTTCTCAAGCTTACCCACTTCCAAAAACCATGCAGTGACAAGGGAACATCCTGAATTCAACCACTTCCATTCAAACTTTCATCATCTTCTTCAACTCCACCTCCACTCCAACCACCTAGTGGACTACCACATATTCCAATAGCTACTTCTTAACAACCACCTTTAGGTCTGCCAAACCCTCTAATGGCCTTTTTCACAAATTTTGTGGACTCACCAATAAACTTGAGAGGTGCACTCCATGACCTCCCTAAGAATCCCTAGAAGTTTTGCCCCAGATTCATCTATGGTGAGACATGAACTACTAAAGATCATGTTAAGGTATTCAAGGAAATTTGTAACCACAAGTAGGTTACTAATGAGGATGTGGTTCTTCATTTTTTCCCCTACTCTTTGGGGGAAATTGTCTTCAATTGGTATGTTAATTTTCCACCAAGATGCATTGGAGATTGGGATACATTCAAAAAATTATTCTTGGAACAATTCAAAACATTCATCAACCCAACTATGATGTATCAACAATTCATATCAATCAAGAGGAACCCAACTGAGATAGTTTCCTGCTTCAACCATCGCTTTCATATGGCCTACTACAAGTTGGAAATGCCATACACCATACCAGTTGAAGCCCCTATTTAGATTTATCTGAATGATATGGACCATCTTACTGCAATTTTTTTGAGAAGAATTCCTGCAGCAAATATTGACACATTGCATAAAGTCTTCGTAGAGGCAATCACATTTAGGAAGCAAGCTAATCCTAATGGAGGAGCAATGATGCTTCCAATGCAAGCAGTCACTACAATACCAACATACCCCATGGGAGCACCCATGATGCTTAGCCAGTTCATACCTATGAATCTAGTTCCATTATAGTAGGCACCCACTCCACAAAATCATGCGATAACATATCCAAGGTATGAGCCTCCAAAATAACTTTCTTTGAATAGGACACGTACAATTCCTGTAGAAATAGACAATAACCTTATTTCTAAATTTGGTCAAATGAAGAAGACTATGTCACAAATGAATAATGAATTGAGACATCTTAGATTGTCATAAGGACAAAATAACAACTTCCAAAGAAATAACATTGGCCCCTACAACAACAATTTTGGTCAAAATTACAATAGGAACTTCAACAGGAACAATAACAACAACAATGCAAGAAACAACACTAGAGGAAACAAATTCAATCCTCCTAATCACAACAATTGCTTCCAAAGGTAGAACCAACAATGGAACACCCATCTGAATAATGGAAGCATTCATACTGATAACAACAACAACAACATTTAATATGCTGATATCAATTAGTATGATGATAGCCAAAATGTGTTTAACAATGATGGTTTGTACTATAATGGAAATTAGGAGATGAATAAAAATTCATAGTTAAATGACAATCCTCCTCCTATACAATTCAATGCTATGCTATTGGAATCCTATGATTCTACACAAAATACACAAGTGGAACAACTAGCAAGTGAGGAATTCTCATTTCCATTTAGCCAAGGACTAGAACTTCATCATGATGAGATGTTTTCCTTTCATAATGATAATTGAAATACATAAAAACTTAGAAATAGAAAGAATCCCTTGATAGATGGAATTCCTCTAGCTTTGCAACCAACTCCACCTGATCCAAGAGAAAGTAAAAATCCACCACCAGTAAGACCAATGTATGGAGGACAATAGAATCAAAATCAAGTCAATGTACCTACTATACTAAAGAATCCCACTTGGTCCACTAAAAATTATAATGTGGTAGAGGACTTGAAAAGGACTAAGGCCAATATATCTATGTTTGAAATGTTATAGAATTGTCCACAACAGCAAGAAGCTCTTATGAAGACATTGGATCATACAAAGTTTTCCCACAATATGAATACTATTCCTCAAAAGATAGCATCTCAATAAGTGAATGTTGTAGAAGCAATGCCCACTATGTTCAAAGACAAAGTTGAGGTACCCCCATTTTTTCTTAGCATTAGGATATATGGGAAGAATCTTTACAATTTCCTCATTGATTCAAAAGCTTCATGTAACATAATTCCATTTTCAATAGCTCAAAGGTTAGGAGTTAGTCCTTAACCCTCTAATTGAGTGGTGATATAGTTGGATAAAATAGAGGTAAAATTCATTGGTGTATTGAAAGATGTGTGGATATAGTTGACAGTTGACCCTCAGATTTAGGATGTTATTGACATGCATTTGGTTGATATCCCAGAAACATATGGGTTGATTTTAAGTAGAGAATGGATGAAATGTCTAAGAGGATGGCTTTCTATAGACTTCACTTAATTTTGGTTGCCATGGAAAGGATTGAACAATCAAATCAAGATAGATGTTGAATCTAAACTGAAAATGATGATTACAGATTACAATGCACTGAATGAGATAGCATTCTTACAATTGGATTTGGGTTCATAAAAAGTGATGGTATTGGAGTCCAACCAATACACCTCAAGATTAGAATGAAGAACCTAAGGTTCTAGTACCTAATAGTGAAATCGTGACACAGTTCATAGATATTATGGTGACTAATTTACAATGTTTAGGAGAGGAAGCTAATCCTAGCATCCTCCTCCTTCTAGGATTTTGTTAGTTACACAAAGTTAGTCACTTTAAGTTTGAATGCTCATCAGATAATGGAAAACAAGGATAAAAGGACCTTAATAACTAAATTTACAGAAAGCCAAAATCCAGTGAACTCATCCAACCTTATTGAAAAGATCAAAGAGGAAAAAAAAGATCTAAATGTGTCATACAGTGATACCTCTTCAGATGGGGAAGGTTTATCTTCTCCTCCTCTAGGGATGATTATAGTCCAAAGAAGAAGATGATATGTGAAAGGTAAAGGATGGACTTCAACATTCATTCATCTTGAACCTAAAGTTAAGAAAATCAAAGAATTGATAGGGGAAATTCAAGATAAAGAAGAAAAACATACACTTTTTCTATCCATAGATTATGAAGGGGAATCATCGAGTCCTACACAAGGAAAGTTATAATGGATTCCTAAGCAATATTCATTCAAGGCTCAAGTGAAAGAGAAGTTAAGGATGAATAAGCATAAAGTTAGAAAACCCAAGGAAAATGCAATTTGGACACTCCACTTCAATAGTTCTAGGTGTAAGATGGGAGCTAATGTATGTATTGAATTGGTCAACCCAAAAGGTAGGTCTTTCTATGCCGCATATTGATTATAGTTTAGATGTAATAACAATGCTATAGAATATGAGGCATTAATTCAAGGGTTTCTCTTTGCATCGGAGAAGGGAGTGACAACTCTCATAATTGAAGGGGATTCTCAATTGGTTATACAACAAGTAAAATCCATATACTCTTGCAATGATAAAATATTGCTTGCTTACAAAAAAGGGTATGGGATATGTTGGATGACTTTGAAGCTTTAAACATTAAATCAATTCCAAGAAGAAAGAACATGGTAGCAGATGCTCTCACCATTTTAGAAAGTTCTTTACAACCAGTTGAAAGAACCAAGTTGAAAAGATTTTTAGTAGAATTGGTTGCTATTCCATCCATTCCTAACAATATCACAAACTCTCAGGTCTTTCAAGATGATCAACATATAATTGAGTTTATCATGTGCAGTCACCATTTTGAGGGACAAGAGATTGATGATACAGTAGATGAAAAAATTGAAGATGATGAGCTTGAGGATGAAGATGGGATTCTTAATCTAAAAAACAACACTATTCCAAAAGGAATGACTGAACTAGAACACATATTTGATCATGATGAATCAGCACTCAATAGAAGGGTAACCGAAGAAAAGGGAATCAAAGAATGTGACCCATACAATTTGGGTACTAATGAAGAACCAAAAATGGTACAGATAGGAAAAGCATGCAACTCATAGGAAAGAGAAGACATGCTCAAATTACTTACCAAGTATAAGGATGTTATTGCCTGGAGCTATGAAGAATTAAATACTAATGATCCTAAGATTATCACACATGACATCTCATTGAAACAAGACGCCAAACCATTTTGGCAAAGAAAAAGACTTGTAAATCCTATCATTGAACCATTGATCATGAAAGAAGTGAAGAAGCTACTGGATGCTAAGATCACATTTCTTATTTTTCATTCCACATGGGTGGAAAATTTGGTTCCCATGTGGAAGAAGACTAGAGAGATTCATCTTTGTGTTGACTTTCATAACTTGAATCTACCATCTCAAAAAGATAACTATCCTTTTCCCTCACTAGATGTGGCCTTGCAGATTGTAAATGGTTTGAAAATGATGTCATTCCTAGATAGTTACTTAGGATACAATCAAGTGATGGTTGATGAAGATGATAGACTAAAGATGACTTTCACAATGAAGTGGGGAAATTTTTCCTATAGAAGAATGCCTTTTGGACTAATTAACATGGGAGCTACATTTCAATGAGTGATGGATGAAGATTTCAAAGGATTGATTAATAGATGTATAGTCATCTACATGGATGACTTGACTATCTTTTCAAAAGATCAAAGTACCCACATTGCTGATCTGAGACAGGTATTCAATAGATGTCATAGATACCACATATCTCTCAATCCCAAGAAATGCTCATTTGGCATTACCAAAGGAAAGCTTTTGGGATATGTCATTTCTAAAGCTAGAATCTCCATTGATCTTGACACAGTTGAAGCTATTATGAAATTAGCACCTCCACATAGTCAAAAGGAATTGAAGTCTTTCTTCAAGAAGATAAATTTTGTACAAAAATTCATAAATGGATTTGCAAAGATAGTTCATCCCCTTAATGATTTACTCAAAAAGAGGGCTAAGATAGAATGAATTCCAGAGATAAAGAAATCATTTGAAGATATCAAGGTTTCCATTTCTATGGCCCTAGTCCTGGTGAGTCCAATTTATGAGTTACCTTTTAGGATCTATTCTTTTGCTTCTAAACACTCTTGTGCAAGGATCCTGACACAAAAGAAGTAAAAGGAGGATGAAAGACCAATTGCTTTTATGAGTTTCCCCCTAAAGAATGTAGAGTTGAATTATTCAAACCTTGATAAAAAATCCTTTGCATTAATCAAGGTAGTGAAGAAGTTCCGTCATTACATATTAAGAAGTAAGGTGTATGCAATTGTAGTGGTAAAGAATATTTTGATGCAAAATGAACTGGGTGAAAGGAGAGGTAAATGGATGACCATACTTCAAGAGTTTGATCTCAAAATTTAGCCTATGAGATTAGTTTGAGGTCAAGGCTTGTCAAAGATGATAGTTGATAACCAAGAAGGAAATGAAAAGGAATTCAATTTTGATGATGAAACAAATGAAGATGATCAGAAGAAGATGATTGTATCACAAGTTGACATTAATCAGGGAGTGGTAACAAAAATTTGGTATCAAGACATTGTTTACTATCTCCTACAAGACTAGTGTCCCAAGTGGATGAAAAGTTCACAATGTAGGGGACTTAAAATGAAATGTGAGTCCTACATGCTACATGACAACAAGTTGTACAAGAGAAACTATGAAGGGATTTATCTGAAGTGTTTAGGCCATGAGGAAACAAAGGAAGTCTTGGAACACTTTCATGATAACTATGGTATATGACATGGTTTAGCAGAAGCAATGGCCCCCATGATTCTAAGATTGGGTAATTTTTTGCCCTCGATATTCAAAGACACTTTCGAGCATGTATGCTCTTGCCATATCTATCAAATCGGTGCTAGTAGAGGGATGAATCTAGTGATACCCTTATAGCCTATGTATGAGATATGCCCCTTCGTGAAGTGGGGGCTAGATTTCATTAGCTCAGTCAATCCACCATCATCAATTGGACACACATTTATTCTCATAGCTATAGATTACTGTACATGATGGATGGAAGTAGAAACATTCAGAAATTGCACTACTAGGATGGTGACAGACTTTTTGGAAGAACATATTGTTACCAAATTTAGGATGCCATTTGCCCTTGTGTGTAATAATGGGTCTACTTTTGCATCAGCATTCCTAACCTAGTGGACATTTAAAAATCAAGTCATTATCAAGTTCTCTTTGAATTACTACCCATAAGGAAATGGGTAGCAGAATCTACAAACAAGAACTTGATCACAATAATAAGATGATTGTTGAAAGAAAAACCTAGGGATTGGTATACGTAGCTTAAATATGCTTTATGGATAGATCAAGTGAGAGTCAAGAATGCTTTGGGGACTTCTCCATATTTTCTTGTCTATGGACAAGAACTAGTGTTCCCACTCAATCTTAGAATTACTATTTTGAAATTCATGAGTGGGTATGCTGAAGATGCTGACAAAGTATAAATAAGATTGATGAATCTTTTAGAGATGGACGAGAAATGGATGGCTGCATTGGAGCACATGGCTAAACATCAAGTTGTTGTGAAAAGATGGTTCAATAAGAAAGCCACAATAAAGTCATTCAAGATTTTTGATCTTGTTCTACTTTGGGATAAGGTGAAAGAAAAGCCAAGTAGCCACATGAAGTTTCAACACTTGTGGATGGGTCCTTATTAGATCATGGAAATTCTTGGAGAAAACACTTTTAGGATCAGTTCCTTACAGGAGGAATTTCTTCCCTTGCCCATAAATGGGCAATTTTTGAAGCATTATTTTGAAACCTAAAAGATACAAAAAATTTAGTTAGATTTTATTTTTGCATTTAGCTTACATTTTTATTCTTATAAAATGTGTTTATTTCTACAAGTGTGTTTGCTTTCATGTTGCATGTTTGCTTTCAATCGTGTGTTTCCTTTCAAAGTTGTGTTAGTCCTAGGGGGTAAGGTGTACTTGATATTTTCTCTCAAGATTTTACTAACCACTCTTTGGTTTTAATTTTAGGAAGAGGTATTTCTTTGTCAAACATTTAGATGATTGTGTGTCTTATACCAAGTGAGCAACCAATATTCCTTGTGGAAATAGGGGATTTTTAATCTAGAAACTAGAAGTCTAGACCAAGAAGTTCTCAACACTTTGCAAATTTAAAAATTTGATTGTTTTAGGTGCTGTTGAATTGATGTCAAAGATGAAAAGATATGATCCAAAATTCAACTGGTTCAAATAGGATGGGTCTCCTCGAAAGGTTGCTAAGGTCATTGTTTGGCATGAGAGTTTCAAAAAGTTCTAAAAGAGGAAAGCAAGGGATGTTGATGAGAGATTGAATCCAAGAAATGATACTGATGTCTTGACTACATAGTCAAAGCATATTCAAGATATAGAAAAAGAGGAAAAAAAAAAAAAAGAGAAAAATATAGTGTTAAGATTGAAGGATTCTAAAGATCTGAAAGGGCAAAAGATACGTCTTCAAAATAAAGTATCTTGTATTCAAAATATTGCTCCATCAAGAGTAAGATTCTGAATGACATGGAGCAATTATTCAAATTTTCTAGAAATCTAAAGGAATGTGGCATCCCACCAAGAGCCCTTGAACTAATTGTCTCATATAGTGAAGTAGTTGATCGATGAATAGCCTTCATCGAGATTCTGAATGAATGAGCTAAGAGGAGTGGAAGATTGTTTCAAGTTGACAAAAAACTTTGATAGACTACATTTTGAGATGTCAAATGGAATGAATACACAAATCACACACTAAGCTTGAAGATTTTGAACATTGAGATTTTGATTGAAAAGTCATCAGAAAGATGCTCGAGATGTTTGAAGTTTGGTTGGTGTTTGACACATATTGGAAGAATGTTTTTTGATGAAGAAATGCCTTGGTCAATTCTCTTTTTTGAGTCTATTTATTGTGGTTTCAAAATACATGCCCCATTCCTCACTAGAAATGGGGACCCACTACATTTTTTTTAACTCTTGAACCCATAGTTTGAGAGTCGAGAGAAAATTTTAAAAGTCAAAAGTGTTAGAATTGTAAAAGTTTAAAAATCCCAAAAAAAAAAAAAATAGAAAACACAAAAAATCAAAAAATAAGGAAAAAATAATAATAAAAATCAAAAATTAGAAAATTGAAAAAACCATAAAAGTCAAAGTTCAAAAAAAAACATTGTCGCACGTGTGCGAGCTACACAATCATGCACTTGCAAGAGTTGCGAGCATGGAGGGGTTATAAAACCCCAACCCCCCCCCAACACTTTGCATTCTTTTCCATTTTCATTGAATGGTTTTTGATGAAGGCACAAGTAAATACTCAGTGCCATTAATACTGTGTGCCTACATGACGATGCTAACATTGCATGCCCACATGGTGGTGCCATTACCATTGAGCCATGCTATTACTATTGCATGCCTGTGGTAGAGCTAACACTATGCACTTGTGGTGGTGCCATTACTATTGAGCTCACATGATGATGCTAACACTACACACTTGCAATGGTGCCCTTACTATTGAGCCTACATGGTGGTGCTAACATTGTGTGCTCATAGTAGGGTTATTACTATTACGTGCCCATGACAGTGCCAACACTGCATGCTAGCGATGACACCATTACTATTGAGCTCATGCAATAGCACTAACATAGTGTACTTGTGGTAGTGTTATTACTATTGAGTCGTGCAGTGGTGCTAACACTGTGTGCCCATAATGGTGCTATTACTATTGCACCTGCATGGCAACGCTAACACTATGCATCTGTGGTAGTGCCTCATGTGCCCATGACACCACTCATGCTTGTGGCATGCCTTGTGCCCTACACACATTTTTTTAAATGATTTAAATTTTGAAAAAATAAAATAAAATAAAAATAAAATAATTTTAAAAAAGAAATAATAAAAGATGAAATAAACCAAAGGGACTTTTTAAAAGTTTTATTTAACGCTCATTTAAACTTTAATTAAACATTTTCCTTTGCAATTAGTTTTTATCTACCAATTAACTAATTTTTTTTGTTCTCTTATGATGTGTAGGTGATCAAATTGCATCCACATTTGGAATGGCACGCAAACCTATCATTTTCAAATTCCAAAGTGTTCCTTCAAAATTGAGATTTCATGATGACCATGCAAAAATTTGAGATAAAGACCTAGGGCACATGGATCTAGGAGAATTCCTCAAAATTTTCAATAAGCCAATAGAGAGATCTGCACTAGTATCTTCACTCATCTATTCTAGGTTGGTGAATGCATCTTCACATCCCATGTTAGTACAATAAGCTAAACTAATCATGGCCCTATCACAACAATTTGTTCTTGATGAAAGAGTAGTCAAGAGTGTCATAAGAGAGGTTATGTTGGACCTATGATCAAAAAAAATTGAGAGGGTCTTTCATCTTCCAAGAGTAGATCAATTCATTAGGCTCTCATATGAAGTAATTGAGAGATAGTATAGGGAACACTAGTAGGAAAAAATGACATCATTCAGTCCTCTTACCTCATTACGAAGCCTCCTCAGGTAAAGATAATAGGCAAAGTGGATATGACCCAAGGATACATGAAGGAGGATATCAATTATTCCATCATTCTCCTAAGAAAAGTCATGGGCTTACCTATAGCAAGCCACTTTAGCACTTTCATGGTCAACTTCATTGAGACCATTTGATAGGCAAAGATACCACTGGACAGGGCCACCACACTAAGTGAAAACTTGTGTGAGAAACTGAGGATGGTGAAGGACAAGAAGAAGTTTTATATGACTTCTTACATGGTATACCTGCTTGCGGCAAGGGTGAAAAACTACTTGAGTTTGTGTATAAGGGGCAGTATGCAGGATCCCAATGCATGATGATACATAGTTTACCCTTAGCTAGTGAAGAAGAAGCTCTTAGCATAGAGAAAGGAATACATAATTGTGAATGTTGCATTCATCTTTGTGATCATTTGATTCATTGAGGGAGATTATGGCAAGAGGTTATCTGATGAAGCCAAAGCACAAGTAACAACTCTCAGAGCCTACTTCATCTAGTTCAAAATGTTCACCTATCTATGGGTAGTTGGTCACTCCATTAATCCTAAGAAGCTCCCAAGATACCCAAGTGACAAACTGGTGTTGTTGGAGATTTTTTGGTAGATTGAGTTGGCCTATGAGAAGATAAAGAGATAAAGACCTTGATGGGCATGGCCATTGGTCATTGGACCATATCAGGTGAATAGGAAGTAGGATGTTCCATCCTTTGAGTGGGAGTGGGAGAACTATCCCCTTCAAGAACACAACTCTCCCTGGCCCTATTTTGACAATGTTGGTAGAGTGGAGAGTCTAGCAAGAAAGGACTTCCATAATGAGGATGTTATTGAAGATCATTGGATGAATGCCACAAATGACTATGATGTTTGCATTAGGGACTATTTTAGGATGACTTTGTATCTAGTGGAAAAGGCTCTTCAGTTGAACATCCCTAAGGAAATAAAGTAACAAGATTCGAAGGAGTTACTGGACCCCTGTTCAACATTGACAAAATTGGTGAAAGACCCATTATGAATGATGAGGTTGACAAGGAGGAGGTAGATGATATTAATCATTGAGCAAGGTATGTCATAAGAATGACAAAGGATTGGGTCAAGAAACTTTTTTCATTTGATCTAATTCCTAATACAGTGATATTTCATGCACATGCCCATCCAGAAAGAGTTAGAGGGAAGAAAGTAACAATTCCTACCTTCAAAACCTAGTCTCCTATTAGGCCAGAGATAGTGTACCAATTCGATTCCCTAGTTGGATATTATGACCCTTGTGAAAGGAAGGGAAAGAATAAAATAAAGAGGAATTCCCCTCTAAGGATTTAGATAGAACAAGCTAAAGAACAGGCACCTCCCCAGTAGCAAGAACAAAGTGCACAAGGGTTTGATGATACTAGAGCTACTCAAGTTTAGGATGAACCTCAGGTGCCTCCCATTGTGTCTAGCCAACCAAAAGAGGGTGAGATTCCATAGGCCACCATTCCTCCTATGCAAGAAGAGCCAACTTCTCCTTCTATCCCAAAGAAACATAAGGAAAGGATTAAGATTTAGATGAAAAAAAGGAAAAGAATTAGTAGAAGATTAGTGCCTAATCCATCTATTCTTGAAAGCATTTCGAAAGGAGATGAAGAGGAGGAAGAAGAAGAATTAGAATAGGAAGAGGAACAAGTGCCCCTATAGGGAAGAACTCAGCTAGCTAGAGCCATAGATTTGCAAAGGAGAAAGAGTGCCACGAGTAGTCTGCCATCCACTCAAGCAGAACCCTTAGAACTCTTTTCTTTGGAAGATGAAGTAGAGTAGTGGGTGGATGAGAAAAGTGAAGAGGGTGATAATGTTTTCTCAATGTCAGATTTGGATTTCATGCCCATAGGTATAGAATTGATTGGGGATAAGATCAAGGACACCCCTATAAATGTACCTCAATAAGAAGACTAGACGCAAATGCCACTAGACACGCAAGGTCCTAATCTTACTCCTCCATCTCCCCCATGAGTTACAATGGTAGAACATGGGTCGATGACTCGTCCACCTTAGAGTTCAAAAGAAGAGTAGGTTTAGAAGGATCCATCATTAGAGGAGCAACCAGAACAAATTTCCACTGATGAAGTGTTGAAGGAGGGACAAATGGTGAAATATTTCAAACCACCTTTTCAAGACATCGAGGTTCAACCTATAGGATCTACAAAGACTGAGGATACAAAAGGGGAACCCTCCCAATAGGAGACAACTCCAAGTAGAAGTGATGAAGGGAAGGAGGTTACAGAGCATACTCCTTTGTCATCAAGAGCTAGGTCCTCAATAGGATGCATCCCTAGAAGGAAATAATAAGGAGTAAAAAGCCTCAATTTTGTGCTTTAGAGGAAGACATTTGTGGCATTGTAGAGATTTTGAATAAACTTGAGTCCCCATCACATGAGACAATGCCATTGGAATTTATCACCAACACAAGGAACTAGGAACTATTTGCACAAGTGGGTCTCACAAGTGGGTCTCCCTCCTAAAGGCACAGATGCGGAAGGCCTTAGCCTCAAAGATTATGAATTAAAGGATGTTATGTTGGGGAGGCCTACATAGGATTTAACCCAACAAATGATGACTATGAGAGTCAAAGAGGTCCTCAAGTACATGGAACAAGAGGAGACCAAACTCCAAGCACTTCAAAGGTAGGCTAAGATACTAAAGGGATATCTAGCCAAAGTAGTTGGTCCTCTAGATCCTAAACACCCTAAGAAGACTTTGAATACTATTCTCAGAGAAGGGGGAGGTGTACAACTTGATCCATTTTTGAAGGCTTATTAGGAGTGGCAAGAACGTTTTGAGGAGAAAGGTGTTATGATCATCATAGGGAATTTGATGTTACTGTATGCTATGTAAGAGAACGTGAATAAGATCATAGCAGTTTTTAAGCAGGACTTCATTATCATGGATGTGGTATGGGCCTAGAGTAAGGATTTGTAGACTCTAAAAGCCATAAAGGGCCAAAGATATTGGGTTTTGATTGATGTATATACTAGAGAAGAATTAGACATGATTGATGATTGGATATAAATGAAAATAGATAGAAATAAGGTAATGTGAACATTACATGAGGAGATTCATCGGCTCAAGGACCAAGCCTAAGAGCAAATTTTGGAAGCAGAGAGACACTACAGTGATGCATGCTTGGATATTTTTGAAGATGAGGAACAAGAAAAGTTGTTACCTATAGAGATAGTAGTGGAGAATTTTAGGAAGATTTTTGTGGAGGTTTCTGATGCTGAAGATATTTGACAAGCCTTCAGGACAGAAGAAACCTTGTTAGAATTGGATACCAAACTTGGGGATTTCACTAACACCTAGATTGAGATAGATAATTACCAACAAAAGGTGAAAGATAAATATGAGGCTTTAGATCTTCTAAATGTGGCTTATATTTTTGAGATGATAGAGAAATTAAAGGGCAAACATCCAAACATAGCTTTGGGATAAAAAAGAACAAAACCTAGATGCTAGAATTTCAATTTTGACACTCAATAAAATTTTGAGATTTTGACCCTATCAAGGTTTGCAACTCCATAGGTCCGCAAGTATGTAGCTCTGCAATTTAGAGGTGTACTAATAGTTAACTACCAATTGCAAAAATAGAGCTTTGCATGCATCAAAAATGCATTCTAACAACAGTTTAACTCTGACAAACTCCCTATGAAGGATTAGATTCTATTTTTGGCACTCTGTGATACTTCCACTTCAACTGAAGGCTTTCTCATCCTTTCTCCTCTCATAATTTCTTTGTTTTAAACATGTAGAAGGCTCATGCATCCAATTAATGAATAAAATATGGATATAGTCCTACTAAGCACTAGATTAATTGTTAGATTGTATATATTTAATTTGCTTTATTGTTTGAAAGCATTTTATTGCATGAAGATATCTCTCATTCTCAACACAAATTGAAGAGATGATTTCTTATAAATAATGCAATGTAAAATGGAACAAGGGCCGCTGTTATTATGCAATAAAATTATGCTTTTGGTGCTAGCATTTAGAGTGTAGTGATTCTTGCCCGAATGTGTCATTGTTTTGTGAATTTTGTTCATGAGATTATGATTGAGCCAAAGGTTTATTGCATTATTTCTAGTTGTGCGATCTTTTAGTTCTGGTGTTTGCTACAAATTTATGAATTTTGCTAACATATCAAGCTTGAGAAGAAATCACAAAATTGTGCCTACATAACTCTTTGTCTTGCATGAGCGCACTTTCCATAGCCTTGCAATTTGATGAAGAGTGAAATATCATTTGGTTATTGAAATTTCCCATCGACAATTGCATCAGTGAATTCTAGGAAGTGCTACTCCTATTTTCATTGGTTTCCTACCGATTTCTTCAAAAGTTTAACTCATAGCATGTTGTTTTTTGTAGCTTATCTCTGTTAGGATTTTTAATTTCATAGTTATTTTAATTTCATATTATTCGCTTTCAGTTTCACTATTTGCTTTACAAACCCCTTGTTAGAATAGGATCTCATTTTAGTTGCATTTTTAGATTGCATTCATTGAAAAATAGAAAATAAAAAAATATTGTTCTTTTGTGTGTTATTTTGAGATAGCAAATGGATCTTTGTTTCATTCCAAGATAAAAAAAAAAACCAGCAAAGGCCTCCTCATGAACAATCACATTTATCTTCAATAGAGCAGATTTTAGTATGTCATAAGACAAATACTAAACCTTGGAGTTGATACCAAAAAGATTAGCTTTTCCAGAGAGGAATTGCACAATGGATTCCTACCATTGACCTCATGCATAACGATCACCCAAAAATCCCCAAGATTAACTTCTCAAGAGATGAGTTCAAAAGGATTCCTTTTGTTAAGCATCATACAAAATGATAGCTCAACATTTAAGTATAATTGTGTTGGTAATAGATATAGTAGAGTAGTTATGTTGTGATATGAAAATGAAAAAAAATCTCATGTATTTTCCCAATGAAAAAGCTCTATTTTATAAAGGTTAAACCATATTACTACTTAAGATTCACATTAGAGGGAAAACATAAATAAGGTTTTGCAATGTTCTCACTCAAAAGACTTGATCTTAGTTTAATATTTTTCTTACTTATAGTTTTTTTAATTGACATAATGTTCATAGACTAAATATTACATCTAGTAGTCTATATGACAGATTAAGTGCATTCAAATAATAATATTTGGTAGTGACTCCATTGAGTTGTACATGAATAATTATTTAGAGTAATAATTGGTGTTAGATAAGGGCATTTTTCATCTTTTCCTACTTGGTAGGAGCCAAAAGATTATAATTATTATTCCTTATTAAATAACATTTTGGTCCTTTTAAATCCTTTATAGCTCAAGGAAATATCATTTCAACAAGACTAGGTTAAGTATTATTTCTTTTGTTTCATTTTCTCATCCTCTAATACTTCATTTGGTGATATCATACCATTGATAATCTTTCAAATATAAGATAAAGGTTGAGACGATAATATATCTCCATGTGAAGATCTTGTAGACACTTAAAATTGTCCTAAACACTATATTAATTTATTTAATATTTCTCTTGACATTATAATTGATTATTTATTAATTAATTATATTTTCCATAGTCATCTACTTATCTAATTAAATAGCTTCACTATCCTACAGTATTTAAATTTAATTTAAATGCATCCCCTATAATGCATTAAATTTATTTAATGCACAGTGCTCTATAAAATCCCCTTTTAGTAAATTATAATTTATTTAAGTCCCTCCACTTTATTAAATTCTTTAATCCTATTTAATTTAATCCTAATCCCATCCTAAAACCTAGTCTAGACCCATCACTCTCATCCTTATAAGCCTACCCATTAATTAAACCCACTTAATTAATCCTAAACACCTTCCTAAGCACATTTTAATCCCTAAGTGTTTTCTCACACATGTGTGAGCAACTCAAGATTCAAGAAAGCTTCTATTTTATTATTTTATTCAAAGCCTCATACAACTCTTACACACTTTTCCCCCTTTCCTTTCTCCAAGGTTTCTCACACACGTGTGAGAAAACCTTGAGCCATCCCTTTCACCAAAAGGCTTATGTTGACCTTTTCATGGCTTGTCCCCTTAGTCCATGTGTCTTCCTTGTGGCACCTAGTGGATGTCACATAGATGCCACCTCCCCACATCCTCTCTCAAGCCTATAAATAGAGCCCTTGTCTCAAGCATTTATCATCTCCTCCATATGCATTGTCATCATGCTAGTTTAAGTGTAGAGCTTTTTAGTGAGTATTGCTAACCCTTGGGTAGATGTTAGATTTATTATATTTGTGCTTTTATGTTTTCATGTTCATGATAGAATTGCACTCTTAGTTTTAATTTTTGCATCCATTTCCATTATTCATTGAGTGTCCTCAAGAATGGTTGCTTCCATAGCCATCTCTTGAAGTAGTCTTAATCATTTAGCTTAGTTGCATATTTTATCATTGCATATCATTTATCAAATCATGAGATTCTATAGTTGTGTTTGAGGAGAGCACATCTACATCCCTCATTCTTGAGCACACCAACAAGACCTCTTATGCGTGCCCTTTTTGAGCTACTTTGAGGTTGCATGAGGATTCTAGTCTTTCAGTTGCATAGTTTTAAAACTCATGTCTAACATTAGTTGTATTTTGATTTGTTTTGGATCTTTAACTAACATTTTCTTGTTTACATGTGCTCTTGACAGTTTAGATTTTCTTGCCTACAGTTTTTTTTTTTTCATTCTTTTCATTGGTATTTTCTATATTTTCACAGAGACTTTATCAGCCTATATACTATCTTCTTCTTGTCCTATAAACCTTTTCCTAACTTTTCAATTCCCATTATGATCCCTTAACCTTTTTCGCTTAATCTAACAATGATTTTATATATATAGACACACACACACACACACACACACACACATATGTATATATATATGTATATATGTATATATATGTATATATATATATGTATATATATATATATGTATATATATGTATATGTATATATATATATATATATGTGTATATATGTATATATATGTATGTATATATATATATATATATGTATCTTTGCATGTATATATGTATGTATGTGTGTATATATGTATATATATACATATACATATACATACATACATACATACATACATACATACATACATACATATATATATATATGTATATATATGTATATATGTATATATATATATATATATATATACATATATATATATATACATATATATATATACATATATATAGATATATAAATATATATATATATATATATATATAGACACACACATACACACACACACACACACACACACACACACACACACACACACACATCTATCTATATATATCATGAAAATAACTCTTTTCTCAATATAATAGATTTTATAGATTTCGTTTAATTTATAAAATAAATAAATATATTTTGACATAATTTTCATACTTGTTCTTTTTCTAGGTATTGAATTCAATTTCTAATTTGCATAATAATGTCTAATTGGTCTAGCATTTTCAATTTAATTTATTTTTAATTTCATTTAATTTTATAAATTTTGTAAAGGAATTCAATCAAATTGTAATTGAATGATTATTTATATTTTCTTAATATTTTACCTATATGTTTCTCAAGAAGGAGCTTAGATTTCCATAGGTTTTCAAATAAACTTGGTTTTTTCTAAAATGAATGTAAAGGTTTCCAGATCTTATTTCATATCTGAATTTTCAACACAAAACAAAATTAACATCATTCTTCTCTATTTATCAAAAATATGGAAAACTCAAATTTCATACATTTCATAATTAAAATTAATCCTAGATTTTCAACACTCAAATTGCACACAAGAGTTGGGAGACATGAGGTAGAGAATCTTTTCAAATGGAAGGATTTACAAGTGTTCTAAACCCCATCTTAAATCCATAAGAAAATCTATAGCAAGAAAGGTTAAACACAATTTTAAACACAATTTCTAAAATTCTCCAGTTTAAAAACAAATCTTTAACTTCAAAACAAGACCAACAAAACCTATAAATCTATGTATAAACTTGATAATTGTGTTTCTAAAAATTGACTAAAAAATCTTCGTCTAAAAATTACCAAAATAATTCTAATAAATGAAACATATCCCTTGAGGGTTTCCAACATGCAAAACCTAAAAAGAGAGAACTCCACTAAAAAACAAATTCAAAAATATTTTAATTAACTAATTTCTCTTCTCATGCAAGAATTTAACTAGTTAATTTATTTATAATTTCTTCAGTACTTACATGTGTAACTAATAATTAATATTCTTAACATAATTTTATAATTAAACTATTTGATTACTTGATTAAATAAATGCATTTAATTAATTATCATTAATTAAATTTTCTTATATTCAATATTATAATATTTCAAAGATATAATTAATTAATTAATTAATTAACTAATTAACTAATATATAATTTAACTAATTAATTTTTAATAGTAAGAGGCTGAAGCCAAGATTAATTATTATTTATTAAGCTCGAGTAGATTTGAACCCATGACCTCCTTGATAAGAGACTCACAATTGATTCTTGTGTTGTAAGCTTTTTCTTATTTATTAATTAATCTTATTTAAATTTCTTAACCATTTTAACACCAAAATTCATGTGAAATGATACGACATGCATGAAAAAAAAAACTAAATTAACCCTAAAAATACAATAACCATGGTCAAGGGAAGGGTTTACAAAGTCAGATTGCATTGACAAATTTGGATGAGTCATTGAAATGCTTATGGACTATTTTTGGACAATGATGGCTTATGTTGAGATTTTGACTAAATGATCTCCCCTCCCTTACCATTGAGGTGTTGTGATAAGGCATGCTCATCTTGGAAATTAAGGGAAGGGATGCTTTGTATCTAGAATCCCCCATAAAATACGAGCATGTATATGTATATATAAATAGATAGTGGTCAGGATCAATACATTGTACAGATCATGCTAGAAGGTGACTACACCTTTGTCCCTCAGCCACCTCAAGAACATCAAATAGAAAATTAAAATATACACTCTAATCATATACATGAAAGTGTGAGGTAACTTAAAATATAATACCTAACATCACGATATGCTAATAAATGTCATCTAACTAACATGATATAAACTATTCTGCATTACTAATAGATATTTTAATCAAATTGAAACATCATCAAATACAAATTAATATTTTACATGCATATGAAAAGTTGTCTAAAGATTTTTGACATCACCAATCATAATCATAGCAAACAAGTGGGGTATTTAAGTTGACATGCCACAAACTACCAAAAGATAAATAAAACTCTTGAAATATATGGAAGAACATAAGTGTAAGTATGGAAATATGAATCAAGGATATGGAACATAATTTTATCACATAACCACACATACATAAAAGAGAGAAGAAAGTCAAGGAGATAGGTCCTCTCAATCCCAATTCTAAAGATCTAGACCTAGAAAGATTAGTGCTAGCCAAACCAAAGAGGAGCACTAATACAAACTAGGTCTAGGGAAGAATGGGGGAAAAGATAACCAAATCCTTGCAAACCATAGATGAGATGATAAGATAAACCTAGATGTAGAAAAATATATTGAAAGGGAAAAAAAGGGTAGAAGAAACACTTTCAAAACCTAATTTTGTGCTTATTGTACTGATCAACATGGATGAAAATCATTTCATATAGGCTAGAAAATGGGCAACAAACAAAACCTAGAAATCAGTTGGAATCTATCAGAGTGAAACTAGAGCTTCATGGATCACCTATTCACCATTGATGAATTAGGGCCCACATGATTGACCCTAATAGAATGAGTGCAATACTTAATCTCATTTTGTAGTTTTGAAAAAAGTTGAAAAGGGTACTCATATCTGCAACATATTTGTCAATTTGATATTGGCAACTTGTAATAAAAAAAGATTTTTTTTGTTGATGAGGCTTTTTCCTTAGTCAAACCCTAGTTTATGAATTAACCTTGAATTTAAATAATTGAAATATCATGAATGTAAATTAAATGTGTGAATTCACCTTACAATAGTAGGATCTTTTGAATCAAATGCAATGTGCTTACTTCTCTAATTGGTTTGGATCAAGAAGATGAAGATGAATGGATGTATAAGATGCAACAAAGGGTCTTTAATGGATTAAAGGAGATCTTAAAGATGGCTCGCATAATTTTTTGAATTCTTAAATCCTTGATCTTCAATGGAGGATGTTTGAAAACTTGAACTCTTGAGAAGTTGAAAGATCAAGCATATGAATCATGGATTGTAGATTTTTAATAATTGTGTGTGAAAAATAGAGAAAATTGAAGGGATTATATAGGATTTAGAATTAACTAACTACCATAGGTTGACCTACCTAGGATTTAACATCCTAAAGCTATCTAGATACAAGATCCAAATAGAGGACCTGAAATAGAACCCAATTAGAAATGCATTATATCTTTGATTGTCCTATCAAGGGTGTACTACATTCCTAACAATAAAGTTCCCTTTGAGGTCCCAAAATAGGTTTAGGATCTCATAAAAAAGGCACAACATTTGAGATATAGTCATTCTAGTGCAGAAAGTAGATTCCAAGTGGTTAAATGGACAAAATAGATCCTACCTTGAGCTTAATGTTATTAAAATAGGAGCTCTAAAGAGGATCTATTAGGTTTTATCCCAAATCCACATAGGAGAAAGGATATAAAAGGGAAGAAAGAAGGAGGTGTTCAAGGAGATTGATGATTTTATATTAAATAGGTGCTATACCTTCATTAAATTGGATTACTTCCAATTTAAGATGGTACATTTAGCCCCAACTTTAGTGAGAGTATGGGTTCAATCCAAAATCTTGGTAAAGTAGAGCACAAAGCATAAGATACTCTCATTATAATCTCAAAAACAAAGAATTTTTCAAACCCTTAAATGATTAAGTCTTTGCTAATTCCTAAAACATAGTAAGATAAATCACTGACTAAAAAGAAAAGGAGAACAGGAGGGACTATCTTGTCTAGTAGAGTGCCCACCCTACTATGAATCACTTAAAAATTTGTTGTAAAAGATGACATGAATAGTCTATTGGGGTGGTAACCCACTAGTAAACCCATCAAAGGGCCTGTCCATAGATCAACATTCTTTGTATTGCCATGGCATGATCCTGGAAGATTGTGTTATGCATGCATAAGACTTAGAAAATTGTTATGCATTACCCATAGACAAGATTTATAATATGTGTGTGTAAAGGAAAGAGAGACCCAATGTCAAGGATTCCCACTTCCTATATTGAAGGTGTGCATGGAGAATCCATTCTTTAATTAGGATTATGCATAATTCATAAATGGATTCAAAAAATGCGTGTAGATAAAAGGGATGATGTAGCAATGTATAAATTTGAGAATAACTAAGAAAGCATACTAATAATCTAAGGATAAAGTACCCCAAGCCATACTTAGAATCTATATTCACTACCCCATAATTGGAATGCAAAAGGAACATAGCTTATATCCCAATGTTAAATTCAATGCTAACACATTAACATGAGAAATAGATTTAATGGGTTATACATGTTGGAAGTCTTAATTGGACACCAAGATACTAAGAGTGGGGTGGGGGGGTGGGGTGAATTAGGATCTAGATAATATTTTAACCTTTTCAACAATTCTATAATTTAATCACCACATTCACCATCTCATATCCAATTGGTTATGCATGCACAAATTATACAATCAAACTATTATTGCATATAGATCTAAACTATCATTCACATGCATGAAACATAATCAAATGACAAAAAGATTTTGGTTACCTAGAAACACCTCAAAATGAAGGTTAAAATTGGGGTGGGGATGACATCCACAAATCTTCACTCTTGCCATGATAAAGTTAACCTGTTAGAGTTACAATGTTTAACCATATCAAAGACCTACCCTGTGAGGTGTCTTCCCTATTAAAAGGTTTTGAGATTGTTAGATCTCACCTATCAGAGGATTTCACACTTACAACAACCTAAGGACTTTGTTGGGATATTTACAAAGATATATTAAGACCACTCTATTAATTGATTTACCTTGACTCAATCTATTAAAATTGATTTAGTCTCTAATCCTTAGTTTTCTATAATAAGCTGATATTGGATCTCCTCTTTCCAATCTAATCTGATCTTTGATCTAATAAATCTCTTATGTCCTTCACTTCTTTACTAGGTCACTTTCTCTATTGTAGAATAACATAAATTTTTTTTTTTTACATATGCAATGTTCACACACTCACACTTGGATTGCATGAATAGCTTGTTTGTTCCTTCGTATCATGACACACTTCACCACCATCTTACTATCTCAAAATAGGTCAAGTTATACCCTATTTAGAGATTTCATAAAGAGATTTCTAGATACTTCCTTGTTTCACCTGTCCATCTGATTCATTCATTATAAAACATAGAGATCTATGATACATGTCATAAAATGCATAAAAATCTCTTTGAAAAACTCTACAAATATTAAATATCACATTTAGGTTGTGTTGAAATGGTTTACCTAAAATTTTGTATCATTCTTAACTCAAATGTAAATTCTACATTGCTCAACACTTACTCCTGCTGACACTCGACACTCCTTATTTATGTTGCTAACACTCAGTCTCTACTATGCTTGGTATCTTCTATACAACTCAATTTCAATATGATTGAACTACTTAGTTAAAATTAGGCTCATCTTACATTGAAAATACTCAACAACTACATACTTTCTTAGTTCCTATAGAGCTCAATGTATATAAATCCTTTCTTATGACTCGACCTGTATAGAGTAGCTTAGTTGTAGTGATGATCATCCGACTCCACCTAGTAAATGACTAAGTGTTTGACACTAATAGACAACAACTATTAGAGAGACCAACAATAGATACATCCATTGAGAGAAGTTTCCACTATGAAATTCCCCAAGGAGAAGACAAATCAAGGAAAATGATCACTTAACATATAAAGAGCACAAAGATGATCTACTAACTTCAGGGTTAGTGTGATAATATGATAACATGTAAATATGAAATATCATCACCCCCAAAAGGAAGTAAAACTAAAAAAAAATGGAAGAAAGAAATGTAAGAGTTATAAAGAAGAGTCTTTTTGGACTACCAGTATGGAAAACAAAAGGAATTTCTACTAACATGTCATAAATTCAAGAAGACAATACAAGGATACAAGTACAAAACATATACAAGAAGTAAGATACAAATAGAAGAATGATACAACATTTTTATTCCTTATCACCTTATGTCAAAAAAATAATAAGGTTAGTCTAAATAAATCTAAACAAACATTAAGAAAACATGATACAAGGGAAGCACATCACAACAAGAAATCATAGAAAAGATACTATGCTATAACACTCACTTGAAGCATATTGTCCTCCTCCCCTATCTCAATCAATAGTAATAAGAGAAGGCAGATAACTTTCAGGAGGAGCTAAATCCAACATAATAGGAACTATAGCTAAATCCAAAGAAGGACCCTCTAGAGAATCACCATGCTCTAGAGTAGATGTAAGCATAGGTTTCATAGAAATCATGTTACGTAAATCCACATCAAGATCAATAATCTCATGGTCATCATCATCTAAAGTATCTTCTTCGTCAAGATTAATAGAAATTGAATCCAAAACAAGGATATCATATCTATCTATCTCTTAGTATGATTAATTTTGTCTACAACTATGAGCTAATGAGAAAAATTCATACAAGCTTTAACATGAGTTTGGCAGTTCTTTTGACATTCACAAGCATATTGATTATGCTTAATCTTTATAAAAAATTATTGAGAATGATTAAAAACCATTGGTTCCTTGTCAAGGTAAATAGGATGAACAACAATAGGTTGAGAACTATGAGGAGGAATCACATTGGAAGGAGGAACCACACTAGAAGAAGGAACCATAGTAGAAGGATTAATAGATTCAAGAGGTGGTTGACCATTATAAATAGAAGACTCAAAAGAAATAGGCATACAAGGTGTAGTAAAAAGACAAAGAGAGATATCCCTGGGCATACTCAACTCAATGATCTTTCAATTTTATGATCTTGATAAAATTGAAAAATATCATTCAAATGCCAACCATGTAATAAAGGATCACTAATGAAAATGAAGATCTATGTTTATAGGGTTGGAGAAATAATTTAAAAGTCCTTAAAACCCTAATGTCTCAAGAGCTATGAAGAGAAATTAAGTGGATGTGCAATGTAAGAGTTAAGTACAAGGAAATGGAAATTTATATTAAAATAGAGAAGAACAAAAAATCACCTTATGAAATACACATGTAAATAAGCTATCAAATTGCCTAGAACATAAGCACTAAGCACTACATAACACCTATGATCATGAGCATAAGCACTACATAGAACTTGGAAAGTCTTAAGATGGGTCATAGGATCACCTTTACCATTAAAAGTGTTAAGGTAAAGCATATTGACTTGTTGAGGAGAAATGGTATAGATAATGTAAAAAGATAAAGGATTATCCACATCACATGTAAGAACATTAAAGTTATATTGGGTAAAGGTTGTTGTTACAAAGAAGAAACAATATGAGAAAGACTAAGGATAGTGGAATCACTAGAGAAAATATTTAGCACAATTATATTCAACTTGGAAGATTGTATTAATTATCTGGAATTGGAGAAACTATGGGTATGACACTAGGATCCAAAGTAGGAGGATTAGGATAAGTAAAAGGAACACTACTGTATGAAGTTTTTGAAGTGGGAAAGGAAAAATGCAAAACACTCATGCACAAAGAAGGAATAGAAATACTAGTAATAAGAGGATTAGATAGCTAAAAAAAATTAGTCACAATGTGGGTATAAATGCTAGAGATAAGTGCAAAAATAGGCAATGTGGGTTCAAGAGTAGAAATAGGTGGAGCAATTCCTATTTCAGAGGTAGCTTAAGTCAAAAACTTAACATAAGTATGGATAACGTGAGTAATACTAGAAAAAATATTATATCATGTTAATAATTACATTTCACTTCTTAAGAGAATCAAAATAAGCAATAGTATCACTATTATGATTCTCTTGAAGAAGCCAATCATTCATTTTATCAATATCTCTAGCAAATTTATTAACTTGTTTAGGAGGAACCCTTAAAGCCTTATCCTCGTCATGAGATGAGTGGGAAGAGTCATGCTCCATAGAAGTATTAGTATCATGAGAAACCATAGGGTCACTAAGCTTCCTAAGGTGAGGAGAAGAGGAATCTAGAAAAAAGAGAGCCATGAGTCTATGACTTCTCCTAACACAAATACTATAAGTAGGATTGAAAGAAGGAAAGTTCACACACCAAATAAGAGAAGAAGATAGAAAATAAATCTAACCTTATGATATGAACTAAATCACAAAGCACATAATATAATATAAGGAAGATATAAATCATGTAAAGATAGATCACTAGATAATACAAGAAAATCAAAAGATTTAACTTTTAATAGGAATTCTAACACCAAATCAAAAGTGGAAATGTCAAAAGTTGGGTTAACCAATAAATATAAGGGTGGAAATGTGAATCAAGGATATGGAACCTAAGTTCATCTCATAACTGCACATACATAACATAGAGAGGCAAATCAAGGAGATAGGTCTTCTCAATCCCAATTCTAAAGATCTAGATCTAGAAAGATTAGTTCTAGCCAAACCAGGGAAGAGCATTAATACAAAATAGGTCTAGGGAAGAATATAGAAAAAGATAACCAAATCCTTGAAAATCCTAGATGAGATGATAAGCTAAAGCTAGATGTAAGAAAATATGTTGAAATGAAAAAAAAAGGTAGAAGGTATAGCTTTAAAACATGATTCTATGAATGGTGTACTAATTATAAAAGATGAAAGTCATTGGATCTAGGCCTTGAACTATGCAACAAAGAAAACCTAGAAATCATTTGACAATTTGTTAGGGCCAAATTGGAGCACTAGGGGTGACCCCTTCACCATTGATGCATTAGGTCCCACATGACCATCCTTGATGGAATGCATGTGATGCTAATTTTGATTTTAAAGTTTTAAAGAAAACCAAAAAGAGTACTTAGATATGCAATATGTTTGTTGATCTAATATACATAACCTACAATAAAAAAAAGTTTTTGTTGTTGATGACAAGTTTGCCTAGGTCAAACCCCAATTCAGGAATAACCTTGAATTGAAATAATTGAATAGCATGAATGTAAAGTAAATGTAAAAATTCACCTTACAATAGAAGGATATATCGAATCAAATGCAATGTGCTTACTTCGCCAATTAATTTGGATCAAGACACTACTACATTTGTACCCAAATTGTGATGACATGTCTATCATAATTATGGCATCACAACCTATCACCATCATAATTTTGATAGCTTGTGATGTGTCTATCATCACAATTTGGGTGTAAATGTAGTAGTGAGAAGATAAAGATGAATGGTTGTAGAAGATACAACATAAGATCTTCAATGGATTAAAAGATATCTTGAAGATGGTGATGCAGGAGCATCCAGTGGTGTAAGGGCAATCCTATATCACCCAAAAATATGCTTAGAGATTTTATTTTTTTGTTTAACATGTTTTCATTTTTGGATACCCATTTGGGTTAAATAAAGGTTGCAACTCTCACAGTTCCACTATTAGTTTTCTGGGTTAGAGTTTTTAAGCACCTTGGGATACATGTAAATGTAGAAAATGAGTTATTTTGTAATTGAGCCAAAATTATGATGAGTTAGAGGGTGTAAGTTAGAGGGATTATTATATTTGTAATTTAAAGAACTCCAAAAAAAAATTTAGGTCAAAAGGCTTTATGGTTAGAAAGTTATTATAGTTTTAATTTTCTTGGAGACCTCTTAAGAGTGCTTCAAAGTCAAATTCGAGACACTAAACATCCTCATACAAGGCCAAAAAATGGGGGACAATAAAACCTGGTCCATAGGGTTGCAGAGTGCTTCAAGAGCTTTTCAAAAATGTAAACAATTTGTCAATTGAAGTCATGGTTCAAAAGTTATGCCTCCCAAAAGTTGGACTACTATTTCTAGATTCTTCTAATTTTACACTAATTTCTAACATGATTTCTAGAACCTTCTATTTTGGTGGTGGATTCCAAATAGCATATTCTAAAATTTATTCCTAACCCTAAACCATTTGGGGCTTATTTAAGAACATTTCTGGCACTATAAAGGCAGTTCTCAGTGGAGCTTAGAGAGAAGGTACTATGTGGAGGATTTCTTTCTCCAAAATCATACTATTGTAAGTCCATAGGGAATTTTTAATTGATAATAATATTTCCCTTTTCTTTTGTGTTCATTTTGGTCTTTGGTTGTGTCTCCATTAGATGGATCCTACAATTGCTTGAATACTTGAATCCTTGATCTTCAATGGAGGATTCTTGATGATTTGAAGACTTTAAGACTTAGAAACTTGAACACTTGAGAACTTAAAATTTTGAGCATATGAATCATGGATTATGGATTTTGATTGATTGTGAGTGTGAAATTGAGAAAATGGAAGGGCTTATATAGGGCTCAAATTGACTAACTTTCACAGGTAGACCTACCTAGGAATTAACCCTCCAAGGCTATTTGGACATGGGACTTGAATAGAGGACCCAAAATAGGGCTCAATCAAGGGAATATTGTGTCCCTAAAAATTAGGGCCCAAAACCTCTAGAATCCTTTTGGGATCCAAAAATAGGTCCTAGATCCCATAAATTAGGCACAAAGTTTGAGATATAGCTGTTTTGGTATGTAGAGTAGATTACAAATGGTTAAATATAGGGAAGGGAGGATCCAAGTGAAAATATCCTGCATAAAACTTAACACTATAAAAATAGTAGCTTTAAAGAGGATCTATTAAGTTTCACCCCAATTCTAACTAGGAGAAAGGACAGAAAAGCGAAGACAGGAGGAAAGGTGCAAGGAGATTGATGATCTTATATTAATACGTGTTAAACCTTCATTAGATTTGAGTGCTTCCAATTTAATATGGTAAACTAAGATTTAGTTGGTTGTTGACAAGATAATAACACAATAAGCACTATATCTAGATACAAAATATTGATATTTACCTTGTGAATATTACTATACTATATATATTGGACCAATAATCTTTTAATATTTTTACACATTGAGTTATAGACTAGCCAATTGCAAATTTCTATTCCATAATATACAAAATATTTTCTAGGTAATTTACTACAAAGAAAGACTATTGATTCTTGATTCAATAAAAAATAATAGTTTAGTAGAGAAATTTCAAGTTAATTTTTTTCTATGCTCCTACAATATGAAAATATTTAAATTTTTCTTCTTTGTACACAGTAACTATTTTAATTTCATCTTTAACATGAATATAAATGACAAATACCCATAATCAACATCCCTTGTTTTGAATATATAGATGTTTTGTTGCTCATGAAAAGACCTATATACAAATATATTAAATAAAATAGCAAGAGACCAAACCTAAATCAAGTCATATAAACAAGAAAAGCATTCATCATACATGCACAAAACATACATAATATATTAGTAGTTATAGTCTATATGAACTATTTGTAAGTTGCTATTAGATTTTTGGCTTGATTTTTAATTATAATAATAAACAAATATTATTTATTATGTAATAATAAAATCCTTGGTAGTGTTTTTAATTATTTATATTAAAGATCTAGTAAAGAAAAACCACTAAAAATTTAGAATCTTTGTTTTTCATTTTACTAATTGAGGTGTTTAAGAAAAAAATCATGCACTTTGTATCTAATGACTCATTTTGCATGGTATATGTAGGTACACAATAATTGCACTATAATAGCTATCACTATATTGGGCAAAAAAACATTTTTGTTAATATTATTTGGAGAAAGCTTTCAGATATGAAAATTGACTTCTTTAATGTAAATTCATGCTTGTGCCTTTTAATTAAACTTTGTTGACAAAATTAAATTCGTGCTTGTGCCTTTTAATTAAACTTTGTTGACAAAATTACGTTAGCTTGATGAGTTGTTCCATATTCATATATAATTGCAAAGTTATATATTAATGCCTTCAAATTAAATTTCTTACTATTAAATTTAAGAGTATATGTAATGCTCTGTCATGGAACACAAGAGGACAACACAACTATCAGGAGAAAAAATTAATAATTTTTTCTCTTTCAGCATTAATGTGAAATACATAAATTTAAATATTATTTCAACTGACTTCAACTTATTATAATACATTTACACCAATACAAGCAAGAGAAATTGTCATTAATTAATTTAGCATGCCCACATAGCTTCCTTGGTGTCATTACTAGCAACACTAAGCATTCTCTACTAAACATTAAGTGAATCATGAAACTATAAAATAATTTACATTGTGAATGAATGAAAACTACATTATGGCTAGGAAATTTCACAATCATATTAAAAAATCATGATAGCAATTATTAAAAAAAAAATCATGATAACATACTTATTCACTTTCTTCTTTACATCACAAATAAATAAAGATACATGTCTACATTACAATTTATAAGTAATCACAATATCATGTTTACATTTTGCATTTATTTCTCGATAGGACCCATAGTGCAATGCAATATGTTACATCATTAGGAAAAACGTAGTAAGTGTTAGAAGTTGTAATCTTTCCTTGGTGTGTTTATAAACCAAGGTTAGATCTCCTTTCTCTATTGTTATAATATATTAGGATATAAGCCATGGTATCCTAATATATTTCTTTTTTGTCCTTTTTCCACTACATCTTATTTTTTCATCTAGTGGAATATGTGAGGACAAATATATATTGTAATTTCTAATTTTAGATTATTCGTCCTTAAGAGGAATCTCACACTTGGCCTCACACACTTATGAATGGTGGCATTCATAGACATGGGAGTTACATTCTAACTCCTCTCTCTCATCTCTATTTAAGAGATGACCCTCTTCTCTCATTTAACAATGAGGTTTCTTCCTCTTCTCAATTATTGTATGAGCATTGCTCTCTATCTCTCTCTCTCTCTTCCTTCTTAGGATTTTCATGCCTCATTCATAATGTCACAAGAGGTTTTCTTTGCTTTCCCCTTTCCAAATATCTTGTCTCATGGTGTTGAAGCTTGAAGCTTTCTCTCTCCTATTTTATGGTAATATCTTTTCATGCATTTACTCACTTAGATTCTTTCCTAATATTGTTTATTTACAGATTTCTTTTTCCATTTCTAACATGGTATCAGAGTAGTTTAATCTTTGTTTTGAGTGTTTGCATGAAGGTACGATTCGAAGGAGACTCTTGAGAGAGATTTCACTAATTTATTTTTTAATCTTCTTAAGATGGAAGAAATTGAATTTTTTTTTCGGATTTGGCTGGTTTACCACCAAACCCGTTTAACTTTTATTTGCTCTAATTTGTGCAGGTTACTTCTTCTTTTTTATCTAACCCCATTTGGCAGGCTTGCCGCCAAAAGGTTTTCCTATCTAAATATCAATTTTTTTTACTCTTGTTTTGTCTAATCTATTTTTTTTATGGTTATAACATTTACTTACGATGGCATTAATTTAAGCAAACTCTCTCGCCACTACTTCCACTTTGCTACTGGATAATTTCTATTTTGGGTTCAACATGATTGAATTTCATTGAATCATTTTTTAATTGTTGATTATCACTTTTTTCCTTGAACTTTGTTTCCTTATCCTCTATATTCCTGGGAGGTTCAAGCTCATCTGTGGTGTCAGCAATCTGATCCTCTAGGTTAGAAGTTTTTTAACAAAATAATGGTAATAGCTTGGACAGTCAAGATCAGTAAGATCAGTAGCTGCTGTAGCCACATCATCAGTAACAAAATATTCTTTTATTATTGACCCAAAATTGCCCTTGAATTACTCTAGAGTCTTTGTTACAGTTGTTCCCACCAAATGATAAGGTTCCTCTTCACTATCATAATTTGGATCCTTACGATCAACCTGCAAATCACCAGCAGTGTCAAGTAATCCTCCCCAGGTGCCTTTGCTACCAGATCCACCCTTTTTGGGACAACCTAGTTTTCTTGAATAGGAACGCTTCACATAATTTCCTGAAGGAACCCCTCCATGATTCTTTGCACTTCCTGCACCATATTTTACATGATGTTCCTGTTCAAATCCTGAAAACTTGGGTGATATTAAAGAACAAGCAGAATCACGGCCCTGGGATGTAGATCTTAAGAGCTATCGTTGTTCTTCCATCAGGAAACCATCATTGAAAGCCATTAAACAATATTTTATTTTATACTAGGCATATATATTGAATCAGAACCATTATTCTATATCTGCCCTGTCATCTGCTCAGGATGAATCCTCGCTTATTTGTTTCCTTCTCAATCATAGAAATCTGATTTGAAACAAAGTCCACCACGTCTAAGGTAAGCACCTTGTAATTTGCAGCAAGAGCTCTCCAATTGAAATCAAATCCTCAAGCATGCGCTCAATTGCAGGAACCTCAATTTTATATAACGTGCCCATTTGGGCTCTTTAAGAGTGAACCTCTGAGCCTGTTTAACATTACCAGCTTTAAATGTCCCAAGAAGGACCCAATGATCAGTAGGATAGTTGGGCCGGCTCTTCCAATAAAAAGAGTTATGGTAATCGGTAATCTGCTTTTGTGTACTTCTGAAGGATTTTTCATGGTCTCTGTCTTTGCCGCAGTTTATATGTTGGTGCCGCTTAAATTAGTGTGGGATGCATTCTTTGTGGGTTTAGGACTTCTCATTGTGCAGATAGCATTTTTAGCGCTATTGTATGCAGTGTTTGAATTGCATCCTGATTTTGTTGGGATGGCCATCCTAACTTGCCTTGCTATTGTTTTTCATCTGAGTGGTATCTTTGTGGTTGCTCACTTCTCATTTTCCTCTTGATAAATGAACTATTATAAAAGTAAATCCTCCTTTTCTGCAATTACTAAATTCTCAATTGTAGTAACGTTTATTTTGGCTGCGGGCTTGGGAAATACTTCAAAGGGATTATAACTGTGGCGGGAGTATCTTATGGATTAGTAATAATTGTTGTTTTTGTTGATTCTCACTCACCATCAATTACTGCTTGCTGCGGGCACATATCCTGTGGGTCCTATTGTTAATGTCGTTTGTTTTCAAATTGTGTCCTACCAAGAATGTTTTGAACACCTTTTGCTTCTTTATTGTATGATAGAACCTTTGCACCCTTGGAAGCAGCTACATTATTGTATTCACCTCCTCCAGTCTCAAGTCTATGTGTAATAACTCCAAGTTGATTGATTGTAGTCTGATCCTTATCATTGTTTGATTTTCTCTTAAATCGAAGGTTTCCCTTCTTTCAAGCATTTTAACAAGAGGGGTCATAAACTCTGTGAAAGTAATTCACATAATTTCTTCCAAGCCTTTTCATTCCTTTCTTTTGATGAAACTCCCAGCATTGCTCGAGGTGATGAAGCAGTATAAAGTTAAGGCTGCAAGAATCCTCCTTTTTTGAGAATAAGAAGGCCCACATTCAGCTTCCTCATTGTATGCCCATTGATCAAACCTCCAACATTACCATTTGCATGAGGACCATTTGGAAGAGATGGTGGTCCACTTGCAAACAGTGTGTGCGGACTATTCCTCTGTATACCGGGATTGCTGGCAACAAGAAGCCATTCTACAGGAGTGCCATTTCGTTCTCCTTTTGTATCCTTTTTGTATGCATATGAGACTGTTATTTGATGATTGCAAAGATATTGGCCATTCATTGCCTCAATAGCAGCATCAGATGTCTCAAAAGAGTCATAACTGACAAAGTCAAAACCCCGTGAATTTCAGAACTCTACAAATCCGTAGCCCTGATGAAGTCCAGTAACTCGATCTTTTGGAAAATAAACATTAACGAATAATTCCCATAACAATTCTTCTGTGACTTGGGCATCCAAATTTCCAACATAAGTAGTGGCATCCTGATTCCTTTCAGCTGTGTGTTGCCTGAGAAGATTGGCTCCAACACTTGGTGTTATTCTGCTGGTCATTTTAGTAGATTATAATATCTTTATTGCTAAAAGCCACCTAGAACCTCCCCCATCTGTTAGTCTGTGACGGCGGTGGGTGACTAGCACGACTGTACAATCACAGTTGTTCCATGCAATTTCATTGCTCCGACTACGAGAACATTATATTTTGCAAATGCCTAGCTCTCTTGTAGTCCACATTGCGCATACCCACTGCAAGTATCACTTTTCTGTTGAATAGGAGTTTTTTTTTTTTTTTATCAATGATATATTATGTTTAGAAGTGCTTAATTTGGAGACTACCGAAGCCGCCAGAAGAAGGATGACTAAGCTCAAGAATTTGATTTAATGGGGGATGCTAAATTTAGGTAGCCTGTCTTTTCATGCAAGATTCTTTTTCTTTTTTTAGCTCCTGACAGAGGTATCATTTACTTTTATTATTGCCTCTTGTCAACCTATTTTTGGCAGGTAATCATTCATTGTCAAGCTTTATTCAAACTTTTTTTAGAAAAGTTTTTTAACTTTTTTTAGTATATTCTTATCTGCCAGATCTGACCTCTATAATTCATTAGTAAGTTTTTTTAGTTATATCTTTCTTAATGTTTTATTTCAAAAAACAAAAAAATTCTTTTTGAATCACTTTCCATTATGAAGGCATAGTATGAGAAAAAATGGGGAGATCTTTTCTTGCCCCATGACTTTATGTTCTTATTACTTTGAGGTTATATTTTTGAACCAAGGTAAATATTGTGACTTTTTATAAATTGTGACTTTCCAAAATATTAAGTATGGAAAGGTGATTATTTTCTTTAACCAATCTATTTTCATATATTTATTTGAGTATATATGGGGGCCCACATATATGCCCAGATAAATATATAATTTATGACTATAATGATTCATAAATTAATATATACCTTTGCAAAATGAATTTAATACTCATGTTTACCCTCAATGGAGTTTTATACCTGATATCTATATTTAATCATTTTACTTAATGGGATTATGAGTAATCTTACACTATTGCCTTCATTATTTAATGATTTGATTGATCTATCTGCACATGGTTGCAGTTTTATGCTTTTATAGCATCGTTCCATGCCCATGTTGGCACTTTATGGTTTTATACCATTGATATACATGATTTATATGATATTTGTTTTGAGTTGCATAGGGAGCCAATTTTTTCAAGGTTAACTATGTAGGTCCCCTCAGTCTAACTGATACATAGTTTCCTTATCTGGCCCATGGAGTATCCCTCCATCCTATATTGGTATGCACTCATTTTTTATGGAGTTTCCCTCCATTGGATCCTATCTATTCTACTTTGATAGGATAATATCTTTATGGAGTTTCCCTCCATTTGGTTCTATTGGTTCCACTTTGAAAGTTGATATTTATGGAGTTTCCCTCCATATTGTTCCATTTTTTTGCTCCTCAATGAAGAGGATGTTATTATTGGAGTTTTCCCCTCCAAATTTAGATAATTGAATTTCTTCTTTGAAGGCAATATGTTGTTACTCCTCATAAACCCTTCCTTTGGTCCACTTCAGTTATAATTCTTGCAAAACTGTAACTTGAATTATTTAGTGCTTGAGGCACATGTTCTACTTATCTATTATTGTCTCTCTTATATTCCTTTGATAAATATACAATGTGATAATGTTCTGTATTCTTTATTGCCTAGATCATGGGTCATGTAGGTGATGGAGTCGCGACCCATTCACTTGTAGTGGGATGACTCATTAATGGACTGTCTATATCCATGTGATTGACGCAATATTGATGCAGATTTCACTAGTTGGCCTTATCTGTGGTCATTAGTGCATTAGTATATTTCTTTCATGAGAGACTTATTGCATACAGATTGGTCATTTTGATCCATATTATGCTCATTTTTGAGCTTATGAATTATTTCAGATATCATGTTAACTCCATTGCATGTTGGTGAACACATTCATTTATTTTTTACTCAATTTGTCCTTGTTGACAATTTTTTGAGCATATACTTTATCTTGATGTTAGGTTATCTCCATTATTTTCTGGTAACATGTTTTACTCATTGTTTCTCTATCAGAGTTTTATTATCCTTATTCAAAAGGATTTCAAATTTGCATATATGATGGCATTCTACTTGTGGATATTTGTCTTGTTGTTCTTTTTTTCAGGTGGTCTATCAAGGAACCTTCTCAATTTTTCACATATGAAGATGTGTCTATGCTTCCACTTGATCACATTGAAAGGACTCATGTACTTCTCTTGGATCTAAAAATGTTCCATATGGATTGAAGACAATCAAATTACTTCATATTGAAGATTGAGTTGCAGATTTTTGTAAATTATGGGTTTAATACCCTTTGATGTCATTACCCCAAGTAAAGATTAAAGGGGGATGTTAGAAGTTGTAATCTTTCCTTGGTGTGTTTATAAACCAAGGTTAGATCTCCTTTCTCTATTGTTATAATATATTAGGATATAAGCCAAGGTATCCTAATATATTTCTTTTTTGTCCTTTTTCCACTACATCTTATTTTGTCATCTAGTGGAATATGTGAGGACAAATATATATTGTAATTTCTAATTTTAGATTATTCGTCCTTAAGAGGAATCTCACACTTGGCCTCACACACTTATGAATGGTGGCATTCATAGACATGGGAGTTACATTCTAACTCCTCTCTCTCATCTCTATTTAAGAGATTACCCTCTTCTCTCATTTAACAATGAGGTTTCTTCCTCTTCTCAATTATTGTATGAGCATTGCTCTCTATCTCTCTCTCTCTTCCTTCTTAGGCTTTTCATGCCTCATTCATAATGTCACAAGGGGTTTTTTTTGCTTTCCCCTTTCCAAATATCTTGTCTCATGGTGTTGAAGCTTGAAGCTTTCTCTCTCCTATTTTATGGTAATATCTTTTCATGCATTTACTCACTTAGATTCTTTCCTGATATTTTTTATTTACATATTTCTTTTTCCATTTCTAATAGTAAGATATAATGAAGTATAGATCTACTTGGCCAAAAAAACACAAAGTTGTAGCATGAATATTCAAGACACTTGAACAACTCTAAGAAAATACTTTATGGACAATAAATTTTCCAACCAAACATGTGGAACCTTGCAACCCACTCCCCTGAGATAGGAGGTAACAAGTCCCCCACACTAAGCTCAAACACAAGAAAGGAAATGACAATCATAATCTCATACAAATAACAAGAAGGGAAACATGAGGATAACCAACATAATACTAAAGAATCCTCACAAAAAAAATCCTATACTAGAGGCAAATCTAAAATAAATACAAGATAACTCCTAGGATACAAATAGAAGGGTTTCATCACATGGTTTCCTACTAGTACCACCTTATAGCCTCTCTAGGCTCGGTGCCTAGGGGAACACAATGTGGAAATGATCATCTTATTGAATCAAGGTGTTACACTAATAGATCATTGCCTCATGGATGGCTAGGACTTTTCAACATGTTCTAACAAAAGAGCCCATGCATACTCTAGAGATGGGTGAGGCAACATTATCTTTTATAAATACAAAATCCAAACTCCTTAATTTTATTAAGTTACCACTTGATTAAAAACTAGAATGGGTTACCCATGACTAGTCACCTTAAACTTCATCCTTGATTGTGAGCAACCTTTCATGCTATATTCCTAGCTAGACCCTCTTATGCTCCAACTAAAATCAAAGGAGTGAACAAAAGTAAATAAACTCAAAGAGAGCATCATAAAATCCACATATTAAAGAAGAAAAAAGAGTCAAGTTTGGATTAGACTTAAAATCATCAAAAGTATCTATATGCCAAAATAAAAAACAAGAAAATGAAGTCATCATTATAAAAAATACATTGGAACTCTCTAATTTGAACCTATATCCACTATTCCAAATATAGGCACATGAAAATTCCTCTTTTGGATCCATACAATAGGTTGGATACAATAATAAATCTTAATGTTGGAAATGTAAGGAGTAACTGAGAGGGGAGGGGTGAGTTAGTTACCACAAAAACAATTCCAATTCCATTAGATGTCAATACAAACTTCTCACTTAATAAACCAAATCCTTTCTCTTCTTGGTTAGAACTAGATATTCACTAAGACTTAGTTAATAGAGAACTCTTATGATATTAATGTGTATTAACCTTTAGAAACTTTTTAAAAACATAAAGAACTAAGAAAATAAAAGGAACACATGAGGAACCAAGATTTAACATGGAAACTCAATTTGAGAAAACTATTGATGCAACTAGTTATACTTTTTCACTCTTATAAAGTGAGCCCTACTAAGAGCCAACCTTATTAAAGGTTAAACTACACATGGTTAAGTGTGAGCCTATTAGAGGATTTGAATCAACCTATTAGGAGTGGCCTTTTTAGAGGTCTTTAGACACTTCAATCAAGAAATGCCACCTTGTTAGAGGATTTATATAATGACTATTAAGCCAACTTTGTTAAGAGATTTATTCATTGCTACAAATGTTAGATATTAACAATCATTGACCTGATTGATGAATAAAGTGACTTTACAGATTTAGATCATTATTTTGTTTTAATGTCTTGATCCTTCTTGATCAAAATATTCTTTGTAGCCCAGTCTTCTAATTCAGATGTTCTATTCTTAATCAGATATCCTTCTCATTCACTTCTTTTTACATTATTACAAATTGCTTGATTGAATCCACAAATTGAACTTTCATATATATGATATTCAATGTCAATTCAGCTTGAATACCCTTCCATATACACATTTAACATCTATTTGGTTGACTTGTATTAACCAATTAATTAAAAAAAGTAATCTGCTGATAGTCGAATAACACTGAACTGATCAATTAGTTAATATATAACTTCCTCCAATGACTAACCAAACTTGGTTAACACTAAATCTCTTTATTGACTAACCTAGCTCAATTAACACTAACTCTCTTCATGGACCGACCAAGCTCGGTTGATTCTGGAATTTCCTTTAGTGCTTGATTGAGCTTAACATACACTATGCTCAAGTAAGGCTCGCCATTTGTGTAACATCAATGATAATATACAATTGAATAATTATTTTGATACTTAATCCTTCAAAGCCTAGTTTTGCTCCAAGAATTACACAAGACATAAAACAATAGCATTATGATCACTGCACAAAAGAAAATCAAAGAACATAGTTAGGACCCAATCGTGACCTAAATTATGCAATTAGAACCAATACAATTATTCCAAAATAAGAGACTGAATACCAAGAAATGCTTATATAAGGGAAAAATTAGTTAAAGAATAATAAATCTAAAATATTAATCCCCCACACCTTTAGTTTGCACATGTTAAAAACCAAACTTTCACCCAACATATAAATATCAGTTATGAACTTGTTGGAATTAACACATATAAAAAGAATGGTGCATGAGTGTAAAAGTAACCCCACAAAAAATTCAGTCAAGAGGCCACAATTATAATTAGGAAAGTAAGCTAACTAAAACTTAAAGTTTCACACATACAATATTCTATAGTATTAACACTAATGAAAAAAAATCATAAGGAGATGCAACCCTCACAACTTACATTAAAACCACTTAAAAAAAAGCATACACATCATAGAAATAAATGCATGATGAGGTAAAAATAGTTACAAATTGATACTCAAATATATCCCCAACCAAAGCTTTCATTACTCATCCATAACATCGATATAAATGTTATGAAAATAAGCCCAATATAAGCTACTATAGGTATCTACATTTATTATAAAGATTGAATCTATTCAGAGTTGTCTAAATTGGTTGACTGCACAATACTATTCTTAACTATATAAATACACTTCCTAGATAAATAATATCATCCCTAACTATGAAATGATTCCAAGAAAATATAATAGAATTCATACTGTTTAATCTTCTAATTCTAGTGACACGATGGAAGTTTGTCTAAGTACAATTATCATTTAATGTATGTTATATAATTATATTTCTTAAATAAAATAAAGTCAATACCAATCATACAACCACAAAATTTTCTAGCTAAACTACTAAAGAAATGAACTCTCTCCCTCCCTCCCTCCCTCCCTCCCTCCCTCCCTCCCTCCCTCTCTCTCTCTCTCTCTCTCTCTCTCTCTCTCTCCCTCCCTCCCTCCCTCGCTCGCTCCCTCCCTCTCTCTCTCTCTCTCTCTCTCTCTCTCTCTCTCTCTCACACACACACACACACACACATACACACACACACACACACATAGAGGTAAAAGGCCATGAGGCCCAATATTGTGTAGAGATTTAAAAAACCATCTCAATTGGGTACCAAAGATAAGAGATGGATAGGTATCCCTAGCATAGCACTTACATAAATATCTTAAAGTAATTTAAGAAATTTTAGCACCACTTTTGATTTTTGAATTTATAACTTTTATCTTGATACTTCCATGTGAATATATTTGAAAATAAAACATGGCTACAATCAACTTGTTATAACAAAAATAAATATGCTTCATAATAAAAAATGAAAATGATCTCCTATTAACTTTAATTTTAAAATCAAATAGTATATAAGGAAAAATTTTGAATAACCAAAAATATTGTCACTTATTGACATTAAACTTCCATGATATCATTGTTAGAGTAAATAACTAATTATTAATTATTTATTCTATTTACTTAAGCAACTTAGGGAAATGCCTTAAGCTCACAAAAATAAGAAATGTAGAAATGCAAAATGGGTCCTAGCAATGAGGCCATGTTAGGTACCCATGTACAATGCAACAAAATGCAACCTTTGAAAATGGGAAGAGAGAGAAAACCACGTGGGAAAAACCCTCCCCCAAAAAGAGGTAAAAACCTAGTGAAGAACTGAAGAAGCCTGCAACTAGGGAAATGTCCCCTAAAATAGGAAGAAGGAGTGATCATGAAGAGCATCATTGAAGCATGAAAAGCTACAAATTTGCCAAAATGTTGATCTGAAGAACCTCCATGGAAGAAGAAGGCATGAACTAAGCATGTCTATATGGTAGATGATCCATCTCACCGAAATGCATAGGTAGCCAGCCACTGCAATCACCTTGTATATAAGGTCAACCACTGAATACATAGCTCGCACTATCAAACCATCAAACCAAGGTTGCATTAGAACAACAACATAACCCCACCTTAATGCAGATAGGGTGTGATGATAGGCAATTGAGAAGGTGGACCAAAGTCTCCTACAGACGAACTAAGAACGATGAGAGAGGAAGAGGTAAAAACACCCATAAAGACACAGTCACACTGACACTATGTGGGGCTAATGTCATGGAAGGGACACTCACTTGACAAAGGGAGAATTCCTAAAATAGCAAACAACTATCCCCCCCATGGTGCTTTATGAAAATAGTGCATGTACAACTGACTCAAAACAACATTCATGACCCCCAAAATGCAAAAGTGGCACTTTATCTTAGTATGATACATAAAAGTGCTTCAAAATGATAGCTACAATGATCAAAACTGAAAACAAGCTAATAAAAAACATAGTACGGCCTAAAACAAAGGAAACCATGCCAGGAAAACAATCCTTGGGCCTAAAACACTCAAAATATCCACCATATAGCAAAAATGCCAAAACTATGATAGAAAGAGCATGGTCCAAAATCTAAGAAAAAGGACCATATTTCTAAAAAGATGACAAAACTAGCTTTCCAAAAATATAAAGTTTTCAAAAAATGGGCATGGGATGCAAAAGAAAAGCTTGTCGGAGTCAAAAATAGAAGTTTGGACTTCAACTAAAAAAATGTGCAATAAAAAGGCATCAAAACTTTAAAACACCTACACCAATGTATTCATCTTGAAACTAGCTTTTTGACATTTCTTTCAGATTGAAAAAATACCTCTGTATGCTCAAGTTATGGCCAAAAAACTAAGAGTAGGTCAAAAAGGACCTAGAAGGAGAGTGCAAGGTGGTCTGATGATGTAATGTTGATGTCATGCTAACATCAGCATTTTGATAGCTTAATCTTGACAGCTAAACTACCATCACAGCAAAAAAGGATGCCACATGGCACGCCACATGGCAGGTCCACGTGGTAGCCATGTGGCAGGGTGACATCAGTAGGTAGACGTGGCAGGGTGTCCATGTGGCAAGGTAAATGCATTCATTTATTAGTTGCAGTCTAGGAGTTTGTTATAAGTTGTTGACAATATGGGAGTTTGTTCTCTCCTAAGTCATACTTATCCTCTCACCTTGTTTGAGGACTTTCCACCTTATGTGGATGTATGCTTAGTTGTCACACTTATCTCCTAGCATCTTCTAGCTTGTTCTAGAAGATTCCTGGAGCTCTTTATATTTGAGCTCCCTCATTGTATTTTCATAACACATTCTCATTGTAAATACAATTTCATTTTTTTTTGCATACTTGTTGTCTCTCATGTCTGATTAGGGTTTTTCCCTTGCTCCATGATCTTCTCTCCTTGGCTACTCTTTGATAGGTTTTCACATGCAGGTGATCTTGGGCGTCTTTAGAGTTGGATTTCATCAACTCCAACAATTAGCCAAATTTAACATGTTTATTATTATAGTAAAAGTTCCAAATTGATTTCACTTCAAGAACAAGTGTCTAACCTATATTTATCATATTAGTTTGTCTTATTAGAATCTCTTCTCCATATGCTCCTTTGTTAGCTAAATTACTTGCTTCTCTATTACCTTCTATATAAATATGTTTTGTGATTTTTACTTTGAAGTGATCAATGTTGGCTAGTGCATATTTGAGTTTAGAATTAAGGATCCACTTGGGGTCTCATTTTTTTAATACATTTAAGCTAATTTATGAGACTTCTTCAATAACTACTTTATTAATACCTATGTCTCTACTTAGAGTTATGCCTTCTATTCGGCCTCTACTCATTAGGGTTTGGTTTAATTAATTAAGCATGAACCATTATTTGAACAAATAATACATCCTAAGCATGCTGGTCCTCAATTACCTCTAGAGGTCCCATCAAAATTTAACTTTGACCATCCTGCAGGGGGAGGTTTCCATTTACATTATTTCCTAGTGATCTTGTCAGATTTCAAGTATACCATTGGTGGATTAATTAGTTTAAACCAATTTTTACACATCTCTGCATCTTGATCTATAAAGAAACCTCCCACATTATATGAGTTGATGTGATTATTGTTAATTATCTCAATAATACAAGCCTTCAATTTATTAAAAAGGTATGTTAGATCTATCTTTTCATTATAGAAAACTTTTATATTCCTTTCTTTCCATAATCCCATAGGAGTATGGAAGGGGATATTTTCCATAAATTTCTATAAACCTTAGAGCACCCATGTTTCAACCAACTTTAATTTTTTTTAATAGGTTATCAAGAAATGAAGTTTGCCAATTTAATTTATTACATAACCAATACCAACAAATCTTAGCAAAGGGATAGTCATAAAGAAAGTGTTTAGATGTTTTAGATTCTTTTTCACAAAGCAGGCATCTAGATGGTCCTTTAAAAAACCAATTTTAGAAAATCTAACCATTGTTAGAATTCTCTTTTGAAGAGAACCCTAAAATAAGATACCCTCTTTTAGAAGACATGATGGATCCCAACATAGATTTAGAGGGATGTCAATCTTATCTCATTGCCAAGAAATTATTATCTTTTCATACCCTAGTTTGAATTTATAATTTCTATCTTTCAAGACTACCCAAATTAATTTGTCTTTATGATTTTCCTACCCACTTTTTAAAATTTGATTTAAAATGTTATTTTCCTATTATAAAAGTGGAGTTTCTTCTAGGGTTTTTCATTTCCATCCTCCATATTGATTATCGCTAATTTTAATTTTATAATCCCTCACATTCTTATCCAATAGAGATGAAATCATATTTTTTATGTTTATAGTAGATTTGTACTATCTATAGAATAGAGCCCATTTGATGAATCTTCCAAAAATAAAGCATCCTTCCCTAAACCATATCCCAAGTTCAGTTATTAGTTATTAATTGGGCATGTGTTCAACATAAATTTCCAAATTATTGAACCTTTTGGAGGATTTTTAGTTCCAAATAAAGATAGATAATTGTTATTGTTTAAATATTTATGATATAATAATTTTGACCCATTTAGTATTTTTTGGAAGCTAAAATTAGAAAAATTGTTATGTTGTCATTGATTTCAAACCTTTTGATTGATAAAGAGCTTTTGAGAAGTTGGTCATAACAAAATTACCTAGAGGAAAGGTTGAGTTATGAAGAAGAAACTACAATGAACACTTGATTAGTTAGACTTTGACAAGATAAAATGATTTCTTAAATGATGTTACAAGTGAGAAGATAGTTGTGCTAAAGCCTTGAACAAGTGATCAAAGATTGACCAAATGCATAGGCTTAATTGAGAATTAGAGTAGGATATTAAGGAGGTTGAAGTTTGTGTTAAGTGATGCTAGTGTTAATCGAGACACAATATAAATCAAATAGAAATAGTGTTGACCAAGAATAAGTAATGATTAAATGTTAGTATATGTGCCAAAAATAATAATTTAGTAGCAACCAAGTAACCTAGTGATGATTGAGTGTTAGAACATAGTGTTGGCCAAGGGACAACATTTTGACAGTTTATGATAAATCATAATTTCTAGCCAATAGAGTTGATTCTTGGAATATGGAAAGCATTTCAAATTTAAGGATGTATGAACTAAAAATTTTAAATTAAGGAAAATTGTGTTTGCACATTTCTATGAAAGGATTCACAAAGAAGTTGAGAGAAGTTTCTAGAAAAGAAGAGGATGAACAAGAAGGTGGATTAATTTATTGTATGTATTGAATCTGATTGAAACTTTGAGAGTTATGGTGGTGTTTACATAGAAAAAGATAAGAATTACCTATTTAAGGAGGTACAAGGGCTAACATGATGTTTTGAAGGTTGGAGAATTTGTTGATGCTACTAATTTGCAAATTTAAGTATAAAGATGAGAAGAGTTGAGAAGAGAAGAAGTGTGATTTCTTGAAGGGTTGCTAAGAGAATCATAGACTAAGATGACAATGAAGGCCAATCAGTAGATCAACTTTTAAGCCAACCTAAAATCTATATTTGCAAAGTGAGATGTATCTGTCAAACCAAAATCTATTGTCAGTTTCTAACCATTGTATCAATTTAAAAATAATTTTATCAAGGTTGACCAAATAATCATATGTAAATCCTTTAATCAAGGTAATATCCTAATGGAATTTTCTAAAGTCCTCTAACAAGGCCACTCCTAACAGGGTGATTAAATCCTTTAATAAGGTCACATTTAATAGTGTGTTTTGTAACTTTTAATAGGGTTGGCTCCTAACAAAGCTCACTTCAGAAGAGTAAAAGATTGATGACACATTAGTGGTGTTTTTTTCCCAAATTGGATTTCCACATTAATTCATAGTGTTAAACTTGTGTGGATGTTATTTGTGGTGATTTATTATTAATGTTTACATTATGCAAGTCTATTATGTTTAGGACATTGGACTGCTAGTTTATGTTACTAAAAGTTTACTATAGAGGTTGAAGAATTGAATGCTAAATTTGAAATTATTTAAGTGTTTGTTCATTTAATTGGTACATCTAGACCTTAGATAACCGATTTCAAGGATTTGAGCAATACAAATCTACAAAACTCAAAGAACATCTATATGCAAGAACCTGTCACATAAAAGAAAAGGCAAAGAAGAGGCAAGGGTTTGGCTTTGAGAATATATAAATTATATTATCAGACTAAAAAGAATTTTAGATATTTAGAAAAGAACAATCCTTATAGAAGGAGATCAAAAAACCTAAAAAGGAAACCCTAAGAGGTAAATGGAATTTAATAATTACTAATTAATTATTAAATGGAAATTCAAATGCATAAAGGGAAATATTAAGGGAGTAAAAGTAATTTAATAAATCAAATTAAATTAACACTTTACTCTAAAACCCCACCTTAATATGAGAAACAATGCAACTAGAAATAATGCATGGAAAAGAAAGGAAACTACAATGCTGAAAGAAAACTTGGGTCCTAGAAAAAAGGTTTGATGAGGCACCCAATCACAACCAAACATATATTAAATAGAGAAATAGGGAAAACAACATGAGAGAAATCCTACTCCAAAAAGAGATAGCAAGAAAAGAAGGAAGGACTCATCACTGAGACCCCCAATGACAACTTCCTTAACCCTAATCATAGAACAAAGTTGAACATACCATGGGGATGCAAAAGGTTTAGTGAAGGTCTCTGCAAATTTTTCAACAATGGGAATGTACTCCAAGCTTAGAGAGCCATGAATCAGATGCCTAATGCTATGGATTACATGCTTGATGAAGTGCATGTGAAGATCAATGTCCTTGGTCTAATGCTCAACTAGGTTGTGAGAAATGTGTATAGCACTCTAATTGTCACACCAAATAAATGTGGGACTATCAGGAGGAAATCCAAATTATATCAGCAACTATCAAAGCCATAAAACCTCATAAATAGCTAACACAATTTTCCTATACTCTACCTCTGTAGATGATAATGTGTGAGTATGCTACTTCTTATAAGACCATGTGATAGAACCAAAACCAAGAAATAAATAAATCTAGAAGTAGACTTTTGATCATCAATACCACCATCCCAATATGAGTTTGGGTAACCAATAATGTGAGGATCCCTTGATGTGTAGTGAATACCATAACATGTAGTACCTTGAATGTACCTCAAGATATGTTTGGAATATTTCTAGTGACTCTCATTTGGATCATATGAGAATCTAGAGATAAGTCTAACCATAAAGGAAATATCAAGATGTGTGTGTGTGAGAGAGAGAGAGAGAGGTACAATAAACTACCCACAAGTTATCTGTATAAAGTGGAATCCACTCTAGGAGTAGTACAAGTGGTAGATAAAACTACATCAGACTAAAAAGGTGTAGCAGTAGGCTTGCAATCAAGCATGTTGAATCTATAAATCATATCAAGAGCATACTTCTACTAGAGTATGGCTATCCCATCTAAAGACTAAACATCATGTAGGCCCAAAAAATAGTGCATAAGTCCAAGGTCTTATGTAATTTTTCTTTTAGATTTGATTGTGTGTGAGTTTTTTAGCATCAATGTTTTTTAGCATGATAATACTTAGTCTAAGGTCTATCATCTCAAACTACTCTTTCAAAGCTTTCTAAACACTCTTTATCATGGAGGATGAGCTACTTGTAATGATGAGATCATCTACATAAAGAATAAGTATCAATAAGTCAGTCTCATGACGTTGAATGTTAATTGTAGGATCAAAATGATACCAAGTGAACTGTGAAGCAAGCATGAAGGAATCATCTTCTCATACTAAGTCCAAGGGGATTGTTTGAGACCATATAAGACATTTGAACTTGCATAAAAAAGAATAATCCTATAGAAAACCATGAGGCTTCTCCATATAGATCTCCTCATGTAGGTCTCCATGCAATAAAACACTCTTCACATCCATCTGATAAAATGTTCATCCTTGTGAAGCTAAAAGAGAGAGTACAAGGAAAATAGAATTCATATTGGAACTAGGAGAAAAGGTCTTAGAGTAATAAATACCCTCAACCTATGAAAATCCCTTTGCAACAAGATGTGATTTGTATCTATCAATATAGCCATTTGTAGCATACTTGGTATGGTACACCCACTAGCACCAAACCAACTTTCTTTCTTTTCGAAGAGGATAGAGATACCATGTGTGGTTCTTCATCAAAGAAGAGTAATCCTCATCCATAGTCCTATCCCACTCTAAGTGTCATGTATCCTATGAAAAAATCTACAAATCATTTGAAATGGCATGACTCAATATCCTAGTACCATAAATCTGAGCATGAGTGTGACAAGAATCTATACTATCACCTGCCATAGGTCCTACTACATCAATAATATCATGAGCCCACTTGGACACTTGCTTAAAAATTGGTGGAGGTGGTGAAGGGGGATCAATATCAATATCTTCCTTAGAGGATGCATAATCTTGTGGAGGAGTAGAAGAAGTACTACATAGTGAGGGAGAAGCTAGAGATGGAGGCTCCATCTGAAGATAATGCTCATCAAAATGAACATCTTTCTAAAACAAGACATCTCTAAAATTAGGATTAGATAACCTATATTCTTTCACATCCTAATAGTAGCCAAAAAATATGAGTGATCAACTCTCCCTCTCCATGGCTTTCCACTAAGAATTTGGAATAAATGCCCAAGCCTCACTACAAAAATATAGAATGTAGAAACATCGGGCTTGACATGAGTCCAATTCTACATAGGAGGAAAATGTCACAATTCATTGTGAGACATATGATTCTAAATATAGTTGGAAAAATTGATAGCCTTAGCCCAAAATGAAGAGCTCATAGCTCTAGGCTATATCATAGTATTAGAAATTTCCTATTCTTGCACTCTGCAACCCCATTCTGCTAAGCGGTATGGGGAATTGTGAATTGATGTTGTAAACCATGCTCAATACAAAAATATCTAAAATACTAATTTACATATTACATGCCATTGTGAGTATAAATACACCTAATAGAAACACCATACTACTTCTCCACAAATTTCTTAAAGATTTGAAATAAATCAAAGACATTAGACTTGTACTTTAAAAGTACACCCAAGTGCATCTAGAGAAGTCATCTATAAGCATAATAACATATCAAGCACCAAAAAAGGATGGAGTGGGGAATGGAATAATATCACTATGTATCAACTTCAATGGTGCCTTAGCACATGTAGATCTACCTATTGGAAATGGATCTCTATGATGTTTTCCAAGTGCAAAATATTGAAAAACGCCATGAGTATAAGAGATCTGAGGTAGCCTAGTCACTAGCTCCTACATAATCATTTACTATAAATATCTGTAGTTGACATGGCTAAAATGCTCATGCCAAAGTTTTCTCACCATGTCTACATGAGCAATAAGAGAAACACTTATAGAATCAGAGCTCTCAAATCCATCAAACTGATATAGGTGAGACTGAAGATCAACACTCCTCATAGCAACAACCAAGTTAGGATCCTAGATCTCTCAAATAACCACATCATGTGGTGAGAACTAAACTATCTTACCAAAGACAAAATGAAAAATTTGAAAGACACATAGGAGCTTTGTAGAAATGGCTGAAACAAAGAGAACATCCTATAGTGAAACACCCTCTAAAGAGATAGTTCTTGAACCTAAAACTTAAAGTTGTGTAGAGTCACCAATTGCAATCTATATAGTAACACTTTGAGCAAGTGAGGTAACCAAATTAGGTGAGTGTTTTATATGGTGGCAAGCACCTAAATCAAGAATCCAAGTAGTTTTAGAAGACAATGTTCATGCAAAAAGAACACATCCTTTCCCTAAAGGAGGAGGTGGTGGCTTCGAAGACCAAATACTATGCTATTGGATGGCCTCCTCTAAAGCCTCAAGACATTTACAACACCTCAAAACTAGATGTCCTTTTTTGGCACAAAAACTACAATGATCACCTATATTCTTCTTAATCTTGGAGCAAGACTCACCAAATCTTAAAATTAACCCTTCAGAGTCGGTTTTTGAACATCTAATTTAGGAGTAAGCTTGGAGGAACTCTCATTACTAGCTAAATTTATCTTGGAATTCTATTTCTACTTCAACTTCCCTGTAGATATCTAAGAAATCAATGCTTGTGTCTTTGAACCTATGACAATATCCAATTATGGAAGCTTTAACTTCTTTCTAGTCAATCAATCATAGAAAAACTTAAAAGTGGGGATTGTATATCTAGGACCCAAAGAATCCATAATAGAATGGTAGGTAGAAGAGAAAATCTAAAAAGTTTCCTTGAAGCTTTGATAGAATCAGATAGATGCACTCCTTATCTATCTTCTCTTTCTCACATCCCTATAACAAAGTTCTCTACTATTTGAACCTCATGAGAAAGTCATCAATAGAGTGAAAATAATATATTACAAGAGATGTAAGGTTTTCTTCAATCTGAAGTGCTTTGAACTCATTGGTGGTACCAAACAAGTCTTTGAACTTTGCCCACATTTATTGAGGAGTGGAACACTCATCAAGATGAAAATATAAGATATTTGAAACACTCAAAGAAATAAGACCCATGGCTTCATCCATCTTATTCATGTGGTAAAAATTCAAATATTGACTCTAAAATACTGGCTACATTATATCTTAACAAGACAACAAACCCTTAGAATGAAGAAGTCATTGCATAACAAATTTCCATGTGTGATAGTTATGTGGGTTTAGAAGTACTAGACAGAAGAGGTCTTGGCCATTGTTTTAAGAAAGTATTTTGAAGTTTTCTAATATATTGATATTGTAATAGAAAATAATGGAAAAACACCCCCACAACGTGAAAAACCAAACCCCAACTTGTAGAAGGAATACATATACAAGAATAGAGAAAAAAAGCTTCAGTTGAGTATCATAAATACCTAGTACTAAATAATGGTAAAATTATAGAGAACCTATAAAGTTCTTGAGAAGAGATTTCCAAAACTTCTTTTGGATCAAAAAATGGAGCAAAAGTGAGTAAGTTATGCCCCTAGAATGTTGAAGTTGATGAAAGATCAACCCCACAGCTCCCAAGAATCACCTGCATACAAACACCTATCACAAAAAGAGAGAAGCAAAAGCTATGGAGGCTGAAATTCCTAGACCCATTTATGATACATTCTTGATGAGTGAAAAGAGAAATTTCTATTATCAAAAGTGAATTGGTATAAAGCTATGGAAGAAGAAATTGAGTAGATAGAGAAAAAAAAATCCTGGACTTTAGTTCCAAGACTAGCTAATAAGAACATGATTGTTACCAAATGGGTATTTAGGAACAAGCTAGATGAGAATGGTGAGATCAAAAGAAACAAGGCAAGACTAGTTTGCAAAGGTTATGCACAAGAGGAAGGGCTGGACTATGGGGAAACATTTGCCCTTGTTGCAAGGATGGAAGGAGTAAGAACATTACTTGCATATGCTACCTACAAAGGTTTCAAATTTTACCAAATGGATGTAAAGTCTACTTTTCTAAATGATATACTGGAAGAGGAAGTCTACATAGAACAACCGGAGGGATTTGTTGATGAAAAACACAAGGATATGGTTTGCAAACAACATAAAGCACTCTATGGTTTGAAGCAAGCACCTAGAGCATGGTATGAGAGACTGCACAAATATCCTGTGAAGATAGGATTTGAGAGAACAGATGCGAACAATAACCTATATATCAAGGCAAAAAAAGTTAAAGACATTTTGATATCTGAAATCTTTGTTGATGATATAATATTTGGAGGAAAAGATACCCTATGCAAAGATTTTTCTGATAAAATGAAACATGAGTTTGAGATGTCAATGTTTGGAGAAATCAAATTCTTTGTTGGATTGCTAGTACATCAACTAAAACATCGCATATTTGTGACCCAATCAAAATATATCAAGGAGATACTGAAGACATTTGTCTTAGAAGATTCAAAACTAGTCAGTACACCAATGGTAAGAGGACACAAGTTATCCAAGAATGATGAGCTAGCTAAGGTAAATTAGACAATGTACAAATCAATGATTGGAAAGTTTCTAGTATGTTATGCATAGTAGACTAGACATTGTGCTAGCTATTGGAATAGTGGCAAGATTTTCTACCAATCCAAGAGAAAATCACCTTATGGAAGTAAAGAGAATAATGAGATACCTAAAAGGAACTAATGACTTTGGCTTATACTACAAGAGAAGTGAAAAGTTTGAGTTGAGAGCCTACACTAATGTAGATTGGGGAGGTAATATTGATGATATAAAGAGTACTAGTGGAGGAGAAATTTTCTTAGGTAAAAGATTAGTCACTTAGACTAGCAAAAAACAATTTTGTACCTCACAGTCCACAACAAAAGCTAAATATGTTGCTACTGCTATCAACTACACCAATATTGTATGGATCAAGAATCTGTTGCAAGGTATGAAGGAAGAGATGATTGAAGCTGTGATACTCTATTGTGATAACACTAGTTCCATCAATATATCAAAGAATCCTATGATGCATGTCAAAACAGAGCACATTGCAATCAAGTATCACTATGTAAGGGAATTGGTGGAAGACAAGCAAGTGAGGATGGAATACATCAACTCAAAGGAACAAATTGCTGTCATCTTCACAAAAGCATCACCTAAATATGCATTTGAGTATCTTAGAATTAAGTTAGGGGTGATACCCCTATCCAATGCTATTTAAGCAATAGCAAGATTGCCCTACATCAAAAGAGTTGATTTTTGAAATGTTATAAATTGATGCAGAGGATACTTACTTTAGGTTTTTGCCTGAAGTAATCAAAGTACTAAAATTCCAAATAAGTCACAAGCAAGGTGATAGAGGGAGAAATTAGAGTCCTTGCAAATGCTATACTTGCATGGTAAGATGCTAGAATAATGTATCTTTGGCATTATTGTCAAAGAGGGAGAAATAGTAAAAACTAATCAAATCTACTAGAGCAATTGGACAAAAGGAGAAGTAGCTAAACTGATCAAAAGAAAGAGATGATACTAGAATAGTAGAAATTGATCTATGCATACAGAGGGAGGAATAATGTGCAAAGGGAGAAATGGCACATTTAAAGGAACAATATGTAAGAGGGAGAAATAGTAGTTAAGAGGAAAAGAAATCAAATATGTAGAGGGAGAAGTAGCAAATTTAAAGAGGGAGAATAGCAGAAAATAGGAAGAAAGGGAAATAGCAGCCCACAGATCAATCAAAAGACAATGTATCAACAAAGAGGGAGATATGAAAGCTGATGAAAATATTAATGGTAACAAAGTTCTTCTGGCATTTGACTTACTATTTTAACCTAGTTAGCATTTTGATAACTTGGTTGATTAGTTTGGTTTGCCATCAATGCCAAAGAGGGAGATTGTTGGAAATCTGATTGAAAGGACCATTATTGAAAAAGGGAGATTGTTGATATAAAGAATGTTTTCAGTCATTGTTTTGTCACTAATGTCAAACCTACTATTTGCTAGAATGAAAATTTCTTATAAGATCCAAGTACCATCACTTAATTGATTGATGAAGAGGATTTAATCAATGAGATGTAACAAAAGCACCTAAGGGAAAGGTTGAGTTATGGTTTTGTAATGAAGTACAAGGATTAGTTAAGACAATGATAAAATGATGTATTGGTAATATACTTGAAGATATAGAGTTTGGCCACACTTAGAAACTCTAGAAGAATAAGTTGTAATAATGCTATCTGCAAAGCTTGACTAAGTTCATTAGTGGGTCCTGAGCAAGCTAGTTCATGCCGAGCAAATTTTTAGTTAGTGTCAAGCAAATGTAAAATCTAGTGTGTGCCAAGTGAAATAGAAGGAGCCAAAAAAGTAATAGGTGTCAAGCATCAGTAAAACATAGTTGGTGCCAAGTAACATAGTATGTGCCAAGCATCCAGAATTCAATAGTGCTAAGTTGCTACATTATTTGAAAAGTCAAAGATTCACCATATCTGAGCTAAAAAGTTTGTTAACTTGAATTTTGTGAACTAGATGGAAGATAACAATGATGAGTTGGTGGCATAGAATTTTAGGTAAACCATTTTTGGGCAAGTTTTAGGAGGATTCTTCATGATGTTTCTAGAAGGAACAAGATAAGTGGTAGATTCATTGAATCCTACCTAATTCATTTGATCTAAAATTAAAAGCAAGAAGATTCAAGTGAGAAGAGAATTTGTAGACTTCTATTTAAAGAGTCACAAGTCAAGAAGCAAGAGTAGCTAAGTTGCCATGTTACTGGGTTGAAGTAGTTAAAGGGTGTCAAGGAGAAGGCATCGAGAAGGAAGAATAGAGCACATAGACTCTACTTTGATAAGTGGCCATATAGGAGATTGTAGTGGTATATTGAGCATGGAGACTCAAGTAGATGAAGCTTGAAAAGAGGTCAAGTTATTAGAGCTATAGAGACTAAAAGCCAAGAAATTTTGAGAGCTGAACAAAGATCTAAAATCTACAAGTTAAGTTGTGAGTTGTGTCAGATCAAAAAGCCCTTTTTGTTACTCTCTAACAATTGTATCAGTTAGGGTAAAATCCTATGGACTTAGGTTGGTTTAACAGCCATTTGTAAATCCTTCAACAGGGTGGCATTCTAAGTGAATGTTCTAAAGTCCTCTAACCAGGCCCACTTCTAATAGGGTGGACGAAATCCTTTAACCAAGTCACATTTAACAATATGTTGTAGCCTTTAATAGGGTAGGCCTTTCATAGGGCATCACTTAAGAAGAGTGAAAATTAAGTAGCATGTTACGGGTAGTTTTTCCCAAATTGGGTTTCAATGTAAATCATTGTGTTATGTGTTGATCTTTCATGCTTCATTCTTACATGTTGGTTTTATAGTAACTTGCTAGGAAAAATGTTTAGCTTGGATGCATGAATAGTTTAGTGGGCTCACTTTACTTGGTGTAAAAGTTTTATCAAGACATTTGGACCTTGAATAACTGATTCACCCCCCCTCTTAGTTATTCTAAAGCATTTTTAATAGGGAGTAGCTAAAAACCTAGAAACTACTATAGAAAGTAGAATCAGGTCCCAACAAACAAGGCTTGATGAGGTACCCAAGCACAATCAAATCTCTAAAAAGAGAAAAAAATAGAGAAAACCATAGGGGAAAAACCCTACTCCAAAAAGAGATGGAAATAATGCTGAAAAGAACTAGTGAAGGACTAAAGAAGCCTCCAAACTAGGGAATTTCCCAAAAGATATGAACAAAAGAGATGATCATGAAGAACACCAGTAAAGCATGTAGAAGCTACAAAGCTTTCTCAAAAAGTAATTGTTTATATGAAGAACACCCATTGAAATAGAACCTTACTAGATAGAGATGACTATAATCTACATCAAATCAAGAGGCACACAAAGGAAAATAACTAAACTCAAAAATATAGATGGCATGAAACACCAAAGCTTGAAGATCTGATCAATCAAACATGAAAGGCTACATCTAAAGAAGGAATGAAAAGAAGAGTATCTATATGGTAGATGATCCATCTCATCAAAATGCGTAGGTACCCAGCCACTGCATCCACCTAGTACATAGGAACAAATGCTAAATACATAGCTTACTCCATCAAACAAGGAAGCATGAGAAACAATAGAAGAACCCCCTAATGCAGAAAAGGGTGTGGTGACAGGCAACTCAAAAAGTGGGCCAAAAGAACCAAAATTCAAGGAACCACAATCAAGATGCACAAAAGAGTACATATGAGTGTACTAAGATGATCAATCACTAAGGTGACAGGCAACCACAATCAAGATGCACAAAAGAGTACATATGAGTGTACTAAGATAATCAATCACTGAGGTAATAGGCAACTAGAAAAGTGGGCCAAAAGAATTGTAAGTCAAGGAACCATGATCAAGATGCATAAAAGAGTACATATGTGTGTACTAAGGTGATCAATTGAAAACATGTCATGAGGCTAATGTCACAAAAGGGAAAATCACTAGACAAAGGAAGATGACAAATAAAGGAAAAACATGAACCCCCCATGGCACTTTAATCATGAGTACTAAATGTACAATAAGACAACAGATATAACAAATCCCAAGAACACAATAATCTATATGAATGTCCTTAGATGACATTGCTTGAATCAAAAGGAAAAATAAGGCATAACTACTTAATAAAAAATACAAATTTATCTCAATTTGTTTGTAAGAATGCATACAATGATGTCTAGATAAACTAGAAGAGACATAAGAATTTTAAAATAGATAGTACAAGTCATGAAAAATCATCTAACGCAATGAAATCGATCCTCAGACTTGAAACAACCAAGATATCCACTACATTGCAAAAATGCAAAAGAATGATTAGAATGTGCTTGGAGAAAAATTTGGAAAAGCAACTAGGATCACTAGAAAGAGCTTGAAAAATCCTTTCCAATGATATAAATAATTTCCAAATTGGAGATCAAATGCTCAAGATATATCTCCCTGAGTGAAAAAATATACCCCTAACTTTGATACTAGAAAAAACCATCAAAAAAACATAAAAAATGAAAACTAACTATACTACCATGACGAGCTTGGAACCAACTTTCCATCAATATCTTTTTTTTTAGAAAATGAAGGCCATATGCCTGAGCTATGAGACAAAACAAGAAGGTAGGTCCAAATAGAGCCTAAAGAGGTGACATAAGTGTTGATGTAATGATGATGTCAAAAAGTGACAAGCATAAATTTGACAGTCAAACATTCATCTAGGCAATAAATGCCTAAAAAGAAAATGACCCCTACTAGAAAAAATATCTAGCTACCATAAATAAGACAATGTATGAGAAACAATGTTGCTAGTAAAAGAGTCGGTGCTAGATGAAAAATATGGTGGCTAAAAAGTGACACATTTCATAAAGCTCTCCATGCAACCAAAAGAAAAAATATTGATTGGGGATGACCAATAATAGCATACTAACTTTTGGTGGGCTCTCAAGAAAAAAATCCATACCAATCAAAAACTAGAAATCCGCTAACATGGCCAATATTTTATTAAGGTGGGAATAGAAATCAAGGAAAAAAACATGGGAGTACCAAATTTGTGTGGGATCCTTGGTCACAAAATGCATCCAAAAAAACTCTCTATCTAACATGCAAGGCCAAATAAAAGCACCAATCATGGAGTTGATGTTTTTAATTGGCTAAGAAACACATGCCAAAACAAGCATGAGGAAGACCACCAAGGGTAGTCAAAAATAAATCATGCCACATGGATACAAATAGAGGGCACATTGATGTGGCTGAGAGCACAGCCCATAATGCCAAAAAAAAAAAGTCAGAATACATGCCAAAAATTGGCATAGGTAGGGTCATGAATTGTTGATGCACGAGTAGTGGTCTATATGTTTATTAAACCCTCAGGTCCCATGATGGCATGTGAACATTAGATTGGGAATTCCCTCCAAACATATGTGGTCACCAAAAAATGGTGTGTGAGCCTAATGAGCTAGACTAGCAGTTCAAAAAACAAATTTGCTCACAAAGATAGCCAATGTTAGAGACCAAAAGTGTAGCGATCAAGGAATGTGTTGTTAATGTTGTCACTACCATGCATTGGCTAGTATTACCATCAAAGATAGAGCCTTACTAGAAATTAATTGCCAATAAAAAAGTCATGCCTCCTTTCACTCCTCTGACTCTCCCAATCAACACTAGAGATAGCCATCCCCTAAAAAAATCCACTACGAATAACTTCAAACCACCCAATTAAAAAGGCATTGGAGAAGGGAAAAAAATGATAATCACTAAGAACCTTGCAAAGGTAAGTTGAGTCCATAGTCATCACTCATTAACATATTATTCAATATTCCTTTCACAATGGTAAAACATCACATCGATAATCAAGTCAAATGATGAGGATAAATTAATGAGTGGGAGGCTCAAGGCTAATCATGTCACAACAAGACCAAGGTAAAAGGGAAGGTAGAGGGCCTACAAAATAAATGTATGCAGATCAAATAAAATGGTCTCAAGCTTGATGCAGAGATGGTACACCTCCATTGATTGTATATTTGCTAGCACCCCCAAATAAAAAAGATTCCCCTCTTCATATGTACCCAACAATTAAAAAAATCACTTCATACATGGAATTCACAAGAACACAAAAATATTTTTAAAAACCATTAATTTTTGCATAACAAAAAATACTTTTACAAAAAAATTTTTTTGCCTCGATCTATGTGCCCAAGCACATGTCTTAGGTGCATTTTTTTGCCTCAAATTTCAACAACATCCAAACCAGATGTAATTTATATGGAAATGGGGGTTTTTGAATGATTTGAGCTCTATGGTGATGTCCATTATTTCTCAAATTTAATCAAAAACCAATGACCCCTAGATCCAATAAAAAACCACTGAAAGCTTAGATCTGAAAATGGATGTCAAATCTCTCACAAATAGAATAGGGGGATGAAGATCTGGAGCTCTAATACCATGTTCAATTTTATGAAAGATCAACCCCATATCTCCCAAGAATCCCCTACATGCAAACACCTATCACAGAAGAGAGAAGCAAAAATCTATGGAGGGTGGAATTGCCAGATCCATAGATGAGACATTCTTGATGAGTAAAACGAGAAATTGCTATTAATCAAAATTGATTTGGTTAATAATTAAAAAGAGAGATCATCATTATAATTGAGATCTCATAACAATAAAAAGGTCTAACCTAGGTTGCATCATAATAATTAATTATTAGATGACTAAAGTTTAGATTAAGCTAACTAGAGTTAATTTGAAAATATCTAATTACTCTAACATGGAAGATAGAAGGCATCATCTAATTTTGCAAAAAAAAAAAAAGGCATTAAACTAGAAAATGATCCAAAAATACCTTCACCATCATGTCCATCTCTGAATCAACTTTTCGACACTTCTTCTGGATCCAAAAAATGCCTCTATATGCTCAAGATATCACCACAAAACCAACAGAGCCTCTATAGGAAAGAAAATAATGTAAACTCTTTAAAAAAATTGAAAAATGGCTAATAATATAGCCCCTAGACTCCCATATGATAGCGGGTTGGGTAGGAAGTGGAGGTGGCCTAGTGGTGGTGCATGGGTAGAGCACACGATCGAGGAGAGGTAGTGTTATACAGGTGATGACTGCTTACAGTGAGTAGTTACTGTTAATGGTTAACTACAGGTTGCTAGTGGTTAAAAAATCATAATTTTTAATTTTTTATATGCCTTGGAGTTTGTGCTAGAGGCCATAAAGCCCTAGTATGCAAAAAAAAAAAAACCTTCCCTATCAATGTTGTCCAAAATTGACAAATTTTCATAAAAATAGGGGTTGTGACATCTTCTAAAGGCAACTATGAGGTTTTTTTAGCCTCAAAGTGTTCCAAAAATTAGAGACCCCCCTATTTTCACAAAAAATAGTAGAAAAAGGTAGATCTATTCTATCAAACCCTGATTTCTTTTTTCTCCAAATATGAACAAGCTACAACAAGTCAGTATCTGATACCATGAAGGATTTGAGCAATACAAATCAACAAAACTTGAAGAACACTTGCATGTAAGAACCTATCACAAAGAAGAAAAGACAAAGAAGAGGAAAAGGTTTGGCTCTGAGAATATGCAAATTATATTATTAGACTGAAAAGAATTAGAGATATTTACAAAAGATCAATACATATAGAAGGAAATTGAAAAACCTAAAAGGGAAACCCTAAGAGGTAAATGGAATTTAATAATTACCAATTAATTATTAAATGGAAATGCAAGTGCATAAAGAAAAATATTCAAAAGAGATTAAAGGTAATATAATAGATGAATTTAAATTAACACTTTACTCTAACATGATTGATCCCCCTCCCCCCTCTCAGTTATTCTAAGCATTCTAACAATTGGTATTAGAGCATTGGTTCTTGTAAAGAGAAGTTTGAAGGTACTTGAAGCTAAAGAACAAGATGTGTCAAGGTTGAACAAAGAAAATTTCCCCACATGGAAAATTTTCATGAGGCTACATCTAGTAGGAATTGAAGATGGTGCAATACATTTTGTGGAAATAATAGTTCTTCCTCTGATAGCTCAGCAATGAAAAAAGATGGAAGAACACAATTAAGCTATGTTGGATATAGACTAGCCCTAAGCCATATCAATTTTAATGACATCAAATATTTCAATAATGCTAAATAAATATGGTATAAACTATAGACCATTTATGGAGGAGACAAGAATTTCCTAAGAGAAAAGTTAGAGAGCTTGAGAGGTAAGTTTGATGAAATGAGAATGACAGAAGGTGAGAATATAGTCTAGTATTGTTGAAGAATAAAAGTGGTTATAAATTCTATAAGAGGATCCAATGGAAAGATTGATGATCACACTATAATAAGTAAGATATTGATAGCTCTACTTCCTATCTATGCTATTAGGGTTTCTACAATACAAGAGCTAAGATGTATTCCAGGTAATGACCTAACTCTAGAAGGTGTGATTGGTGGGCTTGTTTCTTTTGAGATGTAAAATTTTGATAATTTCACTCATACCTCTATTGAATCTACTTTTAAATCACAATTGGTTCTTAGTAAGAAAGGAAAATGAAAATATGTGAAAAGTGATAGTGATACTTATGATGATGAACTTGATGTGCTTGAAGCATGGATGACTAGAAGACTTCCAAGAGGCAAAGGGAAATACAAAGGTAAAATTCCTATAATCTATTTTTCATACAACACAATTGGTCATATTGCTACGAGATGTCCTAACTTAGAAGACATGGATAATAAGAGGCAAAGTAAGTACAAAGGAATAGGAGATGACTGAGATAATAAGAGAAACAAGAACTACAAAGATAGAGGTAAGAAATCTTGTTACATTTTTGAACAATAAATTGATAATGAATCTAAAAGTAATGATGAAGAAGTCATCTATGTTGCTATGAAAGAAGATTCTGATAAAGATTAAAAAAATGTATTAATTTTATATGTGAACAAAAGTGACAAGTGGATAATTGATAGTGATTTTTTAAATGACATGACTAGTGACAAAAGAAAATTTGAGAACATTTTTTTAAAGTAATTAAGTTGTTTTCTTATTAATTAAATCATATTAATTTAATTATGGAGTCACTTATTGTCTAGATTTTTCTTAAGCTAAAATTTAGGCATATAATAATTAATTCTTTTATTAATTATTATTATACAACCTAGGTTTAACATTTTAAAGCTTTTTATCTGCTTCATAAGGATTGATCTATCTTTGTAATTGATACACTTTTGATAATAACAACCTCTTTTTTTATCCTCAAGAATGTCTCATCTGTGGATCTGGGAATTCCAGTCTACATAGCTTTTGCTTCTCTCTTTTTATGATAGTTGTTTGCATGGAAGTGACTCATGGGAGCTGTAGGGTTGATCTTTCATCAACTTCAACATGGTATCAGAGCTCAAGATCTTCATGTCTCTATTTTATTTATGAGAATGTTAGGTTGGCTTTCAGATCTATGTTTCTTCTTTTAGACGATGTCTTTTTTAGAGTTTTTTTTTTGTATTGAATCTGGAGGGTTACCTTTGTACATATACTTTGAGCCCAAATAGACCTCATTTTTTAGTTCAAAGCACATAGAAACCCCTATTTTCACATAGAATTTATCCAATTTGGACACAATTAGAATCTGAGGCAAAAAATATTGCTCCACATTTCCTGAGGTGATGATTTTTTGTTTTCATTATAGAAATTGATAAAAAATTTAAAATCTAGATTTTTTGGCACATAAATTAAGACTTTTTGACACAAAAATCAAGATTTTTGGCATGGAAATAGAGATTTGATACAAAAAAATTGAGATTTTTGGCATGCACATCAAGATTTTTGGTATACAAATCAAGATTTTTGCACACTACTCAATGCAATTTTAGTACAATTAGCATGCTTCCTGAGGAAATTTTTGGTACAAAACTTGCATACTTCATGAGATAGTTTCTTGTAGGGACTAACACATTTCTCAAGGTAATTTTTGGTACAAGTGTGCATGTTTCCTGAGGTGGTGATTTTTTATTTTTCCCTTCTAGCTCTGTTTTTGACCTGCCTGCGGGTTTTTGGTTATAACTTGCTCATTCAAACTCTATTTTTCACAAAAGAGATATAGTTGGAAAGTTGATTCTAAAACTATCATGATGGTGTAGTTTATTTGGATTTTTTTAATATTTGGTTGCCATTTTATTCATTCAACATCATAGTTTGAGACTATCTATTTTCTAAGTTCTACTCCAAGAACATCTCATTCATTTTTTGGGGTTTTTGAATTCTTATAGATGTCTTGTTTGTTTCAAGTTAGGAGATCAATTTTATTACTTTAGATGAGTTTTCATGGGTTTTACTATCACTTGTATCAACCTTATGTCTCTTTTAATCTTGGTTGACATTCTTTTGTAGTATTATTGGAAATGCACTGAGATAAAGTGTCACCCGATTACATTTCAAGATCTTGCACATATTTATCATATATTTTAAAATATTCAAAATAATTTTTTTTTTGGTCCAAGGTCCAAATGTACTAATAAATTTTCTAGTACTTCAACATATACTTATGCATGCAATGATTCATTGAATAGCTTAAATATTTGCATATTGTTGTTGTAGATCAAAATAACTTTGCAAGAATGTAAAAATAAAACACCACAAAATTATTCACATTTTGACACAAGGATGTTACCTGGAAACCCAATTTGGAAAAAACCACTAGTAACATGCTACCAATTTTCACTCTTCAGAAGTGATGCCCTATGAAGAGCCAACCTTGTTAAAGGTTACAATGTATAATATTAAATGTAACCTTGATTAAAGGATTTCAATCACTCTGTTAAGATTGAGCCTTGCTAGAGGAATTTAGAACATTCCATTAGAATGTCACCTTGTTAAAGGATTTACTAATGAATATTAGGTCAACCTTAATCCAAAGAATTTATCCAAACTGGTAAAGTTTTTATAAAGTAACAATAGGACTTGATCTAATAATAAAACAACTCACTTGTAGATTAGAGATCTCAGATTCAATCCACCATTCTTCTTGGCAGTCATCATCTTCATCTTAATAGCTTGTTCACCCTTCAATCCTTCATTTCCTTAAGACTCTTGGCTTAGTTTTCCAACTAAAAACTCTTCCCTTTGGCCACCATATGAAGCAACACCCTAAACTTCTCGTTTTTCTTAGTTTCATGCACTTGACACTTTGCTTCTAGCCTGTTATCTCCTTATATAGAGAATTTTGATATTTTTTTGCTTAACTACAAGCATTCATTCTAGGGTTGGGTTAGACTCATTAAATTTTCTCACTTTTACATTTTTTTCCTTCTAGAAACTTCTCTTACAATCCTCTTTGAATTCATCTCAAAATAGTTTACCTTAAATTCAGTGCCAACAGCTCATCAAACTCATCTTCAACATGCTCCACACAAGTCAAGAAATTAACTTTTTCAGCTTAGATTTGTCAAATATTTGAAAGCTATTTTATGTATGAAATCTATCATATTAGTTGATTGATGAAGAGGATTTTAAAAGAGGAAATAACAATAGCACCTAGAGAAAGGTTGAGTTAGTTGGTATGTAAAAGAATCCCTAAGACCAAGTAAGACATTGATACAATAGTGTATTGTTTATCTACTTAAAGTTTGAAATGAAAGATTACTCAAGTTAAGACTAGAAGAAGATCAAGTATCTATGAAATGTATCTAATGATCCTTGTTGAGTAGTCAGTGCAATCTGAGAAGAAATCAATGGAAGCTGAGTGAAAAAAAAGTGGTACCAAGAAAAGATAAAAATCAATGCAAGCCTAGTGATTATCAATATATGTCGAGCATCAATAAACTTTAGCGTTTTCCAAGTAAACTAGTGTTGGCCAAGTGGAAGAATAGTATAGAAACCAAGTGACATCATATTGATACTAAATGTTGGTATATATGTTAAATCAAACATTTATTGAATCTAAGATGATTATTTTATTTTATTGAATTGTGTGACGCATGTGGAAGATAACTATGATAAGCTGATGGTACATAATTTAAGGTAAACCATTTTGACGTGAATTCAAGGAAGATTGAACAAGTTTTTAGAGGAATCAAATGGAAAAATGGTTAGATTCATTGTATCCTACCTAATCCTATATAACCCTAAAATGGATGATTGTGGTTAAGTGGAAAAAGATCTTTATTCTCTATTTATAGAGATGGTTGGTTAGAAACAAAGGTTATCATGTGTGAGAACCTAAGGAAGATAAGGAGTTTAGGGTATTGCTTCATTTAGTGGCTGAACAAAAGTGACTATAGTTGGCATGCAAAGAAAGAAGGCTTAAGAGTATGAATGCATAAAGGGTGAACAAGCTATCAAAGATGAAGTGTGTGAATGCCAAGTAGAATGAAGGACTAAAATAGAGATTTGCAATTCGCAAGTGAGTTATAATTTATTATTAGATCAAGCCTTATTATTACTTTCTAATCATTGTACCAATCTAGGGTAAATCCTTTGGACTAAGTTTGACCTAATAGTCATTTGTAAATCCTTTAGTTGGGTGACATTATAATAGAATGGGCTAAAGGCCTCTAACAAGGCTCACTCCTAATAAGGTTATTGAAATCCTTTAACTAGGTCACATTTGATAGTGTGTATTGTAGTCTTTAATAGGGTTGGCCTTTCATAGGGCATCACTTCAAAAGAGTGATAATTAGTAGCATGTTACTAGTGGTTTGTATCGAATTGGGTTTTTGCATAAAATCTTTGTGTCAAATGTGTTATTGATTTTTTTATGTTTCATGTTTACATTTCTGCATAGTTGTTTTGAGCTAGGACACTAGTCTACAAAGTTTACATATTATATGATCTAATGGATGCATGCATAATAAGGTATTATGGATATGGGTATACTAAGCATTGAAAATTTTTATTTTTACATTTGGACCTTGGATAACTGATTCACCCCCCTCTCAGTTATTCTAAATAATTTCAACAATTGGTATCAAAATGTCATAATTCTTAAGATGACTAGTTTGAAGGTGCTAGAAGTAAAAGATCAAGATGTCCAAAAGAGAGGTACCCAAGCTCAATAAGGAGAAATTCCTTGCAAGGAAAATTTTGATGAAGCTACACTAGGAGGTCTTGGAGACTATGCACAATCTACCATCATCACTGAGCATGTTGACCCTGCTAGAGCCCTAACTATTGAGGATCTAAAAAAGAAGAAAGTACATAATTAGGAAATGTTAGAGATTGCCTCTACCCTAAGTTATTTTGAGTTTGGTGAATCAAGGTTTGTAATAGTGCAAAGAAGATGTGGGATGCTCTTCACACTATTTATGAAGGAGACATAAATTTTTTGAGAGCCAAATCTAAAAGTCATAGAGGTAAGTTCGATGACATAATAATGCAAGAATGTGAGAACTTTGCTCAATATTGCCCTAGAATAAAATATGGCATTAATGATATAAGAGAAGCTAATGGTAAGACTAATAATGAGACTATCTTTAGTATTAAGAACATTTTTTCCCATCTATTCTATTAGAGTTTCTACCATACAAGAACAAAGATGTATACCAGATTCTAATCCAACTCTTGAAGGTTTGGTAGGTAGGCTCACTACCTTTGAACTCTCTAATTTTGATAATTTCAAATTTGAGAATGTTGAATCTTCTTTCAAAGCTAAACTATCATTAGAAGAACCTAAAGAGAAGAAGAAAAAGGTCAAATATGTTTCTAGTGATAGTGATATAGATGAAGAAGATGTAGAACAACTTGAAGCATTGCTAGCAAGGAGATTTCATAGAGGCAAAGGAAAATTTAAAGGTAAGTTACCTATCATGTGTTTTAATTAAAATGAGGTTGGTCATATTGCTGCTAGATGTCCAAAGAATAAGAACAATAGAAGTGGATACAAATATAGAAACAAAAGAGATGAGGAAAATAAGGATTACAAAGATAAAGGCAAAAAGTCTTGCTAAATTGTAGAAGAGGAAAGAAAAGATGGATCTAATGACAATGATGACAAAGTGGTGTATGTTGCAATGAAGGATGATTCTAATGAAGATGAGACAACTGCATTAGTATCTTATATGAACAAGAGTGATAGATGGATCATTGATAGTGGGTGTTCACATCACATGACTAGAGATAAAAGTAAGTTCATTACCTTAAATTATTATGATGTAAATAATGTGAGGTTTGGTAATGATGCACCTTATCTAATAAAAGGAAAAGGATTTATCAAACTCATAGAAGAGATCATGTGTGTCAATGCTGATTATGTTGAAGGAATTAACTATAATTTGTTGAGTGTGTCATAACTAAATAGTTCAGATTGTAAAGTTGAGTTTGAGAATAAGATAGAAAAGATCTATGACATCGATGGGAAACTAATTGGGAAATTTTTTTAGACTAGAGGTAATCTATTTTATCTTGATATGAATGATGATACTTGTCTTGTTGAATAATTTTATGATGTGTGGTTATGGCACAAGAGGTTATGTCATGTTATTTTTGATAACTTAGTGAGTATTAGTAACATGAAAAGGGTTAGAGGTTTTCCTAAACTAAAGAAACCTATCAATATAATTTGCAAACAATGTCAATTAGGCAAGATGAAAAAATCTAATTTTAAAAGTAAGACTCAAACCTAAGATTGTTCACACTGACTTGTGTGGACCAATTGATGCAAAAAGATACAAGGGTGACAAGTACATTATCCTATTTGTTGATGATTATTCTAGGATGATGAAAATTAAGTTTCTGAAGTAGAAATATGATGCTTTCCAAATGTTAAGTGGTACTTAGCTAAGGTTGAAAAGGAGATAGGAAAAATATTGAAATGTCTAAGATCCAATAGAGGTGGAGAATTTACATCAAATGAGTTTGAGATGTTCTGTAATTATAGAGGAATCAAGAGAAAAACATCTGCACCTAAGTCCCCTCTACAAAATGGAATTGCTGAAAGAAGGAGCATTTCTGTAATGGAGTATACAAGGACACTCATGATGGAGAAGAATGTTGCTTTGAAATACTAGAGAGAGTCTATTAGTTTAGTTGTCTACACTTTGAACCATGTGCAAGTCAAGAAAGGTACTTATTAAACACCTTTCGAGTTATGGTATGGATATAATATTTTAAGGTATTTGGAATCAAGTGCTACATTCTTAAGAATTTTAGAAATGATAAATTAGATTATAAAAGTGTAGAAGGTATATTCCTTAGCTATTACACAAGAGGTGCATATGTGCACCAATTTTTGGTGCCAAAAACATGACACATAAAGTTTTTGTTTTTATTTTCAAAAGTGTGCACACACTTTGGCTTGGGCTCCATAAGCCTTAGGCTTGTGGAGCCCTAGCCACAGTGCATGCATGCTATAGTGCATACGTGCTTTTTAAAAGTAAGAAATTTTATAAATGGGTTGCAAACCTATGGCCCATTTTATTCTTTTTGCATTTCTCCTTGCACACATGCGGATTGAAGAAATTGAAGAATTTTGTCACCTACCTCCTTAAAATGCCTCCCTGTTGCCAAAGTTCAAGATTGGGATCACATTGTATGTTTTGTACTCTTGTTTTTACATTGTTTTATACATTTTGCATTGTTTTGTAAGTTTTTACATTGTTTTGTAAGTTTTTTTCAATTTTTCTTTAAATTTGTTTATTTATTTAGATTGTAATTGGTTTCTTATCAGGAAATGTGAATAATGAACTGCCAAATCTCTAGCTAGATCAACAAAATCAAAACAAAAACCCTTCATGAGATGAAAATCAAAACCCTCCACAACAAGAGCAAGAAATTTTGCAACCTGCACCTATTGAAAGACCTCCTCCTAACACCCAAGATAATATAATAAATGAAATAGAAAGAGGGAAAAATGAATTAGAAGCACTCATTGGTAGGTTGAAAGATTGTGGGAAAACCAATCCAATGAGAGCACAATTGGAATCCTCCCTTGAGTTCATTATGACCCATGTAAATTTTGTTAGTGGTCAGTTGGATATTTGGCATGTTAAGAGGGATGAACAAAGAAGATATTATGCAAAAAAAATTATCATATCAAGATGTAAAACATATATATATATATACCAAAAGGTAGCATTTGTGCATTGTTTAAAAAGCCTAGAGAACAAGATATTGTTAAACATACAACTAAAAGATTCTCCATCCATTGGTGCATACATGATGGTATTAGAAATAACTTTTGAGATAGATGGTGGATGGTCTTTGATGCCCCTCCCTACAATAATCATGAGGTTCCAATGTATTTTTTAAAGAAGTTATATTGTGAATTTATTCCTTGAGGAAATCCCAAATTATTTTGATATATTAGAATCTCAGGGTAGAGGTGGGGGGTCATCATTTTAGAGGCTGGGGCCACATCATGACCCTAATGTAGTTAGGGCACCTATTGTCAAGCCATAGTGTGAGCATGTGATTAATCCTTTAGTTTTGAAGGAACATGTAGAGACGAGCACTCTAGGGACTATTAATGCTTTGACACAGACTCTCATTCATTACACAAGTCCATTAGTTGAGGAGGAGCCTTATGTGCATCACAGTCACATGTGCACATCATGTGGATCCTTATGCACATTTGGTAGTCATGCTGGAGATAGTATGGATGATGGGCTAGTCACTGATGAGTTCCTGAATGACACATTTGGCATTGACACATAGGTAAATTGCAATTATAATAAACTAATTTGATCACATTTCATATGTATAGTAAATGACTAATTAATTATCATGTATTGACATTGTTCAAAATTCAAGGTAAGAGTATTGGCAGTCTTGGTATAGATTCCCCGGCCCCATTTTTCAGCTCATCAATGAGTTGAGAGGTATGTATTGATTTAATCATTTAAATTAATATATATATTTATTAAGTAATCATATGAAGGATTGACCAAAAAAATGTATGCATGTGCATCAGTTCTCTACTAGACCATCGACATTCATAAGGGACTCTGAGCCTAGGCATGATACGAGTTTCATAGAGGCTCATTTGTTTCATGTTAATTTAATTCATTTGATTATATTTGTTTCATGTTTCATGTTACATGTAAATTTTATTATATGACATGTAGTTGTTGACATTTGAGACTCCTCCTCATCTTTTCCAGTCCATCGATCATGGATTTGTTGTAACAATGGCTAGTTTAGAGCCATTGACTAAGGTATGAAATATTTTTTTTGGTTTTAGTTGTTTCTTATAATAGTTAGTATCAAAATTTCTATTGTTATTTATAAGTGATTATATTGATTGAATTTTTGTAGGGCCTTATTAACCCTGATCATTCACGAGCCTTTGAGGTGGATATATAGAGTAACTATTTGATGGTTGTAAAAAAATCATTAATTTTGTGTGTACATATATTTTATTTCAATGTATAATAATTATTGATTCATATCTACTTTTTTTGTATCATCTCAAGTTAGAGAAGAGCCTAAACAAGAGGACGAGTGAGTGTGTGAGGAAGACCCCATCATCCCCATCATCTCCCTCCACATAATGACCAAAGACCTCTAGGGATTTGTTTCCTTCCCCTCATGGGAAGGAGAAGATATAGTTGATAGACACACATGTATAGGCATTAGTGGAAATATATGTTGGATTTTATGTCAGTAGACATATTTGATATACATTTGATGTATATATGACATTTTATATTTGATGTATGGCATATATTTGACGCATGACATTATTAGACTTATGAAATTATTGGTTAATATATGATATGTTTGTTCATGTGTGACATTATTGGTTATCATAATATATTATATATTTGTTAATGTATGACATAATTGGTTATCATAATATATTATATGTTTGTTCATGTATGACATTATTGGTTATCATAATATATTATATTATTGTTCATGTATGAGATTATTGGTTATCATAATATATATCTTATTTTTCTTGTTTATGTTTTAAGTTCATTTCATGTATCTCATTTTAATGTAAATTGCATCCAAAATGATACAGAGTGCTCACACCAAAAGCTAGTGGATTCCCAGCAAGAACACTTTTAAGGAAAACTACCTTTCCCACCTTTGTAAGTGTCTTCAAAGACTCTTTCCAACTTGGTTACAACATTGAACAAAATTCTACTCAAATTTACAAAACTACTTGATCACTTTCCCTATTCAAACTTGGGAAGAAATAAGGGAAAAATGAACAAATTTGAGAAATGGATCATAATCAACTTCTTGCTTCAAACTAACATCTTAGACACTTCAAGGTACACCTAATAACTATCTCACAAATTTTAGTCTATTGTCTATTCCATCCTTCCAAGAGATTCTTCAACATCCTATGAGTGGAAAAAATCTTCCAACATCCTATGACTATATTTTCTTTGAAACAACATGCAATTTACTGATTTTCAGACAACTCTTCACAAAGGGAAGTGATTATGTTTCAAACCCATGAAATGGATATTAAGACAACCAAGAAGATCCTTAATGTCTTCCAATAACACCATTCAGTGATAACATGCAACTAAAGTGCTATTTTATTCTAACAAAGTATGATTTTTTTGTTCCAAATAGGAAGTAATGATATTTCACAGTAACTCAATGATCCTATATACACATTTAGCATCAGTAGTGATTCCTCACCATATAAAAAAGCCTTAATAATCACCAACACCTTATACCTCCTCTAAATTCATAGAGGGTATTTTCATCATTTGACATCCATTCCAACCAATTACCAATTAGTTTGATTGGTTACAAGGTTAATTTCAAGGTTTTCCAAAAAAATGCTAAAATTGCCAAAAAGTTGTCAACAATTTTTATTGCAAAATGCAATTTTTGTCCTAACTCTTCCTAGAACTTAACCAAGTGATTTTTGGTAACAAATAGGACATATATAAGGTTTAATGACTCTCAAAACACTTATTGAGTCAACTTATTAACAAAAAAAAACAAAAAAAACAAAATCGTTAGGACTAAGGCAACTTGGGTTTATAGGTGACCTCAAGTTCCTTGACCTTACAAACAAGGATTACCTTATTACCATAAAAAAATAAAATGTTCAAAATGAGGTGTATGATCACCCATTTACCTTCTATGATGTGTCTCCATAATTGGATGAGATGACATATCTAGTTGCCACAGTCAAAGATCGCAGCCCTATGGCATTTAGTGACTCTTAGGGAGGATTTAGTTTGGCATTCCTGAGAATGTTCAAGCACTTAATGGGATAGAAGGATCTTGGGACTAGTGTTTTCCTAGCTAGCTAGAGCTAAAAAAATAGACAGTTTGATCCCATGATGAAAGGTGAGAGAGATTTGGTAGTTGGCAACTTTGTATTTGCCAATACTACAAGTTTTAGCATCATCGAAGATGGTGTTGCAAAATAAAATGGAATAATATCTCTAAAAAGAAAGAGAGGATATTTTAATTCTTTGAAACAAAATATTATAGCAACTAGAATCACATCCATACCTCCCACGAGCTCTGAGATATGCCCCATCAAAGATCGTTGTCCTATAGCATTTAGTGACTCTTAGAGACATTTCAGTTTGGCATGCCTAAGAATGTTTAAGCACTTAATGGGATGGGATAAGCTTGGAGTTAGTGTTTACCTAGCCACCCAAAGCTAATGGAAGAGACAGTTTGATCCTAGGATGAAAGGTGAGAGAGATTTGGCAGTTGGCAACTTTGTACTGACCAACACTACAAATTTCAGCATCATTTGAGATGGCATTGCAAAATCAAAATAGAATAAGATCTCGAAAAAGAGAGAGAGGTTATTCTAGGTCTTTGTAACATAGTCCTATAACACCCAAAATTGCATCCATACCTTGCACAAGCTCCAAGATATGTCCTGTCAAAGATTGCTATCCTATGGCATTTAGTGACTCTTAGGGATGTTTTGGTTCGGTGTGCCTGAGAATGTTCAAGTGCTCAACAAGATAGGACAAGCTTGGAGCTATAGTTTACTTGACCACCCAGAGCTAATGGAACAAATAGTTCAATCCCATGATGAACAGTGAGGGATATTTGGTAGTTGGCAACTTTGTACTAGCCAACAGTACAAATTTTAGCATCACCCGAGATGGCATCACAAAATCAAAATGGAGTAATATCTCAAAAAAGTGAGAGAGGTTATTGTAGTTCTTCACAACACAATCCTATAGCACCAAAAATTGCATCCATACCTTGCATGAGCTCTAAGATATGCCCCATCAAAGATCGCTACCCTATGGCATTTAGTGACTTTTAGGGATGTTTTTGTTTGGCATACTTGAGAATATTTGATTGCTCAACAGGATTAGATGAACTTTGGGCTAGGGTTTACCTAGCCACCCAGAGCTAATGGAATAGATAGTTTGATCCCTGAACAGTGAGGGAGATTTGGTTGTTGGCAACTTTGTACTAGCCAACTCTAAGAGTTTCAACATCACCTGAGATGGCATTGCAAAATCAAAATGGAGTAAGATCTCCAAAAAATGAGAGAGATTATTGTAGGTCTTTGTAACATGGTCCTATAGCACTTAGAATTGCATCCATACCTTGCATGAGCTCTGAGATATGCCCCATCAGAGATTGTTGCCCTATATCATTTAGTGACTCTTAGGGACATTTTGGTTTGGTGTGCCCAAGAATGTTTGAGTCCTCAACAGGATAGGATAAGCTTAGGATAAGCTTAGGGCTAAGGTTTACTTGGCACCCCAGAACTAATGGAATAAATAGTTTGATCCCATGATGAACAATGAGGGAGATTTGGCAATTGGCAACTTTGTACTGGCCAATACTACAAGTTTTAGCATCACCCAAGATCATGTTGCAAAATCAAAATAGAATAAGATCTCTACAAAGTGAGAGAAATTATTGTAGGTCTCTATAACATGGGCTTATAGCACCCAAAATTGCATCCATACCTCACACGAGCTTTGAGATATGTTGCATGAAATATTGCTCCCCTATGGAATTTAGTAACTCTTAGGGATGTTTCAGTTCAGTGTGCTCGAGAATGTTCAAGCACTCAATAAGATAGAAAAAGCTTGGAGCTAGCATTTACCTAGCCACCTACAGCTAATGGAATAGATAGTATGATCCCATGATGAATGGTGAGGGAGATTTGGTAGTTGGCAACTTTGTACTGGCCAACACTACAAGTTTCAACATCACCTGAGATGGCATCACAAAATCAAAATGGAGTAAGATATTCAAAAAGAGAGAGAGGTTATTATAGGTCTCCATAACATGGTCCTAGAGCACCTAGAACCACATCCATACTTTTCATGAGCTCCGAGATATGCCCTATCAAAGATCGCTTCCCTATGGCATTTAGTGACTATTAGGGATGTTTTGGTTTAGCATGCCTAAGAATATTTTAGCACTCAACAAGATGAAATGATCTTGGGACTAGGGTTTTCCTAACCACCTAGAGCTAACAGAATAGATAGTTCAATCCCATGATGAACGGTGAGGGAGATTTGGCAATTGGCATGCTCGAGAATGTTTGAGCACTCAACAGGATGGGATGAGCTTGGGGCTAGGTTTTACCTAGCCACCTAGAGCTAATGAAATATAAAGTTTGATTCAACAAGGAACAATGAGGGAGATTTGGCAGTTGGCAACTTTGTGCTGGCCAACACTACAAGTTTCAACATCACTCAAGATGGTGTTGCAAAATTAAAATAGAGTAAGATTTCCAAAAGGTGAGAGAGGTTATTGTAGGTCTCCACAACATGGTCCTATAGAACTAAGAATTACATCCATACCTCACATAAGCTCTGAGATATACCCCATCAAAGATCGTTGCCCTATGGCATTTAGTGACTCTTAGGGATGTTTCTATTTAGCATGTTCGAGAATGTTTGACTAGTCAATAGGATAGGACAAGCTTGGGGTTAGGGTTTACTCAACCACCTAGAGCTAAGAGAATAGACAGTTCAATCCCATGATGAACAGTGAGGGAGATTTGATAGTTGGCAACTTTTTACTAGCCAACACTACAAGTTTCAGCATCACCCGAGATGGTGTTGTAAAATCAAAATGAAGTAAAATCTCCAAAAAGAGAGAGAGATATTTTATTGTAGATCTCCACAACATGATCCTATAGCACCCAAAATCACATCAATACCTCACACGAGCTCTGAGATATACCTTGTCAAAAATTGCTGCCCTATGGCATTTAGTGACACTTATGGACATTTTGGTTCAGCATGCTCGAGAACATTCAAGTGCTCATCAGGATGGGAAAATCTTGGGGCTAGGGTTTACCCAGCCACTCCAAGCTAATGGAATAGATAGTTCAATCCCATGATGAATGATGAGGGAGATTTAGTAGTTGGCAACTTTGTACTGGCTAACACTACAAGTTTCAGCATCCCCTGAGATGGTGTTGCAAAATCAAAATAGAGTAAGATCTCTAAAAAGTGAGAGAGGTTATTGTAGATCTCTACAACATGGTACTATAGCACCTAGAATGACATCCATACCTCACACGAGCGTCAAGATATGCCTTGTCAAAGATTTATGCCCTACAACATTTAGTGACTCTTAGGGATGTTTCAATTTAGCATGCTTGAGAACATTTGAGCACTCAAAGGGATGGGATGAGCTTGGGGCTAGGGTTTACCTAGTCACATAGAGCTAATGAAACTAATAGTTCAATCCCAAGATGAGTGGTGAGGGAGATTTGGCAGTTGGCAACTTTTTACTAGCCAACACTACAAGTTTTAGCATTACTCAAGATGGCATCACAAAATCAAAATGGAGTGAGATTTCAAAAAGTGAGAGAAGTTATTATAGGTCTTTGCAATATAGTCCTATAGCACATAGAATTTTATCCATACCTCACACAAGCTCTGAGATATGCCTCATCAAAGATTTCTGCCCTATGACATTTAGTGACTCTTAGGGACGTTTCAGTTTGGCATGCCCAAGAACATTTGAGTGCTCAATGGGATGGGAAGAGCTTGGGGCTAGGGTTTACCTAGCCACCCAAAGCTAAAAAAATAGGCAGCTCAATCCCAAGATGAATGGTGAGAGAGATATGAGCAAGATATATATTCCTAGGCCACTTTGTGCAAGATATGAGCAAAAGTTGCTAATTAGGCAAAATTGGGTCTTTTTGAGTTTTTGGTCAAGATAGCCAAAGATTAGGTGTTTTTAGTTGTTTCTTTAATAGTTTGGAACCTTTTCCAAGTCCTAGAAGTGAAATCTAGTGAACTTTGCAAAACTTGCACTTTTTGTGCAAAATTGCAAAAGTTGCTTAGAAATGAAAATTTGACTGGAAACCTTCTAACCTTCAAAAAAATGTTTCCCATGCTCATATACCTGAGCATGGTTAGTTACAACTTCCCAAACTTCCATTTGTAACTTTTTTGCAAAAAATGCAAAAGTTTCTCAAGAAACTTTTTGAGCAACATTGCAACTTTTGAGCAAGTTTTGCTCTTTACATGTTTAGGTCAAATGGGCCCATCTAGGACTATTCTAAGACCCTAGTTAGGATTCCTATAGAGGAAAGCTTAATATATAGAGGAATATATATAGAGAAATTTTAGCTACATCTATTAAATATACAAAGGAAGATACAAAAAACTTGCTTAATAGAGAGATTACTCTAAGAGAAAAGGACATTTCAAAATAAAATGGTTATCTTAGTGCCATCCAGGGTATGCCAATTACTTAGGATAAAGAGATAATTACTATAGCTACTGGGAAAGAGTGCACATATACATAGACAAAAAAATTTTAGATAGAGAAGTAACAAGTGCTATAGAATTGTCCACAGAGCAATGTGAAGTGAAGCCTCAAATTGGCTCATTAGTAGGCAAATAATCTGGTCATGCACTTCATTCTAGCACCACAAATGTTTCAATTATAAATGCTTATTCATCAATAGCCTTGCATTTACAGGACTTGGGAAGCCAAGATACTCAAGGTGGGCATGATCCCTCAAAGTTCTCATTGAAATATATTAATGATCTTAATAGAACAACAAAAAGCTCATTGCCACCTTTAAATGGAGATTTGGGATTAAATGGAGATTTTCAGTTCCCAAACATGTCCTGGTCAAGTAGATGATTGGTGCAGGAGCACCCATTCTAGACTCATCAAAGAAGGTGCCTAAAGATCCTAGATAGTTCACTTAGGATAGGTTGTGATGCAATAGTGCATGGTGGAAGCTTCTAAAAGGCAAGCCACTAAGCAATTAGACAAGGTTGTAATCCTTCAAATTTCCCAAAAGGAGGGTTTAGTATTGGGACACTTATCATAAGCATCAATAATGAACTTATCATAGGTTATCACAACTCAAACAAGGCAGGGAACCTAATCACTAGGTTTGCCTAAGTTCAAAAGCACCAAAACATAAGGATTCTCCAAAAGCCTAATAAGGGAACATACCCCGAAACATGAGTGAAAAGAGAACAATGACCATCAAATGGAATATAAACACACCTTAGACCTATTAAGGTCTGTATACAGTAGATAAAGTGATTCTATTCTGTCTAAGCAACACTGATATACAGTTACAATAGTTTGCCATTAAAAAGGCTAGTAGCCCTTCAAACTATAAATTGAACATAATATGGAAAAACCCCACATGAAGACATAGTTTAAAGTGAGATTCAAACACCCTTTTAGGACATATAAAACATATGTAAACCTTACAAACTAGAAGAGACTAGAAGCCATAGCTGTAACAACATTTGGAAAGTGTTGATAGGCCTAATTAGGCTGCAGTTACACTACAAGTACCCTTTCACTCATGCCAATATCCAAAAAAATTATTGGAACATCTAGGGGCATGTGAACAAGTTTAAATAAAAAGTTATAGAACTTGGATCACTCTAGAGAAAAAGTTATAGTGAATGTGGTGAAATGTTAAATGGTGCATGTATGGAGCCATACACCTAGGGTATGGTGGAAAAATCCATTCCTTGCTTGGACATCTATAAAAACTACAAAATCATGAAGTAAACTAATAGGGCTTGCATTCCACTAAGGTAAATAAAATTTCCATGGTGGAAAGTGCCAAAACAACAACGATCTAGGTGAAATCTTTGGTTTAATACGAATTTCTAGGCACCTTCAGCAACACTTGAATAACTTGCAAACTACAAAGGATCAAAACATGAAACCAAGTGAAAATGAAAAATAACCCACCACTCTAACTCTTGGGGTCACTAGAACATGTCCCAACATCTGTACTAGTCCATACAATTCTCTAAAACACAAAATTTTATAGGAAAAATAGTTTATTTTATTGATTTATTGCCAAAATAAGTACATCATACCTATCACCTGCTTGTAAGGGCTAATATAGGTTGTTACCAATAGTTATAAGGTTGGTTTGAACCAACTAGCCCTTTTTGGAAGATTTTTTGAAAGTTTAACAACTTTTTAAGAAGTTGCTCAAAAGTTGTCAAGCAAATTTTTGAGCAACTATGAAAAGAAAGACAATCAAACTAAACTTCCTAAAAGAAAATTGTTCTAAACAACCCAATATACAATGGAAACTAGTATAGTCTACAAAAATAATGTCAAAAATGCCTTAAAACTTAGAAACTCATTAATTTTGCCTTCAAATATCATGCTATAGCATGTTGACCGTACACAATGATATTAACTTCTCTCATTTTAGGGTTTATAAAGTCTTTATATCTCCTCCTAGGTCTTTCCCCTTAATACTTATGGTTTGCATCAGCCTCCTTCAAGTTTTAAAAGGCAAATGCACAATTTCTTGCAAAATCAGCATTTTGCAAAATTTGCAAAATTACAATATAGCAACTTTTGGATTTTTCTTGCTTGCTCTTCTTAACACTTCTAACTTGTTATTTAGGCTATCCCTTAGAAATTCCATGCTAGGGAACCTTCCCTAAGCTAATGACTTATCCCTTAGGTTACTCATTTCCCTATGGCAATGTATGCCTTGATTTTTAGGCCAAAATAGTGACTCTTCTAAGGACATTAAATGACATCCAATACCCTAACTACCACACCTAGGTCCAATGACCCTTATTCTACTTACAAGGCTCACTTGGAGCATAACACAAAAAAAATGAAAAGTTGAGGTCCCTGTGATTCAAGTCACCCCTGCACCACACACTCTCTCTCTCTCTCCCTCTCTCCCTAGTCAATCTAATGAACCAACTGGATCTGCTCTACATTTTAATGTGTCAAGTATTACCTCATGGTCCGACTCATGAACTTTTCAAAGAGTCTTATTATGTGGTTTTCCACCAGATTTTATCAAATGGATATTTGATGTGACAACAATGTTCAAATAATGAAGAATCTTCCTTTATATTTTCCAATCCTTGAATAATCACAAGTTAGGGTTCTTCATAAAATATCATCTAAGCCATGTGCTAGTTACAACCATTGCTCCAATATGGTACTTTAAACCTTCACCATCTATAACCAAGTGATCTAATTTTTGTTTGGCTTGGACACAATGACACAAATAATAATCTATCCCTTCGTCATTGTCTTCAAGTGCAATAACAAAAAAAAATGGCCTACAGTGATAAATGTACAAAATGTGGTCATTAATTTAGAAAATACTTAGGTAAAAGTTATAAAATTACATATTAAAATTAAAAAGATATATAAATATATATATTACCAGGTTGCACTAGATTAGACAAGCAGTCAAAGTCAATGGATGAATCCATCTCTACCATTTCCAGTGCTTGTGGGAGATGATAGGTGTCAATTGGTTCCAAAACCCATATATCCCATTTATCCACAATTCAATTGACTCACAGTCATCCCAATTTTCCTTTGCACATGATGGATAACATCATGTCATTTTTTATGTGTGGATACTCTATGAACTTGCATCAAAGCTTCTAAAAGAGTGCAACTCACTTGATCATGTTAGTGTGCAACAATCCTCATATGGTGTAATGTTAGTATTATCTATCAACCAAAAAAATTTATGAACCATAGACTCACTTTCCTTACTTAGACCCATTACAATATTACACCACTGGATGATGTATTTTGCATATGTCAATATTGCTCCATCTTTGTACTTTAGTTCTTCATGAGCTAAGGCTCTTTTGAATCATGTTCCAACACCATCATGCTCTCCCTTTCCATGATCAGCCTCTATAAAATTCCACATAGATTTAATCCTAGACAACCTATGCATCTTGCTCAACCAATAGAACATCTATGCATTCTTGAATTGAGATGCACAATTGTCTAACCAAATAATGTGCTAATGATATGGTATGCTTCTGTTAGCCAAATCTCAATAAAATAGTTGAAAACAACTATGTACAAAATTTTGTTGGGTGATGTGACGCGCTCCCTTACCCACAAGTGGTTAATTATGTGGTGTTCCATGTTCACTAACAGTCATGGCTTTTGGTGCAATGGAAAATGTGCCCTACAATTGGTATCAGAGCCTAGTTTTGGCCTAGTCATGGGTTTAAATCTCCCCGGTGCCTTCCCAACTTGCATAAGCACCTGGTATGCTCATCGAGGGGGAGATTGTTGGGTGATGCGACGCACTCCCCTGCCCACAGGTGGGCCCTACAATAGGTATATTTTAGGGCCCATTTGTCGTTGCACCAAAAGTCATGACTGTTAGTGAACATGGAACACCACATAATTAACCACCTGTGGGCAGGGGAGCGCATTGCATCACCCAACAATTTCATAGAATGTGATCAATCATCGTTGATGTAAAAATGGTACTCCTTCAAAATCTTTCTGTCATCCTCTGTATTTTTAGGTGAATGCATGAATGTTATGTGAAAAAATATGGAAACCTATTGAGAAGTATAATACTTTTCTTGCACCTCATTTTGTGGTTGTAGTGTGTATTTCTCTATGAAGTCTACAACCAAAAAAAATGGTATCCAGTGGAAATGTATCCTTGCACAACTTGAATTGCAAATCTAGCCATCAAGCTCTATGTGTATGCCTTGCATACTCATAAATAATCTTTTCACAAAAAATCTTCATGAGCTCATACACTAAAATCTTTTCAATGACTAAATCACATCTTTTACCTTGTTTCCCATCTTTTTGAGCATATGTCACTATCTTATAGTTTTCGTAATCTACTATTTCGTTTCCAATTGCATGTGTACTATCCATATGTTCACAAGTTGATAAAAGTTGCAAAGAACCACAAAATAAGCATGTTACATCCAAGCATGATGTCTTGTAAAATTGTTGGTCATCCCCTATTTCACGTAAAATTTTGGATAGGGAATTAGATGGCTCATTCATGTCACAATCCTAAAAAATAAACTTAGAATGCAAAAACACACATATATGCCTAAAAACATCAAAATGGTTTAAAAATTCAATATGTATCCTACAACAAGTTGTGTGCGTGTGATTTATCTTCACATAAAAAGTTTTACCCATCTCAAAAAATCTTTGACTTATTCAAATTTGAAGATACATACCAATAAATTTTGTATAAAATTGTGTGTGAGTTGAGTCCAAAATATGTTTCATATGTGGGTCATGATTTTGGCTACCAATCCTCCTTCTTACAACATCTCTTTGATTAGGGTAAACATGTGTGTTATTTTTTCAAAAATCTTCAATCAATGATTTCAAAGCTTCACTAATTTCTTTATCCTTTCACAATAGTCTACCACTAAATGTCCATAACTCATTTTTTGTTGGATCTTCCAATCTCTCATGACTAAGCATGGCTCTCCTTAGAGTAACTCTACCAATTTTTAATGTTTTGCTTGTCTTTCTCATGAGTTGAGCTTTCTTCATTTGGGTACTTACTATTGTCGATGTAAGTACTCATCTTGTGATATTACTATCTTTAGTGCATGATTTAGAACCCACTTTGTCATAAGCACTCATTAGATTCTTTACAATTCTTTTTTCATTTGAATCATCCATCATTCTCAGCCCAAGAATCTTCATGATAGGCCTAAATTTCAAATTCCCCATCATTTCAAAAAATAATTGGCATTGACCTATAATATTTAATTCTTCAAAGAATGATATCCACATAAAATTAACTTTTCTTTGACAAGTACACTTGCTAATCTTGTCAGGGTTTGATTTCAAAATGTTAGTATCAATATTAATCAAATATTTTGGTCTTCTAAAATGAATTCTAGAAGGTGTTATAATCTCTTCCATTCTCTCAACATTTTGAACATCAATATAAGGTTGAGTGTTTTGCATACCTTGAACCAAAGTTGATGTGCCTTGGAAATAAGATGCAAAAGATGGAATATCACCTACTTGATATGTTGATGTTGTGCCTTCAACATGACATGATGGAGTGTATACATTGTTAGATCTAAAAATTAATGTCTCTTCAACATGAGATGATGATATGGCTCCAACAATATTGGAAGATGGTGTAGTTTCACAATTCAATTTTTTTCTTGAGCATAACAATCTCATTTGTTCTCTTTGTCTTTCCAATTCTTCCTCTTTTTTTTCTTTGTATCAGTGGTTCTTGTTCCTCTTTGAAAGTCAATTCTTTATTATTTCTTTGCAATTTTCTTTGTTCACATAGTAGTTTCACTTTATCTCTTTTAATTGTCAAATCTCTCTCCCTCTCTTTTGTTGTTTGAGTTTTTGGTTTCTTCCTTGGCATGATCATGATGTCTATATGTCAAATTATTCAAACATCTGAATTACTTACAATTTGTAAATTACAAATCATTCAAATACATATACAAATTACAATTATTTCAATGAATACACAATATATATTAAACAACTTGTCAAATTTCTAACCATTTTCAAATAAAAATTCATTCAAATATACAAATTTCAATGAATTCACTATATTTTAAACAACATGTCAAATTATAATCAAATTTGTCTCTATATAAGAACAAAGAATATTTAAAAAGGACTGCACTAACCTTTTCTATAGAAAGAATATTCAAAAAGCCTTCAAATAGCATATCCAATTATTGAATTTGGTGTTTTCTAGCTTCAAATAGAATGAAAGAATTTTCAAAAATCCTTCAAATAGTGTTTTCTAACTTCCAACAGCTTGAAACTCATGTTTTCTATCAGAACAATAGAATACACAATAGACAAAAAGTGGAATATGGATTAGCAGGGATCCAAACTTGCATTATGACCATTTTTTGGTGTTTTCATATAGTGCTTATAAAGTACATATGCACTATAGTGCTAT